>CM035226.1:73903249-75177527 GCA_020226215.1 Sindora glabra | reverse complement strand
ACACTTCACCTCACCCTAGACGCATTGCAACAGCATGGAGGGAAGAGATTAGGCAAGAAATTGAATTTAGCAGTCGCTGAGTTGCTGACACCTAAGCAGGAAAAATAATTAAAAAGGGAAAGCTAAAACCTTGTTTGCCTTATACAGATATAGATTGGAGAGAGAAGCAAAACAATTTTGCGTCAAAATTTAAATTTCAAAGGCATTTTTTTAACATGGGAAATCAGAAATTGAAGTGAAAAAAGTTTGTACCAGACATTGAGGAAATTTTGTGTGCTATAATAACATGATTGTCTTTAGTTTTAACATGTAATAATTTAACAATTATACATGCATCAAATTTAATATCCTCATTGATCTAAAATGTTGTTTAATAAAAGTTAATGAATAGTTGCATTATATTCCAATTTATGGAACTTTCTCAATCTAAAATATTTTTTGTTGTGTTAAGGACTTAGGGGTAACTAGTTTATAAGTTTTCATCGAAATTTTAATGATATTTTAATATTTTTATTATAAAGATTATACTTTCTTATATCAGCATTAAGTAAATAATAAGAGCAGACAAGAAAATTTTATATCTAACAAAGTAGATAAAAGGAAGGAGATGGTACATGGGCAATAAAATTATAACACAATCTTATTTGTTGTTTATTTGCTATTCAAAATATAACGTGTAAAAATCAATATAAGACATATAAAATTTTAAATGAATGATTTTAAATTTGATTTGTAAATATTTTTATAAATAATGGAATATAAAATTAAGTCACTTAATTTAACACAAATCACATTAGATGAGTAATACATTTAGCTTGAGCTCTAATTCTATCTCATCTAATGAATTGATAGCCTCATGTCATGGCATATCCTCCATTATCATTATGTTGAATGTTTAATATGTTAATTGTAACAAAAACTTAGTGAAAATGACCATTGTTGTCCAAAAAGAGAAAAGGATCAAAAGGCTAGCTTATTGAGATCATATTGCTATAAGTCAAGTAGAAAATGAGGTTGGGTTGTGCTTTTAAGAGCTATCGGTTCTAATAAAAAGTAAACATCAAACCTTGTGTCTATTAATCTTTGGAAAATGAGGTTAGGTTGTGCTTTTAAGAAGTTTGTTGATTTTCATCTTAAATCTTGCAAGAAATTAATTTAATTTTGCGTGAATTAGTTCTCCTATCAATTCTAAGCATCCAGATAGCAAACTGGAGTGCATAAATTGATTCACCAATCGATTGTAGGCTTACAGAGGGCTTCTAATGAAAAATGAATCAATTCTTTAATTAATTCATGATTTTTAAAAGTTTGAATTTCAATTTCTAAGAATCGGTTGTTGGACTTGCTCTTTATCTTTTATTTTCTAATATTCTTTTGTTCTAGATGAGGCTCAATCAATTCACTAATCGATTCTGCATATCCAGAGTAGAAATGAGGTTAAGTGAATCGATTAACTAAATAATTCACCATATAGATTTTTTATATATGAATCAATTCACTAATTGATTCAATGAGACATTTTAGAAAATTTTACAACGGCCTGAATCGATTCACCAATCAATTCATAAGGTGCCAACTACTTTGCAACGGCTATTTTTTTAGAGTAATAGCCGCTTCACGTCTCTAACCTTTATATAAAGGTTTCATTTCATTTCAAAAACAAAAGAATTAAAAAGGGACTATTACATAGACATGAAGCTTCAACCATTCTTTTCTTCATAACTTGAGAATCCCTGAGCTTATTTGATTTAAACATTTCTCTTATAGTGCTTCTTTGTGTAATCCATCTTCTAGAGATTGGAAGCTACCTTGCTATAGTAATTTGTTTTATTTGTTATACACTAGGGTGAGGTATCCATGGGGACTTCAAGAGCAATGAATCTCTTGAGAGATTAAAGCTTTATGAGAGGTTTCTCAATTGGACTTGTGAAGGAAAAATAGAGACTGTACTGAGGCTTCTTTAAGTGCTCTAAGGCTTGGGAAGATAGTGACCTAGAGTTCAAATTTAAGTCAAAGAGGCTTGGTAGTGAATGTACACCTTGGAATGTTAGATCTTCAAGGCTGGGACCACTATAAATAGTAGTGTTTAATTTTTCTCTTACCTGTTTCTTTATTTATTTGTTGTTGCTCTATTTTTCTTGTTTTACTGTTGGAATCACAAACATGCATACCTTATATCTTTATCTTCACCCATAATTCTTAAAAAAATTTCTTATTGTTATTGATGCTAAAAAGTTGTTTGAAACCTAATTCACCCGCTCTTGAGTAAAATATAAAATAACATATACCTTGCGTATGCCACGTGTACTCTCACAACAACTCTAATTTTACTTTTTTATTCTACCTTAATCTATATGTATATTGTAATAATATAATAAAATATTAGGTTTGTCCTTTAATACCTCACACTTGACACGTGTACTTTCATTATTATCAATATTTTTATAAGATACAATTAAAATTATGAAAGTTTTATTTTATAGAATTTATAAATTGTTCGTATCAATACTTATATAGATTTCTCATCTATCATTTAAAATATCTTATTTAAATTGATATTCTCCTAATCATATAAAGTGAAATTATTCATAATTATGGCTAGATATTGATTTTGTGAATTAATTTTAATAAACCCATTATATTTTTATGCCATTATTTATTTAACTCTAAAATTTTTTGAAAAATTTATTTATTTTTTCAATATTCTATTGGTATTTGACTAAATAATTTTTAATTTCAAAGTTAATTAAAAATGTTCAATTAAGAGTGATGGAGCAAATCATATATTCAATGAAATATTAATTATCCTATTTTTAATTTGATTATAGTTTAAAATAATTATCTATCTTTACATAATTTTATGATATGATTTAATTTCATTGAGGAATATAATTATAGCTTTAATTTACATGTAAAAAATTTACTAAAATAATTTTAGAGAATAATTAAAAAAATTTTGTTATCAAAATTTAATTTAAAAATATATATTTACAAATGATAGTTTGCATACCGTGCAAAGAATGGGTTTAAAATCTAGTTTACATATATTTGTTGTTACCTGTTCACTATACGGCTTTCTTTGAAACCCTGTTATTAATGGATTGACATGTGGTAACTACAAATACTACTATTATGTGTTAGAATATAAATATATAAATTACAATAAATTAATTCTAAATTGATAATTTCTTTCAGGGGAAGATTAAAAATATAAGTGATCATTATTTCAATTAAATCATACCTTGACAATTGATGAAAGGGAAAATAACAGGCACCAAATTATGATTTATGACAAGATTTGCTTAGCACACCTTGTATTTATTCACCCACATTATTATAATTTATTGTAATTAAATTTTCAAAACACGTAATAAATCCATTTGAGTAAAACCTTAATTTTCTATTACTCACTTGATATTCCTCAACAAGATATTTATGATATTGTTTGACTAGCACCCCCTAGTTTTCTTAATTTAATAAATTGTAAAACTCTAAAATTCAATATATATATTATGATATGAGCGCATCTTGGTAGGTCACTAAAATCATGCCTTAGTATTGTTCAATTAACCTCTACACCAAAATAAGCTGTGGACTTTCCATTTTTTTTTCACGAAGCATTCCTTCAGGCCTCCTTGTAATTAGGATGGGGAATAAAGGCTCTCGCTAACTTAACAAGGACTAATATGTTTGCAGGCAGCAGGATGACATTTAATGCATTATACATGGGAAGATGGGTAGAACGGCTCCTTTGTGAAAAAGCTGTGGATTTTAGGGGCACAGTCCTGTTAGCCATTATATTTTCCAGCAGTACCTGATCAATTGCAACAACAATGACAACTAGATAAATCCTTGTCCCTCCATTGCGCGCCATTTTGAATTTGCTTGCCAACTAAGGAGATAAGCAACCAATAATCTCCCACTCCACTTAACGTGCTATAGTGAAGATGGTCAATTATTTACCGTCGATTAAGTTTAATCTAAGGATTTACTAATGGTCCCCCAAAGGCAAACACAACTCAGGCGTAAAATGGTGATTGTGGTTTCATGTCTGTCACAGGTAATTTCTCTCTGAATAATGTTGTCATTAGCTAATTGATAATTCCTAAGTGGAGTCATCGCAACGTGACAAAGCTATAAAGTACGGTTGCTAAACAGCTAAAAAGGAAAAAGGTGAAATATAGTGTTTGTGTGCGTAATGAAAATTTGTTGAACCAGCTTAAAATTCCCTAAGCAGATGCTTATTTTTCTCATTGCATCCACCTTCCTTACCCACGATAGCCATTGTCTAAGGCATTTCTCCAAGAACACTAACCATCTGCGGTAGCAATGAGTGAGTTGGACAACAAAGTGATGCCACAAGACCCTGTTGAAGATTACCACGACATCCCCAACTCTAACTTGTCGGCAATGGCAGACCAAACTTCGGGGACAATAGCTGGTCAACGAAAAAGGAAAAGCCAGGATCACACACTCATCATAGACATTTCATCAAGGTAGAAAAGATTTGCCATTTATCTGATACTCCCCTGTGTGACATGTCTTTCATATAAACATGTTAATCAATGGTAACATTTATACTTGTATTTTGTCTTTCCAAACATAGTGCTCTTTCATTATGGAGTTACCTTTACTCACCTTATTTCCATTTTTATGATGTACTATGGAGTTACCTGTGTGACAAGCTTTTCTCTCCTTTTTCCTTATAGTCTCTTTTTCCTTTAAATTTTTCTTTTCTTTCTTTTCTCTCTTTTTCTAGCTTTTTCTCACTTTTATTTTCACTCTCTTCCTTTTGACATTAATTCTTGCTTTCACTCTCTCTTTCTTTTCTCTCTTGATTTAATCTTCTAATATTTTCTTTGATAACATAGAAGGAAGGTTATAGGTTCCCCTCAGAGCACAAAAGAATAATAGTTTGAAAACCTATCATATGTGACTCATTTATTATACTATTAGGATCTACCTAATAAAAGATGGCATGCTTTCATAGGTATAATATCACATAGTACTTTATTTCTATATTTGCTAATAGAAAAGAAAACTTTCATTTATTTTATCACCTTTATTTTACCACATTCATTAAGTCATTGGAGTTTATAGGGACGGTTATGTTTGAGTGTAGGTAGGTTTAGCTTCTGTATTAATTTAACACTTACCACATTGCTATAACTTCCACTGTCAATATTACACTGCATACCTTATTTTGGATTAAGTAACGTGTGTGGAACAAATTCCCTCTTTGGTTCTTCTCTTCCTCCATCATTTAAATGCTAAATGCTCTTCTAGTCACTAGGAGTTCTCTCTTTACTGCACTTTCTCCATCATCATTAGATAACTTCTTTTCCTCCTTAGTGGTTCCTTTTTTAGTCTCCTAATCACCATAGTGATTAATGATCATGGTGCGCTTGTCGAGGCACTTGCTAGAAATATATCCTCTCATTTAGTAGTTGAAGCACCTATTTCATGATTTCTTATTGGATTAGGTTCTACTTGAGCTTTTTAAGGAGGGTCAATTAGCTTCTTAACTTTCTTTAACTTGGCTTCTTTAGAATTTGAAGTAAAAAGGGTGTATTTCTTTAAGTTATTCTTATATGAGTTAAAGGAACTTGAATTGGAGTTCTTCCTTGCACTATTTCTTCTTTTGAGTTGTTATTCAACCTTGATAGCTTGATGTACCATCTCTTAAAGCCCTCTCTAGTGATAATATCCACAACATCAGTTATTTTATGATTGAATCCATGCAAGAAACAAGCTATTATTACTCTCGATCCTTCATTATATTGGTTTAATCATGGTAATCTCCATTTTTTTATGGTATTCATCTACACTCTTTGATCCATGAGTAAAGCATTATAACTTGTTATGAAGCTCTCTTTGGTAGTAGGATGGAATAAATCACTTCCTCATAATTATCTTCATCTTTTGCCATGTAGTGATAAGGCATTCTTCATAGCAAACTCTTTCTTTTTGCATCTGATCCTACCAAACAACAACATAATCAATAATTCAAAAGTTGTAAATTTTACCTTTTTCCTTTCAGAGTAATTGTAACATGAGAAAATCTGTTCAACTCGCATTTCCCATTCTAAATATACCTTATGATCATTTTTGCCTTGAAATGAAGTAACTTTAATTTTAATCCCTTCAACGTCTTCTTCTATGTTTTTATGCCTCCTTGGTTCCTTTCAATTAGGTCTCCTCCTTCTTGGTTGGTAATCATCATATTTATCTTCCTCATCCCAACTCTCCGCATCTCTATGAATTTGTTCATCTCGCCTTAGGTTGTTTTGAAGGTTTTGTTGTATGACAACTTGATTCTCTATTTATTCCAACTGATCATGGAGTTGTTCTAACTTTTTATCAAATAACTTTCAAGATGACTCACCAATGCTTGCATTTAGATGGGGGCTAATCCTACTTATGGAATATCTTCTTAATTTTTTACCATGTTAGTGAAGAAAAAATGGACAGAATATATGATCTCTCAAATTCTCTCCACTAAGTGTTTTCACTCCTCTCTTGATAATCTCACTAACTCTCAATCCCTTAATACCTTCTTAACCTCTTATGAAATTTAAATCTTTGTGAGTGATCCAATAATGCCAATTTCTCATATTTAACCAAGCATATGAAAGTAGATGGTTAAAATAGATCATAAAATAAAGGATAGGGTCTATTAAGATAGGGATTCAATGAAAATAGGGAAATTCCTTATTTATGCAAAATAATGTTTATCCTAACTATGCAATTTTGTAAATATCAAATTGAAATTGTAAGGAATTAAATTATCACTTCTTTTTTTGTATAATTTTTTTATGAATTTTTATTTTTTTTTCATATATTTTCTTTTCACATTTTTTTACTCTTCTTCTTTTTTTGTGCTTTTTTTTTGCTTGGATTTTTCTTTTTTTGCATGAATTTCTTTCTCTTTCTTTTTTTTATAATTACGAAACAAAAGGATAAGATATAACACCTATTATGTTAACCAGTAACTTCGATACTAAATTATAGGAAAATTAGTAAGGGTGACCTGATCTTCACAACATAGGTTATTCAAGAAAATTGAAACAAAGTAAAAGAAAAATATAAGCACCATACTCCAAAATTAAGGAAAGGAATTAAGAGTGATAAGTTCTAGATTTAGGTAGTTCAATGACTTGACAAATGTGAGTAGCCAATTAACGTTATAAGGAATGTGGCCTGCTACTTAGATCACTTGTCTAAGCACGAACATAAGTTAACCAATCCACACAACAACACACCTAGGTTGAAGCACAAACTGGTGGCTTTTATGAATTTAAATCACCAATCTTTAAAGGAACATTGACAAAGCAAGGTTTCATAAGAGTTAAAGAAGATAAAATTCTCATACTTTAGAAAAAAAAACACTTAATTTCATAATATATTCATCAACTACTAAATTCTAAGTTATATAACTTCCTGTTTATACTAATCTTTGGAAAATACAAATAGTAAATGCATACTTAGGCAAATATAAAGCTTTGACTATCATTAAATTAAAAATGAAAATTATCTTCAAATTTTTCTTTATTTCTTGCACTCCAGATTAGGAAAATATCTCCAAATTTGTAACACTTCATATTAGAAAGATATGTCAAGATTCATTGCACTTCATATTGGAAAACTATATCCAAAGTAGTTGTGCTCCATATTAGGAAAAATATGTCCAAATTCGTTGCACTTTATATTAGGAAAATATTTCCTTACTTGTTACACTCCAAATATCTTCAGATTTCTTAGGCTTGAATAAGCAACACTTTAGCTCTATTTGCCTTTTCTACTTGGGCTCTATTCCATTTGGCCAAAATTGCATTCACGTGGGCTCTAATTACCTTTTGTATCTTTTTTAGTCTTCTTCTTGTCATTGGGCCTTCATTTAGAGTCAAGTCCATCTCTACTTGAGCTTGATCATGAAAAGTGTTGGATAGGTTTATATCAAGAAGTTTTAAACTTTTCCATTTTATTACCATTTTATAAGATGTTTAAAGAGGCCAATGTAATGTAATTCATAATAAGATCCATAAACTTCATATTAAGGTTAGTTTTCAAGAGGATGTCTTTGATGAAATCCTAATTAATGCAGTCATAAGCATTCGCAAGACCCATTTTGATAGCAAAGAAACCCATGTTACTCCTCATCATATCCATAGAATGAATCATGTCCTGGGCAATAATGATATTGTCCTTGATCCATCTCCTATAGACAAACTTACCTAATATAAGGACACTAAATTAGGTGATAATAACTTCAATTTATTCATAATGAGCTTCATAACACTTATATGAATAACACCTTTATAGAGGATACTGCATAAGGAAATAGGATAAAATTGATTAATGAATTTATGTGTATCAATTTTAAGGATTAAACATAAAAGAGTCTTATTTATATTTAGAGCCACAATATCCTAACCTTAGAACATTTCTTTAATCAAATTACACACATTACTTCCTATCATATCCCAATTATTCTAATAAAAACATTGCTAGGAAACGATCCTTTTCAAAGGCTTTATCATTATTAATAGAGAAAATAACATTTTAAATCTTAGCATTGGAAATAGTTACTTATAACTTCTCATTTTGCATTTCTATGAGAATTGGATACTGCATTTTAATAGCAATAATAGGTTTATATAGATCTTCACAATGAAATAGACTAATATAGAAATTTAAAATCATACAAAGAACTTCTTCTAGTCTCTTTATTCAAGAGCCTTAAGTATTTCTCAGCATTGTAATTCTAATTCTATAGCATCTAGTAATAATTTTTGCATGATTGTACTTCATATTCCTATCCCCCTTTTTCTAACCATTCATATTTTCACTTTTGAGCTAAAGAATCTCTTTTTGTTTTAAAAGTTTAGTAAATTCAAACTTGCAACTCACTTTCCAATCTCGATAGGAAAGAATAAGTATGCATTTCTTGATAATGCTAAATACCCTTAATTCTAACTATAAATTCTATCTTTCTCTTCTTGATATACCTAAACACATTTTTATTCTAATCAACAATAACAAGAATAAAATTCTATAAAGCTTTCATGATATCTCATCCATCTTCCATATTAATTTTAAAAAAATTTAAAATTCAAATAAGTCATCTATGTAGCGTCAAATCTAAAAGGATAACTAATAGTGTCAACTACACCTCTATGAATATTGATCAAAATAGGATTATGATTAGAAAACATTTTGGTAAAAACCTTAACAAAGGCTATGGTAAAATGGAGGCATCAATTAATATTAAAAAAAACTAACTTTTCAAATAACCTATCATAAGTACCCACAATTGGTCTTCTTTTAACTTTTAACTTCAATAAATGATAATTATTTATCCTTTCATTAAAAATTATGCCAATTAAATAAGGCACCTCCATTTTTTTATTACGCTCTCTAATATCATTAAAATTTCCAGCAATTAACCATGGCCCTTCCATATAATTACTAATATCTCACAAATCCCTCCATAGAATTAATTTCATATCACTAGCCAAATTTACATAAATGATAATGAAAAAGCAATCAACTCCAATAGTAGAATTTATTATAATATGAATGAACTAGAAATTTTCTATAAAGACATCAATTTTGACACATCAACTCTTCCATCCAATCCAAATACCTCTTGATCAACAGTCACCTAAAATTAAACTTCCAACTATCAAAATTAGCATTTTAAATGATATCAACTTCTTTGTTAACACCAATTCTAATTTCCAATAAAATAAGAAAGTTTGGAACATGATCACCTATTACAGTTGTTGCATGAAACATAAACTCCTCATGCTATACACTTTTATAGTTCCAAAGGATAATTATATTCAACATATAAATAAATTTTATAAGTTAGAGGATATACTTATTTAAAACCCTATCTTAAAACTTCATTTTTGCATTTTGTGTAAACTATCTTTATATACTCATTTAGACATAACCATATCAATATCTGAAGGCTTTAGGTTTAATGCGTAGTTAGTGTTCATCAAATTAATATTTACCTTGCCTTTTTGATGAGAACTCAATGATATTGCATTGTTTAGCATCTTTAGGATAAACATTTACTGAGATGAGAACATTAGGTTGCATTTAGTCAGAAAAACTTCATTACCATTCTGTATATTTAGTGCACTTCGGTTCTATAAGGCATTATGTACATTGAATTCTTGTTCTCTTTATTTGACCATGCACTTTGGTTGTGTCAAAATCTATCTTTTATTATTAGAATGACTCTTTCTAGTCAGAAAAACACTTGCTGAGATGAGAACATTGGGTTGCATTTAGTCAAAAAAACTTTATCAACATTCTGTATATTTAGTACACTCTAGTTCTACAAGGCATTACATACATTAAATTCTTGTTCTCTTTATTTAACTATGCACTTTGGTTGTGTCAAAATCTATTTTTTATTATTAGGATGACTCCTTCTAGTCCTAACTTAATTAATATCTCGTGAAGCATGATTTTCTTGAACATCTAGATTCCTCTCCACTATTTCATTTACCAATACTTCAATTTTAGATTCCGTCAAACCCATTTTATTTTTAACTTTTGCAACTTGCATTTCCTTTTAGTAGATAATTTATTTCTATAAAGTCTTTATTTTTTTTGAGCCAAGATGCTCTTTCTACATCGTATTAGCTACTTTCTTTCACTAATACCTTCATTCCTTTGCCTTTGCATAATCAAACCTTGATCTATCTTAATTTCTACTCATTTTGGCTTTAGAGGCAATAATCAATATAAGAACCATACTTCCCATATTGAAAGTAAATCATATGAATACTTTCATATCCAATATAATAAGTCCTTTTTTTTTATCAAGAACTCAACCAAAAGCTCTTTCTTCAAATCTATTTCCACACACACTTTGGCATACTTACCATGTGTTTATTCAATTGTTGTTGTATCCACCTTAAGACTTTTACCAACTCTATTACCCAAGAAGGTTAAGGATTTCTCAATTAGATTTGATGGGAAAACTAAGTAATTATATCTAAATTGCCACATGTTCTATCTCTACCTCTTTAGGATCAAATTCTAGATCACACTACCTCATAGTTAAATAATGATCATAAATAAGCCATGGTCCTTAATCCCTCTATGAGAACAAATTCATAGTTTAAGAAATTAGTAAGCTTCCATAAGAAGAAATCATTTGTTAAATCAATTATGTTAAGTACTCTTATTCTTACTGGTAATTGATACAATTTATTTTCTAGTGCCTTATAACCAAATTTTCTTCCTAATAGCTTAATAATTAACGTTTTCCTTTAAGGTTTTTCTCATTTTAATCTCTTTTTCTTTAGAGATAAAGAATTTCAAGTAAGGCTTACCCTTATATCTCTTTAATTATCTCAAAATCGTTGAGACCATCATCACCTTCCTTCTTTTCTCTTTCTAGACCCTGATCTATAATTTGGATGTTAGTATCATCCTCTAAACTATAGCTACATTCCTCCTTAACTAAGAAACCTTGTAGGATTTAGGTTTACATTCCTTAGGTCTCCTTTCATCAATAGCTACAAGATCATCACACTTTCGTGCCTCTCTTCAAACCTAATAAAAACCTTGTTGGACATTCTTGATCTTTTTGGTACTTCGATTCAAAAGGTTTTTCTCTTTCATTGAGGCTTTGTTTCCATTCATGAGAGAAACCCTAGCAAAAGCTTCATTAATAAGAAATTAGCATCAATCATAATTTACTTCTCTCATCTCACATACTTGTTAATTTGTTTTTCTAAAAATAACCTACTAATTTTCAAAAGGAATTGAAAATTATATTACATTATTAATAGCAATATGAATTAAAATAATATTTATAAAAATATATAAAATATAAATCTATGACAACACACAAGTAAAATTCTAATTTGATTCATTAGAAAAATGTTCTTTATCAATGCATCTAATTAATGATCACATACTTTTTTTAAACTTCATAGAATGTAATTTTCTATAGATTTTTTAAAAAATAATAAATACATAAAAAATTGTAACTTCATCAATTAAAATTTTGAAACAAATAACTTTAAAAAAACTATTAATACTTTGTAAGAAAATAAAAATTTAGGTTCTTCCTCAATAATGAAATGAGGTGATAGTCAACGATTGATGTGAAATAAGGTGTTAATGATGTTAAGAATTTAATGGAATGGTGGCTAAAAATAATATATTCATATCACTAAAAAATTTTAATATAATAGAAATGTAAAATAACCACCTCACCATAAGAATATTTCAGAGGAAGACAAGCAGTCTTAAAAGGCTTCAAAATAGGTGATTTCAAAATTTATGTTAGGTTTGAGAAAGTAGAAAAGAAAGTTTTATATTTTAGTTAGAAAATAAAATAAAATGAATTTTTTTAAAATTTTAATATGTAAAAATAATACAAAAATCATCTTTTTTTCAATGCAAAATAAAGGAAAGTTTTAAATTTTAAATTTTTTTACTCCTATTTTTTCATTTCTTCTTAATCAAATACGAGGTTATACTTATGAGACAATAATAAGCAATACAAACAAATAGAGAAGAAGCTAATTGGAAATAGACAATAATAAGTTGCATTTCACATGCACTAATATTGATAATTAGATAGCAAGATTAATTATAATGAGTATATTGCCCTATATTCAAGGTTGAAGCACCAAATTGCCCTTTTTTAAATGTGAAAGGATTTTTTAAACATAAATGATAAATTAAATCGATTATGTGCATTTTATTCAAAATATAGTTATACTATTTGCATTTTTCATTTTTCATACTTTTTTTATTTTTTTATATTGAAAAAATAGTTGACTTAATCCATTATTTTACAAACTTAAAATACTTTTTTTCTTGACATGAAAAACAAAAGAATAAAGGAGAATCAAGTAAGGAAGAATGTAAATAACTTATTCTCAAAATATAATGAAAATAAGATGAGATCTGTTCTATTTGTTTTAGTAGAAAATATTTTTATAAAAATATAATAATAAAATAATAAAAATATTGATTTAGATATGTAAAGTTAAATATAATATAAGAAATTTTGTAGAACATAACTTTCCTTTTCTTAAAGAGAAAGTTATTTTTTCCTTTATTACCATAATTCAAATTCTAAGTATCATGTTTTTAATTATAAAATATAATTATACATGATTCTTCTTTATTTATACATAAAAAAATAAAATTTTCTTACTAAAAGAAAAAATAGGTTAGCGTTTCAATGATATTAAAAATATTTCTCTTGACATAAGAGAGTAAATATGTAGGAGTGGTCTTGGACTTAGTCAAGTAGGTTGACTTACTTTTCTACCTTGCCTAAATAATATTCGGGTTATATTTTGTGAGCCTATTTCTACCCAAAAGACACTTGAGCCCAATTTTTTTAGGGTTGGACTAAGTTTCTTGATTCCAACTGGATTAGGTCAAGTTGTAATGTATAATTTTTTCTTTTAAACTCTAATCAGCTTATAATGGCATTGGGCTTATTTTTTAAGGAAAAAAAATCTTATGTATCAAGCCTAACAAAATTTAAAACCTATCTATCTAATAATATATGAATTAATTGAAAAAAACTTAAAGGTAAAATAATGAAAGAAATTGTCATAGTATTGTTACTGCCTTCCAAGTTTATACAAAATTCACAATTCACAATTAATAATTGGTTGGGTTAGGTTGTCTTTTGTACTTTGCATTTGTTCCAATCATTATCTATCACTCTATAGTTCAATTTTCTACAATATTCATAAGGAGAAAACAAAAATAATTAGCATATAGTTAATTTCAAATATCTATTCATTAATAGAAAATAATACTAATTAGGATAAAGGGTGAGAAATAAACTTAAAATGATTAGAACTTTCAAACTTACCTTTTAATGGGAAGACTCAAACTTCTTCAAACCAAATCACTTGAACTCCAAATAGATCTGTAATAAAAATAACAATATCGAGTATGAGAAGAATAATAGATTAAATATTATACTATAAAGTCAAAGTAGAGTAAGGGAAGATAGAGGTAATTTCTTAGCTCTAATCTTCATTCTTCATTAGCAAGATAAAGAGATTTAAATGGTGAGTTCTCACTAATAATAATAGATCTAAAACTTAAGAGTCATATCAAAATTGAGAGCCACAAAAATATAAAACAAAAGGCATAAAAAAAAAGGGAATCAAATCAGAGCAATTTGGAATTTGGACAAGCATCGTTCTTATACGGGTAAAATACCGTAATACGGAGAATTTATAAACTTATTTCCGTTTTACTGCTGTTTTGAAATAATTTACCAAAATACGCAGGGCGCCAAGTTGGTTGGCGTCACTGGGGACAGATACATGCTGGAGGGCACCATGTTGACTAGCGCCTCCAAGCAAGTGTGAAATTTGAAACATGCTGGAGGGCGCCAGTCAACATGGCGCCTCCAAGCATGTTTCAAAATTTGAAATTTGCGCAGACGCCTTTAAATACCCGAACCCTCATTGCGCGACATCAAACCCTCATTCTTCTTCAGCGCAGCGCAGCTACTCTCCCCCCTCAAACCCAATCCTGATTCATAACCTCTTCGCACGCTGGTTGTTGAATTTTTTCTGCAAGCATTCTTCTTGTTGACTATATTTTTCAGCAACATTTTATTCTTAGGAGCAGATCCGGTCCTCTTTCCTTGCTGTTCTCCGTGGTTAGTATTTTTATAATTTTTATATTTATACTAATAAGAAAATTTATGTTGTTTGTTAATTATTATGATTTATAATATGAAAAAATGATATTAGGCATTGAAAAAGTTTGCTAAACTTTATATTATCTGTAATTAGTATGTGATCTGTACTGGTTATTTTTTTTATAATTTTCATATATATAGGGTAATTTTTATTAATTATTATGAGAATATATTTTACAGTAGGAGATGATTTTTTTTTGTTAATTATTATTATTTATATTTTAAAATTATGACTTAGGATCCAGAAAAAATTTGTGGTGTTTTATATGATCTGTGATAGTTGATGATTTTTACTAGTTAATATTTCTATAATTTGTGTATTTATATTCTAATGTGTATTAGTTATTACAAGAATAGATTTCACAATGAAAAAAATTATTTATTTTATATTTATTATTATGATTAATGCTGTGAAATTATGATATAGAATTTAGGAAAAAAATTGAACAAATTTGTATAATTTGTGATGGTTTGTGATTTTAAAAGAAGAACAAGGGGGATAAAAGAAAGTATCTTAAAATAAAATTTACAATGTAGGTAAAAATTATATTTAGATATTTTTAAAGTATAAAATATTTTAGGATATAGGATATGATAGAAATAAGAATTTTTTTTATTATATGTTAATTATTACGAGGATATATTACCTTATTAATTAATATTGTTGGGATAATTTTAGAGTAATATATGTCAAAATAAGTAACTATCAACTGAGGATATTTTGTAAAGATTCTATTTTTTAACAGTAAGATATATGGTTTTTTTTTATAGATGTATTTTATATAAATTATGTAATTAATTTAATTAATTAATTTATTATACAGTAAATTTTTTATTATTTTATACCGTACGTATTGTTTTCTTGTTGTTTACTCTATTGTATTATTTTTTATATCCACCCATATTATTTATGATTTAAAACATCGACATCATTAATTAACATAAATATAATAAGTTATGTATTTTTAGCTTATTATAATATTTTAAATAGAATAAAGCTTTAATATGCATTTTATTGTTAAAAATAAAAAATATTATATTAAATGTAAGAAAAAATACTTAGTAATTAAATTAATTTTTATTTATATACATGTTATAATATTTTTGGTGATAATAAAATTCAATCACTGTATTTAAAATTAAATATACATTAATTAAATTTTTTATTGATTATTATATTTGTTCCTTTCTATATATAGTCTTGTAGAGTATATTTATTTTAGTGCATTTTTTGCATAATTTTTTTATTGATACAGTAATATGTAACAATTTTTACTTAGAGATAAAAGTTATTAAAATATCTAACAAATTTTTTGTTCATGCAGAGGTTTTTTTTCTGTTTGCCTTTCCTAATACTTACCGGTTAGTATATTTATAAATTTTGTGCTTATATTATAATTTTCATTAGTCATCATGAAAATATCTTTGATAGTGGTACAGAAATTTGTTTAAAATATTATGATGTAAATAATATGAGTTTTTAATTTTATATTGATTGTTATGGTCTAGGGTGTGAAAGTATAATTTAAGATGTGAAATCATAATTTATAAAAGATTCGTAAAAATTTATATGTATTGTGATAGGTAGTGGTATTAAAAGAAGAAAAAACGAGATGAAATACTTTCTAAAATAAGTTTTAGGGCCTAGGTGAGAGTCATATTTGGAGAATTTTTTAATGTGAAATTTTAATATGGCATAAGAGAGGTAATAAAAATAAAATCTTAGGATGTGTAAATATAAGCAGAAGCTTTAAAAAATATTGGAGGTGATTGAAAAAATGAATATTTTTCTATTTAAATAGTAGATATTATGAATGCATGATCAACCTACATATTCGAAAAAATTATAATACTTTCTGTTTATTTCTACGGTTAATTTCAAATAGTAGTTCATTCATTCATAAGAATAGAAACTGTATATGGTAATATTTGTCAGTTGTGAGGGTACAGTGAATATTTTACAGTTAAAAGTAACGAGATGAAGAAAAGTTTAATTACTTTTATATATTCGAATGGTACAATGATTGAGGGATCGATGGGCGTAATGTACGATGGACCCCCCAAAGGCATTGAAATTGAGAGGATGCAGCACTATGGATGTTTTGCGCGAGAGAATTCATGCCCGACTGAAGCTTCATCAAGATCAAGCCGTGGGGAAAATTATTTACCGGTTTCCACAGCCGAGGCGCAGTATATGACGTATGAATTGGACGACGATGAAGACTTGGCATGTGCCATAGCCAGCTATGAACAACATCCGACGATGATAGCAATGGAGTTGTACACGGAGGTGATCACATACGAACTGCACGCTGCCAACCTGGGTTCATAAGAAAGAGTTCCAACTGCTAGATCACCTGTCGTTCCAACGCCTAATGTCAGTACTAGTTGCTCGATGGTGCGGGAAGGCCTTCCTTACACGGGTGGAATCGAGTTCCACATTTCTGATAGTTATACTCTTGTATTGGACTCGTTTGTTGCTGGTGTTTTCCCAAGAAATATATCACATACCATGATGGGTTCAACAAGTGTCTTGCCAGTCGTAGAGGAAGAATCCACTGATCCTGTGTTCATGGATGCCCACCTTGAGTCTGGTTTTGAGGACGATGAGGTGTCTTGCAGTAGCGATGATGATCGTGACACCGATGACGAAGAACGAGTAACTACACATGGAGACAGTGCTGCAACCCTGCGAGGGAGGAGTGACAATGCTGCACAGACATCATGTGGTGTCCCTCAGGCTGCTGTCTTCTCTCACATTGATTGGGATGCCATAAGGAATCCTAATGAATTTCTGAAAATAATGAAACCAAGTTATGATTATGACATGGATGACTTACAGGTTGGACAGGAGTTTGATTGCAAGGAGGCATTAATTGCTGCAATCAAGCATTACCATATCAGAAGGCACCACAGTTATTACGTAGAGGAGTCAGATACCAGAAGATTGAGCGTGAAATGTGATAATTACGGGGACGAATGCAGATTCCGTCTCAGGGCGAGCACTCTAAAGAATTGTAATAGTTGGACAATAACTAGATTTTCAGGGCCTCACACATGTGTTAATGTCAGTTTGACACAGGATCACAAGTCTCTTGACTCCGAGTATATCAGTTCCTTGATACTGGAGATGGTTAAAGTGAAGCAAGATGTCCCAGTGTCGCTTATACAAGAGAGGGTGGGAGGCATGTACGGGTATAAAATTTCGTACAGAAAAGCATGGAAGGCAAAACAAAAAGCAATTGTCAAGGTGTACGGTGATTGGGAGAAATCGTACGAAGTGCTGCCCAATTGGTTGGACATCTTAGGATACTGTGACCAAGCTCTGTTCAAGTTGGAGTCAGGAGAATTTGTTACTGTTGACAACCGTGTTGATCCACAAAAACATGTTTTCAACTGAGTTTTCTGGGCTTTCAAGCCGTGCATTGCCGCGTTTCCCTACTGCAAGCAATTCATACAAGTTGATGGAACGCACTTGTACGGCAAGTACAGAGGTGTGCTACTGATTGCTGCGACCCAGGACGGTAATAAATGTCCCGTTCCTCTTGCCTTTGCCATTGTTGACAAGGAGAACTATGAAAACTGGAGTTGGTTTTTGGCTTTGCTACGGGTGAATGTTACGAACCAGCAAGGAATATGTCTGATATCAGACCGGCATCGAGCTATAAAAGATGTTGTAGCCAACGAAGCCCTCGGATGGCAGCCTCCTCATGCATTTCACCGGTA
The DNA here is from genome assembly GCA_020226215.1 of Sindora glabra. Classification (NCBI taxonomy): domain Eukaryota; kingdom Viridiplantae; phylum Streptophyta; class Magnoliopsida; order Fabales; family Fabaceae; genus Sindora; species Sindora glabra. The sequence continues at coordinate 75,159,079 of CM035226.1, read as the reverse complement.
CTGTATCAGACATATTGCCAGCAACGTTCGCAAGAAGTGCTGGGATGATAATGTCAAGAAAGTTGTCCTTAAGATTGGTAAATATTACAACGCAACTTCTTTGTTGATCCTTTTCATATGTAAATTTGTGTATCTAGTAATTCAACCCGATTGATCTATTTGTCTCCTTCTGTTCAGCATATGAGCCCAGTTGGGAAAAGGCCATGGAGAGATTGGAGAACCTTGGCAAAGTCAATGAGGAGATCCACAAGAAGTTGACGGCTATTCCGATGGAGAAGTGGACGCTTGCTTATGACGAAGGCAGAAGATATGGTCATATGACGACTAACATAGTAAAGTGCATCAATGGCCTCTTCAAAGGACTAAGGAAGCTACCAATCACAGGCCTTGTTCAACAAACATACTATAGATGTGTCATGTACTTTGTGGAGAGGGCAAAAGAAGCACATGCTGAACTACAACAAGGTCATATATACGCAAGCAGATTTAGACAGGAGCTTGCGACTATCCAGTCACGTGCTTCTTCTTACCACGTTCGTGCTTATAATAGACAAGGAACTAGGTTTGAGGTGGTGGAGGGCCCTGATATGGCCAAGGGATCATGTGGAAAGGTCGTTCAAGTGTTATTAGATAAAAGGCAATGTGAATGTGGACAGTTCCAAGCATATAAGTATCCCTGCGCTCATATTATTGCTGCTTGTGCATCAGTCAACATATCATGGGAACCATATGTTGATCCTGTATACAGACTTGACACACTACTCAATTGCTATAAATCTGAGTGGTGGCCGATCGGGGAGTGGTCGCAATGGAATAACTTACCACCATTTCCGGTCCTGGTTCCAAATTATGGAAGATTACGTGCAAAGGGACGACCGAAGTCGACCCGGATAAAAAATGAGATGGATTGGCCTCAGGAGAGTGGTGTGAAGCAAAAATGTGGTCTTTGTAAGGCGGAAGGTCATAACTGTAGGCGCTGCCCACTGCTACATGGAGAGCACAGCCCACCTTGACACCGATCCTGGTTTTTACTTATGCAGACGTACGTTATGAAATATATTACGGAATGTCATAAATGTCACAGCCGCATGGTGTATTTTGTTTGATTGTTGTAAAACTGCAAGCCATTATGTATATATACGTGACCCCATTACTAGTAATGTTAACAAGATACTTAAAAATATCAAGTGCTATATACTCTTATGTGTATCTTTGTAGATAATTTGCACATGTATGTTATAGAACGGTTAAAATACCAAAATACGTGAATTTCATAAACTATTTTCCGCTTTATTGCGGTTTGGAAAATATTTATCAAAATACGCAGGGCGCCATACTGAATGGCGTCATTGGGCGGGCGCTGAAGGTGCCTTTCAACATGGCGCCTTCGCGGGGCTGGGAGGCGCCATTTCACTTGGCGCCTCCCAGCCACCTTACATTAAGTTAATGAAACTTATGGGGCTAGGAGGCGCCAAGTGGAATGGCGCTTCCCCAACCCCATTATAAATTAATAAAATTTTATAAATTTATATATTTATTTATATAATTTTTATTTTATTATTATTTATAATAAAATTATAAATTTTAAAATATAATTAATTATATTTTATGATATTATTTATATATATATTATAATTTAAAATTAAGATATAATTAATTATATTTTAAAAATTATAATTTTATTATAAATAATAATAAAATAAAAATTATATAAATAAATATATAAATTTATAAAATTTTATTAATTTATAATGGGGCTGGGGAGGCGCCATTTCACTTGGCGCCTCCCAGCTCCATAAGTTTCATTCATTTAATGAAAGCTAAGGTGGCTGGGAGGCGCCAAGTGAAATGGTGCCTCCCAGCCCCACATGTTTTACCAAATTCGCAGCGATGAAAATTGGCAGGCACAGCGAAGGCGCCATGTTGAAAGGTGCCTTCAACGCCCGCCTAATGACGCCATTCAATATGGCGCCCTGCGTATTTCGGTAAATACTTTCGAAACCGTAGTAAAGCAGAAAATAATTTATGAAATTCACGTATTTTGGTATTTTAACCTTATAGAACCATATGTTTAGATTCCATCCTAATGCACATGTATCTTTTCTCATGGCAGATGGCATCCACATCGCGACGTGTTGATCCTGGTCCACGGAATCATTCACTGCTGACGGCCCAGACCTCGCATATATCCCAGTCCATTTGGGCAGGCCATGTATGGAAATAGTTAGAACTTAATAAAGTTGGTTGAACAGTTACTGAATTATCAGACCCCATTACTAATACTTTTTTTTCCTTTTGCAGCCTGACCGTGTGCTTAGGATCCGACGAGCTCATCACTACCATTACCAGCAGCCGCCGGAGTTGATTGTCCCCTTTTTACGAGAGGCAGGTTTTTACGGCCTGGCGATGTGCGAGTATGTACCGATCGACCATCAGTTTATTAGTGCCCTGGTAGAGAGATGGAGGCCGGAGACACACACCTTTCACATGCCGCAGGGAGAGACGACTATTACACTGCAGGATGTTACTTTTCAATTCGGCCTACCCATTGACGGTCGAGCCATGACGGGACCCACTGTCTGGGGATGGGGAGCCCTGATAGAGGAGTATTTGGGACTCCAGTTACCGGAGGACGAGAATGTCCTCAGAGAGGGGCGACTGAGGATGAGTTAGTTGGAGAGACATTTCACTCATCTTCCAGATGATGCGGATGAGGTGACAGTGCAGAGATTCACCCGGGCATACATCTTGCGTCTCATCGGTGGGACATTATTTCCGGACCACTCTGGCACATATGTCCACCTCATGCACTTACCCTTGATCGGACACTTGCATGAGGCTAGGAGGTACAGTTGGGGATCTGCTTGTCTGGCTTATCTTTACAGAGAGCTCTGCAAGGCCACTGCTCCGGATTACAGGGAGATAGGAGGGTGTTGTCTACTGCTGCAGCTGTGGGCATGGGATAGATTTCCCACCATCGCCCCCGCGATCACTGTCCCAGACATACCAGAGGGGGATATAGGGATTGGCCCCCTAGCCCGCAGGTTAGAAATTTTCTCTACTTGCACTTGTAATTAAGTTAACTTTAAAGTTGTTTAACTTAGTTATTGTACTTGGTAGGTGGCACTTTCAGAAGACATTCCAGGATAGTCCGGCACACAACCTTCCCTATTACAGATACGCGCTGGACCGTCTTCGACTTGACGAGGTATGTAGGGGATAATGCATATTTTTATTCCAGGGTTTTGCCCATTTTAGTGTGTCATTTAATTGATAAAATAAATGTATAATTTCAGATCACCTGGATCCCGTACACTGAGGAGGTGACCGCATCACTGCCTCAGTACTGTTTTCACGGAAGTGACATGTGGACAGCAGTGGTGCCGCTCATTCACTTCCAGATTTCGAGTGGCACCAGCCGGATAGGGTTTTGCGACAGTTCGGACTACGCTAGGCTATTCCTGAGCCACCGAAGCAGGTCGCGGAGGTCCATTGCCTTCACTTGTCCGGTCGGCATGATGAGGAGTGGCACATCCGCCATCAGCCATATATTGCACAGTGGGATATCCGGCGAGACTTGTGCGCTATCGCCGAGCCAACCGCACGACTAGTTCTAGGCCCACGATCTGATTACATGTCATGGTATAGACGGGTTACCAGGCGGTGTATTACACCTGTTAGGGGAGCGCTAGACCTTGTGGTAATATTGCATGCTAATTTTCTGTATCTGATTTTCTTTAAATGCATTAGTATTGTAGCTAACTTTAATGTTAATAATTTGCACAGGTAGATGAGGTGTCCGCGCTACAGGACTACACTACACCTGAGGGGCAGGCTAGGTTCACCTTCGAAGCGCTTAGATCAGCGACAGAGTCCATCCTTCACGCCATTCAGGAGGTTGATCATGTGATTATTGACTCACATGCGGAGCCAGCACCCCATGCCCATCATATCCCAGATCCTACAAAGGGTGACCATGACCAGCCTCGCTCTCGTCGACGACGTCGCACTGCTCCACGACATACGTCACAGGCTGATGTTCTGTCCGCTTCGACAGTGCAGCAGATTCCACCATCGACTGCCCAGGAGACCACAATGACGATGCCTGATATTACTGCTTCATCTCATATGTACCTTACTGCACCTCATGATCCTTCATCCTCCCTCATGTTCCCGGCTGTACTATATGGTCAGCCACCATCCCAGGTGTACCCGTTTACTTCTGGTGTTCCATCCTCATTCCAGGCATTTCCACACATACCAGGAGTTTCATCTTCATTCCGTGCCTTTCCTTCCGGTGATGTTGGTCCATCACAGCCGTATCGTCCTGCACTTGATTTTCAGACTCAGGATCAGGGATCAGCACTTCCTGGCATGATGGCAGATGACTCAGAGCTTGTAGATAGAGGTGGAGGTGGAGCTGGAGGTAGAGCGGGAGCCAGGGGCAGAGGCAGAGTGGGAGCTAGAGGTAGAGGAGACACACACACCGGGGATGTGACTCCCGAGCCTGCGCAGAGGGTCAGTAGATATAGCCGCCACATTACCGATCCTGGATGTGGGACTGGACATCACTTACGTAGACATTAGCTTTCTTTTCCATATTTATTGTACATTTATGTACATCTATCTTACTACTTTATTGTCAAACATTAACATTTAGGATGCTTTTAATTATTACGATATTTTTATTTGCTTGCGTAGGTACTTATATCTTTAATAATAAACTTTAAAATCATTACAATATTTATTTTTTTTTTAAAAATGATGATGATGACATCTCCGAAATATAATAACTAACATTATTAATTTTTTACTTTCACAACTCTTATACTTATTTACTCTTTTATTTATTTACTGTGTTAAAATAAATAAACCCCATCAAAATAAATTATTAAATTTTTTCTTCAAAATATAAAATATATATTTTTTAAATTAAATTTTTCTCTCATTTTTTATTTTAATATCATTAGTGAAGAAAGGAATAAATAGTTATAATAAATATTAAAAAATTAATAATATTAATTATAATATTTGAAGGATAAATAATCATCATTCTTGTAAATGACACTAAATGTTGTGTTTAAGAATAAAAATACATAGCACCATTATCAATGTAGATGGGGATGCTGGCCATATACAATACCAAAATTCAAGTCTTTTGGATTCACAATAGACACAGTCAACGACTAATTAACTTAGAAATGAGGAGCGAGCTGCCGTAAGCCAAAGGTGCTATATCGCCTGACGTCTCACCCCTTGCGCACCAACGACGCCATTCCAATTGGCATCCCTTCCCTTGAGCGCGACGCCATTTCGTCTGGCGTCCGTTCCCTTGAGCGCCAACGACGCCATTTCGTCTTACGTCTCTCCACCGTTGTCCGTAACTTCTGTGCGTATTTTGAAAAAATGATTCGAACGAACGATAAAACGAGTAAAAGTTTCTTAACAGATAGTTAATCGATATTTCTGCCTCTCATTGCCAAAATATTTTACCATTGTCACGAAATAAAAAAGAATTAATTCATGTTACAATTTTAGTTTCATTACGAAATTAAAAGATTATTGCAACTAAATAACCACATTTTTTTTTAATTTTCAACTATCTTCAACCTCTTCACTTCATATTTACTTTGTTACAAAATAAAAATAATTTTATTGAAATAAATACAAAGCAGCAAGAATATTATGGGAATAAATACAAAATAAAAAAATATATTTATTTCATTATATTTCTTTTCATTTTTAACATTCTTCAATTTCGTATATAAAGAATATTATTGAATAATTCAATAAATTTGCTTATGTGTAATAACGTATTAAATAATTACTTATAATAATATAATTTTGAACATTGGAAGTTTATAATTTTGGAAATTGATAAATATTAAGTGTCATTGGATCAAATTTTGAGAGACATTCACACTATTTAAGTAATTATTCTTTATTGATACTATATTTTTTTAATAAATTTTAATTATTTACTAAATATTTATTATTTTTATTATTTATATTATTATCATTAATTACTTTCTTATTTAATTCTTATAGTAAATTTATGTATTAAATATTAAAGTGGAGTTAACATATTTTTTTATGACATCAAATATAACTATGAAATGAGTAATTTATTTTTAGTCACAATCATATATTATTTATTTATAAAAATTTTTTTTGAATTGATATCAAAATTAATTATTTTTTAAGAAAAAACAAGAAAAAAAAAGGAATAAGCAAAGAGGAATTATTTTTTAAGGAAAAACAAGAAAAAAAAAAGGAATACAGAGGGCGAGGGCGCCATTCAAAGTGGCGCCCTCAAAGGCACTGAAGGCGCCATCCTAGGTGGTGCCTCCCACCCCGCGAGCGTCAGCCCACTTGGCGTCTTGCGTATTTTGGTAATATGTTTCCAAATTACGGTAAAACGAAAATAAGTTTACGAAAAAATGGTAAAACGGTACTTTAACCTTCTTATACCTACCTTGGATGACATGGCTGTGACAAATAACTAGGGTTTAGCCCCTTAATGTAAAAGTGATAAGAAAGATTGAGATAGAATTGAAGCGAAAATTTTATTTCCTGGTCTCTTAGGGTTTTTTGTCTATTTCAAAAAAGAGGAATTGTGATTGCTAGGGTTTGATAATGAACCAATAGGAAAAGCTTTTACAATACAATTAAAATGATGTTGTTTTTGGACTGCAAATTTGAAAAAATAAAATAATATTATCTATCTCGAGTGGATATGGGTTTGGACAGGTTCAAAATTTAGAACCCTTAGAACCCGTGCTTGTCCAACACAATCCATTTAGCTTCATTTAGGCATGCATTTTTGTCTGTTTACCCAAACCGACCTAACCCAAATAATGAAAACCACTCGGGTTTGGGCAAGACGGACGGGGCATTGATTTTTTGACCAGCCGCTTTTATGAGTGTTCCGGCCGGGGAAGGAAACTGATTGATAAGTCCCAATTTCTTGGTTCTCTGACTCTGCCTAACTAACAGTTCAACGTTTACCGGTTGTTACATAAAATCACGTGCCAAAGCTACGGTTCCTTTCTTTTGTCGCTGAGCTTTTGACTTCCACTGATCTTATTAGAATGGATATTACTGTTCTTTCACTCCAATTCAATGCCTTGAAGCTTACTGTATCTTTCGACTTCATGTAGAGGAAAGAAATAGTGAAATCCAAGCTATTTGCGGAGAAGAAATTGAATCAAACACTGCTATCTTGGGTCTCCATGGAAGCAGGGTCTTCCTCACAATCACTCACTTTCTATGATTTTCTTGATCGGATGCGGAACCCTGCTTCTCTTGATCTCGTTCGGTCCATCAAGAGGTAAATGATCAGAGAAGGAATTCTAATGTGCAAATTATAACTCTGTGTTCAAAGATTACATATTTGATACATTTGAAAGTGGGGACATGGGGACTTATTTTGATTAGGTTATGCTTTTGCTTTTGTGCATCTGTGTTGCATTCCGAGGCGTTTCTCAAATTCTCTGTTGTGCAATCTAAGAAAAATAGATAGCATATTATGATCAACAAGTGTCCTATTGATATCTTATTTATGATTGCTCGTTGGCTTCTTAGAAATACTATTTTCATTGTGGGTTACTTTTATATATAAATTTTGATAATGATATTTTCAAGCTCCTGTTCACTAATTAGGGCTTAGTTTTAGATTTTGTGTGGTATTTCATTTGCTGTGTTCCATGTTTAAAAATTTTACTGTTGATGTCTGATTGTTAGATTACTTAATTCATAGATAATCAATTTGGGGAGACAACGACCTGCATCTTTTTCCCATTTCTTTGTCAACCAAATGGTGCTCTCTTCCATCTTTTATCTCACAATCCAATAAGATTGGAAGGGTTGGCAATAATAATTGGCTATCAAATAAGGACATTAGCCAAATTATTCGGTTGCAACTTTAGGAAATAAACTGAAGCACAAGATGTTTGTAACTTTGACACATCACTAAATCTAGCTATCTTGGATTACATTGGGCTTCATGCCAAAAAATGGTGAGTACAGCAGATGCAACTATGTTTATATGTAAATTTCACTACCACAAGCATTTATATGGTTCAATTTTTTAAATATTCAATGAAATTTTCTATTTTAGTGATTCTTCAGCGGATTGCACGTCTGTTGGGTCTTAGCACCTTCTGGACCTGTTGTGTAGAGAGCTGACACATGCAACACAGTTCTACATGAATATTTGTTGTCTATTTTCATGATTACTATCGATTTTGATATCATTCTTCTTTGTATTGTTTTGTATTCATATCTAGTTGAAAAAGCTAGTGATTTGTTCTCTTTTTTCCCCATAGTCAAGTTTTTAAGCTTTGGCAGTGGAATTTATAGAGGAATTTAATAGTGTGCACTTTTTATGCTATGTTTGGAAGTTAGGAGAGGAAGGAAAGGGAGAAGAACCGGGGAAAATGGAAAGGGAATGGATGCTTAAGAGATGACTTTTCTGCCCTCTATGATCCCTGGATTTTTTTTTCTTTCTTTTCTTCCCATGATTCCTTTCATCGTTACTGATTGAATCTGTACTTTCTTTATATTTTCGTGTGTTCCATATAAATGCATTAATTGCTGTGTTGAACCTTACGTGGTTTGGCTGATGCACAATGTTCACCTTGAAACAAATTCATTTCTGTAGCTTCATTGTGTCATTTTCATTTCACCCTCCCAACCCTGAAAGTGATGGGAAAAAAGTGCAAGATTTCTTTCTGACAATGGATGCTGCAATTAGAGACCATCCTTTATGGACTAATGCCACTGATGAAGAGATTGACTGTGCAATGGAGGTACTTGCACTGTCTCTCACTTTTATGCCATCCTTTGCTGCAGTTCTGAATGCAGTTTCATTGTAGTAATGGTGTGGCAGATAAACAAATTAACCATGAACTGTGAAATAAATCCTTTCTTTCTTTTCTCATGTTGTTAGTGGTATCTAGTTGTTATGAGCCTTTCCTTGTTGAAAAATGAATCCTAACACACCACTTAAGATGAAAAAAAGGTTGAATGGAGTGTATTGGCCTCTAGCTTCTTTCTTTACAGGATCAATACATCTTCCTATGAGAATCTCTGTACAATCTAGTTAAATCTGGATCAGAATATTTGGTACAGCATATGAAATAATTGTGTTATAATAATAGCAGCATAATGAATATCATTGTCTACTGGATTTTAATAGCTGAATATAGGATATAACTGCCATATTTTTTTCACTGATAATGGACTCTAGATTGGTTGATTTGGTGGGACAAAGAGTTCGTATCTGTTTTGGTGTATTCGTCTAAATATATTCTCTATCATCAGGGCTTGGAGAAATATATAATGACTAAACTCTTCTCCCGGACATTTGCCTCATCTCCTGAGGATGCAAAGATTGACAGTGAAATTTCAGAGAAAATATGCTTGTTACAAACCTTTTTAAAGCCAGAACATTTGGACATACCAGAAATTCTTCGTAATGAAGCTTCATTGCTGGTATGCTTATTATTTGTACCAAATAATTGTTACTCTTCAATCATATTCAAGCATAATTTTCTTTTGATTCCATAGTGATTGTATTGTTGATTATTTAATTCAACTTATGACACTCCTTTCCTTTTGTTCTAGAACTATATGAAGCTATATTTATTTTTGGATTTCCTGCCAGATTTTCTCTTTCTCATGATATATAAAAGAAGTTTAGAAGGCGTGCAGCACACTGAGCATATCTGACATAAGACAGGCTTAGTAACGTTAATTATTGAAAGGGAAGGGGTCAGCAAATTAAGGAACCTTCTGAATATGGCTTATAAGGTCCCAGAAGTAGAGGAATATGGATTGGAATTTGCAAGTAATTGGATGTAGGATACAATTAGGGATTATATTTAAATTTAGAAATCTACTTTTATGATATGGCTAATCTACGACCCATTACTTGCTAGAATTCTTGGGCAGCGTCATGATTAAGAAATTTGGGGATGGAAAGGGTGCGAAATTTATGAAGGAAAAGCCTGTAAAATTAAAATTTAAGGTTTTAATGGGAAAGAGAAGAAGTATCATCTGATGCAGAGCAGTGCAATCAATAGCAGAGCAGAAAAGAAGAAACCAGAGAGATAGGCTTGCAAAAAGAAAAAAGGAAAAAAAAAGGAAAAGAACAACTCTCACTAACTGATCTCAAGTATTTCTTCTCTGTCAATCTGAAATTGCACATGGACACACCTGCAAATGCAAAATATATAGGCCAAGATGCAGACTTGTCCTAATTAGGTTAATCTCTATAATTGCACAAGATTAAGGAAAAAGATTGAACTTTGAAAATCTAATGGTTCCGAGATATTCCAGTAATGTAGTTGTAGCCATTACAAGAGCAAAATGCACCAAGATTGAATTTTAGAACAGGGAAAGAGAAGGTTCAATCAGTGAAGTTCTTTTATATGAAGGAAAAGGACTTATTTGACTTGCTTATGAACTTCAAAAGAAGCTGAAATTTATCAAAAATAAACACGGCTGCTTTATAAAGGTGCCAAGAACAAAATTCAAGATTGGTGTAAACAAGTGCAACAAATCATTTCTTGTTTGGTTATGTCTAGAATAATGTTTCTTCCAATTTCTGGGATTGCATGGAATCATTAAATGATCAAATTGATTCTTCTCTTTGGGGTAAAGTTTAGGTGAACCATACATATTACCCTTTTGTCATTTGTATTGAATACCAATATAAAGTTGGAGGTCTCAGAATTCTTCCAGTGTGTTGGTATCAAAGCAGTACTATGTACTTCACTAGTTTTCCCTTTATCTACAATTTGTTACAATTTCCTGGGAAATGTATTATATCTGTTTTGAGTCATATTTTCAAGCTAGGGCCTACTTTCTATTTACAAGAACCATTTAGAGAAAATATGCCTTATCATTTTGTGGAGTAATATAAATATCACTTTTTTTTTGGGGTCAATTGCAGCTTGCAGAGAAAGAATTGCAGAAAATCAATGCTTTCAAAGCTCCCAGGGAGAAGCTAATGAGTATAATGAATTGTTGTAGGGTCATCAACAATCTGTTGCTAAATGCAGCAATGTCTGAAAATCATGCGCCTCCTGGGGCTGATGTCTTTCTCCCTGTCCTTATATATGTTACGATCAAGGCAAGCCCCCTTGGTAATAAGCCATTCTGCTGATCATCAAATTCCTTATTTTTGAGTAATGATGCATATTCTCTGTCTTCTTTTTCTTAATCATTTGATCATGTTTGTAAACCATGACACTTATTATCAGGGTGAGAAAGTACAAGCATGTGACCATGCTTGGTTTCCATTTTCAATGTTTTATTTGCTCTGATACACTTATTGGATTTAGGAGATTACCTTGGGCAAACTCCACGTTCCCAAGTTCATTCTTTGGTTGCATGCTTGAAGTCATAACTAAAGCTTTGTTAAAAGACAATCCTCAATTAGATGGGCATGCAATCTCACCAAGTACGCCCTGCAATCATGTACTAATTAAATTTAAAAATCTTCCAGGTTATGGTTTTGATACATAAATCCTTTTGTCTTTGTTCTTGATTTACTGTCATGCTGTCCTTTTGAAAAGATTGGCTTCTTATTTAATCTAACAAATTGATGGTGAGGATATTCATCAAGATAAAACAGAGAAAGACGTAATCTGCTAATTCTTTCATTAAGTAACTTGTTCATGTGGTTTATAACCTTTCATTTATTTGGGCCGGTTGAATATGAATTCTTATCAGTTTTGATCTGTCACTTTCAGGCCAATCCTCCACGGTTGCAGTCTAACCTAAGATATATCCAGTTGTACAGAAGGCAAGAAAAACTCACATCAGAAGCTGCGTATTATTTCACAAATCTTGTGTCAGCCAAGACATTTATAGTTGACCTAAACGCTACTTCTCTGTCAATGGATGAAATCACATTTGAGGAGAACATGCAAGCAGCAAAATTGACCCATAAAGTCACAAGTGAATCATCATCCACAATGCAAATGACCCAGCAAGCTGAATCACAGCACCGTGCTTCAAGGAACTTGCACCACAAATATGAAGATACTGGAGGTTAGTTTGACTTATGATTGTCATCTATCAACTTATCTACAGGAAATTGGCTCAACTTATTAGTAAGAGTTTTCTTTGTTAATCACTAGTATGCATAGTTTGTATAATTCAGTTTACTTTCTTTATCCATGGTAGTACTTTAATCCTTACTCGTTGCACTTGCCAATGCAAATTGTAATAATTATAATTTTTATCACTTTGACTAGCAGAATTACCAGGTACCTCACTAGTATCGAATTACCCTTATTTGGAAGCAAAAACTAGAGATCTCACAGCGAGAGATGTGGACAGATTGTTAAGTCTCTACAAGGATGTAGTTGCAAAGTATACAAGCCTGTGCAAAGCCATCAATTGCCTTTCAACGTCGGAGAAAGAACCCCTCTTGCGTCATTTACAAGCACAACCACATTTTGATGCAGAAAGTCTGCTTACATTGCAGCCCAAAGGAACCAACACAAATACGGATGAACAAGACTGAGTAGGTAGAACAACAGTGAGAGGGTAGATGTATATGTAATTTTATTTGGAATGTCTTTGGATTTCAATGTCCTTTTTGTGTAAGATAATACCATTTGGAGTGAAATTTTGAGTCACCAGAAAAAGATGCAGCTTAAACATGTGCAAATATACATACTGCTTGTTTTTGTCATCAAACTTACGTGGATACAGATATAAGATTATTGTTGGTTGCAAGCGTCAGTAGACTGTTTGGTGCTACAGGTTCCCTCTTCAAGATGAGCTATTAAATAGCTTCTTCTTGACTTCTCTGCAATACAAAGTTTCGAGAAATAGCATCGAAAAAGTTAATTTAAGCGAATTCAAGTGACCCAACTACAAGCACAGATTTATTGCCAGATGTCTTTTCTGTTATGAATAATAATTCCCTACCGCGGCTTCTCGTAGAAGTCTGGGCTGTGTTTTAGTATGATTGATCATCCTCTCAAATCTATCTATTTTCTATTTATCTATTTATATAGTAACTTTAGGATTGTATTTGCAGTCCTGGCAAATGCTGATGTGTCCAACTGGTGTTGCCTTTCATTCTTTCTTTTTTTCAAAAAAATTATTTCAAATTTTTATTATTATATTTTTCAGTTTTTGTGTGGAGAAAATTAGCCCAAGTAGGGGTGCTTAACAAGTAGGTTTGTTTAGACTCGATCCACTAAAATTCGTATTTTATGTGAGTTTATTTTAATTAGTTCGATTCGTAAACAAATTCACTAATTTTACACTAAACGAGCTTAGCCTGCGGGTCGGCTCGTGGTCCACACAATCTCACCCCGGACGGGTTTGACCAATTTAGGTCTGTATTTTTGCATGTCTAATTTTGACAAGTTTGATTCGTGAAAAACTTGCGAATCGGTTCGCTAAACCCACGGGTCGGTGGCCCGATAAGCACCCTTAAGCCCAAAGGCCTTCTTTGTCTTACAAGGCTATTGTAATTATGACTGTACCTAAAATTTTATTAATTGCTATTGCTATTTAATATAACTTTTATTAATTATTAATTCCTTAATTTTTTTATACTTGATTGAAAAGTTAACAAATTATTTTATTATTATCATTATTATTATATTAATGCATAGAATATAAATTTATTAAGAACCGGAAAAAATACAAATTACTTGCACCAACTACAGGATAGTTGGATTTTCTCCCGCAAACTATAAAAACAAACAAATTACTCTATTAAATTATGCAAAACTTAAATTATACCATATTGTTAGCAATTTAATAGAAAATGTTAAGAAAAATTATAAATTATCACTACCAATTATGGGATTGTTGCATTTTGCAACCACTATTGCAAATTAAGCTCTTAATTATATAAAACTTGTGATTAACATTTATTATCTACTTAATTAATCTTTTTTTATTAAATTTCAAGATTTTTAAAAAAGTTTTAAGCATGAGTCATAATATTACTATATGTTAGATTATCAAATAATTTTTTTACACATAATTTGTATATTATATAATTAAAAAAATAAAATTAAATATATAAAATTTTAATTAAAGACTTGAAACGAGTTGTGAAATTATGTATAAAAAATGACATAATAAATTAATACATAATAATATTGCAATTCATGTTTATTAGTACTACTTAATATTGATTGTCACTATTCATTTTTTTAATTAAATTAGTTGCTCATTTAATAAAATATGGGTTGAAAATATTAAGTGAAAAAGTGAAGTGAACATAAATGCTATACTTTATGAAAAAACTAAAAACTTAATATTTTCATTTTATATGATTATATACAATTTAATTTTAATACCACAATAATAATAGTAGTGATGAACAATAATTTCTGTTTTATCCCTAAGATTTTTATTTAAAATTTGATAATTATATAATTTATGAGTTATCTTTATTTTATTCCTTTAAAATTTATAATTTATTATAATACTTAGATTTAGACTAATACATCTATTTTTTTAAAAAAATCATATTAATTAGTAAATTTACTTTATTTGCTAGATACATTTTTTTTTATAAATTTGTTACAATTTAAAATTTTTCATATATAATCTCTTATCTCAAAATTTTTTTAGCAATATAAGCAAACTAATATTTTTTCTCTTATATAATTACTTATTATATTTTTAACACTCATATTATTTTATAAGTCATATACTATTTCTCTTCTTTCTCATGATAATTTTTATTATTATTTGATAAAATAATAGTTATTATTTGCTATTGTATTTGCACAAATAGTCATTATCTACTCTAATAACTATGTATTTTATTTTATTATAAAATATTATAAATAATTTATTGATTTAATTTAGTTGAATTATTTAACAACATATTAATTTTTATCTCTTATATTATTTTATAAGTTACATAGTATTCATCTGCTTTTTCATGTTAATTTTTGTTATTATTTAATAAAATAATAGTTATTATTTTAACTATAAAAGTAAAATAAATTTTTTTGAGATAAAATATTATAAATAAAAATTTTAAAATTGTAACAAATTTATAATAAAAATGTTTCCAGAAAATAAAGTAAATTTACTAACTAGTATAATCTCTTTTTGAAAATAGATGTATTAGTTTAAACATTAGTATTATAACAAATCATAAATTTTAAAGGAATTAAATAGAGATAACTAATAAATTATATAATTATAAAATTTTAAATAAATCAAATTGTTAAAAAAATTCTCAAGGGACAAAATAGAAATTATTGTGCATCACTAGTATGATCGTTGTGATATTAAAATTAAATTAAATATAATCATATCAAATGAAAATATTAAGTTCTTGTTCTTTTTCATGTAACATATCATTTGTTTTTATTTAACTTCGTCACTTAATATTTTGGGTCCATATTCCGTGAAACGAACAATTAATTTAATGAAAAGAAATTGAATAGTGACAGCAAATATTGAATAATACTAATAAATATAAATTACAGTATTATCATATATTAATTTATTATATCATTTTTTGTAGATAATTTCACAATCTATTTTCAAGTCTTTAATTAAAATTTTATATATTTAATTTAATTTTTATTAATTATATAATATAAGAATTATGCACAAAAAAATAATGTGATAATTCAACATATAATAATATTATGAATTATGCTTAAATTTTTTAAAAAAATCATGTAATTTAATAAAAAAGATAAATCAAGTAGACAATAGGTGTTAATCACAAATTTTATATAATTGAAGGGTTAATTTACAAGTTTTAAAAGTTAATAGAAGTAAAATGCATCTATTTCATAATTAGTGGGAATAATTTGTAGTTTTTCCTAACATTTTTTATTAAATTATTAATAGTGAGGATAAAATTCAAGTTTTACATCGTTTTAAAAGATAATTTACTTGTTTTCATAATTAATAAAATCCAATCACCCCATAATTAGTAGGGATGGTTTGCATTTTTTCCTTAAGAAGTGTTAAGTTTCCCTTATTTGGTGGTAACTTCTTAATGTAATACTTGATATGTTTTTATGAAAAATTAAACTACAAAAAGAATTATTTATAGATTTAAACTATAAATGATTCTGAGAAGTCTTATAAGAAAAAATATTAATGCAAAAATTTTTTGTTGCTGTAACAATTTTTTTAATAAAGTTATTATTATTATTATTGTTATTATTATTATTATTATTATTTACAAATGAATGCAATTATATTTAGTTTCTCAAATATTGTTGTTGATTTTGTAAAAATGCAAATTTACTTTGACACGTTATGAAAAAAAAGGGAAAATACTACTTTTTTTAATTTTCGAATTTTCATCATGCAACTTTTTACAAAAACATTTTCATGTTATATTATTTTTCAAGGTGAGCTAAACTGAACATATATATTTTTTAAGTCACGTGTTTGGGAACATCGTTGTGTGTAAAGATTGCAAAAATGAATTATATTAGTTTGTTTATTTTTAGATAATAAGCTAACGGGTTTTTAAATAATTATTGTCTAATTATTTAATGAGCAAAACCATATTTATAAAGATGTAATTATGGGTATGATTAGAATAAGAATAAGAATAAATCATCTATTTAATCATCTTAATTAGTTCGTCTTATGGAATCTATATTTCTAATGTATAAAAGTAGGAAAATCCTATTGCTCCCGCTGAATGGAAGTCGAAAGCGTTCCGAAACAAGCCTAAATTATTCATCAGCCGTTGATGTAATACTAAATTATGTGTGTGTTGTAAATCCAAGAGTGAAGTTTGTTCAAAGCAGTACGTTCGGAATAATTTGCCGGGTCATGTGTCATCTCTGACATCCGAAATGGACACGTGTCAATTAATTAGCAAAAGAAGTCGTAGAAGAAGCCACGTAGTAAAATATATGGCAAAAAATATAATTAGATAATGATATTAATGCTAAGTGAAAAAATAAGTGTCATCAATTGTAATTAAATAATAATATTAATAGCAGAGATAAATGATCCAAAAAATTTCTACTGACTTAATGTTTGAATAAAATTTGATTGATACTAATATGAATTAATTAAATACTATGATTAGAAATTTAATTTTTGTCATTGATTAAAATAATCAATTATTGAAATCATTAGTATGTTTTAGGAATTTAATTATGATATCTTTTCCCAAATTATTTTATCTATAAATGAATCTACAATAATTTGAATAACTTTTTAAAGTACTATTTAAATTACTTCCGGTTGTATTATTGAAAAAACAAATCATTTAACATATAAATAAATGGTATAAAAATAGTGTACAACAGTCAATCACTAAATAAACTATACATAAGATTAATTAGTTAGAAAAATTATCATCAATGAGATATAAGAAAATAATATATAAAGATTAATATATATACTAATGAAAATTTTTTTCAATCAATTAAATAAATGCATCAACTTTGAAATTTTTCTAATTTTATTTTATGTCATTCTTGGTTAACATTCTTTCTATCTATACTAACGAGTATTTTTTCCTTAATATCTTGTTATTCTCTATCTTGATTTAATTGGTTTTGGTTTTCTATTCAGTAGTAGAAGATAAAGTAACACAATCAAAAAATCATTAAGATAATTCTTCTCAATAGATATGTTTATGCATCTTTAAAAAAATTAATTAATATATATGTTTTTTATTATATATTTTTCTCTTTTTTGATAGACTATTTTTACTTTTTAGGGAAGTAAGATTTATTTTTCTATTCCCAAAATTCATGATGACAAATTTAAAAAATACCTACATGAAGGAGCTATTTATAGGATATCAAAATTTGTAATTTGAAAGATTCAAAAAGATTATCATTATTCTTGAAATGAGTTATGTGAGTTTTGCTATTGAAACATAATTATCAAAATATGAAGTAAGATTAATTGATTGACATAAATTTCACCCAATTCCAAATGAGAAAGTAGTTAATGAAAGTAAAGATAATAGATAATTAAAAAAATTTAGTATATTTTCATTAATTATTAGTATTAATTAATTTTTTAATTCATGATTGCACTATATTGACTAATATATTGATTTTTTATATATCATTGCAAAATTAGTTCAATATGGCGATTTATAATTTATACCTATTAAAGAAAGGACCAATAAAATGGTTAACATTTAAATTGAAAATTTAGAGTAAGTTCTCATTAAAAAATTTCAATTTATTTATTTTTTCACTGACTCCTTTACCACCAAAAGTAAAGTATTTTTTTTTTTGCATGATTTTGATTATGCTTAATTTTAATTTAATAACATTATATCAATATTATTTTTAAAAAAATATATAATGATAATGGTTTTATATAAAAACTAAATATAGAAAAATCCAATTTATTCAATTAATCCTAATTCTAGAATTTCATAAATACAAATGTTGAAAGATATATCATTCTTCACATGTGGCTAAGAGTATTAAATTTTTTATACCTTCTTTTAGATAATTTTTCATATTATTTAGTTTCTATTTATTAATTTTTAAATTTTTAATTATCATCATAATTTTGGCAAAAGTAGGATGATATGTTTTTTTATGGAAAACTGTGCATAGAAGAAAAATAAAAATAAAATTGAATAATTAAAAATTTTAATTAATGTGCTGGCAAATTAATTGCATGATTCAAATTAATTATAATTTTTCAAATTTCTTTGATTAATTATGATTTAATATTTTGTAAAATACATATATTTCTTTATCAATATTTAATAAATTATTAAAAAGCATAAAATAAAAAAGATGATATAACAAGATTGTTTATGAAAAATATTAATGCATTAATAAAATAAAGAAATAAAAAAATTCAAATCAATGCATTGATTAAAATTAATTAGTATGCAATGTATAAGATTAAATTTGGGTGCGCCATATAAGATAATATGTATAAAACCCTAGGTCATGCACACCATATTTAAAACTTTTGCAAGTATTTTAAGAAAAATGTTATGTACATTGAAATTGAATTTCAAATCTTTTATATTTATTAGGTTGAACTTTATAAATTTGTCTTATCATTTCATATTTAATGACAAACTTGATTTACATTCAAAAATTGAAATCTGATATGATTTTAGTGCATATAACATTACTCATATTTTAAACTCTAAAATTAATATAATCTATATTATAAAGATATAAAAAAATTAATATGAACATTTTAATATAGATTATCACATCAATAATAAAATAAAAAATAAAAAAATCCATATCAATGCATCAACTCAATTTACTATAATGTTTAAATTATCTAATTAATTATGAATTAATGCATTCTAAATATTTTTATTTTTTTATTAATATCTAATAAATTATAGATAAATATTAACGAGTATAAAAAAGATGATATAATAAGATTGTTTTTAAAATTATGAACACATTAATAATAAAATAAAAATAGAAGAATTCTCAAATAAATACATTAATTCATAACATTTTAATTTTTTGATTTATCATAATTTAATGCATTTGAAATATATTAATTATTAATTATATTTTTCTTAACATACTAAGTTCGCATGATTTAATATGTTGAGTACTACATAAAAATTCAAAACAGAGTAATAAAAGTACAGAGAGTAAAATACACGCATACTAAAAATGAATATTTAAATAAGTGCATTACATTCACTCTTAAGAATGATAACAATCAATCAACAAATACAATAAAAAATATAATATTAGGGGCTGTTCAAGAATTTATTTTAGTAGTAAGTATATAATAATTTTCACATTTAAAATTTGACACATATTACATATTATACACCACAAAACACTTAACATTATCCTATTCATATCTATATAAAAAAGTATGTGATAAATTCATTTAAATTAATTTTATTTTAATTTTTTTTAATATAATTATTATGAATTTGTTGTATCATAAATTATAAAAAAAATTCTTTTTCTTTATTTTCTAAAAAGTTCTAAAGATCAATTTTATATTTATTGTAAGACTTTATTAATTTTTATTTAAATATAATTAATAATAATTATTTCATTAAAATTTGATATTATGCCAAATTATATATTATTAAAATAATTTTAATTAAATTATTGCATTAATTATCCCTCCTAGCTTATGTAATGATTATATAAAGGGGTCTTAATTCACCTTCATTCATCATAATGTACAATCATTTTTGCACTCAATGCAAGAAACTTTATTAAAGTAGATAAAATTACTGCTCCAGTGCAATAAATAAATAATAGGAAAACAGAAATAAAATCAAGACATAATACAAATATGAATATATGTTCAATTATAAAATAACGCAATTCATTTAAATTCTAACTAAATAAATAATTTAAAATTCTTTAAATTACTCTTTTCACAATACTTTAAAGTGAAATTTCTGTTAGACATATGCTCTCTTTGACTCAAATAATTAGTTAATTGATAAGTTAACTATGAGTAAGTTAAAAATTAATAATATATAATTGATAAGTTAATTAATTACGTTAAAAGTATTAGATAAAATTAGTTATTGAATTGGCAAAAAAATTAAATGATATAAAAAATGTATTAATATAAATATATATAAAATAAAATAATTAATATTTATTTTGATTTCAAATTATATTGAAACAATCAAGATACTGAAAATAAAAATATAATTATCTAAAATTAATAAATTATATTTTATTATATTACATATTTATTCATTTATATAATTATTTTTATTTATTTATTATTTAAAATAAGAAAATAAATTCTCAAAAATTAATTAACGATAATATATGATATCATATATTCAGTTATTTTAATTTTAATATTAAATTAAAGGGTATCATTGGCCAATAAAATTTATTCGGGCAAAATGGTTATGCTGAGTGTGTTCAACGCTGACCTTATCGCGAAAATATTTCATCATTTTATCACTTAAATCTTTGTGCAGAACTAATAAATTAAACACAGTAAAAAAACAAATTGTAACGCTTATTTTTCTTAATTCAGTGAAGAAAGGATAATTTTCAAACTGATTCTAAGCTTGGAGGTTATATATATTTTTCAATATTTAATGTATATTGAATTCTCTTTTATATGTTACTTTATTTTACCATTTGTGAAAACAAAATCCATTGTATTATTTTGATAGGCATCAAATATTTTTTTTGGTTAACTTCAAGATATAAAATTATAATTTTATAATATACTATATCGATAATTTAATTTATTTTGAAATTAAAATAATTTTATCATTTTTTTAGAACTAGTAGCACCAATATTCTGAGCATAGCACTATAATTAAATACATGCACAAGTTGATTATCTAAATTAAACACATAAATAATAATATCAATGAAATAGTTAGTATAAATAATTTCAAAAGGAATAAGCTATATAAAATATTATTATATATCATCAAACATAATATTATATTGAGAGGGCAATCTTTATATTTATTTTTATATTATATATTATCTATAATATTTTTTATCCCCTTTTATGTCAAGTGTCATTTATGTAACTTATCACGGGCCAATTTGTCATTCTTCAATAAATATTATAATACAGTAGTCATACTCAAGCAATTAATACAAATGATTGAATTTTTTATTTATATAATAATAATAATAATAATAATAATAATAATAATAAATCTTTGTCTTTATCTTTATATTATATATTGTCTTTAATATTTTCTATCTCCTTTTATGTCAAGTGTCATTTATATAACTTATCATATATTAATTTGTCATTCTCCAATAAAAATTATGATACAATAGTTACACTCATGCAATTAATGTAAAGAATTGAATTTTTTATTTATATATAGTAATTTATATTAAATTAAAGAAAAAACTACCTACTTTCTTTCACTATTTATTGTTTTTTTATAATCTTTATGATTTATTTCTATGATTTATAGAATTTTCTAATTTTCATGCATTTTTTCCTTCTTAACATAATTTTCCTATTTTTCCCTTCATTTATTATATTTTCATAATCATTATGATATCTTTTCTTGATTTATTACATTTTTTAGAATTAAAATTTTTATTTATATATAACAGTTTATATTAAATTGAGAAAAAACTTTCTAATTTTTTCTATTTATTGCATTTTTATAATTTCAAAACCTCTCTAATTTTTTCCTAATTTACTAGGTTTTTCTAATTTCCATGCATTATCTTTCTTTCTAAAATAATCTTCCTAGTTTCTTTTTTTTATATAACACCAGTTGATTTCTCAAAGCACAAATTGACTATTAATAATTAACTTATTTATTCTAATAAAAATCATGCTTTTGTCTTTGATTAATTTTCATTTTCATTTTTTTGTTTCTATTTATATCATCAAAAAATATTTAGACCCTTATTATCTATATATGTTATCATCAATTTTCATTTCAAATAAACATCACTATTCTCTTTACATCATCTTTTTCCTTTTAACTAATTTTATCTTCTTTTATCTCACCTCTCTCCTTTTCATGGTTCTCAATCCTAAATCCTAAAACTTATAGTCAATACCAATTCTAATTATGTAACTCGTTCATTTTATAAGTGACATTGTTTTGCTATTAATAATACTCACCCATTGAATTATTGTGGTACCATCTCAATAGACGACGGCTACTACCTTTAGTAATTTCTTCTGACGTGTTGCTTAACTATGGTTGATAATTAATGAATATTAATCTTTTTAGAAATAATTATCTATTTCTTAAATTTTCTTTTACCAATATCAATTTCTTTTTTGTAGTTTGTACCAATTTTTTATATAGAATAAATTTGTTATGTATGACTTATTTCATCATATAAAATAAATTATTTTCTTATAATTCTAGATGTGACATAAAGTTAATGTACATTTATTTTTCCATTGTAGGTTGATAAGATGAAAGAGTTTGATATGTTTTGCATTATGAAGGTATGTAATACAATTTTTTTTTAATCAAAAACTAAAGTATCAGTATGTTTAAATTTCTATCAGAAGCTGATGTATATTTACCTTTCTATTATAAGTTGAATTTCAATCTTTGTTTATATTTAGTATATATATATATTTATATTACAATATCTAATTTTTAAAGAGGTTAATATATTTGATCAAATAAATATCTTTTATTTAAAAATTATGGAAATATTATTTAGTAAATTAGATAATATTTACTTTTTATTATCTATCATGATTTACATTTATATAGAATTAGAGATAGATATATACACATTTCATTTTATATAAATAAATGTTATTTCTTATATATATAATTTTATGTTATTTTCCTAAATTTAATTTGTTTTAATATTTAAATGTATATACATTCTTCTAATTGTATTAATGATCACTATTAATATAATATTACAATAAAATAACCATTTTGTCTATTAATAATGAGTTATATAGTACATTCTCCTATTTAATTTGAATATAATTATATCAATTTTATAGTTATTTAAGTAATATAAACATGAAAACATATTTTACATTAATCATTTATGTACTTTATAGTTTAAAATTTAAAATTATAACTTATATTATAAATTATTATCAAATAAAATTAATTAAATCCCTGTAATACACAGATTACAAGCTAGTGTATAAAATATAGCTCGGAGGTAAGGCGGGATGAGGACTAATTATCTATCAATTAACTTGAAGTTTGTACGGCTACTTCATACATATTTCAACGTGTCTTACTCTGCTGCTTCCATTACCTTTTTAATTTAAAAAAAAATTCCCTTCAACTTTAAATAGTTTATTCACTAATCACTAATTTTAAAAATTTATAAATTAAATACTTCAATTATAAAAAATTTACAATTATTATTCACCATTTATTTAATTAACTATTTTATTAAATTATGTAATATTTTAATTAACTTTTTAAATAATAATCACAATATTATTGAATGTTATTTTATTATATTATTTTTTGTATATAATTTTATAATTTATTTTCAAGTATTTAATTAAAATTTTATATATCTATTTTAATTTGTATTAATTATGTAATATAGAAATTATGTGTCAAAAATAATATAAATTTTTTTGAAGAAAGTATGTAGCTAAATAAAATAATTAATTAAATTGATAATGAATGCTAATTATAAATTTTATATAATTTAAGAGTTTAATTTATAAATTTTTAAAATTTGTGAGGATAAAATGTGATTATTTCAAAATTAATGCAGGTAGTTTCCATTTTTCTCTTTAATTTTTTGGGTAAATAAAAGTTTAGGAATAAAATAAGTTACTCTACATATCACTGACATTTTTAGAAATTTATAATAATACTTATAAATCTCTTAATCTATTAAGATTATTGATTATATTTTTATCCATAGCTTTTGTATGTAAATTATTCTCAGCCCCAAAATGTTTTGGGCCTTCTTAATTCCTCTTCCAATTTCGCTATCAAGTGTTATATTTTGATAGGCAAAAATAAGGTCAGTACCATTATGCATAATTTATTGTATCGCGGTATCCCAAGCGAGCTTTCTTTTAACCAAGTTCATCCATAAGTTTAGATTTATCAAAATGTCCATAAATAAAACAACACACCTGCTCCACATTTCAGGAACACTAAAAGTCCCAAAACAGAAATAGAGAACTAGCAAAGCAACTCGGGAGAAGGAATAAAACCATTTTAGAGACCGCCGAAAATTGCAGCAATACAAATTGTTTGATACTATATCATTAGAAGTCATCATTTTCGGCCTTTTATCATTTTTTAGCTAGTCCAAAATAGTAACAACCCATAAAACGATACACCAGAATGAGTCGTTAAAAGGTAAACCCTACATCTTATTATATGGTTTGCGTACTTTGATTGTCTTGACACTAAATTGAGTAAAAATGTTATTGTTTTTGTCTATGTGTACCTTTATATATGTATAGTATCTATATTGAAATGAAACCCTAGAAGTTATGTTGAAACGAAACCCTAGAAGTTAGAAGAACGAATGTTTATCACATGTTACTATCGCAAAATTTCCTGTTTCTATTAACATAACAAATAGAAACATGGATCACACATGCTCTATTATTTTTTGGTAGCTTGCTGTCATAGATGCAAACAGAAACAATTTCACTTTTCTGATACCAAACAGAAACATCGAATCCAATACCTTTTTTTTAGTACGATGAACTTTAGTTTTACTCGATGTTACGGTAACATTACTGATGTTGCATTGATTGATATGTTGTTTTTAGTCGATGTTACTATTTTCAGACTGAAAATAGTAACATATTTTTTCTCAATTTGACTGCTAATCATGCTTGGTTTGTTTAATTATTTTGTCTTTTGTTAATGTTTCTATTTCCAGATCACATAGTAACATGTCATTTTGTAAGAGAACATCATGTTACTATTTTTTTTAAGAAAATAGCTATATGTTACTTTTTTATCAGTATTTTTCTTAATCATGATTGATTTGTATATTTCTTACTGTAAAAATATAAGTAATCATGCATTCCAGTCGTTACATTGACCGATATCTTGTTTTTAGTCGATGTTACTGTTTTGTCTTAAAATAGTAACATATAATTTTTTTTTGGTTTGACTGCTAATCATGCTTGGTTTGTTTATTTATTCTATCTTTTCATTGATGTTACTATTTTCAGATAAATAGTGACATCTTATTTACAAAAAAATAACATGTTACTGTTTATTTTTTTAAACAGTAACATGTTACTTTTTTATTGGTATTTTTGTTAATCATACTTGATTTGTTTATTTCTAATGGTAAAAAAATAAATAATCGCGCATTTCAATCGTTACATTAATTGATGTCTTGTTTTTAGTTTATGTTACTGTTTTATCTGAAAACAGTAACATGTAATTTTTTTGTTAGTTTGATTGCCAATCATGATTTGTTTGTCCATTTAATTTGTTTTGAATAATGTCATTGTTTCTATATCAAACAGTAACATGTCATCAACGGAAAACAAAATGTTATTGTTTGCTTCTAAAAATAATAACGTGTTATTTTTTTAACAACAACTAGTATATTATATTATGCTTCAAACATCTTAGTGTTACTGTTGCATGATAATCAATTTCATGCAAATAGTAATAATTTTTCGATGATGTTACTGTATTGCATAAAATAGTAATATGGTATTGTCCAGTTGTTAGTCTCATTTTTATAGAGTCTGACCAAGACATTTTTCCTTATCCCTGAATAGAGAGATCTAAAAATGCTTAAACAATTTGAAGAGGCTGAAGAAACAGCTACCATATACCAGCAATACCGATCCAATCTACTAGCGTGTATAAGGTGGATTGACAATCTACAATTCAATGACAACCATAAAAGGGTGCTGTAACAAAACCCTTTTTAGTTTTTAATTAATGTAATTAATGTTATAGTGACAAAGGAGCTTGATTGCAATACGTGTAGGAAGAACAATAAAGAAATAATGTCATTACTTGGTACCTTTTCAAAAAAGTACAACAATTTCCAAATTGGAGGAAAACAACTGAGCATCACACTAACTACAGTGAAGCTCATTTTTGGTATAAAAGATAGGTAACGCCTCATTGACACATCACCTAGCAAGAGGCCATAATCTGATTTTGACAACAAAAGATTTCGTGGCCAAGGACGCTTAACAAAACCAAATGTATGCAGTGCACTGCAAAGTGCTGTGATAGGAACATCAGAAACAGATATCCAAGATGTCTCACGCCTCATAACCCTGATGATGCTCGTGACCTTCTTTGTACCAAATAGGGCACAGACAATTGCATGCTCATACCTCAAATACGTGGAGGACATTGATGACATTGCAAAGTATTGGTGGTCTGGACATATTCATGAATAGCTAATGGTCTCCATTGCAAAAAACACACCACCAAATGTCACTAATTGTGTCATGCTACTGCTAGTAAGTTACTATTGACGGATTTGTGTTTATTCATTTCATTTACTTTGATACTGTGAATATAAATATACAAATATAATAACATGTTACTATATCATACCGAACAGTAACATGTTACTATTTGTTGTGTAAATAATAACCTTATATTTTCTAGCAGTTTTATTCATATTGTGACACTTGATTCATCCATTTATTCTGAGATTCTGATTACTGTTACTGTCTATATGCCAGGTAGCAACATGTTATTTTGTTATTTTTTTACTACATCTTTCAATGTAAATTCAATTGAAAGTGTATTTGATAATTTTCATATTGTATTACCCACAGTATTGGCTGTGTGAGACAACAAATGTACTTAATGGAGCTCTAATTCAAAAGGTACCAAGATGTCTAACATGGGACCTGAAGAGGCTTACACACCAATTGAAAATTAAATTGCCTAACCAGCTTCAGGTAACCTTTAGAAAAAGTTCGTTCATTTTCCTATGTCACTGTTATGGAACCACGTTGTCTTACTTTTCATGTTACTGTTTCTCACTAGAATAAAAACATGACAGCCATTTGCACTAACAATTAACCACTAATTCTTTTCAGGTAGTAACTGAAGAATTATAAGCCACTAACGAAGAAATAATAATATTTTACAACCTTCACACACACACACACACACACACAAGAACATAAAACTACAACTAATAAAATATGGACAACAAATAAATAAACAAATCACACCTTCCGAATCAGAGCAATCCACAACTGATGATGACATAAGAACATCATAATATGTAATGCAACCATGAGTAGCAGCACTGGAGCAGTTCGTAGACATTGCACTGTCCCACAAACAACATTGCCAACAAGAAAACGATGAAGTAAAATAGTTGAGAAATCAACTCCTCATAGTAAACCAAAAGATAAACCAACTGACTAATGAATTGAAGTCTCTGGCTGAGAAACTTCAGAGGTCAAAGCAACAACTACAGTAAAACAACGAGACAATCATAAAATTGAAGCATGAAAACACACAAATCCAAACAAAACTATTTGATGCAACTATACATATAAGTGACCTCAAAAATATCATCTAACCCTGGAGATTGAAAATGCCAATCTTGAAAATAAAAAAAAACCAGCTGATTGCATAGCTCACTGACATGATTATGCAGTTGGTTGGACAACAAAAGCAAGAGACAGAAGAAAATAAAGAACAAAATAAGACTGAGAAGAAACAACGGTCAATGATCACAGGCATTAAATATTGAACAAGGAAAAAAATGCCACATAGACTATATATACTCCGTCCACGCAAGAAAAACACAAAATAACAAGAAACACTACAACAAACAACACATGTTGAGGAGACCACTAACAACGAGGCTTCTGTCTTCATGTTGGAGGAATCGGAAGACCAAATGGCTAAATAGAAAAAGACCACAAAAAAAATCCAAACTATAAAATGGCATGCTAAAAAATACCTCCTACAAAATACTAAGAAGAAAGTGGCCCAAATCAGAAAAACAAAGGACTTATCGTAAGTCATGCCCTACTTAATTGTTAATCATGATTGATTTTGCCATTTTTTTCTTTTTGATTGATGTTACTATTTCTCAATCAAACAGTAGCATGTTATTCTCATGTAAATGACATGTTACTGTTTATTTCTAAAACAATAACATGCTATTTCACGCTTAATTTTGTTATTATTCATGCTTGATTTGTCAATTTATTCCAATATTGCTTAATGTTTCTGTTTCAAATAAAATAGTAACATTGAATAATCTCTTAAGTCATGTCCTACTTCCTTGATGATTCTATTGATTAACTCAATATTAGTACCTGATACCTCAACTAATTTCTACACCACGTCATAATTTGTAGATCTATTGTCTGGACATCTCCTCAATCGGATACATGTGTATCATTGGACGAGTTGCTGCATGTGCTTTAAGACGAGCCAATAACTTCAAATGTATCATCCCGTGATATTCTACAACATTAGTTTTTTGGGTTGTTCTTTTATAGTCATGTTACGATTTTTAATCAAAATAATAACATGACAGAATAAATAGTAACATGTTTATGATGATTAATTTTGCCATTTTTTTTAGTTTTTGGTTCATGTTACTGTTTGCTTATTAAACAGTAACATATCATTTACATGAGAATAACCTATTACTATTTGTTTTTGAAAGTAACATTTTCATCCTGTACATCATAATGTTGTTGTTTAGGATCCAATCAGTAACAAATGTTATTCATCATCATTCTACTTGTTTGTTTGTTTGTTTGTTTGTTTTTCTTTACTCTTAATCAGTTTATCTCACATAAACTAATCCTTGAATTTCAGATCATAGATTGCTATGCATTAATGCTAAGCATAGCTGACACCTCCACCAACAATAAGATATTCATTTTTTATAACATGTGTTGGGTAAGATTTAAATCCATTCCCCAATCTTGACATGCATAAATAGTAACTTTGATACCGACTCATGCTCAAAATATATTTGTAGACTTATGTGATGAACCCTGTTCATTTATACGAGGAAATAAGGGCCTTTAAAATTGATCAAAACGTGGAGAAAGCTATGAATGCAAAAATTGTTTTGCTCCCAATAAATTCAACTAGTGTCAATGACTACACAAACCCCAATCACTTCACTTTGCTAGCCCTCAATAATGCAGAGTGCAAGTGGACTCATTACAATTCAATGAGGCCTAGAAGAGAAGGGGTTGCAGATTTATACTTCCGTGACACCAAAATGGTGGTGAGTGATATCTCTATTATGAACAAATAACAGTAATTCTTCCTGGTTGATGTCACTATCTTGTGTAGAAATAGTAACATACTATTTTCTCTTATTTTTTTGGTTAATTTTATTAGTGTGTGCCCTAGGAGCTAATCATAGAGATGATTGTAATAAATACACAATGTATTATATTTTATTTCAGATAATTTAAATTATTATATTTTATTTCATATTCTATCACTTTGCGTAATTTATAACTTAATATAATAATTATCCTTGGAATAATTTTATTATTTCTAAAATGTCCCTAGTAAAGTATTATTGTGAAAGGGATAGTAATAATACATCTAGACTACCATATATAGTTATTGATGATTATGAATTATGGATATGTGATATCAAGTTAATACATGAGTACATTATTAGTGAACAATGTATTGGACTGACCCACTGTGAGAATATTACATGAATAGACGTGTCATTAGTTATTCTCATTTGATCACAAATACACATAGTTATTTAACCTGAAGTCACTATGGTTCCCTACATGAGGAGTTACTCACTTTTATATTGTCCTATGTCACCTTTAATTTGGATGATGAGTAGGGTATTGATTGGGTGTGCTATGAATCATGCAAAGAGAAGTGAGTGATGTAGATGAGATTTTATTACTTTTATATAAAAAAGAGATATCTTTGGACCCCTTGATTGAGTGAGATTAAGAAATACATGACCATGCTCAAATAGATCAATATGAGATATTAATCATTTGCTTAAGTTAATCTACTCGATATCAAAAAATATGAATTAAATATAAATGAGGATGACGCATTCCATGCTTCTAGTTCGATTTGGATATCATCACAAAAAGGATTATGTTGCAAAGTGTTATTCACACATTAATTGAATATTGAGTCATACACAATTTTTACTACTTGAGTGGCAGTGATGTATTATTAGATATCGCTCACTGTCTCTAGTCCACAAGTGAGCCATTACCAATGTAGTAAAAACTTACAGTATCACATAAAAGGAGTAAGAATGAGATAATAATTAATTGGACTTTAGTTGGACTAAAATCCAATTAATTAGACTTATTTTTATGTATATATATTATTATTAAGATAATAATATGTTTTTCACATAATATATAATATTATGTGATATTATTTAATATTAAAGTAATATCAGATAATTACGTTATTAGATATTAGATAATTATATTATGAGATAATATTATTATCTAATATAAGATAATTATATGCTAAATTAATATTAGATAATTATATTATGAGATAATGCTATTATCTAATACTAGATAATTAATAGATAAGTTCTATCTCTCTTCATTCTCTCTATGATAAGGATAAGGTGATAGTTGTTAAGTCTGATTTGGATTTTTTAAAGCATTATCTTAGTAGGACTAGGATTGTAATATGTCTTAGTTCTATAAAAAAGACTTGAAGCCACCACTTGCAAAAACGCACAAAAGCTTCCATTAAACCCTAAATCACTTAAAAAATGCCTAATCCTAATCTTAGTGGGAGAGATGAATCTTAACAATTTTGTGGAGGGGAGAAGTCGTTATTCACTTCGTGTGGATACCGTAGAGATGTTGTACCTTTTGGCTGGCATTTGATTCATCTCAATCTATCAAGGATTTATTCAGAAAGAACACGAGCACAAATAAGGTAAAATCCTAATACTAATTTATGCCCTTTTGCATGGATCCTAGGTAGGATTTGGATTAAAATTTTAAAATTTCACTGCGTATGTTGATCCAAAACCTAACATAATCATTATTTATTTGTCTTTAAAAATTGTTCTTTATTGATATTACTATTTGATATGTTATTTTTTAGATGATGGTACTATTTTGTGTAAAACAGTAACATGTAATTTTTTGAAGTTTCACTGTTAGTCAAGCTTGAATCATATATTTATTTTGGTTTTTTACTTCATGTCATTGTTTCCATGTCAAACAGTAACCTTTCTGACTAATAAAACTGTATGTTACTGTTTGTTTTGAAAATAATAACATATTATTTTTTTTAATGATGGTTGTGTTAGTGTGTGTCATAGGAACCAATCACATAGATGATTGAAATAATACACCATGTATTATATTTTATTTTAGGTAATTTAATTATTATATTTTATTTTCATAATTTTATTATTATTCTACGCGATTTATAACTTAACATAATAATTATCCTTGGAATAACTTTATTATTCCTAAAATGCCCCTAGTCAAGTATTATTACGAAAAGAATAGTAATAATACATTGAGACTAGCATGTATAGTGAGTGATGATTACGAATCATGGATATGTGATACCAAGTCAATAAATGAGTACATTGCTAGTGATAATGTACTGGACTAACCCACTATGAGAATATTGCATGGATAGATGTGTCATAAGTTATTCTCATATGATCACAAATATACATAAACCTTTGACTTGCAGTCACTACGATTTCCTACATGAGGAATTACTCACTTTAATATTGTCCTATGTCACCTTTGATCAAGATGACGAGTAGGGCATTAATTGGGTGTGTCATAAATCATGCAGAGGGAAGTGAGTGATGTAGATGAGATTTTGTTATTCTTGTATAAAAGAGAAATATCCTTGGGCCCCTTGATTGAATGAGACTTAGAAATGCATGGCCATGCTTAATTAGATTAATATGTGATATTAATCATTTATTTTAAGTCTACTTAGTATCAAGAAATATAAATTAAACATTGACGAGAATGACACATTCCATACCTCTAGTTCAATTTGGATATTATTACAAAAAGGATTATGATGCAAAATGTTAATCATGTATTAGGTGGATCTTGAATCACAAACATTCTTACTACTTGAATGGCAATGATACCGCTCACTGTCTATGGCTCAATAATAAGTCATTATCAATGTAATAAGAACCGACAGGATCACACAAAAGGAGTAGGAATAAGACAATAATTAATTAGACTTTAATTATATTAATATCCAATTAATTGGACTTATTTTCGTGCATATATATTATTATTAAGAATAATAATGTGTTATTCACGTAATATATATATATATATATATATATATATATATATATATATATATATATATATATATAATATTATATGATATTAAAGTAATATCAAATAATTATGTTATCGGATATTAGATAAATATATTATGAGATAATATTATTTTAATATTTGATAACTATATGCAATTATCTAATATTAAGATATTTATATTATGAGATAATATTATCTAATATTAGATAATTAATAGATAAGTCCTATCTCTCCTCATTATCTCTAGGATAAGGATAAAATGAGTTGTTAAGTGTGATTAGGATTTTAGAAGCATTATCCTAGTAGGATTAGGATTGTGGCTTGCCTAAGTTTTATAAAAAGGGGCTTGAGGGCAGCACATAAGAGACACGCTTAAAGCTTCCATACAAATCTTAAATCACTCAGAAAACATCCAATCCTAAATCCTAGAGAGAGAAATGCATCCTAGCAGATTCATGGAGGGCGAGAGGTCATTGTTCACTCCGTGTGGATACCGTAGAGATGTTGTACCTTTCGACCGGCATTTGATTCATCCACTCTCAAGTTTTGATCAGTAGAAATACGAGTACCCAATAGGTAAAACCCTAATCATTGATTTATACTTTTTGCATGGATCCTAGGTAGAATTCGGATCAAATTTTGAATTTTCGCTGCATATGATAATCTGAATTCCCAACAGGTTGATTTCTATATTTATTTTGTGTTGTTGTTTACACACAAGATAATAACATCATTTTTATCTTCACTTGATATCTCACTTAACTTATTAATTTAACAATAGAAGGACTATTATGAGAAAAAGAAGAATGAATTCCTTCGAAAGGATGAGATGGATATGGGAGCAAAACCAATAACCATAGAGCCACCTTTTGATATCATATCATATGAGAGGTCACTGCAACAAGAACTTGGATCGTAAGTAACATATTATTCACTATTACAAAACAACAATGATTAAGAGTCACAAACTAACTCTTCCTATAAATTTACAATTTCAGGAAAAACTATAGGATTTTTATTTGTAAACACATAGAGGATTTATTCAACAAGAAAGAAATTTAAGACTAATTTCCACTGGAATCTATGAGGAAATACAAGGCAAAGTTAGTGAATAAATTTCTCAAAAATTTCAATCCTTGAACATTAGGATGATTCTTGTTTACATATGTAACATTTTACTCCTAAATCAAATTCAATTATATTTGAGTATAATATTCAATCGTAAATTTTAATAAAAAATTCAACATATTCTTCTATCCAGTCTCTATCCTTTAACATTTAGAATTAATTTACTTCTTGTTCACAGCTTATACCATGATGTTACTTTTTTAAATCAAAACAAAAACATACAAGTAATTGTATAGTTTTTAGTCACTAATGTTACATTGATTGATATGTTATTTTTAGTAGATGTTATTACTTTGTTTAATAACAGTAACACATAGTTTTTTTTTATTTTTCCTTGTTTACCACACTTTATTTTTTTATTTATTTTGATCCTTTCTCTATGTAACCATTTCCAAATCAAAAAGTAACCTAATACCACAAGAAAATAATGTGTTACTGTTTGTTTTGGAAATAGTAACATGATATTTCTATATTGTTCTTGTTATTAAACTTGGTCTATTCTTTAATTTATTTCTAGTTTTTTGATGTTTCTATTTCAAGACAACAAAGTAACATGTTTTCAAATGAAAAGAATGAAGTTACTATTTCGTATTACAAATGAAAAGAGTTATAAACAATTAAATCGTGACATATACAAAGGTGCATTCAAATTAGCTCATTGCAACTTTTCTTATTGTGATGCCCTAGTTTGCCACATCTTCCACACCTAATCTTCTTAACACACTCACCCCTAGACTTAATCCTCATCTTTTTAGGTCTTCTTGCTTGTCTTTTAGAAATGGGGGTAATATAACTACTTCCTCACCTAAATCAACTTCCTGCCTCAATATTGTAGGAACAGAATGTATGATTTGTTTGTAAACATTCCTGTACGTGGTCACGTGAAAATAATTATCAACAACCTCATGCAAAGAAATCCCAGATCTTCTTATAGCAGCAACTGCATGAACACAAGGAAAACCATCCAATTGCCACTAGTGACAAATGCAACTACACTGACAGATATCCACAAATATGGTTGGATCTGTTAACACTTCAAAAACTATTTCAGATGACTTCCTAACAACCTAACATCTACACTTCCTTGAGTTTAAGTCTAATCTTGACACCCAGACTGGACAAATAACACCGTTCCAATACAATGATTCTGACCTCCGTTTAGCAAATCATTCCATCAATTTTGAATGGATATTATTAACCATATTTGTGATAGACAACTTCCTTGTATCACGAATCCATGAATTGTAAGATTTAGCTGCATTTGATGTCATCTCACTATAACTACAGCTATGGCTAAAAGCATTCGACCAACATTTAGGTGCAAGCCCAGTTAGAAAATTCTCAACAATCCAGCCTCCTTCTCTTTTGAAAGCTTTCAAGTTCTACCTGAATGCACCTACTATTAGGGAATATGCACACATTAAAAATAAGTGAAGTATATGCTCCTTAAATGAATTTGTAAATGCAGCACCACTTAATCTATCCCTCAGATTCTGTTTTAAGTGATGCAGATAAAAAAAATGAGGTGCTATTAGAAAAACCCTTGGCATTGCTTCAAGAAATCCTAAATTATAGTTAGAAATAAAAGTCATCATGCATTCTACATCAAGTATTGTGGATAATTGTGAAAGGAACCAAAATCAATTTTCCTGATTTTCATAGTCAACCACAGCAAAAGCCAGAGGAAACAACCCTGAGATGAAACAATAAAATAAAATAGAAACATGAGCCATTGTAAAAGCATGAAAACACAATATATACATAAATAAAATGTTACAGTTTGTTTCTAAAATAAAAATATCGAAAAAACTCATTACAAATCATCTATATTACGAAAAAAATAACATGTTATTATTTAGTCTTCACACAATAACATGTTACTGTTTACACAGAGATAGTAAAATCAACTACTGTAAACACCATATATACAAAAATAACATGTTATTATTTGTTTCTAAAACAGAAACATCGAAAAAACTCATTACAAATCGTCTATATAGGGAAACAATAACACGTTACTATTTTATCTTCAAATAGTAATGTGTTACTGTTTACACAGACACAGTAACGTCAACCATTGAAAACATGATAAATTACACAAATAACATGTTATTGTTTATTTCTAAAATAGAAACATCGAAAAAACTCATTACAAATTGTTGATATAGGGAAATAGTAACACATTACTATTTTATCTTCAAATAGTAACATATTACTGTTTTGTTCAAAAGTAGTTACTTCATTAAATATCGTATTACAACATCATAATAGATGGAGATTCAAGTGAAATTGCAAATAAAAGCATTTAATGTTATTGTTTCGAGACCAGACAATAACAATTCATACAGTATTACTATTTTTAATCAAAATAGTAATATCAATCAAATCGCCAGGAACTTAAAATGAGAACAAATCACCTTGATTGCCATCCTTGCTAGTAGCTGAAAGGATGACTCCCTTGAACCTAGACTTTAAAAAAGTACCATCAATAAATAAAACAGGTTTGCAAAACCTGAATCCTTCAATGCAAGCATGAAATGCCACAAACATCCTTTTGAATCTCCTATTATTGTTATCCACATCCACCACAATGCAACTACCTGGATTCACTTTGTTCATAATAGATATATACTAACTGATTTGTTTAAAGGAGTCATCAAAATCACCAAATACCATACCTTTTGCTTTTTCCATTGCACACCATGCCTTGCAATATGGAATTACCAGTCCATAATTATTTTAAAAATGATCTACAACATCACTTGCTATCAATGATGGAGATCCCTTAACTAAATCCATAACCAATTCAGAAATCAATTTAGAACTCATCCTTCTTGAAGTTAATTTGTTTAACATGAGACCATAGGTGTGATTATTCATTAATTTCTTAATGTAGAAAAAAATTATTTACCTTGGATAATGAAGCTGTAATAGCCCACTCACATATTTCGTCGTGCTTCTTTGAGCAAATAGCTTCCACTTTCATTTTTATATTTCTAACATAATCAAATGAAAAATCTCTCTGTATTGAATACTTGCACAATGCATTCCTAAACTCATCAACACCACCAATGAAACTCTGACCAACGTGGTTAATTGCACTTGACCATGAATCAGACAATAAAACCTTTACACTGCTTAAAAAACACAGGCTTGAAACCAAGGCACTATCACAGTTCATAACATTCGAATTAGTAAACTATTCCTCCAAAATAGCAACATCATTAGAGGGAGAATGTGATACAGAAACCATATTAACACTAACATTCACATATTTCAAGTCCAGAACACAAATCAATTCAACCATATTTTCCAGTTCTAACTTATTCCTCAGCAAACAAATAGGATGGCCGGGAATAGAATATGATAAAGAAAATCACAGGTAAATAGATCTTTTACCTTTGCACATATCATCCAAACTAGATCATCATAATCTATACCATTGTAGATCCTCAATACCATAGTTTC
This sequence comes from Sindora glabra, assembly GCA_020226215.1. Lineage (NCBI taxonomy): Eukaryota > Viridiplantae > Streptophyta > Magnoliopsida > Fabales > Fabaceae > Sindora > Sindora glabra. The sequence goes on along the minus strand of CM035226.1, from coordinate 75,121,807 downwards.
ATTCCTGCACTTACATAAGAGCAACACACAATGTTCCATTAACAAAAAATTCTAATTATCTAATAACGATGTAATCGCAAAAAAGGAGTGGGTCAATGAAGGCAATGATGATCTGAAAGGAATCCAAAGATTATCATAGTGAAATAGATCAAAAGAATCGTGAAATTTTGAATAATAAACAACGAATAAGGATTGATCAAAGCAAACTTCAAAATACAGTGCTGTGAAAGGTATCCCATAATTAGGAAAAAGGGTATTTTAGGATTATAATATTCATAAATTATAAAATATGCACTTATTTGAAATAAAGATAACCTCTTTACCTCTTTGAAAGGAAGTTTGAGAAATAGCACTTCAGTGTAATTTACCGTATTTTGATTAGACCATCATAGTCCTGAATTCAAATGGCACAATTTTGTGCCTACATAGGTGGGATATCTGATGGGTGGTGGGTTTGATCCCACCCATAACTCTTTCCTCACCCTCAGCTTCATTCTTTCTCACCTTACCTGACTTGGAAGGTGTAAAAAAAGAAGGGACAATAATATTTTTGGATAATAAAATATAATATAATATATTACGATATAATATTTTTATTTTTATAAAAATATTTTAAATAAATTAAGAATTTATTTCTATTAAATTAATTAAGTATATATTCTAATTTTTAACTTTTATTATATTATTTATGATTCAAACATTGTTTCTCTTTTTTTTCATTTTTTGATACTTACTCTTATTGTTTATAATATAATATATTAATATTATTAAGTAAAATAGATATAATATAATATATTTTATTATTATAAAAATATATTAAATGAGCTAGCTATTTAAATTAATTAAATTAATTAGTTATATATTTTATTTTTAAATCTTATTAATTTATAACCGATGCACTATTTCTCTTATTTTTGTTTTTTCCATTGCATTGTTTTATATCCGTTCCTATTATTTGCATTACAAATGCTAACATTACTATTAATATAATATAATATATTTTATTTTTATCATAAAAATATTTTAATTTTTAAATGAGTTAAAGGTTTAATTCAAAAGTATAAATTTGATCCATTATTAATATAAAATTTTATGCACTATTAATCAATAGTGCAATGGTAAGTCATTAAAAAATAATAATAATTTTTCGTAATACTAAAATCATTTTAACAATTTTTACTAATATGAGAATATATGAGTGGATGTTAGCATAAAATTAAATTATATTAAGAGTGGGTCAAATTTAAATCTTTAATTCAATTGAATTATTTATGTATTATGTTTTTAACAACTTATATAATGTAACACCTCTTTTTATTCATTCCGTCATATATTTTTTTCTTTTTCACATACATCTCTATTATTTACAATTCAAATATTAATATTATTAAGCAATATAAATAATAAAACATATTTTATTTTATAAAACAATTTAAATAAATTAAAATTTTAATTTAATTAAATTTTATAATTTCATACTCTATTTTTAAGTTCTAATAGTTACTTTACAGTTTACACATTTTTTTACTTCTTTTTGTTTGCTTTAACATATATTTTTCTTCCTTCCATATAAACTCTTATTATTTATCACTAAAATTTTAATATTACTAAATAGTATAGATATAATATAATATATTTATTTTTATTATAAAAATATTTTAAATAAGTTAAAGTTTTAATATATAAAAAATATTAATTAAATTAATTAATTACACGTTATATTTTTAATATAAATATTATAAAATTAAAACTAAGATAATCTATTTAAATTTTATTCATATTTTATATTGATTTTTAAATATTATATTTGAAATTAAATACAGAATAATTAAAGTTTTATCAATGTTTTATAACTCTAATTTATAGGATGCTGAACGTTTATTCTTTACAAAACTAAATACATCACTATAAAACAAATACAATATATTATATTTTAATATTTTTATAATAAATTTCTTTTATTAAGAACACATTATTCCTGTAATAAAAAAAATAATAGTAACAAGCGCATAAATGCTAGTTTGTTACAAGGAAAAAGTTACGCAATGTGGAAGTCACTAGAAGAGCCTACTTTCGTTTTCTGGAAACGAGCACATGGCAGAGACGGCCATGACCCTTGAAGGCCCATCTGTGTGGCTTTGTTTTATTGGAGAAAGAATTGCCCGATCCCAACCAAGTAATTACACATTCGGAGCAGTTGAAGGCCATGCTAGCAATTTAATATTTCCAAGCCTTTCAATTATAATCCCATGCCTACCTCGTTATCTTTTTATTTTATTTTTCAACTCCCGCAATAGTGTCTCTCTTTCGTAAATCTTTCAAATTCTATAAAACTCTCATACTTCAAATTTTTTATTTAATATATTTATTTATATTACAAAATACTTAATTGACAAATAATAAAAATCATTTCTTAACATATTTAATTTGAATAACAAGATAATTCAAAATAATAAATAATTAAAATCTAATGAGTTAGAGTTTGAGTACGCATTGTTCTCTCTCACACCTTGTGTAACTACCACTAATTTTATATAAAATTTAACATCATTTGATTGCTTGCTCTAAAATATTTTTAGTATTGTTTCAACGCCAAAATTATATTATTATTATTATAAATAAAATATTTTAACATTATATTAGACAAATGTTAAATCAAATATTTTGACCTTACATTTAAGGGTGACAATTCGGGTTCACAGGGCGAGTTTGGATTGGGTTAGGAATAACCTGAACCTGTTTATACTCAATCCGAACATGACCTGTTTAATAAATGAGTTGACCCGACCTGACCCATTTATTAAATGGGTCAACCCGACACAACTTGTCTAACTCGAATATACATAATATGCTTATAAAGTAGTAACACAACTTGTTTAACCTAACCCGAACCCATTTATTAATCCATTTATATAAATTTTTTATTTTATATAAATTAATAATTAATAAATTTATATATTATATAACGGGTTAACGAGTTGGGTTGACCTATTTAATAACCCGTGTAATTTAAATGGGTTTGAAACAGGTTAAACGGATTAACTCGAACCCGACACGAAATTTATTCGAGTCGGATGGATCGACTCGTTTATGACCCGAACCTGATTAAGCTCGACCCGAACTCGACACGAACCCGTTTAACTCATGTTGTGTCAAAAATTGCCACCCCTACTTACATTGAATAAAGGCTAAAATTAAAGAATTAATTTATCATTTTGTTAATAAATAATAGATAATAATACTAATAATTTCACTTCTCTAACAAGGTTGGAATTCCCATTTCCTCCTTTCTCCCTCCTTTTTCTATTACTAGAAGATGGGAATTTTTCTAGATTTAACTTTTACCTTTTGTATGTAATATATATTTTAAGGGTAATGCTTTGGCAAGTACTAAAAAAATTAAGTAAATATTCATTTTTGTTCATATAATTTGTATCAATTTCATCTTTTAGAATTACATTTTTAATCAATTTCATCTCTTATTTAAATTTGTACAATTTTATTTGCTAGAAATTTTTTATCAATTTTCTTCCTTTTTTATAAAATTTTTCTAATTTATATGTCAACTAATATGTGTGTTTAATTGATAATGAGGGATGAAATTGGACAAAATTAAATAAGAGATGAAATTGAGAAAAAAAATTTTCTAGGGTATGAAAATGGGCAAATTTAAATAGTTGATGGGATGAACTTGATAAAAAAATTTTCATATGAAAAAAATTGATACAAATTATAATTCATATAGATGAAAATGAGTACTCATTCTGAAAATTGATTAAAATACTATTTTGCTCCGTAATAGATGAAAATTCTTTCAATTGAATCTTATTTAATTTTTATTCTTAATTTCATCCTTAACATATTCAATTTTTTTAAATTAAGTTATCCCCATCTATGTTAAAATATATTTACTAAAATAATGATGTGGAAGCTTAAAATTTAACTTGGTGCTATCTAATATTTGGATGGACACAAAATGTTATTATAAGAGTAAATGTTTGTGTAAATTAATACATACAATATTGTAATGAATGATAAAAAGGAAAAGATACAATTAAAGTAGTTATTATGTGCTTTTTTTGTAATCAATGATAAAAAAGAAAAGACACAATTAGAGTGGTTATTATGTGTTTTTTTTAATTTAAAGTTATATGGTTAGATCTAAGTATGGAAGCTGTCATGCAAGTATCTGATAGTGTCATATAAGATTTTGTTGGTGTATATTCTTGAAGCCAATCATAGGATGATTGTATTAGTGTACATTATATTATGTTTTTCTTTATATATAAAGGCATTTTAATTATTATTTTTAATATTATATTTGCATAATATAAATAAATACAATATTTATCCTTAGAATAGTTAATACTATTCTTAGATGTTTTTAGTCAAGTATTATTATAAATAGGGATAGTAATAGTACATTGAGACTATTATATACATTAATTAGTAATTGAGTCTTCTTGTTCATGGATACGAGATATCGAATTAATCAAATGCACTAGGTAAACCTACCATAAGAATGGTACATGAATTATTATGTGAGTGTCATAAGTATTTCTCATAATAACAATGATGTATATGATTCCTTGACTTGAAATCACTACAATTCTGTATATGAGAAGTCGTATACTTTGATGTCATCTAATGTCACTTATAATAAGGTTAGTTGAAAAGATAGTAATTGGATATATCATAAATTGTGTGAAGGGATGTGAGTGACGTAGATAGGATTTTATCCCTTTTTTTAGGAGGAGTGATATCCGTGGACTCTTTGATTGAATAAGATTATAAAATGCATAATCGTGCTTAAATGAATTAATATATAATATTAATTTATTTATTTTGAGTTAGTCCACTTAGGAATAAAGAAATGTAGAGAATAAACTATAAAAAAGGTGATACATTCAATGTCTCAAGTTCAATCTAGATATCTAGGATAAAAAGGGATTAAATTATATGAAATATTGGTCATGGAAAAAGGTTATGCCAAATCACTAACATTTTCACTACTTGGATGATAGTGATATATTACTAAATATAACTAACTATTTGTGATACTAAAATAAGATTTTATAATTACTATTAACGTAATAAGAACCTATAGGATCACACATAAAAAGTAAGTCAAATAGTAGAGTCATATTATAATTAGGAACTCTTAGTCATACTAAAGCTCCTAATTGAAATATGTCCAATATGATTAGGTTTTATTAAGTAATAGTGCAATATGATTAGCTTATACTTAGATAACACTAGATATGAGTTAATTACTAAACAAAAACGTTATCATGTTTAGTTAATAATTAGAGCCTAGGTTATCTATTTTCTTAAGGCAATTTTAGGCAAAGATCATAATCAATTTTTGTTAAGAGATAGATCATTCTGAAATCCTTAGCTTTCCTATTTGATGCAAAGTGTCCAGGGTTTCAAGAAATTGAAAGTGATCCCAAAATTAGAAAAACCAGAAATTAACATTGCATTGAATTGAGAATAACTCTACTCAATTTGCTTAGGATTTAATTGATTATAGGGATACCGTAAAGTTGCTCCCCTTGGACAATACTTGTGGTTCCCTATTTTGATCATCTGTTTGTGATGAACTTTGTTCGTACGTTTGTGATCCATTGTTTACATCATGTATTTGTATCAAAAATTTCACTTGTGCGTTCTTGTTCATTGGAAGCAAAAGCATATTTGCACCTATGTTCGTGAGTTTGATTACATTAGGATTGTTAGACTCAAATTCTTTCACATTATAAATCTTAAGACTTGTTTATGTTTCTTCCATATAAATCCGTTAATAGGTTTTAAAATTTTTAATTTTTTGGTTGTACGTATTGATCTGAAACCTAATTAGTTTTAAGCTTTCATGTCTTCTATTTTGTTAACAAATATTGGATTTGGATGGATAAAAAGATTTGATGGATCTTTTTAATACCAAATTGAGAATGAAAATTAAATAAGAGCCAAATTGATAAAATTTACATCTTTAAGGAACTAATATTGTGTTTTAATCTTAAAAAATTCTGAGTTTTTATGAAAGTAAAATATGAAAGTCATAATAGTTGCAATTTTTTATATAAAATATTTTATTTTTTTTCAAGAAATGTTGGAAGCACATATGAATTTTACATGTACACGAAACAAAAGGCTATAAGTCCATTATTTGAGATTGTATCAAAAACTTCAAAATTTTTGTATTTTCATATAAATTACAACTTTTAAAAAAAGTCATGAAAAATATACAATTTATAAAAATACATACCTATACATATTTCAACATAAAACAAAACATAACCTATATATTGAGCATATGATTTACTATAGTAGTTTGGTAAATAATGTTTTGATTAACTTTTAGCTTATTTAAGTGTTTTTAGCAAATCAATTAGATTAATATGCTAATTCAAGTGTCCACCAAGTAGCTTTTTTAGTGAGTTAGTTGACCCTTAATTAACCAACTTGAAAGGGGAACACAACTTTTTGAAACAACTAATTTTCATTTAATAAAAAAATATTTTTGCACATGAGTTATGCAATTTTTGACATCTTTGCCCAGTAAATAAAAAAATTCAAATTATAATTTTTTATTTTTTATATATAATCAAATAAGTATGATAAATTATATTAAGATATGTATAGAATAATTAAAAATTTATGGATGAATCACAAATCTTTTTGTGAAATGTATTTTTGAAGTAATAAATAAATAAATACATATCATAGAAAATAAAGGAAACAATAGGACAATATCCTGTTTTACCACAGAAGCAGTAAAAATAAGGGTTTAATAATGGAAGGATATAAATCCAATATTTAATTTATTTGTAAAAGTTAACTTTTTGAGTAAAGATAATATTTAATTTCTCATTTATAAAAGATAAAGATGGTGACTAATATATCCATCAAATTTTATAACTAGTACTATTAGTCTCTATTTTTTGTATTTGTTGTAATTATTTATTCATGCATTCACTAGTAGTGTTAAAATAAATAGAAAATATTGAAGTGAATTGATAAGTTCCACCTTGATAATATTAAATACATGCTTGCTTTTTATTGCATTTTTTATTTTTATATTTTATTTTAGTATTATTAGTGAAGAAAGGGATGAATAATTATAACAAATGCAAAAAATAGATAAATGGTGCTAATTATAAAATTTGAGAAAATTAGTAATCTCCACTTTTATAAATAGGAGATTAAATTTTATAATTATTCTAAATTTTTTATATTTAAAGTGTGTCATTCATGTATATTTCTAATAATGGACATAAATTTCTAATTTAATTTTAAATATAGTATTCAATTATATTTATTTGATATGAATTAAAATTTTAATTTTAATAATTATATATGCATTTATACAAAACATTATAAGCATTCCTCAATTAGAAAATTATAATTATTCATTTCATAAAGTAAAATCAAATAAGTTGAATAAATAAAAATGATATATCTTTTAAAGAAAAATTTAATCAAATAAATAATATATTTAAATATAAAATAAAATAAACTCATCTCTTTATATATATTTTGCTTATAAGTAACTAATTTCTACCAAACAATTTTATCTAATAGTTGTTGTAGTTGATCATATCAAATTGTTATAAAATAAGTAAAATAAAATGAATGAAAATAGAAAATCTTAGATAAAGTGAACAATAAAATAATTTTATTTCTTTTTTTATGTTTCTTTTATAACTAGAGATATAGGGCTTATATAGATAGCCTTCATAGTAATAGAAAAGCACACATTAAGTGGCCTATTGATAGTCCATTTACAAGCTATATTCATTATCTTCATATAAAGACCAAAAGGATCAATATTTGGACATCTATTTGTATTACAACACTCCCCATTAAATGTTTTATAAAAAAATATGTTTGATTAAAACATTTAGTAATGAAAAATCTAGTAAAAAAAGTTCAGTAAAGAAGAAAAGTACATAGTTACCTAAATATTGCATCATTAAAAACTTTGTCAATAAAAACTTTGTAGGAAAAAATTGACAAGAAAAAAGAGTAAAATATGTATCTAACTCCGCTTATTGAGTTATGAATTAACTTTCCAAAGGTTAATGTAGAGACTATCTTCGTGAATAAATATGTTAAATTATCATTTTAACAAATTTGTTGAATATCAATATCACTATTCTTTTAAAGATCATGAGTAAAAAATAACTTTAGAGAAATGTGTTATACAAGTAGTGTTATCTTCATACAAATGTTGTCAAGATTTTTTATTAGAATCCAAACCACATGCTTCTTGGATATATTTAGTTATCGATAACTAAACATATTCTTAACTTAGCTTATGAGTTCCTATTATCTCTGTTTGATTTGAAGAAGTGGCATATATAGTTTGTTTTATCGAACTCCATGATATAGTTGTACCTCTATATATAAATAAATAACTAGTTTGAAAATGAGCTTTATAAGGGTTTGAAAAATATCTTGCATACACATAATCAATCAGTTTTGTTCCAAACTCATATGAATAAAATAATCCCTATCAATTATTTCTTGAAAATAATGAAATATATGTTTAATCTTAATCTATGTCTTTGGGTTAGAGAAGAAATATATCTTGCTAATAAACTTATTGAAAAAATAATACTAGGATGAATGTTATTAGCAAGGTTTATTACTATATTAATTGCATAAAGATATGGTACTTTTGGACTAAAAAGTTCTTCATTTTCTTTTTTGAGCCAAAAAGGGTCCTTATTAACATCAAGTGAATAAATAATCGTTGAGGTACCTAATAGATGTAATTTATCCATATAAAAGTGTGATAGAACCTTTTTAGTACAATTTGCTTGGTGGACAAAGATTTCATTAGTTGGTTACTTGATTTACAAACAAGACAAAATTTTATTTTTTTCAAGATCTTTCATTTTAAATTCCCTTTTTAGGTATTCTACTACCTTTGGAAATTATTTATGAGTTCCAATAATTTTTAAATCATTAACATATACAACAATTATAGCAAAGTCATATTTAGATTTCATTATAGAAAAAGGTAAGTAGGATCATTTTTATATCATTTTTTTCAATAGATGTTTACTAGCATAATTGTATCATTCTAAATTGCTTTAATCCATGCAAAAAAATTTATAATTTAATTGAATACATTTCTTGAGAATTCAAATTGTATATTGCAAACATTTTAAACCTTTTAGGATATATATATATATGTACATATACCCATATATCCATTAGATGCATATTAAGCTTTTCTTGTATTGTTAGGTTAATGAGGTATTAAAATTTAATTGCATCCACTAGTAGGAAATATGTTTCTTTATAATTAATATTAGGCCTTTGAGAAAAATCTTGCACTATAAGTTATGCGTTATATCTTATAACTTTATTTTTCTCATTTCTTTTTTGCAAAAAAATCCATTTGTACCTTACTAACTTTATACCTTTAGGTGCTTGGACTACTAGTAAAAAACTTCACATTTTGAAAGTAAGTTCAATTCTATCTAAATTTTATTTTTCCACTTTAGCCAATTATTTCTATATTAGCATTTTTCAACTATCATTGGCTTAATATTCTTACTATTTTGTATAATATTAAGTACTATATTATATGAGAAAATATAGCTAACAACTATTTCTTTTCAATTTTTTTTCAATCTAGAGACATAATTAATTAATATTTCTTCATTTTCAATAATCTTAAGTACTTGAAATTCTTCTAGAAGTTTACTATTAATTATATTTTGATTCTCTTCAGGAGAATTTGTCTCCTTATTATCTTTCTCATCTATTTTTTTTCTCTTATGAGGGTTCTTATCTTTGGAATTAGTTAGTCTATCATACTTTAGGTGTGCCTCAGATTCATTTGTTACAACAAATATAGATTTTCTTATTGGAACATCAATTCAAATCAAAGTATTTATGGCTAGTATATATGATTTAATTACTTTCCTTGGGCTAATAAATGCATTTTGTAGTTGGTTTATTATTTTTTGTAGATAAATCATCTTTTGAACTTGAAGTTCATATTATTTTATGCAAGGATTGAGGTGATTTAAAGATGATGTATTCCATGTAATATCCTTTTCCAATGGCCTTTTTTCTCCTTATAATGTTGCAAAATTTATTTTAGTAAAATAACAATTAAGAAAACAAGTAGTAAAAATATCATTTGTCATTAGTTCAAGATATTTAATAATAGAGGTAGATTCATATCCAATATATATCCCTAACCTCCCTTGAAGGCCCATCCTTATGCATTGTGGTGGAGTAATTAGAACATATATTGTACATCTAAAAATTCTTAGGAGAGAAATATTTGGCTTTTGACTAAAAGCTAATTGTAAAAAGGAATGTTTATGATAACTTGTTGGCTGATGTGTACAAGTGTTATTGCATGTAGAAATAAGAAGTTTTGTTCTCATAAGCAATTGTTTAACTATAAGTTAAAGGCATTTAATGAATGATTCTGCTAAACCATTTCACATATGAATATGTATTATAGGATATTCGATAAATTGACTTACAATAATCATTAAAGGCTTTAGATATAAATTCACCAGCATTATTAAGATGTATTATTTTAATTAGATAATAAAGAAATTATGCTTGAAATAAGTTTACGAATTAATAATAAACACCCATGTGACTATTTTGTAAGAGCATCAATTAAAATCATAAAATACCTAAATAGTCCACTTGGTGGATGAATAGATTTACATATGTCAATTTGTATTCTTTCTAAAAACATATGGGATTCAAATCTAATTTTAGTTAGTGATGACTTTATAATTAATTTTTCTTAAGAATAAGCAACACATGAAAATTCAATAAAATGAAGAATCTTCTAATTTTTCAATGGATGATCATATGAATTTTTAATAATTTTTCACATTATTATTGATCTAGGATGGCTTAATCGATCATGCCATACAATGAAAATATTTTGGTTAGTGAGATTTTAGTTCATTATAACGTTTATTTCAATTAGATTGATATACATGTAATATAAGCTAGAAGAAAATGATAGTAATTTTTTCAATACATTTTTCTCATTTAAGATAACTACTGTAATTTAAAGATATTCAACATATTTTTCATTTACTATCTCAATGTGTTATCCATTTTGTCATATATCTCTAAAAATTTAATCAATTTCTTCAAGACTTAGTTGACAACAATGCATTATTTATAATTATTTGTATTCCTCTTAATAAAATTATATTAGCTCTTCTAGAGCCTTAAATTAATTTATTACTATTAGATATTGTATTAACATGATTTTGATTAACCTTTAATTAAAAAAATATATTTTACTCATAAAAATAGTGTGTTCTTGCACTATCTATAATACACAAATCTAAAATATTGGCTTTTAATCTAAAAAATTAGAAAGTGCCTATATTTTATTTATTAAAGCAAAACAAAGAAAATTATAAGAGAAATTGAAAAATAACAAAAGAAAAACCTTATATATATATATATATATATATATACACACACACATATATAATTTTCTTGCATAATAAAAAATATATATTACATATGAAATTTTAATCTAAAATAAGTGAATAAAAGAGAATCATTACTAGAAAAGTTGAAAAATGAATTTTTTTGAATTTTAGGCATTTTCATCACCAATCAAATGATCAATTTATCCTTTAAGGTATTCAAAGAAATCTGCCGCATGTAAATGTGTTATATCATAGCTAAAGGCATCATTCACGTAAATAAAATTTTCCTCTATATTTTTCTTTTTCTCTTTAAGTGAAACTTGATAGAGTTTAATAAGATGCTTGGACATATGACAAATACATGACTAATATCCTTTTATGCCACATTGATAACATACATTTTCTAAACATTTTAAGTTCTTATTATATTGTTCCTTTTCTTCATTGTTCACCCACTTTTGGTGGTAAGAAGTAAGTTTATAATTATTCATATGATTGCCGTAATTAGTTTTAGTTTCTTTCATTACCATGTTATAACCATTGCCTCATCTCCACCTAAACTTTTTAGTTATCAATGCATTCACTTTAGGGAATAGAGCAAAACTAGTTAGGTGACCTTCATGATTTTTTATTAAGAGCTCGTTATTTTGTTTAGCCATAAAAGATATGAAATTAGTTTATAATATTTTTTAAAACTTTTTTTCTTTATATTCTTACTACATGAACACATTAGATGCATGGAAAGTAGATAATATTTTTTCCAGCATGTTTTCATTGATAACTATTTTCATTAATAACTTTTTCTCTACACAATTTTAGTTAGTAATTTTTTTGGCCATATTTAGTTAACAATTGACTTTAAATATTATAGAGTTATATTCACTTATTGATTTAAAATTTTGAAATTGCAAAAACATCCAATTATAATGAGTTTTTAGAAGAATTATATTTTTGTGATAGTCATACACTTCTTTTAATCCTTTGTAAAGAATAAATGGATCTTTTACTATAAGATTTTCATTTTTCAATCCTTTGTAAAGATGGTGATAAAGAAAAATCATTACCTTGGTGTTTTTTGCAATGATGCTTAGTTTCCTTCTTTAATCACATCTCCAAAATCCATTGTATTTAAATGTATTCAGCATCCAATACCCATGATGGATAATTCTTTCTAGTGATATCAAGAACCACAAATTCAAGTTTAGTGAGATTTATCATGGTTATAACTAAAATATAAATAATAATTGAGTTAGAAAATGAGATGTTAGATAAAATATGAATAATAGATTACAATATAAATAAGAGATTATAATAGACATTTATCAATAAATGAAATAAAATTAAAATAAAAAAATTAAAGCAACAAATAATATACTAAGGGTCAACAATAAAATATAACAAATACAATATATCTCAAAAGAAATAAATTTAAAGAGAGAAAGTTAAATCCAAGAGTTGGAGAATAGATTGCTATGCAAGTAGAATTGGTAACTCTAAAATTTAACTCTAGTTGGGCAAGGCTTTCTTCTAATAATGTGTTATAAAATAAATAAAACAAAATGAATGAAAATAGAAAGTAGGAGACCAAGTGAATAAAAAAACAATGTTATTTCTTGTTTTTATGTTTCTTTTGTAACTAAAGGTATAGTGTTTTCATAGATAGCTCCTTTATAGTGAAGGAAAAGCATATATCAAGTGGCCTATGAGTAGCCCATTTACAAGTTGTACCCATTTACAAGTTGTATTCACTGTACTCAAACAAAGAGCAAAAAAGGTTAGTATTTGGACATTCACTTGTATCACAACACAAATGAACTTATAAAATTAATTTTTAGTTTAACACTTATAAAATTGGTTAACTATAATCATAATTAAATTTTAGTACAATACTTTTGACATTTTTTTCTCTCTTGGTAATGATAGTACTTCTGGCATTATTTAGTGCAACAAAAAGGAGATTACTACCAAAATCAAAATTTAATTTCAATACTCTATTTGATATATTATATGGGTAGGATTATAATATCCTAGTACCATTTTTAGGGTAACTCATCCTAATGTGTTGGCTCATTGTCAATTGTTTGATGGAGAATCAATTCAATAAGTTTTGCTTTGGATGGTGAGAACATATACCTACAAATTAAAGCCAATGAATAATGAAAAAAACTTAGTCTTTGCATTTTCAAGCTTAAAAATGTATTATAAGAAGTGGTGTTATCCATTAATTTATCTTTTATATATCATGATTCCCACAAAGGAGTGACTCCACAATAAAATAATTAAATTATTGAGAAATTTATCTTAATTTAATTTTAATACTAATAATATATTTTGCATAGAAAATAATATAAACTCAATATTACACAATTTAAAGCAAAAAAATCAAAACTATGGATCCAACCTTATTGAATAAGTTCCAACTTCAAAGTTTTATGAATAGTCTAATTTAATTTAATTAATATAATATAAATTATAGACCTAATAATAAAATAATGGTGGCAACTTGTGTTCTAAATGGACAATTCCATTATATCAAAGTGACCAAAATTTTTTTTCTCCTTATACTTTAGTATGGTTCATATGTCCTTATTATTTATTTAAAATTAGAACTCACCATTATTTTTTGTATTATTTTGTAAATGTATTATTTCACACTAAATATGTGTTAATTAAAATATGATAAAATTTTATTATTCGTGCATTGTTTCCTTTTCTTTTATATACTTTATTATAATTTTTTTCTTTTCTACTCATTTTTATTATTTATAGGTTAGACATCTATATCATTAAATATTATAGATATAACTTAATATATTTTTTTATTAAAGAATGTTTTAAATAAGTTAAATTTAATTTAATTGGATTACTAAAATTTAGTTTAATTGCATTACTTGACTATATTTTTTTATTTTTGATTCTTATTACTTTACAACTCATGCATTATTGCCTTTCCTTTTTTTTTAAATTACATTATCACAATCCCCACTTGGATTGTAACCACAAGCCTTACAATGCACAATGACATGTTGAACAGATCATATTACCATGTCATATGTAAAGACCCTTATGACTTAATTTAGATTTGGCATCATGCAAGAAATGTGACACCTAATCCAATTATCTTCTTATATACTAATATGCCATGAGAATTCTCGATGTAGCCCCACTTTCAACCAATCAAGTAATAGTTAGGTACTTGTGAGTATGTATTGTTATAGAGAAAAAATGAAAAATGTGTTTACTTGAAGCATAATGAGTAATCATTCTAATTACAAACATAAGTTAAATTCAATATTTTGAAGATATCTTTATTAAAATTTTAAAAGGACCTATCTCACATCCTATTCACAAAGTTAAGGAAGATATCCATACCTCCATAAAGAAAGGTGAACATAGAGGAAACACTCAACTTTACTTCTTAACTTCTTTAAATTCTTATCTATATTATAACAACTCATAATCAAATTATCATATATCATAAAAACACATAATAACTTTAAGATCGATCATCCATTTCACTATTTTCCTAGCTTTTTAATCAAATATACCATAACCCGCATAAACCATATTCTTAATCATTTCAATTTCATTAAAGGTCAAATCTAAAAAAGTAAATAAAGGATAATAGAATAAGACTGATGCTAAATTTATGGTAAAAGGTTAGTCTATTCTTCATTAAAAGAAAAAAAACTAAGTTAGGATATAAAAGTAAAAACCTAATGGGAGGAGAAAATTTAAGAAGGAAATTAGAATAGAAATCACCCTAATAGAAACCTAGTAGTGTAATTAAGTAAAGTTTGAGTAAATCGTGAAGGTAGTATGAGGGTTTGGCTAACTAAATTTTTTATAGAATTTATATTACATACTAGTATGGATCAAAATATAATTAAAAGCTCGACACTAAGTATGGAAAAATTATATAAAGGCTTAATAGAAAATGATGAGCTTAGGTAACGTAAATTTTCAAGTGACAAGTGTACTTTTATGAGGTTTTTTTTATCTTACCATTTCTTATAAGTAATTCTTTTAGTGTTAGGAAGTAGTGTGAATAATGATATTAGGTCTATACTGGGGTCTATACAATAACAAATGGAAGGAACAAATTTGAGGTTTGGTCAAATGGAGAATAGATTTTGCAAAATTAAATATGAACAACCTCATAAACATTATCACAATGAAGAAAGAAATATAAGGGAAAGGAAAGAAAGGAGACAAAATGAAAGAAATCTTAATGATGAAGAAGTTGATAGTAATGAATAAGGAAGTGAAGAATCCTATGAATATGAAAAAAATGATATTAAGATGAAGATTCCTTTATTTTAAGGAAAAAATTATCCGGAGGCTTATTCAAAGTGGAAAAAGAAGATGGAATTGGTCATTGATTGCCATAATTATTTTGAAGAAAATAAAGTTAAACTTGTTGAGTTCACCAATTATACCATCATTTGGTGGGATCAAAGAATTCATCCTCTATGGCATTTAAATTTATCACTTATCACTTCTTTTTTTCTTTTTTCTGAAGTGTGGCATAAGTATTCTTTTGTTTTTTTTTTAATCTTTAGGATGGTCCTCAACATTTTCAAATTATTCATGGGTTTTCTACAATAAGTTCATATTAGGTATGCATCATCTTGTGTTTAATCCTTTAGTTTGTTGTTAAATCTTCCATTTTAGGCATCAATTCTATGCAAATTCATGTTTAAATTTATTGAATTTCATTAAACTTTGCTTAGTATGAAAGTTGCATTGAAAGTGTTTAATTAAAGTTCAAAATAAAGAAGTTCTGCTTGTTATAGTTGAATATAGTATTCGAATATTATGCAAAAATTAGCATAATATTCAACTACTATAGTTGAATATATTAAGGTAGAAAGCAACCAATTTTGTGATCGTCAAGTACCATAATCAACTATTTAGAGCCAGAGGTTATCTAGACCTATTACAGTTGAATATTATAGTTAAATACCAACACCTCAACTAGAGGTATTCGATTACCATACTTAAATATAGCTAGACAGAGGTTACATCAAGCAGTGATAATCACCTACTATTTTTAAATATCTCCTAGTTCACTTGACATAGTTGACTATAGTACCTTAATATCCCTATTTCCAATAACACAAAGTGTTATACAATTATTTAGGGGTTTAGTTCAAAAGAAAAGAAAAATTGAAGGAAGAAAATTAAAAAAATGAATCAAAAGCAAGAAAAGAGAAAGAAAAACAAGATCAAAAGTAAAAACTAAAAGTACAAAAAAAAGGAAAAATGCAAAGAAGAAAGAATAAAGAAGAATTTGATTATTCATTTTATGCTTTATTTTGTCTTTGAACTTCTCATTTTAAATTAGCCTTTTTTTTAATCAATTTTTCTTTCATACATCTTGATTTTTCTTTTTCTATTATTCTTTTAGTCCTTGAAGTCCTTACTTTTGTTTCTTAATCACTAATTGCATTTTTATGTCTTTCCTTGTTTCTTTTTCTTGAACTCCTAATGTCATTCATATTTATTTGATTGTTTAGTCTTTATTAAGTTATTTGTTATATTTTTTAAATCTCATTAGTTAAGTCATTTAGTTCCCAAAGAATCACAATAACGAAGATAAGAATGGAAAAAGGCAAAAGTACATGAGATTATTTGATGGTAAATGCCTTAATTAGAGTACAAGCACAAGTGTGAGTGCTTCTAACTCAAGTAAAGGTGTCAGAATAGGTTGGGTTTAACAGGTTGATTTGAGACTAGTATAATTTTACTTGGCCTGAGATTAGAACTAGTACAGAAAATGATAATAGTGGCCTGACCTGGTAAGGGACTAAGACTGGTTAGCCCGACCTGGTAAAGGACTGAGATTGGTAAGTGTTAACTCGTTAGGTTATTGGATTAGCCCGTAAGTCTGGTAATTGTAATAAGTAATAAATAATTAATTTATTATTATATTTTTATATAGATATTAAAATAATAGTTTTGCTATATTAAAATTATATATATGAGCAATATTAAATAATTTTTAATATCAAAATTAATAAATTTATATATTTAATATTATCAATATATATTATATAAAATTTTCAAAATAAATAATTATATTAAAATTAAAATTAATACTTTAAATTTAAAATTTAAAATTATTCAAAATTTTTAAATAAATAATTTTTATATTAATTTTAAATATATTATATACATATATATAATATAATATATTATTATCTATTTTTATTATTATATAAAAATTATTATAGTTATTTTTATTAATATATTATATAAGTAATTATTTATTTATATATATTTGATAATATATAAATGATTAAATATATTTATTTTTATATAATACTTTAGCATTGATCAATATATATATAATAATATATATATTTATTTTATTTAATAAAATAAATATATATTACTACATATTATATATTTATATATAATAAAATAAATTTTATATTATATATTTATTTTTATATAATACTTTAGCCTTAATTAATATATATATGATAATATATATTTATTTTATTAAATAAAATAAATATATAATATAAAATTCTTATTCAGTATAAAATTTAAATTATTTTAGTAAATGTATATATTATTAAATACAAATTCACATATTTATTAGATCTTAATAATATATATTTAATAATAAATATTTATTTTCATATATAATATATATGACTCATTGATATATATAATAAAATTTTAAGTTATAATAATATATGATTATATTTAATAAATAATAATAGATTTTAATTAATTAAGGATATAAAATTAATAATAAATAAAAAAATAATATGATAATAATAATAATAAAATGGAACGGGTTATAAAAACCTGACTCCTAAATGTTAACTCCGGACTAGGACTAGGACTTATATTGTAGTAACTTGATTTGCACCCGACCTGGTAAATAAGTAGCTTGACCTGGGACTGGCCCGACGTACAGTTTTTGCTTGCTGGGTTTGCCTGGTTGGGTTGGATTAACCCGTTTTGACAAGTCTAAACTGAAGTGAGTAGTGTGTTCTTATAAGGTCCTTTTCTTTATTTAAGCTTTTCTTGTAGGTTTATCTTTTTAGAATGTTAGGAGGTAAAGTAAAGTCATAATACGCGAGTTATGACAATTGATTGAAGATATGAATGTAAGACTCATTAAGATGGAAGGTGGTAAACCTTACACCACAGTAAGATAGATAAGAAAGAAAGGAAGGAAGGAAGATAAAATGATAGACATGAAGAAGTGGAAGGAGTTGATAGTAATGATAGAAGAAATGAACAATCCAATGAATTGAAAAGGAGTGCAAGAAGAAAAGATGAAAGAAGAAGATTTGAAAGAAAAGATAAAAGAAGAAGAGATGAAAGGAAAAATAAGAGAAAAAGAGAAGAAGGAGAAGTAAAGACAGGCATAGAAAAAAATGTGTTGATAATAATCTTAAGAACATCAAAAATAAAAATTCCATCTTTTCAAATAAGAAATAATCTAAATGCCTACTTTGGATGGGAAAAAAAGATGGAATTGATCATTATTATAATTATTTAGAAGAAAAGAAGGTAAAGCCTGCCATTATTGAATTCTTTAAATATATCATTGTTTGGTAGGGTAAGCTTATGTTAAATGTATAAAAAAATTATAAATCATCTATGAGAACTTAGGGAGATTTGAAGATTGTCATGAGGAAAAGACTATTTCTTAACTACTATAACAGAGAATTGTGCCAAACATTACAAAGTCTCACTGATGTTTCCAAGAGTGTTGAAGATTACTATAAGGAGATGGAACTCATCATGACAAGGGCTAATGTGAAGGAAGATCAAGAAACTATAATGACTAGATTTCTCCATGGCTTGATGGAGACATTGCTAATGTGAAGAAGCTACAACACTATAAGGAGATGGAAAAAATGATTCATATAGTTATGAAAGTGGAGATATAATTTAAAAGAAAAAGTTCTTTTAAATATGGGTTGCACTCAAGTTGCCCATTGAATCCTTAGGAGAGGAAAAGTGAAAGGAAAGAGGATGAGGGAAGTAAAGACAAGAAAGAATTTTTTTCCAAATCAAAAGATGAAGACCATAAAAGAAAAGATAAAGTTCGATAGCCTTAAAAATATTCAAACATCAAATATTTTAGATGCTTAGGAAAAAGGGCACATTGCTAGTTGAGTGTCTTAAAAAAAGAGTCGTGAATTTTAAATTATAGAGACATTAACTTGACTAGCAAATCAGAAAGAAAAAATCCATAATATCCTCCAAAGAGAAGAGTGAAGAAAGTGAAGATCTTTTTAATAGAGATGCCTTGGTGATTGGGATAACATTAAATATGTAAGCTAAAAAAGAAATGGAAAAGTAAAAGGAAAACATCTTCCACACTTGATGCAACAACAAAGGTAAGATGTGTAATATGATCATTAATAATGGAAGTTATGCTAATGTAGATCTTGGTGGAGAAGCTTAACTTACCTATTTTACAACATCCTATCCCATACAAATTGTAATGATTAAATGATAGTGAGGAAATAGAGGTGAAAAAGCAAGTATTGGTGTCTTTTTTCATAGGAATATAACAAGATGAGCTGCTTTGTGATGTTATGCCTACACATGCTTGTTATCTATTGCTTGGAAGACCTTAGCAATTTGATAGCAAATTTATATATGATGATGCCTTCAATAAATACCAATTTAAACATGATGGAAGGAAAGTGAATCTTAAAATTTTAACTCCATAACAAGTTTATAAGGATCAAATGAGAATGCAAAAGGAAAGAAAGGAAGAAGAAAAAGAGTGTGAGTGAAAAGAAAGAGAGGAAAAAGGAAAAAGGAAAGAATTCAAAGAAAGGAAATGAAAAATTAAGTATATTTGCAAAAAATGAGTGATATGAGGAGTGCTCATTTATGCATTTAAGCTTATGTTTGTACTTATATACAAGGAAGCCTATGTTAATGTTAACTAAGAATGCCTTATTTTTTCAAGAGTAATAAAATCTATTTTGTAGGAATATAAAGATATATTTCTAAAGAAGGCTCTATGGGAATTACCATTAAAGAAATGGATTGATCACCAAATTAACTTTATTTTTAAGAGCATTTATTCTAAATTCTCCCACATATAAGACTAATTCAAAAGAAGCTAAAGGGATTCAAAGGTAAGTAAAGGACCTCACGTCAAATGGATATATAAGAGAGAGTATGAGCCTATGTGTAGTGCTGATCTTTTTGGTGCCAAAGAAGAATGGTGTTGGGAATTCGGATTATTACATACAGCAGAATTTCAAAATTTTGATCCAAATTCTACCTAGGATCCATGTAAAAAGCATAAATCAATGATTAGGATTTTACCTATTGGGCACTCATATTTCTACTAATCAAAACTTGAGAGTGGATGAATCAAACGCTAATCGGAAGGTACAGCGTCCCTACGGTATCCACACAGAGTGAATAACGACCTCTCGCCCTCCACGAATCTGCTAGGATGTGTTTCTCTCTCTAGGAATTAAGATTCGATGTTTTCTGAGTGATTTAGGATTTTATGAGGCTTATGAGCGTGTCTCTAATGTGCTGCCCTCAAGCCCCTTTTTATAGAACTTAGGCAAGCCACAATCCTAGTCCTACTAGGATAATGCTTCTAAAATCCTAATCACACTTAACAACTTATTTTATCCTTATCCTAGAGATAATAAGGAGAGATAGGACTTATCTATTAATTATCTAATATTAGATAATATTATCTCATAATATAAATATCTTAATATTAGATAATTGTATATAGTTATCAAATATCAAAATAATATTATCTAATAATATATTTATCTAATATCTGATAACGTAATTATTTGATATTACTTTAATATCAAATAATATTACATTATATATATATGTATATGTTACGTGAATTTATTATTCTTAATAATAATATATATATGCACGAAAATAAGTCTAATTAATTGGATATTAATATAATTAAAGTCCAATTAATTATTGTCTTATTCCTACTCCTTTTGTGTGACCTTGTAGGTTCTTACTACGTTGATAATGACTCATTATTGAGCCATAGACAGTGAGCGGTATCTAGCAATATATCACTGCCACTCAAGTAGTAAGAATGTCTATAATTCGACATCCACCTAATACATGATTAACGTTTTGCATCATAACCTTTTTGTAATAATATCCAAATTGAACTGGAGGTATGGAATGTGTCATCCTCGTCAATGTTCAATTTATATTTCTTGATACTGAGTAGACTCAAAATAAATGATTAATATCACATATTAATCCAATTAAGCATGGCCATACATTTCTAAGTCTCACTCAATCAAGGGGCCTAAGGATATTTCTCTTTTATACAAGAGTAACAAAATCCCATCTACATCACTCACTTCCTTTTGCATGATTTATGACACACCTAATCAATGCCCTATTCGTCATCCTGATTAAAGGTGACATAGGACAATATTAAAGTGAGTAATTCCTCATGTAGGGAATCGTAGTGACTCTAGGTCAAAGGTTTATGTGTATTTGCGATCATATGAGAATAACTTATGACTCGTCTATCCATGCAATATTCTTATAGTGGGTAAGTCCAGTACATTGTTCATTAGCAATGTACTCATGTATTGACTTAATATCACATATCCATGATTTGTAATCATCAGTCACTATACATGCTAATCTTGATGTACTATTACTATCCTTTTCGTAATAATACTTAACTATGAGCATTTTAGAAATAGCGAAACTATTCCAAGGATAATCATTATATTAAGTTATAAATTGGGCATAATAATAATAAAATTATAAAAATAAAATATAATAATTAAATTGCCTAAAATAAAATATAATACATTGTGTATTACTTCAATCATCTATATGATTGGTTCTAGGACACACATCAACAAATGGGTCTTAGAGAATGTGTGTTGATTGCTAACTAATTAGCAACATCACTGTAAAGTGTAGACATCTCATTCTTAGACTTGATAACATGTTTGATAAATTATATGAGTCTTGTGTCTTTCCTAAAATTAATTTGAAATAAGGATATTATCAAATTAAGATGAGAGAGGGTGATGAATTGAAAATTGCTTTTAAAAAAAGCATGGTTTATATGAGAGGCTTATTATGCCTTTCAATTTGTATAATCCATTAAGTACTCTTATAAGATTGATGAACTATGCTTTGTGCCTATTTATTGGAAATATTTTTGTAGTTTATTTTTTTTAATATTCTTATATATAGAAAAAATGTTGATGAGCATGTTGTACACTTAAGATGTTTTTTTAAGTTTTAAAAGAAGAAAAATTAAGTGTTATCATGGAAAAATATTGTTTTTATTTGGATAAAATTGTGTTCCTAAATTATGTTGTGACTAGCTAAGGAATTGAAATGGATAAAGAGAAAGTGAAAGCAATTAGGGAGTGACTTACCCTAAGAATGCTAGTGATGTGAGGAGTTTCATACATTAACTAGTTTTTATTAGAGGTTTGTAAAAGATTTTAGTACTCTAGCTGTACCTTTGAATGAAATAGTTAAAAGGAATGTTAAGTTTCATTAGGAAGAAGAGTAAAAAAGAGCTTTTAATTTATTGAAGGATAAATTAAGTTTGGCCTCTTTGCTTGCTCTTCTTTATTTTACTAAAACTTTTAAAATCAGTGCAATGCATTAGGTGTAGATATTGGAGCTATTTTATTATAAGAGACTGATGTATATTATAGTGTAAAGTTAAGTGGAGCAGTTTTCAATTACCTTATCTATAAGGGATTGTTAGTATGTAAGGCTGGAAAGAAGTTAATCATAGGTGACATTCTACATTGGTCATGTGCCTAAGGATTAGGTCATGACAAGTATGGTATTTAAGCATATCTAAAGCTTAAAGGTGCATAGACTAGAGGTTCCAACTGTCAAATTTGGATAAGCATGCTCATCTTATGATTGTGTGACTGGCATCATGAATGAGAGAACACGTAAATTTACTTTAATATGCTTCCTTGAGATTTACATAACTCTTGGCATTTCATACAATTCTTTGTTTGTTAATATTTTCAAATCTCCTTATAGTTTATCTTTAAGGATGAACCATTTCTTTAAATTGTTCTTAATTAAGGTGCTAAAGTGATATGATAGATTAAATTTGTTTGATAAAGGCTTAAGTTATGGCTTCAAATAGATACTTATACATGCAGTATTTCTAGCTTGTTAGCTAAAAGAACAAATATATGATTTAGATTGTACAACAAATAGTATAACTTCTTGTTTTTAATGAACTTTTAATTGATATATGGATGGTGCATTTCTCCTTTATATAATGCAAGATAGGAACAACTAGCTATCCAAACTAACTAAACTATGTGTTATGTTTGAGATGGTTGTTTATGTGTGTTATCTAAATGTGTCTAGCGTGTAAGTGAATTAGTACATGCAAATACTAGTGCATCGCAATATGTTGCCTTATTTTATGTAATAGAGGATTATATTGCTTAGGTATGAGTAAAGAAGTGTTGTAATGTAAATATTTAGGTAAAGGTGGTTTAGATATACATGTACGAGTTTTACATTAGGCTATACTAGGAGTATGATAAGATAGGTCTAGGAACCAATAAGATTAATTAGGCTAGAGCAAGATATTGCATTGCTCCTTTGTGATTTTGTGCTATTATTGAATGAGGATGGATTTATTTTTAAAAATATTGAGCACACTTATATAATTCTATTAGCATGTAAGTGCATTCTAGCATAGTAAAGTTATTATATCCTTAAAATATAAAATATAATGGTTAAGTTTACATTATTAATTTTATTATATTTTAGAGTATTAGGTGATTCCATTAGAATATGTTAATTGGTGCCATTTGGATTGAGTTTGATAATACAATTAGCAAGGAACATATGTCCTAAAGGGTGACTAAGGATTTAGAGATGATTGGTATTTTAATGAATACTATGAGTTAATATTTGTGGTGCAAGACTTGTAGAATTTTGAATATGATTGCAAAGCACTTTGAGAAGCCTTTCCTAAACCTTAGTTACGTTGGGTTAAGAAGTGATTCACAAAGTGATTCGTTCTTTTTAAAATGTTATTGGAAGGATCGAAGCAATTTGTAGAGCACTTTATTTCTTTAGAAATGTTACTAGAATAACCAAAGTGATTCACGAAGCACTTCTTCTACATCCCATAATTTAATGATGGAATCAATTAGAATTTTTCATTTAAAGGTTAATTAGCAATGAGATTGATATGTAAACATTGTTAAGGATATTTTATCCTTACTAACACATAGGTATAATTATAGCCAATTGAAATGGATAGATATATCACCTCTGGATTTCTAGCCTAAACTATTATATTATTGGTTTAGAAGGGGGTAAGTTTTGGTATTCAATCTTGAAAAATGATATAAAGTATGCTAAGGATTATGATTAGTTGAGTATAAATAAGAAATTTGAAGGATTGTAAAATAAGTTGTTTCTTGGTATAATTCCAAGTTGATATAAGTGAATATGGTGTAATTTAGTTGTTTGTTTACATAGTCATGACTTGGGTAATCTAAATTAATTAGTTTCACATACTATTGGATCACTGAATTAAGATTTTATAGTAATAAGGTTAAATTTGCTATTGAGGTAAATATAAGATTTATAAGTTAGATATAATGAACTCAGTTATGAGGAAAAGCTAGGATTCCGAATAAATATAGAAATAAATCTAGATTCATAGAAGGATAAATATTTGGGGTAGGTTAAGAGAAGAAATCTTTTAAAAATAAGTGGAGTATGGAATCCTTTCAAATATTTGAAGTAAGAAGAACCATAAAAGGTATGTAATTAAGAGATAAGGACCAAGTTATAATCTAGAAATTTAGGAATATTTTAGTTAGTTATGATTTAGATATTTCTTATTTCTTATTATTTACCTTCTAAGTTAATTTGTAGCACTTGTCACTAGTTATCCTCTATGTCAAATGACCTTTGTTTTTCTTCTTGGTAAGATGCCTATAGAATTTAAGGACAAATTCTTTTTTAAAGTTATTTTTATAAATTTTAAAGTTTCAAGATACATAATTTAATTAATTTGTCTATTTTTGAATTTACTTTTCTATTTTTAGTAATTATTGAAAATGAAGTGACTATTTAAATATCAAATTTATAAAGTTATTATTCCATTTACACCAACGTAAAATATTAATATTTGAATTTTCATTGAATAATATTATCATGATTTTATTTAATGAAATTGTTATCAAAATTTTACTTGAATGCTTAGAAATTTGATGGTGAAATATTTATAAGATATATGTATTAGTTTTGCTAAAAGATTTTATTCATAAATTTATAAATTTTAGGACATTTATTTTTACGAATTTAAAATTTATGAAACCAATATAGAATTATTAAAAAACAATGAGAACATGGAAATGTTGAAATAATGATTGAGTGGATAAGATTTATTGAGGATAGAATTTATATACAAAATAAGTGGTGGACATCAATAGTTTACCAAGGTTTGATGCACTTAACCACATACTAATATTGCCTTTTTATGAGATTTGAAATGTATGGTTACGATTTGAAAGAAATGAGCTTATGGTATTCCCTAATGCATAGAATCCTAGCCTTTGTTTTTTTTGCCATTTTACTTTTCCATTTCTCTCTTTAACTTATCCTTTCCTTCTCATATTCTTTCTCTATCTCCCAGTACCCTTTCTCTTTTAGCTAGTCACTACCTCTTCCAACCTCCTCCAATCGATTTTAACCACTACATAAGTTCTTATTCCTTTTTTAGCAAGCAGCATATCGATAACGTGAAAGAAAGTTCTTATCTAGGGTTAAAGAGGGTGGTAATAAGGCATTTTAGCCTTATTTTGTTTTCTAGTGTTTTGGCATGCTCCAACCACTACCAAGATAAAAAAAAAGCTTCCTTTGGATAAGATTGACATGTAATTAGGAAGAGTTGACAATAAGGGATGTTTTGGAAATTAATATAGAACAAGTGTGCTAAGGTGAGTATATACTTAATTTCACTCTAATATTTTGTATCCTACATCTCTATATATCTAGCTATTTAAATATTATGTTTATATATGTAATTATTTATAAATTTCAATATGCTTATCAATAAGACATTTTAGACATAACTGTCTATTGGAGTTAAATTTGCTGTGATGGTTGATTGATATTTCTTGTATATATATTATGAATATATGTTTCTTGAATTATTACTAAGTTTGAGACCATGCAATGGAGGCATGGCAGTCTTGTTGCATACTTTATGATATATATATAGTGTGTATACTTACTTAAATTTATTGTTCTTAAATTTCATATTTTCATGTAAACAAGTGCATGAACAAACATAAATAACATATATATAATATATACATATATTAATATTCTTAAATGGTTTCAGAATATGAAATTTCTTTATATTAGTCTAATAGTGCCTTGTTAATATAATGACTAAATATGTTATCATGTATATTAGTATATAAATATAAACTATAAATGGTTGTTGAATAGTCCTTGAGGACAAGTGACAAAGGCGTGGCATTGATAATATTTGACTTGTGGTGTGTGGTGTGTATATACACACACATACACACTTTATTTGTGAAGTTTGGATTTTTGTTATCAAATGGATATCTATGACCATGCAATGAAGGCATGGTCATACTGTTATTATTATTAGTTGATTAAGAATGAATTATTGCAATGAATTAGTTATTATGATATTAAAATTAATCGTGTAATAGCTATAGTACCATAAATTTTGGCATGGATATAATGATGAGATAGGGGTGAATAATGCTATGATGTGATTATATGCACTAAATCTATGTGCCAAGCATGAGGGATAACGTTGGTCGATAAGGGATAAGGATAGAGGTGTGAAGGATAAGGCTGACTAAGGAGTGACAAAGACATTTATTTGCTTTTCATATCTTTATTATTTATATAATTTGTGTGTTAATGATTTCATGTAACTATATTGTGGCAGTATTAAAGGTATTGAAATTTATAATTTGAATTTAATTTGGAAGTTTTACTACATTATCTTTTTTTATGTGTATCACCAAGGGATATTACTAAAATTCAAATGTTTCTCCTACTTTCCTTATACACATTATAGGATATTAGTTATTAGGTCATTAGAATCCTTTTGGCATTATTACCTTCTAATGATATCGAAAATTGAGGTAGGGTACAGGTGGAAATATGAGATAGGTAAACTTGTTTCTATAAGCTGAGGAATTAAGGTATTGAACTTACTAGATTAATCAGTGATTAGTTGAATCAATTATTTAGTATACTCTTAATCAATTTTATTTATGGATTTTTGTAGATATATGCTCATTGAGTTTCGTAACTCATTCCTTTATTGTTAAAATTTTTTAGGTTGAAGTTAATCTATTAAGACTTGGCCACCCTTATGGAGATCAAGGATGACATTATTAGAAAGTTTGACAATTGGATTAAGATTTGATTACATTTGTGTCTATGTGGTCATTATATTAAACTAGTTTTCTTTTATGCATTGTTTAATAGTATGTTATTTTATTAGTGACAAGATTAGCATTTTAAGGCACATGGCCTTCTGGATATGTCCAAAATAGAGGAAATTCTATCCATTTATGATTGAAAATATTATCAAGTACTAGATGTTACAAAAATAAAGAAGTGTCTGTTAAGTCAAAGTTTGCATTGTTAGTATGTAAAGTTAGTAGGAAGTCACTTATAGGTGATCTCTTATACTAATAATGTGCTTAAGGATTAGATCATCACAAAACTTTAAAGAATGATTCTTAAGTGGTATTTGATTCATAAAATCATTCTCATATTTGTGAAGATATTTTAATGGAATGTTAGATTCCTATATTTGGTTCAAATTTTCAAAAAATATTCTTGGAATGTGAATATTCTTGAGAATGTTTTTAGTCTAATATTTCTATAAGAAGAGGCGGATATTCTATATTCTTATGACATGAGAATGTTTTAGTGATATAAATAAACTATTTTTCCTAATTTTCCATTAAAATCTTACCATGATTAATATCTCATTTCTCTGCCATCTACCATTGTTGACCATTATTGGACATCACCCATTGCCATTAACTATCCTTCACCATCATTTACTGCCAATGACTACTACTTACCTTTACCCTTATTGGTGACTACAAATATAGTCGTTCATCACCATTTATAATAACCACCATTATCTACACTACCCATCCTTGATAAACACCATTGATGACCATTGTCCACTACTACCTATTCCTGGCTACTATCCATTATTGTTAACCATTGTTACCACCGCTTACCATGGGTGACCATTATTGGCTATCACCTAATGCTAATGACCATTATCCATCACCATCTATCTTTAGCCACCACTCAACCTTGCTAAACAATTTAATCACCATTAATTGTTAGTGAATATTACTGACTATCGTCTACAGTTAATGACTATTATATACCACTACCTATCATTAACTATTATAGCTTCCACCATGTGTCATTGATGACCATTATTGGCCATTACTTAACATTGATTATCATTAAGTACTAGCCAATGTTAATAACCAATTAATTTTCAATGAGGATTTTTTTAGTAATTTAATAACATCTTTAAAAATGTATAAAATAATTAAAATATAATATTATAATATTTCTAGAAATATTTATGATTAAACCAAATATGGTAATGTCATGTTTCCAAGAATCACATTTCTATGATTATTAAAACTTTTAGAAATGTTTGGTTTTGTGAACCAAATGCTACCTTCGAATAAAGATTTTGCTTGTTTCTTTAGAAAATGTGTGGAAAGTAAACACAAGAAATGAGAAGGAATAGAAAACCATGTTTTTTTTTTGTTTAATTGTAGGATAGAAAAAAGATGAAAGAAAAGTGGAGTATAGAAAAAGAGTAGGGGCCCACCAAAGAACTTTCTTGATAAATATGGATAGAAATGGAGTGGAAAACTAATTATAAATTTACCCTTGGTTTTATTAAAATTAAAAATTGATTTATTAATTTGAAAGTCAAATTATAATTCAACTTAATTTAATTTTGTTTTCTCTTACTTTTCTTATCAAAACAAGAAAAGAAAATTCATTTTTTCTTTTTATTTTCTCCACATCTAAGAAAGAAAATACAAAAGTCCTTTTTTATTATTTTCTTCCTTCTTATTTTCTTTTTTTTCTTTATGACTAAGTAAAAGGGAAAATAAATAAGAAATTTCCATTTTAATACATTTAGTGTATTAATATTGTGGTAAATAGAACAAAAGCAAAAAGAAAAAAGAAAAAAATATTAGCTATTTATACATATAATGCCTTTTCAATATGCTATACAATTAAAATGTAGTTTTCTTTTCTTTCTTATCTAAATTAAAAAAATAATAGTAAAGAACAAAAACATCATATGAAAATCAAAATTGAGTAGGATTGAAAAGTAATTCATTGAAAAAATGTCCTAGGCATGTAAAATAGGTGGGGTAAGCTAGGCTTGCATGAGCTTACCCTCATAAGCTCACATTATAAATGAACAAAAAATGGTCGAATCCATAGAGCTTGCATGTAGCTTGCATTATCACAATCATCATTACCATTGGATGTAGAGGAAAGCACCTTCAAGTGATATTGGATTAGGTTGGATTAAAAAAATAACTTCATTTTGGTAAATTATAATTAATTAATTAAATTTTTCTTTGTTTCATGTAATAAGTTAGTCAAGTAAGGTTAAAAGAACTATAATAGGTCTTTAGACATTAGATTAGGAAGTATGTTGGATTAAAAAAGTCTCTAAATACTTAAAGGAAAAAAAAAGTTTAGGCTTATAGGTAAGCCTGCATGAGCCTTAAGCTAGTGCAGATTGCCTATATAGGCCTATGTAAAAAATGGGTTCTAAATAAAGAGCCCGTGACTAACTTAAGCTGGGACCATTTTACATATTTAAATTATCCAACATAAATCATAGAAAATGTAACATTGAGAAGATATTCATATTGTTAAAGTTCTAGGTGTCCTTCTTCATAT
This sequence comes from Sindora glabra, assembly GCA_020226215.1. Lineage (NCBI taxonomy): Eukaryota > Viridiplantae > Streptophyta > Magnoliopsida > Fabales > Fabaceae > Sindora > Sindora glabra. The sequence continues at coordinate 75,091,352 of CM035226.1, read as the reverse complement.
AATTATCTTTATAATTTTTCTCCTATATTTCATTTTGAGATCCAATTATTTACCTTACCTTTTAAATATTTTAACTTTTAAAATAAAAAAACTAGATTTAAATTTAAAGATTTATGTAAATTATTTAAATTTTATATTATTAATCACATTTAACAACTTTTTTATTGATTCACAATGAGGGAAAGGGGAAGGGTTTGAGGATAGGTTAGGACAATACTTAAGCCATTATCCCTAGGTACCACACTAACTTGGAAGGCAATTGCATTACCATTTAGATTAGGACCTTAATGGTTAATAACATTTAACAAATTTTTTTGCTAAAAAGATACATATTATTTCAAATCATTTAGATAGAGATGATTAGCCTGAAAAAGGCGGCAAGTCTTAAAGAACAAAGTTTCTAACATTAAAGGAGTTGGGTCATTTGTTTAGTGCCATTCCTAATTGAATGACTAACCTATTTAGTAGTTTCATGGGCTACATTGTTATAGACACATGAGCACTGCTTAAGTTCAATATTTTGAGAAATCATAAAAAGATTTATAATAATTTCATAAGTTGGTTTCATTTTATAGAGGCATTCAATTTTTCCTTAGAAGGCATTAATAGCTACCTTACAATCACTTTAAATTTAAGTGATGATATTAGAGAACTTAAAAGCAATCAAGATTACCTTATAGATTTCCAGTAATATTGTAGAGAGAGTAAAGGCATAGTTATATTGTTACACTAAACTGTAAAAATATTTTTTTCATGGTTTTTAACCACATAGTCATTTAGGCATGACTCTAGGACTAAGTTGCAACAATATTCAATTTTATTAAACTAACTAGTGAGGCCTTCCAAGATAGGCTAACCTAATGGTGTTGTACTAGGCTAGCAATGCAAGAGCCTAAAGGACTCAATAGATCTTTTGGGTAAAAGCTCACATTAGGACTTAGTCCCTTACCTCTATTAATGGTCATTAGAGAGTTGACTCCTTTTTGCTTCTTGAAAAATTCTTATTTTATGCTAGTTAGGAGTAATTCAACATCAAGCATTGACCTACCATAGAAGAGGGCATTGTGAGCATCCCACAACCTCTAGATAACAACAGGCATAAAGATCATCGTGTCTCATTAGAGAATGGCATTTTGGAGTCCCTAACTAAGCGTAGCCATGGAAGACATTTTCCATAAATTCAATAACTAAAATAGATGTAAATTTTCAATTTATATATCCTAAATTTGAAACCATACAAAATGTATGATAGAGCATGCTTTAAAGAGATGCACCTTAATTTTAGCCATAGTAGAACAAAGAAGGCATAGGGTACTTCCTAAACTTGTAAACATTGCTATGTGAGTTAACATGAATAGTACTATGTTCAAAAATCGCTAGAGAAGTTGCTTATATTTGTTTTTGTAAAGGTGAGCTCTAGAGCCAATTCCATATTTTTCCTTTATTGTAATGAAAGTGTTTTTGGATTATTGATTGGTATCCTAATTTTACTATGTATTGTCCACTAGTATTTAATCCCTAAATAATTTAGTCATTAGTAAAGGGCCTCACTTGCACATTAAAATTTTTTAAAGTATCATCTATTTGAAATAACTATAGGATAACTGCTTGATTCCACTGCTTATGCTTTTGTAATAACTCTGACACTAATAGCTTATTATTTTTGGTTAAAAATTTCTTTACTTTTAGTTTGAAACTGATGCACTTAAGTACCAAAGGATTAGAAAATGCTTTCATGGAATGCCCATTCCTTATTAGATAGCAATAACTTTTTGCAATAAAAGTCTTACCCTTTTAGATACCGTTCCAAGCCCATGATCCACTTGATTTGGGTTAGGTTAACCAATTCATTATATTTATGTACTTGTGCCTAAAACAATGAGCCCAATGTTTGTTAATGTTCATTTTAACTTCCAAGCTAGTTTAACTAACAAAGAAATATTCAAATTTTGAAACAACTTAAAACCAAATCCACCATATCTCTTAGGAAGACAAAAGTTATACCAAGCTTTTGGGTAATAGTAATGTTGTTTTTTTAGGTTTGCAACCTATAAAAAAGTTAGCAAGCAGAGTCAAGTTTATCACATACCTCTTTGGGGATTTTTAATATTGATATACTATAAATAGGGAGTTGTTATAGGGTATATTATACTACCACATGTAATTGGCGTATAAAGCACAATTCTATTAATCTTCCACTTGCCTCACAGCTAATTTGTTGGTATGTATACATCTTTAGAGCTAATCATTAGATAATTGTAATACCGCATAATGTATCATATTTTGTTTTAGGCAATGCAATTATTATATTTTATTTTACTTTAATATTTGCATAATTTATAACTTAATATAATAATTACCTCTAAAATAGTTTTACTATTCTTAAAATGTCCATAGTTAAGTATTATTATGAAAGGATAGCAACAATACATTGAGACTAGCATGTATGATGATTTATGATTATGAGTCATAGATATGTGATATCAAGTTAATATATAGGTATATTATTAGTGAATAAATGTATTAGATTAACTCACTGTGAGAATATTACATGGATTGTTATGTGTAATTAGTTATTCTCATATGACCATAATGTACATAGTCCTTTAACCTGAAGTCACTATGATTCCCTACATGAGGAGTTACACACTTTGATATCATCTTATATTACTTTTAACCAAGATGTCGTATAGGGCATTGATCGGGTGTATTACGAATAATGCAAAAGGATGTGAGTGATATAGATGAGATTTTATTCTTTCTATATGGAATGAGTGATATGCTTAAGTTATTTGATTGAGTGAGACTAAGAAATGTATGGTCATACTTAAATGGATCAATATGTAATATTGATTATTTGTTAAAGTTAGTCTACTAGGTATTGAAAAATGTGGATTGAATATTGACGAGGACAACACATTCCATACCTTTACTTTGATTTGGATATCATTACAAAACAGATTATATTGCAATGTGTTGTTCACACATTAGGTGAATATTGAATCATGGACATTATTATTACTTAGGTGGTAGTGATGTGTTATTGATGTCATTCACTATTTATGATCCATAAATAGGTCATTATTAACATAGTAAGAACCTACAAGGTTGTATAAAAAGAGTAGAAATGGGACAGTAATTAATTAGGCTTTAGTTAGACTAAAATCCTATTAATTGAGCCTATTATTTAGTGCATATATATATATATATTTATATTATCAAGGTAATAATATATTATTCACATAATATAGCATATTATATGATATTATCTAATATTAAAGTAATATTAGATAACTATGCCATTTAATATTGGATAATCACATTATAGGATAATGTTATTATCTAATAATATTTAGTTATTAATACTAAAGTAATATTAGATAACTAACTGATAAGCCTTATCTCTCCTCACTTTCACTATGATAGGGATAAGGTATTAGTAGTTAAGTGAAATTAAAAAAGAGGAGGTGGTTTCCTAGTAAAATGAGGAAGTTTTAGTTCTATAAAGGAGCATGAAGGCATCACTTTATATTAGTGAATATGAACTACCACCAGTATAACAAGAAATGCATTAAAACCTTAATCCCTAGTGAGATAAACATTTCCTAATAGATTCGTGGATGTTAAGAAGTTATCATTCACTTCGTGTGGATACTGTAGAGGCACTATCGCTTAGTTGTGCTTATGATTCATGATCTGTACTCTAAGAGGTAATCCTTATATATATAATTCTTGATCTATTTCCTTGTGCATTGTTCTGGAAAGGTTTCACAAAATTTTTGAAATTTTGCTATGCTTAGGTGTATGTGAAATCTAACATAATTGCCCATGTATTTCATATCCATCTTCTTAAGATGACATTTATACACTTATTACAATGGCTTGATAAATGGATCTACTATATTATCTAAGTTTAAGTGATAAACATATGTCACATCTTTGGATCTTTGATAAGACCTTAACCTTTTCTTGCATAATGGCACTATTATTGTCATAAAACACATTTATTTGATTAACAATACTTGGAGCCACACCTAACTTTAAGGTGAAATTCCTTATCCAAAATAACTCTTTTACTACATCTAATGTAGCAATATACTCAACCTTAGTAATTAAGTTAATTATTATTTCCAGTTTGGAACTCTTGCAACATATTATTCCACCATTGAAGGTAAACATAAAACCAAATGTTGACTGAGTCATCCATATCAAATTAAAAACCTAAATCTATAATTCAAATTTCAATTTTCCTCTTCCATATACCATGAAGAAATCTTTAGTCTTTCTTAAGTACTTAAGAATCCCTTTCATGGTCTCTTAGTGTTCCTTACCTAAATTGGATTGATAAATGCTCATGACACTCATAACATGTTATATTAGGCCTTGTAAATAGTATATCATACATTATGCTTTAACACCTTTTTCTATATACATTATTTAAGTCATGCCAAACAACCTACTTGATATATCTTCATAAGTCTTTATCCTTGAAATATAGGATGCTTTACCCAAATATTTTATGGAGAAATTAAAGGATAACTATACTTTTGGTGCATACAAATAGCTACATAATTATTAATGAGTAGTATGTTATCAGCATAAAGCATAAGAAAAAGGACAACACTCTTATTAACCCTTTTTTAAAAAATAAGGTTCATTTGAATTTTTAATAAAATCAAACTCTACCTTTAACTCAAGTAATGAATTAATTATTTTCCAAATATCAATAACATATAAATATTTATATTTTTTTTATCATTTGCCATATTGCACTTATTATAAATGGCCTTTTTTATATGTATATTTGCCATAAAAATGATATATTTAGCTATATTTTTTTCCATAGAATTAATTAATGGCATTAGTAATACTTTACCATAAGTAAAGTTTTGCTACAAGGAATGGTTAAGACACAAGTGATACTTGCTTTGTAATGCCTTAACAAAGCAAGAAAATATAAGAATAAATTTTGGATAGAAATTACCCCAACAAAAACTCAGACATGTAATCAGGTAAAATTCAATTAAATTGTAAAAATAGTTTAAGGGTATATCTATCTAGAATTTTTGCAAAACTTACATTAGGCATTATTATGGGTCAAAATATCATAAAAATCTTAATATTAAGTTTGGAAACATTTTATAAGAATTCAATAGGAAATTGAGGGTTCATGTAGCTAAAAAATGGCTAGGGTAACCAAAAAACCTAGCAATTAGGGTCAAACTTAAGATAAACCATATTGACATGTTTAGGTTGACTTAACCTAACTTTTTAGGCCTAATTTGATGTTGAAACCAAAAAAATAAAATAAAATAATAAGGCCTAACAAGGCCTAATCTTATATTGGAAAATTAGTAGATAAGTGAACAATCGAGGGCATTTGTTAGTAACCCTTTTCTAGGCAAGATATTTGGAAGATTTTTAGTGAAATTAGGCAAATAGCTCTTGCCTTTTAGCCTTTAAAAATCATGCCTTAGTGTTGATTAATCATTAATTTTTTTACAAAAAATAAGAAAGAAAAAAAGGGTGGTCAATAAGAGTAATTTTAGGGCTCATATATGTAAGCCTTTTAGGATCAAATTTGCTCATTTTCGCAACTTCTCTCAGCCTTAAACTATGAGCTCTTTAGAGTTTCTTGAAGTAAAATTTTCAATTTTCTAGCAATTCTAAGAAGTTCTCCAATTGATATTATCAAAATTTGTAAGGTAACTAAGGTTTTTGTCATCTTATTTAAGTTTTTATGATAGTCTTCTTTGTAAAATTTCTAAAATTTAGTTTATTTTAATGAAATTGCTTTCTTGCTATTCTAAGAGTTTTCTAAAAAGTTTAAAACTCAAGAAGTTGAGGTAAGTAGTAATTATTCCTTGTTCTTTACAGTTTTCTCATGAAAGATAAAAAATTTGATAATTTTGGCCATATTGGATATGAAAATGAAATAGTGTTGTATGATTTAAATTTAAAGTAAAGATATAATATTGGTATTATGATGTTAAATTGAGTAGGAGATAATTTATTAAGTTTTTCCATACGAAATATGTAACTCCCTTACTTATTAACACCTTAATCCTCGATAAATAGGTAATCATTGAATACTAATTTGCCTTTTTGCTCTAAACTAGCTCATAATACCTTAAATTTCTGTATTTCATACAACATAGGTAAGAGTCATGTAATTATACAAAATGTTCAACTTACAAATCGTACACCTATCACATATTACATCATCAACTATATAAACATTTTAATACAATTTCAAAACATCATTCTCCTCTATCATGAGAGCCTTTGGAAGCATCACCTGGAATGGTTAGTAACAAGACAAAAATGTAAGAAACAAAGTTTCCCAGTAGCTAGCTATTACTATAAATATATCACGCCATTCCAGATCCTTAAGCAAATGAAACGTACATTTCAAAAAAACAATTAATCATTTATCATCAATACCATTGTAAGAAATATGCACTGCACGCAGCAATCATCAAGCCCATTTAAGGACTTATATAAATATCTAGATGGCCATCACAGATAATCGTACCTAGGCCTATATACAGCATTTCACTGTCTTCCCGGGGTACTCGGGCCAAAGGCCTAACACAGCATTTCACTGTCTTCCCGAGGTATCAGGCCATAGGTACCACACACAGCAATTGCATTATCATCCCGGGGAACTCGAGCCATAGGCCTAACACAGTATTTTACTGTCTTCCCGGAATGCACACACAGCAATTTCATACACATTCCATACAATGGCATAAAATATAAAATCATGTAAATAGAAAACAAAGCTTAAGGATAAAGCTAGCTACCTTTTATAAGCTTCCAATAGTGATGTTTCTTTGCCCTCACTTAAAAACTTCTTCACAATTTCTCTTGCCTTTCCAACTTGTCACTCCTTAGTCTACATAAATACACATCATAGTTCTTATTAGAACATCATCATTTCCCTTAAACTTCATGTATTCTTTACTTCCTCCATATTGATAGATGCACAAATGCATTCTTATATTTTATTTTTAGGCTTTGAAATGACATATATGAACATTAGAAAAGGATCCAAAGGCAAAACCGTGCAAATCCTGAAGAATCAAAGCCAAAATGTTCACTTAACAAAGTACACGGGGTTCCCATACCCCGTGTTAAGGGCCGTGTTTCTTACTGGATTGCGTCGAGGCTTCACTGGATTGCTCAGAGAAGAACACGGGGGTAAACACGGGCCGTGTCATACCCCGTGTATCTTACTGCCCTTCAGTTCTGAGGTAAACACGAGGAGTGTCGCACCCCGTGTAACCTACTGATCAACCTTTGACGAAGAACACGGGGTACAACATAGGCCGTGTTCTACCCCGTGTACATTACTGATCTTCCAAAAATACATTTTTAATGACTAAATCTCTTTCCTTCCTTCTTTTCCACATTCATGGCTTTGGCTCCTCAAAAGGGAAGTTTCATACACTCTTTCATAATTCAAAATTTCATCTTAATTTCATCAATTTAGCTTAAATCATGCCAATTTCCACACATGCACCATTATGCCTCTAAAACCCTAGTGTGTACATCATAGTTTCTTGTTGTTTTTACACCAAACCAAAGCCATAGATCAACATAACAACATCCAAAACACCATTAGACATGTTCAATTCATCCAAAACTCCATGGTCAACCACCTTTGACCACACCAACATCAAGATTTCAAGAAACTAAAATGAGTACATTAAAGAGCTCTTAGAGGAGAACATTTTTACCTCTTGCTGCAACTTGAAAATCCTCACTTAGAGCTCTCCAAGCTTGAGCAAGCTTGAGCAAACTTGAGCTTTCTTCAATCTAAACACACCAATAGATAGAGCTTGATGAGAAGAGCAACTTTCCCTTCTACAACTAAGCCTAATTCTCACTATTTTTAGGTGAAAAACTCAAAAGAAGATTTCTCTCTCTTCCTTCTCTCTCTTGCACGTTTTTGGAGCTTTCAAGGAGGTGTTTTGCAGCTTGGAAAAGAAAGGAGAAGGAAGAAGAGCTTTCATGAAGCTTCAAGGGTGTTTTGGTCCTTTTTGAAATTTTCAAGGGTATTTTAGTCCTTTTTCACCAATTAATAAGGCTATTCTTGCCATTCTTTTCTAACAATGACACTTGTCATGTGTCTATTGGTCTCACTAAGAGAAAATCACATATCACACCCTAAATTCTTGGTAACTCATAGTATATCCTAAATTCTTAGTTATTTACACTTTAACCACACCTGATTTTGCACTTTTACGATTTAGTCCATAGGGTTTCTGTTTGTTTAAAAATCCTTATACTGTTAGACTTAGACAACTTCCCTTTTTAGGATTTTCTAACCTCCTTTGATCGTCTATATCGTTTAGGGAATTTAATTCTTTTCCTACTATCCTTTTTCCTTCAAAATTTTGATTACTCTTACACTTAATTCCTTTCAACTTAAGATTCACCCACCAAGCTAATTCAAACGTGCTCTTCGTTTCTACGATCTTAGAATTTAAAAATTCAAATAATAGGATTAAAAATTCAGGACATTACAAAATAGCCATAGGAAAAAGTAGAAGCAAAATTTTGTTAAAAAAGATTTAATGGTATTTTCTCCTTTGGATATAAGAGCTAGGAGTTACATAGATTTTAATTTTTAGTATAATTATATTATAAATAGGGTTAGGATATGTGAGGAAAATTTTGGGAAATTTTAGAGTTATGAAAGGTGGAATTGAATGATTTTTTGTTTTAATGGCTTGAAATAGAGTACTAAGTTATGTATGCTACTATTTAGCATTGTTTGAGCCCTAATTTGATTGAGAAAATTTAGGGTTATTGATTTTCTTTGGTAATTAGCATGTTAGCAACTATGGATAAAAAAGTAGTAATAATTGAAATTGAATTGGATGTAAAAAATGGTCCTTTATCATAATAGCTTTAAATCTATCTAATTTTTGTAATTTTATGTTTTTAGTTCTATATGAATAGTATTACCACTATATTTTTGTCAAATAATTAAGGTTTTCCACTATTTAACACGTAAGGGACATTGTACGAAAACTTGGTGATGATTAGAATTGGTTTGAATGTTGAAAATAGATTTTTAGTTCAACTCCCTTTACACAGTTTTGTTTGAACTTCATTATTTAGTATTGAGTGAATAGTATATGAGAGTAATTAATTTGTAAGGAAATTATTGTTTAATGCTCATTAATATATTATAAGTATTAAATAAAATTTTAGTAAAAATGTGAAATGAGTTGGAAGCTTAAAAAGGCTTCAAGTTGTGGAGTAGTCAAGCTACTCAACATGATTAGTGTTTAATATATTAGATATAAAGTATTGCCAGTAATTGGAATTTGTATTGCATGAATGATGCTTATGTTAGGTTTCAGATCATCTCTATGCAACGGAATTTAAAATTTTTTATCCAAATTCTACCTAGGATCCATGCAAAAGGGTGTAAATCAATGTTTAGGATTTTACCTTTTTACGTGCTCGTGTTCTTTTTAGACAAAATCTTGAAAGAGTGGGATGAGTCATGAATCAAATGCCAACAAAATGTATAGCATCTCTATAATATCCACACGTAGTGAATAAAGACCTCTTACCCTCCATGAATCTGCTAGGATGCGTCTCTTTCTCACTAAGATTAGGGTTTGTGCATTTTGGAGTGATTTTGAGGTTTAATGGCAGCTCATATATCCATAAGGCACTGCCTTCAAGTTTCTTTTATAGAACTAAGGCATACAACATTGCTATTCCTACTAGGATAATGCTTCTAGAATTCTAAAATCACTTAACAACTAGCACCTTATCCTTATTATAAAGAGAGAATGAGGAGAGATAGGACTTATCCATTAATTATCTAATATTAGATAATAATATTATCTCATAATATAAATATCCAATATTAAAATGCATATAGTTATCAAATATTTGAAATAATATTATCTCATAATGTAATTATCTAATATTTAATAATATAATTATCTGATATTAATTTAATATCAAATAATATCACATAATAACTATATCTATTATGTGAAAAATGTATTATTATTTTAATAATATATATGTACGAAAATAAGCCCAATTAATTGAATTTTAGTCTAACTAAAGTCCAATTAATTATTATCTCATTCCTACTCCTTTTGTGTAACCTTGTAAGTTTTTACTATATTGGTAATGGCCTACTTGTGATCATAGATAGTAAATGGTATCTAGCAATACATTACTGCCACCTAAGTAGTAAAAATGTATATGACTCAATATTCACTTAATGTGTGAATAACACTTTGTAACATAGTCCCTTTTGTAACGATATCCAAATTGAATTAGAGGCATGGAATACATCATCCTTATTGATGTTTAACTTATGTTTCTTGATATCGAGTAGCTTAAGTAAATGATCAATATCTTATATTGATCCATTTGAGTATGGTTATGCATTTCTTAATCTCACTTAATCAAGACGCCCAAGGATATCACTCCTATTATGTAATAGGAACAAAATTCCCATTTACATCACTCATATCCCTCTGCATGATTCGTGACACACCCAATCAACGTCCTATAACATATCCTGATTAAAGGTGATACAGGATGATATCAAAGTGTGTGATTCCTTATGTAGGAAACTGTAATGACTTCAAGTTAAAGGACTACATGCATTGTGGTCACATGAGAATAACTAATGACATATGACAATCCATATAGTTTTCTCATTGTGAACCAGTCCAGTACATCTATTTACTAACAATGTACTCATGTATCAACTTGATATCACATATCCATGATTTATAATTATCAGTCACTATACATGCTAATCTTGATGTATTATTACTATCCCTTTCGCAATAATATTTGACTAGGAAAATTTTAATAATAGCAAAACTATTCTAGGGATAATTATTATATTAAGTTATAAATTGCGCAGAGCAATAAAAATATGAAACAAAATATAATAATTTGAATTTCCTGAAATAAAACATAATACATTGTGCATTTATTATAATCATCTCTATGATTAGCTCCTAAGACACACACTAACAGCTTAAGTTATAAATTTCTAGCCATTCAAAAGAATTAAGTGTTATCATTTTGAATGGAATGGTTAAATATCAACTTTAGGTATAATGTCATGTGGTGATAAAATATGATTGTGTATAAGATTGGTTAGATTTGATGATCGAGAGTTATGATATAATTAATGATATTTAAGTTACCTATCTTAGATGGAAAGATTGTATATCAACCTTAAACATGATGATATGTGATATTAAAGGTTGAATACATGAGAATGACAAATTTTATTAATAATACTCTTATAACACAGTTGGTATTTTGACCATACTCATGATATGTGATAATAAAATGCATGATCAATGCCTATATATGCTTATGGCATCCTATCAATGCTCATTATGAGTATGATTGCTCATTATATATCTAATTTGTTAGGGGAAGGGAGATTTACGTCGTTCAGAAAGAAAGAAAGGAGTGGTAAGGGTTTAATGGGTTAATGCTTAAGGTGGTAGGGGATAAGGTTTGTCTAAAGACATAAGGAGAAACCTACATATTAATTATAACCATTTGATGGATTTTACAAGTAATTACAATAGCCATTCTCTAAATAGACTTTGTAAATAATACACATAAAATTGCTATTTGTAAATTAAAAACTATTATTAGTGCATAAAAGTCATTATTAGCACATAAGAATTTTTATTTGTACATAAGAGTTATAGTAGTGCATAAAAATTATAAATAGTATTTGAGAGTCTTTATTAATTATTATGTAATGCTATATATTTATATCTGATCTTTTGGTGAAAATTCTTTAGTAAAGGAAGAAGAGTAGCCATTCATTGAGTATTCTAAAACTCACTTTCCTTCTATCAAATTTGTTAGGATTGGGAGCCATACAAGCACAACAGAATAAACCGATCCCAACTAACAGATTCATGCAAAACATTAAATTAGAATGTAGGATTCAGGCTATACCTTTTGATAATTCCGAATTTTATTCGTTGATCACCTCTTTAACTTCCTTTTGGCTAAAGACTTCGAGGTATTCATACGAACCAGCAGATTACCAATGAACGTCCTCATGATCACTGGTTGAAATTCGTCTCCTTAGCCTTGTAGTGCTAGCTACGCCTCTTCAAGAATTATGGTCAAAGAGAGGTACTAGGATTTTTCTATACTGTATGGGGATGCGTGAATAATAATCTTTATTATTAGCTAACAAGTCTATTTAAATCGGTGTATAGAAAATCTTAACTATTTGGGCTTTGTTCCATATATAATTATGGGCTTATTATTGGGCCTTATAATTATAATATGGAATTCCTAAATATTTGGCCTAAACAATTTAGTCCATTAATTCCAAATCCACTAGGCTCTAAGTGTGTGATCCTACAAGCTCTCATCACATTAGTAATGATCATTAATCATATTAATGATCATAAATAATGAGCGGTGTCTAATAACACATCATTGTTACCTAAGTAATGAGAAAGTCGGTGATTTGACTAAATTTTTACACGTGATCGTCATCTATATCCTTTTGTCCTAAATATCTAGATTGAGCATAAGACATAGACCGTATCATTCTCGTATAGCCCAATCTTGAAGTTTCTTGATCCCTAAGTAAGCTAATTGAAGCAAATATAATTGACATCCCATGTCAATTCATCTGAGTATGGCCATATATTTCCTCAGTTTTACTTAATCAAGGGGCCCATAGATGTTGCTCATGTTATATAGCAAGGACAAATTCCATCTTGATCATATGAATCCCTCTGCATGATATGTGACATATCCAATAACTATCCTTACATTCACTCAACCATGAGTGACATAAAATAGTATCAAAATATGAAACTCACATGTAGAGAAACTTGGTGATCTCAGGTCAAATGACCATATTAATAATGATCACTAAGAATCACTCATGACACTCATATAATGATCCATGTAGTGTTCTTAGGATGGGTCAGTCCAATATACAAGTTCTCTAACTTGTACTCATGTGTAAACTTCATATCCTATATAAGTCATCACACATACTAGTCTTAACATATCAAAGCAACCTAACTCACAATGATATATAACTAGGGACATTTAAGAATACAATTATTCTAAAGTTATTATCATAATTAAATATATTATGTAAATAATATATATAAATATAATAATTAGAATTGCTGTTAAAATAACATGATTCAAAATTATAATCACCAATATGATTGATTTTAGGGCATATACACTAATAAAATTTTCATTTACAGATATGAAGTATGGATCCAAAAAATGACTAGCATTAATGCATGAACCTTCATCTCATTTTTGGGAATCTTCCATATATCATTCTGTTGTGTCCTTATTAGAAGTCTTATCTTTTATTGGTAATTTTATACAAAATTATGTTTTCAAAAATTTTATGCTTTTCTATAGTTAATATATGTAATTTGTGTTTAAACTTCTTTATGCATGTGCAAGTAAAACTATTTTCCTTAAGTACTTATTTATACTTTTAATAGAATTATGAAAAAAGGAAAGTTAAGAATATCTTAAAGGTTTGTAAAGACAACTAATTGGCATATTAATACTAGTTTGGTGTCTTTACATTAGTCATAATAATTGAAAATTAGATCATGATAGAATTAGTATTAGAGCATGGTTTGGGGTAGTCATTATAGTAGAATTAAAAGGGAGCCGTGTTAGAATATGGAATCTAGGGATGGTTGATGGAAGCGCATATGTCATTCATAGTGGATCCATAAAGCTAGATGGGTATTACTTTTACTTATTTCTCTTTTAAAGAAAGTAGTATTTATTAGTTGAAGTTATTTTATAGAATTATGATTAAAAACAAGCAAACCCAAGCTAGGTGCCTTAAAGACAAATTATAATGCATCCAAAAGTGCCAGAGCATGAAGCCTTCATAAATATATCTCTAAAAATCCTCCATAAGGTAGAACGAGAATAACTTAAGGCTTCAACGTAAGCTACAATGCTATAACAGACTCTAGAAAAAGTCTTAACCCAGAACCTTCCTGTTCCATTTCCAATCTCATTAGTGCCTAGATAACAAATCTTCCATTGCCTCTAAGAGAAAAGTTAGAGATGGTATGTGTATATGAGTTTCAAAAACTGAACTCCCTAAAATATGATGATAAGGATCCAACATTGGATTTTTATTAATTCATGGATCATATAAAAAAAACTTGCAAATTGCTAAGGTGTAGTCAGAACATGATGTTTGAATCAATGGGTTACTAGTTAAAAGATGTGGCTCATTTCTAGTATAACCATAATATTGAACCCATAATGGTTGCTATTGAACTAATTATTTAAATGCAATTTTGAGCCAAGCTGATGGATAGATTTATACTGCTAGGCATCTAAGAAGCAAAAGCTTTTGAATTTGAAAGATTAACTTAAAGGTCCATGATAGTAGCCTAATATGATACACAGTTTACTCGGCTGTCTTGATAACCTACAAAAAAATGCTAAAGTGAACTAATTTATATCTAGTCCTTAGGATTATTTCTATGATTAGGTGGGATTATACTAGCAATTAATGCATTGGATCCTATTAGACTTCCATAGTTAAGCATGCTTAGGCGAGAATAGTAACTAGGATGAGTGACCTCTTGACAAAAAGGAAGACAAAGTATCAAAGAGAAGTAGCAAAGATACAGGGAAAGGGGTAATTACTCAGAATATGCTAACTAGAAATAGGCAAATAAGGATAAACAAATTTCAAAATCAAGGAAGTTTTCAAGGAAAAGAAACTCCTAATAGCAAATTTAAAAGGAGTCGTGATAACTCTAATTGAACCTATTTATTTCCAAATCCACCTAGTAGACCTCTTCATTGTCAACAATGTAATCTTAGTTATTTTGAGCCATGTGGATCCTACTTCATATATGAATAAATGGGACACCAAGCTTTTGAATGTAGGATTTCCTAATAAGGAAGCAGCATGCAACCCTATACTCAAAATATGACTACACAAAAACCACCAACGATGTCAAATAGGAAGAACAAAGGGAAAGGACTAGGTGGGACCCAAGCAAGAGTGTTTGCCATGACATGCCAAAAAGCCTAAGTTTCTAATGCGATAGTAATAAGTACTATATTAGTTTAGTTGGAACTTTTCTAGTAAAAATGTCATTTGATTTTAGTGTTACACATTCGTTTATATCTAGGAATTTAGTGATTGGACTTTTAAAACTGTTAGATGAATTAAACGAACCTTTATTAGTAAATACATCGATGGGAGACATTATCTCTATAACTTACAATGTTAAAAAGTGCATGATATGAATAAATTTTATACAATCTAGTATAGTACCGTGGGAGTATCGATATTATTTGTAAAGAAGAAAAATGGCACATTACGGCTATTATAAGTTCTTAGCTATATTGTTTAAACTAACCAATGCTTTTACAACATTTATGGATTTATTGAATTGTGTTTTCAAATATTTCTTAAGTAAATTTATCATAGTGTTTATGGATGATATCTTAGTATATTCCAAAGTGAGGAAGAGTATTTGCAAAATTTAAGGATCATGCTACAAACATTAAAGGAGCATAAGTTGTATCCTAAATTTTCAAGGTGTGAATTTTGGATGAAGAAAGTACATTTCTCAAGCCATGTGGTGTATAAGAAGGAATATAAGTGGATTTCGAAAAAAATGAAGCTCTGCTTAGATGACCATCACCATCCTTGGTGATTAAGATACATAATTTTCTTAAGTTAGCTAGGTATTATAGAAGAATTGTAAAAGATTTTTTCAAAATAGTTGCACTATTGGCTAAGTTAACTAATAAAGGAGTCAAGTTTGTGTGAAATGATAAATGTTAGTGGAGTTTTCAAAAATTAAAAGGATGTATAACTTTTGCCCTAGTGTTAGCATTACCTAATGATGTAAAAGGACATATAGTGTATTATAATGCTTTTAAAGTAGGATTAGAATGCATATTAATGTAGTAAGATAGTGTATTAGCTTATGCATCTTGTTGATTGAAGAAGCAAGAGATAAATTACCCTATTCATGACTTAAAGAAGGGAATAAAGTTGTTTGCTTTAAAAATATGGAGACATTACTTATATGGGGCCATTTATGAAATCTACACAGATCATAAGAGTTTTAAGTATATTTCCAAGAAAAAAGAACTTAACATAAGACAAAGAAGGTAGATAGAGTTTATGAAGGATTATGATTGCTACATTCATTATTATCCAAGTAGAGTTAATATAGTTGTTAATACTTTAAGCTAGAAAGCTCCCAAAGATAAGGGGAAGAAGTTGAAAGAAAATAAAAAAAGCAAATTTGGCTTGTATAATGGTTCATTTTACCATGATAGATCAAATCAAAGTAGCCTAAATAGAAGTTACATGGGAATTAGAAAAAGATATGAAGGAGAAGTGTTTGACCTTATTTAGTAATATTCTATCCAAGATTTATATATAGGCTGTTAACAATTCTGCAAATTAATATCTAATTTCTTGAAAATTTGAGAATGAATTTTCTTGAAGGGAGAGAACTTATAATATCTACTATCTTAAGAAGAAATTTTGCATAGAAATTACCCTGATAGAAACCCAAAAATGTAATCAAGTAAAATTCAACCAAACTATAAAGATAGTTTAAGGGCATATTGATAAATGCACATTGCACTTATATTTTATGTGTTTCATCACTTATTTATTTAGTATTTTGTACAAATTAATTGGAAAAGGGTACTTAAATACTCGATATTTTATTCTCAGGTTTTGAAGTGACTCATTAAAGCATTAGAAAAGGATTCGGAGCCAAAACCATGCAAATTGAGGAAAATCAAAGCAAATTCGCTCATCTGACAAAGAACCCAGGGTATGGGAACCCTGTGTGGATGGCCGTGTGTCTTTTTGTGTGTTTCGAAGCCTCGTTGAGCTACTCGCAAAATAACACGGGGAGTGTCAGACCCCATGTACCATACTGCCTAACCCTTCGTATAAGAACACGGGTAATAACACGAGCCGTGTCATACCCCATGTACTTTACCTATATAAGTTTTATGCGGAGAATTTGCTAAGGAAGGGAGGAGAGCTGAAAATTAAAAAGAGAGCCGTCAGTAGAAACCCTTGGAGAGACCTAAAGACACTGAGGGTGACTGCTAGCCTTGGAGGATTGGATTCAAGCAAGGGATTGAAGATTCAAGCAAGGAATTTGTACAGCTTCATGACTAGTTTGATTCCCCTCTCTATTTTCTGATTTTCTGCTGGTTTTGTAATGAACTCAAACTAAACCTCAGTGCTCAGCTGGGGTAGACTTGTTCATGGATTTATGGATTTGATTTTAATATAATCTAGCTTGATTTATTGTTAATTTATGATTTGATTATGCTATTTTGTAATTCAACAACCCAATACTTCCAGAATATTGGATTTGTGTAAAAGATTAGTTAATTCTAGGTTGGAATGACCAATTAATTAATCAGACCTTGCATAATCATTAGGAATCTCTATTAGACTTAGGAATTAAGCTAATTGGATTCTTTTGCACAAGATGAAATGTCTAAAATTGGATTCTTAAAGCACTGTTAATGCAACCTAGGTGAGTGATTACTAGAGAAATTCTGGACACTTTATTTATTGGTTAGTAGCTAGTAGTCTTGCAATGAGGTATAGCTTATTTTTTGTAATCCAGCAATCTAAATTTATAGTAAATCGGGACAGAAGATTATCTTCATTCTATAATGAATAGCACAAGGAAACCCTAAAGCTGAGTACACTTTCACCCCATTTGAATTAAATCTTTACTTAATTCATACTAGTTCCATTTGCTTCCTTTTTTATAACTAAACTTTGTTTCGTATTTTACTCTTAATTCACAATCACAATTAGTACACCTAGATAATTTACCTTGAAATTCAATTAGTATTCAACACTCAATCCCTATAGAGACGATATCTTTTATATTATAACTCGACACCCGTGCACTTGCGAGCTCACACCACATATCTATCTAGAATTTTTTGT
Source organism: Sindora glabra (assembly GCA_020226215.1). Taxonomy (NCBI): domain Eukaryota; kingdom Viridiplantae; phylum Streptophyta; class Magnoliopsida; order Fabales; family Fabaceae; genus Sindora; species Sindora glabra. The sequence continues at coordinate 75,073,327 of CM035226.1, read as the reverse complement.
AGAACTTACATTAGGTATTAGTATGGGTTAAAACATCATAAAAAGCCTAATATCAAATTTGAAAAAAATTTATAAATATTTAATAGAAAATTAGGGATTTAGATAGCTAAAAAATAGCTTAGGTAACCTAAAAACCTAATAATTAGGGTCAAACTTGAAATAAATCATAATAACTTATTTAGGTTGAGTTAGCCTAACTTTTTAGGTCCAGTTTGATGTTGAAACTAAAAAAATAATAAAATAATAAGGCTTAACAAGGTCTAATCTTGTATTGGCAAATTAGCAAATAAATGAATAGCGAAAGGCATTTATTAGTAACCTTTTTCTAGGCAAGATATTTGGAAGATTTTTAATGAAATTAGGAAAATATCTTTTGCACTTCAACCCCTAAAAATCATGCTTTAGTGTTGATTAATCACTCATTTTTCTTAACAAAAAATAAAAAGGAAAAAAAGGTGGCCAATAAGAGTGATTTTAGGACTTATATATAGGGTTTTTAGGATCAAATTTACTCATTTTTGTTGCTCCTCTTAGTCCTAGACTATAAGCTCGCTAGAGTTTTCAATTTGCTACCAATTCTAAGAAGCTCTCCAAGTGATACTATCAAAATTTTGTAAGGTAACTAGGTTTTTTTATCATCTTTTTCAAGATTTTATGATAATCTTCTCTCTAAAATTTCTAAAATTTGATTTATTTTAGTGAAATTGCTTTCTTGCAGTTCTAAAAGGTTTTTAAGAAGTTAGAGACGCAGAAAGTTGAGGTGAGTGACAACTATCCTTTGTTCTATGGAGTTTTCTTATGAAAGATGAAAAATTTAATAATTTTAGCCATATTGGATATGAAATTGATGTAGTTCTATATGATCTAATTTTAATAATATATAAATTTTAAAGTAAAGATATAATATTGGTATTATAATGTTGAATTGAGTAGGAGATGATTTATTAATTTTTTTTTCATAGGAAATGGCCTTAGGAAATTGTAGAAATAAAATTCTATTAAAAAAGGTTTAATGGTATGATTTGTTTCCCTTTGGAAATAAGAGTTAGGAGCTACTTAAATTTTAATTTTTGGTATAATTATGTTAAAAATAGTGTTAGGGTATGTGAAGAAAAATTTAGGAAATTTTAAAAAAATTTAATGTTATGAAAAGTGTAATTAAATGGCCTTTGGTTATAATGGTTTGAAATAGAATACTAGGCTCTATCTGTTGTTGTTTGGTGCTGTTTCAGCCCTAATTTGATTGAGAGGATTTAAGTAATTGATGTTCATTAGTAAGCTTGTATAAAATTTTAGTGATAATTGGAGTTGATTTGGAAATAAAAAAGGGTCTTTTATAACAATAGCTTTAAATATTTCCAATTTTGGCAACTTTGTGTTTTTATTTTGTATGAAGAGTATTGCTATGAAATTTTGTGAAATAATTAAGATATTCTATTATTTAACATGCAAGGGACATTATATAAAAATTTGGTGATGATTGGAATTAATTTAAATATTGAAAAGGGGTTTTTTATTTCAACTCCCTTTATATTATCCTATTTGAACCTCACTATTTTGGTACTAAGTGAATAGTATCCGAGAGTGATTAATTTATGAGAAAATTATTGTTTGATGCACATTATTGTGTTACAAGCATTATATAAAATTATAATAAAAATATGAGATGATCTGGAAGCCTAAAAAGGCTCCAAATTGTGGGGTAGTCATGCTACTCAACATAATTAGTATTTAATTTATTAGATTGAAATTTTTTCAAGTAATTGAAATTTGTATTGCATGAATGATGCTTGACTTATAAATTTCTAGCCATTTAAAAGAGTTAAGTGTTATCATTTTGAATAGACTGGTTAAATATCATCCTTGGATATAATATCATGTAATGATGAAATGTGATTATGTATAAGAATAGCTATATTTTATGATTAAGAATTGTGATACAATTGATGATATTTGAGCTATTATCTTAGATGCAAAGATTGTATATTAACCTTAGACATGATGATATGTGATGTTAAAGGTTGAATACATGAGAATGGTAAATTTTATTGATAAAACCCTTATGACATAGTTAATATTTTGATTATACCCATGATATGTGATAATGAAATGCATAATTAATGCTTATTTATGATTATGGCATCTTATCAATGCTTATTATGAGTATAATTGCTTATTTTCTATTTGATTTGTAGGGAGATTAACATCTTTAATAAAGAAGGAAAGGAGTAGTAAAGGTTAAAGGGATAAGGTTGATCGCTTAATGTCTAGGATAGCGAGGGATAAGGCTGGTCCAAAGATATAAAGAGAAACCTGGATATCAACTATAGCCATTTGGTGGATTTTACAAGTAATTACTATAGTCATTCTCTAAACAGACTTTATAAATAATACACATAAAATTTTTGTTTGAAAATTAAAAACTACTATTATTACATGAAAGTCATCACTAGCACTAAGAATTTCTATTTGTACACCAGAGTTACAATGGTGCATAAAAATTATAGATAGTATCTAAGAACTTCAATTAATTACCATGCAATGTTATATATTTATATTTGATCTTCTATGGCAAAAACTTTTTAGTAAAATGAGAAAAGTAACCATTCAATATGTATTTTAATACTCACTCTCCTTTTATCAAATTTTCATTTATAAATATGAAGCATGGATCCTAAAGATGATTGACATCTGTGTGTGAGCCTTCATCTCGCTTTTGAGAATCTTCCATATAGCATTTTGTGGCCTCCTAATTAGAAGTCTTATCTTCTAATAGTAATTATATATAGAATTATATTTTCAAAAATTTTACACTCTTGTGTAATTAATATTTAATATATGTAATTTATGTTAGAACTTCTTTATGCATGCACAAGTAAAACTATTTTCATAAGAATTTTTTTATATTTTTAATAAAGTTATAAAAGAAGAAGAGTTAGGAATGTCTTAAAGGCTTATATAGACAACTAATTGGTATATTAATACCAGTTTGGTGTTTTTACATCAATTATGATACTTGAAAATTAGGTCATGACATTGTCTTAAGGAATGTGTTCTTATAACTTAATTTATAAAACTAGTGATATTTTGCTGTAGTAAAGTTTTTCTACAGCATAAGTGATATGTTGATATAGGGAATGTGTTCTTATAACTTAGTTTATATCATAAGTGATATTTTTCCATAGTTAAAGCTTATTTGTGGCATAAATTTTTTAATTTTTTATACGTTTATTTAAAGTTTTTTATTCATGTGGTAAGAGATAAAATTGTCACAAATTTTAAGTTTTTGTAGCATAATTTGTGACATAAGTGTTAATTTGTTATAGTAATTTATCCCATTCAACTTTTAGATAAGGTTTTCTCTCTATAAGAGGACTTATAATATGTTTCTATGGAAGGAGTGTAACCCATATCACTAGTTATCTGTGTTTTGTAGATACATTCTAGATGATTAAAAGTGCTAAACTTGGAATTCACCAATGTGATGTATTAAAGTATTTACAATTTTCTTTTACTCTATTTTTAAAAGAAAATTTTTTATTGCCTTTTAAATCATGTTGTGGTACATGATATCACCTGGAGTAAAATTAAATACAAATTTTCCAATATGGTATGAGTGCCAAGTTCCATCTTGTATCATGGATGATTTTGTTAAGGTAATTTGTGAAAATTATTTATTTCCTTTCTCTTTTTGCCAAATTTTAAGCCTAGATTTTGGCATTTTATATCTGTAAAGCAATTGGCCCCTTTTTGTATTATTTAATATTTGCCAAAGAATGTATATATGTATATGTCTTTTTAGAGAAAAGCATGAAATAAAGGTTTAAAATTGTATGAAGTTTTGCCAATATTATGATTCTTCATGAAATGTGTACATGTTAGTTTCTACTAATCCCAATTTTTGGATACATGCATGTGTTGTGGTAGACATAAAAGTTATTAGTGCATACTAAAATAGAAAAATTATTGGTGATATTAAATTAAAGAAAAATTCTATAAATGGTTTAATGAGTAGAATTTGTTAAGTGCATATGGTTTTGCATCATACATTCTCCATGAAAAATTATTGGCTTAACAAGTTTTTAATTCTTATTTTTATCATTTAAAGCTTATGTCACTGGACTCTTATATGCTATGTTGAGAATTCCAATACAAGTAGGGGTGGAACCAAAAAAAAATTAGGGGGGCACATACACATATGAAATATTATTTTATATGTCATATTTATACATGAATTTGAAAAAAAAGGTTATTGTTATGTTTTATAACTTTTGTTTGACTAAAAGTTAGCAATGTTAGCAATTTTATCATAAAAAATTATGAGTTTCTAAAAACTTTTTATAATGCAATATTTTATTGATAAAATTATAACCTTTTATGTTTATTATATGTAAAGTTTGTAAAAAATTGCAAGAGTTATACACAAAATTTGAAAAATTTAAAAGTATGAAACACAAGTATTCATGATTTAAAAAAATAGAAATTTATGCAATTTACATATTAGTTACAAATATTCAAGCATTATAAATTATTAACAATATTGTCAATAATTTTTAAATTAGGTAATATTTAATGTTAAATTTCTATTTGGAAGGGCCAATCTTATTTTTTTTAAAGGACTAAATGTATAACACATGGATAAATGTGTAGGAATACATTGAGCCTTAGGGGAGCCATGGCCCCCTAAAGCTTAATGTAGTTTTGTCCTTGAACATAAGTATCTTAACATGCATTTTTTAACTTTACATATGCATTTAATTATATATTTCAGTAAGACATGCATTTAAAACACATGCTTGTATTTATGCTTTTAAAGCACGTGCCTTTCTCACCTCACTTAAGTGTAACTCTTTATTGAGTTTATAGGCAAATAGAAAGAAGTATTCTGGTAATTGATATGTGTTGCTATATGTTAGGTTTCACATACATCATGCAGTGCAACAGAAAATAAATTTTTTTTATGTCTTGTGAAACCTTTCTATGGATCAATGCATAGGGACATAAATCAAGAATTAAAGATTACCTCTTGGAATGCAAATCTTAAATACGAGCACAATCAAGTGATAGTGCCTTTACAATATCCACACGGAGTGAATGGTGACTTCTCAACCTCCATGAATCTACTAAGATTTATCTCTCACATGAAGAGAGAAGGGTTTAATGCGGTTTTGTAGGGTGTTTTATGTGGTTTTACTGGTGTTGAATTTTCTTATTTTTTATGCATAAACAATGATGCCTTTATGCTATTTTTATAAAGCTAAAGGCATCTATATTTCCTATTTCTACTAGGATAACTGCAACTAATCTTAATCCTACTCAATCACTAATACCTTATTTCTAACACAGTAAGAACGAGGACAGATATGGCTTATCCATTAGTTATTTAATATTACTTTAATATTAATTACTAAATATTATTAGATAATAATATTATCTCATAATATATTTATCTAATATCAAATTGTATAATAATCTAATATTACTTTAATATCAAATAATATCACATAATATAATATAAAATATATATTACGTGAATAATATATATATATATATATATATATATATATATATATAATAACAAGCCTAATTAATAAGTTTTTTACTATCTCATTCTTATTCCTTTTATGTGACTTTGTAGGTTCCTACTATATTGGTAATAACCTATTATTGGACCATAAATAGTGAGCAATAACTAGAAATACAATACTACCACCCAAATAGTAAGAATGTCTGTAATTCGACATTCACCTAATGTGTGATTAATGCTTTGCATCACAGTCTCTTTTGTAATGATATCTAAATCGAATTAGAGGCATGGAATATGTCATCTTCGTCAATGTTCAATTTATATTTCTTGATACTGAGTAGACTAAAATAAATGATCAATATCACATATTAATTTAATTAAGCATGGCCATGCATTTCTAAGTCTCACTTAATCAAGGAGCCTAAAGATATCTCTCCTTTATACAAGAGTAATAAAATCCCATCTACACCACTCATATCCCTCTGTATGATTCGCAAGACACCAATCGACGACCTACACATCATCCCAATTAAAGGTGACATAGGACAATATCAAAGTGTATGACCCCTCATGTAAGGAACTGTAGTGACTTCAGGTCAAAGGACTACGTGCATTGTGGTCACATGAGAATAACTAATGACACATATCTATCCATACAATATTCTCACAATGGGTTAGTGCAGTGTATTTATTCACTAATAATATATCCATGTATTAACTTGATATCATATATCCATAATTCATAACCATCAATCACCGTGCATGATAGTCTTAATATATTATTGTTATCCCTTCTGCAATAATATTTAACTATGGACATTTTAAGAATAGTAAAACTATTCTAGGCATAATTATTATATTTAAGTTATAAATTGCACAAAAAATAAAATAAAATATAATATAATAATTGTATTGCCTAAAATAAAACGTAATATATTGTGCATTATTATAATCATCTTATGATTAGTTTCGAGGATACATACTAACATTATGTATGTATATATGATTACTATGTTTGATGGAAAAGGTTGTGCATGTATATTGTTATCATATCCATATTTATTACATTTTTTCATTATTTGATTAGCATTTATATTGTTACTGCTAATCACATAATTAATCATCTTTTTGGAAATATGGATGAGTGCATAATCAAGATTTAAAATTTATCCCAAAATTATCAAAGCTATTCTTGGAATTTTTAGTTCATTTTTCCTTTGAAAATGCCATTTTTTTTTAAGATTTGATAAAGAATAGGCAAGTTTAGTTAGAATTTATTTTAGAATTATCAAAGTTATTCTTGAATTTTTATTTCATTTTTCCTTTAAAAATGCAATTTTTTAAAGATTTGATAAAGAATGGGCAAGTTTGGAAACATTATTTGTGGATTATATTAGCAGTTTCTTAAAACTAAAAAGCTTGGAAATCATGAGTGAAGTTTGAAATTACTAAGCATAAAGTTTCAAAATTTTAGAAAGTTTCAATTTGAATTTTAATACATTTTTTATGGAAAATTTGCTTAAGTTAGTTAGGAAAATACTTTTAGAACAATTTGGAAAGAATATCTATTGAATAAAACACATTAAAATTGTAAGAATAGCTCCAAGTTAAAATTAGGTATAGAACCATGTTAGGTTAACCTGAAACCAAATAGTTAAGTTAAGAAGGCAATAAATAGTATCAATTTCATGAGGTTCACAAGTATAAGTAGTGAATGTAGCCCACATGCCATTATCCAAGTTGAATTTTTAGGCGGTAAATATACGATTGTGCTCCACTCTCCAAGCATTATTTTTTAGGTATTTTTTCAAATTTTTTAGAAATTAAAAATTTTTACATTAATTTTTTCCCATTTTATTTGAATAATTATTTGAACTTATTTTAAGCTAAAAAGTTTCCTAAGTAATCCTTATTATTTAAGCTATCTTCTGAAATTTTGTACTATTTTTTAAACATCATTTAGATGATGTAATAATTTACTGAATATTATTATTTTATATAGAAATTTTTTTCCTTATATTATGCTATGAAATTTTATGTAGTTACATACCTACTATTTGTAGGAGCAATTGTATTAAAATTTTGTTTAAAATTTTTGGATGGAAAAATATTTGAAAAGTGTATAAGGGAGATGCTATATTAGTAATACTAAATACCCTTTAATATTATATTATTAACATAATTCATTGGCAATAATATGAGTATAAAGTTAAATATTATATTCTTAGAATTTGTAAATACCCTTTTAGTTTGTGTTAGGTTTTAAGAATATAATGCTTGACTCTTGTATTATTTTAAAATACCCTTCAATGTTATATCTTATAATATAATATTGAATGTAGTTGCATAATTTAATTTTTGTAAGGAAAAATATTAGCATGATTAAGGTATTTACATATGTCAAATGATTAATATATTTTCCTTAATTTTATGTCTATGTAATAAAATTCTATAAAGATACTAGATAGGATAAGTTATGATGAACAAGGCTGAATTCTAGAAATTGTATCTAGCAATCTTAAAATTGGAACCTATTATTAATACAAATTTAAATGTAATATAAAGAAGTACATGAAAAATTGTCACACTCAAATTGAGTCAGTATGATAGTTTGTATATACATTATGGATTGAACCATTAATTGGAGCATCTTTAAGCTTGTGAATGTTTTGACCTCTTTTCAATTCTATTGCAAAAAATTTGTGAAATTTAATAAAGTAAGAAAAAGTTACTATCTCTCATTACTTGAGAAAATAACTCATCATAAGGTTGATGGAGTGAGGGAACATATCTTGCAATTTATTAACTTATTATAAGCTTAATGAGCATCAAAGGTAATATAGGAGATAGTTTTTTAGCTTGGTATGCACTAAAGTTGTTTCCTCTTGGTTAAGATGTTTTGAAGGCCTTATATAACACTTGAAAGCACAAATAGACAATTAATGAATTAATATCTATCATCAAATAGAGAAAATGTGAGAAAAGAAAAGGTTTAGATAGTTAACCTTATTTTTCATGATTTGACTTTAGAACAAAAGAATATTTCAGGGACATCAATAGGAGATTCTTATATGATATAAACAAGAGAAGGGTAACCACCTCAAGCCTAAAAGACTTGAGAAAGTGCTTAGAGTTGGAGATGGTTATTTACTTTTGTGATTTGCTTTGTGCTTGAAACATAATATCTTTCATTAAGAGAACTAATTTGTTTTTCATTTGTCATGTTTTGACAAATAAAATTTATTTTAATGTGATTTTTCTAGGTACATGATTTAATATGCTATATTAGGGTTTTGTAAAATCCATATGAAATCAATCCCTAAAACCATTTCTAAGCCTTAGACTAACCATTTATTTTAAAAATATTCATGAATAGTGGTAGTAATAAGATACCTTAGAAAGTAGGAATTAGAAACAAAGCATAGTGACTTTATTAGAAGCATAAATTGATAAATTTTCTTTCATTATCCTATGGTCTAGTTTAATGCAATTGGTAAACCTAAAGTATCATGAAAACCTTTTAATGGTGCTTATAAAGTTTAATTTGATCCTTTAGATTAGGTTATAGCAATTGAAATTGGGAATAAATTGAACTACTTGTGAACAACTAGCCAATAAAAAAGAAATGTAAATTTGGGTTCAAAAGGGATGCTCAAATGAAATTGTAGGTTTAAGATTAGCTCAATGGTCAAAGGAATAAACTTATAAAGAAGGCATAAACTATAAAAAAACTTTTTGTCTCTGGACATATTAAAACTCACAGTGAATTATTGTAATATAAAGTAACTCATTTTTGTAGAAGTTGCATTCATCAGAGAATAAAATATCCTTTTTAGATTGTGACATAAAAAAAACAATATGAAATAGAAAAATAGTTTTTGAGAGAAGAATATAGAGCATTTTCCATATAAAAAATAAAAATGTTTGTTTATACAAATATATTTCAAACTTACTAAGATTGTAACTTCTCTCAAATTCAAAGAGAGCAATACAAATCAACATATGATAATGAGTATGAGTATTTTAATAATTTTGGTTTTACATAATGATGACATTTTCCTAGTCCATAATAATATAGACATGTTGAATAAGATAAAGTAGTTGAAATAAAGGCTTATATATATATATGTGTGTGTGTGTGTGTGTGTGTGTGTGTGTGTGTGTGTGTGTGTTTGTTTGTTAAGGTTTTTATGACAAATCCTAAAGGTGTTTTAGCTTGTCTTAATAGTCATGTTGAAAAAGGATCAGCACATTAGTGTGCTCTTATATTTGTTGATCGAAAAGGTTAATGTTTTATTAAGCTTAATGTCTTTTTAAGTGATAAGGAATGTATCATATGCATTAGTCATAGATAGTCTGATAGGTGTTTGGGTTATTGATACTAGATTGGTATTAATATGGTACTTAGATGGTACACATAATTATGCACTGACTTGCTAAAGATTAAGAGATCTTATAGGTGTAGGCTACTTAAAATCATTTAGTTGGTTATCTAAGTAATCATGAATCTATGTCTAGATATATGTTAGGAGGAGCTGTGTTGTGAAAAATATTAAATGGTCTTTTATAGCAACTTCCATTATAAAGGCAGAGCATGTTATATGATATAAATGTGCTTGTAAAGTTGTTTAGTTAAGATTTTTTCATTCGAAATGGCTTTCTCTCTAAGTAATTAGGTTTTACCCATCTAAAAGACTTTAGTTTGAAGTATCAATTTATGAGAAAGAGAAGATATGCGAGCATATTACTTATTTTTTCATGAATTATATGCTTGCAAATCCACTAACCAAAGGCTTGGGAGTTAGCATAAAACATGATCATATTGATTGGCCTAAGTTAGTATAAAACATGATCACATTGATTTGCCTAAGCCTTTTTATGTTCAAGGTTAGTAAGAGTTTTAATGTATAAGTTTATTATTATCCCAAGATATGTTTAAATGAAATACTCATAATGAGATATTTGTATTATTGTCATACATTTTGTGCACATTTAGGGTTATAGTATATAATTAGAGACATTTAGACCCTATCTTATTACTATGCTAAGAATATTAATTCTTATTAAGTATCTTGAGTAAATGTTAAGACCATTGTGTGGAGATTTACATTTAGTCACGTTTTAGTTATGTAAATCCAATTATGCATATTTATATTTATATCTTTATCAAATATTAATTGTTTGATTGGTGAGGAATAAACATTTAACACTTTTAATATTAATATCCCTTTGAATATAATATATAGTATTATTGGATGCTTATAATTTCAATTAGACCTGTAGGTGAAATAATATCATTAAATATTGACATTAATTCTCAAAGTGGTTATTAGTAATAAATTAATATGGGATCAAGTAGGAGATTGATGGAAATTTTATTTTAAGCCTCACATTAATTTTTAAATAAATTTATTAATGTTAATATTATTTAATAAACCTAAAATATAAATGACAATAAGTTATAGATTCCATATGGTATTTAGGATCAATACTTGTTAATTAGGTATGGATCTTATAATGAATAGGATTTATAACCTAATTTACTTATTTAATTTAAGGGGTTCTCTACCTTTGAAAACATATAATGTTGCATTTATCCTATTTAAAGTATAGATAGGGTTTTCTTTCTAGGAAAGGATCTACAATATGTTTCCATGGAAAGAGTGTGACCTTTATCACCAGCTTTCTTTTCTCTATGTTTTTGTAAATGCATTTTAGGTGGTTAAAGTTGCTAAATTAGGAATTCATTAGTGTGATGGACTAAGGTATTTACAATTTTCTTCTTCCTTATTTCCTAAATGAATATTTATTATTGCTTATAAAATCAAGTTGTGGTACATGATATCACTTGGGGTAAAATTAAATTACAAATTTTCCAACAATGACAAGTTATGAACCACAATATACAAATTGAAAAGGAACATCTACTCCAACCTCTCCTTCATAAAAATCATCTGTATCCACCAACAATTAACAAAGCAAGCAAATAAATGCACTCTACTAGTGTTCTAAGGAGCATAACCACTTCTTATTCATATCACCGTAATAAACATCCACCAACACTACAATCCTTACTATCAATAGCCAACTCGAAAATGACAATGGTCACCTATTATTTGCCTATTTTGAATTAATCATCACTTTTATCTATCACCTTTGCTTAGTTTGCTATTTTCTTCCACTTCTCTAGTAGTTTGCTCTTACGATGTGGCATCTTTCCATTGACATGCTAGATGCCAAGTTTTATTCATTAACATGTTGGACTTGTCCTTTATTGATTGTATAAACACCCAAAGAACTCCATTTGGGGTGTAATTGTAGTTAATATAAAATATATAGCCATCTTTTGAGTATTTCTCTTTTCCCACAAACATCATCACAAATCAATATTGGAAAAACACATTCATTCAATCAATGCTTACAATCAAACCATGTCACCCAAGGTTTTTAAACACCCCTTTTCACCAAGGAGACCATAGAATGTGCTTAAGAAAGGATGTAAAATCTAGTTAAAAATTATAGTGGGGTTGGCAAAAAGCTTTTCACTCTAAGATGAAGATGAAAATTGAATGCATTGAGTTTAAAAGGTGGGTTTCCCAAAACTAACCTTAATAAATGTTCTAATTTTAATAATTCTAACCATTTACAAATTAACATTTTTTTAATTTATTGTTATGCATTTGTGTTTTTGAAAAATTGTATGATTTTTCTTACATTGATGTTAAAGTTAAAGTAAATTTAAAATTAAAGTAATTCTATTAATATTTTAATTAAATTATTTGAAAGAAAATAATAAGTGTTCTAGTATTGTGTAGTTAAATACAATCATATATATAATTAAATAAAGTAGTTTGAGCTCTGTGCATATTAGAAATATTGTTGGGCTTAGGCTTCTTTGGTTAAAAAATATTGTTTAAATTTTTTATATTATTTTGTAGCATATTTTTAAATTATGTAATACTAATTTTTCATTTTTATAAAATAAAATTGTTAGTAATTTTTCATGATATTATAGTGAAGATTTATTTAGTTTTAATAAGTGAGACAATAATTTATATTTGATATTTACATTTAAGAGATTCCCATAAAATTTTCTTATTTCAAAAAGTTTATTGGATTTCAAATTTTTTTAAAAATTTTTTTTGAAATTTAAAAATGTTTTATAGCGAAAATGATATTGTTACTCTCACATGAGAGGAGATTTTATATCCTTTACTTAAAGATATTCCATAGTCTTTATTATTACTAATGTGAGTTAATAAAACATTATTAGCATTTTTTACAGTGCTTTATCATAATTTCAATTTCTTTAAAATGCATCATAATTTTTTGTTATTTTAATTAATGAAAATATTTTAATTATTATTAATTAAATTATTTTATTTAACATTTTTAGTACTAGTTCATAATTGATTAAATGCATTTAATTATTAATTAGAACCATATTTATTTCATTAATGTTTTATTAAATTTTTAATTTTTTTCTATTATTTTAATTAAAAAATAATTTTGAAGGTATTATAAATAGGTGTGGACAATTTATATATCAAGGACACATATCAATAATTTAACTATAAATATTGTATGATATATATTAGATTGTAACCTATACAATGTTTGGGTACAATTTTCTTTTCCTTAATTAAATATTAATTGTTATATATAAAAAAATTTGAAATTTTTTTTATCATTTATATAATTACATTACTTCAAAGTCCAATTTTTTTTTTAAATTCTAATAGCATATTTTCAAAACCAAAAGTATTAAGATAAATATTGACAAAATAGAATAAGGCTAGTTAATTATAAAATATTTTTAACTAATATTTATCTACTAATTATATATTTTATGTGGTTTTTGTCCTTTAGTTATATACTGCTCAATTTCTAAACTCCTGTCGGCGTGCATGTCACTCGCCACTATGAGAGTTTAGGCTTCCTTTTCTTAAATGTTGTCCGTCACTCACCCTTGTAGAAAATGAAGATTTTAATCTTCTAGTTGAACAATTCCCTAATTTATTGCCTTCAATATTTGAACAATTCTCCTACACACAACCACGTGTATTATCAACTTTTCTATTAAAAGTTGTGGGCTTCCTTTCGAGGCTATTGCTTTTTCATATTTTTATTTTAATTGTTCAGGGTTTTGGCTTTCATTTTTTAAATCCACTAATTTTTATACTTTTGTTTAATTTTATTATTATTATTATTAAACAACTAAAAGATAGATTTATTTCTCTAATAAATTAGGCACATGTTATTTTTTGTTTTGGCAACTTTCATTTTCTCACCTAAAGGTTTTTCTTTTTTCATTCATGAACATATTTATTTTCTTTTATAAATTTTTTCTCATTTTTATTTACTATATTATTCTATTAAATTACATACATATATATGATTTATTTTTTATTTACATTATCTTTTTATACTCATCCCTAATATTTACAATTCATACACTAATATATCTAAATAGTATAAATATAATATAATATGTTTTATTTTTATTATAAAATATTTTAAATGAGTAAAATTTTAATCTAATTGAATTACTATATTATATATCCTATTTTTACCTCTTATATTACTTTACCATCTTCTTTTTATTTATTTCATCCCATTCTTTTGTTATTTAAAATATATAATTAAGTAATTCAATTTAATTACAGTTTTAATTTACTTAAAATAATTTCATAATGAAAAATATGTTGTACTGTATTTTTACTACTTAATGATGTTAGTGTCTAAATCATAAAATATAGATAATTTTTTTTTTAAAAATGCAATGGAATATATAAAAAGATTAGAAATAGTATGTAAGATGTAAAGTTTAAACAAATTTTTAATAAATATTTAAAAATTTTGATAAACAAATTTAATTTTAATTTATAAATATTTTTATTGAAAATAAAATATATAATTATATATTTTGTTATTAACCCCTGTATTACTTAACATTATGTACTTACCTATTTCATTTTTAATAAAAATATTTATAAATTAAAATTAAATTTGTTTATTAAAATTTTTAAATATTTTATTAAAAATTTGTTTAAACTTTACATTTTACATACCATTTCTATTCTTTTTATCTATTTTATTACATTTTTTTATTTTTTTACTTCTATTTTTTATAATTTAAATACTAATATCATTAAGGAGTAAAAATATAATATAAATTTTTTTTCATTATAAAATTATTTTAAATAAATCAAAAATATAATTGAATTGAATTACTTAATTAAATATTTTATTTTTAATTTTTATATTAAATTTTTATATAATCATAAAATAATATAATAAATTAATTTTTATGCAAAAAGTAATTATATACCTATGCATTGCATGGGTTAAAATGCTAGTTTATTTATATTATTAGCATAATCTATTTAAGATGATTTTAGTTTGAATTATCAACAATTATGTTTTTTAGATTCTTCTTTTAACGGCAATATACCTCTTTTTCTAAGATTAAATAAAATTAAGAATAAAAAGATAAATAGTTATTTACAATCAATTTTCTTGAATTCGTTTTGATAACAAAACCCCCACTTTATTTGAGATTAAATGAAATTAAAGGTCAAAAGGTAGATAATTATAATAATTTATTAACTAATCCACACAAATTAAGAAATTATTCCTTTATTTATTAGTTCTAATTCTAATTTTTTTTCTTAAGAAATAATATTAATGAAAAAAAGATAAAAAAATCTACATTTCAATTAGTTATAAGTAAAAAAGAATTAATCTTACTCTTACATTTAAAATTGAATTTGACTCTCATACCTTATATTGAATTTTTTTTTCCAAACTAGGGCAATATTTAATATTTGTTTTAGCCAAGCTCTTGATAATTATGGAAAAACATAAATATTCTAATTATAAAAAATTAATAAAACATTTTACAAAAAGCATATTATTGGTTAAGCACATTATAGAAAAGAAATTGCAAGACGTTACCTTCCATTTATCTAAAAAAAATGGAGATTATCATTGCATAGGGGTGTAAATAAGTTGAATCAAGCTAAATATTTACATGCTCAAATTTAAGCTTAACAATATTAAATAAGCTCGAGCTTAAGCTCGAACTCATCAAGTTTAAAAAAGTTAAGCTCGAGCTCGATTTTAACACGAGCTTAGTTGAATTTATTTGAATTTGAATGAGTTTTAGATTCCTTATTCTAAATTTTTAATTGAGCTTAAGTGTTTGAACTTAAACTTGAGTTTATGTTATATTTGAGCTTAAACGATCATAAATGAGTCTAAATGAGTTAAAAAATTTAGGCTCGGCTCATTTAATAAACGAGTCAAGCTCATTTAGGCTCGGTTCATTAAAATTCGAATTCGAATCGAATTTTTTACAAATTGATTTCAAATTACTCATGAGTAGTTCAACTTGTTTGCACCCCTATCATTGTATAAAGAAAATTTTCAAAATGAAAAGAAAATCAATAAAATTTCTCCTAAAATATAGAAATTTTAGAACATCATCTTCTATATATTGAAAAGTTGGTTGCAATTAATGATTATAAATTGTAGTTAATGATTTTTAGAATGTGAAATGTAGTTGAATGGAAAAAAAAAGAAAAAAAATAGCTTCGATAAAAAAAAATGAGAAATTGACACATAACAAGCAATAAAAGAGTGATACATACAATAAAATGAGTCATGGAACAAGATGGCTAAGATAAAAGATATGATACAAATATATATATATATATATATATGCTAAGTGATTATTTACTCTTATTATTAAAAAATAAAATATAAATACAAAAAATAATAAATAGTTAAAATTAGCTTAAATAAGATTGTGATAAATATGCAAAGAGTAATATTTTATAATAAAATATGAGTGAGTATAACACTATTTTCTAAATAGCAATCTTGTTAAATAACACATTAGTATTTTATATGAAAAATGTAGGGTGTGCTTCTAAATTCTATACTTTATACACAAGATTGTAATTATGATTTTAATGTGTTATTATATTTTTCATCAAAATTATTAAAAAAATAATTTTTTATCATTTTCTTTCACTTCAATTTTCTCTCCATCCAATAATATGAAAAGAAAATATTTTACATCTTATTTTCATTTATTCCTCTTTTCCCTTTTTTAATTCTATCAAACCAAGAAGAGATGCGTGTGAGACTACTCTCCAAGTTGAAAGAAAAATAATGTCTAGTTGTGAGTTGCATGAATAACTTTGGAAATTGAATTTAGCTGAAGGTAAGCATCTAATCTAATTATAATTATAATTATAAATAAAAATAAATTATAATTATTTAATTCAAAATTTTTACTCGGCCAGCAGATCAATAAAACAAGTTATAAACTGTAGGGAGGAAAAAATCAATTTAACCTAAACTAAAATATCTCGAGACAATGATCGGAAGCTGCCCTGGAAACTGAAGTTTTTGGACAGACAGAGGACGGTGCGGATAGTCCTACCCCTTTATTGAACCGGTGGGCGCTGCGTTCGTTGTAACCGCTAACCCTTGAAAGTCAACACTATCATCGTCCAAGGACATGGCGAACAAGCTTATGCAAGCAGTTCAGTACGGTGGCTATGGAGGTGGTGCTGCCGGTTTGAAGGTCACTTCTTTGTGCTTTTGGGTCTTTCTCCAATTTTTTTTTCCCTTGGTTTTTTGTTGAGCATCCCAGTTCAATCAAAAGCTTTTCAAGAAATTGAAGCTTTTTAATTAGAATTTGATATTCTTTTAGGAGAATTTCGTTTCATCAACACTTCTAAGCTGAATGGATCAATTAAGCCTAGCTATCATAGATCCACTTATAATAAAGCAATTGTCTATACTCTAGCTTTACTAGAAATTGGAATTTCCCAAAAATTTACCAATTATGTCTTATTCGCACTTAATTGTTTTGATACGAGGGTCACTTATTTTGTTGCATACTGGTACGAAGTTGTAACAGTGATAGCCAAAATAATCAATTCTCGTGTCGTGTACAATGACTATTTATTTTATCCATTAGAGATGCAATGTTCGAACACGAGCTGTGGGCTTGTATCAAGTTTCTAGAAGTCTTTCTCAAATCTAATTCATTTTGATAAGAGGTGCTCCCACGGGTATATTAGATGAAGGTTCTGAATATTATGCTGCTTTTGTTATTTCTAAGGTGTAAATTATTGGTGATACTTTCAATAGAAGTCTGAATGGGAGTTGTGCTAGTAAGGTTGGCAAGAAATAGATAACAGAAAGTGGTAAAAAGCTGTGGTTCCCGTTTAAAATTAGACTAACCATTCTGTGAAGGGTGGAAGTTATGGAAGTTACAATGGTTAAATTCAGACATAGAGGAACAATGGTTGGAAATTGTTAATACTGATATCCATGTTGGTTGGGATTCTACTTGCTGCACTGCTTGCATTGCTGAATGAAG
Source organism: Sindora glabra (assembly GCA_020226215.1). Taxonomy (NCBI): domain Eukaryota; kingdom Viridiplantae; phylum Streptophyta; class Magnoliopsida; order Fabales; family Fabaceae; genus Sindora; species Sindora glabra. The sequence goes on along the minus strand of CM035226.1, from coordinate 75,055,400 downwards.
CAATTGCAAAGTAGCATACATGGCTGATTGTCTTAATAAATTTCATTCTCAATGCAGCATGTTGAGGTTTCAGTTCCCACTCCGAAGAAAAATGAGGTTTTGCTTAAAGTGGAAGCAACTAGCCTTAATCCAGTTGATTGGAAGATACAGAAGGGCATGTTGCGGCCTTTATTCCCTCAAAAATTCCCCCACACACCCTGTAAGTAACTTGGTCTCTGGTCTATATCTATAATGTTCTTGAGATTCTCTTTAATCTTGGTTTATATCTACAACTAGCCTCAATGTATTTTGCTCACATTTTGTGTTCAAATTCCCTTAATTACTAATCTTCCCCCTTCATAGTAATTTCAACATATTATGTGTCATATCCATATCTTTGAATGTGCTTCCAAGTTTCCTTTCTTGTTCATATAGTTATTGAACTTATCTATGAATGTTTGGTAATCTGATTATAAGGACATGTGTTGGGCAATATATATGATCAATTATGTTAGAAAGTAATATTTAGAAATCAAGATATTTTATTGGCTTGCTTGTAGTGCACCCAAAGGCGAAGGTATTAGGATCTTCAAAATGGCAAAATGGATCGATATCTATGAATCTATCCAAATTCAGATCAATTCAAATCCATCCATAATGTTCAATAGGTCAAATGGAAGGTTTACCCATTAACAAAATAATCATTGGAGATCCATCCTAATATTTTTTTACCCAATAATTAAAATAAATATCTAACAAAAATACCATTAACATCCACCCATACTTCGTATTGCATTATAATTATCTTTCTATTTTTTCTTATTTTCACCATTTTCATTGAACTTGTAGTGTAATGTAGAGTTGTCTATTTGATTGTGAAATAGTATATCTTAATTATTATTCTTTTTTTTTTTCCTTTTTTAGAAAATAGAATAAGTTTTTCAACATCAAATATGAAAAGTTACTTGAAAAGGTGTCTCTCCAAAGAGGAGTTGAAGTAGGCCACCTAGCCTACAACTCCCAAGTGATCTAACCTATTTGTAAAATAAAATAGGTTTGGGCTTAATGTTTGACCATTTTCGCAAATTAGGGTAAGCCATATTAGTTATAGTCTTGTTAGCCTATTAGGCATATATAGTTGATAGGTCCATGGAGGCTAATAGGCTACACTAATTCTTGAAAAATTTATATGCAAACTAGTTCTATATAAGGCCATAGTAGGCTTATAGCTTGGGACATGCCAAATATTTTTTATATATGCCTAGGTTATTTTAGGCAAAGTTCCTAACCTACATCTACTTCTACTGTGAAGAAAATAAAAATGACTACTTTTGTCATTAAGTGAGCAAAATAAATTTAAAATTTTAATAATGAAAATTATTTTCTAATACTAATGGCAAGACAGGGACAATGGCAAAGGTTATTATGGTGAAAAATTAATAGTGGCAAACATAATATATTAAAGCGATGATGGTTAATTGGTTAAACAGAAGGTTTAGGTCTAACCCTTTAAGCATTGGTCATGGGTCAATCCATGACCCATGCAAAATTTTAATTTGTTCATAAATGGATGAAGGGTTAATAATGATCAATCTATTAATGACCTAATCTAAATTCATCTAACCCATTTGTTTGCCAACTCTAATTTCTTATTAGGCTTGTATAAATAGAAGGTTAAGGTGGCATTTGATTCATGGAATTTTTTCCACATTCTTAGGCATATTTTAAGAGAATGTAGGATTCCCATATTTGGTTCAACTTTTAGAAAAATATTTTTAGGAATGTTTGTAGTTTGATATTCCCTTAAAATATTCTCATAGGGTGAGATGGGTACCTACATTTTCATGACATGGGAATGTTTTAGTAATATAAATAGAGTATTTTATCCACCTTTTCATTAAGATCTTACCATTATTAATGTTTCATTACAATACCATCTATTGCTGTTGACTACTGTTGGCTATCGTCCATTGCCATTGACCATTACTTTTCATCACTCACCACCAATGACCGCCGCCATTGCCACTCATTATTGGTGGTCAACATGGGCTACCATCTACCTTCAACGATCACTATTAGTCATCATCTATCATATGTGACCATTATTGCCTCCACTTATTGCAGGTGACCTCTACTAATTATCATTCACTGCTAGTGATTACCGTTGATCATCTCCCACTACTTGCTAGTGTTGTTGAGTAGTTAATTTTCAATAAGGATGTTTTTGATGATCTAACAATATTTTTGAAAATATATAAATTAATTAAAACATAATTTTAACATTCCTAAGAGTATTTTTAAATGATTTAAACATGGTAATGTCACATTTCGAGAATCAAATTCTCTGGAGTCACATTCCTGGTAAAGATTCTTGAGAATGTATAATTCCGCGAATCAAATGCCATTGAAGTGTGTTGTATTCAGCATCTTACTATTCTGTAATATCAACACGTATCTTCCAATTCTTTCTTGTCTCTCTCTACTTCTTCAATTCAAATCTAAAGCTTTCTCAACGAATCATTAACATCTAAAAATTCAGGCAGTGGGAGGCACTTTATTTTCATCAAAGAAATTATAGATCACACCTCATGCTCAATTGGGAAATGTCCACTGCATTGACCACATTGTGTTGAATATAGATATACATTCAACGGTAATGATTAGTTTATATGTTGTCCATCTCCATATCTGTAAGCCAATTTGTTCTGTTAAATCTTCTCCAATTAGTTTAATCAGAATTCTTCTCATTGAATATTTTTGGTTCAAACAGGTACTGATGTTGCGGGAGAGATAGTAGAGGTCGGACCAGGAGTTAAAGACTTTAAAGTTGGTGACAAAGTTGTGGCTAAACTTGGACATGGAGTAATTTTTTCTCTGCCCTTCAATTTATTATTCACGTCAGTTAATTTTGACATTTTTTCAAGTTGGTGAGGCACAATCTTAAAGGCTTGATTGAATCTAGACTGATGGTGAGAAGAAGAAACAAAGAATAAAGAAACATTCATTTGAACATATCAAATAAAACAGTTGTTATTTTTATGCATGTGCTGCATTCAAAAGCTATTGTTGATAGATCAGAAACTGTCAAAAGTTAATTTCCATATTTAAAAAAAAAAAAAATGTTGGAGGAAGCTCATGCTTAAGAGTGGACAACAGGTGAAGACAATATAAATTATATAATTTTCAGATGATAAAGTGAAAACGAATATTAACATTGGTTAAGATCCCTCTTGAAGATTATTTATCTAATCTCTCAGAGAAATCTGCAGAACTGGTCATGAAAGAGTTTATTGGCCAGGAGGCGGTGAATCGGCAATATTACTAGTTTTTTTATTGAAAATCTTCATGTTACAAGTTTGTTTATTGAAAATCTTCATGTTTTTACGTTATTATTAAAGAGTTTTTCAAAAACTTCTTCAGTCTGAAAAAGAAGACAGTATGAAAGAGATCCAAGAAATGTGTTAGATTTTAGAAATTGTTTTTGGGTGATTTAACAGAAGTAGATGAGCTCTAGTTTGTAGAAAATACAGAGTAAAAGAGAGAAATGCACAAGAGATTTTTATATATGTTTGATTGTCCAAAAGGACTCATTCTGGATCTACTCCTCTGATCCCAAGTTCCTAGTGTCAGGGCACTTGAGGAAGGGATATCCACTAATTTCTTAGAGTTACAAATACTCAATTCTCACAACCCCCTTTGCACAAAATCTCACTGGCTTAGAATGAATATCACTTGTCTGATTGGTGCTGTTCTGCTTTACTGGCTTTATATATCTTTGAGATTCCTTGTGACCATTGCTCAATGTCTAGAGATGCATGGAGATGATGCAGACTTCTTTTAAATTCAAAAAATGGCTCCAAGATTTGCCTTAAACTTGCTGTTTAAATCTTTTGCTAGCTGTTCAGTCTGAAAGAGCACCCAATGTTCTTTTGTGTTCTGAAATTCAAAAACAATTTGAAAGCATTGTTATTTGAGGGTGAAACATTCATTAGACAAGGCTAGATATTTGTTAATACATTAGGCATAAGACTGCTGTTTAAAGTCACATCATATCTAGCTATATCATATAAAATTAGCCCCTCAACTCTGTATATTTCCTTTAGCATCTTTAACCACTTACTCTGTTTTTTGTCCAATGGGTAATACTATTTCTTTAAGTTAATCTTTGCAAATCATATTGTCCAAAGTATATGATAAAAAAATATATCTTCATAGTCAAGGTTAGACCAATGACCTTGGATCTATTGCATTTGACTAGATTTTGTCATCATCAAAATATTCTAACTTATGCATAAAAAAATTATTTGAAGGAAATGGGTTCAAGTTAAACCAATTTGGGTTTGAGCCATAACAAGGCCTAAGTTACTCAAGCTTAGGTATTTTTGTGCCGAATTTTCAGATGGCTTGATGGAGCCATTTGCTTCCACAGATCACCCTCAGTATCCACAGTTTAAGAATTATGGGCCTCAAGTTTTAGGGTCATGGTTTTTACTGTTAAGGACACCAGACAAGGCCTTGCCCATACTCCATAATGTAAAAATTGGTCTTACTAAGCAAATGATTTGATAAATCAAGCAGCTTGAGTTTTAAGGTCTAAGAGTTGGTATTGAAGGGGGTTACTGCATTTCATACTTTTAGGAGCATGAGCATTGGGGTTGACTTGATCAAATCTTTTAAAAGCTCTAGTCCTTTCTCCCTTAAATATTGTAGATGGGTTTTACATGTAGGGAGGTTAAAGGTTTGCAGCTTATGAACCTCCTCCTCCTTTGTGCATGAGCATTTGCTTGTTAACCACCCTAAAAGGGCAACACAACCACTCTTCAATGTTGAAAATTTAACTTTCCAGCTGATCCTTGAGCTTTATGTTGATGATCCTCTGCCTTCTGCCAATGTTCAGATGGTCATGTGCTCACTCTGGGACATTTTTGGCGCTTTATGCTATTGGTGCATAATATTGGAGATATCCAACTGATTTAAGACTCCAACGACAGCATTCAACTCTTGTAAAAGACTGAATATAAAATAGGAAGAGTAATGAAAATGCATATGGAGATTTTGTACTGGTAAAACTGTACTGCAAGTTCCTTTAGTTTCACAAATTTTCTAATTGGGCACCTATATTACAAAGGTTTCTAATTGGATAAATATAGTTTTTGAAGTTTTAGTTGGGTACACCTCTGTTGAAATTCTATCAACACTTTATGACATGGCTAATGTTTTGCTAACTCATCTTCCATGGGCAGATCAATCAATGCTCCCCACAACAGCATAAATGACCCACAAAACCAAAATCACTGCCATCTTAAACATTTGGGTCTGCCAATTTGATGAAGATCATGTGTTATTCATGTCACCACCTGGACAGTACATGGTCATGTGAGGGGCAAGTGATCTTACGAGGAAAGGACCCATGGCATGCCAATCTGTCAAGTATTAAAGCCATATCGTCAAAAATGTTAGCCATGTCATAGAGAGTTCATGGAATGTTAGGAGGTACACGGTTAGAAACTCTTATAAACTATAGGTACTCAATTTGAAAATTTGTGAAACTACAGGGTCATGCAGTGGAATTTTACCTTTTGCGATTCATCTTTCATTAGTCTGATTGCTGTTATATACTATACAGGGAGTACTTGATATCGCAAATTACCTTGGTTATGTGATTACTCAAAGGGCAAAATGGAAATAATACAGAAAATAATAGAACTCTGCATACTTGAGTTTAAAGAAAATAGATTGAAAAAACGTGTTTGGATATGTTTTTGATTTTTTGTTTTTAAGAACTGTTCTCAAAAACTATTTTTAAAACTTATTTTTTTTATTTTCAAAAACTATTTTGGCATTGAAGGAAAATAAAGAATAGAGGATGGTAGGTATTATAAATAAGTAAATGTTTTATTTAATTAGAAAATTAACATTTAAAATAAGAAAATATTTAAAAGTTACTTTTATTTTCTTGTTTTTAAGTTACACATTTAGAGTTATAGTTTTAAGAACAAATTCTAGAAATAGGTTGTCAAATAGTTTTTTTTTTCTTGAAAACAAAATAACTGAAAACTGTTTTTAAAAACAGAAAATAAACAGAATAATTTCAGCAGTGACTTGAACTAACTTGTCCCCCACGCTATGTTAGAAATACAATATCCAATCAGTGTAAAGTTGCCCTGCCAGGCTGCCACAGTGATGGATGTATAAGAAACAGCTTACTAAGTAGTCATTTTGAGGCTTTGAGCATGATTATTGTTGCTATACAATCATTATTTTTTGTTTAGACATCATCTAGCCAGTTTTTTTTCTTATTTTAGTATTTGTAACAACTAACAAGAACCATCCAATTTGTTTGAATGGCAGAGTGGAGGTGGGCTAGCTGAGTTTGCTGTGGCTCCTGAGAACTTGACGGTTGCCAGACCAGCTGAAGTCTCAGCTGCTGATGGTTCTGCTTTACCTATTGCTGGTCTCACAGCTTATGAGGCCCTTGCTAAGGTTGCTGGAGTGAAGCTTGATGGAACTGGCCAGCCGAAGAACATTCTCATAACTGCTGCTTCTGGTGGTGTGGGTCACTATGCAGTTCAACTGGCAAAGCTGGGAAACTCCCATGTCACAGCCACATGTGGGGCACGCAACATTGACCTTGTCACGAGCTTGGGTGCTGACGAGGTTCTTGACTATAAGACTCCCGACGGGGCAGCCCTAAGGAGCCCGTCTGGGAAGAAATATGATGCAGTAGTACATTGCACAACTGGAATCCCTTGGTCAACCTTTGAGCCTAACTTGACTGACCATGGGAAGGTAATAGACCTAACGCCCAGCGGGAGTGCAATGCTTACTTTTGTATTGAAGAAACTTACATTCTCCAAAAAGCAGCTGGTGCCATTGTTATTCAGTGCCAAGCGTGAGAATCTGGAATTTCTGGTTCAATTGGTGAAGGATGGGAAGCTCAAGACTGTTATTGACTCAAAATTTCCTTTGATCACAGCTGAGGATGCTTGGGCAAAGAGCATTGATGGTCATGCTACCGGCAAAATCATTGTGGAGCCATAGGCACACAATTGGCTTGGATTTACTGTGTTTTCATGTGCATGTGTAAGATTTGTGTATGGTCATGTAGATATGGATAACAATATCCTACAAAGTTTGCTTGGATTTGTTGTACATATGTTTGCATAAGTGCATGTGGTATATCAAGATGAGTGATATATTAATGTATGAAGGAGACAAGTGACAACTTGTTTTGTGCTTCACTACCGCTTTGTAAATGATGTGATGATTTTGTGAGTGAACCTATTCTTCAACCTCTGCCTACTTTTCGATTAAGTTTGATATAGCATAGGAATATCGAAAGGAATGTTAGAAGCTTTGATGTTTTGCATACATAATTCGTGTCTTGCATATGGATTATAGGGCAAATCACTTTGTTGATATTTGATCTAATTATATTTGATTTTCTTGGATTTTAAAAAAATAATTTGATATAGATTCATTGTACAAATCTCTCACCCTTAATATTCCATCCAAATAATTACTATCTATCACTTTTCAAGAGTTCAATTTCTATTAGTGGATGTTTATCATTTATTTAAAAAAATTTAATAGTAATTTATGTACACAATTGCCTTTAATAGCCATTTTTTTTCTTTGTTACACAGGAGCAAGATACAAACCTAATAAAAAGGTGGAAAGTGATAAAGCAACTTAAAAAAAAAATATTATATGTATAATAACTAGAAGTTTCCTAAGATATTCTGTGGTAGACCTTGACTTGTAAACTCCATTGCAGCTTTAGTTTGTGGAGGGGGCCTTGAATAGAAAACTTACCATGTTGGTGGTAGATAGTATAAGAGGAGATATGATTGGAAATCATTTGTTGGAAGGGTGTCTTATAGCACAAGACTCGCTTGGTTGTTTGCTTGTGTTCTTTGTTGTGAATTTTCAATGATTTCCAAAATTACTTTTGATGATTCCTTCCTAAGGGTTGCAAAATGTTATCATCTACATTTATTAGGTGGAATATCCATAAATCCATTTCCTTTTGCAGAGCAACTTGACCCATGACCAACTATTAATATGTTACCTATTAAGAATTTCATATTTGTAAAGTATGAAATTCCAAACTAGCATTTAAATTCCAATCCTTGCTTTGAGGAGGTGAACCAAAACTAGTTAAATTAAAAGGGGACATCAGAATCGAGTTAGCTTGAAAGTGAATTGAAGTAGGTCAAGCTAAGCTACCACACAAAAAAGGTCCTGAAGGACTTTGTAAATAGAAGGGACAATGTTGGAAATTAGAAGCCTAATCTTTATTAGAGTAGGGTTTTGTATATTGTGAATAAAAATGTCCTAGTTGGCTGCAATTAGTAAAAACCTTCCTTACTTTTTCCTTTTTAAAAAGAAGCATCAAAGTATGGCTTGCATTCTTAGTAGCAAATACTCCAAATTATTTAATAGAAACTAACTTTTTGAGATGATCATTAAAGGGATTGTGATTGCTTTGTTGTTGGATAATTTGCACTTGATTGTGTAATTGTATCTTCTAGTTTTCTTAGGCTATAACATCATTAATAAGCTCACTATTCTAGTATTCAGATTAGCAACTTGCTAATTTAATCTTTCATATTTTGATTTCAACTCCTCAATTTGTGATTGTAATATAGTAACTTGTTTTGTTTCACCTTGTCCTTTTTCCAATTCTATAGTCCTAATCAACTTCCTTTGACTTGTTTTATTCAACGCACTAGATCAAACATCTAAGAACATTGATCCACTATGACAGGAGTCATTAAACATATCATAAATGTAAGCCAATTCTTCAACACAATCACTTTCAAGCTACTCTAATTTTGAAACTACTTGAAATATAGAAATTTCTATGCGAAAACAAGGGGGAACTTCACCTTAAATTCTAAAGGACTCCTTAATTTTTTTTTATCTTTTTTCAAGTACTCCTCTTTATCATTCATATATTTAAAGTTTTAAAAGAGAAAGCCTTTCTTAAATCCCAAATGATATTATTTACTTATCATATTTGCATTATAGGACAACATTGAAAGAAAAACACTAGTAAAACAACAAATTTACAAAACCATGAAACCACCAATAAAAACTTGAAGCAATAAAACACAAAATACATTTCCTTACACCATTGGTAACTAGAAGTAAATTATACCACACAACTCAACAACTAAAAGCAGAGTGCAATAAACTTGAAAGTAGATCTATGATCTGAATTGAAACAATTCTAAAGTAGATCTAAATTATAAAATCAAGGACAAACATTTCTATTAACAATTTAAATCTAATCCACGAATACCACTTCAAAGTATTGAAATTTAGAAGCATAAAAATCAACTAGGACTTACCTAATATTTGAGGAAAAGGATTGGTGATGATGGTTAAAGTGAAGAAACTTTGTGCAACAAATAGTTGAGCTCAACCTAGCCATTGGACCAAATTGTAAATGAAGCATGAGTAATAGAAAATTTCACCTACCGAGAGTCTTTGACAAGCACTTTAGATACACAGCTAATCTTTTGATTTAATCCTTACTTAGAGATTGTCTATTGCTTGTGCGTAAAAGAAAATCTCACTTTGTTAGGAACCTAAGATTAACGAAAATCAAAGACAAAAAAAAAAAAAAACAAAGGATTTCCATTGCTATCTAGCTCACACTTAGAAATTGCAAAATAGAAAGATAACAAGAAATAAGAAGGTTAAGGCAATGAACAATAAGGTTGAAATGGAAAAAATATGATGAATGACTACTATGAGTGCCAGGGTTTCAAGCAGTAAACAAAACTATTGAAAAACACTATCCCATTACCTTCAATAGCTTAAAATGCTACCTCAAACCTTATCCTTTTAGTTATTGATTTAAAAAAATAATATAACATCAAGCCTTTTTCAAAATGGCTAAATTACTAATTTTTTCCAAAAAACCTTTGTTTATTTTCACAAATAAAAGGGATAAAGTAAAATATATATATATATTTCAAAATGGCTAAAATGCTAAATTTTCTACTTTACTTCTTAACTTTTAAAATATTTTAAATAAGAATTTTATTGTTTTTCTTGAGCTTTGCTAGGGTTTTTATAAGGAGCCTTTGAACTACAAATTAGAGACATTGCTTGAGGAAGCTAAATTGTTGAAATGGAGTGTTGAAAAAATTAAAGAAGGTAGCAATACATTTTTAGGTTTAGGAAGGAAAATGGTGACTTATGATGATGAGTTACTATGTGATAGTATGAAGGAATATGAGGTTTAGGAGAGGTTGTATAAGAATACTTTGACAAAAGGAGGTAAGTTTGATAGTAGGGATAGAATGAAGTTAGAAAGTCACTAAATCCACCATGAATCTTCTATTGGAAAATCTGGGATTGCATCATATGTAAATGTAGTGGAAAAATAAAAATTTAAATTGAATTTGAAATTTGCATCCCAAGGATTGCTCATGCAATTAATTTAATTCATAAATATATAATTAAGAAAATGATTTGACCTCTTTCCACTTTTATAGGTTCTAGAACTTCAACTAAGAGGCCTAAGTGTGCCTCCTCTAGGGTTAGTCCACACAATTAGCCTCCACTCCATCACAGCTTTATGTTAGCAATGGTGAGTGGTGATTATAGAGAGAATGGGAGAAAAGAAGGCAATTTTTGTGATTAGTTCAATGCATGAGCACACATGTATTGGTGTTTGACATATTATTATTAGTATTGCTATTTGCCTTGGTAAAAAGGGTTGAAATAGTACTCTAAAAAATTTGCAACCATTTGATTAACATAACTTTAAAACCCATACATTATATCAATAATAACAAACATATTTATTGTTTTCAGGACTTAATTTTCAGTACAAAGTGCCAATACATTTAACATTTTGCTATTATTATAAAGATTTTTTTACAACTCTTATAGACCTCTTTTTATAATCATCTTATGACTTGCTTACTAAAATCCTAAAAATAATTTTAGGAATCCTAATAAAAATAAGTAACATTTAAAAATTTTCTAATAAACAAATAAATAATTTATTTATTTATAGAATATTTTATGATGAAATAAATTAATAAATAAACTTTTATTTATTATTTATTTATTTTTCTCCTATCAATTATCTTATGATTAAATTATAAATCACCCTATACTTGAATTATTCTTTCTAAATAAATAAATATGGATACATATGATCTCATGTGTGCCACTCTTTGGGTTCATCATTAAACTACTAATGTGCTATGATTAAATTAAATCCTTTTAATTTAATATTTAGATTTAATCTTACTAATTCAAAATCCTAAAATTCATTATTAATGTCTAGCAGCAGGTCATGGATTAGTTAATGTACATTCTAAAAATAAACTTTTTTAGTTGCAATTACTATGCAATATAATATTTTCATTATACAATGTCCTGATTGAACTTAAGGAGTGGTAATTAGTCAAAACCCTAGTCATTTAACTACTATGTATCCAATTTGAAATTTGTGACTTATTATGTGAAACTCAAAATACTTTTTTTTTCTAATTTCATTACACCTTGGCTAAGAATTTCCAAGTCATGATTCATAAGATAACATAAAAAATTCGTTTCTCTTTATGAGAAATGATGAATTCCTTATTAACATTTACAAATCTTCATATAGGTAAGGTTATACCCAATAGTTATCCTCTGGATTACTTATGGGAGTCATGACAATATTAAAGTATACTGTATCATGTAAAAGATTACCATGATAACTTAGGTCAAAGGATAAACTTTACATAGTTGTAAAATAAAAATTTCAATTTGACTTATCCATATAAGAATTTTTAAATGGGTTAACTTAATGAACTTATTTATTTAATGTGCATTTACATATATGCACTAGTGTTATCACTCTAATGTCCATGAAACAAGACATCCTCTTACTTGAGCATACATCATACACACTAGTTTATCCAAGTTATTAGTGTCCATTCCTAACAGATTTATGAATAGGAGCATTTTAAGATATAGGTTTGTAAGGAATATATTTCATAATCATTAACTCGATGCATAACTATATTCCATGAGCCATCTTTATCTTGGGACTTTATTAAATCTAAATAACAATTAAATGATTGATAAAGAAAGGTAAAATACCTTTTTATTAATAATTAGTTAAATGAAAAAGTTTACAAGAAGTTTCTTACTACATCACATGTAATTAGCTTGTAGGGCTCAATTCTAACAATCTCCCACTTGCCCTAAACCAATTGCCCATGTATTTCATGCCTATCTTCTTAAGATGATATTTATACATTTGTTATTACGGCTTAATAAGTGGATATTTTGTATTCTTTAAGATAAAGTGATAAAACCATTTCACATGTTTTGATCTTTGATCAAACCTTGGCCTTTGCTTGTATAATGGCACCATAGTTATCACAGTGCACACTTACTGGATTAACAATGCTTGGAACCACACTTGATTTTAAGATGAAGTTACCAATCTAAACAATTTATTTTGCTACATCTAATGTAGCAACATAATCAGTCTCAATTATTGACTTGGAACTTTTCTAATAGATTGTTCCACCATTAAAGGTAAACATAAAAATAATTGTTAGCTTTGAGTTATCCAAATCAAATTGGAAATTAGAATTTATAATTCTAATTTCATTTTCCCTCTTTCGTATACCATGAAGAAATCTTTAGTTCTTCTCAAGTGCTTTAGAACCCCTTTTAAAGTCTTCTAGTTTCTTTACCTAGATTGGACTGATATCTACTTATAACACTTATAGCATATTATATCAAGTTTTGTTCATATTATAGCATATGTTATACTTCAACACCTTTTCTATGTACACCATTTAGGCTATGCCAAGCAACCTATTTAATCTATCTATATAGATCTTTATGCTTAATATATATGATACTTCACCCAGATCTTTTATTGAGAAATTAGTGGATAACCATGCTTTTATTTCTTACAACATACCTAAATCATTCCTAGTAAGCAATATGTCATAAACGTAAAGCACAAGGAAAAATGACTACACTCCTACTAATATTTTTGAAAACATAAGGTTCATTTAGATTTTTAATAAAATCAAACTCTTTGATTGGATCATTAAAAGGAATGCTCTAACTCTAAGAAGCCTATTTCAATCTATAAATGGATCTTTGTAACTAATAAACTTTCTGTTTACTTCCATTTTACCAAATTGATGCCACACATTGCTTATATAGTTAGGTGCCTTTCCAAACCACATCTTATATGGTGTTTCGCGTACTAATTTAGAAGATGAATGGAATTTCTAGGGCATAGCCCTAGAAAGATGTAGGAAGATTAGTGAAACTCATCATAGACAAAACCATATCTAATAACGTTCAATTTATTCTCTAAAAAGAGAATCATATTCTATTTTAGATGATTAAGGAATTTAACACTTAAGTATTCAACTCTTTAATTAAATCAAATGACTTTAGTACTTTTGCTTTTTTTGTTTCTCTATTTCATATTTGAATTTTTTAAAATTTTCAAAAGCGTCAGATTTATTCTTCATAAAAAAACACATAACCATACCTAGAAAAATCATCAATAAAGGTTATGAAGTAAGAAAAGCCTCCTCGAGCCCTAACATTTAGTGGATCATATATATGTGTGTGTATCAAGTCCAAAACATTGGGGGGTTTGTTCCACTTTTCCAATAAGTGTTGACTTTGTCATTTTTCCTTTTAAATAAGTTTCAAAAGTTAATCCTATTCTTGGATATATGTCTAAGTCTATGATGTATAGTTTTGATCATCATGTTCTTTTTTGTTACTTTATTGAAGGCTTAATGTAGATTTTGCAAATTTAATAGTATAAAGATTGTTTCCTAATATTCTAATACAATATAAAAAACCATCCTTTTTCATGAAATATTTTCCATCATTTGTTTTAAAAATAAAACCTTCTTTTTGTAGAAAGAAATAGTAATAATATTCTTTATTATATCAGGAACATAAATAATCATTTAAAACTAAAAAATATCTAGAACCCAATACTAAAGAAATAGTTTCTAAGTTTAATGTAACAACTTTTGCTCTATTTCCTAAACACCTTTCCTTTAGTTAACTACCTATTTCTTATTGACATCTGCAAACCATTACAAATGTGAGAATCATATTTGGTATTTAACACCCAAGAAGTATCATTAACTAAAAAGTGAACTTCAATGAAATAAATTTAATGTAGAACTCTTTTGCTTCAACTTTGCAAGGTAACCTTGTAGTCTTTTTTCCAATGAACAGGTTCTTACAATAGAAGCAAGCTCCTTTCTTAATTTTACTCTTTACAACATTTGCAAAAGATGACTAAGTGAGTATCAAGGAAAGTGCATTCTTTGTCATTTCGACAAAACTACAATAAAATAAAAGAGAATAAAATATTTGATCAACAATATTTATTTATACTAAGGATTTCTAGTATAAACATGCCCCATTTATTATTTAGCCTCGGATTTGACATCTCATATAACCATCAAATTATTTAGCTTCAAATTTGACATAAATCTAAATACTATCAGTGCCTTTATGCAAATTCATGTTAAGTTAAAACCATTGTTTTCATATAAGGATACCTAATATTTGATGTCCCTAAATATATTGATGATAGCATCAATATCAATCACCTTATAAACATTATTATGTATAAATTAATATAATTTTTCATATTTTACATACCTTATATATTATTAGTGATATATTTAGAACATAAGAAAATCTTATATTAATTGTCAACGATGGAAGGCTACAACTAATCAAAATTTTAGATATATTTTGCTTACAACTTAATATTTAATGTCCTTGAAACAATTTCAATTTTATTCAAATAATCCTATAATTTTAAATTAACATGCATCTTATGCATACATAACAAATATAACTACCCTAGATGATTAAGGGTCTTTCACACAAATTGTAAAAGCAAACTACTATTCCTAGTAAATACAAAATTTACATATGCATCCCATGCATACATGGGACTTCATCTATGCTTATCCACTCCACCATTTTAATAGGTGAAAACTTTGTTTCTTTTTATCTTATTCCATTTACATCTCATAAATAAGAAATCTTGGTCAATAGCTAAGGAGAGGTATGTGTTAGGGGGAGAAAGCAATTTAATTATAGAATATTAGAGAAGGTAAGACGTGTAGGCCTCATCTTAAAAATATAACTCATGGAATAGTCTATAATCATCCATCATGCAATTTCATCACATGAAACAAAATATAATCATCAAATGAATATAAAATTAAGAGCATATATATTTATAAAATAAATATAATGGCATGATATAAAATATATATTTAACAAATAAATATATAAAATATATTTATCAAATAAAAATAGATATAAAAGAATCCTAATCTCATTAAGTTAACTCAACTTGCAATATAAAATACTTATTGGCCTTTTCGTTGAATAACTTTTGTCACATTCAAATTATGAAAAATTTTGGCATATGATTTAATCATTATTTGATAAATTATCCAATCTTATATACATCTCATATATATAAACCACTTATATACAATAATACAAAAAAATAATAATCAATATTTATCTATTCTATTTTGATATATCTCATACATATATATAACATATCTAATATATTAGGCCAATCATATAAATTATATACATTATTTTTCTAGTTTTGCATAAACTAAGTTCTAATTATTTATCTCGAACATCAATCTCCAATTATGCAGTTGCATCACATATATCATGCATAACATTGAATCATTATACCAAAGTGGATTTCTAATTACATGAATTATGACATACATTATATTCTATTGGCTTTGATTCTATATAATAATTTTTAAAGAGAATTCCAATCTCATGGATTGCATTAAAAATAAGTTCACATGGAATAAAAATATCATATTGATAACTTCAGAAATTGAATCTCCATATTATAAATTACATGACATTACATATCTTTTAAGATAACAATATTTATTAATGTCTAGTTAAAACAACAGTGATTCCTGATCCATGGTTCAAATCAACATAATTACAGAACCATTATCTTTCTCTTCTTCTCCATTATTATCATATAATGAAAACAATGCAACATTGTGCATGATTTGTGATGTACGCACATGTATATATAATATCGTAGCATGAATAAAAATTAATTATGATGGCATCTCATGCCATCCTGAATTGAATTTTAGCATGACTACTTTCGTTACCATTATTGGAAAATTTTGGATCACAACATACAAATGGAATGAAAAAGTAAAAATTTAAATCTAATTTGAAAATTCCATCCTAAGGGCTACTTATATAATTAATTCAATTCATAAATATATAATTAGAAAAATAATTTTATCTCTTTCTCTATTTTATATGTTTTGGAACTTCAATTGAAAGATTTAAGTGTGTCTTCTTTAAAGTACTACATGATCAGCTTCCACTTTATCACACCTTTATGCTAGCAATAGTGAGTGACAATTATAAAGAAAAAGGGAGAAGAGAGAGCAATTTTTCGTGATTAGCTCATCATATGAGTATACACGTATTGGTGGTTGATATATTATTCTTAAGACTTTTTACAACTGTTATAAACCTCCTTTTATAGTCATCTTACAATTTGTCTACTAGAATCCTAAAATGATTTTTAGGAATCTTAATAAAAATAAATAACATCTAAAATTGCCCAATAAGCTAATAAATAATTTATTTATTTGTAGAATATTTTTTGATGAAATAAGTCAATAAATAAACTCTTTATTTATTATTTATTTCTTTTTTATTATCAACTATTCATAATTAAACTATCAATTATTTCATAATTGAATTATTCTCTCTAAATAAATGAATATGAATACATTGAATCTAATATGTGTGACCTTTTGGGTTCATTGTTAAATAGTAATAGGCCATGATAAAATTAAACCCTTTTAATTTATTATCTAGAATTAATCTTATTAATTCTGAATTCTAAAATTCATGATTAATGTTTAGCAACATGTCATGAACTAGTTAACATGAATTCTAAAAATGAACCTTTTCACTTGCAATTACCATGCAGTACAATCCTGTTATCATATAATATCTTGATTAAACTTAAGGCATGGTAATTAGTCAAAACCTTAGTCATATTCAACTATTATATATCCAATCAGGAATTCATGACTTATTATATGAAACTTAAAAATCTCTTTTTCTAATTTTACCATACCTTGGCTAAGGATTTTTATGTCATGATTCATAAGATAACATAGGAAATTCTCTTCTCTTTGTAAGAAATAATGAATTCCTCATTAACATTCACAAATCTTCATATATAGTAAGGCTATACCTAATAGTTGTCTTTTGAATGACTTCTAGTAATTAAGATAATATTAAAGTATAACATATCATATATAAGATAACCTTGATGCCTTAAATCAAAGGATCAACTCTACTCTATTGCGACATAAGAATTTTGACTTGACTTATCCACATAAGAACTCTTAAATAAGTTAACTTAGTGTAATTATTCATCTAATTAGCACTTATATAGATGCACTGGTGTCACAACCCAATTCTTAGGTACAATGATTAACATAAAGACACTTGACTAGTATTAATATACTAACTAACTATACTTTCAAGCCTTTAAGACATACTTGACTCATCTACTTTCAAAACTTTACTAAAAATATTGATAATTACTTATGGAAAATAATTTTTACTTGTGTGTGCATAGATAAGTTTAAAATATAAGTTGCATATACCAAATAATATTTACATAAGAGTGTATAATTTTTTTTTTAAAATATAACTCTATACATAATACTTTCAGAAGATAAAACTTTTAACTAGGACACTAAGGAAATATTGTAAAGAAGCTTCCCAAAAGTAAGATGAAGGTTTATGCACAAATGTTAATTTTCTTTATGGGATCCATATTTTGTATCTTTAAATAAAAATTCACTAGAAAGAGTGTGAGTATTAAAAATACTCAGTGAATGTCTACTCTTTTTCTTTTTTTTTCCAGAGAGTTTTCACTATAATAGATCAAATATAGATAACAATGTAAAGTAAAATTTGACTAAAGCTTTTATGTATAATGTTTTCAGAGTTCATTAAAGAGAATGGTAATAGTTAGTATACATGTTTCTCCTTATATCTTCGATCCAGCCTTATCCCTTACCATCCTAGGTAAGAGGCCATTAGCTTTATCCTTCCAACCCTTACCACTCCTCTCATTCTCTATAAAGGATGCATATCTCCCCCCCATAAATTAGATTCAAGGTGAGTAATATTAAGATGTTGATTGTATCATCGATTGCTTATCATCAATTCCATAAATTTTGCCATTTTCATTTGCATTCACATTTCATCATCACATGATATTATAGTCAAGGTTGATATATAGCCTTTCCATTCATAATAATGACAACACTTAATTCCTTTGAATAGCTCTCAATTCATAACTCAAGCATTATCAATGTATTTCAATTTTTAATTTCTTGTAACATTTATCAATAAAAAGTAGCAAACATCATAGATGCTGGATGGTAGTAATTCTTCCATGCTTTGGTGCCTTTTGAATTGCCAAATCAGTTCAAATTTTTACCAAAATTTTATCTAATACTTTTAACACATTACTACATATCAAACATCAATTTTCTTATAATTTTCAAAATAGGATAGCATGTGAGTAATTAAATCAAAAGCCTTTTTTTAGTATCCAATTCACTTCCAATCATCACCAAATTTTGATACAACATCACTAAAATGTTAAACGATTGGAGGGCATACTGGCATACCATAACAGATGCTGTTAAGTTTCACTATGGCACAAAGAATCTATATTATTTACACTGTAAAGAATTGAGAACCTTAGAAATGAGACTAAAATAGATAAAATGTATGTCTTTAGGGGATGATAGTAGTAATTACACTCTTTTAAGTCAAATGAGGAAATTCCTTTAGGGCCTATTTTAAAGATAAAAATTCACATTTCTTTAATCAATGGTACATACATTAGGACATATATAGATATAGGCTTACATTATAGAATCTCTCACTTAAAGAAGGATTGACTATACTCTACTAATAGAAGACTCAGTATGGATAACTTACTACACTCACCTCTTGACCTTCCTTTGGGAAGCCGATTGAAGCCTTAGATTATCATATCCACAAGTTGTTATATTTTCAAGAAAAATTTCAATTATTTCACAAAAAGTTCATATAGGTATTGTTCATACAAAACCAAAAACTTATAATTTTCAGTTTTGGATAGTTACAGAGCTGTTGTAGAAAAGAAGCCTTCTTGACATTCAAATCAATTCCAATTATCACCAAATTTTTTTATACAAGCTTACTAACATCTCAAAAAAAATTAATTACTTTAATTTTTCTCAATTAAATTATAGGACAAATAGCACCAAGTTTCTACATACATAATCCAAAATTCTATTTTGAGCTTTTATAACCAAAGATTATACAAATGCACTTTTCATAACTTTAAAATTTTTAAAAAATTTCCAATTTCTTTTACATCTATCCTAACGCTATTTATAATATTAAAAATGCTAAAAATTAAAATTTTAAAAATTTCTAATCTTGATTCCAAATAGTAACAGAAACATGCTATAATTCTCTCTTAAAAATTTTGTTTCTAAATTCAACATAATTCTATTATCATCTTTAAGGGGAAAACTTAATGAATCTTCTATTTCTAATTTTGGCACTAAAATACTAACATCATACCATCATATTACCATTTATACAATACTAAAACCAAATCATACAACACCATAATGTAATTAAACATCTATAATAGCATATACTACTATGTTATTCACTTTTTATGAGAAAATTCAAAGAAAAAAAGAGGTGGTTGCCACTCACATTAAATTCTTGATTCTCTGACTTCTTAAAGTAGAAAAAAGTGGCTTCATTAAAATAAGCTAAGTTTTAGGAATCTTGATTTCCATGAAAACTTGAAGGAGATAAAAGAAAACCTAAGTTACCTAATAAAAATTTGATGGAACCATTTAAAGAAACTTTTAGGATTTATTAAGGAGTTGAAGCTTTAGAAGAAAACCCTAGGAGAGTACTTAATTTGGTTGAAGAGGACTAGAAGAATTTATGCAAAAAATGGGCTAAAAAGCTTTATATAAAACTCTAATTCTAAGGCTTCTTTTATAAGCTTCTTTCTTTTATTACTTTTGTAAAAATTTAGTGATAAATGAGGCATATAGGCCTGCATGGTTTTTCTTCAAAACTAATTAAATTTAGCCAAATTTAATCTTCTAGAAATACACACTAGCAAATGCCTTTAAATTTTTACTTATTTGCTAAATTTGCCATAAGTTTCCTTTATAAGATTAGGCTCTACTTGGGCCTCATTTTTTTCTATTTCAAAAATAAAATTTGGGCCTAAAAAGTTAAACTAATTTAACCCAAATGAATCAAGATAATTTATTTCAAATTCGAGCCTAATCTTTAGGTTTTTAGGCTACCTAAGCCCTTAGATTCCTATTAGGTATTTATATAATTTTTTCAAACTTAATGTTAGGTTTTTAATTATATTTTGACCTAAACTAGTGTCTAATATAATTTCTATAAAAAATCTAGCTAGATATACCTCTAAATTATCTTTACAATTTACCTAAACTTCATTCAATTACCTTATTGAGTTTCTATTCGAGAGGTTTCTAGTTAAAATTCTTTTTTGAATTTCCTTACTCTATTTGGGGTTTTACAACTAGTGTGACCACAATTATGTCCATGAAACAAGACATCCTCCCATTTGAACATGCATTATATATACTAGTCTATCTGAGTCATTACTATCTGTTCCCAATAATTCTATGACTATAAGCATTTTAGGATTTGAGCTTGTAAGGAATATATTTTATGATCATTATTTCTTCGCGTGTACATATTCCATTATCCGTCTTGATCTTTAGGACTTATCAAATATAAATAATAATTAAATAAGTAATAAAGAAAGATAAAATACCTTTTTTTAATAATTGATTAAATGAAGAAGTTTACAAGAAGTGTACTACTGCATTACATGTAATTGGTTGTAGGGCACAACTCTGTCATCTTCATGATTTCAACATATCATCATCCTTGCACAATATATAGCACAACCGCACAGACACTCACACATATATATATTTATATGAAATTTCTTAAAAAAAACTAAGAAAAAGAGTTAGATTTCCACTCACTTGATTAATGTTTACTTGAAGATCACTTTTTCTTTCTAGGGACTCAAGATTTCTCCACCAAATAAGACCATAAAGTTAATATGGAGTTCTAATAAAAATTTATTAAAGGGAAAATTAAAATCAACGAAGTAGATCATTTTTCTTACCATATTTCACCAAGATAAAGATCTTTTTTTTTTAATCAAAACTCTAAGAACTCACCAAGTTTTCTTTAGATTTTACTAAAAATTTCTAGCAGATGAAGAATGAAAATGCTTATCACTTTCTCTTTCTAAGTTAAGAGCTTAAAAGAGCTTCTCACTTTTCTTTATTACTCTACACATCTTTCTTTCTCAATTGGAGGATGCAAGAAATGAACTAGAAGTGGCCTTTTTATAGTGAAGCTTAAGGGCTTTCATGTTATTTTATCATCTCCTTTATCTCTTAAGAAGTTAAGATTTTGCTTCTCCAAAGGAGATAAACTCATAATATTATTCCCTTCATCATTGTTGATATTTCCTCACATGCCTAATTCCCTAATAAAATAATTTATATTATTTTCTTAATATCTTCCAATATCTTCAAATAAAGTCTTTAGTATCTAAATGTAATCAATGTTTACATGGCTTTATTCTTCACATGTTAGATTCTTATTAAAATGACAAATCCATGTTATCTCCTTTTCTTTTAAGGAAGCTTACGGTTCTTTCTCTAAAAAGTGAGCAAAGTCTTATTCAAATTCTCTTAATAATTACTACTCTATGTTCACACATAGGCTTTTATGTCAAATGCTAAATTATCCAACAATATTTATTAAAATCTAATAATATCCAAGAAAATATTCTTTAATGATTGCTTTCACATGGCTAATTCTCTTCTTCACATGGATGACTTGGCATCTGCTAATTGGTCCTCAAATTTTTCCATGTGTTTCTATGTTCATTAAAATAATGCCCTTAGATCCACCTCATCTCTTCTAGAATGATCTTTTGGAAAATACAAAAGCTAGCTTATTACTTTTGGAAGATCATTAGTTTCTCTTTATTCTTTAATAATTGTGATAAAAAATTATAATCCAAACACTAACATACTTCTAATATGAAAATCCTTTCTTAAATTCCTTAGTGAAATCCCCATTTACTAGAATTCATAGTACTATTTAAGCTTAATGAAGCAAGATTAGTAAGTGCTACACTTTTCCCCTTCAATAATTTAAATTGCATTTTTTCTTTTTCATTTATGAAAATATTTTTCTTAGTAGAAGAATCATAATTTAGGTTTTTCACATCTCATCATTCATAAAAAACTATTTTACATAGTTATAGTCATTTCTTTCAAAATTCAAATATTCTCGTCATTTTTCCATGGAGTGATTGTCCATGTCACTTAATCTTGCCTAATTTTCTCAATTTTGGCTACTTATGTTTTCATAGGATGCTTTTAGGTAAAAATTCTAAGTTACTCCAATATATTATCAATCTTCGATCTTGAATACTTTTTACAAGTAGTTAAAAATTTTAAAATAAATTTTAAAGAATTTGTTGTCTATTAAAATTAATGAGTACTTTCACTAATTACATACTAACAAATACTTTTTAATTAGGTTTTAGTAGTTTTATTCTATTAGATTTCTATTGGGTATCATAGTTTCTATTACATGTAATTATGATAGTGTGGCAATGGAAGATAGGTAGATGAATCAAAGGCTAGTAGTAAATCTTGAATGCAACATGTTTTATGGTGCAAGTTAGACCATCCAATAAGAGACCTATTCTATGTTTAATGTCTTAGAATAATATAAGTGTGCATATAAGGTTGATGCATGTGCACAAAGGAATTTAGTTGGATAAAGTTATGGCAGGTGGTGGATTTGGCAAAGAAAATAAATAACCAATAGGCTATTATTCTTAAAGTTCTCACATGCCTAAAACATCGTTATGCATAGGTGCTGATGCTAATCCAATAGTGAGTTTGGATGCATTTGGTGATGAGAATATCTTGTTGAATAAAATGTATATTCAAATGGATAAACATCCGATAGATAGAAGGGAAACTACAGATCAATGTACAAATAATAATTTATTAAACATGTCAAAATAGGTTAACCAATTTAATCTGTTTAACAATTTTAAGTAATAAAATTTATATTATAAAATTATTTATTAAATTTAATTACTTATTATTTTTCACTAAAAATATTTTTAATTAATAATAAAATATTATTTTAAACTTTTATTATCATTTATTAAAAATAAGAATTTTATATTTTTATTAGATACCTATTTATAATTTAATTATTGATTATTTCTCAGATAATATTTTTAAATATTTAATATATAAGTATATTATGTTTATGTTGGGTTATAGTATCATATAAAAAATTACCACCCTAGTTCTTTGAAAGATTGCATCATGTTTATGCAATGTGGATTGAAGGCTTAAGTTTAGTGATGCCCATGTGAAAAATCTCCTTAGATGTAGTTTTGATTATTTTCCATTTCTTTTAATTTTGTATGGTTCTCAAAGGCACAAGGCTCATTATCTTTTTCAGTTTTGAAGTGGCTTGGCTTTCTGATGATAATTTTCAACATTTTTTAACTTTATAATGAAGCTCAAGTTTTGATAGTGTAAAGGATTTATAACTTTTAATCCTAACTCTCTAGCATTGGAATGTGAATGTGTTTAGGCATATTAGAAAAATGGAAGTGTCAAATTTTGGCAAAATTAGTAAGTATCCAGAAGGTAAAGGAGCATAATTATTCTTTCCACTTGTGAAAGTTAAATAGTTGCCTAAATCAAATTCTCAATCAAGAAGAATTTTGTGGCATAAAAAATTAAAAGCTGCTTAGAATACTCTAGGAGTGAGAAACAACATGCATTGTCATACAAAAATAATAGTTAGGTAGAAAAGAAATAAAATTGAAATGCTTATTGACCAAGATGGAAACTAGTTGGAGGATAAAGCAAGTGTAGAGATGCTTATTTGCAATTTACATAAGAACTTGTTTAAAGATGATCTTGAGGAACGTCTCTTAATAACCACAATAATTTCTTATCCTATTTTATCAACTAATTAGAATAAGATTCTTAATCAAAGGCAATTTGTCATTAGTGGTTTGAAAGATTTGAGAGTATATGGATTTTCAGTTATCTTTTTATCACAACCCAAATTCAATTATGATTAGTGTGAATCACAAAACTAGTTTCCACAAGCCTAACATATATTCCTTTAATTTATCTAATGGAAGTCTCCATATTTTTAGGGCGCTCAAAATTTATTTTTAAAAAATTTATGGAAAAATAGATAAAGCTTTATTTGTTTTTGGACATTTCCTAGGGGCCACATGCCCTAAAATATAAAACTTATATTATTTTCAATATGAAAACAACAAGTGTTCACAAAATACCATGCAAACTCTATTTATTTACAGATGAACAATTCAACATATCTATAGGTAAATTAACAATATTCTATCTTCAATGCCCAATTGTCAAATCCTTTAGCAAGGCAATCTTAATTCTCCATAGCTACTATAAGGCTTGAATCTTAACTTGAAAATATTGAAAATAAGACAGAGTGAGTTATGTGAACTTAGTAAGTATATATCTACCACTATCTTGCAAGTAATTAATTTTATATATGATAATCGTAGGTTAATCATATGCTAAATTAGAAAATATTAACAAACCTATCTCTTGAATTTCTAAAATGCATGAAACCATGCCCTAAAATGGGAGTTCACCTACACATGACTTATACTCTATATCTCAAGTCATAATCAGAAACAACCATTAAGGCTTAAGCACAAATAGATCATCTCATTCATACCAACAGTAATATCCAATCACAGATAATTTTCAATATTATATCATAATATCATACATTTAGTGACAGTGATAATAAACATATATGTATATTGCCATTTCTTGATTTCCAGGCCAATCCTTTATCCTTCTTAACACTTTACTAGGAATTTTTTATCTAACTTTTAGAGCATTGATCCATTATAGTTCATAATTTCCATTACCACTTTTGGCATAATCCATAGATAATATACACATAAAAGCTTAGTTCTCATTTCATAATTGTTTATAAAAAACTTCAATGTAGAGTATTGACCCATCATGGGGCAATATCCAACAAACAACAATATATATAGATATATGTATATAACAATGCTATCATATTCTTCCACACAACCATATCATACAAATAACCTTGACACTAAATCACAATCTATCAATAGTTAGAAATATCACTGTCATGCTTCCGCTATGTACTTTGATCTCATAATATTCCTTCAAATAGCTAATTGTACTTATATCATAGAACTAAGGTTACATATGAGAATATATATATATATATATATATATATATATATATATATATACTATTAATAAGAGAAATACAATTTACAACATTTAAGTTATTTTTAATTAAGATAAAAATATGTGATGACATATATAATCACCTGATAGGGTGCGTATTTTTTGTAGAAACTTGAAATAGTTCATCTTCACCTTTTCCCTTTTTCCTAATTAGAAATTACAAATATGAACTATAAATACAAGGCATCACTTATGATATTTCTACATATCATATCTTTTACATCGAATCATAACAAATTATAATTCATCAACTTCTCGTATATGACTACTTTTCCAATCCAAATTATAAAATAATTAAAATATTAGATTATGAAGATATGAATATATTTTAAGTATATTAGTCTAATAATCCTAAGCATAATATCATTATTTCATCAATATTACACTAAGTATCAAATTATATGATGAAGCAAGTTTTTCTAAATCAAGTTTCAATCTTTCAAAATATGAAAATATAATATTTTGCAACTATTTTAAATATAATATTTTAGAAATCTATGTCATAAAAATCATATTTTTCACAAGTATCATATAATATTTCAAATTATACAATAATAAAGTCTTCTAAATCACTTCAAATCATAAGAACTATTATTTCAGAAATGCCACCAGGAGGATAACTTATCATTCTATAGCATAAAATATCACTTTTCCAAACCTGCATAATATTTTCAAAATCTTGCAGAAATGGATTTTGTAGAGTATATAACTTTTATAGAACATATCATTATATCATATTCTAAAATGATGTTCCCATGTTATTTAAACATTTTATAGTATATAGATAATATTTTCCTAAGTTATCATCACCCATCTTAAATATTCATAAAATGGGTTTCTTTAATTCCTACATAAATATGCCATTATAGTAAAACAAAATATTCTATTTATATTTTAATTATTCTATTTTAGCATTTTATAACATAAAAAATATATTTTTCTCATGTCTCATCATATATCTTAAATATGCATAAAAGTGAATTTCTTGGATTAAGCATCAATTCATCTTAAATATTAAAATCTTATAATATATATATGTTCACCTACCTCTAAAGTTAATGGTCATAGCTCACCAGCAATAGAAAGATACTAGAACTTTAGCAAGAGAAAAAGAGGGTTGAAGCCTTGTTTTAGCTATAGTTCCACCTTGATTAGCAACTTCTATCATTGAGTTCTCTTTGTTACTGGCCATAGGTGACATACATAGAGGAAGCACAGCTAATAGTGGGTCATGCGGTTGCTAGAAGAGGCTAGCTCCAACAGCCGTGGTTCAACTGCCATTCTTGAATTCAACTAAGGAGGCAATATAGAAATAGTAAATAGTTACTGAGCTGATGACAGGAGACATAGGAATGGCATGGTGACTATTTGGTAGAGAAAGAAAGCATGTGGCGAAAGAGAAGGAGGATGTTGTAATGAAGGTGTAAGGGAAGAGAGAAACCTAATAAAAAATAAAAGGAGAAGTGCTAACTTATTAAAAAAAGAAAAAAATAAAAAGAGAGAGAGAGAGAAATGTAAGAAAGAGATAAAGATTATTTTCCAATACTTTCCAGTATAAGATGAACTTATCCCCTTTAAATTATATCCATTTATCTTTAAAAACTTAATTTTACAAATCTCTTATTTAAAATTCCTAGAAATAACTATCTTAACTCCATTATTTCCAATCTTTCCTATATATATGTATATATTTATAATAACTTAATAAATTTGAAAGTCCTAAAATAAATATTTTAATCTCTCTCAATTCCTAAAAATAATTTATAAAATATAAACAAATTACTTTATAATTCCTTATATCCATGCTCGCTAAAATATTTTTAACTTGTAGAAAATTCTTTATAAAAATTATCTTAAACTAATCTTGAATTAATAATGGCCATAAAAAAATAAATTTATTTCAAATATTATTATTAACATTGTTTTTATATTCTAGAACTTTTAAAAAAGAAAATAAATTTAAAATTAAATATTAACTAAATAAATAAAATAAATGTTCATAAGTATTAAAATTTATAAAATTTTAATTATTAAGTTAGGGAATTACACTTTTATTAGGAATATTAGCATATTATTATAAATAGAGTAATTGAAATTTCAAATGAATTTTTCTAAAGGAAGGAGCTAAAAAAGGTAAATTGATCATTTATCTACCTAATTTCTAGGTTAGAGAAGTCGAAGTTTATAAATCAATTTAGGTCTATTTCCTTATGCAATGTTATGTACAAGTGTGTCATGAAGACTATTATGAACAGACTTAAAAACTTTTTTCCTTAGTTAATTTCACTATTAATTTCATTATTCCAAGCAAGTTTTGTTCTTGGTAGATATATCCAGGATAATATTATTATAACGCAAGAAATGTTCCATTCTATCAAGAAAATGAGGTAAAATTGGTTTTTTTGCAATTGAAGTTAATTTGGAGAAGGCTTATGACCATTTGAATTAGGATTTTATTAGTGAAGTTTGAAGTTAGATTAATAAGGATACCATTACCATTAATGTCATCATAAGATGTATTAAGTTCACTTATTTTAGTGTCTTATGAAATGGCAGCAAAATGAGAGACTTTAACCTTTCTCAAGGTCTCAGGCAAGGAAATCCTTTGCCTTTTTATTTGTTTATGTTGTATATGGACAAGATTTGGAATATTATTAATGAAGCTATGGGTAAGATGCTTTGAAAGCCTTTGAAAGCTAATACAAATGGAATTAGGATCTCACATCTGATGTTTGTAGAGGATCTTTTCTTATTTCGATAAGTTTCTATTCCTTAGATAGATATAGTCATGAATTGTTTAGATCAATTCATAAAAGTGTCTTGGTAAAAGGTGAACTAGGATAAGTTTAATATTTATTTCTTAAGAAATGTAAGAGGTGAGATGAGAGAGACCATTTTAAATAGGTATGGTTTCTCAGTATATAATGATCTTGGCCTTTATGTAAAGGTTCACCTTATTCATAAGAAAGTGAATAGATCCGTGTATTCAAATCTCATTAAGAAAATCTAGGATAAATTATCAAGGTGAAAAAGAAACTATTTATTTATGGTAGGTTAAGTAGTTCTTACCTAATCAATTTTAGGACTATCCCAACCTATGTCATTCAATCCATTACTATCCTTACTATTACTTTGAATGAGATAAAAAAATTTAGAGATGTTTTGCTTAAGGTCATAATTTGATTGAGAGAAACATTCATACTATCTTTTAAGAAGCTACTTGTTGTTCAAAAGCCAAGGAAGGGTTAGGATTTGAAAATCTTAAAAATATGAATGTTGCATGTCTTATTAAATTACTATGCAAACTTGTTTTAGGTGAGAAGGCTTTATGGATCCTTCTTTTAAAAGGTAAATATCTTAAATAATTTAGTAGTGAACATTCATGTGAAGAACTCCATTTCATATTTGTGGAAATAATTAGGCAAAATATGGCCTATGGTGTTGCAAGGAACTACTCAACAAACTAATAATGGTTGTAATAGTTTTTTTTTTGGTATAATAGGTGGTAAGTGATAATGTGCTTGGAAATCATGCTTTATATACAATTCTAAAATCAATGCAAAATTACTTAATGGTTGATTTTGTAACTTAGGAAGGTGGATGGGGTTTTGGAAGACTTGCCTATTAGTTCTTGTGTTTCATAATTCCCCAGGTTATTGCCATGCTAGTTTTGAAAGCAACACTAGTGAAGAAAAATTATTATTGTGAGGGAGCTTTAATGGTAAGTTGAAAATTAAAGCTATTTACTTTACATTGTATTGCTAGCCTATGTATGCAAATGACTCACTATGGAAAATTATTGGAAGCAACATGGGTCCAAAAGAGTAAAGTATTTTATGTGGCAATGCTACCATAATTGACTTATGGCCAATCAAGTGAGACATATGCATAATTTAGGTTTTGCATCTTGCATGTTGTGTTATGAGGATTTATTCTACATTTTACATGACTTTGTAGAAGCTAAAAGAATCTAGTTACAACTTATAGATAGGCAAGTTAGAGCTTATTTCTTTGAAAAATGAGATTAGGATCAAATTAAAATGAATCTTACAAAAGAGTTAGGGAAGGAGGTGGTGATTAAGTGGAGTATTGTGTGGAGCACAGCCTTGTGGTGGATATTGAAATGGATTAATGCAATGGTGTTTAATATAGATCATAAAGAAACCTTTATTAGAGTTGACTTCATTTTAGGGGTTATAGTAGAGTCATTTTATGTATATTCAAAAGGTTCTAGTCTTACTCTTTTTGATAGTGTGCAGGTACAAGTAGTATGGTGGACCCCACTAGAAGTTTGGATTAAAATAAACATAGATAGTACATCAAAGCTAAATTCTAGTATTGTAAGTTATGGTTGGCTTTAAGAAACAAGGAAAATAGATTAGTGGAAGTTTTTTTTTTTTTTTTGGAATTTGGGTATATATTCTTCTCTTAAGCTAAGTTATGAGGTGCTTTTCATGATTTGTTCCTAGCTTGGGAGATGGGATATAGATGGATTATATTAAAGGAAAATTCAAAGTACTAAGTTGAGGTTCTTTCTAAAGAAGGTCTCCCTTCCCTAAAGCAACATTATCTTTTGATACATTGTCACAATCCACTTTAGAAAGGAAGAAGGGTTGATATTAACCATATCTATGGGGAAGGCAATAGTTGTGCAGATTGATTGGCCTTAATTATGAGCTAGGATTGCAAGTCCTTGAAACTCCTCCAATAAGCTTAAGTAGTTTACTTTTAGGTGATGTTATTAAGATTTCTATCCTTTTGTTAATTTGTTTGAAATTTTCTTTTATTTTAGGCCTTAGCCTTTTTATTTGGCAAAAAATATTTTAAAATTATTAAAAATTGGTCATTTTTAAAATTTATTACTTATAGAAAGAAAGAAAAATCTTAGGTAAAGTTTTTTTGGTGTTTATTGTGAGTTTCTTCATACAAATCTTAACATGTGTATTGATTGCTCTATTAATTATTATAAACAATCACAATTTGATTATTACAAGTTATAAGTGTTGTAATTATTTTCTTTAAATAGAACAATTAATGCACATGAATAGAGGATCTTATAATAATGTTGGAAATACAATTTTGGTCTTAATAAAATGCAAATTATATAATTTTAGTCCTTTAATTTTAAAGTAACTTATTTTGATCATCTAAATATTTAATTGGTACAATTTGTCCCTGATTTCATTTTTACCAATGTCTACACATCACAAGACTACTTTTCTATTAAATGTTTCATCCATATTAATCTTAATTGACTTATATATAAATATAAAAGGAAATCTTTGTCTAGGTATTGAGAAATTTTGAGCAAAATCAAAGGATTATATGTGTATTTAACCTAACAAATAATTTAACTTATAACTTATTAATTTAGTCAATAAGCTAATGTTACTTTCTAGAGATGTATGGTAAATTAACTTATTTGAAAAAAAAACTTATTTGATAAGTTTTACAAGATAGCTTATAGCTTATAAGCTAATAGTTTTTCAAAAAAAATTTCAAATTTATCCCTTTTTTTTCAATTAAATGGCAATTATATCTTAATTATGTAAATAAATATTTGACATATCCTCATTAATTCAATATAAATAAATATGTGATGTCATTAAATATAATAAATTAAAATTTAGGTTATTATATTATTATTTTGAATATTTTGATTGTATTCATATAATTTAATCTTAAAATAGATATAAATTAATTTGATTCATATATCCATTTATATTAACATGCTTTTTTTTATATTACTTTACATTTTTAAGCTAATTTTACCAAATACTTTAAATACATTCAATTAACTTATTATAAACTTTTAGCCATTAACATCAGTTATCTTATCAGTGACTAACTAGCTTATAAGTTATTAGTTAGTTTATCAAATACTTATGTTAAATAGAGCTTATATATGAAAGTTTTGAATTTCTTTCAAATTTATTGTCTTCTAAGTCTAAAAATGTGATTCATTTAAGAAATAATGCACTAAATGCTTTAGAAGTGCCATTATTATGAAGGATTTACCATTTACTGCTCTTACCTTAAATACGGATTAGTCTCAAACCAAAAAGTGTAAGGATAATTAGGTGCAAATAAAAAAATTAATCTACTAAATGCTTAGGAATCAAATAAAATTTGACAAAAGTTGACAAAATTTGATGGAAAACAAATAGAAGGGCCACTATTATGCCAATTAAAAGTCTAAGGGATGAAAATATATTAT
Source organism: Sindora glabra (assembly GCA_020226215.1). NCBI lineage: Eukaryota > Viridiplantae > Streptophyta > Magnoliopsida > Fabales > Fabaceae > Sindora > Sindora glabra. Next base: position 75,023,639 of record CM035226.1, on the reverse strand, counting down.
TTTAAATTGAGGTCAAAATTGCATAATTTATATTTTAGAGTAACTAAAATTGCATCTAAGTCTATCACAAATACCTAAGAAATTTTACCTAAATTTCACTTGCTTGTAAAGAAAACAAAAAGTCTAATTTATAATTTTTAAATTTTGTCTTTCAATAAGAACTTTATTTTAGCTAAAAATTTGTAATGTTAATTAACTTGTTTTTGCAAGCAGTGAGTTCTATCTAGTTTGTTGGTGGAGTTCTAAATGGATATGTTAAGGTAAAGAAGTAATTAATAAATGATGAAATCAACTAATAAAGTGCATAATTATGTAAATAATCCAAAAATGCATAAAATTGCCCCGAAAAGAGTTAATTCAAGTGTAATTCACCAAAAACATTTGCAAAGTGCTTTCAAGGACATGTATATTAAACACAATTACAAGAATTGAGTTAATGAATTTATAAACACTATCCTAATGGACTTAGACTCAAATATCTGGAAATAAAAATTATATGGAATTGCCATTTTTTAAGGCACTTTTATGTTTTCTAGATCATTATTTACATAATTGTGCACTTTATTAATTGATTTCATCATTTATTATTTGCTTCTCTTGCATCAACATATCTCTTCAAAACTTCTTTTGCAAATTAGACAAAACCTGCTGCCTATAAAAATAAGTTGATTATGCAAGATCTTGTTAAGGTACATTATTTTAACACTTCTTATTTATATAATTAAGAAGTGTTACCATTTTGCCATCTTTCGTTAAAAATACAAATAGAGTATTGCCTTTTGGCATCACACATGAAAACTTTTTATTTTCGGAAGGGGTGCTGAGGTGCCAAAAAATGCTAATAAGCCATGCCTAGAAGTAGATAAACTTTGAAGCCTACTGATAAGGATTCCAATATAAATGCTCATAATAACCTAATACTAAACATGGCATTAACTATAGGGAATCAAAATAATAATAGGGCCAATAATAACCGTAGCCACCAAAACCTAGATCCTTAAAATGTTTAAAATACAATCAATTTAAATTAGAGTCAAAATTAACATCAAAGGAATAGCTGCCAAAATAACAAATAGATTGTACATAACAAAATAATAAGGCTTTAAGAAATAATAGTAATAATAGGCCGAACAATGATTAATGAAATAACGTTGAGAGACCTAACAAATTTCCTTCAAGGATGCTATATAGCATGCCTCAAACTAATAAGAACAATAAAGTGGTTGCTTATAATGGTTAAAATGCCTAGGCTAAAAGGGTTAATGTCAAAATTATCAAAGATTATAGAAGTAATAGTCTCACAGTGCAAAATTTGGTTGTGTTAAGATAACAAATGGATGAGAGTAACTATAAAATAATGTACATGCTATCATATAACAAAACCACTATACTTAATATAATCCTTGAGAATATAGCTAATAATTAAGAGCGTATGAATCAAACATTGGATTAAATGGCTCAATACTACAGCTCACAACATGATGAGGAGCTAAAGTAAGAGAGAGAAGAGTTTGAAGTTAAATATATCAAAGTTGAAAGGCTAGAACTAAAATATGGCAATGTGAGACTGGCTGAACATGGACAACAAATTAGAAGGGCTCGACTAAACATGCCCCAAAATAAAGGTGCATAGGGACATGTTTGATAACCCAACCAAGAGACACTAAATCCTCAAAACATTAATTCAAACCAAAGAAGCCATGATTAACTTCTAAAAAACTTGGTTGGAATGCCATGAAACTAACATGGTGGCTAAGGAACATATCTAAATTATTGGTGGGCATTCCTAGAGTGGATACATCAATTTGAACTTCCTAGAGCCTTTAAGATGCCAAACTTCACAATGCTCTTTGGCAATGATAATTTCCACAGTTAACCATATTGCATGATTCACAGTTGAATCTAGAGAATTAGATAGGAATGGACTTGTGAAATTATGACACTTTCCTTTTTCTTTAACTTATATTGCCTTTTCTTAGTGCTTAAAATTGTTATTTAAGTTTATGCATTCATGAACACAAATAGAGAGGATGTTCCATCATTAGTTTTATAGAGAAGAAACTAAAATAAATTTAATCAACTTGATGAATCTGCACAAAAGTCTAGTGAAGTTGGCAAAAGACTACCTATTCCATTTTTAGCAAGCTTGTAGTAAATGTTTCACTTAAGTTGTTGAAAGTGAAATGGCCAAAATAGAAGTGGATGGTTTCGATTGCACCATTCAAAAGAAGTTGATAAATCAAATTATTATTAATGTCACTTAATTAGTTGACAGGGTGCAACAAAAAGAGCAATTACAAAGAGAAAAAGATAGAAAGTTAAAGAAAACTAACTTTAAAAGAGATTTTAGAAAAAAGACAATAGCCTATGTTGAAGAAAACATGGCTAATGAAGATAATGACACTAGGGTCCATGTGGCTAAAATCAAACCTAGCCGTCCTTACACTTGCCTTTTGTTAAAAAATTTGAAAAGAAAGATAAAATGGACCATGTTAACAAGAAAATTCATTCTTTTGATTTGAGTAAAGTTGATCAAATATTTGACATGTTATTGAAAGCATTGTTTTGAAACTTGGATTAGTCCGACTATTTCAACCGGTCGGACTGGTATTCGAGCTAAAACATGGGCTGTTTCAACCTCAAAACCTGAGTTAGTAAAAAACCCAAGTTAACCCGATCTAACCTGGCGGTTGAACTGGTGACCCGGTCAACCTATCCACCCAATTCATTTTTTTTATCTTACAAATTAATAGAGTTTAATTCCAATCTAACTTAAAAGTCTAATATAAAAAAAGAAAAAAAATTATAGAAGCCTTAAGTAAGAAAGTATAATGTAAAAAAAATTGAAAACTAATTTATTTTATATGTATAGCAAAATAAATAAAACATATACTTTAATATATTGAATTTAAAAATATTAGTAATCATAGTTTTCTTCTTTGAAATTTTTGAAATTTTTAATTGTTCAAAAATAAAAGAATGTTAAAATTTTCTTATAAAAATGGATTAACAAAGTTTTAAAATTCTTGAATTTAAATTTAAGAACTTTAAAAGGAAAAAATTCTTTCTTGATTCTTGGTAAACTATAAGGATCAAGATGAATAGTTTTTCTTATAAATTAATATTTTTGTCATTTGCAATTACTATTAAATGAAAAAAAATTTAGACTTATATGAAAGTAATTTGAATTAGAGAATTTTTTTTTATCATTTGCATTTTATTTGAATCGAAATTATGTTAGAAGATTAATATAATTGCAGTAAAATTAATATTTAATTATTATCTTAGAAATACAATACTAAAGTATATGCATTTATATAATATATTATTTATTATACATAAAAATATAAAAATATAGTAACCGATTCGACCATTCGGTTGAATCGATTAAACTAGTCCGACCTTGATCCGCTCACCTGGCTGGGTCAATGGTCGGGTCGGATTTTAAAATATTGATTGAAAGATAAATAAATAAAACTATCTAAATGACATAAAATTTTTTCCATAAAAGAAATAAAAGGAAAAAAAATACTGCTAATACTATAACATGTTCAGTTATATCACTAATAATTATGTTCATTTTAGGGAAGTCATTCAAAAGGCTATTAAGTAAGGAGACTAAAGTTTGCTCATAAAAATAAAGAAATGATAGTGGGTAAAGATCCTTTTCCAATTGGACTTAATTATGTAGAGTTGGAAGGTAACTTTGACTTATTTGATGCTAAAATAAATAGGGTCTACTATGGAGATAAGGAAACTCACAATCTTTAAGAGCTGAAAGATAACATTAGCTTATTCGAACCTTAATTTGAGGATGTATTTTGTGAAAATGATGAGGTTGACAACTACACAGAGTTAAATGATATTTTTAACTTATTCTAGGTAGATACCAATATGATATGATACTCTAAATATGATAATCCTCTAGATGCACTATTCTTTCTTGAAGCCTATCCTCATAAGGGTGAATGAAACATTGATTTCATAAAATGAATTTAGTGTGAAATAGGAATGCTAAAAATATTCCCTTGACATGAAAAATATTATGATGAATTAAGGATCATAATGTGTCATAAGTGGATACAAGACTATATTGATCCTAAAGTGTAAAGATTAGTAGATGATAAAAAGAAAGCTTGGAAGCCAAAGTTCACAAAAGGGAGGAACAAATGGTATAATCCTTATTATAAGCAACCTTCACCTAGAAAGACACAAAAAAGACAAAAGAAAAGACAAGCTATATATAGAAGAAAATAAAAGGAAGCCACACAACCAAAAATGCTCCTAGGCCATGAAGAGTCAAGTGGACACAAGAAAGAAAATGATAAAAAGAAGAACATCTTTTTCTAAGACTCATGGTTAAGAAATGGATTTTGATGCTAATATTGTTATCATCTTACCACCTTTATTTGCTCATACTAATATCAATGATAGTGGTGAAGACTTTGATGATGACTTAGCCAAAATAATAGTTGAATTCTATGACAATGAAGAAAACTTTAAGAAAAAAACTACAGAAGGATTTGAGAACATAAACAAATCTATGAAAGATCACTTCTGGCCTTTACATGTCAAGGCATATTTGAATCGTCCACTAGTCAACAAAGCATTGATAAATGGTATAGTTATTGTCAACCTCATGTTGAGATCATCATTAATTTGGCTAGGAATGCAATCAAAAGATATTGTGCTATCTAATATTGTAGTTATTGACTTTAATGGGAAGATATCATCTACTGAAGGGATAATATTGATAGACTTGAAAGTTAACTTAATTATCAGGCCTACCCTATTTGTTGTAATGTCATCCATGGCTAATCACAACTTGCTACTTGGGAGAGATTGGATCCATAGAGTTAGAAGGTTCCTTCCACTTTACATTAGAAGATAATCATATTAAAAGAGGATTAGAATAATAGAAAGCATATTGGTAGATGATAGTCCATGCTATATGCAATAATGTCACAATAACTTCAAGGCATACAATCCCCATATCAAGCCCTTGTAGACTTGCAATCACTTTGATCTAATAAGAATCAAGATATGAATTCTAGATAATCTAATTTCAATATAAACTTAAAGGTCAAGAAGAGGATATTAACCTATAATCTTAATAAGTTACTATCAATTATAACTTGCTTGACTTTTGGCCTATGTGACTAAGCAAGTTCAAAACAAAATTCCTAATTGTATATATGATGATAGTCCACTTAGGTTTCATAAATCCCCAATCAAGGAAGACACTAAAAAAATTGAATTCCAAGATTTTTAGGGAGATGAATTTAGGGATTCAATATGGCAAAAGGCTAAATTTTAGTAGTGCAACCTTGTAGAGTACATAAAATAGCAAGTAGTCAACATTTTAATGGAATACAAAGATTGCTTTGTATAGAGTTTTGAAGAAATGCTAAGGTTAAGTAAAGATTTGGTCGCACATAGACTATTAATCAAATAGGGCTTTTAACCACACAAACAATTATCTCAATAATTTGCATTGAAAGTTGTATTAAAGATTAAAAAGGAAATAGAGAAGTTATTGAAGGCCAAATTCTTCAAAATAACCATGTATGCTAAATAGATTTCAAATATGGTACTTATGATGAAGAAAATTGGAAAGTTATGAGTGTGCATCGACTTAAAAATCTAAACAATATGACACCATAAAGATTTGTACCTTATGCATGTCATATATATATTGATAGACATAGCTTTCAGGCATGTAGTAGTAAGCTTAATGGATAGGAATGTCGGCTATAATCAAGTTTATATAGTTGAAGAAGATTTATTGAAAATAGCATTTCGGTACCTAGGTTCATTAGAGCTTTTGAACAAGTGGCAATACCATTTGAGCTTACGACTGCTGGATTCACTTATCAATGAGCAATGAACATTATCTTCCATAACATGATAGGAAAATGCATAGAGGTATCTATTGATGATGTTGTGATTAAAGGTCATTCTTATGAGGACCATTTGGTCTATTTGAGATAAGCTTTTGCCTAAATGTGAAAAGATAACTTGAAAATAAATCCCCTTAAATCCATTTTTTGCATTTTAGTAAGGAATGTCGTAGATTTCCTTATTCATTAGAAGGGACTCAACATCAAGAAAAATAAGGCTAAAGCTATAATGGAAACTTTAACATTAACCAACAAGAAGAAATAACAATATTTTTTAACAAACATCAATTTCCTAAGGAGGCTCATATAAACTTGTCTAATCAAATCAAGGTGTTTTCACTGTTGTTGAAGTTAAAGGATGAAGAATAATTTATGTGACAAATTGAACATCAAGTTGTGTTTAAAGACATCACGAAATATTTGAGTAATCAATTGGTGATGCCTTTACTTATCTAAAGCTAACTTTTAAAAATGTATGTATTAGCCTTAGAAGATGTAATTAGTTGCTTTCTAGCTCAGGAAAATGATGAAGGAAAAGAGATAGCTATTTATTATTTATCTAGGTTGCTAAATATAATTGAATAGAACTATTCAACAATAGAAAAACTATGTCTTACTTTGTATTTCTCCTATTCTAAACTTAGATATTATTTATTGCTAACTACTATTTTAGTTATAGCCATTTTTAACACTTTAGAATATATGCTGGCATAACCATTAATTCATGGTTGGGTTAGAAAATAGGTTTTAGGTTTGACCAAATTCACCTTATAGTATTGTCCTTTAAAAGCAATAAAAGGCCAAGTCATTACTAATTTTGTGGTCAAACATTATAAGTGACCTATCAATTTGTCAAAGTAAATTATTGGAAGTTATATTTTGATGGATCTTGCCATAAGAATGGAGCTAACTACAAGATGTTAATTATAACACTACAAGGCTAATTAGTTGAATTCATATTTTTAACAAACAAAATGCACTCAAACAATGAGGCTAAATATGAGACATTAATAATTGGCTTGGAGTTATTATTAGAATTAAAAGTATGTAATGTGGAGATCTATGGAGATTTACAATCAACCATTTGACATATTTCATATAGGTGTATAAGTCCAAATATGGCTAAGTATTTAGCTACTTTGGCTAGATTATTATATAAGTTCAACAATGTTGTTATGAACCACGTACTTAGAGTTAAAAATGAAAATGCTAATACTTTGGCCCAAATAGCTTCAGGGTATAAATAAATAGTTCAAAAATGATTAAATTAATTTTAATATATGCAAACCTCGAGCCAATAGAAAATAAATAATTATTATGTGCATCTTTTAACCAGTTTTCAATAGATTGGAGGACATCTTTGATCAACTATCTTAATAACCTATCTAGTAGTGCAAGTCAAACAATTAAGATTAAAGATTTGAAATTTATATTGTTGGATAGGGAGTTATATAAAAAAATGCTTTAAAAGGCAATTGTTAAAATGCTTAGGAGAAATCGAAACAATTTTGGCCATTATGGAAAGGCATGAAGAAATTTATGGAGCTTATTAAGCCAAAAACAATATGAGATGGACTCTGATGAGGCAAGGATTTTATTGGCCACAAATAATCAAGGATTGCATAGATTTTGCCAAAGATTATATACAATATAAAAGATATGGACCATTTCAAAGAGTACCAGTTATAGAATTGAAGCATGTAGTTAAACTATGGCCATTTAGAGGTTGGGCTTTGGACATCATTGGAAAAATCTACCCTCTTTCAATAAAAGGCTATCATTTTATTTTAGTGGTAGTTGATTACTTTACTAAATGGGTAAAAGTATCTATTTACAAAGAAATTAAGCAATAAAATGTTATTTATTTTATAGAAAATAAGCTATTATATAGATTTGGCTTACTTGAAACTATAACAACAAATAGAGGAATTGTGTTTATAAGTCAAAAGGTTAAGGAATATGCTAAATCTAAGGTATAAAAATGTTAACATTTACTCCTTATCATGCTTAGGCTAATAAAAAAGTCAAAACTACTAACACACTTATAATTAACTTAATCAAAAAACACATTATCCAATATCCAAGGAATTAGCATAGCATGCTTGGAACATACTATAGGCAATTTGAAGTTTGCATTGAGGTTCAAGTGGAATTACTCCTCATAATTTAGTGTATAGGCATGATGTTGTTTTACTAGTCAAAGTCATTATGCAAGCCTTAAAGGCATAAATGCAAAATGAGTTCTTATAAGACTAATATTATAACTTAATACTTATGAATTAGAAGACTTTGATAAAGTGCATTAGAGTGATTTGGATAATTTGGTTTGTAACAAAGAAAAATTGGTTGAACAATACAATAAACATGTTAAAATATAGAAATTTATTCAAGGCTAATTAATTTAGAAAGTAATGTTTCTAATGCAAGTTAAATTGAATTATGGGAAATGGTCACCTTATTAGGAAGGACCATTTGTGTATTAAGGTTTTTTATAGAAATAATTATTAGATAAAAAATAATGAAGACAATAAAGTCAAAACAATTAATGGAAAATATTTAAAGCAAGATAAACCATGCATCCATGAAATAGAAATTAAGGTTAGGTATAATTTGGTCACATTTGATAAATAGGTTGAAACTTCAGTAAAGTTAAATACAAAATCAGGGCCAAAGTTGTAGTCAAGGTACCTTATAATGTTTTAGCTTATACAAGTCACAAGAAAAAGGTTACAAATTTGTGAAAGGAGATTTGAAGTTATTCCTAAAATTTTCTCTTTTATGCAATCATAGACTTCAAGTTAAACATGGCTTTGCATTCATGAGCCACCTAAAAAAATGGATTCATCACCTAATTTTGGACTATCATGGCTAGTATAAAGATATCAATTGAATACCTCTACAAGATTTTCCAAAACCATTCTATTTTATAAAGCTAATTGTATTCTAAAATATATATACATTATGTAGAAACACATAGTTGGAAAACCCATAATTTTTTTAAAACCTTGTATATGCACCATTAAATTGGAAAAAACTATTTTTTTTGTAGTTGATAAGATTTAATATTTTAAATGCATTACCTTGAAACTAGATGGCAATTTCAACAAATATAACCTCTTTTTTTTTATAGATAAATAGTGTTAAATAATTTTTTTTTTATAAAATTAGAAGTGTTGGAAACTTTTTTCTTCTTTTTTTCTTTCTATCTGAAGGAAATTTTGAAAATTTTAAAATAATAACTTCTTTTGAAATCAAAATCCAAGTTGAATAGGAAAAATACACTTATTTGATTTACAAATAGCTGAAGAATAATGACTTTAAATATAGAAATATTAATGAAGTGATTTCAGAAAAATAATTGATACCTTGAACAATTTTTCAAAAAACTACTTTCAAAATGAGATAAAAACTTAAAGGACTTTCTGTAAAAATAGCCTTGAAAATATATTTATAAAACTTGTTTGAAATTCTATTTTCTTGAAAATTTCTCATGAAACCAAAGATAATTTTGAAGATAACCTTATGAAATTTTAGTAATACACTTATTTTGGAAGCTTAAACCATGAAACTAACATAATAGAATGAAATTTGGTTAGAAAAAACTCAGAAATTAGCTGATCCTATTCATGAAATGTTTTAGAGATAACATACTTTCCTTAAAAATTAAGAAATCAAATTTCTTTCCTTAAATTAAGCTAGAAATAATTTTTCAAATGATTTGATAAATCTTTTCAAATTACATGATCATATATTACTTAAGAAAATACTTTCAAACTTGCAGATATATATCTACCTTTGATGATGAAGGAAACCATTTTTATTTCTTATTTTTCCTTTGAAAAATTGGGCACATTAATTTGTTACATATTACAAAATCATTTTTGTAAAAGCCATTAGATAATTAGAATAATATCAAGTTGTGTATGTATGAAAATACGCATCATTAGCATTAGATATTTATATAAAAAATACTTAGGTTAAGCGGTGACCCAATTGTCATGGTTAGAGTCTTATAGATATGTAGTGTATCAAAAAAATATTTTAAAAGAAATTAAACATGATAATTGTAAATAGAATTAACTATTAGTAAGGTCCACATTAGAATCAAGGGTAGTATAGTCTTTAAATGCTAAAAAGTATGGTGAATTATCTATTGCTACTAGTGGTATGGCTAGTACTGCTAGTGTAAGTGCTCCTAATAGTGCTTCAAGATTTGAAACAAAATCTTTGGAATAATCAATTGTAGACTAAACCTCTTAGAAGCAATTTCATAAAATTGTCACAAGGTATCAACAATTTTAAAGGATGCCATCAAGGGTAAAACATTTGAAAAAAATTATCAACAAGTGGAATGAATAATAAAATTACTCAATTAGATAGTTATCACATTAGTTTTCTAATTAGTTTTAATTAAAAAAACATTTATATACATAATATATATGATAAACATTTCCCTACCACTAAATATTTCTTATTTAGTAATTCTATACACTGCTCTATTGAACACTTAGGCAGAATATAATTTAATCACAAGATCCCATCATAAACATGACACAAGTATTTAAATTATTATTAAATGGCATAGAGGCATAAAAGGTTCCTCTTTGTTACTCTGGGCCAACCATATCCCAAGTTTTTCCTAACCTTGTCTCTTCAGGGTCAATTTTATACCATTTATCTTTTCCATGTGACTTAAAAGTTAGGATGCCATGCCAATCCCTAAACCTTTCCACAAGATCTCATAGCCACATAATTAGTCACAACGTCACATATGGCAATCAAGACAATTATATTCAAGCCAAAAATGTAATATACATCATTTAAGCCTTATTTTTTGCACTTTCATATTTGTGAATCACTTTAGCATAGCAGGGATTGTTCCTTGTAATTATCAACTTATTAATTAACAAGGACATCACACATGAACCTGATGTAGGTGATACGTAAAATATTTACATACTTATTTTCCCTTGTATGATGCATTTTTTGGATGTTATCTTGTTAAATTAAATAAATTTAGTTGCATTTGGTGAATGGATCTTGAATTTGAGATGAAAACAAATATTTTAGATAATGCTGTAATCCGACACTGTTTCAGGTTTTAGGCCATATCTGGAGTTCTGGATGTCCGATTGGGCTGTTCTTTATATGGATGGAAAGCTAAGAAGAAGCCCTAAAACTTTCATGTTTTAAGAAAAGCCCAGTTCGGGACCTAAGGATCTCAAATTCTGCTTGGAAGATGAAACAGTGATTCTGACGGAATCTGACATATGGCTACTAATCTAATCACAACTTGAGCTAGATATGTCCAAATTAGGAGTTCTTTATATGAAAATTGAAGAAAAGATCCAGCCCTACAACTCCTATGTTGACATAAAGATGTAAATCAGCCATTTCGGTGGTCAAAAGTTGCCAACAAAGTGAAACAAATTGTGCTGCGAAAATAAAAAATGTTGGCTGCGTGTGATTGGTAGCAACTTGTCAATTTGGATGGCTTGTAGCTGGTTCATTCACCTATAAATAGGTAGAAGTAGAGAGCATTCAGAGATTCCAAGCATTGAATCATTCATTCATGCATCTTAGATAGTAGTTTAGTTTATGCAATTTTTAGTTCTTGTTTGCCTCCTACATGGAAGGCTAGGTTCTCCTCCTACATGGATGGTTCTATCTCCTAATGGATGGATAGTATTTTCATTTTCATGCATTTGTAATTGTATCCTTATGTTCTCCTCCTACATGGATGGTTCTACCTCCTAATGGATGGATAATATTTTTATTTTCATGCATTTGTAATTATAATCTTGTGTTCATGAATGTGATGATGTTTTTATTCTATGTTTGTGTTTAATTTCATTATGTTCTAATTTTCATCTTTCTAGGGTGATGACGTAACTTGATAATAACGGATTGAATTCTAATCTATTGAAACTAATTTCGATTTTATTTCCTAGATTGAGTTTTAATTATTGCTCTTAATGCTTTCAATTGATTGGCCACCTTTTGAATGAACTCAATACGTGTGTTGAGACCGGAAGGAGATACATGTGTATGGAACCTATAATTAAAACCGTAAATTGCATATGAAATAGGAATATATTCATATGGTTTATGTAGTCTTAATGAGTTCCATAAATCCTAATGCATGATTAGTTGTTTTAATTCACATAGGAATATAGTGGATTAGCAATTAATTATAGAATTACTTGACCTTGGAAGAGGCTAGTAATTAATTTAGGAAAACTCGACTATCAATTAAGGGAGTTAAAATTGGGTTAGTGTAGATAGATGATTCAATCCAAAGTTGTCAAGTGAAGTCTGATCCCTAGGTCTTTTATTCATCTTCATCCTTACTCGAATTGCATTCATATTTATTTTAAGTATTTTCTGCATCAATCTTATTTACTCACTTCATTCTCCAACTTATCGATTTGCCAAATAGTGTTAGGATTATGAATTTTGGTACTTAGTGAAACAATCCTCGTGGGAACGATACTTTCTCATCACTTTATTACTTGTTTACGATAGTGTGCACTTGCGCTAGTTGATAAACCATTTCACACGTAACAAGTTTTTGGCGCCGTTGCCGGGGATTGTTATCATTAATATCAATACCAAGTAATCTTAATCCTAATTTGGTTTTTATTTTACATTTTCTTCTTTCTTTGGTGTTTCTTTTCTCTTTTCAGGTTTGTCCTAGTGTATGACCAGATCAAAAGTTGCTGAGCCACTGCTATTTGATTTTGAGATCGAGAGAACTTGTCGAAGGAATCGAAAAATACAGAAGCAGTCAACTGTAGATCAAGGAGAAGCAATGGCAGATTTGAGAGAAGAACAAGACACTAAAGCACTCCGTGACTATGCCACACCAACAGTCATGGATACCATTTCTGGAATCAGGAGACTACCTGTACCAGCCAACAACTTTGAAATCAAGCCAGCCATAATTCAAATGATGCAAGCAAATCAGTTTGGAGGTTCTCCAATAGAAGATCCGAATGCACATATAGCCAGCTTTCTGGAAATCTGTGATACATTCAAGCATAATGGCGTTTCTGATGATGCCATAAGGTTGCGACTTTTCCCTTTCTCACTTAGGGATAAGGCTAAAAGCTGGTTACACTCTTTACCAGTGGGGAGCATCACTACATGGAACATATTGGCACAAAAATTCCTAGCAAAATTCTTTCCTCCAGCTAAAACTGCAAAAATGAGGAATGAAATTGCTTCATTTACCCAACATGACATGGAAAGCCTTTATGAAGCATGGGAAAGATACAAGGAGCTGCTAAGAAGATGTCCTCATCATGGGCTACCAGATTGGCTACAGTTGCAGACTTTCTATAATGGATTGTCTAATGCTACCAGAACACTTGTAAATGCTGCAGCTGGTGGATCATTAATGGGAAAAAGCATCGAAGCTGCTATGGAGCTGTTGGAAGAAATGGCAGCAAATGCTTACCAATGGCCTTCTGAACGCAGCACTTCAAAGAAAGCACTTGGAGTTCATGAGCTAGACATTCTAACCACTTTGTCTTCTCAAGTTACCTCTTTATCCAAGCAAGTGAGTTCATTAACAGCTCAAGCAAATGCAATCAGAACTCCTGCAGATGCTTGTGATTTATGTGGAGGCCCTCACATGTGCACACAATGCCAAGAAGGAAATCCATTCATTCCTTCTCAACTTGAACAAGCCAACTATGTGGGGAATCAAAATCGTCAAAATGATCCTTTCTCAAACACATACAATCCAGGATGGAGAAACCACCCTAATCTAGGGTGGAGGAGTAATCAGAATGTGTTCAAACCTCAAGGAAATTATCAACAACAAATTCAGCAATCACCACCACAACCAAAGGCGAATTTAGAAGAAGCATTGGCTCAACTAACCATGAATACTTCCCAATTCATGGCCAGAACAGAAGCTGCATTCAAAAATCAGGAAGCAATCATGCAAACTCAAGCAACCTCAATCAAAAATCTGGAGGTGCAAATGGGCCAAATTGCAAGTATGCTGAATTCCAGACAACCAGGCACTTTACCCAGTGACACTGAAAGAAATCCTAGAGAGCAAGTAATGGCTGTTTCATTAAGGAGTGGGAAGCAGTTAAATGAGCCAGAACCAAGGAAGAAAAATAAAGAAGCTCAGAAAGAAGATGAGGTGATTCCAGGAAGAATGACTTTTCCAGATAATCCTCCACCATATGTTCCACCAGTTCCATTTCCTCAAAGATTGGTGAAAGCTAAGCTAGAAGAATTTCTGGAGGTGTTTAAGAAGTTGCATATCAACATCCCATTTGCTGAAGCTTTAGCCCAAATGCCCAGTTATGCGAAATTTATGAAGGAGATTTTATCAAAGAAATGCAAACTGGAAGATTTTGAAACTGTAGCCTTAACTGAAGAGTGTAGTGCAATTCTCCAAAAGAAACTACCGCCAAAGCTTAAAGATCCTGGGAGCTTCTGCATACCCTGTACCATTGGAGAGTGTGAATTTGAAAAAGCCTTATGTGACCTTGGTGCAAGTGTGAATTTGATGCCATTATCCGTCTACAAGAAGTTGGGATTGGGAGAAGTAAAACTAACTACCGTGTCACTGCAGCTAGCAGATCGTTCAATAAAGCATCCACGTGGAATCCTTGAGGATGTGCTAGTAAAAGTTGATAAATTCATCTTCCCAGTGGATTTCATAGTGCTTAACATGGAAGAAGACCAAGAAATTCCTATTATTCTTGGGAGACCATTTCTTGCAACTGGACAAGCTCTAATTGATGTGCAGAAGGGAAAGCTAACTTTACAGGTTCAAAATGATCAAGTATCTTTCAATATTTTTAAAGCTTTTCCATATGAAGATAATATCTGTTATAGAGTAGACACATTGACCAATTGCATGAAAGATGTAATGCATAAAACCTGCATAGAAGAGCCATTAGTGGTAGGAATGGTTGATGCATCAAAGTCTACTGATTCTAAAATCCTAAAGCAGATTAATTGCCTTGAGGTAAACCACGGGCAAAGATTGAAAGAATACAATGACAGTGCATTCAAGACCATCAAAACTGTCATCACGCTCGAGGAGCCAGCTGGTAAGTATAAAAGAAAAAGAAAAAGAAAAAGAAAAAGAAAAAGAAAAAGAAAAAAGAAAAGAGAATAAAGCAATAGGTTAGGACTTTGTCTAGCTAAAGACGTTAAAGAAGGGCGGCTGCTTGGGAGGCAATCCAAGATTTCTTTCTCTTCTCATTTCTTTTCTTATTTAAGCACACATCGCACAACATTTTTCACTCACAATTTCAGCTTTCATCATTTTCATCATGGAGGAATGCCTTGTAAAGCTTAAGAGCAGATTCCCTACTCTTCCCAAAGATGTGCTCAGGAAAATCTACAACTGTCGACTTGAAAGAATGAGGGCATTTAAGCGTTTGGGTCTTCCCGAGGACATACGTTGGATTATTGAAGCTAAGGTACGTTTAGCAGGTGAGTTTCATGAATCATTTGTTAGACGTATGCTAGGTATGGGAAGAAGTTCTTACTCTAAAAAGAGAAGAGCTAAAAGAATGAGAGTCTGTCATAAGTGTGCAAGGTGGAACTGTAATAGGCTCTGTAGGAGTAAAGGAATGATTTCAGTAAATCGAGAGGACAAAATCCGATTCATAAAGGATGGACTGAGTAAAGAGTCATTGGATAATATTATTCAGACTTTTGAGACGCATCTTAGCGGAGATGTTCATGTTGTTCTTCTTGATTTAATGAACTTATTCCATACAGAAAAGGAGCACTACAGTCTTGGGGATCTGACTGTAAAAGACCCTGTTTGCCAGTTTATAAGAAAATTGGATGGGAAGCAAATCCTCGGCTCATAGAAGCCGTTTAAGCCATTACTGAACGAAAAATCAGAGGAAGATGTGAGCCACAATCACAACTACTGTACATATGTTTGTCTGCTTTACTTTACCTTTATCTTTTTATCTTTACAGCTATTTTTTTTTTACTTTTCGTACATTTCTCTTCTTTTTAAGTTTACCTTTTCAGAAACTTTTTGACTTTCTTTACATTCCGTATTCTACTTTGTTCAGGCCATTATTACACCTGTCAGTTTTGCACAGTATTTTTCTGATATTATCTTATTTGCGTGATTTCTTTGTTTCTGCTTTTGTATTATAAGAATGCATTTCAGCAATCACACTTTGCAAAATGTCTGAGAGCGAGAGTAAAGAGGAGGAAGAGGTCGAAAAACCATCAAAATGTGGACTTAAATCTTTCTGTGTTTTTGGTGAATCTTTTGCTGGAAAGAATGTAGAACTTCTGCTAGCAGCAACTGAACTTGGTCATGCATTAGCTACTAGAAAGATTGCTTGCGTGTATGGAGGAGGGCTTAATAGCTTAAAAGGAAGTGCGGCCTTTTCTGCCAACATTAGAGGAAGCAAAATACTGAGTGTCCTTGTGAATGGTTTAGATGATCAGAAATACGCCATCAGTAAAACATTAAAGGTTTCAAACTTGCCTGAACGTATGGGATACATGCTTTATAGTGCTGAAGCCTTTATTGCTTTACCTGGTGGTTTAGAAGCATTAGATGGAATTTCCAGCATTGCATATTGGATTAACTTGAACTTTCATCAGAAGCCAGTAGGTTTATTTAATGTTAATGGTTTTTATGATAGTTTGCTGTCTTTTTTAGACCAAGCTGTGGAACAAGGATTCATACCCCAAGCGACTCGCCGTGCCATAATGTCTGCCTCAACTGCTGATCAGCTGATTGACCAATTGCAAAGCTATACACCTAAACCAGATCCATCAGTGAAAAAGAAAGATTGGCAATCTCCAACCAGCAGTCAGAAGCATGAGCCCGACACTACTCTCCGGTTGTAACTTTCTTTACTCTTGGTTTTACTCCCAAAAATTTCTTTTATGTGTGCGTTGTTTATGCATTTCTTTTTAATAAACCCTTTTTGCTACTCTGCTGAAGACATTGGGGACAATGTCTACATTAAGTGTGGGGGGGAAATTATTAAAAAAAAAAATTATTTTTATTTTTGGTTACTTTGTAGGATATTTTGGTAGAGAACCATGAGATTTATTATAAAAGAAAAGGGATGGCCGAGTAAAGAGCTTTTCACTCTTGATACGCATAAAAAAAAAACAAAAAAAAAACAAAAAAAAACAACAAAAAAAAAATATTAAAAAAAAAAATTCCTGCTTATTAGGTTCTTTTCAATAATTTTAAAAGATTTCATAGCATGATTGAACAACTTTCTTACTTCTTAGGATTGATAGCTTTTGCAATGGATTTTGAGTTGGATTGAGTTGGAAACCTCTAACCGTGAGATTTTGAGCCTATTTGTTGAATCAATATTATATTTCTTGCGTGTGATATTCACCTGTTAAGTTGTCACTCTAGAACTTGCATGAAATCTGGTTGAGATTACAATTTACATGCATACTCAGATATGATAAAGGCATTTTTTTTCCTCAATTTGAACTAAATAGCCAACCCTGCAGTTTTACCATTGATAAACCCCTTTGAGCCTGATTAACCGTTTCTTTGCTTTAACCTATTAATATGTCATTTAATGAAATATCAATTGTCTTTACTTAACCCTAGGGATTAGTAGAGCATTTGAATCTTTGAAAAATGGGTTTTTGACAAAGTGTGGAGGAATATGTATTATTAACTTCAAAGTTGCGAGGGTTTATTTTCAAAAAAAAAAAAAAAAACTAAATAAATATAATTCAAAAAAAAAAAAGAAAAAAAAAGAGAGAAATTGATGTGAATCTTAGGCTGCTATGTTAAGATAAAATTATTTAGAGATTACCCATGTTTTAATTGCTCTATTAATTTCTCTCCTTATTTCAGCCTTTCTTATCCCTATTTTATCTTTCCTTTACCTTGGCCTCATTACAACCCTTAATAAGACCTTTTGATTTGAAGTGTGCATGTAAATCAGGTAGTGGAGATTGAGAATTTATGCAAGCCTATGGTAGTGCAATCTTTAATAGGATGAATTTGAGTGAAACACTTGCCAATAAACACTTGAGAGAGGAAGAGTTCCAGTGATTATATCAATCTGATTCAATCCTTCTCAAATGAAGTTGCAATTTCTTTTTGATTTTATATGTCAAGATTTATTGATTCATGAATGCTATGATATCTTTGTACTTTAATTATCTTTCTTATGTTTTTCTAACTATCTCATGGGTAGATTAGTACTAACATTAGCATTAGTATTAGTTTTCTTTTATTTTGTGTTTGTCCGAGGACGTCCAAAAGCTAAGTGTGAGGGAATTTGATACGTAAAATATTTACATACTTATTTTCCCTTGTATGATGCATTTTTTGGATGTTATCTTGTTAAATTAAATAAATTTAGTTGCATTTGGTGAATGGATCTTGAATTTGAGATGAAAACAAATATTTTAGATAATGCTGTAATCCGACACTGTTTCAGGTTTTAGGCCATATCTGGAGTTCTGGATGTCCGATTGGGCTGTTCTTTATATGGATGGAAAGCTAAGAAGAAGCCCTAAAACTTTCATGTTTTAAGAAAAGCCCAGTTCGGGACCTAAGGATCTCAAATTCTGCTTGGAAGATGAAACAGTGATTCTGACGGAATCTGACATATGGCTACTAATCTAATCACAACTTGAGCTAGATATGTCCAAATTAGGAGTTCTTTATATGAAAATTGAAGAAAAGATCCAGCCCTACAACTCCTATGTTGACATAAAGATGTAAATCAGCCATTTCGGTGGTCAAAAGTTGCCAACAAAGTGAAACAAATTATGCTGCGAAAATCAAAAATGTTGGCTGCGTGTGATTGGTAGCAACTTGTCAACTTGGATGGCTTGTAGCTGGTTCATTCACCTATAAATAGGTAGAAGTAGAGAGCATTCAGAGATTCCAAGCATTGAATCATTCATTCATGCATCTTAGATAGTAGTTTAGTTTATGCAATTTTTAGTTCTTGTTTGCCTCCTACATGGAAGGCTAGGTTCTCCTCCTACATGGATGGTTCTATCTCCTAATGGATGGATAGTATTTTCATTTTCATGCATTTGTAATTGTATCCTTATGTTCTCCTCCTACATGGATGGTTCTACCTCCTAATGGATGGATAATATTTTTATTTTCATGCATTTGTAATTATAATCTTGTGTTCATGAATGTGATGATGTTTTTATTCTATGTTTGTGTTTAATTTCATTATGTTCTAATTTTCATCTTCCTAGGGTGATGACGTAACTTGATAATAACGGATTGAATTCTAATCTATTGAAACTAATTTCGATTTTATTTCCTAGATTGAGTTTTAATTATTGCTCTTAATGCTTTCAATTGATTGGCCACCTTTTGAATGAACTCAATACGTGTGTTGAGACCGGAAGGAGATACATGTGTATGGAACCTATAATTAAAACCGTAAATTGCATATGAAATAGGAATATATTCATATGGTTTATGTAGTCTTAATGAGTTCCATAAATCCTAATGCATGATTAGTTGTTTTAATTCACATAGGAATATAGTGGATTAGCAATTAATTATAGAATTACTTGACCTTGGAAGAGGCTAGTAATTAATTTAGGAAAACTCGACTATCAATTAAGGGAGTTAAAATTGGGTTAGTGTAGATAGATGATTCAATCCAAAGTTGTCAAGTGAAGTCTGATCCCTAGGTCTTTTATTCATCTTCATCCTTACTCGAATTGCATTCATATTTATTTTAAGTATTTTCTGCATCAATCTTATTTACTCACTTCATTCTCCAACTTATCGATTTGCCAAATAGTGTTAGGATTATGAATTTTGGTACTTAGTGAAACAATCCTCGTGGGAACGATACTTTCTCATCACTTTATTACTTGTTTACGATAGTGTGCACTTGCGCTAGTTGATAAACCATTTCACACGTAACAGTAGGTCTTATGGTCATAAACTTAATCAATTAGAGATAATAGATATGCTAACTTTTAACATTATTTTTGAATATTGAATGTGATCTTTTAACACTTTCATCAGTAAAGATAGAATCTTGTAGCCTTTAGATACCTTTTATCATATTCAAAAATCATTAAGGTGAGGTTAAAATTCCATCCACTAGCCATAACCATAACATAATATAATATATAGCATAATCTAGCAAGAAAGAGATTTATAGTTATCTCGTCACCTTACTACTAACCATTTGAAGCATTTGAGCTTTCATTCCTACATGCTAGATTACCAAGTTACATATCCATGCAAGAGTTCACTATCATTCACAAATACTCTTGCATATAACCTTATTAGTGTTCATATGATTCTTAAATAAATCATATCATACTTTATGCACTAATCATATAATAGGTCTATGGTTTCATTGTGAAATTTATAGAGCAGTGTCCATTTTTTTATAGAATTCTTATTAACATTCAAGCATTTATTTAAAACATTAACTTAACACATTATTACACTAGTGAAAGAATAAAATATCAATCTCAAATGGCTAAGAAACTCATAATTTTTGCAGTAAAACCATGGAGTTCTTAACTTGAATTTTTCAAGTTCCATAACTTCTAATTCTAAGCAAATTCATTCCTATGCTTTGTACAATATTCTAACAAGTAAGCCAATGATTTTTCCTTACTAATTCATTCACAATAGCTTCCAATATAAAACTACACAATATTACTATACAATAATATCCAAGAGTTAAGAAACACAATCATGAACTTGTATTAAGTTTTAACAATCACTCTTGTACTTAAAAATTCTATTTAAAATAAAATTTTTTGTTGAATTTTTTTCCAAAATATCAAAATTTAATATTTGGACATTTAATAATATTTTTAAACTTTTTCATACTCAAAATAACTCATAGAAGGTACTTTTGTATTCAACTATCAAAACATCTCAAAGATGGCACCTTCAGCTTTGAAAATCCATTTAAAATATCAAACTTATTTTTTTTTAAATTTCTAGAATTAATATTAATTGATAGGATATTATATTTAACCATTTTTACAAAAAAATTATATAAATTATCCACAACTCTAAGTATTAAAAACACTTTAAAGTGGAGTTACTTATATTTGAAAAACCCATATTATTTGCAAATATTTATGAAACTTTCTAAAAGTTTCTATAATTTAAAACAAGAATTTAAATGAAATTTTAAATATTTTTCATGCTCAAAATATGTTACACTACTTACTACTTCAAGCAACTATAAAGTTCCATCAAAGAAAGCAATACTTTTTCATAAAAAAGTATCTTTTAATGTAACTTCTATCAGAAAAATCCAAAAATTTCCAACCATGTTTTTGAGACATTAAACATGACTTATAAACCATAAAATAAGTTAGAAAAGTCACCAAAATACTTTATTAGTGAAAACTAATTTTTTAGAAAACTTTACTACTTGAAAGTATAGTCTTAAAAATAGTTTTTCTACATTTTTTTCTCAAAATTTCAAACATGTTTTTGAACATATTCTTACTAAAAAATTTGCATATTATTGTTTATAAACATTACTAGAATAGTTTAGAACATAGTATAACAATTTTTCCTCACAAAAGTAGAATTTTTCTACATGAAATTTTATAAAACCCATGAGCTTATAATGCTTGATTCAAAGTGAATTTGGCTTGAAAACTTTGATGTAATCATTCTAAAGCCTTCAAATTAGAATAAAGTTTAATGTTTACTCATTTTTTATCATGAAAATAGAAAATTTCCCTTTTAAATATAGGAGAACTTGTGAACCTTTATAAAGTAAAACTAATCCTTTTCTAATTTCAAACTTGTTATTCATGCATTCTATCATCCTTAAGTAGAGTATAGTGTGTTATCTTTTGATGAAATAATAATAGAAATTTGCCTCTTAAGCTAAGAAAATTGTGAACTATTCCATGTTTTCTTAGTAAAATTTTTCTTTCATTTTCATGTAAAATCATATTCCCAAAATTTTGCTAGTGTAAAAGAAATCATTCCTACAAATCATTTTAAAACCAATTTTTTTAAAATCTTTTCTTGAAAACTTAGGAGCACATATTAGCAAGTAATTTACAATGACAACCATGGCTTCAACACAACAATCACAAATAATCATACATACACACACACACACACACACACACACACACATATATCTTATACATGAACATCATTAAAAAGAAAACTAAGAAGAAAAGAATTGAATCTCTAGTCACTCAAGGATTCTTGTAGGACTTGTTTCCTCTGCCTAGATTCTAAAGTGTAGCATCTAAAAGAATACAAAATTAGTGAAGAATCTAAAAAATATAATTATGAAAAGAAAATGAATTCATAGGAATTTATGAGCTTTTATTTCTACTAGAAAATCAAGAGGGCTCCTAACTTTAACCAATCTTCAAGAACACTTAAATAACTAATGAAAACTTACTAGAAAATAGCAAAAGCTCTCAAAATTACACTTTCTCTCTCTAAATTCTCTCTCTAGTCATGTGCACTTTAGAATGAAGAAGAAATGATCTAATGCTAGCTATTTATAAAAAAAATTTTAAGTAACCTCCAAGTAAATGACACTATCTTGTATCATCTAGCTTGTATTATCTTTTAATATTCCAAGAATATGCCTCCATAAGCTTATATCCTAGCATATATGCTTGAGATTTTCTTATTCTAAATTCCTTAAAATATTCCATTACTTGATGAACAAGTCCTCCAATCATATTTTTCTTGTTTAATTATAATTATAAAATTCACATAGTATTTACATTAAAGCCTTTAAAGTAAGCTAGAATCCATTTCTTCTTCCTTCGTGACCACGCATACCCTTGAAAATTTTCTAAAATTTTAATTTTGCCACCTTGGGTTATTTAGGATGCTCTTGAGTAAATGCACTAAGTTACTCCTAAACCTTATTAACCTTGGATCCTAAATACTTCAAATTTCCTAACATTTTTCCTAGTAACTCCTAATGGATTTTCTTTTTACTAATATTAATGAATTCTTTTACTAAAAATAATAATCATTTCTACTAATTATTCATTAACAAATACAACCTAGTTTTATCCTTTCAATTTTTGCTTACTAGGTTTTTTCTAGGTATTATAGTTGAGCATTGGTCGATTAATATTCCTTCATTGCTTCTTTAGCCTTTGTTTCAACTCTAGCTTGTCTACATTCACAACTTGTAGTTTGGACTCTAAGGTTTTTTGAGATTCTTCAAGTTGTCTTAACTCTTGTTTTAGTTGTGTTATTTTGGCTTTAACGAACAAAATCTTATCATCACAAGCTTAACACTTTGTTTGAAAAGATTTGCAAAGTGGCTTGCCAGTTTTGCCAAAATCAAGTAATTAATGTTTATGTCAAGTAAAGGATAGGTAGATTCTTTTAATAGTCAAAGCCTTGCTTTGTTCAGCCATTATAGAAGAGAAGTTTTTATGGTATGTCCATGATGAAAGTTTTAAGTTTCTCACAATTCTCTCGGTTCTTAACCACTGCTTATAGATCTTGACTAAGAACTTTTTCAAGAGAACATACTATAGCTTTTATCTTCCTAGCACATTCATTATTAACTACAAATTTCTCAATTGATTGGACAGTAAGCATAAAAGAAGTAGAATGACTACCTCTTGATGCAAAAGAGTTAAGGATAACAAATAGATCTTCATTATCTTCACTCTTATTTTTTGTCTTATTTCTTAATATTTTCTTTTGCCGTGTTACAATTTGCATTTAGTAGTTCAAGATCTCAAAAGGGGATTTCAATGTTGAGATGCCTGAGTTCAATACCTTTTAAGTAATCTTTTACATTTAGTTACTATTTAAGATCACCTCTCATTGGATCTTCTTTATCTAAATGATCTCCTTCATTACTGAATGATAGTAGGCCTATTTCCAACAAACTTTGCACTAGGTTAGCTAGAGTTTACATTGATATTTCTTAAGTAAGAATGGTTAGTATGATGTTTGGAGTGGAAATGGTTGTGATAGGATATTGAGTTCGATTCTTTAAGTTTTTAGTTGCTAAATTAAGAGGAGTCAAAGGCTGATCTAAATGGGTTCACCTAAAATCAATTGAAGTACAATGCTATAGTTGCCTAACATTTTATTCTTAAAATAAAAGGTATCAATCATCAATTTAATAAAATAATAAAAAATTTAAAATGCTAAATTAGCTCTACTTCAGGAGTAGCCTTGATCGATTAAGGCAGATTTTGCAGTTATGAATTAGTTGTTGGTATTTTGATATAAGGCAAAGTTATAGAATAATCCACGTGAGGCTATGAAACCAAAGTCTTCAACCTTGATCACTTTAGCTTAGGTGAGTCACTCCTTCTTTGACCAGTTGATTGTTAGTAGTGTTAAAGGTTATGCTTTTCTTCGAGTACTTTCTTTTCTTTAAAGCTTAGATTGTAGCTTTATCTTCTTCTAGAAACATTTCTTTAGCTTCTTGATGTTTCCTTTTTAACTTCTTTAATCATTAAGCTATATGTTTGGCTTTGGTCATAGTCTTAGGAATGTGCTCCAAAGGGATAGCTGAACCCTCAACTAAAAGATAAGTAACATTACAAAATCATAAGCTAGCTAAAATAATAAAAAATGATAAGATATGTTAAAATTTACCTAGTGGTGGATTAAGGGTGGCTTGAGGTATATATTTAGCTAATTTGGCCACTTCACTAGAAGTATAAGGAAATACAAATGCTATTGTCACCCTAAGAGTGTAAACCTTTGTTCTCTTTGGCTTTATATACGTAGCTAAATTGAAAAGTGCATAAAGTAAAGGGTTTAATTTTGGTTAAAAAGGACATTTCATTAAAGAGGTCTCAAAACCTCGATTTCTAAAAAAAATAAATTAAAAATTTTCTTTTCAAAAGCCTGATCATTGGCCTTTTTCTTTTTCTTTTTTTTTTAAGGAAGCTTCAACCTTATAGAGTGTGTAATTTATACATCTATAATCATATTCAAAATTGCAATATTTCTCAAAGGCAAAATTTTCACTATAATGCATGCTTGCAGTTTTCTTTAAAGCATCCACGGTTTGCAAAAAAGTGACATGAGTTAGTTTTTCATCAATAGTCATGTCAAAATATTTGTTAAGCTTTAAAAGAATGAATAATGGAATAGGTTAAAATTTTTGGCAAGAAATTTACTAATAGCATCAATAAGATGCACTTTTGTAAGTTTCAAAATTAGGCCTTAAATATCTTTTTCAATAAAGTCTAAGGATAAACCTTCGATAAGGTCGAAATGGCGAGCCAAAGTATTAAGCAAGACTTTGAAGGATGAAGGAGAAGCTTCATTTAGGAAGCTAATTAAGATGCATGAGGGACAAAATAACCTTGACAAAATCTAAATACTAATAAGGTTAGTTAGGTTAGAAAGGGATTTAAATTAGTTAAGACCCTTAAATTGAGAGTAGAAACAATCAATTCGTTTCATCATATAGGTTGAAGCCAAAAAGGTGTAAATAATTAAAAAGAAATATTTAAACAACTTTTCAAGAGTTTTTAACTTAAGTTTGTTATTTAGGATACCTTAGGTTAGCCTAATACTTTCAACATAAGACTTAACTTCTATTCCAGTATCCTTTTTTTTTTTTGCAAGTGAAAGTCTTCCAAGAAAATAGTAGTCAACAAATACCCTTAGTAAGCCTCCTATGTTGGTGAAGAGTTTACATTGTTTGAGAGACTTTGAAGTAGTAGTGATTGTATCGTAAATATAAGCAAGAATGGAAGAGGTTAAAGCTACTCCTAGGTCTTCATTTAAGATTGTGGCAAGAAGGACATAAGTCAATGAGACCTTTAGAGAAGGGATGCAATAAAGATGTTTGCATAGCCAAGAAGTTAAGAAGGTAATATGTTTAGCATTACCAACAAATAAAGCCTATACTCTTAGATAGGTATCCATAAAGGTAGTAAAAGATGAATTTGATGGAGTGATTGGGACTAAGTGATTGGAAGTATCAGTTGAAGGTTGAAGATAAGGATATACAATTTTCTCTACTGAACTTAAAATGGTAATAGGCAAAACTTCAAAAATAGAAAGGTGTATGGGGTTAAAGAGACATGGAAAGAGTTAGTCAAATGGGATTAGAAGGATACATTAATGATACCATAGATCCATTGGCTCTTATAAAGAGCCTTGATGGCTGAATGGCTTCAAAAATGCCTTTAGACTTTTAGAGGGTTTCTTTAGATTTTTATACTTAGTCAAGCTAAGAGATGTGATTTGCTATTGAGATGGAAGTAGAATAAAGGAAATTGTAAAAGGTTTTATTTTCCTTATCGATCTAAGGGTAAATGAGAATGGAAGTTTTAGTAAACAATATGCTTAGGGGAAGAATCCTCAACGGAAAAAACTATGGGACTAAAGTAAATGCATCATGGTTCATGCTCATTAGCCATAAAATTTGGAAATGTGAAAACTATCTAGAGCTTCAAAATATTAGAGCCTTGTAAGTTTGGATCTATCACTTTCACTAGGGTAAAGCAAGTTAAGACTATGTGGATGAGCTAGATAAAGCAACATTCATGGTGAAAATGATAAAAGTGGCTTGATGCAAAAGATTTGCATCAGAAAACTATGTAAACTTTTAAATTTTGTGTAGTAAAGCTAATAAATGTGACAATTGTAACCAAACTAACACAAACTAGGATGCCATGTATGCTAGCTATAGATTTGATGAAGATATAGTCATAAGTTTAATGAGGAAACTATTAAAAATGAAGAAGAAGGATTGGATGACAAGACAATATCATTTAGACAGCAATGCTTGAGGTTCTACTAAAAAATTTATCTTCATTTTCATTATTTGGCAAAAGTTTTAATTAGAAAACCATATCAAAATGGTATAATTGTTCCTTGACAAGTGGTAATTCTTAGACCAAGATGTAAGCCAAATATTCTAACATAATGGTTTTCTTCTCACAGGATGGTTTATCATTTTTTTAGTAGCTCTTTGTCCTAAACATAAGATGAACAATTATGATTGGATGATTTAACTTTCCTTCATGGATTTTCAATTATAATTATGACACAATAGTTTAACTTCTATTTGGCAACTCAAAGGACCTAAACTAGAGGGTCTTTATTTCAAAATTGAAATTTTGGCTAAATATTCCTACAAATCAAAATAAGTCACTAATGGTGAATTATATGGTTATAGTTAGATTGACTAAATGTCTACTTAGAGAAATAAAGGTTCAAGCCATATTGTATTTAGGCAGTTGATTAAAAACATGATGGTTTCATGTTGAAGCCACATTAAGGCATAGGAGGCACTTCAAAAAGTACATATTGCCATTCAAGCTAATAATTACTTTCATCCTAAAGTATAAATAGATAAAGAAGGATTCAAAAAAGGATTTTTTTGGCTAACCTTACTATATTTTTACAACTTATATGCATACTCTACATGAAACTTGCATTACTCTATTGGAATTTTCCTTATTCTTTTTGTAATTCCATGTAATTCTTATTTCTGGATCTATGTATAAGTGCATTAGGATAGTGTTTCCAAATTCATCTGCTCAATTCCTATGATTATATTTGATGTACATGTCTTTGAAAGGACTTTACAAAGGTTATTTTGAATTACACTTGAATTTCTACTTTTTGGGGAACTTTCATATATTTCTAGGTGATTATTTAAGGTTTGGGCTAAAAATTTACAATTCCAATTAAGTTTTTTTTATAGACACTAGGTTTTGTGTAGTTTACTAGCAAAGCTCTGACTAGATGTGTTAATGTAAGAAACACAATTAATAAATGATGAAATCAACTAATAAAGTGTATAGTTATATAAATAATCATCCAAAAATACATAAAGTGCACTAAAAAGTGACAATTCAAGTCTAATTCACAGTAACTTTCACTAAGTCCTTTTCAAAGGCACATACATCAAAGAAAATCATAGGAATTAGGTAGATGTATTTGAAAACACTATCCTAATGTGCTCATACTCAAAGATTTGAAAACAAGAATTACATAAAATTGTACAAAGATTAAGGAAAATTGCAATAGAGTGATGCAAGTTAGACATAGAGTGCACTTATAAGTTATTTCTAATGAGATTGGCAAAATAAAAAACAAAAAAAAAATCTCTTTTTGAATCTTTCTTCATCTATTTATACTTTAGGATGAGAGTAATTATTGGCTTGAATGGAAATTACATGCTTTTTGGATCACTTTTTATATGTCATGACTCGATTCTTGAGTATGATGATCGGTGTAAAAATCTTAACTACTATTAATATACTAACTAGCTATTTTTATAAGCCTTTAAAACATATCTAACTCATTTACTTTCATAACTCTACTAAAAATATACATAACCAATTATAGAAAATAATATTTACTTACATATGCGTAAACAAGTTCAAAACATAATTTGCATAAATCAAATGATATTTGTATAAAAGTGTAAATTTTTTTAAAAATCTAACTTTATACATAATTACTATTAGAAGATAAAGCCTTTAAGTAAGACATCATGGAAATATTATAAGGAAGGTTTTCAAAAGCGAGAGGAAGATTGTTGCACAAGTGTCAGTCATCTTTGTGGGATCCATGCTCCATATCTATAAATAAAAATCCAACAGAAAAAATGTCAATATTAAAATACTCAATTAATGGCTACTATTCTCCTTTTCTAGAGAGTTTTCACCATAATAGATCAAAGACATATGTATATAACAATGTAAAATAAATAATGATTTAGTTTAACTCTATTATATATGTTATAACATTTCTATATAATATTTACAAAGATTACTCTAAAGAATGGCAATAGTTGATTCTCCTTATACCTTTGGTTTAGTTTTACCCCATTTCACCCTAGGTATTAAGCCTCCAACCTTATCCTTCCAACTCTTACCACTTATCTCCTTCTTTGCAAATGATGAATAACTCCTCTCATAAATCAAATTTATATTGAGTAATGTTATGATGTTGGCTATAGCATTAATTACTTATTTCAAGTACATTAAGTATGGTCAGAATATTAACTATGCCATAAAATTTTTGAAATTCTCATATGCATTCACATTTGATCATCACATGGTATCATATCCAAGGTTGATATATAACCTTTCCCTTCATAATGATAGAACAAAACTTAACTCTTCTAAATAGCTATCAATTATAGTCCATACATCATCAATTACTTCATGCATTTCAATGTCTTATAACATTTCTCAATAAGAATATTCAAAATTTAACTTCCTATGTGATATAGAAGATTTCCATAGTTTTGTGTCTTTATGAGTTACAAAACTAATTCAAATTTTTACCAAAATTTTATCTTATGTTCCTAACACATTAATATACATCAAATATGAATTTTCTTATAATTAGTCATTTTCAAGTACTATTCACTTAGTACCACAACCATAAAAATCAAAATAGGAGAGCACAAGAGCAATTATAATATAAGCCTATTTTCAATATCCAAACCACTTTCAATCATCATTAAATTTTGATATAATATCCATAACATATTAAATGATGAAAGACTTCAATTATTTCCAAAAATTTCCACATTAGTGTTGTTCATATAGAACCGAAATCTCAGAATTACAAATTCTAGGCAATTTTAGAGTTATAATGGAAAAGAGGCCTTTTAGGCATCCAAAATAAATCCAATTGCTCCTAAATTTCTATACAGGGTTACTAACATGTTAATAATAAAAGAAAATTAATTAATTTAATTTTTCTAAATCAAATAATGGCATGAGTAGCACCAAACAATAACATATAGAATTAAAAATTTTGTTTCAACTATTGTAACTAAAGTCTATTCAAATGTACTTTTCATAACTCTAAAATTTCTCAAAATTTTCTAATTTTCTCTACGCCTATCCTAACATTATTTATAACATTAAAAATATCAAAAATTGAAATTTTAGAAATTTGTAGTCCTTGTTTCCATAGAACAACAGGAACATTTTTGTAACGGCCCTACCGTTAATAGGTAACATAGAATCATTATAGCGTAAAAATACGGTTAGATAGTTTTGATATGAACTTGGGATTACCTTAAATGACCTTAAACTAATTCTTTTCTTTTTTCAACTTGTTGAAATGATTTAATTTGATATATGCTCTTGTTTAACTTAATTTCATAGATAAAGCTGAGTCTATTAGAATTTTGAAAATTTTTCTGAGTGCCTTCCTTGGAGGGCTATATAAAATATGCATTATTTAAAAATAAAAAATTTTGATAATTGTTCCTCTTGTATTTTTGCATCAAAGAGTGATTTTTAATGAATTTTTAGAGACCTAAAAGGACCCTTTTGAGAAGACGTTATTTTTAAAATTTTTTAAAATTCAGCATTTTGAACTAAAACCCAAAATCTAGATTTTTATTCTGTGGAGTTTTAATTTTTTGAATCCAAATGGGGGGTATTTCCTTATTTACATTTATGTCTTAAGTAAATGGAGAGTAAAATATCAAAGGTAAAATGAGGACCTTTACTTAAATGGTAGAAATGTAAATAAGTTACTGAACCCGTGATCCTGTATGCTGAAACCCCCAACCCATGCCCAGCAGATCCAGAACTAACCCAAAATAAACCCTAAAAATGAAATAGAACCGGGCAGCAGAGCAGAAAGCACAAAACACGGCAGCCACAACAGAACAGACACGCATTCCCTCTCTTTTCAGCTCACTTCTTCTTTTTTCTCCTCTCCCACTTCTAGATACATGAGTGAACTCCCTTTTCTTCCCTTTTCTCTCTGTTTTCCCTTGTTTCTTGCTGTTGTATCCTTCATTTCATGATTTTCCCCTGTTAGTTTCGAATTTAGGGGTTTTGGATAAAAATTTTGAAATTTCTTCTCTTTTGCTTAGTAAGATAATTCCTAAGCTTCATTCTCTTAATTAGGAGTTAGATTAGCTTAAATTAATTAATGGTTAGTAAAGATTAGATTGTTTTAAGGTTATGCATATAGTGCAAATTTTAGGCATTTTGAAATAGGAAGCTTGATAATGTAATTGGGTGTTGATTTGTGTTTGAATTATTGTTTGATTGCTTGATGAAGGTCAAGGAAAACTTCCTAGTGGCATTGGTGGTCCAAGAAGTGGAAGGAAATCAACTTGAGCATTTTGGCCATTTTGTGAGTAGATAATGTGTATTTTCACATTTTTATATACTTTCTAACTTCTCTATACTTTGAATATTAATTTTATTAATTTATTAATTGTTATTATTTTCTATGCATTTCAATTTCATATATGTGTAGAGCTCTAGGCACTTTTGGGACAAGCATCTTAAAATTTTCTTGAGTTATAGTAAATAGGAATGATGCTAAAATGACTTTGTGATAAGGAAACTGATTTAAATGACTTATTTGAAATGGTATACTATTGGAATCTTATTGTATGATGTTCTTCGAAAGGTTATTGTAGATAAGGTGATAATGTGTTAAAGTTTCACATATGCTTGTAAAATTTGATTTTTGATGAGTTTTGAAGGATTTGATATTTGAGATGTTGATTGTCATGGTTGAAACTTTGATGAGCTACTTATAGTTGAAAGGAATATGGATTGAGATTGTTTTAAAACTATTGATGCATGAAACTATTTATTTCCAATACTTTTCTTCTATAACTATTACTTATATATATATATATATATATAGATGGTGTTTTGCTATTTTTTTATAAACTTATTTTGGGAGAAGACTAGTTAGAAACTGTAGCTAACGACATTAATGAGATTAGCCTTGGTGCACCTTGGTTCGAACCCAAGTTAGCAGAAAAGTTGCTAACCCTGTGTGTCAGCCAACACATGTGGATTGGTTTCTGATAGCCTGATAGGTTGCCTTAGAGCTGAGAGCTCTTTGAAATTGTTAATTCATGGGTGGAATGCTTATGTTGATTATAATTGGAAATCTCCTACCTCAAAATGTAATTTTGATGGTTTATGTATTTTAAAAACTTATTAACTTTGATTGTGTTTATTTATTCATCGTGATTATATTATACTAAAATTTTTACCATGATACTATGTTTATGATAATTTCATTTGATTAAAGAACTTACTACCTATTTCTTGACTTGAAACTTATGTTTTCATATTCTACTTCTAATGAACATTTCAAGTATTGTTTTAGCAAATATGATTGCATAACTTTTGTAATATCTCTCAGTATTGAAAGGTTGTTTAGCTATTTCTAAGGGAAAACTCGTGCCATAGCTTGTCCCATTTCCATCGGAAATTCATATTATTTATTCACTGAGTCCACAACTCACTCTTTTTGTTGTAATATTTTTCAGATAGAGACTTGGCTCCAGGTCCGTCATCTGCAGCTCCTTAGAGAGAGAGGAGCATTCTTTTGTGGTGAGCCACACTTTGTTCGTGTGGGCTTGATGCAGAACTTTTATGTGTTTTTAAAAGTTATAAATTTTGAATACTCTTAGATGTGCTCCATTAAATCCACAAGTAAGGCATGCTTCTGTAGACTTATATGTATGCATTTTGTTATACTGGGAAAGGATTGTCTGGTTGCTAAATGATATGAATTTTATGTTATATATATATATATATATATATATATATATATATATATATATATATATATATATATATATATATATATATATATGATTTAATAGGTGAATGTTAAAAAAAATGAGAAAGTCCGTGTGGGACTTTGTGTATGTGAAAGTTAGTGTTTGTGTGTTGGGTATATACCCATTTGAGTTTGAAATAGGTTACAGGTTATCTTTCAATGTGTTAAGCTAGCATGACCTATATGGTTATATTTTGCCCTAAGGTCATGCACTAGTCACGACCTCTAGTTTCCGGTCGTGACAATTTCATAATCCTCCTTTAAAAATTTTGCTTCTAAATTCAACACGAATCTATTGTTATCTCTTAAAGGAAAATTTAATGAATCTTTTTCTATCAATATTAAAACTAAATTGCCAACATTATTCCATCATATTAACATTTATAAAATACCAAATTCAGATCATACAGCACCACCATTTAAACCAACATCCATAATAGCATATATCATTATATTTTTCTCTTTTCACGAGAAAACTCAAGGAAATAAGAAATAATTGCCACTTATATTAACTTTTTGACCCCTTAACATTTCAAATATCTTTTAGAATATCAAGAGAGCAACTTTGATAAAATAAACCAAATTTTAGAAATTTTGGAGAGAAGATTATCCTAAAAACTTGAAGAAGATGGAGGAAAACCTAAGTTATCTTACAAGAATTTGATGAAACTAGTTAGAGAACTTCTTGAGATTTATTGGAAAGTTGAAAACTCTAATGAAGAAGCTCTAGGAGGTCCTGGTTTGACTAGAGAAAACTAGAAGAATTTGTGCAAAAAAAAGGGGGCCAAAAGCTTTTATATAAAACTCTAATGCTAAAGCTTCTTTCATAAGCTTCTTTTTATTAATTTTTTGTAAAAATTTTGTTGATGGACCAACACATGCTTGCATGTTTTTGGGAATTATTTTTTAGAATAATTTTCTTCTTAAATATAATAAAATTTATTCAAATAAATGTTTATAAATACTTGCTAACAAGCGCCCTTAATTTTTTACTTTTTCACCAATTTGCCATTGGCTTCTCTTATAAGATTAGGCTTTATTTTCACCTCATTTTTTTTTTGAGTTTTGTGATCAGAGTAGGTCTAAAAATATTAAACCATATTAGGCCAAATAAGTCAAAATATTTTATTTTAATTTTTGGTGCAATCTCTAGATTTTTAGATACACGGGCCATTTTTCAACTACCCAAGGTCCTAAATTCCTACTAGGCCTTTATAAAATATTTCCAAAACTTAGTGTGAGATTTTTAATTATATTTTGACCTATACTAAGCTTAATATAATTTCTACAAAAAAATTTAGTTAAACATATTTTCAAACTATCTTTACGATTTACCCAAACTTTACCTAATTGGCTTATTAGGTTTTTATTTAGGAGGTTTCTAGTCTAAGTTCCTTTTTAAATTTTCTTGCTCTAGTTAGTGTATTACACTATGCTTCCACATGGCTTCCATATGGCACTATCCTATTTTAAGTCAACTACCTAAATATGATTTGGCCAAAACATTAATTTCTTCTAAGTAAATCTTTAGTTGATCTAACTATAAGCACATAAATGATTACTTATGACTTATTTCAATTTGTAGGAATATTTGGCCAAACTGGATTCTTTCCTTTCATCCTTTCATCAAGTTCAACCATCTCAATAACCAAAGTTTCAACAAGGGTAAACAAACTTAAAAGGCAAATTAATCTATAAGCTTAATTAAATTTTTTTAAAAATTAAAGGATAATGTTTGTTCTAGTTTTTTTTTCTTTATAATTAGTAACTTTGAAAGAAATTATAATTTATTAAAAAAATTTACAAATTAAAATATACAAATTTAAAAAATTAATGGATTAAAATATAATAAAAATAGAAGTTCAAGAAAAAGTAATTCATAATTAATTTAAAATAAATTTTTAAAAATAAAAAAGATAAAATTTTGTTTAAAAAGAAATATAATATTTAAAATTGATAAAAATTAATGTCCAAGAAAATAGTTTAAATAAATAAAATAATTAATTTACCAAAATTTTTATCCTAAATATAATTAAATATATGACATGTGGCAAAATTTTATAAACTATTAAAGAAAATGAAATTACACTAATGATACATGAAATAAAAATCCTAAGAATAAACCTCCCATTAAGTGATAGTTTCCAAATCAACATTGTTATGCCACCGTGGTGTTGAAAATGCTTTGAGTACAGTGAAAAGGAATAAAAGAGAAATGGGGTGAATAAGTTTTAAATGCAATGATGGGTTTAAGTAAAAGTAATTGTTTTTCTTCAAACATAGAGAAACACAAGAAAAATGGAAATATAGGCATAATGAAGTACGGGGAGGGCAATTTCAACTTTTTAACATCAACAAATTTAACTATTGAAAGAAGGTATTGATATGCACATTGCAATGCACTAAAATTAGAATAAATTGTTGTGTTTAAAATATAATGCTGTATAGTGGCACAATTAAGTTGTAATCCTAGTGACCCTTTTAATTTTTATCTTTTCTAAATGGCTTCCTAAAAATATATAAACAATTGTTACTTATTAATGCAAAGAGAATGAGAGAAATTAATGCAAAAAATATGAATGCAATGAAATAGAATGTTGAAACAGAAATAGAATTTAGTATGTTGTATAGATAGAATGCAAAATGAAAATTATGTAGAATTTGGGAGGGGTTAGTTGCACAAAATTAAAATGATAACAACAAGATAAACAAACATAAAATATAAGCAAAATAGTAAGTAAACAAAAAGAATTCAATATATGAAAACAACTAATTTAAGGATATGATAGCCTTTAATGTGGATTAATCATAGATTACATAATATTTGATTATTCCAAATGATTTTTCAACTTTGGATTACTTGGAACACCTACAATAATCTATGAATCCTATGCTAGACCATCATCTAGAGTTTAGTCAATTAAGATTAGTTGAATTAAGCGACTATTATAACTTTTAAACTAGATCAAAATTGACTTAAGAATGGAATTTAGTTGATTTAGGAAATTAAATCAGATACCATTAAAATAATCCCATAACCCTCTATCCCAACATGTAAAATTATGATTAACTAACCAAAATTTAACATTCAAATAGCAAAAGAATAGAAATCACGAGATTGAGCACTAATTATATCAAATCAGCACTTAACACAAATAATCTCAATAATTCAGCATAGATAATTAGAGAAAGAGAAAAATTAATAGGAAGAAATTAACATTACTAATCAAGATCTCATAATCCTTTAGGAGAAAAGTTTCACAATCCTTGAATCAACTAAGAGTCTTTAGCCTTCCATGGCTTGAAAACAAGAAAACTAGAAAAGAAAGAAAATTGGTGTTGCTGAACTTCTTTGTCAAAGTCTTCAATCTAATGAGTCTCTCTCTTATGTATTTGATCTAATTAATCTAAAACCCTATTGGATTAGGATTGTATGACTCTTAATATTACAATAATAAAGCCTTTCTGATTTTTAGAAGTTTAGACCTATTTATTACAAGTTAATTAAATATATTAGATAAATTAATGAATTCTTGTAGGTTTGACTTCTAACCAAATTTTAACCATGAAATCAATGTAATTTTGGAAAACCCATAAACATCAAACTTGTAGGCATGTGTCTTGTGAGAATTTGGGTACTAGTTTCAGGTTAATCAAACCACTATAGCTCCAGATATGGCCTAAAAGGATAAGACTTTAACTTCTCAGCCACATATAACCTTTAGAATGCTTAAATTGTGCTTAGACCAAAACATAAAAGTTGTAGTTCTCTCTTTTAGCTTTCCAACAATATAAAATTTACCTCAATCCAATATCTAAAGCTCAAGATATGACTAAAAAATAGAAATAGTATTAAAATTCAATATTTATCAAATAAATTCACAATATTATAAAATTGACCATAATTCATAAAACAAGGCTTAATAAGTGAAATTAAGCAAATATAAAACCTAAAAGACATAAAAAAAATAAAAATAAAATAGTAAATATTTTTCTCATCAGGTGTTAGAATATTTTTTAAACATTACTACTGAATAACTAATAAAAATTAGGTGTCTAAAGGATTATACATTAGTTTACAACTAGTAATTAATTGAGTGTCATTATAAATGATATTCCACTTCAATTCTAGAATAGTCATAGAATATCAAAGCAACTTTGATTTTATTGTATAATAATTGACATTTTATATTATGGTAGAGGCATCTGAAGGAACATTCAACATTAGTTATTTATAAATAACTAATGTCTAATTTTGATATATCACTTTAGTTTATATTAATAATTGACATGACATATTTTACTCCCACCTAATCTAACCCTCTCACTCATACCCCACTTCCTCCTTCCCAAGCCTCCTCCAACATTTCCTTTTCTTAGATCATCCCTATTTCCTCTCTATTTAACTTTACCAATCATCATACGTAGAAATAGAAGATAATATCCTATATGAAACTATAGAATCCTAACGACAGTAAATTTAAATAAATCTTTTACTAAAAGTTTGAAAATTGAAAGGTTATATTGATTACCCTAATCATTGATGGATGTTCCATTAAGTTTTGTCTTGATACCTATGTTAGGTTTCACATATATTATGTAATGTAATGGAAAGAAGATTTTTCAAAATCATGTGATGTGAAACCTTCCCATGAATTAATGCGAAGAGACATAAATCAAGAATTAAAGATTACCTCTTGAAGTGCAAATTGAAATCACGAGCACAATCAAATGATGGTGTCTCTATAATATTCACACAGAGTGGATAAGAACTTCTTAACCTCCATAAATCTATTAGGATTCGTCTCTCACACACAAAAGAAGGGTTTTTTGTGTGGTTTTAATAGGGTTTTATGTAGTTTTATAGATGGCAATTTATTTTGTTTTTCTGCCTCTAACAATCATGCTTTCAAGCTCCTTTTATAAAGCTAAAGGCACACCTTTTACTAATCCTACTAGAAAAAGTCGTATCCAATTTTGAATCTTACTTAACCACTAATATCTTATCCTTAACATGTTGAGAGTGAGGAAAGACATGGCTTGTCCATTAGTTATCTAATATTACTTTAATATTAATAACTAAATATTATTAGATAACAATATTATCTCATAATATAATTATTTAATATCAAATAACATAATTATTTAATAATACTTTAATATCAGATAATATCACATAATATATTACAATATATATTATGTGAATAATAAGTTTTTAATCTAACTAAAAACTAATTAATTACTGTTTCATTCTTACTCCTTTTGTGTGACCCTATAAGTTTATGTTGACAATAGCCTATCATTAGACCATAAACAGTAAGCGGTATTTAATAATACATCATTGCCATCCAAGTAATAGGAATGTCTATAATTCGACATCCACTTAATATGTGATCAATGCTTTACATCACAATTCCTTTTATAATAATATCCAAATTGAACTGGAGGCATGGAATATATCATTCTCGTTAATGTTCAATTTATATTTCTTGATACTAAGTAGACTAACTTAAATAAATGATCAATATCACATATTGATCCAGTTAAGCATGGCCACACATTTCTAAGTTTCACTCAATCAAGGGACCTAAGGATATATCTCTTTTATACAGGAGTAACAAAATCTCATCTACATCACTCACATTCTTCTGCATGATTCATGACACACCTAATCAACATCCTACAAGTCATCCCAATTAAAGGTGACATAGGATAGCATCAAAATGTGTGATCCTTTATGTAGGGAATTGTAATTCCATTAATTATTAACACCTTAATCCTTATTAAATAGGTAATTATTGCACAATTAGGTCTTTTTGAGGCCAAATTATGATTCTGTAAAATAAAATATTACAGATTTTGAGTTTCAGAAGTTTTCTGCTCATTTCTAGAATTACTGGACCAATTTTAAAAATATGAAAAACTACTTTGTGAAACTCCAAAAATCATGAAATTGGATCTTGTGAACCTTTCACGTGTTAAATACATCCTTTAAAAATTTGAAATAATTTAGACATCATTAGACCTTTCAGAACTCACAGCAAAGTATTTCTGTCCCAGTACTGTCCAGAATTCACAACTGTAAAAGTAAACCCTTATTTCAGGGGGTAAATCAACTCATAATAATCTCAAATTTGGTATGGGACTTTATCAACATGTTATATACTTTCCATAAAATTTTCAGATAAAAAATCATCCATTTACTTCTTCAGATATCTGAGATAAAATTAGTGCTCTGCACTGCGACGGTAACAGGGGAGACCAAAACATGTAATAAATTCACATATTAAATAAACTTATTTTAGGCTGAATTTTGGCACAGAGTTCATTAAGTATGTAAGGTTAATCCCTGAATTTTATCATAATTTTTTTAGCATTAAAACTCCACCAAAAGTCCCTGCAAACATACTCAACCTGCTGCCTACGAGTTCACTGTTCATTTGGTTATTTACTATTCATTTGGTCATTTCCAATTTCACACATATTGCATACTAAATTGCCTTCTACTCCCAACCAACTCACAATACATCAAATTCATATATTTCATACAATATAGGCAAGGGTCATATAGTTATACAAAAAAGTTCAACTTACAAAACATATCCATCACATACAACATCACAAACTATATAAACATTTTTAATACAACTTCAAAACATTATTCTCCTTTGTTAAGAGGGCCTTTAGAAGCATCACCTGGAATGGTTAATAACAATACAGAAACATAAGAAACAAAGTTTTCCAGTAGCTAGCTATTACCATAAAAATATATCAAGCCATTCCAGATCCTTAAGCAAATAAAACATACATTTCAAAATCAATTAATCATTTATCATCTCATTCCATACCATTGTAAGAAATGTGCATCACACATAGCAATCATCAAGCCCATTCAAGGACTCATAAAGATATCAAGATGGCCATCACAGATAGTCGTACCTAGGCCTCATATACAGCAATTTCACTGTCTTCTCGGGGTACTCGGGCTATAGGCCTCACATACAGCATTTCACTATCTTCTCGAGGTACTCGGGCCATAGGTACCGCACACAGCAATTTTATACACAATCCATACAATGGCATAAAATATAGAAAACACATACATGAAAAACAGAGCTTAAGGATAAAGCTAGCTACCTTTTAAAAGCTTTCAATAGTGATGTTTCCTTTGCCCTCACTTAAAAACTTCTTTACAATTCCTCTTGTCTTCCTAACTTATCACTTCTTAGTCTACATAAATACACATCGTAATTCTTATTAGAACATCATCATTTTTCTTAAACTTCATGTATTCTTCACTTCCTCCACATACACTAAACCATGAAGGAAGTACCCAAATTTTAATGTACATTCCAATATCTCCTAAATTTCATTGTAATACATTATTCTAATATTCCAAAAACACAATTTAAATGGCTAAATCTCCTTCCATCCTTCTTTTCCATATTCACGGTTTTAGCTTCTCAAAAGGGAAGTTTCACACACACTTTCATAATTCAAAATTTCATCTTCCATAGGTTTCATAATTCATAAGAATCATTCTAATTTCATCAATTTAGCCAAATTCCAAACAAATCATGCCAAATCCATACATGCACCATTATGCCTCTAAAACCCTAGTGTGTACATCATGGTTTCTTGTTGTTTTTACACCAAACCAAAGCCATAGATCAACATAACAACATCCAAAACACCATTAGACATGTTCAAATCATCCAAAACTCCATGGTCAACTACCTTTGACCACACCAACATCAAAATTTTAAGAAACTAAAAAGAGTACATTAAAGAGCTTTTAGAGGAGAATATTTTTACCTCTTGGTGCAACTTGAAAATCCTCACTTAGAGCTCACCAAACTTGATCAAACTTGAGATTTCTTCAATCTAAATACACCAATAGATAGAGCTTGATGAGAGGAGCAATTTTCCCTTCTACACCTAAGCCTAATTCTCACTATTTTTGGGTGAAAAAGCCAAAAGAAATCTTCTCTCTCTTGCACGTCCAAGCTTGTTTTCATGGAGGTATCTACGGCTACAAGGTGGAATGGAGAAGAAGAAAGAGTTTTCATGAAGCTTCAAGCGTATTTTGGTCATTTTTAAAATTTTCAAGGGTATTTTAGTCCTTTTTCACCAATTAATAAGGCTATTCTTGCCATTTTTTAATAATGACACTTGTCATGTGTCTATTGGTCACACTAAATAAAATCACATATTACACCCTAAATTCTTGGTTATTCATATTAGATCCCAAATTCTTGGTTATTTACACTTTAACCACACCCGATTTTGCACTTTTGCAATTTGGTCCATAGGGTTTCTGTCTGTTTAAAATTTCTTACACTGTCAAACTTAGACAACTCCCCTTTTTAGGATTTTCTAACCTCCTCTGATCATCTATACTATTTATGAAAATTAATTCTTTTCTTACTATCCTTTTTCCTTCAAAATTTCGTTTATCCTTACACTTAATTCCTTTCAACTTAAGATTCACCCACTAAGCTAATTCAAATGTGCTCTTCGTTTCTACAGCCTCAAAATTTAGAGATTCAAATGATAGATTTAAAAATTTAGGACATTACAGGAATCGTAGTAACTTTAGGTCAAAGGACTATATGTATTATGGTCATATGAGAATAGCTAATGACATATGATAATCCATGTAATATTCTCATAGCGGGTCAGTTCAATACATCTATTCTCTGATAATGTACCCATGTATTAACTTAATATCATATATCCATGGTTCATAATCATCAATCACCATACATGATAGTCGCAATATATTATTATTATCCCTTTTACAATAATATTCGACTAAGGACATTTTA
The DNA here is from genome assembly GCA_020226215.1 of Sindora glabra. Classification (NCBI taxonomy): domain Eukaryota; kingdom Viridiplantae; phylum Streptophyta; class Magnoliopsida; order Fabales; family Fabaceae; genus Sindora; species Sindora glabra. The sequence continues at coordinate 74,982,378 of CM035226.1, read as the reverse complement.
AGAATAGCAAAATTATTTTAGGGGTAATTCTTATATTTAAGTTATAAATTGTACAAAAAAATAAAATAAAATAATTTTATTGCCTAAAATAAAACATAATACATTGTATTATTACAATCATCTTATGATTGACTCCTAGGACACACACCAACAACCTATTGCTCAATATATAGGGTTGACACTCCCTAGAAAAGCACAATCGAATCTAATCTTTACAAACATATCATATAAATAGATAATAGATAATATGATGAAAAGTTAAAAATGATGAATAAAATTAAATTTCTTACTTCTACAAACCTATAAAAGCTGTATCACAATGAAAGACAATAAGTTATGATAGTTTATGAAACCAAAAACTAAATTACAATAATAAGAAAAAGACAAATCCTTACCTTTAAATTTTCCATTTTTCTAGTGAATGCACAACCCTATAGATTTAGCAACGAGCTAACAAAAATTCATTCTTGCAAAAAAATTTGGTCAAGCAAAAACACAAAAATTTAAAAGAACCTTTATAAGGTTAGAAAGAGAATAGACATCTTAGAGAGAGAGAGAGAGAGAATTAATTTAAGGTTAGAAAAGGCTTAGGATGAAAATTATAAATGGAAACATTATTCCACTCCTTTTATTTTCAACTTACATTAGTATCTTATATTTTGATGTCAATCATTTAAAAATAACCAATGTGTAAAGTTCAATGACATTGTCCCACTAACAAATAGTAAGCATCGATTATTTTTATAAAAAACTAATGTTGTAAAGTAAAAGATGTAAGTTTTAAGTAAGAAACTAATGTATTTTTGCACATTGTCCTAAAAGAAGCAGAGAACCAATTTACATATAAGAACAATAAATTGACACCTACAAAAATATTACACAGTAACTACAAAATGAAATATAAATTAAAGACAATACAACTAATTGTAAGAGCTTTTCTACAAAGTGATTGAAGTTTTATTTACATATCAAAATACAAGTTACAACATGTTATTTACAACCAAGTTAACTATTAATAACTAATTTACAATAACATAATTAATTACAACCTTTAGTAATATTTGAGAACACTCAAAGACATTTATTATGGTTGAACTTTAGTCCTGAGGAAATACCTTGCCAAAAGTCTCTAACCTCATTAAGTTGTTCTCTAGTGTATGGCTAGGGCTTCTCCTTGAAATGTTGCAATTTTGTACATAATAAAAATGTTATCATTATTAAGACCAATTTAGTTAATTAATCTATCATATGATGTGATGTAAATAACCAAGTGATTACTTTAGCTATGAGCTTATGAATAAATGGCAAAATAAACATAAAGCACATGATATAGTAGTTATACTCCATATTTTTAGTTTATTTTGGCATTTTAATAAAATAAGAGGTTAATTTGATCCCATTAATGCACAATCTTCTAACATAAACATGATAAAATCTTACTATTAACAACATTCCTTTATTTTTACCCATTTGAAAGTGTTGCCCAACCTAGCTTTCAAGCCCTACTTATAGGCTTTATTCAAAGTTCCTTCCATGGTATTTTGAAAGATGGATCGCATTTCACCAAACAAAGGATCTATCCAGTAAATAGTTTTACTCTTGAACACTACTAGAGCAAGCATCTAATAAGCACTATAATACTATGTAACTATTAAAACATGTTTAAGAAAAACATCTTACAAGTGAGGCATAAGTGAAACTTACCTTTCATGGTTTAACATGAAGTAAGAGTTCTTCTTGGGCTTACGCAAGAAGGCCTTAACAATGTAATCCTACCTTTTATCCTTTTCTAACGTCAATTGTGTATCAAGTTGATATGGATTTAGGAATCTATATGTAATACTTGTGATTTACAACATGTTAAAGTAATGCTTCCAGGAGGATTGATGTAAGCCAAACTTAAATTCAAATAATAGTTTAATTAATTTGTGTTTGGTTAAAAAAGACAATATAAACTTAAATAATTAAAGCTAGATCCACATCACATGGAGCTTTTAAAACTTTAGTAGCTACTTTATGAAAACTTTTTTAATGAAAACTTGATTTTTCAATCCTACATCCTCCTTAATCAAGAGTAAGGTCTAGGAATTCTTGCCCTACTAACTATCAAGGTATTCTTATAGCTCCTTTTAAGCTACTTTATGAGGTTGTTGATACACAAATAATGATAGGTGCTAGCCTTATACAATATTACTAAAAATAGCTTCATAGTAAGAAAATTATTGATAAGGGGATGAGATAAATGATGATACCTTTATTAGGTATTGAATGAGGATTATTAGCCCTATGATGAAAGTTCTATTAACTTCATCCATTGCTTAGACTTTATTATTTAGCACTAACACCTTAACCTTATGGACTAAGGGCTTGTCAACCACCACCTTAACATAATCATCAAGCAATGGTTGATGATGTAGTTGATGGCTTACCAAAATCCATCCTTTTATAACTTTTCATTGAGGTGGTCTTGCCACCATCAAAGTGTTAGTGTATATGCCCTAAAACTAATCATATTGATGATTGTAAATTTGAATTATATTATTTTAATGGTAATTTTACTTATTATATTTATATATATTATCTGCATAATATATTTAATTATAATAATAACCTTAAAATAATTGTATTCTTAAATGTCCTTAATCATATATCATTGTGGATTAGGTTACTTTGATATCTTAAAACTAGCATATGTTGTGACTTATATAGGATATTAAGTTTATACATGAGTACAAGTTAGAGAACTTATATACTGGATTGACCCATTCTAAGAACACTACATGGATCGTTATATGAGTATCATAAGTGATTCTTAGTAATCATTATTAATATGATCCTTTGACCTGAGATCGCCAAGGTTCCCTACATGTAAGTTTCATATTTTGATACTATTTTATATCACTCATAGTTGAGTGAATGCAAGGGTAGTTATTGGATATGTCACATATCATGCGGAGGGGTTTGTGTGATCAAGATGGAATTTGTCCCTCCTATATAATATGAATAACATCTGTGGGCCCTTTAATTAAGTAAAGCTGAGAAAATGTATGGTCATGCTCAAATGAATTGACATAGGATGTCAATTACATTTGCTTCAGTTAGCTTACTTACAAATCAAGAAACCTCAAGATTAGGCAATACGGGAATGACACGATCCATGTCTCGCGCTCAATCTAGATGTTTAGGACAAAAGGACATAGATGATGATCACATATAAAAGTTTAGTCAAATCACCGACTTTCTCATTACTTGGATAACAATGATGTGTTGTTAGACACCGCTCATTGTTTATGATTATTAATATGATTAATGATCATTGCTAATATAATGAGAGCTTGTAGGGTCACACACTTAGAGCCTAGTGGATTTGGAATTAATAGACTAAATTGTTCGGGCCTAATATTTGAGAATTCTATGTTATAATTATAAAGCCCAATAATAAGCCCATAATTATATATGGAACAAAGCTCAATTAGTTAGAATTTTCTATACACCTATTTAAATAGGCTTGTTGGGCAATAATAGGATAATTATTCACGCATCCCAAGCATAGAAAAATCCTAGCAGCTTTCCTTAACTAAAAACCCTTGAAGAGGCGTAGCTAGTACTACGAGGGAAAGGAGAACAATTCCAACTAGTGTTCGTGTGGACGTTCATCAGTGATTCACGGGTTTGTGTGGATACCTCAGAGTCTTCAGTCAAAAGGAAGTTGAAGAAGTGATTAACAATCGAGTTCTTAAGTCATCATTAAAGGTATTGAATGAATCCTTATTCTTATATAATGTTTTACATGGATTCGTTGGTTAGGATCAGTTTGTTCCGTTGTACTTGTTTGGCTCCTGATCCTAACACAAAGCATATCAAGCTCCACCTTACATAATGTTAACCCTTACTATAGGAAACTTGGTATATATATAGACATATATGAAAAAATTTTAGAGTTAAGTGACATTTACCTTGGGTACAATTTTCAATATTTCTTTTGTTGTGGTAATCAGTGCTTTAAATGCTACCACATCCTTCTTGCTAATTGCAGGAAAAGTGATGAGAAAAATATTTACTATTTTATTTTCTCCTATTTTATGTCTCTTAGTAGGCTACGCATGCTTAATTTTACATAATTGGCCTTATTTCATTATTTTTATTTTTCAGCCATATCTTGAGCTCTAAATGTTAGATTGAGATAATCTTTATATTAGTAGAAAACTTAAAGAGAGATATATAACTTTTGTATTTTGACCCAAGCCCAGTTCAAATGTCTTGGAGGTTATATGTGGTTGAGAAGTTAAAGCCATGTCTCTATCCTAGTGAACCTATCTATTTTTGGGTTATATCAAGAGATATAGAGGTTTGATTAACTTGAAACTAACACCTAAATTTTCATAAGACCGAGGTCTACAATTTAATGTCTATAGTTTACCTAAATTACCTTGTTTTAGTGGTCTTAAACTAGTTGGAAGTTAGACCTATGGGAATTTACTAATGTAACTGTTAGAGTTAATTACCTTGTAAAAAAATAGGTCTAAGCTTCTAAAAATTAAGAAGGCCCCATTAATGTAATCTTTAGAGACATACAATCCAAGTCCAGGGTTTTAGGTTAATTAAGTTAAATAAATCGGAATAACTCATTATATCAAGTATCCAAATAACATGATAAGATAAGGACTTTTCGAATCAAGTCAAGGTTTGCATGTTCTTAAAATGTAATATTCTAAAAAAGAATTTAACTATGATATTCTATCTTTCTATAACATCATAATTATGTTTCTTTTTAATATGCATGATTATGTATTTTAGAATTCTTATGAGAATATATTTGTTGATTTTTATGCAAATATGTCAAAATCAAGGAATAAGATGTTCTATTTATATTTTAATCACTCTATCTTAGTACTTTGCAACATAAAAATCATATTTTCCTCATGTTTCATTATATATATCTCAAAAATACCTTGAAGAATGGGTTTTTTTAACATATATGTCTACCAATAACACTTTAATATAATTCTACTCATGTTATTTAGCCATTTTATAGCATAAAAATGATAACTTTTCTAATATGTTATCAATTATTTCAATTATACATAAATGGGTCTTGTAGCTTAATTTCAAATCATATAAAATCATAAGATGTAATATTTTGAAAATTCCACAGGCATGATGATTTAATAGTCTATAGTATAAAAACTATTTATTTATTTATTTATTTAAGTTATCATCTTGTACTTAAATGTATATACAAAATGGGTTTCCCTTGATTCTTAACACAAACAACTAACATCAATAAAGTTAATGGTGTAAATAAATTTCAAACATATTATTTTAATATTTTGTAACATAAAAATTTCATTTTTCAAAGATATAATCATTTTTCTCAATATATATGTGGGTTTTTCTTAGATTTAACTTCAAATATGCATAAATGTTAAATTTTTATGATCTATATAAGCTTACCATCATTAAATAAGTTTGCCAGCAGCTTACCGATGCTGGAAGGTGGAGAAGCTTGCCAGAAATCACAACTTTATGCCTTTGGTAGCTATTAGTCATGTATAGAGCAACCATGGTTCTAGCCCTGTTTCTTGCCATCATTTCCTATTGCGCTCCACAATGGCTAGTTGAACACAAATAGTGAATATGGTTAGGCATTTGCAAGTTGGGTCACTCCATTGCCAGATGTGTTGTAAGGAACTACCCCTAGCCCTTCCATGTGATAGCTTTGGTGTGCCTAAAATAATAGAAGCACCTAGCAGGAAGGAGCAGTAGATAGACAAAAAGAAGAAATGAAGGGGAAGAAAGAGAGAAAGAATAGAGGAAAAAGGAAGGCAAATAAGAAGAGAGGAGTTGGATTGAAACAGGGGGTTGGCCTATTTAAAAAAATGGAAAGAGAGAGATTGGAGCAAAAAAGAGAAGGCAGTGGAGGGAACTAGATTTTTTTTAGTGTAAAGAGAGAGAAAATCATAAAAATAAGGAGGGATGGAGGTGTACACGAGCAAGAAAGAAAAGGGTTGAGAAAATAATAAAATGTTTGCCCTAAGATTTTATATGATGAGTTTTAATTATGAAAAATAATTGTTTGCAATAGCATTGTATGTCTTTATACTAAAGTATTATCTTCAATAGACATGCTAGACTATGGTTGAAATAGCAATGCTTGATAATATGCTAAAAGAATTATATTTTATACAAGTATCATCAAGTATATGATTAATCAAGATACATGATAAGATGATTATGCTTATTCTTGTGCTAATTATTATATATATATATATATATATATATATATATATATATATATATATATATATATATATATATATATATATATATATATATATGAATCAAGCATATCAATACCTTGATATAATAAATTAGACTAATTATATACATGGTTTGTAAAGTTTATGTTTATTATATAGGAAAGTTCAAGATAAAGAAGAATGAGCATTAAAGTGAAGGCATGAAATATCATATTATGCTTAACTCAAGAACAAGGAAGAAGAATAAGAAAGAAGATGTGATTTAAGTATTGAAGAATAAGAAGATTAAACCTTGGAAGCATTAAGAAAAGCTTAGGCACTTCAATGGTATAGTTTCTCACTTTAGGCTTAAACTTTCTCGTAGAATAAAGTTTTTCATAATATAAAACTCAAACATATTTTCATAATCTTAGCTTGATCAAAATATTTTAAAATGATAACCCATAATCATATTTTTACAAGATAACTTATGGGGACATTTCAAAAACCAATGAGATATGAGGTTTTATTATTTTTAATTTTGATCTTTAGTCTTTTTTTATTATATCTCATAAAATACTAATGATTTTACTATTAAACCCTTTCCATATGAAAATAGACTCAAATATCTCTTCATAGACATATCATTTGCTTAAAAATATCAATATATGAAAGAGTTATGAGTTTTTCAATATGAATCTAGAAATCAATTTTTTGCATTTCAGTATTTTCTAACATATGCTTATTTTTTATCCATATTTTAAAAATTACAAATGACATGAGCATTAAATTTTTTTTAAGTGAAAATAGACTCAAAGAGCTTTTCATATATAGGTCATTTGCTTAAAATGACTAAGATATAAAAAAGTTATGAACTCTATAATTTGAGTTTCAAAATTAGATTTTTACAAATTCACTATTTCTAACCTTTGCTTATTATTTTAAACATATCTAAAGAATTAAATTAGATACGAGCATGAAACTAACCTCAATTGAACATAGAATCAAATAGCTTTCTAATAATAAGTTATTTGTTTAAAATGGACTTAAAATGAAGAATTTATGATCTTTTAAAGTTGAGTTCACAATTCTATCTCTATGAATTAACTCACCAATTAATTTTAGACATTCAGAGAGCACCTTGGACATCCTGAATCGATTTACTAATTGATTTCAATTGTTTTGGTGTGCATGTAACATCTAGTAATGGCTAGTTTTCATTCCTCACAACCCCAAATGGCTATAACACTCTATGGGCTTCCTATATAAGTTAAGAAACATTAAATACAACTAAGAGAGAGCTTGAACTTTAAATTTTAACATCATTTTACACTTTCTTTCATCAAATCATGATTTGAGCTCTTATTTATGAAATTTCTCTATTTTAGGAGCTTCAATTATTTCATCCACTGTTAAGAGAGTTTGTATGAATTGATATTCATCTTTTATCATTTCCTATGTAATATCTCAAATTGATATTTAAATTTTATAGATTTTAATGATGAAGAATGTTTGTTCTATTTGATTAATATGTGATTTTAAACTTATCTCTTTGAATTAAAAGTATTGGAATATTGGAATAATATTCATGAGAATATTTGAAGTTTATTCATTTATTTTTTTATATGATGAATTTTTTATTATTATTATAAGAAAGAGTACAAAGATTTATGAAAATTTGAAATAATAAGTTTAAGAAGTTTAAATATATTAGCTTAGTATAAACATAAATATTTATTAATGGAGGATTAAAAAATACTTCAAAATTTTTTTAAAAGAAGAGCTTACCATAAGCCGAAAAGTATTGAAATAATACTCACAAATCAATATTTCTTTCTTTTCTCTCATTTATTTTAAATTTTAGGCACCTTTTTCTCTTTTAATTACTGTTACGGGTACCCTGCCTTTTTGGAGAAAGCTGGTCTCCTCTTTCTTGTTTTTTTTTTAATCAGCAGTGGGTTCCTCTCTCTCTCAATCTACCGCCATACTGTTTCCTCCATTCCAGTATGTTCTTCTTTTCTCCAGTCCCTCACCGCCTCACTTTGTCTCTATGTTCAGTTAACTTTTTCTGTTGGGACGAGTATATTTCTCTCTGTCCTGCCCGAGTTCGTCTCTCCCTCTTTCTCAGTTTTTAATGTCCTCTCTTCTCATCAACCTCTGCCTCTTCTACCTGCACCATTGCACTGTTTCATTGTTTCTCTTCTCGGTTAGTTGTGTGCCGCCACTAGTTTCTTTCTTTTAAGACCGGCTACTGCTATCTCTCTCTCTCTCTCTCAGTAAAAGTCACCGCCTCTCTCTCACATAAAAGGTTTCTGCTGCATGTCTCTTCCCTGCAGCAGCATCTCTTCTCTCTCTCTGGTTCTGTTTCTGCTCTCTCTCTTTTTCCTATCTTCCTTCACTCATAGCATTCTTGAGCATCGTTGCAGCCGTGCAGAACTGTTGCTGGCGCTGTCTTCGTCTACTAAGCATCACGACTAAACCCTCAACACGAGCTATTGTAGTTTCCATCTAGCTTGAGTTGCAGTCATGGAGATGGAGCTGTGAACAATGGTGGGAAACGTTGTGGATGACAGCTACACAACTGAACAAAGCTACTGTTAGGTGGCTGCAATTGGTGCTTGTGAAGGAGAAGCAACAGGACCGTATGTGCAACTGTAGTTTTGTATTGATGTGGAACAGCAGGGGACACTCATTTTGTTGGCAGTGAATGCGATTCTGGCATTGGAAAAACTCTAGCCACGCCTTTAGAAATAGGTGAAAATATGTATACTAGGAAGTTTTAATATTTCTATTGATACAATAGTTATTCAAGAAACCCATTTTCGAAAATATTTAGGTACATGATGGTGTACGGAAGTTGGTGATAGAATTTTACGGTAAAATTATTAGAGTAAGATATTCAAGATTATTTTAATAAATTCTTTAGAAAGTTTACCAAAGCTTATCTATGCAGTGTATATTCTTATGTGACCCAACTTGGTTCAAGAGAACTTATTTTATATATATTATAGAATTTTTTTCTATAGTACTTTTGAAAAGATGATATTTTAAGCTATAGAGCAATGAAACAAGATGATTAAAATATATATGGAGTATCAAAATGATGTATAATTTAGAAAGAAAATCATTTATGGATTTATTAATATTTCTAAAATTATGATTTTTACATTATATAATGATACAGATTATTAGGATACTTAGACTAGTGTCGGTGATCCCTGGTTAACATTAGGAAACGAGTAGTATAGAATATTATTATATTGTGATTAAGTTATGAATTTGTAATATATTAAAGGGAAATAATGTTCATATAGTCATAATTTATCTTTGCAAATGATAATTATAGGAGGAAAATGTGAAAAAGATGACTGTGGATACTTCAGAACTTCCAAAAGTGGGTCGGTACTACCAAGTGAGTATATATCTCACTACTTCTTATTATCTCATTAAAAAATATTTTAAATATCGAGTTATACTTTCCTTACTATTAGTATCAATCCTATATTTCTGTATAAGTATAATTATATACGAGTGTTATGGATTGAATCTTTTGAGACATTGGAAAATGATGAGTGATGCTAGAGTGATGATATTGAATATTGCCATTGGTGATAAAGGAATAATATGAAAATCAGATGAGAAATTCTTGATGAATTATATGAGATGAATATGATATTGACTCAAGAGTCAAATGAGACATTCTTGGGTAACAGTTGAGAGAGATATAGAATTGACCTCGATAGCATAAAAATAGCCATATGTATTTTTATTGCATTTGAATATGGGACATCATGTGACTAATTGTAATTGATTTGTATTGATGATGTGATTATGATGACTTGCTTGCATTTGAGCCTTAACGGCTATTTGTGTATGATGCCTACCCAGAATGGGTAATATATGGTCCGAATGTTGATAGGAAGTCGAGACTCCTATGATTGTGCCACACAACCTCTATTCGAGATACGATTTCATATATTTTCGAAATCCAAAAGATGGTTTGCTATTACTTTTTAATATATTTAAGTTGATCATTTGCAAGATAGTGGTAATTATATGCTCATTGGGTTCGTGGAACTCACTCTATTCTAATTCAATATTTTCAGGTTAGCATCCATAGAGGATCAAAGACTACCCTAATAAGGGATTTGACAGTTGGGGATTATTTTGGATTAGAATTAGAATAAAATGAATTGATTGTATATTTATAAAATTGAAATCATATTACATTGTATGTATGTGTGATTGTTGTCGTCTTAAGAATAATAATAGTTAAGGCTTGTGAAAACTAGTAACAGGATCCACACCGATCACGATCAAAAGTGGGTCGTGACATCCTAATTATAAAGGTTAAGATATTCTTTAGAAAATCTTAGAGAGAGCGAGGCATCCTTTGTAAAAGATAAATTAGCTCAAGGAAGAGTAAGAGAATTGTAAGGCTTTTTCAAGTGCAAATTGAAATTTAAAGGGATAGTGATTGAAACATAAGCTTAGGGAACTTGGAGAGTGGATGTACACCTTGAGAGGATATTCAAGGGAAGAACTACTATAAATCTTTGTGTTTGTTTTCTTTACCCTTATGCTATTTACATTTGTTTATATGCTCTGTTTTTCTTGATCATTTGCTATGTTTTATTGCTATTATTTGCTGATATATTGCGTCATATACTCAATTTTGTTGTTGTTGCTATTTCTAGTTATATACTTTGGTTTGTTGTTGCTATTTGTTATGCTATAATGCTTATATTGATGCTTAGATAATTAGATACTTAAAAGAATTGCATATCTATGCATATGCTTGTTGATTATTTCGTCTATGCGTAGTTAATGAAATTGTTAAATGAATTGTGCTTCAATATTGATCTTGTTAGTTCAATAATTAAATAGTTGAAAGAGAAATCAATTTATGCATTAGCTTCTTGATTCTTATCTATGCATAATTGAATGAATTACTTTGCACAAGTGTATTGAATTGTCATATGTTATGTGCAAACCTTTTGATTAAATAATCTTGTATTTGTCTTTGGATGATTTGTTAATGCTTACTTGAATAAGTAAATTTAGACTAGTTCTTTGAATTATCATATTTCTATAAAGCTTTCTTGCAATCCTTTGAAATAAAATTATCCTCATGGCTTCCCGAAATGAAAGACTTTTTAAAAAGAATTTCAAAAATTGTAAAAATTTTAAAAATACCTAATTCACCTCCCTCTCAAGTGTGGGTTGCCAAGGCCTACATAAAAATGTAGAGCTTTGGGTTTTTATTTTGTATGGCTAAAGTATAATCACTATTTTACACCCAAAATCTCGGCCACTAATCTTAATTACCCAATCCTCCTTTACTAAATCCTAGCCATTCACATTATAGAACTTGTTTTATTTAAAATACCATTTCATGTATTTTCAATCCTTCCCCATCACATACATAAAAATACCTATATTTATAATAGCTTAATAAATTTGAAAATCCTACAAGAAATACTTTAAGCTTTCAATTTTTTTTAATAATTTTCTCATTTTAAGCATTTAATTTCATAAATCTTTTTACTTACAACAATTATTAAAATTGTCTTCAATCTATAAGAAAATCCTCATAGAGAATATTTAAATAAGCCTTAAATTAACCATGGCCATTTAAAACAATTCTAAAAAATAGTTTATTTAATACAATAATTTATTTCATAAATTCTTGTACCTATAATTACTAAAATATTTTCAATGTATAAGAAATTCCATAGAAAAATGGCCATATAAAATAAATATTTTTTTCAAATATTATGATTAATATTATCTTAATATTCAAGAACCTTTAGAAAGAAAAGAAATTTAAAACCAAATATTAACTAAATAAACAAATAATTATCCACAAGCATTAAAATTTATAAAATTTTAAATTTTAGCTTGGGATATTACAAGTTCTGCTTCCTTTTAAAAAAATTTGTCCTTGAATTTTTATAAAGGCAAGTATACATAATTGTCAATGGCTTATATATCTATTCTATGCATCATCATGCATGCTAAATCGGCGTTTCATTCTCCTTTCTAAACAATTTTCTATATTACTTAATTTAACACAATCATACAAACCTTTAGCACTTAAATAATTCAGTAAGTCACTTTACTAGACTCAGTTCACATGTTCACCTATGTGACAAACATAAACATGTGCTCTAAACTCAATTTAAAATTCACTATGCAATCTTCTCATCTCTTTTCTAAGTAGATACAAGATGCTATTTACATCAACATTGGTCATCTACTGCAATCTCAATACATCCTACACACAATCAATAAGCAATTTTAACAATTATCATGGAAGCAAAGCATAACCAACCATCCTTAATCAAGGTTCTCAACTAAAAATTTAATTTCACAAATAAGCTTAGCAAATAGCTTATAACTTGACTTCATCTAGATCTATAACCATATTCATAATTCATTCGATTAGCCAACAAAATTTACAATCAACATGTACAAATCATATCTGTATATGCTTGGTCATAAATCACACAAACTGTTATTACAATAACATTCTCATTCCAAAGATCAACAATGGTCAAATATAAGCTCACAATCATAGATTCACCAAGTATTACTATAAACACTAATTTCATATACAACTCATCTCAGGTAAGCATCAATCATTCAGATAATCAACAAGTTCAATCACATTCATATCAAATAGAATCACCTAAAATCAACCAGATATCAATATTAGAACACAATGCACAACAATATTGAGAATGACTATAATAAATTATAATGAAAATTCATTAAATGGCATAGTTGACATCCAAGGTTTTTCCTTATATCTTCAATCTAATCTTATCTCCTATCACCCTAAGCCTGAAGCCACTAACATTTTCCTTCTAATATTTACCATTTCTCTCTTTCTTTACAAAGGATGTGTATCTCTTTTTATCACAAATCATATCTCGTAATGGCCATTGTAGGCAATGATCATTCATTTTAATATCTCATATATCAGTGATTAATGATAGGATACCATCAGCATCACACTGCCACAATGGGACACCATAAGCATCAATTATTCATCTTATGATCATATATCACAAGGTATGGTCAAAACATTAACTATGCCATAAGGGTTTTATTAATAAAACTTACAATTCTTATGTCATCAATCATTCAACATCAATGAATGACATAATTTTAAACACATTCATTTCTCAACCATAAAAAAGAAACATCAAACTTGTCAGCATTAACCATAAATCATAACTTAATTTCATTTCACACAATACAAATAATTCATTTTATACATTTTCAACCAATCACCCATTTTACACAATTCAATCTATCACACATTTTCATCATCCTGACCAAAGACAATTTATTAAAGAATAGTTCATCCTGTAAGATAAACTATACAAAAATTTAACTCGTTAACAAGTAATGGCTAAAACATAATAGAAAATCCATAGAAATCTTCAAAGATGCACTTTATAGTATATTCAACTTACTTGCTTGATTTAACAGTTGGATTACTCTAGCCCATTTACTACTAATAACCTAAACCATACTCTGATACCTTCTCTATCATGACTGGCGTAGATCTTAATACTCAATTTCCATAACCCTTAACACTTTTCACTCATTCTATTTAACACAAGTTTTCAAATTCTATGGGGACTTGAAATTTTATTTTAAAATTCTACAAAAAAGACAGAGTTTTCCCTATTTTTAGGCATATCCTAAGGGCCACACACCCTAAAATACAAAACCTAAATGTTTCTTAGATATGATAGAATTAACATACATATAATACTATACAAATCTTAAACTTATACATAGATAAACACTTCAACTCATCAAATAATGGATCAATAATATTTCTATTTCAAAGGCTGATCTTAACTCGAAGAGAAATTCCAATAGTAAAATCTTTTTATAAGGCAGTCTTGATCCTCTATGGAGGCAATAAAGGTCAGGATCTTAACCTAAAAACATTGGAAGTAATTAGAGTGAGTTACAAGAACCCAGTAAGCATATATCAGCCACTATCTTGTAGGTGATCTAAGTTAATATATTTAATAATCACAAGTTAATCATGTGCTAAATTATAAGATATTAGCAAACATATTTTTTAGATATTTGGAATATACACAACTCGGCCTTGGACTTAAATTTCATCTTCATACAACTTAGATTCCATATCTCACATCACAAAATAAAATAATCTCAACTAATATTACTCACCACCCATTCTAGGGACTATCATATTTATAACTAGCCATTAAGACTCAAACATAAACAAATCATCACAATACCATTACTAGATGAGGTTGCCAACAACTTACTGACATCGGAAGGTGGGGAAGTTTACCAGAAATCATAACTTTATGCCCCTGGTAGTTATTAAGCATGCACAAAGCATCCATGATTCTAACTTTATTTCTTGACACCATTTCCCGTTGCACTTTATAGCAACTAGCTGAACATAAATAGTGAAAATGGCAAAGGCATTCGCGAGTTGGATCAATCTATCATCGAACGTCTTACAAGGAACCACCCTTAGTCACTCCCCATGATGGTTTTGGTGTTCCCAAAATAATAGAAGCACCTAGTAAGAAGGAGCAGCAGATGGATGAAAACAAGAAAGGAGGGGGAAGAGAGAGAGAGAGAGAGCAAAGGAGAAAGTAAGGCAAATAGGAAGAGAAGAGCTAGATTGAAATAGAAGGTTAGCTAACTTAAAAAAATTGGAGAGAGAGATATTAGAGCAATAAAAAAGCAGTAAAAGGGACTAAATTTATTTCTAGTGTAAAGATATTAGAGCAAAAAAAAAAGCAGTAGAAAGGACTAAATTTATTTCTAGTGTAAAGAGAAAGAAAATCATAAAAATAAGGAAGGAGGGAGGTGTACACAAGTAAAAAGAAGATGGGCTAAGAAAATAATAAAAATATAAAGTTGTGGGTTTTTATTTTGTATGGTTGAAGTACACTCACTATTTTACACCTAAAATCTTAGCCACTTATCTTAATTACCCAACCCTCCTTTACTAAATCCTAGCCATTAACATTATAGAACTTGTTTAATTTAAAATACCATTTCGTGTATTTTCAATCCTTCCCTATCACATACATATAAATACATATATTTATAATAGCTTAATAAATTTGAAAATCCTGTAAGAAATACTTCAATCTTTCAATGTTTTTATAATCTTCTCATTTCAAACATTTAATTCCATAAATCTTATTACTCACAACAATTGTTAAAATTATCTTTGATTTGTAAGAAAATCCTCGTAGAGAATATTTAAATAAGCCTTATATTAATCATGGCCATTTAAAATAATTATAAAAAATAGATTATTTAATACAATAATTTATTTCATAAATTCTTGTACCTATAATTACTAAAATATTTTCAATGTATAAGAAATTCCTTAGAAACATGGCCATATAAAATAAATATATTTTTCAAATATTATGATCAGTATTATCTTAATATTCCAAAACTTTTAAAAAGAAAAGAAATTTAAAATCAAATATTAACTAACTAAATAAATAATTATCCATAAGGATCAAAATTTATAAAATTTAAATTTTAACTTAGGATATTACACAGCATACAACATTTTGCATTCATATAGCATATTGCATCCATTCTATTTACATTTATTGCATTCTATTTCATACCTCTTTCTTGCATTTTGTATGTGCATTTTATTTCTAAATTTTATTAGTAAATTATAGTAAAAGATAATATAAAGGGATCACTTGGGGTATGACTTGGTTTGTACCACTTTATTGCATTAGTTTGTTGCAAACCAATTTTAATCTAATTTTGGTGCATTGTAACATGCTCATTAAAATTTTGGTACCATTTCTGGGGATCCTCTTGATTTGTCTTTTCCTACATATTACTAGTAATATATTACACAATTATTCAAGTATTTCAATTAGTAGTTGCATCTATTATTGCCTTAGTTTTATTTTATGGTAGTTGTAGTTTTTCTATATATACTTGCATTCTTTTGTATTCTTTGACTTTTGAGTGTTCTTCCACCTTAATTCATCATATTTTATTTCATCCAATATTTAAATAGAGATTTTTGACCAAGAAAGCAGGTTTTACATAGTTTTGCATCTTACCCCTAAGGAATCGTATTGGGTCTCACTAGCTCTGATTAAGTTAAAATTTTTATAGGAGCTAATTTTGATTTTTCTCATCAAAAGTCACAAGATATGCTTGTGAAGTGGGTTTTTTTTTTAGCAAAATTTTACAATTTTGACTACTTTTTAATTTTTTAAGATTTTTTGTTGCATTTTAGGTTCTGCATGGTTACAACAAACTTTCTATAGTGGTCTCATAATTTTTAAAAATGTCTGGATAGGTTAATTAGATGTGTTTAGGTTGATTTTTCATATTGCATTTGCATCTTAGTATTTTTGTGTTCCTATAATGCTCCAATAGTTTGTTTAGTATAGTGTTGTGTAGTAACAATGTATGATAGAAGAACTATTGCTGAATTATTTGATTTTAATTTTAAATAGGACTTTTCATTCCTTTCATAGGATAAAAATATAAGTAGTTCTAGCCTTTCTACTCCTTACTCTGTACCTTTAGATTCTTCTAAAACCATGGCAAATAATAATAGAACTTTAAAGGAATTGACTATACCTGATGTTACCTATCAATTATTAAGTATCCAATATCTTGAATTAGATGCTAACTTTGAATTAAAATTTGGTCTAATCCATTTGCTTCTAAGGTTTTATTATCTTACAAGTGAAAATCCTCATAAACATCTTAAGGAGTTCCATGAGGTTTGTTCTACTATGAAGCCTCAACGCATTTTTTAAGATCACATCAAATTGAGGGCCTTTCCATTCTCCTTAGCTGATATAACTAAGGACTGGCTTTATTACTTATAGCTTGGTTTAGTGACATGTTGGAATGATATGAAATAACTCTTTCTTGAAAAAAATTTTCTTGCATCTAAAGTTGCTGCAATAAGGAAAGAAATATGCAGTATTAGGCAACTAAATAGAAAAACTCTATATGAATACTAGGAAAGGTTTAAAAAGCTTTATGCAAGCTGCTCTGACCACAAAATTATGAGGAACTCCTTATCCAATACTTCTACGAAGGCCTACTACCAATGGATAAGAGTATGACAGATGTAGTAAGTGGTGATACATTAGTAGACAAGACTTTGATGGCAGCTAGGGACTTGATAGTGAATATGACAACCAATTCTTCACAATTTGGAACCAAAATTATGGCTGCAAAAAGAAGCATGAATGAAATGAGTTTCCCTAGTTCAAACTAACAAAGACTAGAGAATAGGTTGGATTAATTGAACTCCCTAGTGAGGCAATTAGCCATAGGACAATAGCAACACATAGCTACTCCCCCTACTAGAGTTTGTGGAATTTGCTCTTGCCCAAATAATCCCACTAATTGCTATCCAACATTACAGGATGATGAGTGTCCTCCTCTTCTAGCTTATTCAAAAGTTATTTTCTCTAAGAAGCATCAACTCTAACAACCTAACTAATATCCATATCAACAGCCACATCCCAACTAGTACCACTAATAGCAAGCTCAATATTCTCGCTACAAAAATAACTAAAATTTAAATATGACAACAATCTAAGCTAAAATTAGAATCATTCTCCTGCATATACTAGAATGCAACATAATCCTGCCAACCAACTAGATTCCATTGCAACATCTTCTCAACCATCATTTGAAGACTTAGTAAAGCAAATGACAACAAATAACCTATAATTCCAACAAAGATTAGATGCCACTATCATGAATTTACAAACTTAAATAGGCTAATTAACTTCCTTAATTAATGCACTTAAGGCAAAAGGTTCTGGAAAACCTTCTTCAAGTAATGTAAGAAGCAAAGAAGTTGTGAATGCAATCATGCTGAGAAGTGGTAAACAAGTGGACAAGTCTTCAGTCTCACAACAAAAAACAAGTAGTAAACTAGAAAGTAATCAACCAAAATAAAGACATCAACTAGCAGCTAATGAACCAATAGGAAATCAAATAAAAATAAGCAATTAACTAGAAATAAAAAATAAACCAGAAGATAAAATCCATAAATAACCAAAAAAAGAAATCAAGCATGGTGATAGGGTGGTAAATTCTTTCCCTATAATCCCGCCTCCCACTGATTTTCCTCGTCCCTTTTCCAAGAAGAAGAATTTTTCACCAAAAGAAAATGAAGGAAGAAAAATAGATTTTTGATTCCCATAGCAAAGTAGAAGTTAACATACATTTGCTAGATTCGATAAAACAAATTCCAAACTATGCTAACTTCTTGAAAAATTTATGCATCAATAAGAGAAAACAAAAGGATGATAAGAAAGTAAATGTAAGGGCAAATGTGTAATGTCCCGAATTTTCAATTCTATTAATTAAATGTTTATTTTCTGAGGCTGTAGAAACGAAGAGCATGTTTGAGTTAGCCTGGTGGGTGAATCTCAAGTTGAAAGGAATTAAGTGTAAGGGTAAATGAAATTTTGAAGGAAAAGGATAGTAGGGAAAGAATTAATTTCCCTAAATAGTATGAATGATCAGAGGAGGTTGGAAAAACCCTAAAAGGGGAGGTTGTCTAAGTCTGATAGTGTAAGGAATTTTAAATAGACAGAAACCCTATGGACTAAATTGCAAAAGTACAGAATCGGGTGTGGTTAAAGTGAAGTAACTAAGGAATTGGGATCTAATATGAATAACCAAGAGTTTTGGGGTGCAATATGTGATTTTAATTAGTGTGACCAATAGATTTATGACAAGTGTCATTGTTAGAAAATTTAGGGTAAGAATAGCCTTACTTTTGGTAAAAAAAAAGGACTAAAATACCCTTGGAAATCTCAAAAATGACCAAAATACCCCTAAAGCTTCATGAAAACTCTACTACCTTCTCCATTCTCCAAAAAGCTGCAGAAAATCCTCCATGAAAGCAAGCTGGACGTGTAAGAGAGAGAAGGAAGAGAGAGAAAGTTTCTTTTGAGTTTTTCACCCCAAAATACCAAGATTCAAGCTAAGGTGTAGAATGGAAAATTGCTCCTCTCATCAAGCTCTATCCATTGATGTCCCTAGATTGAAGAAAAGCCCAAGTTTGATCAAGTTTGGGGAGCTCCAAGTGAGGATTCTCAAGTTGCACCAAGAGGTAAAAATGATCTCCCCTAAGAGCTCTTTAATGTACTCTTCTTAGTTTCTTGAAATCTTGAAGTTGGTAAGGTCAAGGGTTATTGAACATGGAGTTTAGGATGATTGGAACATGTTTGATGGTGTTTTAGATGTTGTAGTGTTGATTTATGGCTTTGGTTTGGTGTAAAAACAACAAGAAACCATGGTTACACACCTGGGTTTTAGAGGTATAATGGTACATGTGTAGTATGGGCATGACATGTTTAGAACTTGGCTAAGTTGGTGAAGTTAGAATAAGTTTTATGAATTATAAAGCCTATGAAAGATGAAACTTTGAAGTTATGAAAGTGTTTGTGTGTATTTTTCATTTTGAGAAGCCAAAACCATGAAATGGAAAAGAAGGAAGGAAGGAGTTTTAGTGTTTAATGTGTTTTCGGAGGATCAGCAAGGTACACGGGGTAGAACACGGCCCGTGTTGTACCCCGTGTTCCTCGTCGAAGCTGATCAGTGTGCTACACGGGGTGCAACACTCCCCGTGTTTAATTCAGGACTGAAGGACAGTAAGGTACACGGGGTAGAACACGGCCCGTGTTCACCCCCGTGTTCTTTGTCGAGTAGCCCAGAAGTGAGCCAGTAAGGAACATGACCCTGAACACGGGGTATGGGACCCCCGTGTTCTTTGTTAAGTGAACTTTTTGGCTTGATTTCTTCAGGATTTGCATGGTTTTACCTTTGGATCCTTTTCTAATGTTCATATGTGTCATTTTAAAGCTTGAAAGCAAAGTGTAGAGTATCTAAGTATGCATTTATTAAGGTGGAAGAAAGTAAAGAATACATGAGGAATAGGGAAAGTGATAATGTTCTAATATAAGCTATGATGTGTATTTGTATAGACTAAAGAGTGACAACTTGCAAAGGCAAGAGGAAGTATAAAGGAGTTTTTAAGTGAGAGCAAAGGGAACATCACGTTGGAAGCTTGTGAAAGGTAGCTAGCTTTATCCTTAAGCTGTTTTCTATTACATGATTTTATGAATTTTATGCCATTGTATGGAATGTGTATGAATTTTGTTGTGCGCACAACCCAGGAAGACAGTGTGATACTGTGTTAGGCTTATGGCTCGAGTTCCCCGGGGATGACAAGTGTGCGGTACCTATGGCCCGATACCTCGGGAAGACAGCGTGATGCTGTATGTTAGGCCTTTGGCCCGAGTACCCCGGGAAGACAGCGTGATGCTGTATATAGGCCTAGGTACGATTATTTGTGATGGCCATCTAGATATTGAGATAAGTCCTTGAATGAGCTTGATGATTGCTGTATGCTGTGCATGTTTCTTACAATGGCATGGTATTGAACATGATGATAAATGATTACTTGATTTTGAAACGTTTGATTTATTTGCTTAAGGATCTGGAATGGCTTGATATGTTGTTATAGCAATAGCTAGCTACTGGGAAACTTTGTTTCTTATGTTTTCTGTATTGTTACTAACCATTCCAGGTGGCTCTCATGACAAAGGTCAATGATGTTTTGAGGTTGTAAATGTGATAAAAACAAGAATATGTCTATATAGTTAGTGATATTGTACATAATGGATGTACAAATTGTAAATTGAACTCTTTTGTATAATTATATGACTTTTAATCATGTTGTATGAAATACGCAAGCTTGAGATATCCCGAGTAGTTTGGAATAGAAGGCAAAGTAGTATGCGTTAATTACCTACTTAATGAGGGTTAAGGTGTTGATAAGTAAGGGAGTTACAAAATGTCTTCGCAATTATCCAAAGAAAATTACCAAAAAAATACAAAGATCCAGGTGCATTTACCATTCCATGCATCATAGGCAAAACCAAAATAGAGCATGCTATGTTAGACTTAGGAGCATTCATCAGTGTCATACCTCTTTCTATTTTTAATGCCTTGAATTTAGGGGTTTTTGAAAGAAACAAATGTGGTTGTTCAATTAGCTAATAGATCTAATATTTATTCCTTAGCAGTTTTTAAAAATATCTTAATGTAGGATGATGGACTCATTTCTCCAATAGATTTCTACATTTTAAAGATGGAAAATGAAGATTCTAAAATTTTTCCATTAACTATTCTTGGCTATCTTAATTATGGAGTTTGATAGTGTTACAACCAAGTTTAACATTTGATGAAAAAAATATTTACTATTTTATTCTCTTTTTATTTTATGTCTCTTAAGTGTTACATGTGTTTAATTTTACAGAATAGACCTTACTTTATAATTTTGGATTAATTTTACAAGTTTGTGAATATAATTGATAAATACTAGATTTTGATACAATTTCTATTTTTCAGTTATATCTTGGGCTTTGAATTTAGATTGAGGCAAACTTGATATTTTTGGAAAGATAAAAGAGAGATCTACAACTTTTATGTTTTGGTTAAAACCCAATTCAAACTCCTTCAAGCCTTTACTTGGCTGAGAGGCTAAAGCTTTATTTTTGTCCTAGCAAAATCCATTTCTATATTTAGACCATATCTGGAGCTATAGTAGTCTTATTGACCTAAAATTAGTGCCGAAATTCTCAGAAGACATAGGTCTACAAATTTCATGTTTATGGATTTTCCAGGTTTCATCGATTTTGTGATCAAAATTAGGCTGGAAGTCAGATATATAAGAATTCCCTGATGCAGTTTCTAGAAATTTGACAGTTTCTAAAAATTTTATTTAAATAGGTTTGAGCTCCTAGAAAAAGCCTTATTATTATAATTGTAATTCTATGAAACATTTAATCCTAGTCTAATAAGGTTTTAGGCTAATTAGGTTATATAAATAGATAATAAGGCTAAAGAGAATAATACATTCAGATTAGACACAACATTCAGCAAACAATCTTCTTTTTCTAACTCTCTTTGTTCTTCATCAATGGAAGCCTAAATTCGTGATTAATTCAAGGAGTTAAAGCTCTCTTCTTGAGGATTATGAGATCATAATTTGTAATGTTGACCTTTCTTAATTAATTTTCCTTTTTCTCTATTTACATGTGCTAAAAGTTTTCTTAAGATTCCTTGTGTTAGATGTTGATTTAATATAATTGATATTCACCCTTATAATTTTTTATTTCTTTGCTGCTTTAATGTGAAATTATGGTTGATAAATCATATTTTTATGTATAGGGACAGAGGGTTGAGGGATTAGTTAGAGATTTCTAATTTGATTTCTCAAATCAACTAAATTCTATTTATAAATTAATTTCAATCTAGCGTAGGGATTATAGTGATTGCTTAATTCAGCTAATTTTAATTGATCAAATCCTAGGCGATTATCTAGCATAGAATTCATGAATTATTGTAGGAATTTCAAGTAATTCAAGGTTAAAGAATTAATTAGAAAAAGTTAAATCCTAATTAATCTATAATTAATCCAATTTAGGGCTCTCAATTTCCTTGAATCAACTATTTGATTCCATTGAATTCTCTTCTATTTTATTTCTATTTTGCTTCTATCTTGTGCTTAATTTTATGCTTATTACATTGTTTAAATTCATGCAACCACCTCCCCTAATTTTGCATTATATTATTGCATACTTATATATATAGCATACAACATATATATTGCATTTTGTTTCTAAACACATTCTATTTTGTTACATTGCATTCTATTTGCATTAGTTATTCACATTTTCACTGCAATAATAATTCAAAATTTATGTAGGTATTGTTAGGAATTAATTTAGAAAAGGTAAAATTAAAGGATCACTAGGGGTACGACCTAATTGTGCCACTATTCTATTTTCAGCATACTAGTTAATTTTAATTTTGGTGTATTGCGACGTGTTCATCAATATTTATGAGGCTATGCAAGATAATTTTATATCCTTTCTTCAAACTTTGAAACCTTTATTGCATGATATTCCTCTTTCTAATCCTTCTAATGTTGTTATTTTTTCTAATTTTTTTTTTGTTTTCATTCTGCTATTGCTAGTGCTATTTCTACTATTACTATTTTTTATTATGACATTTTTATTTCTAATTTTACTGGTTCTACATGTGTTACATGTTAATGTTGTTGATGATGACATACTTGCTAAATTCCTTGAAATTTTTTAATTTATAAAGTGTATGGATAGCCATGGATGTCCTTGTAAAGATAATGACATTAAATGTCCTATTTATGCTAAAAAAATTTCCTTCATAAGTGATGAAAATAGCAACATTATTTCAAAATTTGTAGAAAAAAATGAAGATGGAGACATTCCACCTTTAAAGAAAAAAAAGTGTTTTTATATTAACTATTCAAACTATTTTATTAATCATGTTGAATTTGTTATGCTGGATGATTTTGTACATTCAAGCAAGAGTGATTTAAGGATATCACTTGGAGGAGTTTTTCTAGATGATCCTAAATTACAAAGCACCTTTTTTTATTATAGATGACCTAAAGGTTGGAAATTTAGAAGCAATGGAGGTAGCCAATCCTCTTATAGATCCTGCCTAGAGTAATTGAAGCCCTAGTCTAAGCAATTATGTTATAGAAAGGCACTTCTTGGGAGGCAACTTGAGCCATTTAAATTTGCTTTCTCCTACCCTTCTCTTTTACTTTTCATATCCTTTATTTCTCTTGATGTTATTTTTAATGATATTAATATGCTTTACGTTGAGGACAATGTGAAATTTAAAAGTGGGGGGATAAGACTTTAGGATTTATTTTATACTTTGTGCTTTCATTCAATGCTTTTTAATGCTTTCAAAAAAAAAGAAAAAATTTTGTTTTTCACTTGCTTTTGAGTCCTTTTTGAGTCATTTTAGTAGCTTTTTGATAAATATTTTTCATTTTCATGAGTAAGATTTAATTGAAGTTAGATAGGATTTATAACATGATTGAATGTATAATTTTGTTTCTTGAAATTGATTGACGTAGTGATAGATTTTAAATTAGTAGATTGAACTTAGTAGAATGACTTACCTTGTGAGATTTTGAGCCTTATGTTAAAAATACTATTCTTTTTCCCTTTTGCGTGATGTTCTTCCATGATTTGTTTCTTTAGAATTTGCTTTAATTCTTTTTAAGATTACATTTTGCACATGTATGTATAAAAATGATAAAGGCATTCTTTCTTTTAAGCTAGAGCTATAAAGCCAACCTTGGAATTTTTATTATTCTAAGCCCTCTTAAACTTTTATTGCCTTTTCTTTGTTGATTAATCCATGAGCATAATTTTTCAATAAAAAATAAATGTCTTTACCTAACCTTAAAGATTAGTAAAGCATTTAAATTTTTATGAGATTAGCTTTTGAACAAGTATAGGGGTGTGTGAGTTCTTTTTTGTGTTATGAAAATTCATCAAAGGTTGGTAGAAAAAAGAAAGAAAAAATATAAAATAAAAGGCCAAAGTAAAAAAAGAAAATTAAAAATTAAAAAAAAAGAAAGAAAAGTGAAAAAAAGAATAATAAGGCAAAAAGGAAATTAAAAAAAAGAGAAGAAATAAAGGAAAAAGAAGAAAAACAAAGAAGTTAATGAGTATTTAAATTTGAATTTGGCTTATTATGATAAGTTGTAATTGCTCATGATTTTCCTATATATTTTTTATTCAAGTGCTCTATTAATTTCTTTGATTTCTAGCCTCTTACATCCTTATTTTTCTTTCCTTTTCCTCTAGTCACGTTACAATATTAAATAAAGTTCTTTTGATTTGTGTTGTGCATGTGATTTAAGTAGTAAAGATTAGATGATCAGCAAACTTATGGTAGGGAAATTTCATGGAATGAACTTGAGTGAAACACTTACCCTAAACACTTGAGAGTTAAAGAGTGAATCTTATAAAAATCTACCATGTTGATCTACCTTTTTTGAATGAAATTGCTATGTTTGTTAGTTCCAAGTTTGTCAAGATTTTTCTTCATGATGTGTTATGTTTCTTGTTAATTTTTATTTGTCTCTTACTTATGTATTTATGATTTTGAAGTTTTTCGAAAGTAAGTCTCTTGTTCTTTTTCTTTTGAATAAAGTTGTGTCTTGCCCGAGGACATACAAGAGCTAAGTATGAGAAAATTTGATGATAAAAAATATTTACTATTTTACCTTTCCCTATTTTATGTCTCTTAGTGGGTTACACATGCTTACTTTCATAGAATTGGCCTTGTTTTATAATTTAAGGTTGATTTTATAATATTCTAAATTTATTTGGTTAATATTAGATTTTGGTACTATTTCTATTTTTCAATTATATCTTGAGCTTTGGATGTTAGATTGAGGCGATCTTTATATCATTAGAAAGCTTAAAGAGAGATCTACAACTTTTATGTTTGACCTAAGCCCACTTCAAGTGTTTTGGAGGTTATATGTGGTTGAAAAGTTGAAGTCGTGTCTTTATCCTAATTGAGCCTGCCTCTATTTTTAAGCTGTATCTGAAGTTATAGAGGTCTGATTAACTTGAAACTAGTGCCCAAATTTTGATAAGACCCAATTTTTAATGTTTATAGATTATTCAAATTACCTTGTTTTAGTGGTTTTAAACTAATTAGAAGTTAGACCTATGGGAATTCATTAATATAACTATTGGAGTTAATTACCTTGTAAAAACATAGGTTTAGCTTCTAAAAATGATGAAGGCCCCATTAGTGTAATCCTAAGAGACATGCAATTCAAGTCCGATAGGGTTTTAGGTTAATTAGTTCAAATAATATGCTTTTTCACATATTATTTTTGGAACTTCTACAATGATTCTTAGTTGAGGTAGTTCCATCATTGCATCACATCAACTTTGTCACGATCTTAGGATTGATGTATTCCTATCTTAAAGTTAAGTTGAAGTCCATCTATAGGGTTGCTACATGCTATAATGAATTTTTATCCATGAACATGACACCTAAAATATCAAAGGATTTTTATATGAAAAAAATAGATATGAAAGATCAAAT
Source organism: Sindora glabra (assembly GCA_020226215.1). Lineage (NCBI taxonomy): Eukaryota > Viridiplantae > Streptophyta > Magnoliopsida > Fabales > Fabaceae > Sindora > Sindora glabra. The sequence continues at coordinate 74,956,114 of CM035226.1, read as the reverse complement.
TGTATATAAGTTACAAATATAGTTTTTTACATACATAGCACAATAATATCCAAATCAAGTATACATACCAAGATTTCTTCCTAAATGTTATCTATTAATCCCTCAGGTAATTGCCTCTAATGAGGAATAACTATTGATGCTTTGGATTATATAGTAACTCTAACATAAATGACAAATTGGTCTTCATTTTCTTTATCATGCTACCATTTCTCATTAAACTAAACAAGTAATCTCCCACCTTTATTCTTTGATGTGGTAATGCCCTTCAGGGTGGTGGGACCCCTTGTGTTTCTCTTTGTAAAGGCATCACCACTTGAGAAGGATTTATATTCTAAATTTATCAAAAAATAAATAGCAACAATCATATATATGTATTATAATTTTAGTTAACATGGTAAAATGATGAAAAAAAGTAGCAAATATAATATTGGTCCTTATAATAAATGCGACATTAAATTGAATGACATAACACATCATTAGCATGACAAGCACCTGAATTAAAATTATATCAGTCATCATAGACTTCTCCATTAATTTATATAATTATAAAGCAAATTAGAATGATTGAAATATATGATAAATCTGATACCCTAAAAAAACATAATAGCATGCATTGGCAAAGATAACAAGTAAAAATAGCAAGGACATTACTATCAAATAAAGCATACCATAACCATATATTTTAAGTGCAACTAGACCATAAAAGCATCTTAAACACAATGTATAGTATAACCCTAAACTTAATGATGAATGAGGTTCTCATAATATCACTATGCAGATACATAAACATTAAAACTAGATAAAGCCAAATTCAATCACTTAATATACAAAAATAAAATGAAAATAGGAAAGGAAAATGTACTTGAAAAATTTATCAATGACTAGAGACCATGAAGCAAACTTTGAGTGTAGAAGATATGTGATGATAGTTTGGAACTCACCAAAGAAATTTTGATAGCAAAGGTGATGTGATGTACACATCGCAATGCATCAAAATTAATCAAAACTAGTGTGCTGAAAGTATAATGTTAATGGTGGCACAACCAGGTTGAACCCCTAGTGATCCTTTGATTTTATGCTTCCCAAATGAATTCCTAACAATATCTACACAATTTTTGACTTATTAATGCAATGAAAATGAAGGAAACTAATGAAAACAAGATGCAAATGCAATAAAACAGAAAGCTATGCAAAAATAGAACCAATATGATGTTTGTTGTATGCTATATATATAATTATGTAATAACAAAATGCAAAAATTAGGGGGGTTGGTAGCATAAAATCAAAATGATAACAATAAAATAAATAAGCACAAAATAGTAATTAAATAGAAAGACTTTAATATACGAAACATAGTTAATTTAAGAATATGATAGCTCTTATTGTGGATTAATCCTAGATCACTAAAGATTTGATTGTTCTAATTAATTTTTCAACTTTGGATTACTTGGAATCCCTGTAATAATCAACAAATCTTATGCTAGATAATTACTTAGAGTTTAGTCAATTAAGATTAGTAGATGGATTAAGCAATTGCCATAACCTTGAAAGTAGATCGAAATTGAGCTAAAAATAGAATTCGGTTGATTTAGGAAATCAAACCAAATACCACTGAAGTAATCCCCTAACCCTCTGTCCCAACATGTAAAACCATAATTTCACATTCAAACAGCAAAATAATAGAAATCATAAAATTGAGTACTAATTATATCAAATCAGCACTTAACACAAGCAATTTCAATAATTCAATATAAATAATTAGAGAAAGAGGAAAATCAATAGGAAGAAATAAACATTACTAATCAAGATCTCATAATCCTTGAAGAAAAGAGCTTCACAATCCTTGAATCAACCAAAAGTCTTTAGCCTTCTATGGCTTAAAAACAAGAAAATAAGAAAAGAAAGAAAAAACTCTACTGCTGAACTCTGTGTAAGGTCTGGAGTCTAATGAGTCTCTCCCCTATTTATTTAACCTAATTAAGCTAAACCCCTATTGGAATAGGATTTTATGACTTTTAGGATTATAATAATAAGGCCTTTCTAATTTTTAAAAGCCCGAACCTATTTGTTACAAGTGAATTAAATCCTTAAGATAAATTAGTGAATTCTTGCAGATCTGAGTTCCAATAAGATTTTGACCATGAAATCAATGTAAGTTGGAAAATCCATAAACATAAAACTTGTAGACCTGTGTCTTGTGAGAATTTTAGCACTAGTTTTAGGTTAATCGGACCACTATAACTCTAGATATGGCCCAAATACAGAAGTGGGTTTAGTTAGGACAAAGACACGACCTCAACTTCTTAGCCACATATGACCTTCAAGATGCATGAACTAGGCTTAGACCAAATATAAAAGTTGTAATTCTCTCTTTTAAATTTCCAGCAATATAAAGTTTGCCTCAATTTGACATTTGAAACCTAAGATATGACTAAAAAATAAAAATAGTATTAAAATCTAGCATTTACTGAATAAATTTACAATATTGTAAAATTGACCATAAATTATAAAACAAGGCCTAAACAGTGAAATTAAGCAAATATAACACTTAAGAGATATAAAATAGGAGGAAAATAAAATAGTAAATATTTTTTTTATCATGATGCTAGAGAAATGGGTTTGACAAAGGAAAAGTGATTGGAAATAGAGAAGCAAATGCAAGTCATGGAGACAAAATAATTACACATCAATTTTTTACTAGAAAACTAACGTCTTTAGTAAATAACTTCATATATAGATGTATAAAGTTAAGACAATATTTATAAAAATACTAGCAAACAATCAATTTCCACATCATATATTTTGAAAATAAATGTTTCTACCTTTAAACATAATGGTTCGCATTCACTTATGACTTCGATTGTAAATGTTACTGACTTTATAATATCTATTTTATTTTCAAATATTTTGATAATGATAAAGTGGTATTAGATTTTTATTTAACCATCACTTTTAGTTTACATGAAAAATTTAATAGTGCCACCATGTAATTATAAATGTTAAATTTTAAATTAAATATCATTTTATATTCCTTTGAAAATTGTTACTGTGTGTTCAAGTAAATATAGATGTCTATTATTTTAGAAGTCGTCATTTTATTTGTCTTGATAATTTCAAAAATGCCATTGCATTAACATAAATATTGACTTTTCTTAAGACCAATTTCTATCAACCATTGTAGAATTGTAATTTTGTAGTAATGAAAATTGAAAGTGTTTACATATAATTAAATCTAACCCTAAGAAAGATAGGTGTAATTTACTTGTATTATATGATGATATGTATTGAACTATTGTTGAAGGTTCCTTTAATGAATATTGTTTCATTACATGTATTTATGGGATGATTTTCTTGAAAGCATGAGAAAGCATTAGGCAATTAACAAGGATTTTGCTAGTTTTAACTCTATGATATAGAAGAAATAGAAAAGGATCATATAAAACTATTTTTAATTTAAAATGAATTAGTAGGTCAGGCTACATATCTATTCTAATTATTAACGAATTCTAAGAATTTTAAAAAGGATAAGGATTGTAATTCTTTCTACTTCTAGAGGTATAACAATACATTAAAAGGTTCGATTAGAAAGAATTGGTGAAAAAATTTTATGTTATATATAGTAATCCTTTTGATATTATTGCTTTGGTAAGCTTATTTTTCATGGGAGGAGACTTAACTAAAGCAAACTAATTTTCAACTTGTGTGATAGCATGAGTTTTGTACAAATATTACATATTAAAAATATAGTTTAAATGTGATCTATTGTTAATATAAAAATTTTTACACTACAAATAAATAAGAAAAAGAAACATCATTAAAAAGATAAAAGTAATTAATAAATTTTAACCACAATAAGAGAATTTTGATAATTTTTTCATTAACATGACAATATATGGGTGAGTGATAATGTAAAAATAGTTACGTTGATGGTGAATTAAATTTAAATCCTTAAAATAATCATAAAATTGTTGGATGTTACCTAGAAGGCTTTACTTGCTACCATATTTGGGGTTTGAATTCAAGATCTTATGCATGTGCATTAAGTGGATTGTTGTTCCTATCATTTAAAAAAATCATAAAATTATAAACAAATAAAAAATAATAACATATATTTGTCCAAAATACTATTTTAGTGAAATAAATTTGAATTTTAAGCATTGTATGTTGATTTACAAAATGAATAATTCTTTTATGTTACTATTAATGCTAATAACTAATTAATAACAATATATTGTTAGTGTATATGCCCTAAAACTAATCATATTATTTTAATGGCAATTCCAATTATTATATTTATATATATTGTCTGCGTAATATATTCAATTATAATAATAACCTTAGAATAATTATATTCTTAAATGTCCCTAGTCATATATCATTGTGGATTAGGTTGCTTTGATATGTTAAGACTAGCATGTGTGAAGACTAATATAGGATATTAAGTTTACACATGAGTACAAGTTAGAGAACTTGTATACTGGACTGACCCATATTAAAAACACTACATGGATCGTTATATGAGTGTCATAAGTGGTTCTTAGGGATCATTATTAATATGGTCCTTTGACCTGAGATCACCAAGGTTCCCTACATGTGAGTTTCATATTTTGATACTATTCTATGTCATTAATGGTTAAGTGAATGCAAGGGTAGATATTGGATATGTCACATATCATGCGGAGGGGTTTGTGTGATCAAGATGGGATTTGTCCCTCCTATATAACAGGAGTAACATCTATGGACCCCTTAATTAAGTAAAGCTCAGAAAATGCATGGCCATGCTCAGATGAATTGACATGAGATGTCGATTATATTTGTTTCAGTTAGCTTACTTAGGAATCAAGAAATCTTAAGATTGGGCTATACGGGAATGACATGGTCCATGTCTCGTGCTCAATCTAGATGTATAGGACAAAAGGACATAAGTGATGATCACGTGTAAAGGTTTAGTCAAATCACCGACTTTCTCATTACTTGGGTAACAATGATGTGTTGCTAGACACCAATCATTTTTTATGATCATTAATATGATTAATGGTCATTGCCAACGTAATGAGAGCCTGTAGGGTCGCACACTTAGAGCCTAGTGAATTTGGAATTAATGGACCAAATTGTTTGGGCTTAATATTTGGGAATTCATGTTATAATTATAAGGCCCAATAGTAAGCCTATAATTGTACATGGAATAAAGCCCAAATAAGTTAGGTTTTTCTATGCACCTATTTAAATATGCTTATTGGGTAATAATAGGATTACTATCATTATTCACGCACCCCAAAAAGGCATAGAAAACCCTAGCACCTCTCCTTGACCAAAACCCTTGAAGAGGCGTAGCTAGCACTACGAGGTATAAGGAGATCAATTCCAACCAGTGTGTGTAGTGGATATTCATCGGTGATTCATAGGTTCGTGTGCATACCGCAGAGGTGTAGCCACATAAACGCTGCACTGGTGATCTGATCTTCTAGTTTCTATTCCGGTTCATGATTTGGAGAGCAGATTGGATTGGAAAACGGACAGAAGCAGATCGGATTTGCTGTGTAGCGGACAGAAGATTTTTGGCTGAAAGGTATAAACCCTAATCCCTAATCTATGGCGTTCTAAATTCGCATGGATCCTTGGTGAAAATCGTGCAAAATTTTTATTCCGCTGTACATGTATGATGCGCGATTTCCCGCATATATAACTTATTTAAACTAATACAATTAATTGTATTATTATATTAAAATTCAAATTGAGTGGTTGGTTATTTGATTGACATGAAGTTATGAGAAATGTAACTTCTTAGAAAATAGGAGATAGTTAGATTTTATGATTGGCTTTTAATTGGTAAATTGGGGAAGTACAAACATGAATAAGAGGTTTTTTTTTTTTTTTTGGTTAGCTATTAAATAGAAAAATATTTTGTTTGTCTTTCTCTTTATTTGGCCACACGAAAAATACAATTTCTTAGGAAGTTTTACTTCACACACAGCATGAGAAATTACATGCCCACCCTCCACTTGATAAGAAAAACTTGTGCCTTTTGTAGAAGTGTACAAAATTATACCCACTAAATTTAACTAATGATTGCCTAACCTTTTTATCTCTATCACTAGTTTTTTCAATTGTATAACATTTATATATGTTTTAGGTAATCAACATACGAGTTTGATAAGAAATGTATAATATATGAATCATCTTTATTTTTAATATGTAGTTCATTGAATTTGAATTTTTAATAGTAAATTAAGAAAATATGAAATTATAAGTATAAAGATTTATGATAGAAAGGGAGATTAAGATATAGAGAATTTAGTAAAATTTATATTTTTTGTATAATAATCTTGTGTAATATAATCATTTTGATAATACTTCATAAGAAGTTATTTTTAACCATATTAACTTTAAAGGCTTCTCAACTAGTTCATGTCACGATTCTCCTTTAGCCATAATTAGCGTAAAACCATTAATGATAATCTTGCAAGTGCTTCCTAAGCTTAATATAAATTTGGAATTTGAACAAGGATGAAGATTTCTCAATTACTTAATAATATATGTAGAAAAAGGCTTGAGATTTGAGAATATTATCAATGCATTTAATTAATTTCAAATACATATAGCCATTATAAGAGAAAAGTTAGACCAACTTATAAACCTTAAAGAAATAGGTTAGCCTAACTACCCCTGAAATAAACATTCTTTACTCTATCATCTTAAGACCATGGCCTCACAATGGAATGTTTAAATGAGTATTTTGCAATCAATTACATTAAAAAATAAATGTTATATGGTTTGCAAAAGAAATGAAAGATACATGACCTGACTTATTATAAAGTTGGTGATGCTGGTGGAATGTCCAGTTGGTTATTTGAAATTGTAAGCCATGGAAAAGTGAATTTGAAAGTTTAGTGAGATAGTAATCTACATTAAATTAAACAAATTCATAAACCATCATCCAATGTTTATTTACCAATCTAGTCTTGTAGATCATTGGCCCTAAGTAAGCTTTCTTAGAGGTAAACAATAGTAATGCTTGCTCAATTACCTTGCATAGTATAGTAGACTTCCTACTATAAGTTTAATCCTATTTAGAGATATTAATATAATACTTGCACAAGGAGCATTTATTAAGCACGAATATTAAACAAATGTAAAAATATCTCAAGATTTAGTATCATAATATCCATATTAATAGATAATAAAAATTAAATCAAGCAATCCTCCTAATGTCTCCTAGTCATCCTTATCCCCCTATAAGCTCCATCCTTATCCCTCTAAGGTCTACCTTATCCACTCACATACATGCATATGGATTCGATGCAAAGTCATAACATATGTATTATTACCCCTCATGAAACCATTCTCATTAAATGTATAATCAACAACATAAGAATAGAATCACAATTAACATTTTAGTTTGTTATTCATAACATAAGACTCTTATATGCCAAAAGGGCCATAGGTTGTTTATTAATTTAAATGTAACATTTAGTTTGAAATTTCAATAATTTTCTTATCACATCTAATCAGTCATAGGTTTCCATTCATCTTTCGATCACAAGCATGTTCACACCTTTACCTTAAGTTTAATTATCCATATTAAGATTATCTTTCCTTATTTTATATTCACTTGAAAATATAATACCATTAAATTTTAATAAGAATACAATTATGCAAAGAAGCAAGGCAAAAATTGGCTATGTAATTGATTATAAATGCCTAGAGAAGAATTCTACAAATTACAATTAATTATATAGTTAACTATGGTAGTTTAGATAGAAACTTTGCTAAACATAGTCGACTACATCTGTCTACAGAGTGATCTTGATAAGCTATAATTAACTATGTTAGCCTTAAGAGCAATTATGTAGGGCATACTAAACTACATAATCAATTATAGCTTTGAATTTATAGATTTTTCTTCAAAATCACTATTTATTTATCATGAACAACTCCCAAATCTCATTCTTAATTTGCAATTTCATATTTAAACTATTAAAATCCATAACAACTACTTCTAAACATTAAGATCCAACAATGAAACTTCAATTTCAAAGCTTAAATCACTAATTTAATTTAGGTTTCCTCTAAAGCCCTATGAAAGCTGAAATAAATAAAATATGAAATTTTAATTGAGATTTAGGAAGAATACTACTCATAACTCTTGAAGAAATAAGCTTGGATAGACAAATGAGATGAGTGGAGTTTAAGGTATGTTTTATCCAACTTTCCTCAACTAAAATCAATCTAGAAATCATAAAAAAATGAAGGGAAATAGATGTAGTTTGGAAAACCTATTCATTAGGAATTGAAGATTTATAGATCCTTTACCTTAAAGGAGAAAGAATGAAGTGAGATTGAACCCTCTCCTTTTCCTTATCTTAGAGCGCTAGGGCTAGATAGAGGAAAATGACTAAGAGTGAATGAGAAATAAGGAGATTAATGAGAAGTTTTGTAAGGAATGAAGAGAGTTGGCAGCCATGAGGGGTAAAATAAGGACATAAGATTATATAACACTCAAATTTTCCTATTTCTCTATTTAACTCCTATTATAAATCCTTATGTTTGAAGCTATTTACCTTTTGCACCCTATATTACTAATCGAGCCATCTAGTTATTCCATCACTAACAAACTTTTAAATAAAACAAATAACTTATAAATTCTTCTTACTCCATATCTCAAATCATAAATATTTTTCCACAAAATTAGTAGGTTTTCTTTTTATTAAGGCTCCCAACATATTCACTCTAAATACTTCTTATATTAATTATTTTAACAATTCATGACCTTTATTTTCTTAAATTCCTAGAGCTTAAAGTAAACTATTAAAATGAAAATAAACAAATTTTGAAAATCCTAAAGGTATAACAGTACTCCTCTTTTAAAGAATTTATCCTTGAATTCTCTAGATTAATGCATGTGATGTTTCATTTGACTATTAGAAATAAAAGTCTAGTTCTTACAATTTACCAAATAAATAAGGTTATTTCCATATCATATCTATAATACCTCAAGTTAGTATTTAAAGTTTTATAAATTTTAATGCTTGTGAAATTTTATTTTATTTATTTGGTGAATATTTGATTTTAAATTTCTTTTCTTTTTAAAGATTTCAAAATATTGAAAATGATACTAATAATAATATTAAAAAATATATTTTTTTTATTTTTGTATATGACTATTATTAATTCAACACTAAGTGTATAGATTTATGAAATAATTTATTTGCATGTGATAATTTATTTTTAGGAACTATTGAAGTTTAAAATAATTATTTTAGGACTTCCAAAATAATATATATAGATTAGGAGAAGCTTAAGACTTTAAATAAAATTAGCTTTATCAAAATGAGTTTTTAATAAATTAATGGTTAGATTATTTTTATTTAAAATGGATGGTAAGGATTGAACTAAATAGAAATTGATGAATGAGATTTAAAAGGAAATGGATGTATGGTGTGCTAAGAAGCATAGGATAAAAGCCCATAGCTTCACTTTTTAAGTATTTTTCTCTCCTCTCCACTTAACTTGTTAGCCTTCTCTTTTTCCTCCACCAATTTCCTTTCTCTTACTTTAACCTCCCACTCACCACTTAATTTTTCTCTCTCTCTTTCTCCCTTTGTGACCTCCTTCCTTATTAGATAGTCACTGTCATTGTGGCTCGCTCTTCTCGTTGCTAGCACAAGTGCCACTAGCTTGGTAACTAGCTGCTAACTATTGTTGTGCTTCCATAGCTTTATCGTGTAGGAGAACCATTTAGTGAGCTTAAGAGTGGCTAGCAGGGGATGTGATTAACAAATTAGTTTTCTCTAGCCTTGCATGTCACTAGAGCTTCCATAGCCTTTCTCTTGTTCCTTTTTAGTTATGGCAAGTTCAAGGAGTAACAGAAGTCTCGATTTGTGCTCCACGTTGGCAACTACAATTTCCTATCTCCTTTCACCCTTGCTAGAGTTTCGACGGTATTTCTGCCACCGTTGAGCTCTGATTGGTTCTGAAGAAGTTAGAGTAAGTTATTTTGTGATGTTTTTGCTAGATTTAGATAAAGTCAAAGAAACCCATTTGTGATACATGAGAAAAATATTTGTTATGTAAAAGAATGCTAGAACAATATGAATAGGGCAAATATGTTGTTATATATTTAATATCTTGAAAGAATTATACATAATCTAAAAAATCTCTAACTATGTGAGATCAGGTGATTTTACTAAAATATAGCTAAGAAAATAGGAAAGAAAATGTATAGGTTACAAAATAATTTGACTAGAGTAATGTTGGAATATGACTTTAATAGTTGTATATTTGATTCGGAAGAATCTTTATCTATGAAAAATGTTTAGACTCTTATGATAATTTTATGTATAAGAGAAGGAATAATATTGAATAATAGTGTAAGGCAAATAGATACTTTGTATGGCATTAAATTTTAATATTTTTATTTGTATGGCTTTGAATTGAGAATCTATATATTATGATATATTTTTAAATTCATACGACCAACTTAAAAGAAAATGATAAAGTTACAATATAGCTATAATTAAGTGTATATTATAAAGGATTTCCGATTTGTGTATTCATTTTAAAAGCTGAGTAAGGTATGATATAGGATGTTAAAATATGAATATGTCATGATTAGAATTTGAAGTAATAAGCTTGGAAAGGAAATAAGTGATATCAATATTTATGGTTACGATTTATTATTATAAATTATAAAATAGGAAAAATTGGCAAGATGAAAGCAAAACAATCATAATTCTTGGAGTAAATAAGTGTTCCTAAACCCTTAATAAAAATGTTAATTAAGTGATGGTTGAGGATATAGAAGATATATATACTTCCATATATGAGTTCCTAAATGTACACTTGTATAGCATGGATTATTTACTAAGTTATCCTTGTATCTAGATATAAATAATATGGGGATGTTATCTTTGGTCAAGAAATAGTTATTTGTTTAGATAAATATGGAATTAATATTTGTGGTATAATTCCAATTAGCTATTTGAGTGAATATCAAATGGACATGCTTAAAAAGCATAACAGTGGTGCTTCGAACTATCAATGGATTGTGATTGTGTCTTATCAATATTTATATGATATGGTTATGTGGGTGAACACGATGATATTGTCATAGACATAGATTTACCATTGTGTGCTTGATATCACCCATGATGAATTTATGACTTTGCATTAAAATTCTTATAAACATTGTAACATGAAAGTTGAGCTTTCATGTGTATATTATTTGTGAATTAATGCCATGAGTGGCATTAGAAATTATGAACTATGATGGAGTAATAATGTGAAAGTTGGATGGGAAATTCTCGACAAATAGTTGAGAAGAATATAAAATTGACTTGGAAATCAACAGTGAAAGCATGTATGTTTCTTATAAATGATTTTGTGAAGTGATGAGATATTGGAATTTTGTTTATAATTAGTTATTATTGTTTGACATGATTAAAAGAATTTGATGTGATGGTGATGGTTTGTTTATGGCTAAGCTTGAATGGTTGTTTATGAATATATTGACTATCTAGAATGGATGGTGTATGATATGATAATAATATCGTGTGTCACTGAATAGAGAGATTATTATGATTTGTGAAGTGAAGTATAAATTTGAGTTATGTATAGGTAAGTACTCAATCTGGGACTTGGTTTCATATATTTCAAAAATCCAAGAAAAAATGGGTTTACTATTATTTTCTAGTTTAATATAGGATTAGCCGGTGACTATTATGTATACATATATAAAACTAATTTTCTATAAGATAATGGTAGATATATGCTTACTGAGTTCTTGTAACTCACTTTATTCTATTTTTAATATTTTTAGGTTGAAGTAAGGATATTTGAACTTATTGCATCTATAAAGATTCAAGGCCACCTGATTGGAAGATTTGACAGTTGGGGTTTCTCTTCGGAATAGGATTAGTAATGAGTTAAAAAATGATAATGATTCTACATCTAATATGTTGAATCATTTATCCTTATATATGTTGTAAATGTATAGTATTATGTATGTATATGATGCTGTTATATTTGAGAATTTATATAGGTTTTGTATTTTGGGGTCTATGGCCTTCAGAAAGTGTCTAAAACCAAGGGAGATTTTATTCATTTTTTCACAAAATTTAAAGTGAATTTCGAGTTCTCTTAGAAATATTGAAATAAATTAGAATGAAAAATGTTAAGACTTATGAAAATTAGTATCGGGATCCACATGGGTTATAATTGGATTTGGGTTGTGACAATATTGACTTCTAACTCCCAAGTAACATTCTCTTCCCTATAACACTCCCACACAATTTTATTGATGATACTTCCTTTGACCTTAATTTCTAAACTTAACAGGCAAAGATCCTCACTAGTTGTTCCTCAAAAGATAACTTTGTATTCAACTAAAGGAATTCTTCTTTAACAACTTAAGAAATGTTTGGCACATACTTTTGAAGCATGAACATGTGAAACACAACACATATGGCATGCAAACTATCAAATAAGTTCAATCAATATGCTACCATTCCCACACACTTGATAATTGGAAAAGGACATATGTAATGAGATGCTAGTTTGTCTTTCTTTCCAAAGTGCATAACTCCCTTTATTAGATATAACTTGAGAAAAACTTGGTCTCTTTCCTAGAATTCTAAATCTTTCTTCCTTTTATCCATGTAGAACTTTTACTGAACTTGTGTAGTTTTCAATTGATTTTGAATAATTTACACTTTCTATATTACCTCGACATATAATGCCTTAAGTAGGCTATCTTAACGCTTAATTGATAATAATTATTATAAGAAAATTCTACAAATGGCAAGTACTTCTCCCAATTGTCCCCAAACTCAAAGGCATATGCCTAAAGCATATCTTTCAACAATTGAATTCTCTTTTTTGATTACCTATCTATTTAAGGATGGAAAGTAATGCTAAAATGCAATTAAGTTCCTAAGGTTTGTTAAAATGATTGCTAAAATTAGGCAGTTAATTAGGTACCTCTATATGATATTATGGTTACAAAAACTCCATGGTGTTGAATTATCTAATCTAAGTATAGTTAAGTATACTATACAATTGAGTAAGTGGTCTTGACAAATAAGAAATATGTTGACTTAGTTAATTGATCTATTATCACTCAAATAAAGCTATAGCCCTAAGGGGTTCTAGGTAATTTGATTTAGAAATCCATAGTCAAGCTTTCTAACTTCCATTCAAGAATTTTTAAAGGATAATGCAAACTTGCCAACTAATGATATTTTGCTTTTACTTATTGGCATGTGAGATATTTAGTTACATACTCCAACACATCTTTCTTTATTCTCCCTTTCCTAAAAAGTTTTCTATAAATCATGATACATATTGGCTAACCCTAGATTTATAGTATAGAAAGAGCAATGGGCTTGATGTAATAACTCATTCCATTCATTAAAAGGAACCTATAAGTGGTCTTGGCACTAAAGTACTCCTTTTTCATATATAACATAGCTATAGTATAGATTTATAGTTATATCCTACACAAGGATGGGGTATTGGGGGTCATGCTTTTATGGTTCTTTAATTTTGTCAACCATAATAGATCATAGGGCTACATGCACTAGCCACACTCCCTGTTCACTAAATGGAGGACTCATCATAGTATTTGATGACTTTCTACTTAGAGAATCTGCTATAATATTTGCATTGCTAAGATGATATAGGATCGAACAATTATATTCTTTTACAAGCTCTATCCACCTTATATGCCTTAAATTCAATTCTTTCTACTTGAAAATATACTTTAGGCTCTTGTGATAAATGTAAATCTCACAGGTCCCACCATATAAATAGTGTCACCATATTTTCAAAGCATATACCACTATGGCCATCTCTAAATAATATGTTAGGTAGTTCTACTTGTGCTTCTTAAGTTATAAGGAGGTATAAGCTATAACCTTTCCATTTTACATTAGAGCATATCTCAGGCTAATTTTAGAGCCATTTTAATACACTGCATATCTACCACTACTAGATGGAAAAGCTAACATTGGTGTTATGATCAAGTATGTCTTTAGGTTTTGAAAGCCATTTTCAGACTTTTTTGTCCATCCAAATTTGACCCTTTTTATTGTTAACTTGGCTAGTGCTGCTACTATCTTAAAGAAACCCTTAATGAATCTTTGATAGTATTCGGCTAGTTTAAAGAAACTCTAGATTTCTGTAACTATGACGAAGCCTTAGCCATTATTTTACCATCTTGATCTTCTAAAGATCTACTTAAACTCTTAATTAGGCCACCATATGCCTTAAAAACTTCACACTAGTTATTTAGAATTCACACTTAGAATATCTAGCATACAATTGATGTTTTCATAGGGTTTGCAATATAATTCTAAGCTGTCTAACATATTTTTCTTTGCTTCTTGAATACACTAAGATGTCTTCTATGAACATAATCACAAACTTGCCTAAAAATAGGTTGAACACTCTATTCATCAAGTCTATAAAGGCAGTTAAGGCATTGGTTAGACTAAAGGACATGACTAAGAATTTAAAATGGCCATATCAAGTTTTGAAAATTGTTTTAGGTATATCCCCCTTCTAGATTTTCAATTGTTGATAATCAAACTATAGATTTATCTTCAAAAAGTACTTTGCACCCTATAACTATTCGAATAAATCCTCATTACAATAAAAAAGGATATTTATTTTTAATAGTCACCTTATTTAACTACTAGTAATTAATACACAAGTAAAGAGATTCATCCCTTTTCTCTACAAACAACACTAGGGCTTCCTAGTAATGCACATCATAATACATAAAATTAGATTAAAAATTGGTTTGCTAAAAAATAATGTAGTATAATGGCGTAACTAGGTCGTACCCCTAGTGATCTCTTGATTTATCTCTTCTAATTGAATTCCTAATAATGTTTACACAATTGTATAATTTATTATGCATTAAAAACACAAGAAACTAATGCAAATAGAATGTTAATGCAAACAAGACAAAATGCTATAATAGAATGCAGTGCAGAATGTTATGTTATGTAGAATGTAGTATATAGAACAAAATCAGAATTAAGGGGTTTTGTGAATTAAAATTGAAACTAAATGTATGAAATAAAATAAAAATGTAAAGCAAACAAGAAGAAGTAAAATCAATATAATGAAGTAAACAATTCAAGGAATTGAAAGCTTTGGTTGAATTAATCATAAATTAATTAAGATTTAACTTTTCAAATTAATTCTTCAATCTTGAATTACCTAGAATCTCTGCGATAATTCATGAATCTTATGCTAGATTACCATCTAGGATTTTATCAATTAAGATTAACTGAATTAAGCAACCGTTATAATTCTTAAGCTAGATTGAAATTAATTTAATAATAGAATTTAGTTGAATTGAGAAATTAAATTAGAAACTTTCAAATTAATCTCTCAACCCTCTACCCTTATATATAAAATCATGATTTATTAATCACAATTCAACATCAAAATAGTAGAATATCAAAAATTACAAGGATGAATACCAATTATGCCAAATTAACAACCAACACATACAATTTCAAGAAATCAGCACAAGTAATTCAGGAAAGAGGAAAATTAATTAAAGAAAGTTAACATTACAATTCATGATCTCATAATCCAGAAAAAGAGAGCCTCAAACTCCTTGAATTAACTCCTTTAAGCTTCCATTGATGAAGAACAAAAAGGAAATAAGAAAAAGAAGAGAAAAGTTATGCTGCTAAATATGTAAAAGTCTCTAAAGTCTAAAGAGTTCTCTCTTTTTATTTGACCTAATTAGTCTAAAACCCTATTGGAATTGGATTATATGTCTCTACAATAATGGGGCATTCTTAACTTTTAGAAGCCCAAACCTATTTTTAACAAGATAATTAACTCTAATAATTATAGTAGTAAATTCTTATAAGTTTGACTTCTAACCAATTTAAAACCACTAAAACAAGGTGATTTAGGTAATTCATAAACATTAAGCCTGGGTCTTATGGAAATTTAGGCATTGGTTCCATGTTAATTGGACCTTTATAGCTCCAAATATAACCCAAAAACTAAAACTAGTTCAGTTAGGACAAAGACAGGGCTTTATATTTTTAGCTAAATAAAAGCTTGAAGGAGTCCAAACTATGCTTTGACCAAAGCACCAAAATTACAGGTCTTTCTTCAAGCTTTCTAACAATTTATATATTATCTCGATCTGACATCCAAAGCCTAAGACAAAACTAAAAAATAGAAATAGTATCAAAATCTAGCATTAACTAAATAAATTCAGAATATTATAAAATTAACTTAAAATTATAAAATAAGGCTAATTTTATGAAATTAATCATGTGTAACTCATTAAGAGACATTAAATAGGAGGAAATAATATAGTAAATATTTTTCTCATCACTTCCATAGTTGATGAGTTAGGATGAATGAATCCTCTATCCACTAATTCCTAAAATTGTAATTTTAGTTCTTTAAATTTTGCCAAGCCATTCAGTACAAAGGTATAAAGATTAGATTGGTGTTGAAAACTAAATCAATATCAAATTCAATCTCTCTATTGGGTGGCAATCTTATTAGCTCCTTTGGGAGCACATCTAAGAATTAATTTACCATGGAAACATTACTTAAATTTAAAATAAGTTAGTTCAAGTCTCGAACCATGGCTAGGTATGCCATGCATCCCTTCTTAAGAAGCCTTTAAGCTTTCATAGTGGAAATTAGGCCTATAGTCTAGGTGCACCTTTCCCTTTGAAAAATAATTAATAGAGATCCTTCTATGAAAAAAGTCATTATCTTATCAAAATAACTTATACAAGTATAGTATTTAAATAACCAACCCATTCCTAATATCATATCATAGTCCATCATATCAAGTAAAAGCAAATTTGTAAGCACCAATGATTATAAATGATTATAGGATAAACATTAATTGCTAAAGATGCCACGAAGGTCATATTAACTAAGGTAATCGCTATCAAAGGTGTTTCCAACACATTAAAAGGTTTAGTTACCAAAGATGCAAACTTTTTAAAGATAAAGGAGTAAACAGCTTCCAAATCAAGTAACACTTAAGCTTGTACATTCTCAATTTTAAGGATATTTTATACTATTGCATTAGATGCTTGAGCTTCTTAGCATGTCAAAGTGAACACTTTAACTTGATTTCCACTTGTATTCCTTCCTTTATTGCTACTTTTTTTACTTCTTCTTGATTTAGCTGGATTCTTAACTAGAACACTAGAGTGGGTCATAGTTGTGCTCAGTTGAGAAGTAAAGTAGTTAGTATAAAAAATATACAATGTTGTCTTATTAGATGGCCCCTAATGCTTGTCATTGGATTAGGCATAATGGGGTGGCCTTTCATGAAATTGGCTCCTCCTTTAAAAGATGGCCCTTCTAAAACTCAATGATGTATTCTAATATTTTGATAGTATCCTTCATTTTTTTTCCTATCAAAAGATTGCCAGAATTTCCTTTTAGATGTGCTAGACCTAAATAAAGTCTATTCCTTTTACTTGTATTAGCATTGTAAGAAAGCATTCCTTTAGAGCCATGCATGGAGCTAAGCCCCTCTTACTAACTTTATTTTTTATTAGTCATTTGAACTTCTCATTCTTTCCTTTCTTTGGTCCAAAATTCTTATCATAGAACTTGATTTAATGCTTATTAATAAATAATGACATTACTCATATTGATGCACTCAAAATAATAATCTCTTAACCATTGGATAAACCTTTTTATTTGACTCCTTTTATTGGAATCAAGTACCCTTTATATAAGGATAGTCGTGTAAAATGCACATCATATTCATTGATTATAAGGCTTTCTTACTTCAAATATTCAAACTCTTTTACCATTGCATGCCTTATATGTGGGGGGGGGAGAAATTGATCAATAAAATTCCCTTGAATGGTTGCCCAAGTTAACAGCATTACATAAATGTCTCTCTTGTCCACTATACTAGAAATTAATAGTGTGCTAGATTATCCAATTAGCATCCGACTAGCATAACTAATAAATGATTGGGGCACTCCAACATCTTTTTGTAGTGCTTAATTTAAGCAAAAAACTAATATAGATCCACAGATGAATCTATTTTGGAACAACAAGGTGTCTTCAGCTTGATAATCTCATGAACTATGTGGAACCTATTTCTAAGGCCTCCCAAATGAAAGGTTAAATTCCTTTCTCTCTCTTGTTCCTCATGGACATGACAATTCTTTTAATCATGTTGCTCATGACCTTTATTATTAGTAAAGGATTAAGTAATATAATCTAGTACTTGCTGTACAAAATTTATAACCTAGGATGGGAGATCCTATTCATTTATTTTTGTCTAACAATTATTATCTTGCCTATGTTAGCTAATTGAAGACTCTATATTATTTGGCTCACATAAGTTATAAAAACATTAGACTTAGTTTTAAAAAATAAGGCTTTTATTACAATCCATAACCATTAATTTCAAATTGAATAGGGTTAACCAAAATGGCACTAGTAATATATGATTTCAGTTACACATACACCACTAATATAGTTTTGATTCACACTAATATAGTAGTAGACACAACCTTATAAACAATCTAACCTTAGGGCCATTATCCTACAAGTAAACCTTAGACCATGTTCTGAAACCACCTTTTTCATAACCCTTTTATAGTCGTGATTAGTGTGAAACTATTAATAATAATCCTACAAGCCTTCTCAAAGCTTAATATAAATTTGGAATTTGAATAATGCTAAATATTTCTTATTAACTTGATAATTTTGTAAAAGTGGCTTGAGATTTGAGAATATTAGTAATGCATTCAATTAATTTTAAATACATACAGGTTACCATAAAAAAAAGTTAGATTAGTTTATAAACCCTTTTTATGCTCTATTTTCCTAAGACCATGGCCTTATAGACAAAAGCTTAACCAAGTATTTTACAATAAATTACATTACAAAATAAATGATGTTTAGTCTGTAAAAAAAATAAAGGATCTACTATCTAGCTTACTATAGAGGTAGTGGTTGTGAAACTTCTATCTAGTTATCTAAAATTGTAAACCATGGAAAAGTAGGTCCTAATACTTAATGAGATTGTATTCTATATTAAAGCAAAAAACTTCATAAACCAAGATCTAATGTTTATTTATTAATCTAGTGCTATAGATAGCTAGCCCTAAGTAAGCTTTCTTAGAGGAAAACAATAGCAATACTTACTCAATTGCCATGCATGGCATAGTAAACTTCTTACTATAAGTTTAATCAAGTTTATAGATATTAATACAATACTTCCATAGGGAACATTTGATAAGTCCTAAACATATATAAAAATATCTTAAGATTTAGTGTCACAATATTTATATCGAGATATGCTGCTGCTGATGATGATGATAATGATAATAACAAAATCAAATAATTCCTCCTTCTATCTTTTAGCCATCCTTATCTTCTCACAAATCTTATCTTTATCCCTCTAGGGTCTACCTTATCCCCTCTTAAACAAGCACATGGATTTGGTGTAAAGTGATACTATATGCAACATTACTATTGTTTAACAATTCTCATTAATTGCATAATCAATAACATAAGAATGGAATCATAATTAACATTTTAGTTTTGTGTTCAAAACATAAATACTTTTATATGCTATAAAGGTTATAAGCTCTTGATCAATTAAAGTGTAACACTTAAATTTAGATTTCAATATTTTACTTATCATATCTAATCAATCATGGTTTTCCTTTTATCTTTCATTCACAAGCATGTTAACACCCTTACATTGAGCTCAGTTATCCATATTAAGGCCATCTATCCTTATTTCACACTCATATAAAAGTACAGTACCATTCAATTTCAATAAGAATACAAGTGTGTAAAGAAACAAGGCAATAATTGACTATATAATTGAATATAGGTGCTTAGAGATGAATTTTACTAACTATAATCAATTATATATATATATATATATATATATATATATATATATATATATATATATATTCAACTATGAGGGTGCAAAGAGCAACTCTGCCAAACATAGTTGACTATGCATGTTTAGAGAGCATTTTTAACTTGCTATAGTCAATTATGTAATTGATACTATCATCCTTGAGAGCAATTTTGTAGGATATAGTTGACCATATAGTTAATTATAACTTTTTAATTTTAATTTTTTTTACAAAATCACTATTTATCTACCATAAATAGCCATTAAATCTCATTCTTAACTTTCGTCTTCATAACCAAACTGTCAAAATCCATAATAATTATTTCTAAGATTCATCAATGTAACTTCAATTTCAATGCTTAAATCACTAATTTAATTCAAGTTTCCTTCAATACCCTATGAAAACTTAAATAAGTAAAAGATGAAATTTTAATTAAGATTACAACTCTTGAAGAAAAAGGACTGGAGTAACAAATAAAATAAGTAGAACTTCTAAAACATCAAAGTTCTTTTAGGTTAGGGCATTTTTTATTCAAATTTGCCCAACCAAAACCAATCTAGAAATAACTAAAAGGGAAGAGAAATAGAAGAAATTAGGAAAACCAATTTATTAGGAATTATAGATATACATATCTCTTAGCATGAGAGGAAAGGGAATAGAATGAAATTAAACCTTCCTCCATTCCTTATCTTGGAGGGCTAGTTTTAGATAAGGAAGATTGAAGATAGTAAATAAGGGATGAGGAAGATTAATGGGAAGTTTATGATGAATGAAGAAGGTTAGTTGCCATAAGGAGCAAATTATTTCTTTATTTAACTCTCATCATAAATCCTTATAGCTAAAGCTATTTACCATTTGCTCCCAATTTTACAAATCAAGCCTTCTAATTTTTCCATGGCCAGCAAACTTTCAAAGAAAAATGACTTATAAATTCCTCTTACTCCATAACTCAAATTATAAATGTTTTTCCAAGATATTAACATGTTTTCTTTTCATTAAGGTTCCTAACATATTCACTTTAAATACTTCTCATATTAATTATTTCAACAATTCAACACTTTCCTCTTTCTAAATTCCTAGAACTCAAAATAAACTAATAAAATGAAAATAAATAAATTTTGAAAATCCTAGGAATGTGACAATTCACAATGTAACTTACTTCCTAAGAAGTTAGTTTTCTTACATTCACTTTAAGGTAAAATACACTCACCTCCCTTGAAATTTTGACTACATACACTTATTTCTCCTTATTTTTCATTTTTAGGTTAGATTTCCCTTGAAGCTAACAATGATGGATAGCATTATGTATATACATTTTTTTTTGACAAAAATGTCCATATTCACTTACTAAGGTAATAACATTGTTTTTCTATCTCTTTATTCCTTACCTCAAAGACTTCTATTCTCTTTTCAATAATGTACTTAGGTTTACATTTTAATGAAAAGGTATGTATCAATGATTTTCAAATGTTCTCAAAAGTTTGAAGGCCATTTAAAGATGTGCTTTAGATAATAATTACTGGCATTGTCTTTGATTAACACCCATTTTAACATAGACCAATAAGAAGTGGTGGTGTTAAAAGGAGAGATAAAGGGTGAGAGAAAGGAGGGAAGGATAGTAGAAAAAAGTTAGGCACTTTTTTTACAATGGATTTGCCTTTGGAATTACAATAGCACTAGAGGAGAAATACTTCTACAAGGACACTTATTGGTTATCCTTTTGTACTACAAGCTCTCTTTCCAACTTTAACTTTCATATCTCCATATTAGACTTAAGGTTCATGAGATCTCAATCCTTATTATTAATTCTTTATCTTTCTTTACATTCACACTCTTGTATTTTCATTGTTTTTCTATCTATAGTTTTATTTATTAATTGGATTTTTGTTTTCACTATGGAATTTTGCTAATATATTTTTTTGAAATATATATGGTTGTGGTTGATTTTTTTCCTTTTTTTTAATGTTACGGTTGGAATTTTTGAACTTTTTTTTTGCTAGGGAATGCCTTTTTTATACAACAATGAGAAATCAATGAGATTGAATTCAATTTTGGCAAACAATAAACCTCAATTTTGGTTAATTTTAGGGTCTTTTTAGCCTATGATGTTGCCTGCATTTGGTTGCAAATGCTATTCTCAAGTTAGTGATATTATATGGAGTTTTCTAACTATACAATCTATTCATACTCATGACTAGTATTCCATCTTCTTGCCTAACAATTGTTTAGGATGTTTAAATAAAATAGTTTTGATTTTTTATCATAATGCAACCCTTGTGATAATGTTTTTTTATTACATTATGGAACACCTTCCTCTATTAGGTTCTAGTTTGATGTGATTAAAATGATGATTATCATAACATAATTAAAATAATAATGATTATTTATAATGGATAATTTCATATTTACTTTAAAATATTAATTAATTATGAACATTTATATAATTAAAATGATAGTTATTGTTTATAGTGGATAATTACATATTTACTTAAATATATAAATCAATTATTACAAATTTACATAACAAAGAAATATTATAATGGATTTTTCATTTTAATTGATAATTATTGACTAATAAAAATAAAATTATAAAAACATCAACAAATAAGGTTTATTATCTTTAAATCTTTTAATCATAAATTTTAAAAATAATTAATATTTAAATGAGCTAAATATTAATTTTTGCACTAGGGAAATTATGTAATTAAAATTTTTGGCATACTTGTGATGTAATGCATTAGTAAAAAATTTGAATGAAAGAATAATAGAGCATGTGATTAGTGTGTTAAAATTTAAATAAAGAATAGGTATTTAAGTGAAAATTAAGGGAAAAAGAGTGTGTTTAACCCTTATTTTAAAGGAGGAGCAAGTATATTACCTTTAGCTTTATGATTAAGTTACTTTGTATTGAATGATTACAATGCCATAGATAGCTTGGTGTACATCTAATTGCAAGCAAACTTTAAAACTCTAACTCTCAATAGCTATATTAGAAAAAGTAGTCTATCTGAGCCAATTCTTTTAGAAGTTAATCCTTTTTTCCTAATATGAAAAAAGAAGTAAGGAAGGAATGGGGGTGTGAATGAGTTAAATTACTTATAAGTAGCTCAAAATTAGCTCATAAAAAGTTTAATTCAAATTTGATTTTAAATTAATTGAGCTTAATTAATGCACGAACCAAACTTGAGTTTTTTATTACTTAGTTCAAAATCTCCATGATCTTGAAGAAGCCTAGTTATAAAATATATTTTTTACTTCTTATATTATATTTAAATAATATAAATATAATATGTAAAAAAATAATATATAACTTTTGTAATATTGAAGTGTAAATAAATATATATATATATATATATAGTATAATATATATTAATCAAAAAGTTAAGCTCAATTAAGTTCATTTAGACTCATTCGTAATTTGAGTTTAAGCTCAAGCTTGAATACTTTAATTTTGATGAGAAAGTTAGACTAAATAATGTGCAATTCATTTAAACTTATTTATGTTTGATTCAATCTCGAGCTTAAGCTTGAATTTTTCAAGTTCGATGAGTTTTGAACTTTAGTTTGAGTTCATTTATTACTATTAAGCTTAAGCTAGAATAGGTAGTCAACTTAACTTGACTTGTTTGCATCCTTAGAGAGAAATAAGAAAAGGGAAATGGAAGGTAATTGTATTCTATTTTAAAGCATTCAATTTTGTTTCCTAAATTTATTGCTAAAATTAGCAGCAACATGACAAGCAATGCATTTCACAACCTAACCTTAGTTATGGCTGATGTGGAGCTTGTTAACTAATTTCCATAGCCTAAACCACATTTTTACTCTACATAGCAAAGCATACATGGGAATTTAAGAATTCTTTCATGCATAAATAGGAAAATTATGATATTATTATCTAGTAAAAATATAGTTCAAATCTATAAGGAATTAAACATGATTATATCCACCAAGTTTAAGGACAAACCAAACTATTTGGCTTTACAGGATACAAGCTACCCTCCTACTACCTTCTTTATCTTATGCAAATAAGGGGTAAGTCTAGTACTTAGTGAGTAAATATTCAACATAAAAAAATTTAAAGAAACATTTATAAGCTTATCAATCAGATTTATCCCTTCTCCTTACTTGACATTTAAATCATACAAATTACAATACAATTTTCATTACTGTTCACACATTCATCAATAATCACAATTGCTCATCTACCTTATTACTTTTATGCATACATATCCATTCTATAATTATATCATTTAACATACCAAAATAATCAAAATACTAAAAACAAGTAAACTTCTTTGTGACTCCTAGTAAACCTTATACCTTTCATAAACTTAACCTTGTCTCTCTAAGGTTAGCCTTATACCTTTTACAAATTGTCACTAGATTTGATGTTCACATATCACATTGCCCTTATCACATTTCTCATTATCTTGACATATTTAATCTCATCAAATACATATGAATCAATTCACAATCATTTTATATCTCTCTTGCATGGTCATATATTTCATTTTTCATAAGTAATGATATTGATAACCTTAAGTCATATAACTAATACAAATATACAACACACTTACATTTATCAACAATACCATGTTTTTATTGCATAATCTTAACCAATTTGACATATACAATAATTTGGATTTGAGGTTTCTTTCATGATTGTCAATAATCACAATTGCTCATCTACCTTATTACTTTTATGCATACATATCCATTCTATAATTATATCATTTAACATACCAAAATAATCAAAATACTAAAAACAAGTAAAATTCTTTGTGACTCCTAGTAAACCTTATACCTTTCATAAACTTAACCTTGTCTCTCTAAGGTTAGCCTTATACCTTTTACAAATTGTCACTAGATTTGATGTTCACATATCACATTGCCCTTATCACATTTCTCATTATCTTGACATATTTAATCTCATCAAATACATATGAATCAATTCACAATCATTTTATATCTCTCTTGCATGGTCATATATTTCATTTTTCATAAGTAATGATATTGATAACCTTAAGTCATATAACTAATACAAATATACAACACACTTACATTTATCAACAATACCATGCTTTTATTGCATAATCTTAACCAATTTAACATATACAATAATTTGAATTTGAGGTTTCTTTCATGATTGTCATGACACAATTTCAGGTATTGTGACTGGCGTAAATACATCTAACTGGTATCCAACAATCAGACATCTTTACAAGCCTGTAAGAAACAATATCTGACTATTTTGTAATAAAATGGGAATATATAATAACATTAAATGATATAAGTAAAGTAAATTGCATTGCACGTGTAATGAAAAAGTTAATATATGATATTAATATACAATAGAATAATAAAACTATTTATTATGTACATAAACTTTAACTGTACAAAGGATAACTCAAATATATTAATCTTCTGTTATACAATGCCCCATGGATATTAGAAAGTTTTATGCAACGTATCAGTCCTCCGCTTGGACTCTTTGTTCTTTATCTGTAAAATAAAATAACATTAAAAAGAAGTGAGTATATAAAACACTCAGTGAGTAACTACTCAATATTTATTCCCATAGTTTTCCATAATCAGTTTTCTTTAATACAAAATTAGAAAGATTGGATAAATTTCCATATACTTAGCTTTATTCGCATCTAATAGCTAACATCTATCTTATGCATTATGTATTAACATTACATTAATAAATATGGCTAGTGTGGTATATAGGTTTCCTCCTTATTTCTCTGGGCTAATTTTATCCCACTCACCTCCAACCTTTTCTCCCCACTTCTTGCCACCCCTCTCCTTCCTTTAGAAGGATATTGCAAGCCATTAGGCCAATTTCTTCCTCCCACATATCACATTTAAAATATCATATGAGCCATGAAAGACTTTTCATGCCAATTAAGGTAAAATCATGTAAATTTGATAGAATAAAGGTGTGGTTAATCCCAACTAACCATTAGCATCCTAATTTATTTTCCTTGATCAATGTAACAAGTACAGATTTCACATTTAACATTAAAGAGTGTAAATCATGGCATATTCTTATAATATATCACAATTTTAATACATTTAACATTCTACCACTCAATCTAATATATCACTATATTCTATACCCTTAAAGAACATTTAAATAATTACAATAATTCAACACATTGTTCCAATAATATTTTAATATTATCACAATGTATTTCTAAGAATCAAATACTTAGTGTATTTCATAAATATTCATTCAACAATACTGTTCACATTCAGATTCTAGAACAGGGCAGCATAGGATATGTTACAATAAGAGACCTTTTATGACTTCTAAAACACCTCCAAAATTTCTCAAATAATTCTATGATGTTCTAAACATCTTAATTGAAAAATATGAGTCCTATGTTTCACAATTAATTAATAGAATATGTCTAAAAAATCTGTGAATCATGCCTTTCCAAAATAATTTCAATCTTTGCAACATTGGAGTTCTGAAATTGTATGAATTTATTCACTAGGCAAATGAGCTTCAAATGTCAAAAAAATTGACTATGTTTTAAATAACATATGGAAGGCTATTAGGAATTTTGCAGAATTTTTACTCATTATTTAATACCCTAATTAATTCAAGAACAAAAGTGAAATTATTCACATCTTGTTTTTGGGTGAGCTGCACCTTTGTGTAAAAATGTCCCTTGTTTAGGTTTCTAAAAATTCCCAATAAATTCTATATATATATCCTAGAATCATAAGAGACTAGAAAATGGGTCGTTTTGAATTTTTAAGAGGTTCTAGAATATCCCTAAAATTTGTGGTTTAGTTCTGGATTTTCAAGAATTCCAAAAGCAAAATCGACAAAACAATTTCTAAGCTCTTTCTATTCTATCTACACTCAAGGCTTAACAAATAGTAATCCAATCATTCATTCATGATAATATTGTTCTAATATCTTTAAGTACAACTTAAGAACACAAGTTTTCAGCACCATACCTTCCTTGCATGGCCACACACTTTGCTTCATGAAATCACAATTCTAGAAAGCAATTTTGGCAAGTTTGTAATCAAAATTCAATAAGAAATCAAGTGAGTTGCTACCTCTAAACTTTTATATTTCAAAGCTTTAAGTTGCTCCTTAAATGAAAGGGTTTTTGATTTGAAGAAGAAGAAGATGAAAGCTCCAAGTTTTTGATGATTTATCCTTAGGTATTCAAGCAAGTAAGTGGAAAAACTTGAAATCTTATGTTTTATTTGACTTGTTTGTGTGTTTGATTGTGTTGAAAGCTTGAAAAAGTCTCCTATGGAAGCTTCAATTTCGTGAAAAATGAGAAGGGGAAAATCTAAATGGAGTTTTCTTAAGTTTTCTAGGGTTTTCTACATAATTCATGAAAATAAGCCTTTTTGCAATTAAATCCAAAATATCAATGGAATCTTTTTGAAAATTTCTTTGCTATTTTGAAGCAGCAAAGTCAGAAATTTTGAGCTCTTATCAGCCCAAATTTCATCTAAAATTAATAGAAAAAGAATGGACCAAATTTAATTTTTTGAAGAATTACAATTTGACCTCAAAACTTTTTAAAATTTCACTTTTACCCAAAATTCTTTAGCTAATTTTCAATTTAATCCTTGAGTTCAATTTGGGCTTATTAGGAATATAATCGAGCCTTAATAAATGAATTTTAATTGGTCCAAAAATAATTTTAAAAATTAAACTAAATTATTATAATTTCATCCTATTTTATTGAATTTTAACTTATCCGGTCCCCCAAAATCAAGTTAGGCTCTATTAAAATTTTCCTAATCTTTTGGGCACATTTCTAACAATATTTTAACTCAAGTTTTATCTCTATCAATGTTTCAAAGGGTTTGAAAAACTTTTTAGAAAATTACCCATCTTTAAAATTTTCCTAAGCTGAGCACGTTTAACTAAGAAATGTTAATTTACTTTGATACTTTAGGAGTAGTTCTTGGGAAAAGTCTCCTAGGGATATTAAAAATTCTTCCCCCTTTCAGTAAATTTTCTCCTCAAAGTTTCAAGGTAATTAATTATATGTACAGAATTATTAACATTTTGTATAATAGGTAAAATTAGGGGCTTATCAAATAGTCGAGGATATCTCTTCTTTATATCCTTCTCGGATTCCCATGTAGCTTCTTGAACTTCATGCTTCTCCCAAAGTACTTTGACCATGGGAATCTCTTTCGATCATAATTTATGTATTTGATGATCTATGATTTATACCAATTGCTCCTCATAAGTTAATTTAGGATCCAATTCTACTTGATCTTCTTTTATAATATGGGATGGATCCGGAATATATTTTCTTAACACGGATACATGAAATACTAGATGTATCGCTTGCATTATTTTTGGAAACTCCAATTAGTATGCAACCTTTCCAATTCACCTTGTAATTAAATATGGCCCCACATATTGTGGCGTTAACTTTCCTTTTTTTCCAAACTACATGACACCTTTCATTGGTTAAACTTTAAGGAACACATAGTCGCCTTTTTGAAATTATAGATCTCGTCGTCTATGGCCTACATAAAACTTGTGACAACTCTGAGCTACTTGTAGTCTTCCTTTAATGACATTAACTTTACTAATAACATCTTATACTAGATCAGGGCTTATTATCTTAATTTATCCTGGTTCGAACCATCCTATTGGTGATCTGCATTTTCTTCCATATAAAGCTTCGAAAGGAGCCATCTGAATACTCCTATGATAGCTATTATTATAGACAAACTCCATTAAAAGAAGATGTTTTTCCCAACTTCCTTCAAATTCCAAGACACATGCTCTGAGCATATATTCCAATGTTTGAATAGTTTTCTCTGTTTAGCTATCTATTTGCAGATGGAATGCTATGCTAAATCATATTTGTGTGCCCAATGTATCTTGAAATAATTTCCAAAAATGAGAAGTAAATTACGATCCTTGATCTAAAATAATTACAAGCAGTACACCATGCGAATGGATAATTCTATCCAAATACAATTGTGCATACTGTGATGCTATCTAAGTGGTCTTCACTGGCAGGAAGTGAGCAACTTTTGTAAGACGATTAATGATCACCCATATAGAATCATATCCTTTACTAGTTCATGGTAATCCAATAACAAAATTCATGGTAATGCTCTCCCATTTCCATTCTGGAATGGAAATATTTTGTTGAAGACTTGCTAGGCGCTGATATTCTATTTTTACTTGTTGGCAGGTCAGACATTTGATGACATACTCCTGGATATCCTTTTTCATTCTTTTCCAATAGTAAACTTCTCTCAGGTCTTGATACATTTTGGTTGTGCTGGGATGCATTATATGTGATGATTCATAGGCTTTCTTTAATATTTCATTATGCATTGATAAAGGAACTTATAACCGGCCTTTGTATTTCATCACCCCATCCTTAGTTACTGTGAAATTAGACTCTTCTTCTTTTACTTTCTTTATCATTTGTTCATAGTGTGAGTCCTATTTTTAGGCTTCTTTTATTTGTTTCACAATTGTAGATTGTATTTTTATGCAGGCTACTTCTGCATGTGAGTCTTACTCTAATTCTAATCCCTTGTCTTTAGATATTTGACAGCTTAATGCATCTGCCACAATGTTGGCTTTACCAAGATGGTAGTGAATGGAATAATCATAGTCTTTAACAAGTTCCATCCATCTCTTCTATCACATATTTAACTTTTTCTGGTAAAAAATGTACTTTAAACTTTTATGATATGTATAAATTTCACAAGTGGCACCATATAAATAGTGTCTTCAGATTTTTAATGCAAAAACCACAGCAACCATTTCTAAATCATAAGTGGGATAATTCACTTTGTGCTTTTTCAGTTTCCAGGAAGCATAGGCAATCACCTTGCCATTCTGCATTAATACACATCCCAATCCCACTCTAGATGTATCATAGTATACAGTGTATCCTTCTGTGCTGTTGGGTAGAGTCAGAACTAAAGCAGTAGTTAAACACTCTTTCAATCTTTGGAAGCTCTTTTCACATTTTACATTCCATTCAAATTTCACCTTTTTACGTGTCAATTTAGTTAGTGGAGTTATTATCCTTGAAAAGTCTTTTACAAATCTTCTATAATATCCAGCCAATCCTAAGAAACTCCGTATTTCAATTACAGAAGAAGGTCAAGGCCATTTAAGCACTGCATGCACTTTCTAAGGGTCTACTTGTATGCCTTTTTCTGATATTACATGCCCTAGAAAGTGTATTTTGGTCATCTAGAATTCGCATTTAGAAAACTTCACATATAACTTGTGTTCATGTAATGTATGTAAAGTGATGCATAAATGTTGTACATGCTCTTCTTCATTTTTAGAGTATACCAAAATGTCATCAATAAACACTACAATAAATTTGTCAAGAAAAGGCCCGAATATCCAGTTCATCAAATTTATAAAGGCTGCAGGTGCATTAGTTAATCTGAAAGGCATGACTAAAATCTCATAGTGTCCGTAGCAGGTACGAAATGCCGTTTTCAAAACATCTTTCTTTCGAATCTTCATCTGATGATATCCTAATCATAAATCAATTTTTAAGAAGTATCGTGATCCTTGCAACTAATCAAAGAGGTCACTATCCTTGGCAAAGGATATTTATTCTTGATGGTCACTTTGTTTAACTACCGGTAGTCTATACACAACCATAGTGATCTATCTTTCTTTTTAACGAAAAGCACTAGTGCTCCCCAAAGTGACATACTCAACTATATGAATCCTTTATCTAACAAGTCTTGTAGTTGCTCTTTCAATTCTTTTAATTCAGCCAGCACCATTCGATATGGTGTAATAGATATCAGATCCAACCCCAGAATAGTATTAATTGTGAACTCAATTTCCCTATTTGGTGGCAATCTTGATAGATCTTCAAGAAACACCTCCTAAAACTCTTTCACAACTAGAATGTCTTCAATGTTTACCTTTTCCCTTTCACTCTCTTTTAGGGATGCAATCCAAGCAACACAATCTTTGTTTATAAGTTTTTGAAACTTTGTGGATGATACAAAGGTAAGCATTCTTGCTTGTCTTTTTCCATGGAAAGTTCAGACTTTACCATCATTTCTTTGATAAATCATAGTTTTGGAATAACAATCAACACACGCATGATACTGGGATAACCAGTTCATGCCTAAAATCACATCGTAATCTACCATTTCTATCAAAATTAAATCAATCGAGGTTTTGTAGTCATCTATTTGAATTCTACAATCATCAATACCTTGGTTATGCCACCATGGTTTTTCCAATTGGTGTACTGACTAGCAATGTTTCTTTTAATTCTTTCAATGGTCGTAAAAGTCTAGTTACCAAACCATTAGAAATAAAAGAATGGGTAGCACCAGGATAAAAAAGAACTTTCACAAAAAAAGAGTCAACCAGGGTTGTACTTGAAACCATAAATTTAATGCTTGGGCCTTCTAACAAGTTAAAGCATAAACACATGCTTGTGCTCCAGATGGTTGCTTGCTTGTCTTCCTTCTAGTTGATGGTGTGGCAGAACCAGCTAGAGTAGAGGCTTGTCCAAGTTGTATTGTAGGATATGTAGCCATGCTCCTTGGTAATATTATTAGGCATTCAAATACTCTGTGTCCCATTTAACCACATTTGAAACATGTATTGCAACGTCCCATATGATTACATCCACACTGTGGGCATTTAGGTGGTCTAGGAGCTAGAAGTGGAGTAATGAAAGTTAATCAAGTGCTAGGCGTACGTCTCTGTGAATTTCTTTGCTCCCAAAAATATGTATGACTACTTTGTTCTATCTTGGTTGGTCCAAGTAGACTAGCTATCGATTTACTTGTACTTTGGCTTCCTTCCTTTTAAAATCTAGTTTTTCTTCTGCTAACTCTAATTTCCCTAGCCTGCCTATCCTTTAAATGCAATTCAACTTTCAGAGCTTGATCTAGGGCCTCTTGATACATAGTATCATTTGTAACATGTATACAATCATAAATATAATCTTTGAGTCCATATACAAATCTCCTAACTTGAGGCCGCTCTATTAGTACTAACTCCTCAGCATATCGGGCTAAGCTAGTAAACTATGCGTCATATTACACCACTGATTTGGCGCTTTGATTTAACTTTTCAAACTTTCGGATTTTTATCTCATAAACGCTCGAAGGGAGAAAGCGATTAATCAACTTTGCTTGAAAGCGTCTCCACCTAACAAGTTCATTCACTATAATCCGAGGTTCTATTTTATGCACATACCAAAAATGAGCCATCCCTTCTAACTGGAACCCCACCAGCTCCACCATTAAGTTTTCATTGCATCCTAATAGCCTACAAATGCATTCTATTTAAGCTAAGAATTGGTACACATCTATTGTAGCATTTGTACCATCGTATTTAAAGGGGTTCAATTTTTGAAACTCATGAACCAGGTGCAATTTCTCCTATGGAGGCATCAGCGGTGCTGGTTGTTCGAGTTCTAGTTGAGAAGCCGTAGGAATAGGTTATGGTTGTGTTTGCTCTAAAATCCTTTCCATGGTTTGCTACATTTGTTAGAATAAGGGCATCCAAACTGGAATTTCTGATTGGGTAGGTTTTGTTCTATGTGGTGGTATAAAAGGAACACTAGCTGAAGCCTCTTGCTTAGATACTTCATGGTATGCTCTGCTTGCCTTCTGTGGCATTCTACCTCTAGTTCATTTCTTTGGTGTCATTCCTATACTACACATTAACTAATAAGTGAGTATCGCTGTTTGAAAAGTAACAGTAATAATACCTAAAATAACATAGAGTGCGATGACTGATATCTGCCTCTTCTTTCTTTCTCCATGGATGATTAGGGCCCTTATACTATATGACTTACTGACTCTGATAACAGACTATACCTAGAATCATGCTCTAATACTAACTTTATCATAACCTAATTTCAAGTATCGTGATCAGCGTAAAGACATCTAATTGATATTTAACCAATCAGACATCTTTACAAGCCTATAAGAAACTATATCTGACTATTTTGTAATAAAAGGGGAATATATGATAGCATCAAATGATATAAGTAAAGTAAATTACATTGCACATGCAATGAAAAAGTTAATATATGATATTAAAATACAGTAGCATAATAAAACTATTTATCACATACATAGACTTTAACTATACAAAGGGCAACTTAAATATATTAATCTTTTGTTACACAATATCCCATAAAGATTAGAAAGTTTTATACAACGTATCAGTCCTCCACTTGGACTCCTTATTCTTTATCTGTAAAATAAAACAACATCGAAGAGAAGTGAGTATATAAAATACTTAGTGAGTAGCTACTCCATATTTATTTTCATTGTTTTCCATGATCAGTTCTCTTTAATATAAAATTAGGAAGATTGGATAAATTTTCATATACTTAGCTTTATTCACATCTAATAACTAACATCTATCTTATACATTATGTATTAACATTACATTAATAAATATAACTAGTATGGTATACAAATTTCCTCCTTATTTCTTTAGGCCAACCTTATCCCACTCACTTCCAACCTTTTCCTTCCACTTCTTGTCACCCATCTCCTTCCTTTAGAAGGATCTTGCAAGCCATTAAGCTAGTTTCCTCCTCCCACATATCACATTCAAAATATCATATGAGTCATGAAAGACTTTTCATGTCAATTAAGACAAAATCATGTCAATTTGACATAATAAAGCTATGGTTAATACCAACTAGCCATTAGCATCCTATTTTATTTTCTTTGATCAATGTAACAAGTACAAATTTCACATTTAACATTAAAGAGTATAAATCATGGCATATTCTTATAATATATCACAATTTCAATACATTTAACATTCTACCACTCAATCTAATCTATCACTATATTCTACACCCTTAAAAAATATTCAAATAATTACAATAATTCAACACATTATTCCAATAATATTCTAATAGCATCACAATGCATTTCTAAGTATCAAATACTTAGTGTATTTCATTAACCTTAATTTTACCTAAGAAAGGGTGAATTGAGTTTTTAAAAGTTTAGAGTAAACAAAAATATATTAAAAAGTGAGAAAAACATGAGAATAGATATGTATGATATGCACATTTAAGAGTGTTTTTACAAAAGGAAGCAAAAATAGAGCAATTTTAGATAGATATAGAGATAAGAGAAAGAGAGATCAAATGCTACTATTTATAGTGATTCCAGCCTTGAAGATCCAGCACTTCAAAGTGTACATCCATTATTAAGCCTCTTTGATTTGGATTTGAAAGCTTGGTCACTATCCCTTCAAGTTTTAGGCACTTGAAGAAGCCTCAGTACATTCTCTGTTTTCCTTTCACTAATCCCTTTAAGAAACCTCTCATAAAGCTTTGAGTATCTCAAGAGATCCACCACTTTTAAAGTCTCTAGGGATGCCTCACCCTAGTTTACAACTAATGAGAACAACTAGTATAGTTAATAAGCTTTCAGTCTCTAAAAGATGGATTATATAAAAGAGAATTAAGAGAGAGATGATTCAATCAGATAAGCTCAGGGATTCTCAAGATATGAAGAAAAGAAAAGATGTTTCTTGTGTCTATGTAATAGTATATGCTCACTCTTATGTATTTGAATTGAAATAAACCCTTTATATAGAGTTTGGAAAAGCTAAAAGTTTGTTACTCTAAGAAAATAGCCATTATGGAGCAGTTGGCACCTTGTGAATCGATTGGTGTATCGATTCATGTTTGAAAAAA
Organism: Sindora glabra; assembly: GCA_020226215.1. Taxonomy (NCBI): domain Eukaryota; kingdom Viridiplantae; phylum Streptophyta; class Magnoliopsida; order Fabales; family Fabaceae; genus Sindora; species Sindora glabra. Next base: position 74,921,502 of record CM035226.1, on the reverse strand, counting down.
TTGCGTGATGGATCGATTGGCTAATCGATTCACTTAACCCCATTTAGACTCTAGATGTGCAGAGTCGATTGGTGAATCAATTCATATATTCAACTTGCTTGATACCTAAATCGATTAGTGAATTGATTCATGCATTCTAGTTTTGCTTTCTAAATGTCTGGAATCGATTGGTGAATCAATTCATGCATTTCATATTTGCTTTCTGGATGCCTCGAATCAATTAGTGAATCGATTCATGCATTCTAGATTGCTCATTGGATGCCTAAATCGATTAGTGAATCAATTCATGCATAAAGAAAAAGATTTTTGAAAGGGAATTTGATGAAAAACAGCAAACCTTACAAAGGCATAAACCAAAATCATTTTCTAATTGAAAATATAGATACAAGATTTGATGTTTTCTTTTTATGAGAACCCAGAGCTCCTTAAAGAATAACTCCTCTTTACAAAGAGTTTATTATCCTAATTTGAATGACAAGACCTTCATCACTTGATCTTCTCTTTTGCATCAAGATTCTAGTTGAGTAAGTGCTAACTCCAGCAGTGTTAAGATAGTTTGTTATCATCAAAATAACTTTTGAAAATAGTGGTTAAGAAAACAAGGGCTAAGGTTAACAATATCCCCCTTTTTGATGATGACAAACACTCTGAGAATAAGACTGTTTCCTTGATAATATTCCCTTTAAGGTCTTATGCTCCCCCTCAAATTATGCTCCCCCTCAATATATAACACATATTTCTCTTCTCCTTTTGGCATCAATCAAAATTAAAAAAATTGTAAAGCATAATATCTAGCAAAATAGTCAAAAGAGCTAATAATGTATACTCAACAACATTCAAAAGATGTAATAACACAAAACATGCAACAAAAGTTAGTAGAGATATCTCTAAAGATTTAAATCCTAGGGGGTAAACGGGGCTAAGGGAACACATAATATCTCTAGTCATCTACCATGTTATTTGAGTTATCCCATTCTTCCTCATTATCTAAAGCAATTGCTTGAGAATCTTTGTCTACTTCTTCCTCATCTTCCTTTTCAGTGGGAAAGGCTTCTTGCTTCGCTTTTGGTCATCTCTCAGCAGAAGGGGAGAAGGGAGATTCTTCATTCAGAGAGCTATCATCACCTTCTTCAATTATATGCAGTTGGCTTCTAAGTTTTCTGAATTGGTGCTTGATATAAAGCTTGAGTTCTCTCCTTGTTTCTTGATAAGGTGTTGCAATGTGACCTTTTAAGCTCCATAAGTTAAATTCTTCAATAACCTCTCCTCTTTCAATGGAACGCTAAACCCCATCAATCTTCTAAAAGGACATTTGCCTTAGGTGTTTAGCCATTAACATTCTTGATTGCTTAAACTTATCAACCTTGGCCTCCTTATGTACTTGAATGCCATAAGCTTTGAATAATTCAGTCAGAATCATGCCATAGGGAAGGAATTCTCTATTTTCATGAGAAAACATGTGGAGCATGATTTGGTAAGGAAAGTTCACTGGTATGTTATTTCTAATTGCCCACATAAGAAATAGTTCAGGTTCATCAATTTGAGTGAAATTGTGTCTCTTTGGAAGGATTATCTTGGCAATAGTGTAATGCAGAATTTTGTTCTCCATTGAAAGTCCCATAATTTTTAGTTTGTGCCTTATAACTTTTAGTTAGGACTGAGGCCAAAACATCCTTCTGGAAGCTCCCTTAGAATAGCCTTCAATTGATCTAGCAGTGGTAAATGGTAAGTTTGCATCCATATCAAAAACTGTAGCCAATTCTCTAAGGCCAAATGAGAAATTTTCACCCTTAACAGTGGAGTATAATTCAAGTAGTGTGTCTTGTCCACTCTTTTTGAGATTTGCATAAAATTGATATACAAAACTTGGGTAAACATCAATAGCATAACCAGCGAATTTTAGAAGTCTTAAATTTTCCAAAATGTGATAAATCTCCAGATTTTCATTTTTCAGGAAATTGATGTCCCAACAATTTCTAGGTTCTATTTCCTTAGTCATGATTTGAAGAAAATTTTCATAGGCAGTTACCTGTGAGTAGTAAACTTGATCTAGGATTTGATCAGCAGAAGGTAGTAGTTGAAAGGATGATCCTGAAGCTTTCCCTTTCCCTTTGCCTGAATCAATTCTAGACGTTTTGTGGCCATAGTTTTCTTTCCTATAATGATCAGGAGGTTTGTAAAAGATAAGAAGAGTTTTGCAAAAGTGGGTTTTGAGATAGGGAATTTGGTTAGTGAAGAAAGGATGAAATGTAGTGATTTAGATATGTTTAATGAAACTAAGATGAAGAAGAAAAAGGATTAGGGAGAGTGTTTTTGAAGTTTTCTAAGGGATAGGTGTGAGAGGATGCGAAGGGGTGTGAAAAAGAGAGAAAAAGAAAAAACAGGGTATGAATGGTACAACTAAAATACAGCAGAGTTTAAATAGTGTCCAAAATAATCGATTCACATATGAATTTAACAATACATGAATCAATTGACCACTTAATTCATCAGCTAAAAAAATTGAATTCAAAATTTTCCCTCCACATGCTATCAATCACTTGCTCAATCACTTTGAGCCTTCCAGAGAATAACTTAATTAATGGAATCGATTCACTCCCTTAAATATTGAAGTTCTGAATTGATTCAATGAATGATTTCTCTTTCTACAATCAATTCACCACTCGATTCATGAGTGCTGGAAAGAAAATATTTGCTTCATTTTTCACTTGAACACCTCATTTGACTTCTTCTTGATACAATTGAAGATTGATCCTTAGCATTATTCTGAACATAAGTGATCATACTTGCAAAATAACCTATTGGGATATAGTCAATGCTGAAGTTAGTATAGTTTTTTTTATAAAAAAAACAATGTTTAATGGGAATTCATCATGCCTAGCTCTCTTCTAATAAAAATGAAACAGGCTTCACTAAGAGGCTTAGTGAAGATGTCTGCTAACTGAAAGTTTGTTTGTACAAATTCCAAAGAAATGATTCCTCTTTGGACATAGTCATGAATGAAGTGATGTCTTATTTCTATATGCTTAGACCTTGAGTGCTTGACTAGATTTTTACTAAGATTTATGGCACTAGTGTTATCACATTTGATGGGAATATTTGTAAACCTGAGTCCATAATTAGATAGTTGTTGGTTCATCCATAAAAGTTGTGCACAACAACTACCTGCAGCTATGTATTCTGCCTCAGCAGTGGAAAGTGCCACACTTTCATTTTTTGCTATGCCAAAAAACTAGTGAATGACCTAGAAAATGACATACTCTACTAGTGCTTTTCCTATCTATTTTACTAGCAACAAAATCAACATCTGAATATCCTAATAAGAATTCTAATTTTTCTTTGGGAAACCATAAACCAAAGTTAGTTGTACCTCCAAGATATCTAAGAATTCTTACAACAGTTAAGTGAGATTCTTTTGGATTAACTTGAAATCTTGCACACATGCATACACTAAACATAATATCAGGTCTGCTTGCAGTTAGATAAAGCAAAGATCCTATCATCCCTCTATATATAGTTACCTCAACCTTTTTGCCTTCTTCATCAAGGTTTAGTTTGGTTACTATACTCATGGGAGTTGGAGCTAGTTTTGCTTCATTCATTTTGAATTTCTCTAATAACTGCTTTGTGTAGCTAGATTGGCTTATGAATATCCCATAACTTGATTGCTTGATTTGCAACCCAAGGAATAAATTTAACTTACCCATCATGGATATTTCAAACTCATTCTGCATCAACTTAGCAAAATTATTGCACATAGATTCATCAATGGCAACAAAAATGATATCATCAAGATACATTTGAACAAGCAAAATATTATTAGCAAAGTGTTTTATGAATAGAATAGTATCAACATTTCCTCTTAAAAAACCTTTTTCCATGAGAAATTTGCTTAGTCTTTCATACCAAGCTCTAGGAGCTTGTTTCAAACCATATAAAGCTCTTTTTAGTTTGAATACATGATTTGGAAGGAAATGGTTTTTGAAACTTGGAGGCTATTCTACATATACTTCTTCCATGATAATACCATTTAAAAAGGCACTTTTGACATCCATTTGATAAAGTTTGAAGTTTCTCATGCATGCATAAGCTAATAACATTCTAATAGCTTCTAATCTAGCCACTGGTGCATAGGTTTCATCATAATCAATCCCTTCCTCTTGATTGTATCCTTTGGCAACTAATCCGGCTTTAATTCTAATTATGATCCCATTTTCATCTAACTTGTTTCTGAACACCCATTTAGTGCTAATAATTGGATAATCATTTGGTCTTGGCATAAGTTTCCAAACTTCATTTCTTTCAAACTGGTTTAACTCTTCTTGCATTGCCAAGACCCAATGTTCATCATTTATTGCTTCATCTATATTTTTAGGCTCAATTTGAGAAAGAAAAGCTAGATGATCATAGATATTTTTAAGTGAGCTTCTAGTTACCCTTTGTGTGATATCACTAATCACTTAATCAATAGGGTGATTTTTCATCATCTTCCATTCCTTTTCATGTCCATGAATTGGTTCTTGTTTAGCATCCTTGGTATGAGCTTCTTCTTTGAGATCAGCTGCTTTGCTTTCCTTCTCCATTTCTATAACTTGCTCCTTTAGAGACATCTAGGGGTCTTCTTGTTGCTCATCTTCATTTGATCCCTTTTTCATACTAGAAGACTCATCAAATACAACATGTATAGATTCTTCTACTAGCAAAGTTCTTTTATTATATACTTTGTATGCTTTGCTACTAGAAGAGTATCTAATGACGATGGCTTCATCAAATTTGGCATTAAAATTTCCAAGATCATCTTTTCCATTATTATGAACAAAACATTTACACCCAAATACACGTACATCTGAGATATTTGGTTTTCTTCCTTTATAAAGTTCATAAGGAGTTTTCTTCAAAATTGGTCTTATGAGAGCTCTATTCATAACATAGCAGGCTGTGTTTACTGCCTTAGCCTAGAAAGATTTTAGAAGAGAGCTTTCACAAAGCATAATTCTTGCCATCTCTTCTAGACACCTATTTTTCATTTCAACAACTCCATTTTGTTGAGGTGTTCTAGGAGATGAGAAATTATGCTTAATTCCATTTTTGTCACAAAAATCAGTAAAAGTAAGGTTCTCAAATTCTCCTCCATGATCACTTCTAATGTTTACTATGGACATTCCCTTTCCATTTTGTAAAAACTTTGTAAGTTTCTTCAAAGCTTCAAAGGATTTGTTTTTAGAAGGAAGGAATAATGTCCATGTAAATCTTGAGTAGTCATCAACAATTACAAGCACATAGAGCTTTCCTCCTCTGCTTTTAATTTTTGATGGACTAATCAAATCAATATGCAATAGCTAAAGTGGTCTAGTAAAGGAAACATGATTTTTTCATTTAAAGGAAGTTTTAGTTTGTTTTCCTTTTTAACAAGCATCACAAACTTTACTTTTAATAAATTTTAATTTTGGCAAGCCATTAACTAGATTATTTTTGGAAAGTTTTCCCATAAGATCCATACTTGCATGAGCAAGTCTTCTATACTAAATCCAAGAATCATCATCTAAACTCACCAGGCATTTTGTTTCTAGAGAAGGTTCATTATCAATATCTATTATATAAATGTTTCCATACCTTTTACCAACTAGCTTAATTTGCTTATCATCTTGATTTTCAATAATGCAACAAGAGGAATTAAATGTGACTTTATTTCCTTTGTCACAGAATTGACCGATGCTGAGCAAATTATGCTTAAGTCCTTTAATATAAAAGACATTATCTATGCATGAATCAAAATTCTTACCCACTTTACCTTTTCTCATGACTCTTCCTTTTGAGTTATCTCTAAAAGCGACATTTCCTCCTTCTTTTAGTGCTAAGGTGAGGAATTTTGATTTATCTCCTATCATGTATCTTGAACAATCATTATCCAAGTACCACATGTCACTTTGAGTTCTCAAACATACCTACAAGGAGAACATTAATTCTTGACTTTTGGTACCTAAACAACTCTAGGTCCAATGTGTTAGTTGGTACATATGACCCTTTAGGAACCTAAATCTTTTTAGTTTTGACATTTATATTCCTTTTATACATGCAAGAATAAATTCCATGTCCCTTTTCTCCACAATAGTAGCATGTTATTTTTGTTGGCTTCTCATGGTTTCTTTAACAAAGAAGTTTTAGTAAAAATAATTTTTCTTGTTTAGTACATAGCCAAGGCCTTCTTTGTTAAAGCTAGATTTTTGGCCAAGGAGAGTGTCTAAAGAGTCTTTGCCCTTTGTGAACTTATCAAGAGTTTTAGTTAAATCATCAAGTTTTTGCTTGAGAGTTTCATAAGAAAAGCACTTTTGAGAAGACTTCTTAAGGCTTTCAACTTCTTGAATTAGCTCTTCATTCTCCTTTTCAAGTTAATTAATATTATCTTCCAAGGAAGATATCAACTTCTTTGAAAGTTTAATATTTCTTTTAGCCTTAATCAGTTCTATATTTAAATCAGAAAGAATGTATTCTAATTCTTCATCAAAGCTAGAAATAGATACCTCATCTCCATCTTTTTCTCTAAGAGCCATTAAGCACAGAAAGGCTTCTTCATCCTTGTCATTTTCATCACATGAATTAATCTCATCATCATCTCCCCAAGCTACTAAGTGTGCTTTCTTGTAAGAGCTCTTATTTTTCTTTTTCTCAAGTTCCAACTACTTTTTCAAGTAGACAGGGTAGTCAAATTTGATATGTCCTTGTTTTTTGCATTCATAGCAAGTTAGGATAGCTTGCTTGCTAGTTTCTCCTTTGTTTTCATTTCTATTTCCTTATGACATCTTCCTTCTTCCACCTATTCTTCTAAGAGCCTTCTGATATTTTTTGGTAAGAAAGGCCAAATCATCTTCTAATGATGCATCAAATACTTCTTCTTAACAATTTTCATCATTGTTGTCTTCATCTACATTTGTATCTGTTTTAAGAGCTAAGGATTTTTTCTTTCTTTTATTGTCATTTGCATATCTCTTTAATTCCAACTCATACTTTTCCAAATTTCCAAATAAATCTTGTAGAAATGGCATATTTATCTTCATTGCTTCCTTAACAATAATTATTTTTAGTTGCCACTCCATGGTTAATGATTTCAGCACCTTGTCGACTAATTCACCATCTGTAAGAAGACTTAATTAATTAATAAGAGCAGTAAATCTTTGCATCATTTCTTTAATTAATTCTCCATCATTCATTCTAAATAATTGATACTGATAAACTAATGTGTGATTTGTCTTTCTTTAACTTGTGTGGTGCCTACATGAGCTATTTCAAGTACATCCCACATTACTTTAGCAGTCATACAATTTGATACTCTTTCATATTCACTAGGCTATAAAGCATTTAACAGAATCCATTTAGCTTTAGAATGAAGTTAATGTTTTCTTTTCTCTTCATCAGTCCATTCAAATCTTGGTTTCAACATTTCTACATTATTTTCCCTTTTCATTGGTAAATTATAACCACTTTCAATCAAGTCCCATATATCAATATTAGTAGCTTCTATGAAATCCTTCATTTTTTGTTTCCAATATGTATAATTTTATCCATTAAAGCCTGATGGTTTGTTTAATGGAGGACACTAAGGTAAAATACTAGCACTAGACAAGTCCATAGGATCCTCTTGAGATTGTTAAATCTTATACCAAGAGCTAAGCTCAGATACCAAATGTTAACCTTAATTTTACCCAAGAAGAGGGTGAATTGGGTTTTAAAAGTTTACAGTTAACAAAAATATATTAAAAAAGTGAGAAAAAAATGAGAACAAATATGTATGATATGCACATTTAAGAGTGTTTTTACAGAAGGAAAAAAAAACAAAGCAATTTCATATAGATATGCAAGTAAGAGAAAGAAAGATCAAACGCTGCTATTTTACCTATTGGGCACTCGTGTTTCTACTGATCAAAACTTGAGAGCGGATGAATCAAACGCCGGCCGGAAGGTACAGCGTCTCTACGGTATCCACACGGAGTGAACAACGACCTCTCACCCTCCACGCATCTGCTAGGATGCGTTTTTCTCTCTAAGAATTAGGATTGGATGTTTCTGAGTGATTTAGGGTTTATATGGAAGCTTAAAACGTTTTTTTAAGTGCTGCCCTCAAGTCCCTTTTTATAGAACTTAGGCAAGTCATAATCCTAGTCCTACTAGGATAATGCTTCCAAAATCCTAATCACACTTAACAACTCATATTATCCTTATTCTAGAGATAATGGGAAGAGATAAGACTTATCTATTAATTATCTAATATTAGATAATGATATTATCTCATAATATAAATATCTTAATATTAGATAATTGCATATAGTTATCAAATATCAAAATAATATTATCTCATAATATTTTTATCTAATATCTGATAAGATAATTACTTGATATTACTTTAATATCAAATAATATCACATAATATATATATATATATATATATATAAACGTGAATTTATTATTCTTAATAATATATATGCACGAAAATAAGTCCAATTAATTGGATATTAATATAATTAAAGTCTAATTAATTATTGTCTTATTCCTACTCCTTTTGTGTGACCCTGTAGGTTCTTACTACGTTGACAATGACTTATTATTGAGCCATAGACAGCGAGCGGTATCTAGCAATACATCACTGCCACTCAAGTAGTAAGAATGTCTGTGATTCGACATCCACCTAATACATGATCAACGTTTTACATCATAACCCTTTTGTAATAATATCCAAATTGAACTGGAGGCATGGAATGTGTCATCCTCGTCAATGTTCAATTTATATTTCTTGATACTGAGTAGACTTAAAATAAATAATTAATATCACATATTAATTCAACTGAGCATGGCCATGCATTTCTAAGTCTCACTCAATCAAGGGGCCCAAGGATATTTCTCTTTTATACAAGAGTAACAAAATCCCATTTACATCACTCACTTCCCTCTGCATGATTTATGACACACCCAATCAATGCCCTACTTGTCACCTGATTAAAGGTGACATAGGACAATATTAAAGTGAGTAATTCCTCATGTAGGGAACCGTAGTGACTTCAGGTCAAAGGTTTATGCGTAGTTGTGATCATATGAGAATAACTTATGACACGTTTATCCATGCAATATTCTCATAGTGGGTCAGTCCAGTACATTGTTCACTAGCAATGTACTCATGTATTGACTTGATATCACATATCCATGATTCGTAATCATCAGTCACTATACATGCTAGTCTCGATGTATTATTACTATCCTTTTTTCATAATAATACTTGACTAGGGGCATTTTAGGAATAGCAAAGCTATTCCAAGGATAATTATTATATTAAGTTATAAATTGCGCATAATAATAATAAAAACAAAATATAATAATTAAATTGCCTAAAATAAAATATAATACATTGTGTATAACTCTAATCATCTTATATGATTGGTTCTAGGACACACACCAACAGTAACAGTATATGCTCACTCTTATGTATTTGAATTGAAATAAACCCTTTTATATAGAGTTTGGAAAAGCTAAAAGTTCGTTACTCTAAGAAAATAGCCATTATGGAGCAATTGGCGCTTTATGAATTGATTGGTGAATCAATTCAGGCTTCTTCAAAATATTTGAAAAAGGCTTGATGAATCGATTGGTAAATCGATTCATGTTTGAAAAAACTACTTGATGAATAGATTGGCTAATCGATTCACTCAACCCCATTTAGACTCTGGATGTATAGAGTTGATTAATGAATCGATTCATATACTCAACTTGCTTAATACTTGAATCGATTGGTGAATTAATTCATGCATTACAGTTTTGCTCTTTGGATGCCTAGAATCGATTCATGCATTCCAAATTTTCTCTTTGGATGCTTGGAATCGATTAGTGAATCGATTCATGCACAAAGAAAAAAGATTTTTGCAAGGGAATTTGATGAAAAATAGCAAACCTTACAAAGGCATAAACCAAAATCATTTTCTGATTGAAAATGTAGATACAAGATTTAATGTTTTCTTTTTATGAGAACCCAGAACTCCTTAAAGAATAACTCCTCTTTACAAAGAGTTTATGATCCTAATTTGAATGACAAGACCTTCATCACTTGATCTTCTCTTTTGCATCAAGATTCTAATTAAGTAAGTGCTAACTCCAGCAGTGTTAAGATAATTTGTTATCATTAAAATAACTTCTGAAAATAATGGTTAAGAAAATAGAGGCTAAGGTTAACATATTTCACAAATATTCATTCAACAATACTGTTCACATTTAGATTCCAGAACAGGGCAGCAGAGGATATGTTACAATAAGAAACCTTTTATGACTTCTAAAACACCTCCAAATTTTCTCAAATAATTATATGATGTTCTCAACATGTTAATTAACAAATATTAGTCCTTAGGTTTCACAATTAATCAAGAGAATATGTCCATAAAATTTGTGAATCATGCCTTTCCAAAATAGTTTCAATCTCTAGCAACACTGGAGTTTTGAAATTGTATGAATTTATTCACTAGGAAAATGAGCTTCGAATGTCATGAAAATTTACTGTGTTTTAAATAACATATGGAAGGGTATCGAAGAATTTTTGTAGAATTTTTACTCATTATTTAATCCCCAATTAATTTAAGAACAGAAGTGAAATTATTCACGTCCGATTTCTGGGTGAGCTATACCTTTGTGCAGAAATGTCCCTTGTTCAGGTTTCTAAAAATTTCCAATAAATTCTATATGTATCCCAGCATCCTGTACCCGAAATCGACATAAGTGGGTAGGTAGAGAATACCTAGGGAGGCAAGACAACTCTCTCTAAGGAACTCAGCAAAATAGCATAAAAGACTATAAAATGGGTGGTTTTGAATTTTTAAGAGGTTTTAGCATGTCCCTAAAATTTATGGTTTAGTTCTGGATTTTCAAGAATTCCAGAAGCAAAATCAGCAAAATAATTTCTAAGCTCTTTTTATTCCATCTACATTCAAGGCTTAACAAATGATAATTTAATCATTCATTCATGCTAATATTATTCTAATATCTTCAACTACAACTTAAGAGCACAAGTTTTTAGCACCATGCCTTCATTACATGGCCACACACCTAGCTTCATGAAATCACAATTCTAGGAAGTAATATTAGCAAGTTTGTAATCAAAATTCAATGGGAAATCAAATGAGTTACTACTTACCTCTGAACTTTTATATTTCAAAGCTTCAAGTTGCTCCCTAAATGAAAGAGTTTCTAATTTGAAGAAGAAGATAAAAGTTCCAAGTTTTTATGATTTCTCCTTAGGTATTCAAGCAAGCAAGCGGAAAAATTTGAAATCTTGTGTTTGATTGTGTTGAAAGCTTGAAAAAGTGTCCTATGGAAGCTTCAATTTCATTCAAAATGAGAAGAAGAAAAGCCGAATGGAGTTTTCTCATGTTTTCTAGGATTTTCTACATAATTCATGAAAATGGGCCTTTTTACAATTAAATCCAAGATATCCATAGACTCTTCTTGGAATTTTCTTTGCTATTTTGCAGCAGCAAAGTTAGAAATTTTGGGCTCTTATCAACCCAAATTTCATCCAAAATTAATTGAAAAAGAATGGACCAGATTCAATTTTTTGAAGAATTACAATTTGACCCCAAAGCTTTTTAAAATTGCACTTTTACCTAAAATTCTTTGGCCAATTTTCAATTTAGTCATTGGGTTCAGTTTGGGCTTATTAGGAATATATTCAAGCTTTAATAAATGGATTTTAATTGGTCTAAAAAGAAATTTAAGAAACTAAACCAAATTATTACAATTTCATCCTTTTTTACCAAATTTCAACTTATCCGGCCCCCTAAAATCGAGTTAGGCTTTATTAAAATTTTCTTAATCTTTTGGATACATTTATAACAATATTTTAAATTAAGTTTTATCTCTATCAATGTTTCAAAGTGTTTGGAAAAATTCCCAGATGATTACCTATCTCTAAAATTTTCCTAAGCTGAGCACATTCAACTAAGAAGTGTTAATTTACTTTGATACTTTAGAAGTAATTCTTGGGAAAAGTCTCCTAGGGATATTACAATAATACAATTAATCAAATCCAATAATTAGATCAAATTTAAGCCTATGGCAGAAAAATCATAATTCAATCATGTTTATGTATACTTATGAATACAAGTCAAACCTTGCATGGCTTATATGTCCTAATTAATCTCATTAGTTTTAATCGCAGTCATTCTTTGATAATTTAGTATATAATAGCTATTTTGATATATATATATATATATATATATATATATATATATATATATATATATATATATATGTATATGTATATGTATGTATGTATGTATGTATAAGAATAGCTATTCTTGTAACAGTCTCCAAAATTGCTTATAAAAGGGGCCAACTTCTTATTTAGGACTTAAGCTTTTAGAATACTTCAAACACTTCCTTTGAAAGTTTGAGTTCTCTTGTCAATCTTCAACTTCTTTAATAAAAACTTTTATTTTCTTCCATATAATTTTGTGTTATCATAGCAATCTATCTATGATCCTTACTTCTTTCTAAGCCTTTGTTTTTTATTTTTAGATGTCCCCAGGGTTCTCTAGTATCAAAGCCTAAGGGAAGTAAGAATAGTAATTTGAATTTATTATATTTACTTTATGAACTTCATATTAGTCTCTAAGTATGAATGAAATTCCAAAAAAATCAATAACACACAACTAGTAATATGAGTTCATAAAGAGATGTAAATCTTGGTTAGGTTATGTACATCTTTTGTCACCCATGCTCTTATTTAAATAATAAGCTAGTGCTAGATAATCTAAAATTAAGTCCTATTAGGATTCTAATATTTGTTTCATATCATAAGCATGATAAATTCTTAAGATCATCTTTATGGAACTTAAAAATGCTTTGATATTAGTCTCTAGAAAGTTTTATATATTTTTAATGTCTTTTTTATGATCATTTTCTTCTCATTTTTCATCCAATCCTTCTTCATCAAAATCTTCTTTTAAATTCAAAAATGAATTAACTTCAACTTCTATTTTTAAAGAAGAAATCAAATTTGAGGATATAAATCAAAAAATAAATGACTAGAAAATGTCAAATATCCTAAATAAAGAACTTTACTCTATCCAAATTCACTCATTCTTCAACAAGTCTGATTATATAATCAAAACTGTTGAAGAAATGATTAGGGTAAAACCTGAAAAATGAGAACTTCACTCTTATTTCAAACCAAGAAACCCTCAAATAGCTATAAAATCTACTATTCAAAAAAGGTTAAATAATACTATCTTTCTTTATCTTAGAGATGGTAGAGATAGTGATTTCAAAATACTTTCTTTTAGGAGTAGTAGAAACTAGTTTATCACAAGGACTAGTCTATTTCAATTGTTTTCTAGATCTTGACATAGTCTTTGTAATAGATTAATTTCTAGAAACTTTTCTTAAACTTTATGTAAAACTATATAGATACACCATGGGACCTGGACAAATCCCTATGGTAGTCATGTGTGCTAGAAAACGCGCATCATACATGCACAGTGGAATTAAAAATTTTGCACGATTTCCACCAAGGATCCATGTGAATTTAAAATGTCATAGATTAGGGATTAGGGTTTATACCTTTTGGCAAATAATCTACTATCCGCTACATAGTAAATTCGATCTACTTCTGTCCAGTTCTCCAATCCAATCCGCACTTCAAATCATGAACCAGAATTAAAACTAGAAGAATTAGATCATAAGTGCAACATTTGATGTGGCTGCACCTCTATGGTATCCACACAGAACAATCTCAAAACTCCAGCCAAAAGATAGGTTGGATGGAATCTCTCTCCTCTCAAGTTTATGCTAGCAAACTAGGGTGTTTAGGGTCTCCTATTTTACTTTCTCTCAAAAATGCCTCCTAGATTATTTGTTGATTAATCTGAGCGTGAATAGGATTTTATATATATAGACACCCATTGAAACCTTAATGAGAGGTGAGTATTATGGGCTGATTATTAATTAGGTCCAATATTATGATTTAATTAATAATTAGCCCCTAAGCAATATAACATTAACAAAAGGCCCAATTTAATTGGTCCTTTCATTAATTAGAAATTATAGTCCAACTAGAATTTCTAATTATATTGCTCCAATTCCAATTTTGATTCATTCTTTATGTGTGACCCAATAGGTTCCCATCACGTTGGCAATGATCCTAAAATCATATTTTAGAATCATAAACAATAAGTGGTATCTAGCAATGCATCATTACTACCCAAGTAATGAGAATGTTAGTGGTCTAACATAACCTTTCAATGACTACGCAATCAAGTCCCCTTTTATCCTAGATATCTAGATCGAACTCAAGGCATGGAAAGTGTCACCCCCTTTATAATTCGATCTCTGTGTTTCTTGATTCATGAGTTAACCAAAAAGAAGCAAATGAGATTAACATCACATGTTGACTCATTTGAGCATGGCCATGCTTTTCATAGTCAAACTCAATCAAGGGGCCCATAGATATCGCTCCTTTAGAAGGAGAGATAAAATCTCATCTACATCACTCATATTCCTTTACATAATTAGTAGTATACCTAATCACTGTCTTCAAAGTTAACTCATTAAAGTTAACATTAGACAGTGTTAAAGCATATAACTAACTATGTTGGAAACCATGGTGACTTCAAGTTAAAAGACCATATGCGTCATTTTCACTATGAGAGTTGCTTATGACACTCATAAGATGATCCATGTAGCAATTTCATGGCGGGTCAGTCCAGTACAATTGTTCTCTAACATGTACCTATGTATTGACTTGATATCTCATATCAATTAACCAACATACTAGTCTCTATGCATCATTATTATCCCTTTCACAATGATACTTAACTAGGGACATTTAAGAGTATTGTTTAAGAAATGATTACTCTAAGGATAAATTATTATATCTATTTATTTAACACAAAGAAATAATAATCTGAAAGTGTCTCATATAAATAATAAAAATATAATACAATGTATGCTTATACAATCATCCTATGATTGGCTCTTAGGGCATACACTAATAATGTGTTGAATCCATTACAAATTGCACAACTTTGCACAATCACTATGCATCAAACCACCAACTAAGAAAGGAGAGACTATCTTCTTTCTTACAGATTGTACCAAGAATAATCTATCTATCCCTAAGGAAACAAAATGGATGGTATAGATTGGCCTAAAAATAAGGGTTTAAAAAATGTTGTCAAGCCTATCAAGGATAGAAACCATGTCAAATGGTTTTTCCTTGATTTCCTTTTCAAATCGCAAAAGGCCAAAAATAAAACAATTTGAAGAGTCTTCTAAATAGGTAAATCCCAAAAATTTGGTTATTGGACCAAGGAAATCCTTTTTAAGAAGAATTAGGCTTGAACTTTTTAAAAGATCCTTTTCATCTATTCATTCAACAATCAATGTTAATTTGAAAGGCATTGAAAAATCCACAAAGGTTTCTATACTAGTATATAATTAAACTATTTAAAAAGAAAATGAGAAGGATGGTGAAATAATAAGAAATGGTAGTGACTATGAAGGATCTATTAAATCCATTAATTCATCTTCTACCTCATAACTTTGTCCTAATAACCCTAAATTAATATAAATTTTGAAAAAGATTTTTTAAATTAATAAGGTGTCTTAAAGGAAGGAATTCTATTCTAAAGAATTCATTCCTTAAAGAATCTGGCTTTTGAACAAATTCCAAGGTGAATTAAGGATAAATATTCAAAATTGTTATTGCAATTTTATAAACTTGATTAAAGTAGATATTTCATTCTTTGAATGGTTTAAACTATATGCTAAGAATAACTAGATAGACTATCCTTTCATATAATCAAACTCTATTAGTATGGTCTCCAAAAATACTCAGGAGTGGGTTACCACTAAAGGTGAAAAACTCATATTTGAGCTACCACCTCAAAAAACTTTTCAGATAGAAACCTTTGGTCCAAAAGGGCTAATTATAGCAACTCCTTCTAAGAAAAAAGATGCAATCGAAGAAGAAATGGCTTCAATAAAGGTTATTATTTTCCTAATAGAACAAAATAACTATACTAATAGTTATCTTCAAGCTCTTGGAAATCACCTTTTAAATGTTGGCATTTTTGAATAATTTGTAAGAGAGTCCTTTAGCATAAAATTTCAAAATCCTTTGTTCAAACTATACCAAATCCCTCTCAACAAACAAGTGGCCTTATCTAAAGATCCAACCATAGCTAGGATAGATCAAATGTTGGAAGGATTAAACCAAAAAGTAAGGAAAGTGCATATGAATGAGTCAACTACACCCCAGTTAGCTAAATCTGTCACTGATCACATGGTAAGAGTTCTTGATAATGGTTTTGAAATATCTTCAAAAGATTATTAAGAACTAAACCCAATCAAAAGAGAATCAAGGGAAACCAATTGAGAGTACCTTAAAAGCTGTACTACCCAAGAGCCAGACCTTGACCAAATCATAAAAGAAAAACCCAAAATTATTCAGAACTCTTGTAATGGCAATAACATCTATGAATGAAATATAGATAGTAAATTTGAATATGAAATCCTTAGTACCCTTCAACAAATGACCATGCTTAACATAACCTATCAATCAACTCATAACTATGATGATATAGAAGTGGTCCATTTCCTAGTAGCAGGGCCTACCAATTAACTCAAAAGATGGTGGGTTAAACACCTTATCAAAATAGAAAAGACCCAAATAGTTGAAGCTATTAAACGTAACTAACAAGGTTTTATGATTCTATACCCTAATGGTTAACCAACCCTAGATGCCATAAATACATTGATCTACATTATCACTAAACACTTCATAGGAGACCACAACCTATAGAAAGACAAATCTATTAAACTTTTGCTAAACCTTAAATGAAAAAAACTATTTGACTTTAGATGGTATAAGGATACTTCTTTAGCCTAATCTACTCCAGACTAGATAATAACTAACCTTTCTGAAAAGAAAAGTTCCTTGCCAGTCTTCCTAAATCTGTGGGTGATAAGGTAAAAGAGAAAATTAAAAACTAATTCAATGATCAAATCCCTTATAAGAAACTTACTTATAGGCAATTGGTAAGTTATATTCAAAAAGTAACCTTCAAAATCTATCAAGATGACAAAATTCAAAGGCAATTTAGCTAAGGAAAAATCCTAAAATTAAATAGAGTTAAGAACCATTTATGAATAGATTGGTTTCATTTATTCTAAATCCTTTAAACCCAAACATGACCAAAGAGCTAGACAAAAACTTAAACCTAAGCCTCAGCCTTAACCAAAGTCTTGACCCAAAAGTACTCCACCTTTTTATCAAGTGCAAGATATTTGGCTAGTATGCTATAAGTACACTAAGCATAAGCACATAGCTAAATATTACATATTGAATAGGAGGATTAGATAATTAGGGATAGATGAGTCTATCCTTAACCAAATAACCAACCTTTTTGTTGAAGAATCTTCTCAATTGGAAAAAGAATTAGGAGAAGAAGAGAAGCTAGTTAAGTCTCACCTCTATCTAGATGATGAAATATCCTTTAATGAAGAAGAATATGAAGGAATAATAAATATGCTTAATAATGAGTAGAACTTACTTTTTGACATTATCAGCGAGTATCTTGATAATGAAAAAAGGCAAGAATATCTCCAAAAACTTAAACAAAGTCTAGATAGGTCTTTAGTCCTAAAAGGTTTTTTCCAATCAAGCACTTACAATTTTAAAGATGTTTTGGAAAATTTTAAACTAGAGTAGAGTAAGCCTATTGCTTTCTAGGATTTGCAATCTAAGATAAATTTTCTCAAAACTAAAGTTAAGGAGTTAAATGAAATTTATTAGCTTTAAGGTGTCATTTTATCTAAATTTCAAAATCCTCCCAAAGGAAAGCAAAAAATTAAAATTAATGAGGATGAAAAAGATGAATTTCTAGCATTTATTTCTAAGACCTCAATTCCTAAATATCATATTCCTATCAAAATGGTTAAAATCAATTAGGAATTCCAAATAGTTACCTTATTTGATATAGGGGCAGATATTAACTGTATTCAAGAAAGCATAGTTCCAATAAAGTTTTTCAAGAAAACTAGAGCTAAAATTAAATCTACCAATGGTTCTCCCATTAAAATTAATTTTAAACTTTTTGATGTGGAAATTGAAAAACTCCTCTTATAGGACAAATCAATCTTTTTTACTTATTAAAAATTTATCCAATAAAGTTATTTTGGGAACTCCTTTTTATCAAAGCCTTAACTCTATATAAAGTTTTAAATAAAGAGATAACCATTAAAGTTCTTGGAGAAAAATCAATTTCCAATTTGTCAAAAAATATAAAAAGATTAATTTGATAAATTGTAAAGAAGCTCAAATTAACTATGTTTCTAAAGAGTTATCTTATAGAAAGATAAAGCAATAATTAGCTAACCTTATTTTCAAACTAAAATCAAATCCTATGCAAAAAGGATTGTTAGTAATATTTGTTTTGACCTTCCAATTCATTTTGGAACAGGATGCAATATATGGTAGAATTACCATATGAAAAGGATTTTTTTAAGAGAAAGTTCCCAACCAAGGCAAGATTAATCCTGATGAATCAAGAACTTCTAAAACATTGCTAGAAGAAAATTAATGATCTCTTAAAGAAAGGGATTATCAGAAAATCTAAAAGTCTTTAGTCATGTGTAGCAATTTATTTTAATAAAAGTGCTACAATTGAAAGAGGAACTCTAAGGGTTGTAATCAATTATAAGCCTGTTAACCAAGCACTTCAATGGATTCGATATCCAATTCCAAATAAAAAATATTTATTAAATTGATTTCATTCAGTAAAAGTGTTTTCAAAATTTGATATGAATCCTAGTTTTTAAAAAATTCAAATAAAACCTAAGGACAAATATAAAATAGCATTTACAATTCCATTTGGATAATATAAATGGAATGTAATGCCATTTGGCCTAACAAATGCTCCCTCAAAATTCCAAAGTATTATGAATGGTGTTTATAATTCATTTTTCAAATTTATTATTGTCTACATTGATGATATTTTAGTATTTTCAGAAATTGTTGATTAACACTTTAAATATCTAAATTTATTTCTTCAAATAACATAAAAAGTGGTTTAGAAATTTCCAAAACTAAATATTCTTTGTTCCAGAAAAAAATTAGATTTCTTAGGCATTATATTTATCAAGGAACTATAACTCCAATCAAATGATTAATTGAATTTGCTGATAAATTTCCTAATTAACTTATTAACAAAACTTAACTTTAAAGATTTTTAGGATGTTTAAATTGTGTCTTGGATTTCTTTCTCTAACTTTCTAATTTAGTTCAACCTCTCCATAAGTGTTTGAAAAAGAATCCCCTTCCTTGGACAAATGTTCATACAAAAATTATTAGGTAGGTCAAGTCTCAAGTGAAGAGTCTTCCGTGTCTACATATTTCAAATCCAAATGCATTTAAAATTGTTGAAACTAATGCCTTTAATTTAGGTTATAAAGGTATCTTTAAACAAAAATTAAATGGCATAGAGTATGTAATTACATATACATCTAAGCATTAAAGCTCTACATAGTAGAACTATTCTATCCCAAAAAAGAAAATTTTAGCAATAGTTTTATGTGTTCAAAAATTCTAATATGACCTTTTAAGTAAAAAAATTCTTATTAAAGTAGATAGCAGCTCCGCCAAATCTGTTTTAGAAAAAAATATAAAAAATATTGCATCAAAATAAATTTTTTCTAGATGGCAATCCATTTCAAGTGCTTTTGATTTTCAAATTAAGCATTTAAAAAGGTTTTCAAACTCTCTTCCAAATTTTCTAGCTAGATAACTTTTACAAGGAACTTAAAGCTAATGCCTCCTAGAAAAAAATTCAAAAAAGCCTGGGTGAAGAATCCTAAACTTTTAAAGGAAAGCAAGTACCACTTCCTTTTCAACTAAACCTAAAATTAAAGCAGAAGATTGTCCATTTCCAATAAAAATTGCATTGGCTTTGGTTTTATAACTCCCTAACTTGAAAGGCCATAATTGGGTTGATATAGTTGTGCAAGAAGATCAGTAAAAAATGAAAGCTCAAACTAAATTTGAACCTTCAACTTCTAAGACCAAACCTTCAACTTCTTTAGAGCTTTCCTAATTACTAATTGGTAATCTAGAAGATTAACTCAAAACCATAAGTCTAACCTAAATCTAAAAAATTATCACTCAAATCCCCTAACAAAAATCTCAACTTACCAAAGCCAGTACCTCATCTAAGGCCATTACATTGGTGGATCCTAAGCCACCTAAAATGGTTTCCAAATACCATAAAAAAACAAAATCTTGAAAATATTCTCCAAGTTAAACCAGAAATTTAGAAGGAAACAAAAAATTTAAAACTAATTTTATTAAAAAAAATTCCAAAATTTTGGCATTTCATTCCAAAATCGCTAACTATAACTTAAGATTTTGATCTGACTCAAGATCAATTGTCTTTGATCACAACATTAACAGACATGATCCTTAGTTAGTAACTCATTCAACTTTTAAAATTCAAAGATTTTAACTCTATCTAATTAGGGAAAGAATCCTTATTAGATGAATAGATTGAAAAATTATCCCAATATATCAAATTTTCCAATAGGGTATTCATACTATGATTATTAAAAGTCATGGTATAATGTTCTATTTTTTCAAAATTAAAACTTAATACATTCTTAGTTAATTTATTTTATTCAAAATGTTAAATATTATTTCCCATTATGGTTTTTAAATTGGTGGAATATTTTTGGGCCAATTCTAGAAATGTTTCCACAAAATATCAAAGAAGGCTTAGATGCGTTCCAGGTTCACTTTGATAATGAAAATTTCAAAAAACTCCTAATGCTTCTCCAATTCTTTTCCAAGGCTATTCTCCCATGGGAAATAACATAGGAATACAAACTTTCAACTATAACTACTTGTCCAGTTCTACAAATATAGGTTTTAGCAAAATAGTGGACTAACTATAAACAAGCTAATAAAACTCAGAAGGAACAAATTATGGAATGGTATAAAGATAGACCTTATTTCCATAAAAATGTTAAGGAAAGGCAACAATAGTTCCTTCAAACTAAATCCTTAATTATTGGTAGTCTCATTGCTATTTCAACTAAATAAGAATATGTTATCAATTTGAAATGTATTCCTAATCAACTATCTAAGGAAGCAAATGATGCAAAATCCAAAAAATTCTAATGCTTATAAGGATTTTGCCAAATCAAATGAAGATGACTGCTATAGTAATGATTTGAAGGAAGACTAAAACTACTATAGCAATTTTAAATTCAATACTTGAGAAATGAAGCAAATTTAGTTGCCAATGCAAGAAGACAAATTCTTTTTCGGTGCTAGCAAATTCCAAAGAGCAAATTCCTAGTAGGATAACTCCACTCATACAAGAGGACATAAAGTAATAGTTATTTGATAAGAATAATTACTATAACTCCACTTTTTTACTTGAATTTTAAATGTAAATTCTTAGTTTACAATACTATGTTTAGGCACTAGAAAGACACTGATTAACTATTAGATGTCTAGCTGTTAACCATTAGACTAGGTTTCTGTAGATTTCCTAGAACATGTCATTGTTTAGAATGCCATAAATGCATTACCATCCATTTATATTACTCAAATAATCTTCACTAAATCATGAATTTACCTCAAAGGTACCTTGTTTAAGCCATTTCTAATATCTATACATAATTTATTCATCATAAATCACTATATTCATCATATATGCCATAAAGCCTAAAAAATCCTACAATTAGACAAAACCATTCAAATCTTGAAACTAAGACTAAGATGTTTACTCGCTTATTTGGTATAAAGGAAGATTTAAGAGGTTGGAACCATTGTTCCTTAACCTTAACCATCCAAAATTTTAAGGATTTCATATTAAGGTTCAAGTTTCCCTTTGTAAGCTTAAAGTTTGAGCTTCATTAAAACTTAAAGAAAATAGAAGAAAAACTTAAGGTTAATGATAGTTCAGATGCCCTTACTTTGACTATATTAAGAATTTGATAAAGATCGCTTCTTTTTATCTTAATTAATTAAAGAAATGAAGAAAAGGAAGAAAATGAGTGAAAAAGGAGGAAGTAGTAGGGTTGTAATGGAAAAATGATATGAGAAAGGTTGAAGTTAGGTTTTAAAAGTGCAAGGGCATTGATTACAATGCTATTATGCACTAAAATTAGATTAAAAATTAATTTGTTACAAAATAATGCAATAAAGTGGCACAAATCAGGTCATACCCCTAGTGATCCCTTAATATTATCTTTTACTATGAATTACTAATAGTATACAAAAACAAAATGCACAACATAATGCAAAAACAAATATAAAAACAAAATGTAATAGTTACAAACAACATGGATGTACTATGTTGACAGAATATGCAGAATGCTGATACTATATGTAGAATTATTTGGTAATAGAATACAAAATATAGAATGGGAGGGTTTGTGAATTTGGATTGAATTGAATGTACTAAACAAAGTAAAAACGCAAAGAAAATAGCAAGATGGAAAATTAATGTATTAAAATAACAAATTCAAGGAATTGAAAGCTCTAATTTGGATTAATTATAAATCAATTAGGATTTAACTTTTCTAATTAATTATTCAATCTTGAATTACCTAGAACCCTTGCAATAATTCATGAATCTTATGCTAGATTACTATCTAGGATTTGATCAATTAGGATTAACCGAATTAAGTAACCGCTATAATCCCTAAATTAGATCGAAATTGATTTAATGATAGAATTTGGTTGAATTGAAAAATTAAATTAAAAACCTCTAAATTAATTTTTCAATTCTCTACCCGTATGCGTAAAACCATGATTTATCAACCACAATTGAACATCAAAATAACAAGAAATCAAAAATCACAAAGATGAACATCAATTATACTAAATCAACATCCAACATAAGTAATTTCAAGAATTTAGCACAAGTAAATAGGGAAAGAGGAAAATTAATTAAAGAAAGTCAACATTACAATCCATAATCTCATAATCCCAAAGAGGAGAGCCTCACACTCTTGAATCAACTCTAAATTTAAGCTTCCATTAATGAAGAATAAAAGAGAAACAAGAACAAAAAAGTGGTACTGTTGAGTGTATTTAAAGTCTGAATAGTCTAATGAGTTTTCCCTATATATTTGACCTAATTAACCTAAAATCCTACTGGACTTGAATTATATGTCCATAAGATTACAATAATGGGGCCTTCTTAATTTTTAGAAGCTCGGACCTATTTTTAAGAAGACAATTAACTCTAATAGTTACATTAGTAAATTCTCATAATTTTAATAAATAATTAATGTTAAATATATATATATATATATATATATATATTCAATTGTGATTTTTCTTTAATAACCAATGTCGTATGTCACACCCACCTTTAATACTGGCCCTTTTGTAGCTCCTCCTTGCCTGATCCCTTCTAACACTAACCTTTTTTCACAATTGCTCCTTGTTTGGTCCCTTTAAAGCCCTAACATCTCCAACGACACTACAAAATATCAATTTCAACAATTTTAAAGATTATAATAAAAGAGTGAAAATGGTGAAAGTTTATATCCAATATTTGTTAATTAATATGTGAGGTTGACACTCCCTAGAAAAATATAATTGAGTCTAATATCTGCAAATATAATGAACATTCATTAAATTTTAATGTATAATGCTACACATTTTATATAAACAAATAGTAGAAAATACCACTAAATGCTAAAAAAGATGAATAAAATCAAGTTTTTTGCTTGTATTAATGTCACAACCTAACTAAATTATGACTGGCATGAAACCAGTAAAACTGGTTCCACAAGCCTAATTGAACTAATTAAATAAACTTTAATATAAGTAAAATGCCTTTACTCTTACATGCAATAAAATATGATACAATACTATAAAAATGAATGAATAGATTTCCTTCTATCTATGGACACATAAGAGGATTATTTCCTCCAAATATGCAACCTATGACCATAATGTAATGTACTAATAACCATACATGAAATTGGACAAACATTTACACATTCAACCTTCAAAATATTTGTATATAACACTTACCTAACTATCAAATAATTCAACTAATTGCATTGGACTTCTATGGTAGCTCTTCAACTTGATATCTCAAGTTAAGACTAGTAAATGTTAAAGATGAATTAAAAAAATGAGTTTTATACACTCAGGAATATATATCTATTGAATAAAAACAATATTTGAAGTTGACAGCTATTGAACCTAACCAAATTAAAAATTATTGGTTTCATAAAAATTTTGCAGTATAAGGTAACAAACCAAGTCGAACCCCTAATGATCCACTTAACACATTCTGTTACAATGATTTATTGACTATGATTACAAAATAATTTAAGCCTTCTATGCACTAAAAGTAGAAGAGATAAATGCAAACAAAAGTGAAAAGAATGCAATATGTAGGAAACAAAACAAAACAAGATACAAAAATGCAAATAGAATTAAATTGAGGGGTTTGAGTCAAAATTAAATATAATCCATTATTAGAAATAGAATGTAGAAGTAACATAATAAATCAATGTAGAAACATAATTGATCCAAGGAATTAAGAACTTTATAGTGGATTAATTATAAATCATAATATATTTGATAAGTGCAATTAATTTTTTAGCCTAAAATTATTTAGAATTCTTGTAATAATTCACCAATTTTATGATAGATAATCATATATGATTTTATCAAATTAAATTAGTAGAATTAAGTAATTGTTATAATCTATAAAGCTAGATCTAAATTAATTTAATAATATAATTCAACTAAATTGAATGATTAAATTAGAAATTACTGATTTAAACATTTAATCCTCTATACTAATAAGAAAAATAATGATTAACCAGCCAACGATCAACATAAACCAAATAAATATTATAAATCATAGTATTGAGCATAAATTATACCAAATTAGGATCTAATTTATGCAATTCTAGAAAATCAGATAAAAGCATTAGAGAAAGATGAAAGTTAATTAGCAAAAGTCAACATTATAGCTTAGGATCTTATAACCTAAATAGAGATTAACCTTAAATTCCTTAAATCAATCATAAAATTAGCCTTCAATAGCTGAAAAAAAAGAAACTTGGAAAAGAGAAGAAAGTTATCTAAAGTTATGTAGAATTGTGTTCTTACCTTTGGGGACACAAATCCTATATCCAATCCCTCTCTAGAACTAAACCTAATAGGCCGAGATAATATACTTCCTAAGGTTACAAAGAATAAGCCCTTGTAAATTTTAGAAACCCAAAACCTAATTTACAAAATAATACACTATAAGAGTTACTATAATAAAATCTTATAAGTTTGAATTCTAGCCATTGTAAGAACCCTAAAACTATATAGTTTTGCTAAACCTTAAACATAAGCATTAATGGGTCAAGTACTAGGAAATTTTAGGCACTAGTTTCACCTTGATTGAACCTTTGCAACTCCAGATATGGCCTAAAAATTAAGACTAGTTCAACTTGGATAGAAATAGAATAGAAAAATATAAAAGTTGTAGAGCTTCCTTTAAGATTTTCAAATATATAAAGATCACCTAAATTTGATATCTAGAGCTCAGATTATAATAAAAAATATTAAACAATGTAAAAATCCAGCATTAATCAAATAATTTTAAAACATTAAAAAACTAATACCTAATCACATAACAAGGTCAATTATATAAAATTAAGCATATTTAACACACTAAGAGGTATAAAATAGAAGGAAATAACATAGAAAAAATTTCACATATCATATTCCCCCACATTTAGTCTTTGCAAGACCTTAAGCAAGATATAACATTATTCAAAAGTAAAAACAAAAGACTTACTTTCTAAAAAACTTTAAAATTAAAATCCACAAGAAAGAAATAATTAATGCCATCAAGAGATATAATACATCATGACCAAAATTCTTGAAAAACTTGAATTAACTAATATAAAAACTTCATTCTCAAAGCATAGATCAATATGGTAGATTCTCACAAAATTTGCTTTCTAACTCTCAAGTGTTTTGGACAAGTATTTCACTCAAGCTCATTCCATGAAATTATTCTATCATAAGTTTGCTAATCATTTAGTCTCCAACACTCAAATCATATGTATAAAACAAATTAAAAAGACTTTATTCAATGCTGTAATATGGCTAAAGAAAAGGAAAAGAAAAATGAAGATATGAAAGAGTAGAAATCAAATAGAGCACTTGAACTATAAACATATAAGCCAATCAAGAACAATTATAACTTAATACCACAACTTAATCTTAAATTCAAACACTTATCAACTTCTTTCTTTTTCCTTTCATCAACCTCTTTTTGCCTTATTCTTTTCTTTTTTTTCTTTTTTCACTTTTTTTCATTCTTTTTCATCATATGTTTTTCTTTCATTTTTTTCTTGTTGACTTTCTTTTTTTTTTTCATTTCAACTAACCTTTGAACTTGAAGTTATTAAATTCTTATCTCAAATTCTATATTAATAGATTACAATCCATACCAAATCCATCCATGGAGCATTTTCAAACATTATCCTAAAACGTGAGCTAGTTCCTAACTCTCCCAATGTCTAGTCTTTCCTAGCATGGGGAGTATGGAATCCTATGTGAATTAGCAAGGACCACCTTGTAAGGCTAGCCTTTATAATGGGGAAACAAATTCACAATTACTTATAACTTTGCTAATAAGGTAAACTAAAGTTAACCTATTTTGGTTGTTATGACTGGTAATTCATAAATTTTATTTTACATACCCTTTTTTTTTATAAGTATATGATCATCCATATTTTCATAATTTACTAGCTTTGATGCCAATTGATAATATTTTATGAAATAAGTGATTACTAGAACCACATAAAGAAGCACAAATCATACACAAATAATTTTAGAAATTAAAATTTGAATACCTAAACCTTTACTTAAATTTATTTTATAATGCCATGCACTAATGTTCTAAACACAATCACTCCCATAGGAACACCACAATGTCCTCAAATCACAATCTCCTAGAGTGAAATGAACATAAGGTTCACTCCTTCTATGAACCCTAGCCACTTTTTAGTATTTCTAGGGAGAGAAAAAAATTAACACTAATGAATAGTTATTAGTCTAACATAGGGTTTAGGAGTAATGATCTCACTTATAAAATTATAACTAGTAATGAGTTGACCCATTGCTAAAGAGCCACCATTATAACAATTGGGTTTGATAACATAGGATTTAGGAGTAATGATCTCACTTATAAAATTATAACTAGTAATGAGTTGACCCATTGCTAAAGAGCCACTATTATAACAATTGGGTTAGAGTACCGTTTGAGCCCAATTGAACTATCACTTTTATTCAACTTAAACACTCTAGCATTTTAATCTAAATCATTGAATTATTAGGATCTAAAATAAATTTATTATAACATAAGTGTCTTAATTAGCATTTTTATCTTGTCACATCATAACACTTCCATTCATAACATTCAAAAGTAAACTAGATCTCATCCATCAACTAATCATAAAGAAAGAACATTCAACACATTTACATGTTGAAGTGAGGCCTTATTTACAAAGCTAATGTATATTTATATCCCAACCCAAATACAAGTTGTACCAAATTCCAAATGTCTAAAACATTCATGTTATAACTATGCAAACTCATATTAAACATTTATAGTGATTAAACCTTAATTCAAAACCTTTACATGATGATTTTATAGCCAATAATTGTTAAAATCGATTCCATGATTGATTCAGGGTACTTTATCCTAACCTAACAGAATCCAATGCACAATGGATTATCACAACTTTAATTTATCTCAGATAAATCAATTGCACAATAGATTACCTCAACTCCAACTTCAATTATATCTAAGATGAATTGATTGCACAATGGATTCAATGTAGGGTAAGTTGCAAAATGACCTCCATAAATTGAATGCGTAGTGGACTACCTCAAGAATATTTATAAAAATTTTATAGTTTTTCACTATAACATAATCATTGTAAACTCATCCTTTATGCAAAAACACAACCAAACTGACAAATATTAAAATTTTAACTTCAATCCATTTGGATCCACCATAGATTTCATCACAAACAAGGAGAAATTTATCCATAGCATCCATATATAAAGCCTAAGCATTTAACTGGTGATACTATAGAAATTCAAAGACAGAATCAAGTATTAAACAACTATCATCAAGAAGATGAAGTTTCAAATTAGGGAATAAGCTTTCCTAAGCTTATCTTCAATCAATCCATGAAGATTTTATCATGGAAATAGAAAAGCTTAAAAATAAAATTCTCTAAAGGTTAAAGGTCTCATGAAATCCTTACCTTGATTACTTAATGATGATTGAAGAAAGGAGGATGAAAGAGGATAGCTCCTTAAGTAAAGAGTTAAGAATTATGAGAATGTGAAAAATAGGAAGCAGAAGGAGAAAGGATCCTTTATGAAATGGAATCAACCCATTTCAAAGGGAAAATGGAAAAAAAATAACTCCTCCAAACCTCCATAAATTACCTTATTTCATCAAATCACACACACACACACACACTTATTAGTTCAATAAATACTTGACACTAACATTTTACATTATCATGCTATCTTTTAAAATATGTTTTTCTTTGTTTACACTTAGGTATCCTCACATCTTTTAGTATGAGGCTAATCCCTATTCAAGGTGGGAGTAGCAAATCATAAATCTCTCCTAATAGTAGTGCCTCCAAGAATCAAACAAGGACATTTTGGGCCTAGAATGCCTTAGGATTCAACTTGTTACCAATAAACCAACCAATTATTAGTTCCTAGAATATTCATTTAGCAATAAAAGTTAAACAAAATTCATACATTTGAAAATTATTTTTGTAATTTTTTTCACTTTACTTAATTTATACATTAATTACTTAACTAGACTTCCTAAGGTCTTAGTCAAAAACTCCTTACAATTTGCCCCCTAAGAAGATAGTAACTTCTTAGCAAAGTAAGTTTCTAGTTTTCAAGCTGAATTTGAAGATTAGTATTTCTCGCCTTTCCACTACCTCAGAAGAGGATCATTAAAATCAAAATAAAGTAGTCCAATCATGAATGAGATCTTTTGGGCTCGACTTAAGATGATAAGACAGATCAAGTCTTAAACTCATAGTGATAAAAGTAAGAATTTTTCTTATTTTGGGCTACCATAATTGAATTTTATTATTTTTATTAAAATCATATTAATATGTAATTTAATTAAGTAATCTAAATTATTATTGAGTGATCCGTTAAACTTTGATTTACCTTATGAATATATTATTTTATTAAGAATGTGATTGAGCAAATTAAGGTAAAATTGGTGTAAAGCTTGTTATTGAGCCCTTGATGGATGGATTCAATTAGGGTTTACTTATATGAGGCTAAGTCTCTCTCCACATATACGGCTATTGATAAGTTGCCTTATCAGAATCGTCATGTGTTGTCAAATATGAAAGAGAGGAAGATCTGGATTATTCAGTAGACACTTGTATACCATTGATTTAATAGGTAGATAGTCCTAATTTTTCTTAGTTTGATGTAATCTTTTAGTATGTTTGATATAGATCATTTCAAATTGTTAAAAAATCTTACAATAAATTCAAGCACATTTAACATCATAACTCAAATTACCTCACTATTCTCATTTTTATTATTTTCTATTACATAATTAATTTCTAAATTAATATCGATACTATATGGTGTAACAATTACACTTATGTGAAAATTTGATATTTTTATTAGTTATGTTTTAATCATTTGATTTTAATCCATAAATCATATAACCATTTTTTCTCACCATTTTGCAAAGAAAATTTTAAATTTGGGTTTAGTTATAACATTTTTTTTATGTTTTATGGGAGGTTTAGCTAAATTCTAAAACTAGAGGGAAAACTTGCATTTCATTAAATCTCAAGAGAGATCAAAATATTTTTTGATTTTTCTATAGGAAATTATTATTATTTGATAATATCACTTTAACATAAAAAAATTTAAATTATTTTTACACTTACATGAATAGTACAATTTGATCTCAATTATTAAACAAACAAAAGTAATTTAACCAATTGATGGAAAATAAAATGAATAGTATGCATAAATAATATTAATTATAAATATAAATATAAATTGTAAGTTATTCTATGTAATATACAATCTGCTTAATGAGCATATCTCATGGTGATAATATGGATGGATATCTATGAAATATTTATAACTTTAGGTTTATTCAAATTCATTTATAGTGTTTAATAGGTTAAATAAATGGATAGAATACTTAAACATTAATAAAATGTTTGTCAAAGATCTATCTATGATTATCTATTAAACCATGTAACTTAATTTTTTATTCAATAATTAAAATCAATATTTAACAAAATGGTCATCAAATTTCACTTGTAATTTGTATTGCATTGTAAATAACTTGCTTTTTCTTCATATATTTAACATTCTGATCAATTTTGTGCTATAATATAGAATAAAGGGATTACTCATTTGATTGTGGAAAAACATATCTTTATTATTTTTTTTTGAAATTATAAGTGACTTCTTTAATAATAATAGAATTGAAAATTTTGAAAATGACAAAAGTAAAAAAAAATTGGTATGGGATCAATATGACAAAATAATAAATGAAAGGACACTGAAATAAAATAGAGTTGAACTTTTGATCAGTTAATATTATAATATATAATAAAAAGAAATAAAATAATACTCAATTTAAAAGTGCATGAAAGAATTTTAATACTTATATATTTTTTAATTTTAAATTATTTTATAATATTATATTAATATGTTGGCTCTTTCTTATTTTAATTTTCTAGTCCCTCTTTTTACATTACTCAAGTATAGCTCTCTTTCTCCTATTTTTTTCTTTTTCTTCTAATAGCTTTTTTTCCATTTTTTCCCATCTCTGACTCCTCCATCAATTTCCCCATCCTCTTTCTCTTTCTCTTTCTTAGCATGCTTCCACTAATAAATAAGTTATTGATTGTGTTGCATCTCCTATCACCAATGTTAATGCCATCGATTTGAGAGCTGGCCACCTTGAACTTTTGTAACTTCAGCTACCAGTTGCGCTAATAAAGGCCAACAAGGAGATGGTTGATAAGCTAGATTTTTTCTCTGATCTTCAAGTGGCATTGGAGCTTCCCATGACTTTTCTATCAATTTTCCCTAGCTATGGCAAGTTAAGGGGCCTTCTGAACAACGCCTCGGCAGCAACAGTGGAAACTATGATTTCTCCTTAACTGTCAGTGTTCTAGCAAGGTTTCCTTATCAATGGAGCTTTGATGAGTTAATCTCAAACCAGTGAAGTAAGTCACAACCTAAAACTAGTATTTTTATGTTGTGAAGCTAATTGGCAACAAGGTTTCTTTAATCTATCTTAGGAATTGTTACAAACCCAAAGTCAATTTCTTTTAGTTTTTCCATTTAAGTTAGTGGTGGCTAGTTTGGGGGTTAATTTGAAGATCAGTTTAGTCTTTGTCTGATGTATATAAAATAAATCATAAGGAACAAAAATATAAATTATATGATGAAATGCATTAAAATGATTAAAAATTAAACCTTTATAAATGGATGTCATCTTTATAATAATAAGAAACCTATTAAGGAAGTGAATATGATATAAGGTGTTGTTACTATTTTAGATTTTATTGAATGTGTCATCTGTTGTTATGGTGTAAATAAGTACATTTGCAAAATAAAGTGATGAAATAGACTATGTATCTCTTGATACGGAGGATAGTTAAGTGAGTTAAGGTGTAATTATTCATAATGTTTAGAATTGAGTTACTTAAGAAAGGATTCTTACATTATGGACTTAACAAAGTTATTAAAAATGAGTCACATTTAGAGAAGCAAGAATGCAAGTTTTATTATATAGTACAAAATAAAAATAACATTATGTAATATTACCATGTAGATATAGAAAGGTTTCTAATAAATAAGAATAGGATAAGATACATAGGGCTAAAGTTTTCTAAGTAAAAAGAACAAAAAAATAAATAATAATATAAAGATAAACAGATTAAAGAAAATGGAGTTGTGAAAGTACTATGATAAGGGAATTATGTAATACTAGTTATGGTAATTGATTATTTGGATATAATGACATCACGATCAAATTGATGGATATTAACTTGATAACATGAGACATTAGTAAAAATATAGAACAAAGAATTATAGATGTTAATCTAGTTAGGATGTGAAGACTCAAGCATTTAAGCAATTAACTTAGGAGGTGATAAAACAAGCATAGATGCCTTAAAGCTTCCTAAAATGAATGGACAACCTTACCATGTAAGTATATATCTCACCATAAATTTTTATCTTAATAAAAGATAATTTAAATATTGTGAATTATATATTTTTATTAATATTTTGAATTCTATATTCACACATAAGTTTACTTTCATGGTATAAGTACCATATAACTATTTGTGGGAATGGTAAATGATCAAAGTGTGTAGCAAAAGTATGAGAGAGATGTTTCTATCAAGTGATTAATTTTTTATTGAGTTTTTGTGATATGTATGTCATGGATATGTGGATGAACATAACAATCTTATTATATATATATATATATATATATATATATATAGATATATATATATATTGTTACATGTTTGGTATTGTTCTACAAAGAATTAGTTATCTTGCATTACGAACAGTGATGGAGCTATAATGTGAAAGATAGATGGAGAATTCCTAATAAATCATATGAGAATGATATATGAATCATTAGGATATAGTAATATCTATACTACTATATACTTGATGTTGGTGTGTATTCTAGGAGTCAATCATAAAGATATTGTAATAATGCACAATGTATTATATTTTATTTCAAGCAATGCAATTATTATATTTTATTTTCTTATATATATCTATGCAATTTATAACTTAATATAATAATTGTCCTTGGAATAATTTTACTATTTCTAAAATGCCCCTAGTCAAGTATTACTATGAAAGCGATTGTAATAATACATCCAGACTAACATGTATAGTGATTGATGACTATGAATCATGAATATGTGATATCAAGTCAACGCATAAGTATATTGTTAGTGAACAGATGTACTGGACTGACTCGCAAAGAGAAAACTACATGGATTATGATATGTCATTAGTTATTCTTATGAGACCATGATACATATAGTCTCTTAACTTGAAGTCACTACGGTTCCCTACATGAGGAGTCACATACTTTGATGTCGTCCTATATCACCTTTAATCAGGATGTGTTGTAGGACGTTAATTGAGTGTGTCATGAATCATGCATAGGGATATGAGTGATGTAGATAAGAATTTTGTTCCTATTGTATAGTAGGAGTGATATCCATGAGCCCCTTGATTAAGTGAGGTTAAGAAATGCATGGCTATACTCAAATGGATCAATATGAGATATTAATCATTTGCTTAAATTAGTATACTTAGTATCAAGAAATATAAATTGAACGTCAATGAGGATGACGCATTTCATGCCTTTAGTTCGATTTGGATATCGTTACAAAAGGGATTACGTTGCAAAGTGTTGTTCACACATTAAGTGAATATTAAGTCACAAATATTTTTACTACTTGGATGGCAGTGACGTATTGCTAGATACCGCTCACTGTCTATGGTCCACAAATGGGCTATTACCAACGTAGTAAGAACTTATGAGGCCACACAAAAGGAGTAGGAATGAGACAATAATTAATTGAGCTTTAGTTAGACTAAAATTTAATTAATTAGGCTTATTTTTATGCATATATATATTATTAAAATAAAAATATATTTTCACGTAATATGTGATATATTATATGATATTATTTGATATTAAATTAATATCAAATAATTACGTTATTAGATGTTAGATAATTATATTATGAGATAATATTATTTTCTAATATAAAATAACTATATATTTTTTTTAATATTAGATAATTATATTATGAGATAATGCTATTATTTAATATTGGATAATAGATAAGTCCTATCTCTCCTCACTCTCTCCATAATAAGGATAAGGTGATAGTTGTCAAGTGTGATTAAGATTTTAGAAGCATTATTCTAATAAGACTAGAAATGTGGTTTGCCTTAGTTTTATAAAAGGAACTTGAAGGTAGCATTTTAGACATACACATTAGCTACCATCAAGCTCTAAATCACATAGAAAAATGCACTAATCCTAATCCTAATCCTAGAGAGAGAGACGTATCCTAGCAGATTCGTGAAGGGTGAGAAGTCTTTGTTTACTCCGTGTGGATACTGTAGAGATGTTGTACCTTCTAGTCGGCATTTGATTCGTGATTATCTTAGTCTCTCAAAGTTCTATTTAGAAAGAATATAAGCGCACAAAAGGTAAAATCCTAACATTGATTTATGCCATTTTGCATGGATCCTTGATGAATTTCATATTAAAAATTTTTTATTTTTCGCTACGTATGTTGATCTAAAATCCAACAATACTTGATACTTTCCAGTGATGAATTAGTTACTTCACATTGAGATTTTATGAACAATTGTGACCTAAAGGTTAAATTCTCATATATATATTATATACAGAACTTGGTATGGATGATATTGCATAGTGTGAATCGTGGTAAAGTAATGACATGAGAAATTGAGATTGTAATGGAGCGATACTTTAAGAGTCGAATAGAAAACTCTTAACGTTCAATTGAGAAAATATAGAACTAACCTAAAATTAAATGTGGCCAAAAGAAGCCACATGTATGCTTACTATAAATGGATGTGTAATGTGATGAAATATTGGAATTTGTCTATGATTGATTATTACTATTTGATATGAAGGCAAGAATTAGAAATAATTATGATTGAGCCTTAAAGGTTGTTTACGAATGTGATGACCATCTGGAATGGGTGGTGAATGGTTAGCTGAAATTATGATATTTTGTAATGTAAGATACAGAATTTAAGCAATATACAGGTGAAATTCCAATCTAAAACTGAGTTGTACATGTTTCATAGATCTAAGAAATGGGTCTACTACTTCTAATTTTATACATGATTAGTCTATGATTATGACTATTTACATAAAATTGGGTTACTTGCAAAATTAGTGGTAGATGTATGCTCATTGAATTCTAACAAATCACTTCATTTAATTTGAATGTTTTTAGGTTGGAATAAAAGTATGTGAGCTTGATGTATCTATAGAGATCTGATACTACCTTATAAAAGAGTTTTGATAGTTGGATTAAGATCAAAATTATAGATAGAAATGATATTGATTCAATGTTTAATGTGTTGAATCATTTAATTATATATAAGATTGAAACTATATTGTATTGTGTGTATGTTTAATGCTATCATATCTAAAATTAATATAAGTGTTGTATTTTAGGGTGTATGGCCTTCAAGAAGTGTCCAAAAATAAGGGAGACTTTATCCATTTTTCTACAAAAATTTTAAAATAAATTTGTAAATCCCCCTGAAATTTGGAAACTCCCATAAAATAAAAGGAATGAAAATTGTTAAGGTTTGTGGAAACTAATAATGAGGTCCATACCGATCACAATCAAAAGCAGGCCGTGATAGATTGTTATGCCAATGGTTGTATGCTTTATTACAAATAATACACAGATGATAAGGAATGTGTTTTCTATTACCATTATTGCTATATATCCTAAAGATTTAGTCGATTGCAATATAAAGAGATTTCTAATAAAAAATTGTGGTACTTGTCCCTTCTTTCTAAACTCCAAAAGTTATACACATTAAAGTTGACTACTTGCTCAATGAGATGACATCTTAAAAACCCTTATGAGTTTGGAGTGTTATCTCAACCATCAAATGGAAAAGCATGGAAACACTTTGATCGTACCCATCCTTAATTTGCCAATGATCCTATAAATGTGAGACTAGAACTATGTGTAGATGGCTTCATTCCTTTTAATTATTCCAGATAAAGTATTCATGTTGGCTTGTGATTATGACTTCTTACAATCTCCTTCTATATATGTGTAAAAAATAAAAATACATATTCCTTACTTTAATTATTTACGGTCTTAGTAATCTAAAAGCCAATGTCAATGTCTATTTACAACCACTAATAAATGAAATAAAAGTGTTATGGGAAGATAGTGTATATACATATGATGCATATTTAAAATAAAGTTTTATCTTATAGGCTTCATTATTATGGATCATCAATAACTTTCCTGCATATAAGATGTTGTCTAGTTAGTAGACACATGGAAGGTTAGCATGTCATATTTGTATAGAGTTTCTAAGGTATTCACATTAAAATATGATTAAAAAAATTCATTTTTTATTGCTATAAATGTAAGTTGCCTCAAGATCACTAGTTTAAAAGGAACAAAATTATTTTCAAGAAAGGAAGATGATGAGCAGAGGGAAAATATTTTCCATACATTATCATGTTAATAGGAAGGTTTGTAGTATGGCAATTGATGAATGTTGTTACAAAAATATAGCTAGCACCATTTTAGTTGATAAGTTGCAGTTACCAACCTAAAAACATCTAAAACCTTAGAGATTGCAATGGTTGAATGAAGGGAGTGAAGTGAAAGTGACTGAGAAGGTGTTAATTTTGTTTACGATAGGTAGATATTCTGGTGATATGCTGTGTAATGTAGTTCCTATGCATGTGGGACATATCTTGTTAGGTAAACAACAGCAATATGATAAAAAGGTTACATATTTAGAATAGATGTTCCTTTGTAATTAATAATAAATGTGTCACTCTTATACCATTATCATTATAGCAAGCTTATAAGGATCAAATAAAAATCAAACGAGAAATTAAAGGAAAAAATGATAGAAAAGCCAAGTGTGGTGTAACTCTTATACTATTATCACTGTATCAAGGTTATAAGATGAAATAAAAATAAAAAAGGAGTTTAAGGGAAAAGTAAGGGAAAAATCGAGGGTGGTAAGAGGAAAAAAAGGAGAGACAAAGAGCTCTAAAACTAAAAACAATGGTAAGGAAAAGAAGAAGAAAGATAAAGAGCTCAAAAACTAAAAAGAGAGCAAAAAATGGAGGTAAGGAAAAAAAAGAGACAAAGTTCCAAAAATAAAAAAAGTGAAAAAAATGGAGGTAAGGCCAAAAGGAGTGAAAAGAAAAAGCAAGTTCCAAAAAAAGAAAGCTTATATGCAAAAGTGAGTGATGTGAAAAGAGCTTTCTTTGTAAGGTAACTTATGTTTATACTACAAAAAATTAGTGATTAGGTTTAGGTACATATGTATAAATAAAGGTTCCTAGCATAAAGATATTTAAAGTTACATCTAAGAGGGGATGTACTTTCCAAGTGATGGTTCACATCAACAATAACACATATAAATTGAATTTTCTAGGTGAGTAAAATGTTAATTTAAATTTTAATGTATTTAATCTTTCTTCTCTTGATGTAAGTGATGATTTAAAGATGAATCATTTTAAGAAAAAGGAAAATGATAAGATGCAAGATCTGATTACTAATAAAGCTTTGAATGATCCTTTACATATTTATGATATTCTAAAAGGTTTGATTAGAGGCTTATAGGCTAAATCTGAGGCAAGGGATGGAATTCACACCTAAAAAGAGCCTAAATGATGGGTCTTACTTATTCTAATTGAATTAGAGCTATATTGTGTCAATGGAACTCTTTCTTTTTAGCTTATTTGTATCTTTGGGCTCAATTATGATTTCTTTAAGTTTAATTATATGTAATTTAAGTCAAACTTGTTATTTAAGCCTTATCTAAGTTATTTTGGAGTGTTTTCTATTAGTATGCATAAAAAAGGTCAATGGCTAGTTAACTTTAATAAGACTAGGAGTTTTTCCTATTTTGGAGTAAATCACATCCAAATTTTAATTAGAGGAATAAATTATGTACAAGACTTGATTAGGTTGCTATTTTAGGGAGTGAATTAGCTTGTCCAAGGATCTTCCTATTTAAAGGCTATTATATGTATTAAAACTCAAATTTGAATTTTATGAATGAAAAGTGACCTTTTCCTCTTTAGATTCTTTTAAGAACTAGTCAAACTTATCAAGGTTGCAAACCATGTGGTGTCCAACTAGCTTATCACTCCCTTCTTTTTCTTTCTGTGAATGTGTTTCCATTTTCTTCATACTTTTGGTTGCAAATTACAAGTTAATTTAGAGGTAGGTATCAATCTAATTTAGCTTCCTTGGGATATGATTCAACTTTTTTATGGATTACATGGTAATTACTATCAGAGGTTATATCACTAGCTATATGATAAGAAGTATATAGAAAATGATATATGATAGTCAATTCGAGAGTTTGTTTATTAAAACTTTCTAATTTTATGAATTTAGAAAAGTTGAAAGGTACATTAGACAAATGAGCTAATTTTGGTCAAAATAAAGGTTTAATTAAAGCAAGTTTAGAACCTAGATTTTTCATAAAGGCATTGAAAAATCTCTTTTAGAGTGCTCATTCAAAGGATTTTGATGTGGCTATGGCCTCTTGAAATGTAAAGTTTATAAATTAAAAATCATATTCAACTTTGTAATACTTCCCAAAAGATATAATCTTGTTATAGTGTACACTCATAATTTTCTTTTAAGCATCCAAAGTCTACAAAGAAGTGATACGAGTCAATTTTTCATTGATAATCATGTTAAAGAATTTGTCAATTTAGCTAAACCACCAATCTTCAAAAGACTTAATACAAGCATGGCAAGGTGACTAATGATGCAACTTGAGATGTTTGACTAAAGATTTGTTATTGTAATTAACAAAAAATACTTTTGAAAGTTTTAAGGTCTACCTTTAAAAGTTTTTGTTAAGGAGATCTAAAGAAAGACTTTCAATGAGGCTAAAATGGAGTGCTAGAGTGTTAGGTAATGCTTTATGGACTAAATAGGAAGCTTCATTGGGAATACCAATAAGGATAAATTAAGGACATAAGAATTTTGATTAAATCTAAACATTAGTAAAATTAGCTAAATTAAGAGGTGACTTAAACCAATCAACACCTTTAAATCGAGATTAGAAAGGGTTGAATCTTGTTATTTTGTGATTGGATAAATAGGTGTAAAGGATAGAGAAAAAGTGTTTGAATAATTCTTCAAGAGTTTTCAACTTAAACGTCCTTACTAAACTACCTTGGGCTAATCAAATCCCTTCTACGTAAGTCATCAAATTTATTGACTTATCTAATTTAATGTCGTTCTAAAAATAGTAATGATCAATAATTGAAAAACCCAAAGTAGCCATCCTAATTTTGTGAAAAGTTTATTCTATTTAAGGTACTTGGAAGCAAAGTTGACACTATCAAATATAAAGGCTAAGGTAACTTACTAGCTTTCATAAAGAACTATAGCTAGAGGTACATAGGTTGATAAGACCTTCAAGGAAAGGATACAATGCAAGTGTTTACATAATCAATAAGTTAAGAAAAGCAATTTGTTTAGCATCATTTACAGCTAAATCATCTGCCCCTTTACATGTGTTCAAAAAATTGGTATAGGCTAAATTCTATGAGGAGACTAGTACTAGGATTTTATATGCATCACTTGAAAGCTATAAGTATTATGACACAATTACTCTAATAAGGCTTGAACCTATAATAGCTTAAACATAAAAAATGGAAAAGTATATTGGGCTATAAGGGACATGGAGAGAATTAGTAAAAAATGACCAGAAGATATGGTAACACCTAAGATTAGAGTATTAGTATTGATTGGGAGCCTTGATAATTGAATAGCTTTAAAAATTCCACTAAATTTCTAAAAGTTTAGCTTGGATTTTTGTACATAATTAAGCTAGGAAATGTAATTGGCTATTAGAATTTAGGTAAGGGAAGGAAAGTTGCAAAAGGTTCTATTTTCCTTGTTTAGTCAAAGAAAGATAGGGATTGAAGCTATAGTAAATAAAAGGTTAAGACAAGTTATTAAGGGAGTCCTTGGAAGAAGAAACCATAGGACCAAGACAAAAGCATGACGATTCACCTTCATCAATGATGAAATTTGGGGACTAAAAATGTACATGGAGCATCAGTATCTCAAAATCATGCAAGTTATGATCAATCACTCTAACTAGGGCAAAGATAAACTTAGATTGTTTGAAAGAACTAGATTAAGCAATAGCCATGGTGAAAAATGGTAGAAGTACACATGAGCTTAAAGAAGAAGAAGTAAATAGCAATGTAACAAACTATGAAAATGATAGATCAAAGGTAGAAAAAATAAAAATAAACTAGGGGTTTTATAAAAAATGATATTTAGAGTAATCAATGCTCTTTAAAATAAATCATGACAAAGGTGGCTCAATGCAATGGATTAACATTAGGAAACTACATAATTTTTTTAATCCTATGTAGTTATAATGTGTAATAAGTCAGCAAATGTGATGGCTAAGTTTGAACCAAAATACTCTTAGGAGGCCATGAGGACTGACCAAAGATTTGATGGATATGTAGCCAAAAGTGAAGAGGAGAGGTCGATTTAATAAGATGATGTCATTTAAGTAAAAACACCTCCAATTCTTTTCAATAAATGAAATGTATTTGATGATCGAAATAAATAAGGTTCACATGTTTTCAACTCATGAAGACAAAAATTCATGTTTGTTTTCATTTCTTCAACCTTGTGGAAAGTCAAAAGACAAAATGCAAAATAGTTTAAAGGATAAAATGCAAGATAGTTTAGTTTCTCTTCAATGTTAGAGCTCAAAGTACCTAAACTAAGGGGTCCATTGCCTAAAATTTCAACTATAGGTGCAAAAGTGGCTAAAAATACTATTAGGCTAAGTTAAAGTTAGTTAATTCAATCAAACATCCAATCAGTCCCTAAAGTAATTGGTAGCATTATAGGAAAAAAGATGAGCAACTACAAGTCAACATAATACGAATGAAAGGTTAAATAATTTCCATTTCAGGAAAATAAAATGCATGGAAGGAGTTAATAAGGCCAAAAAAAATTAATTTGCTTAGCAATTGACATGAAACAAGAATATACCATGTTGAGGCCACATGGATGATTGATGGTTATTTCAAAAAGCATGCAACCACCATCCAAATCAACAATTGTCCTATCTTTTAAAAGTATAAATCAGACAAAAAGGAAATTAGGAGGATCTTTTGTTAAATTTGCCACTAAATGCATATTGCATTCAACTTTGCAGCACTTTATTGCCATCACTTTTATTCTTTTCTACTCTTTTGCTACAATTTTATGTAATCCTTACTCCAATCTTTAAATATGAGCAAGGAAATTTTCCAAATAACGCCAATAATTTTTACATTCTTTTAATGCACTTGTCCTTAAGGACTCTACAAAGGTTTAACGTGTAGATTGCATATGAATTGCCATTTTTCTAGGCACCTTTATGTACTTTTATTTATTATTTTACATAATTGTGTATTTTTATTCATTTTTATTATCTGTTTCTTTTACATGACATTCCTATTCAAAACTCTACCAACATAGCAAAAAAAATCCATTTCCTAACAAAACAAGTTAAATTATTCATTGCAAATTTTTTACTAAAACACCTTTCATGAAAGATAAATAGATCTAATATTCAAAAATTCTAGTTTAACTAAATCTACCTGTTGTAACAACTGCATATCTTTAAAATCATAAGTTTTATAGCAATTGTAGAATGCTATTGATTACTTGGAAGTGAGATCACTATTCAATAGCTCTTAACCATCATAATTCACCTATTATAGTGACACATATTACCATCATAACTCATCTTGAACTTCTTTTCATGCATTGTTATCTCATTCGTTTCACTTCATCATGTTTGCTTCATTCGTATTCAACAAAGGTAGGTTTAGTAAATGAAATAAAAATGTTAATATATAAGGACTAAATGACAAACATATGACATTGCATTTTCAATTGGAAGGAATTAATTTATGTAAACCAATAATTCAATCGGGGAAAGTTTACTATGAATAGTATCTAAGGCATATAAATCTAATGTAACCTTTTTTTCAATTAAATCTAATGATTGTTAATCTTTCATTAAGGTTAAACTAAATGATTAATAATAAGGAGTAGACCTACATTAATGATTTAGGTCTTGAAAACTGCTAAAACATTTCTAATGATCAAATTAGTCATGTCATGCTCAACATGGTGAGTCAACAATCAAGTGATCATTAACTTTAAACAAATATGTTTGAAATAAAGGTGGCATAGTTGGTAAGGTTTCTTATCTTTAACCACTTATATCTTAGGTTTGACTCCTGCATTTTCAATTGTAAGGAATCAAATGACCATTCATATATGGCATGATTAGTGTGTAAACAACTATTTATATGTTAATCACTTATAATGAGATAATTTGATTGTTTTACATTTGACAAGTTAGATTTAAATTATTAACTAAGGTCATTATGATGATTTGAGCATTACTTATTGTTACTAAATAATTGTTAAGCAATTGTCATAATTATCACATGTATGATAATGATGGCTGGAGTTACTTAACAAAATGTAGTATTATATTAAGAATAATATTAATGTTTAGAGTAATTTAATAGATGCACACTTTAATAGTAATTTGAAAAATTGTTATTGATAACGCTTAGATCAAACAATTATGATGAATAAAAGGAACTGATTTATCTTAACCTGTTGCTATTAGATTAGAAGTTATTCAAATTCAAAATGGAACCCTATAACGTTCCTCTTTATTAATATCTAAAACCCACTTCATTTACACTTAACCAGGTGTCACCAATTTTACATAGATATGCTTCAAAATTTATTTCCTATTTTTTTGTTGTTGTTATGTTGGTGGCTCCTTTTTTTTTTATGACTAGTTTGGAGCACACAAGAAAATTACCATGTCTCTTTGCTACAAGTCTTTGTGTCCATGTTGTGTTAATTTCATAGTAAACTATCTTATTAGCCTCTTCTAAATAAACCCTATCTCTATTGTCAATCTTATAATAGTT
This sequence comes from Sindora glabra, assembly GCA_020226215.1. Lineage (NCBI taxonomy): Eukaryota > Viridiplantae > Streptophyta > Magnoliopsida > Fabales > Fabaceae > Sindora > Sindora glabra. The sequence goes on along the minus strand of CM035226.1, from coordinate 74,878,579 downwards.
TCCATGGACTAACCCAGATGACACCATCATTTGACAAATTTGCTATTTTTTTTTATTTTCCTTCTGCAATTTAGCCATCAACAATGAATTTCAAACTCAATTCTTAAAATATTTTTTCCTAATACATTAGAAATAAGCTTGAGTATTTTGACTTCCTTAACTTTTTTGAGTATTTTTCTTATCCTCTTTAAAGAAAAGTAAAAATGGAAGTTAGATTTAAAAAATTACATTTAGTTAAGTAATCATTCATGAGAAAAAAAATCAACTACTTATTAATCATTGAAGTTACAAACATAAAAAAATCCAAAAATAAAACTTGAGAATGAAGAAAATAAGATGAAAAATTTCACCTTCAACTCTCTAGGTTTAGGAAATCAACTATCAACAAAATTCAGTCTTAGCTATAAACTATAATTTGTTTCTGGTTATGAGATTAAGAGAGTTGAACTTGAAGATGATAAGAAAAAATCAATTTGCCCTTTTCTTTTCTATTTTCTCTCTATCAAAGAATAACATTTAATATCAATTCTAATTTTAGATTGAGACAATTGCAAAGAGGACTGCATCAATTGTTATAGAGTAATTAACTAAGAGAATAGTTGAAATGTTGAAATAAAAATTTGTCAAATAAATCTAGATTGTGAGAATAACATCTAAGAAAGGAGAATGAAATAAAGAGAGACAAAAAAAGGGGAAATAGTTGTAATTTTATTAAAGTATTGGACTTTAAAAAAATTATGTTTTCTTATTATATTAATTTTTAGTAATTATCTATAACCATTAAATTTGCATACTTTTAATATCAATAGCTTAAAAATTATGTTTTGATAGCACATTCAGGCTTATTTCTATCGCAGTGTTTATCAAGTAAGTAAATGGATAATTATAAACTTACCATTTTTATTATCAAATAATTAACTTTTTAATATTAGATTATTAGGTGATATCCACTTGTGTGATCATAATGGATTAACTATGATTTACTAGACAAAATTTAATAGTATTATATTGAGAATAATATTACTAAGAGAAATACTTATGTAGGCACTATTTTTCACATTATTCTTAGATACTATCACTTAAATGCTACTAACTAATAATGTAAGAGTCTATTTATCTCAATAATCAAATGTATGTTTGCTTGGCTTGGTTTAAAGTCATGACAATTTACCTATCACAACCTTCTGAAATTTAAAATATTATCTAAAATATTTTCATATGAAAATGATAAATTAATGTAAAGAGATATGGAATAAAAATTTGCATAATTAATAATTAGTTGTTTAAATGGATTTGAAATGAGGATTTTATATGAATTGGTAAAGGAAAAATGGGTAGAATAAAATAAGTATAGGCTACAAATGTTTAGAGATAAATATGTAGCTATGAGCGAGATTTAGGACATTTTTTCTACTTTTCCCCTACACTTGTTTCCCTTTTTTATCCAACAACTTTATCCAACATACCATTTTTTTAACACCAAACCTCTAGAAGTTTTTTCCTCTTCATTTCTTCATTTCTTCTTCTTCTTCTTCTTCTTCTTCTTCTTCTTCTTCTTCTTCTTCTTCTTCTTCTTCTTCTTCCTCCTCCTCCTCTTGATTTAAAGCAAAAAGGGAAACAACTTTCACCAAATTCTTCATAATCAAGGTAAAGTCACTTAAAAAGCTTTTCTTTAATTTTTCCTTTGGATTTAGTAGAACTAAAGCATTGAGCTTAAAAAGGAAAATCTAAACCCTTATCTTAAGCTTATTGGTCTTGAATGATTAGAAACCACCAAATATCTCCTCTAAGTAAGGTAATTGAACATTATAGCTTAATTTTTAGTATTAAATTCAAAAAGTTTAGTTTTTAAGGTAGGGTTTCTAGGTTTTAATGGTTATATGAGAAATATATTGGATTATGATGATTAATTTGATTTTGTTATTGAATTTGATGTGAATGTGGTTTTATTAATGATTTGTAATGATGTGGGAATGGTTGGTAGACTTATAAGTGTGCTAGGTGTAAATTTATGCCATATAAACAATGCATTGCATTGGAATTTATAGAATGCCTAAGATATAGTCTATTACATAATCAATTATTTGCTCAAGGACTAACTTCTGGGCAAGTATAGTTAACTATAAAATTAATTACAATGATATAGATTCACTCTTTGGTCTCTTATAGTTAATTACATAATCTACTACACCCTTCAAGAGTTACACTTGGGATTGCTAGTCAACTATAAGTTATCAAAATTGCTCTCAACCACCTTGTAGTCAATTGCATAATTAATTATGACCTTATTTTCAAGGAGTTCATAAAGTGACTACGAGTTTTTCTATCTACTCTATGGAGGATTGTAGTTAGCTACATAGTTAACAACATCCAAAGAAGTTATTCTTGGATAGTGCATAATCAAGTATATAATCAACTATCACCCCTATATCTTCAATAATTAGTTTCTTTATGAATGTTAAGGAATAGAATAAGTCCATTGGTGTTAAAATACAATTATTATGTAATTGAATGATAATAAGTGGCTAGTATGAGGCCATGCAAAGAGATATGGTATTTTTCACCTATATATGTCATATAAGTTAAATCAAATTGTATATAATTGAAGTGAATTACAATAATGAATAAGGAATAGGGTTCATTGATGACTATTATGAATCAAAAACCAAATCTATTAAACATTTGTGAAGGGATAAGGCTAATCTTAGAAGGATAAGGTTAAGTTTTTGAAAAGATAAGGATGATTGAGAGTCACAAGGAGGCTTACTTTCCTTTTTATGCATTGATTGCTCCTAAAATGATATTGCATCAATACCTTTATTTAGAAATGTTGTGAATTAATAATATTTTGTGTGCTAAGTATTGTGAATTAATAATATTTTGTATGCTAAGTTATGAGATTTGAATTAAGTGAAATTGCAAGCTATGCTTTTATTAATCTTTATTAATATTGGTTAACAGTCATAATTGCTAACAACTAAGTTGGTATAGTTTAAGATGCTTATTGTGGTTAAAGCAGGGTAAATCTAGTTGGCAAGACTTTAATTTCTTTAAATTTTATTAATGCTAAGATGTTTTCTGATTAAGTTCTAGATTTATTTTCCATATTTTTACTTTACAAATTTACAAGTTAAGCCTCCTCCACCATCACCTTAAATCTAAACTCTTGAGAGTTCTCTAATATGGCTATGCGTAATGATAGATATTTTGATTGTATATAGATATTTTAGGCCCTAGATTGTATAGGAAAATAGGTAGAAGGTCATAGACTTAGTTCAAATGGACCATCTTATCCTCAAGTTAAAATCGATTATAAGCAAGACTTAATCCTATCTATTGTAAAAATATTTTTAATGAATGAAATCTCATTATCCCTTTTGTTATCCTATCATCTTTCTTAATTAATTTTATATATACTTAAGTATACTAATAAGAGAAATAAGTTATGCTAGTGGAAACTGATTAGTCAAGTTTCATGCTAGTCATGACTTGGAATGGGATATCACATTACCTTTATACAAAATAATTATAAGACAAAAAAAATGGAAGGTTCAACAAATGATTTATTTTCCAACCATTCTAACTTTTTATTAAAATATAATTGCAATGATTCCATCATTGTTTTCCTTTTTGGGTATATTATTTAATTATTGATTTTTAATATCTTTACAAACTAATCAATTCAATGAACAATTTTTAACCATTTCAAAATATTTTGGTCTATTAATTAATTATTAATTTTCAACATTTTTATCAATAAATATTTTTAACATATCAATGATCCATCATTATTTCCCTTTTAATTTATTAATTTAACTCTCGTGGTAATATATAAAAAATTAATGATGTGAAGATATTGTTTTTGTACATATATTAAACATATATTTAATTTATGTAAACTATTTTTAAACTAAAATTACCATTGAATCAAAACTTTGAAATTAAAAAAAAAAATCTTCATATTTTTAAATAAAATTCTTTTTTATAGTTTTTTATCTCAAAATCATTTTGGATCTCAATATTCTCAATTATGCATAAATGTAATATATATAAGAAATTGACTACTAATTGAATATATATATATATATATATATATATATATATATATATATATATATATATATATATATATATATATATATATATATATGAACATTCTTGATTGCTATATATTGTTAAATTTTCTATATAAGGTTTTAGGAAATAAAAAGCAATAATTGAGAGAAAATGAATTAAAAACAAATATTGATTATATGCTAGTAATAAAAGTCTTCTTGATAAAAAAAATGATAATGATTGAGTTAAATTACTAAATAAATGATTGGAATATAGTTTTTTCTTTTTGTTAAAGAAGTATCTTGTCAATAGAATATATTTGAATGCAATGATTGCAAAAAAAATTATTTGTTGGTAACAAATTTAAAAGAATAATTTATATTTGACAATGACTTATCAAAAGTAATATTATATTTTTTTGAAGATGAAATTTTGTTAATAATTGCAATATTACATTTTAATAAATGATGGGAATAGTTTTTAAAAAAATTATATGTTGAAACCTTCCATTTTGCTTTGTCTTAGAATTATTTTGTATAACACGTAAGTTATTAATAATTTGTCAAAAAATTATTTTGTATAAAAGGTAAATTGTTAATAATTGATTGTTTTGTAAGTTAAATTAGTTAATCAAAATATAAATAATAAATTAATAATTAATTAACAATAAATATAATTGAAGATGTTGTCACATTAAATCAAACTGTTTAAGTACAAATCAAACCAACTTACATTTGATTATTAAAATAAATAAATTTAAGTATTTTTAATTAGTAATATTTAAATGCTAGTGTATAAAAATAAGGTAATAAGAATACATACTTAATCATTTTTTGGTGTACTAACTAACAACTAAGGTTTGAAGCAAAATAAGCAAACAAATCATTAGTGGACGGGAATTTTCTTGTTTAACAAATGATATATCAAACATATTGATAATTATATATATTTTTGTAATAGTAAGAGTAATTAAATTATTAAATATATACACACAAAGATCAAGTATCGAATTTTGGATGTAATAAAAGGTGCAAAACTTTCAAAAAACATTGAAAACCACTTTGAGTTATAAGCTCTCTACCATTGATAATCATATTTAATGTTGGCGAAGCAGACTCCAAGGCTGCTTCCAAGATGCAGCTCGCAACCCTTTGGATCCATAATTATTATGATGCACCTTCCACCATTCTCTGCCTTTTTCAGTCTTACTGTTTCATCTTTTTCTTTGCCGCAAAAAAAAAAACGTAATTTTAGTAATAAGAAACATAGTTTAGTTAGATTAATTTTTTTTAATTCTCTGATTACTGCATGGTCATAAGCTGTCGTGGGTTTTTGTTTTTATTCATTTTGTATCAGAAGAAAGGATTGATTATTCGCTTAAAAACTCAAACTCTTGAAATTTTGAATGTTTTAACAATTAAATTAGTTATTTTCTTTGAAATTTATGAATAAATAGAATAAAAAATATCAACTATCAAAATTCATACAATTTAATAATAAAGATATTTAATTTCTTAGAGATTTAAGCTTCTCTTAAAATTATTAAATAGTAATCAATTTAGATCAGTGTGACATGTGCAATTATGTATATAACACAAATAGGGTTAGGTTATATATATTGTTCCAAATTTAAATGTTTTTTAATAATAAAAATGATAATTTCTTTAATATATATATATATATATATATATATATATATATATATATATATATATATATATATATATATATATATATATATAGTAATTGTAAAAGTGATTAAAATATTAAATGGATATAACAAGGAGAAGGTATCAAATATTGGATATAGCATTTAAGATTTGATGCGAATGACATTTAAGGGAGAAAATCTTCAAGGAAATATTATTAGATTGTAGTATTATTTAACAATTAAGTTGAATAGGAGATTTAAACCCATATTAATCAGCATATAAAAAAATTAGAAATGTTCTCTTTCCCCCTCTAATATATATATCAATGAATAAAAGCTCATTATTTCTGAGAAGAATTTAACAAAAATTAAAAAACGGAAAACTAATGAATAGAGTTACCGAAAGGAAGCCATGACAAGAATAACTAGAATGCAGCAACTAAAACTCTTTTAAAGTATTATATTGTACTGTAAAATATAAGATGAAAAATTATAATTTTTTATAAAAAATAATAATTTTAAATTTAATAAATAATAATTAATTAAAAATACATTTTAATTTCTTATTTTTTGTAAAAATTATAATATTATTTTTCTCTATAAAATAAATCTTTCATTTTAAAAAAGAACAAAACTTAGATAAAATTTTATCATAAGGTTCTCTATTTAGTTAAGATATGTTTTATTAATTACTCTATCAATTATTAACAACTTCAATTTAATAATTATAATGATCATTAATATTATAATTATAATAAAACAATTAATACGCATATTATAATCTTAATAAAAATCTCATAACAAATACATAAAAAAATTTACCTAAATTTCATCCAAAATACTAAACCATTCGAAATGAATGATTTTGAGTACTACTTTGTACGTCTAGATATGTGCTAATCTTCTCAAATACAAGTTGAGAAGTAAAAAGTGGACTGAATTGCGAATAATCATAAAGCATACTACAATATTAAAAAAAAAAAAAATTGGCAAGTAGGTCAAGTTGCATTTTGAGATATTTTCTCAAGCGTATTATTCTTGTCCAAAATGGGCATGAAGAAATAGAACAAATTATTTCATACAAACATCCATGACATTTAGAAATAAATATTTTGGCACCTCGTAAGATATAAATTATAGTACTCAAAGTTTTCTTTTTAATTAAAGGTAATTTACATTCATTTTCTTTAAAATTTAATTTAACTATATTCACTTTTTTATTTTTAGAAATATATATACACCTTGATTTTTGTGTGGTAAAGGATGTGAGTGTAAATTTAAATAAGAAAATGAGGAGGATGTATGTGTAAAAATGAGGTTAATTTGTATTTTCAATACAACAATAACAATAATAAAGTCTTATTCCACTAAGTGAGATCGACTATATGGATTACACGATACTATTAGGCTCTATACGAAACTAAATTTTTAGAAATATTATTTACTAAAAAATCTTTTTTTATAATTTCTTCTAGTATTATTTTTTTGCCTCCCTTTACACTTTTTCACAAATTTAAAAACCATTTGATCGATTTTTTTCACTAGTATCTCTAGTGGCCTTCTTTGCATATGTCCAAATCATCTTAACTAATTTTCTATCATCTTCTCCTTAATAGGTGCTGTGCAAATATTCCCTTGTATGCATTCATTCTGTATCTTGTCCCTTCCTGTGTAACCACACATTTATTTTAATATTCTCATTTCTATTAGCCTCATTTTTTGCCCTTATTATCCTTTCAAAGCTCAACATTCACTACCATAAAGAATAATTGATCGTATAATGATTTGATAAAACTTCCCTTTAAGCTTGGTAAGTACTTTGCAGTCATAAATAACTCCTGATACTTTTCTCCATTTTAATCATCTAACTTATATCTTGTTTGTGACATCTCTATCAATTTCCCCATCATTTTGTAATATTGATTCCAGATACTTAAATTTAAATATTTGTGGTATGACATGCTCTCTAATTCTTATCTCCAAATCATCTCTATCTTGCTTCTTGTTAAATTTGCAATGCATGTACTCTACAATACTCCTACTTAAGCAAAAATTCTTTGATTCCAATACCTACCTCTAAAACTCAAGTTTATAGTTAAGCACTTCCTTTGATCCCTCAATTAGAACTATATCATTTACAAATAGCATGTATTTAAGGAGAGTCTCTTGTATGTTCCTAGTAAGGACATTCAAGACTAGATTAAACAAGTAAATACTCAAGACTGAACCTTGATGTAATCATATCCTTATAGGAAAATCCTTTATCTCGCCTTCGAAAGTTCTTATATTTGTAGTTATTCCATCATACATATCCTCTATAGCCCAGATATATGCCACACGAACTCTTTTCTTTTCCAAAGGCTTTCACAACACTTTTCTTGGTATTCAATCATAAACTTTTTCTACGTTAATGAAAATCATATGTAAGTCTCTTTTTTTACTCCGATACATTTCTATTAACCTTTATAGAAGATAAATACTCTCTATTGTAAACCTTCCTGACTTACATCCAAATTGATTCTCTACAATCCTAATCTCATCTCTTAATCTATACTCAATCATTTTTTCTCATAATTTTATCATGTGGCTCATAAGTTTTATCCCTCAATAGTTTGTACAGTTTTAGATATCTCTTTTATTCTTATATATAGGCACCGAAAGGCTCCTTCTTCACTCATCTGGAATTTTCTTAGACCTCAGAATCTCATTAAGTAGTTTAGTAAGCCAAAAGATACCCTCTTCTCCTAAACATTTTCAAACTTCAATAGGAATACCATCAGGGTCAATGGCTTTACTATTTCTATCCTCTTAAGAGCTTCTTTTACCTCTCCAACTCGAGTCTTGCGATAATAAGCTAAATTTTATTCGTCCTCTTAGATTTCTGATCCTTCCATATCCTTAGTCGATCCTTGCTAGTCATTGAAAAACTTATACAAGTACTTCTCCCATCTCTCTTTAATATCTTTATTTATAAGTAAAACTTATCATTCTTCATCCTTAATACACCTTACTTAGTCCACATCTCTTGACTTCCTTTCCTTATTTTTGGCAAGCTTATAAATCTTTTGTTCTCCATTCTTTATCCCTAGATCTCAGTAAAACTTCTCAAAAGTTTTAGATCACGCCTTACTGATCTCATTCCTAACCATCTAATACCTTTCTTAATTTTTGATATTGTTGCACACATGTAAAGCCTTAAAATAATCCCTTTTGATTTTGACCTTTTCTTGCATACTTTCGTTCTATCACTAAGATTCTTTATTTCTTGATTCAAAATCTTTTGATTCACTTAAGACTTCTTTAGAAACCATCCTAACACTCTCAACCATTTTATCCTAAATATGGTTGGCACTTTCTTGTGCTTCCTAATTACCTTCCTTTAATAATATTCTTTTAAAAGTTATCTGTTTTTCACCCTTGAGTTGCCACTACTTGATCTTGAGATTTATAACTTGTCGTCTTTTCTAGTTACAAGTCTTAAAATGAACATCAAGGACCAAGATGATGTACTGTGTAATAAAGGTCTCCCCTAAAATCACACTGCAATCCTTATAGATTTTTTTATCTAAGCTCTTTATTAAAAAAAAAATCAATTTGCGACCTTAAGATTCCACTTTTGTACATAATTAGATACTCCTCCTATTTCTTAAAACAAGTGTTCACAATCTTGAAATCATATGTTATCAAAAAATCATGAATAAATTGCCGTTTTTCATTTAGTTCTTCAAAAGAAAATCCTCCATGAGCTTCCAAAAATTGCCTTACCTCACTACCAATATATACATTTAGATCCCCTCCGATGAAAATCTTTTCTTCTTGCAGAATTCTTTGAACCAACCCCTCCATGTCTTCCCAAAACTTTTCCTTTAAATGTGTCAATTTGTATTTTCAATGATAAAATAATTTTTTAATTGAATAAAACCTAAAATTTATAAATATTTCTATTAAAAGATTAACAAAATTAATTTTTAAATCTAACTTTGAAATTTTCATCATTCATTTTATAAAAACAATAATCATAGAATTGAAATCAAACACGGTATTTTGGGTACTTTGCAATCAACGACAAATTTTGATTAAATTCAAATGAAAATTGACAAAAATAAATAAATTTAAATGTAACATTTTTTTATTTATACGAAGGAGGCATTTGTAAGTTCTAATTAAAATATTTGCGCAAAATTGGTCAGTGTAGATTTTAATAATGAAGAAGCAACCTCCGTAATTTCGTTTCGACTAATTTTCTAATATTTAAATACAAAGATACAATTCAGCAAAAAGAAAAGTGCTTTATTCTTTTAAGAATATAAAAGAAGCAAGCTGAGTTTATTGAAGCTATAAAATAAATGTACAATTCCGAACATGCTCTACAGAGCTATGTATGTAGTTTTATATCAATCGAATTGTTACCATATATATGTGATTTCTTTCTTGAGATACTATCCTCCAATGGCCCACTAAGAAAAATTTTTGAATAATTGAAATGGTATTAAAAAAATTAGAAACATGAGTTGTCCTATTCTAAGTATTAGGATATAGAAAGGAATTATAGTCCTTGCACTATTGGGCCACCTGTCTTGATATTTAAAAAATTTTATTTTCTTTTTATGTCTAAACTTACTATATTTTGTTTGCATTAAATATTATAGAACGATAATGAAATAATAGATGAGCATTTTATTTTGAGACAAAAAATTAAAAAAATTTAAAAATAATTTTTGATTATATGTGAATTTAAAATCTTATTTGACTTTTCAAAATTGTCAAGGATTTCTCGTAAAATTGTAACATGTAACTTCAAGATTTATATTTTTATTCATTTTTTAAAAAAAAAATAATATTCCCTCAAAATCTCTGTAAGTCCTATTATCCTATGGGACATGGCTATGAGGCAGTTTTTATTCTCAGTAATATAGAATATGAGAGGATTTACCCTACCCCTTTCAAATTGTCATTCCTAATTTCAAGGATGTCTTTTAACTTAGAGCAACAAAAATTGAATGAACCAAGTGACTGATCACTTGAAGGCACCGTATTTGGGCAGAATATGTGAGAAAAAGGCTCGGTAGCAATGCTAACAAGGGATGAACGGGTAGAAGCAAGAGCTCAGAAGTTACCAAAGCAAGAACTTTGCTAAGGATTGTCAAATAGCTCGTTAATAGCCTTGGCTTCCAAGCTCTTCAATATTAATAATAAAAAGGAAAAACTTATGATACAATAATACATAAAACTTTACTGGCTATATACAAATTACATGCACAATTTAGATACGAGCCAAAAAAGAGTAAGGAATTTATAAAGGAGTTTTTTATAGTAAGAATAATTAGACCATTAAATATACACATGGAAGATTAAGTAAACGAATGAAAGTGCCAAGCAGAGGAGGGTAGAGGTAGAGTTAGACTACTGAATGAAGGAAGGAACGAAGATAAAAAAATTACAATTTTGAACAATAATCACTAAAATATATTTGTTGCAGGCGGGGAAATAATTGCAAGTTGAAGTAAGTCACCACATTTATCCTTGAAGGATTGAGATTACATCAAATTTCCCCTGAAAGCTTATTTTACATCAACTACAAATTCTAGAGAAATCTGATATAGATATTAGAGGTATATGTACTAATAAAAATTTGCTTTCAGAAACCAATTAAATGATTTACTTAATAAATGAATAAAGAGAAAAGTATTATTAAAGCTTTCGTAGTATATTTCCAAAAATGAATTGCTACAAGGACCATTGGTTAAAACAAATAGATTAATAACAAGACCAACGTTTATTCGTTGCTTCCCCTCATTTTATTTCTTATCTGAATCATACAAGGGATTAAGGAACTTCTGAAGCACCACCAAACATCGATCTTCAATGGAAGAATGTGGCCCCAAAAAGGGAACACATAACATAACAACAGAAGTCCCAACAACTTTAAAGACAAACTTTTGGCACAAATCAGTTGACAACCTCTATTCCTGTCAAAGGACGTCCATTATGGAGTTGCAGAACTACATCACCAACAACCTGTGATTGAACAATATGAAAGCACAGATCACCTATCACATTATGATCATTATTTCTTTTATACCATATCATGCATCCAGTTTGTTCAAAGTACAATAAGATCTAGAAAATGTAAGCTGAATAAACAATTTAAGTCACACTCACCTTAGCCATGGCTCTATAGGAATGTTCTGTAACGCCAGCAACATGTGGAGTGATGATAACATTCCTGAATTTCAATATGGGATCATGAGGGTCAAATGGTTCAGTCCAAGCAACGTCAATTCCTAAGCCTCCTAAGTAGCCTGACTCAAGGTGGGAAGTCACCGCATCATAATCCATGAGACCCCCTCTAGCAATATTAACCAAGAGAGCACCCTGAAATATGAAAAGTATAAATAGACTGGAAATCATTTGTTGGACAATAATGTAAATATCCATATTTTTTGTATCTAGGTTTTTTTAGATATTCTAGAATAGCTACTCTGATTAGTTTAATACAAGAAAATATTTTTTTCCATGTGTTCTCTCTACTTTCATATAGTATCAAAAGCTAAGCTGTGAAAACCCTTGAGTTTTTCAATTTTTTTTTCCAGCACCATCATCGTGTTGCCGCTAACACCACAATCATCCTTGGTTGCCTTCCCTCCTGGTCTCTGATCTCTGCACCACCACCATCATGGTACTCAGAATCATCACGCTGGCCAACCAGTGAAGTCCCACCATCATCCAGCCACCCATGCACCTCCAAGCACTGCCACACGCCGTGATAAGGTTTTGCACCTTCAAGCTTCTCCAACCTCAATCTCCTTATCTCTGGTGTGTCTCACCTCGTTACTAGCACCATCATGCTCATTGTTGGCCAAAACCAGAGACCCATGGCCATCTAACCATCCACATGCCAATTCAGTCTACCGCATCTTCATGCCGGCTCTGATTTGCCACCTTCAGCACACACGAGCTCTCAGCACCAGCACCATTCAACTCCCCAGCCTCCAACCTGTCCAACCAAGCACTCTGACACCCATCATCGCCACACACACCCATGCACCACCACTAGTTTCCAAGCCTGTCCTCTCCACCTACTTCCTCTTTTTTTTCCCCTCATCTATTTAATCTTCTTTCAGAATTTTATCAGGTCAAATTATGTCTAGTGAGAACCCTACTACGAACTCTAGTTCTTTTTCTAGGACTTTTACTCCATCTCCAGCCATTGCTACTGAAAAGCTGTTGGGCTCTTCTAATTATATTTCTTGGTCAAAGGCTGTTGAAAAGTGGTGCCTGGGTCAAGGTTTGAAGGATCATCTAACCACTAAATCTGCTGATCTTGACTAATAAAGCTGCCTAGGAGCAAGCTAATGCCCTATTGTATACCCATCTATGGCAATCAATTGGTCCCCCTCTTCATTCTATTTATACTGCTTTTGATAATTGTTATGATTTGTGGACACAAGAAAAGACTCTAATACTAATGATGTTAGGCATCTCTATTTAGTTGTTGGTAAGATGATGACTCTCAAACAAGAAATTGGGCAAGGTATGATGGTTCCAAACCTTGTTGAGCAGATGTCTTCTATTAAGTATGAGTTCAATGCACCACCACCTACTGGTAAAAATGCTATCAAGGATCTAGACCAACAGGATAAATTTTTCATGGTTTGCACTCTTGCTACTTTGGGTTCTGACCATACTTTTGAGATCAAATTTTGGCCAGTCTCACTATCCCTCAGATGTCAGATGTTTTCTCTCATCTTCTCCATGCTACTTCTATGACTAAAGTACCAGTACCAGGATCCTCTGCTACTGCTCATTCTGCCCTGCTTCACAAATTCAACGTAGTCCTAAAGAACAGGGAGGTGACTGTGGAAGAAATCAAGGGAATCATTCCAAATGCACTTACTGTGAAAAATGGAGACATGTTTTAAGTAGCATGGCTGACCTCTTCGTGTTAATATTGATCATGTTGATGATCCTCAATCTGAGCAATTTGAGAGACAGTTCCAACACTCTGACACTAGCTCTGACAACGATGATTATATCAGATATTAGGCATCTAAACAGTCACCTTCCTCAATTGCTTCCATTGCCCACACAGGTAATTCCATTGCTTGTGTTAATCAATCTCCTTTTCTAGGTCCATGGATTCTTGATTCAAGTGCCTCTAACCATGCAATTGGTAACCCTTTTATTTTCTTACTTCTATGCATCTACTTTTTTGCCTTCTACAACTTTAGCTAATGGTTGTGACAATTGTAGGCCATGCCAAAACTTTACCTTCTATACCTTTAGACTCTGTTCTTTATACTTCTTATTGTTCTTATAATCTTGTATTTATTTGTAAACTTACCCAAGATTTAAATTGTTCTATCACCTTTAATGATGACTATGTTCTTATCCAAGACCAAGGTATGAGCCAAATGATTGGCACAAGATGTGAGTCAGCGGATCTCTATCATCTAAACCTTCCTGCCTCCCATATGGCTTGCACTGTTATTGAATCTCCTGTTCTCCTTCACAACCATTTAGACCATCCTAGTTTATCAAAGCTTTAGCAGATGGTTTCTGGTGTTTCTACTTCACCTCCTTTTCATCAAAGTCTTGTCAGCTTGGTAAATAGTCTCGAATTTCATTTCAAAAGGGATCAATAATCAGGCTATGTCCCAATTTGCTTTAGTTCATTCTAATACTTGGTCCCATCCGTGTCATGTCTATCTTAGGTTTTTAGTACTTTGTAACTTCCATGATTGATTATTCACATTGCACTTGGTTATATTTAATGAAGAGTCATCCTGAGTTATTTCCTATTTTTGAATCTTTCAATGCTGAAATCAAAACCCAATTTAACACATCCATTTAAACCTTGCACAGTGATAATGCTCTTGAATATTTCTCTACAACTGTTAAATGATTTTTTGTCTTAACAAGGAATTTTACATCAGCCATTTGTGCTTAAACCCTTCAACAAAATGGGGTTGCTAAATGTAAAAATAAACATTTAATTGAAATTATTCCCACCCTTCTTTCACATCATAATGTTCCCTTTCATTTTTGGACTAATTTTGTTACTCCTACTTATTAACAAAATGCCTTCTGCTCTTCAACACAAGGTTCCTTATTTTATTTTGCTTCCTGACCAACCTTTGAATGATCTCTCCCCCTGTGTGCTTGGTTGCACATACTTTGTTCATAATATGACTCTTGGTTAGGATAAATTTTCTGCTTCGTCTATCAAGTACATCTTTCTTCAATATTCTTGCACTCACAAAGGTTACAAATGCTATTCCCCAAACACTCACCAGTATTATTTGTCTACTAACATTACATTCTTTGAATCATCTCCTTTTTACTCCACACCTTCTGTCCTTATATATCCAAAGTGTCATCCATTCCTTATAATCCTCTTATTTTTGCTCCAATTGTATCCAAGTCTACCTTATCTTCTGTGCCTCTACAAGTATATCTTAGATGCTCTTTAGCACAAGTTCTGACTACTCCTGCTCCTGTTCCAGGTACTATTGTTGTTCCAAAGACTCTTGTTTACTCACCTCCTGCTCAAACATCTGCACCTACTTTGTGCCTATCTTCTGATGATTAGTTTTCCATTGCCATTAGAATAGGTACACATTCTACTCATAACCCTCATCCCATTTATAACTTTCTCAATTACCACCATTTGTTTTCACCATATTACGCCTTTCTTTCATCATTATCCTCTATTTTTGTTCCTAAAACCACTAGTGAGGTACTTTCATATCTAGGATGGCAACAAGTTATGGTCAATGAGATGATTGCTTTGCATACTAATGATATTTGGGATTTAGTTCTATTGCCCCCACATAAATCTCTTGTTGACTGTCATTGGATTTATACTATTAAAGTTAATCCTAATGATAGATTGATCGGCTTAAAGCCCACTTGGTTGCTAAAGGGTACACACAAGTTTATGGATTGGACAATGGTGATAATTTTTCCCTTGTGGCTAAGATGTTAATGAACTAAGCTTATTAGTTTCTTGTATACTAAGATACATGGGTCTGAGCCTATTTTTTGTAACCATATATTTTTATTATAAGTAGATATTACCTTCCTTAATTGAGAATATGGCCTCACAAATCTTTCTTCTCCTCTAACATGGTATCTAGAGCCTAAACAAAACTCTAGAACCTAAACACATCTCTAGACCTATCAAACACCTTTTTTCCTCCCACTCTCTTTCCTTCTTCTTTTTTTTTTCCATTTTTCTATGTGTAACTAGGCCACGAAAAATTTAGTAGCAATTTAGAGTCGCGTATTTGGAAGAAAAATAAGAGAATCCAGATTTTTGTAGTCGTTGGTGTGTGCATGACTACTAGTTGCATGTGAACAGTACCAGCGATTTTGTTTGAAGCAGTTGATGGACAACGGATGGTTCATCTTGAGAACTAGGTGGCTCAAAACAAAGATCAAAGACTAGTGACCTCTTCTGGACGGCACATGAGCAACACGCGCTCACTATCAAACCACACATGAGCCCCACATGTAGAACATCTTAACGGCACATGAAGAACTTTCCGGTGATGCGTCTTTACCTAGAGCCTGGTCTTTGTGCATCACACCTCCCTGTGTGATTGAATTAGTAATTTGACTACTCTGCGATCTTTTGAATTTATTTGATTTTTTTTCTAGTGCCATTGTCCAGTTAAGCTCTTGCTATAATGACGGAAACAAATAAATCAAACTCTAGTTTGAATGAAAAAAAAATCTAAAATAATGATTTCAAATCCCTCTTCTCTAATTTAATTCCTACTGCCGCAAATTACTGATCAGAAACTTGATGCTAATGGACATGAATATCTTGCATAGAAAAAATATATTGAGCATTTCTTTAAAGGTGTTGGCAGATTTGATCACGTGACTAATGATCCATCCACTAATAATACAAAAACTCGATAGATTATGGAGGACCGATAACTATTTGTTCAGATAAGCAATACTTTAGAGAATGATGTAGAAAATAATTGTGTACATTGCAAGACTATCAAAGATTTGTGGACATTCGTTGAATCCCTTTTTTCAAGTAAAGATAATCTAAGTTGCATTTATGCCTTGTATGTAACTTTGTTTCAACAAAACATGCAAGGAAAAGCGGTGTCTCCAATTTATACCGAATGGAATAATATTTCTGAACAATGAGACAATTTTCTACTTATTACTGAAGATGTAAAGGCAATGCAAACTCAGCGAAAACAGTTAGTTGCTTTATCTTTTTTTATGAATGTACCTACTAAGTTCAATCCCATTCGCCAACAGATTTTATCTAGCTTTGAGTAATTAACTCAACAGTCTGTTTTTTCTCGCATTCTTCAAGCAACCCGAGAGTTGTCATCAACTTCCCCATCTACCTCTTTGGTTGACTCCTCTTCTTTAGTAAGTTCGAGTACTCAAGGAGGTTGTAATGGTAGTAGAGGAAGTAGAGGTAAAGGTCATAATCAGCCTAATAGTGATATTTGTTTTTATTGTAAGGAACCGGATTATATAAAGAAAACTTATCCTAAGTTAGTTGGACGATATAAACCACCATCTTGGTTTGCACATACTATTTCTAGTACTTTTGTACCAGAATCTAAGCACATAACTCTAACTAAGGATGAGTATAATCATTTGATTCAGCTTCAGCTTTTACAACAGCCACCAATCGTGCAGTAGTCACCCTCCACTCAATCTACTACTACTCTAATTCAGACAGGTAATCCTATTGCATGTTTTTTGCATTTGAAGTCTAGGTAGGTAATTGATTCTAGGACTATTAATCATATGTTAGGAGACAGGTACCTTTTCTTCTTTCACATCTTTATCTTCTTCTGTCACTTTTACTAATGGGTCAACTGCTTCTATTGTTGGGAGTGATACAGCCAATATTACCTCTAATATTTCTTTAACTAATATTTTGTATCTTTCTAAATTTTCATTCAATTTACTATCAGTTAGTCAAATTACACATACTTATAATTGTGGTATTTCTTCTTCCATAGTTACTATATTTTCTAGGATCTTTTGATGAAGATTTTTGATAGAACATGAATCTAGTGGACTATATGTGCTTGATGGTGACTTCACTCAACTTGCACCTTTACCCATTACTACAACTGCCATTATTACTCTATACCAATTACACTGCCAATTGAGTCGTTCCTCATTATCATTCTTAAAGAAATTGTGTCCTCATTCAAGTTTTATTCCAAATTTTAATTGAGTCTTATTAGTTTGCCAAACAGTATTGTTAGTCTTATGTTCCTAAAGTCAATAAATAAGTTGCATCCCTTTTTGAGTTAATACATTCTAATGTTTGGGGTCCTTGTCCAAACTTAGTTATCGTTATTTTATCACATTTGTTGATGATTATTTAAGAACTACTTGACTTTACTTAATGAAAAATCGATCTAAGTTGTTTAATATTTTTTGTACTTTTCATGCTGAAATTATGAATCACTTTCATACTTCTATCAAAAATCTGCACAATGATAATGCTAAGGAATTCTTTTTTGCCCAGTTCTTTTTATGTTTATCCAAGCATGGCATTATACATCAATCTTTTTTTGTGGTTACCCCATAATAAAATAGGATAGCCCAACGAAAAATCATCATTCAATAAAGGTTTCACATGCACTTCTATTTCAAATGAAAGTTCTTATGGTATTTTGGGCAAAAGTTGTTTCTACAATAAAATGCCTTCTTCAGTTCTTGATGGTGAGATACCATATTCTTTCTGATTTCCTTCTCAACCATTATTTCATCTCGCTCCACACATCTTTGGTTGCACTTGTTTTGTTAATGATTATCGGTCGCAAATTTCTAAACTACATCCTCGATCTCTAAAATGCATTTTTATTATATATTCTCACACTCAAAAAGGTTACTATTATTATTCACCTGATTTGAGATGTTATTTTATAACATTTGATGTTACATTTTTTGAGTCAATTCCTTTCTTTGATTTTACAACAATTACTAATCCATTACCTAAGTCTAAATCTGTCAACAATTATATTTTTATATATATTACTGCTTCTCAGGACTCCACTCCCTAACAAGTCTCCTTTACTATTAGATTTGTTTATTCTCGCAAAAAATAGGTCCCCACGATAACAGCACCACCATCAAGTGCCACACCAGTTGCTGCACAGCCATCAATTTTGTCTCTTCCACCAACGGCTTCTTCCTCAAAAGATCTACCTTTTCCATTCTCCAATCTTAATATTCCTATTGCCCACCGCAAAGGTACTCATAATTACACTCAAAAAGGTAGCCTCTCTACATTTCATCCTATCTCTAATTTCATGTCATATCCTGCCTTACCTGCATCTTTCCAATTTTTATTGCATACCTAGATCATATTACTATTACTAGAACAATTTCAGAGGCTTTCTCTCATGATGGATAACGTGCTGCTATGAATGAAGAGATGGAAGCCCTCAAAGATTACAATACTTAGGAAACTTGTGCCCTTACTAAATGATAAAAAACCTATTGGGTGCAAGCGAGTATACACAAAGTCAACCCAAATGGTTCTATTGCTCGATTGAAAGCTCAATTGGTGACTAAAAGATATGCGCAAACTTATGATATTGATTACTCTAAGACTTTCTCTTGTTGCCAAGATAACATCTGTTCACCTATTTCTTTCTTTGACTACCTCTCAGCACTGGCCTCTGCACCAACTTAATATTAAAAGTGCTTTTCTTCGTGGAGATTTACATGAAAAAGTTTATATGGAGCAACCTCCCAGTTATGTTACTAGAAAAGTGTGTCAAGTAAGAAACTAAAGTAATCTCCTCAAGCATGGTTTGGTAGATTTAGTAATATTATAACCGACTTTGGTATGAAGAAGAGTGATTATGATCATTCTGTATTCTACAAACATTCAAAATCTAGGTGCATACTTCTTATCGTTTATGTTGATGACATTGTAATTACCGATAGTGATGAGATAAGAATTTCAGAATTAAAAAACTTTATTTAGTGTAAATTTCAGATTAAGGACTTGGGACCACTTCGATATTTCCCCGGTGTTGAGATTATCCAAAATAAGAAGGGAATTTTTTTTCATAAAAGAAATATGTTCTTTACCTCTTGAAGGAAACTAATTTGGTTGGTTTAAAATCTTGTGACACCCTTATGATCCTAAATGTAAAGCTTGGATTGAAAGAGGAAGAATTACTAGAAGATCCAAAACGCTACAAAATGTTAGTAGGCAAATTGAACTCTCACTATCACAAGACCTGACATTGCTTTTTCAGTGAGCGTAGTAAGTCAATTCATGAATTCTCCAAGAACATCTCATTGGGATGCAATTTTGCATATTTTAAAATATCTAAAAAAAAGACTTGGGCATGAAAAATTATACCAAGATTGTGGTCATTGTAGAATTGAAAGCTTTTCTGATGCTGATTGAGCAAGATGTCCTATGGACAAAAGGTTTACCTCATGCTATTGTGTGTTTGTCAGTGGAAATTTTGTATTCGAAAAGCAAGAAACAAGCATTGATATCTCAATCTAGTGCAGAGTTCGAGTATCAAGCCATGGCTCCTATTGTTATTGAACTTATATGGCTGTCTTGTATTCTTAGTCAACTCAAAATTACTTAATGTGAAGCTATGCAATTATGGTGTGATAATTGAACAGCCATTCACATTGAAATCAAGCCCGTATTCCATGAACGGACCAAACATATAAAGGTTTATTGTCACTTTATTAAGCAAAAACTTCAAGGTATTATCAATCTTAGATATATAAGAACTAGAGAACTTGTTGATTTGTTTACTAAGACTCTTCTAGAAAAACAAGTTGATATTTGTAACAAGGTGAGTATGTTTGATATCTATACTCCAGCTTGCAAGGGAGCGCTAGTGAACTAAGCTTGTTAGTTTTTTGTATGCCAAGATAAATGGGCCTAGGCCTATCTCTTGTAACTTTTTATAAATAAACATTACCTTCCTCCGTTAAGGATATGACCTCATGAATATTTCTTCTCCTCTAACAGATGTCATCTATCCGTTTGTTTCTATCTATGGCTGCTATGTGCATTTGGCCATTGCATCAGCTGGACATTAATACTGACTTTCTTCATGGTGAGCTTCAAGAGGAAATCTATATGGAGCAACCATTTAGCTTTGTTACTTAAGGTCTGGCATAGTTTGCAAACTTCGTCGCTATATGGTTTGAAGCAATCTATATGTACTTGGTTTGGACATTTTAGCACTATTGTCCAAGAGTTTAACATGATTTAGTGTGATCTGATCACTCTATTTTCTACAAACATACATCCCCAAGGCAATTCATTTACAAGGTTGTTTATGTTGATGATATCATCATTACTAGGAGTGATCAAGATGAAATTAATCAGCTAAAAACACATTTGTTTAATCACTTTCAAACTAAAGATTTGAGGCTTCTAAAATACTTTGTTAGCATTGAAGTTGCACAATCTAAGTCTAATATTGTAATTTCCCAAAGGAAATATGTCCTAGACATCTAGAAGGAACTAGTATGTTAGATTGCTGACCAATGGATTCCCCCATGGATCCTAATACAAAACTTCTTCTAGGACAGGGGGAGCCCCTAATCTTGGAAGAAGATTAGTTGGTAAACTGGATTATCTTATTATTACTCGGTTAGACATTTCTTTTGCTCTTAGTGTCATCAGCCAGTTCCTTCAATCTACATGTAATAGCCATTGGGATGCAATTGTTTGAATTTTAAGGTATATTAAAGGTTTCCTAGTCAAGGATTATCTATGAGAACAAGGAACACACTTAGGTAATCAGATATTCTAATGCTAACCAAGCAAGTCTCCTTCTGAAAGATGAACCACTTCAGGGAACTGTATCTTTGTTTGTGGTAATGTTGAATACTAGAAGAGTAAAAAGCAACAAGTCATAGCCCAATCAAGTACTATGGCTTCGGCATCATGTGAGCTTATGTTGATAAAATAGTTTATTCAAGAGCTGAAGTGTACAGTGGTGTCTCAAATGGAGTTGTTGTCTCATAATCAAGCTGCACTTCAATATGCACCCAATTTTTCATAAGAGGACTAAACACATTGAAATTGATTGCCTTTATCTATTAATTTCAAGAATTTTGTGTGGAATAAGGATAAGAGGGAGCTTCGGGATTGTGCTCATTTTGCAATAATTTGGTGCATTTGGTTGAAAAGAAATGCTTCAAAATCAGACCTGTCAAGTTTCTTTTATGGGAAATGATTTTTTTTGTTGCTTCTCTTTGGATGAAAGTTAATGCCTTGTTTTGGAGGGTCAAGTTTGTTCAATTTGCATAGAAGTTGGGCAGCAATCTTGTATTAACTTTTGGGAATTACTCATCCTCTCCTCTTGTATTCTCTCTAATTTATATAAGTTTCTCATTCTATTAAAAATAAAAGCTCATTAGCTCAAGGAAAAAATAATATTACTCAAAACAGCCCATTGTCATAAAATTACTGTTTAGAATTTCATGTTTGTTGCTGGCAGAGAAAAGTTGTAATCATTTTTATCAAGGGCAATAAACAAAGTTCAGAAAATTGGCAATGAGTGATATTTGAAAATTTTCAGATATACTTTTCAAGGATATGCTTTATTTTGGCCAAAATTATTAATTATATAAATTCAGTTTCCATGCTACAGGCAATTAAAATACTAAACCAAATTTTGGAACTCATCAATTATTTCCATTTACATTTAAGAGTGATGTATCAGTTTCCAATCCGCCATTCCACCTTAAGGGAATGTTGCATGTTTAATGGAATCTAACATATTTCAAGAAGGAAATCAAAATTACTTATATTTTTCCAATTACGTATGCTTATGCATGTAGGATACCAGATATAGTAGGTAGGTATGCTAATATATGTGTGAATCTTGGACATACAGCATGTAACTTCCAGAAAACAGAAAAAGAAATAAATTACACAAGTTGGTCAGAGATGATAGACAAACCTTTTTCATTGATGATATGAAATTATTGTTTACAATGCCAGCCTGAAAAGCAGTATATCCATGTTAACAAGTATGCAATGAAATTTAAAACAAAGACATCTTCATATTTTTATACATTTAAATGAAGATACTTGAGGCAGAACAAGCAGGTCATTGATGTTCTTGAGCATCCAAAAAACATTTATTACTAATCCCCTTCAGATTTTGTATGTACCATTTCTTGTTAAGAGTAATGGTCAAATAAATTTGTACTGATGTAAATCAAACAGATGAATTAAGAGTTATATAGCAAAAAGAAACTTGTCAGCATCAGCTTCTGCCATCTGACATAAATTTTGAAGTAGTACCATTTCAAGATTCAATATGCCATCATTAACAATCAACCAAAGAATAAAATCTGAGAGTATATTATACAAGCTAAAAATAACAGAGATGGAAAAAGATTCTACCGTTTCACTGTTTAAACACAAGCAGCAAACGACGATGTCGGCTTTCCTTGCAAAATCATATATATCTTCATGACTACCCTTCACGTCAACTAGATCATCAACATTATCTTGAAAGAAGAATATAAAAGTCATAAGGACAAAGCATAACAACCTAGAATTATTTACTAATGAATATCCCACAACAAATAAGGTGCATACATCTGTTTAGGTTGTTAGCTTGTTGGGCATATGAAGCCCAGCTCCGCTTTGTAGCAATTATTTTTACACCAAATGGCCGCAATCGCAACGCCAGATCCATTCCAATGTTTCCAAAGCCCAAAATGAATACCTACACGATTGAGGAAATTTAATTTTCCACAAACAGTATGTGCAACAACCACTAACACCACTAATAAGTACAAAATACATAACTGGAGTCTTGGATGACATTGAAAACAACAACAACAACAACAATAAAAATCTTATCCCACTAAGTGAGGTCGGCTACATAGATCATATACTGAAAACGACAGAAAAAAAGAAGTTTGACTCAACACTGTACACTAGAACTCTGGAAAAAATGGCATCTGTGTGCTGTATAAGTTTCCCAATAGATAATAATAAAACAACATAGTATTTTAAAAATCACCAATAAAATTATCAAATGAATCAATTAGATCATCTATCCTCAACAAACTCTTTAAAACATACATGTAATAAATTGAATTTATCAAGCACTGTTAGATCCAATTGAATCAAACAAATATAACTATGTTATTGCACCTTAAATTATGGAAAGTAGTGTCCAAGGAGACAGCAAGCATGACAGAAAACATCATTTGACTTTTGTAATTAACTTACTGTTTTTCCAAGTAAAGTTTCACCAGTTGGAACTCCAAGCATTCTCTGTTGTACAGAAATCTGCAGTTCTTTCTGCATGGACATTTGAATAGAAAACATGATTAGAAATATTTGTGTTCAAGTTCTCTAACAAATATTCTAGTATGTATACATGCAAGACAACTGATAACCCAATATTCACTATGTTAGAAGAAAAGAGAGATTTGTGAGGTCATAATCTCAATTGAGGTAGGCAACATCTATTTATAATAAAATATAGCATTACAAGAGATAGGTCCATGTCTTATGTATCTTAGCCTATAAGAAACTAATAAACTCTATTTATGAATACTCACACTCAAGCTAAAGCATAGATATCAAATATATCCATTTTGTTACAAAATATTATCAACTTGTTTTCCTAAAAGAACCTTAGTAAACAATTAGCAAGTTGTTCTCCAATTTTTGTATGTCTCAAATCGATAACACCTACCTTAAATTTTTGCCTAACAAAATGACAATCAACCTCTATAAACTTACAAAGCAAAACCTCTACAAACTTGATCCATTCATAAAACACTAGGTTTGTGGCAATGTCAATATCAGCTCAATTATTACACCATAATTGCATGGCTTTAGATGAAGTAATCCCAAGTTGATCAAGAAGATAAGAAAGCCATACAAGTTCAACGGTAACATAAGTTATGGCTCAATATTTAAACTCTGCACTACATCGAGATATCATTGCTCATTTGTAACTTTTCCAAGATACAAGATTTTTATCAACTAACACAATATCCTAAAATAAATCTTCTATCCATAGGACATCCTGCCTAATCAGCATCAAAGAAGCCTTCAATTCTATATGACCGCAATCCTTATATAATATTCCACACAAAGGTGCCTTTTTTAGATATGTTAAGATGTTTATAATTGCATCCCAATCAGAGGGTCTTCAAGAATTCATAAACTTACTTACTATAATCATTGGAAAAGAAATGTCAAGTCTTGTAATAATAAGATAGTTCAATTTGCCCACTAATTTTTATAATGCTTTGAATCTTCTATTAATTCTCTATCTTCCAATCTAACCTTAACATTTGGGATCATAAGAGTGTCACAGGGTTTGAATCAAATAAACTAGTTTCCTTCAAAAGGTCAAGAACATATTTCCTCTATGAAATAAAAATTCCCTTCTTATTTCAAACAATCTCACACCAAAAAAAATATCAAAATGGACCCAAGTCCTCAATCTAGAACTTGGATTGAAGGAAGTTCTTTAATTCTGAAATTCTCACATAACCACTATCAGTAATCATAATATCATCAAAATAAATAGTAGGAATAAACCCAAATTTAGAATGCTTGTAGAATACAAAATAATCATGATCACTCTTCATCATACCAAACTATGTTATCACATCACTATATCTATCAACCCATGCTCAAGGATTGCTTCAGACCATACAAAGACCATCTTAGTCAACACACATTTCTATTCTCTCTTTGAGCAACATACTCAAGAGATTGTTCCATATAGACTTCAACATGTATGTTGCTATGAAGAAAGCATTTTTAACATCAAGATGATGATTAGGCCAATGCTAAGAGGCAACCAAAGGAGAAAAAAATGAATAGATATTATTTTAGTAATAGGAGAAAAAATATGCAAGAGTAATCGATATCATAAGTTTGTGCATAACCCTTAGCCATCAGTCAAGCTTTCAATCATGCAATAGAACCATTAAGGTTGACTTTGTTAACACCCACTTGTATTCAATAGGTTTTTTACCACTTGGCAACAGTACAAGCTCTCAAGTATTGTTATCCTCAAAATCTTCCATCTCTTTATTCATAACAACATGCCACCCACCATGAAAAAGAGCCTCTGAAACATCTTTAGGAACAGTAATAGGATCCAAGGAAGAAATAAAAGACTAGGAAGACACAAGTAAGGTAGAATATGACACAAAATTAGAGAAAAGATAAGATATAAAACTACCTTTTTTGGTGCAATTACAAATACCTTTGTAATGGACAATAGGAACATTAAGGTCGAAGGGTAAAGGAGGTGGATCTTTTAAGACATAAGTCATTGGTGGAGAAGACATGGCACATGGTGGTGGTGTTATGGGGACCTATTTTTTGTAAGAATAAACAAACTTAATAGGAGAGAGGAGCTCTTGTTTGGGAGTAGAGTCTTAAGAAGCAATAGTATACACAAAAATAATCATCAACAGATTTAGACTCAAAGTAACAAATCAATAATTATAGAAGAAATCAAAGAAAAGGACTGACTCAAAAAAAATGTAACATCAAAGGACACAAAATAATGTCTCAAATCCAAAGAATAACAAAAATAACTTTTTTGAATACAAGAATACCCAAGAGAAATACACTTCAGAGATTGAGGATCCAGTTTAGAAACATGAAGCCGATAATCAAGAACAAAACATGTGCAACCAAAGATTCATTGAGTGAGATGAAACCATGGTTGAGAACAAAATGAAAGAATAAGATACCTCATCATCAGGAACTAAAAAAGGCATTTTATTGATTAGAAAACAAGTTGTGAAAATTGCTTTTGCACAAAATATGTTAGGGACTTTTTTTTGGAATAAAAGTGCACGTGAAACTTCCATTAAGTGAAAATTTTTTCATTAGGTTACCTTATTTTGTTGTGGAATAACTACACAAGATCGATGTAAAATACCATACCAAGATAAATATGAAGAAAACAAGGCAAAAAAATATTCTTTAGCATTATCACTACATAAATTTTGGATAGAAATATAAAAGTGATTCATAATTTTAACAAAAAAGGCACAAAAAATATCAAATAATTCCAAGCAATTTTTCATTAAATAAATAGTTTTTCAATAATCATTAACAGATGTAACAAAATAACGATAATCAAGTTTGGACACAATTGGACAAAGACCCCAAGCATCAGAATGAACAAACTCAAAAAAAATGCAACTATTTATTGACTTTAGAAACATAAAACTAACGATGCTGTTTAACAAACTATTACAACTCACAATCAAAATGCAAAATAGAATTTAAATAAGGACACAATTTCTTCAAGGATGATAAGGATGGATGAGTCAAGTGGCAGTACAACTAGTATGAAGTGACGGTGGCAACAATAGTAATAGAAAAAAAAAGGTTGAGAGAAACTACCACCAAGCCCATACAATCCACCAATTCGTGTCCTCTACTAAAAATCTTCTTCATTAAAGGATCCTCAAAAATACATTAATCTTAAGAAAATACCACAATTATAAGTATATATAATTTGGCTAACTAAAAGTAAATTGAATGAAAATTTGAAAAGACATAAAATATTACTTAAAAAAATATTGGAGGTAACATTGATTGTACCACTCGCAATAATAGAAGTAGTTAACCTATTAGGTAAATGACAGAAAAAAATAAGAATACAAAAGAAAATAAGATACTTGTATCTCCTAACATATGATTAGTGGCGCTAGAATCAATTATCCACCTAGACTTGTAATGGGAAAGGTATGCAGTAGAATTACTTATTTGAATTAAAGTAATCATAGATTGAGTGGAGGGTGGTTACTATAAGATTGATGGATGGTGAGAAAGTTAGGACCGAATCAAACAATTATACTCATCCTTAATCAAGGTTATATGCTTAGATTGTGATGTACAAGTGCTAGTAGTAGTATGTGCAAACCAAGATGATGGCATATATCTTCCAATTAACTTAGGACAAGTTATTTTCATATGACCTAGTTTCCTACAATAAAAACAAATATCATTGTTGGGCATGTTGGGGGCATTGCAACCTCTACATCTTCTACCACCACCCCAACCCCTTTGAACCAAAACTAATTAAGACAAAGGAGTCAACCAAAGAGATTGTTGGGGAAGTTGATGGTAGCTTTTGGGTTGCTTGAAGAACACAAGAAAAAGCAAATTGTTAACTACTCAGAATTAGATAAGATCTGTTAGTAAACTGAGTTAAGCTTAGTAAGTAAATTTATAATCACAAAGAAAGCAACTAACTGTTTTCACTAAGTACACATTGTCTTGACATCTTCAATAATAAGAACAAGACTATCCCATTGTTTAGAAACATTATTCCACTTAGTATAAATCTAAGATGCAATCTTTCCTTGCACATAAGTCATAAGTGCAACTTAAATTATCTTTACCTAAAAAAAGAGATTTACAAAATATCCACAAATCTTTAACAATCTTGTAATGTACACAATTATTTTTTATATCCTTTCCCAAAGTACTGCTTATCAAAGCAGATAGTCATCACTCCTCCATAATTCATCAAGTTTTCAAGTTATCAATCGATAATCAAGTGATCAAATCTGCCAACACCTTCAAAGAAATATACTATTTTTTCCATGCAAAATATTCACGTTCATCAACATCAAGTTTCCAATAAATAATTTTCCTAGGAATAGGAATTAAATTAGAGAAAAGGGATTTAGAATCATTATTCTAGATGTTTTTCTCACTTGAACCAAAAACCAATTTATTTGCTTTCATCATTTCAGCAACAATTTAACTGGACAACAGCACCAGGAAAATCAAATAAATTCAAGAAATGCAACCAAAATGCTCAAATCACTAATCCAATCACATAAAGAGGTGCGATTCACAATGAAGATGCTCCATCATCGAAAGGTACACCATATGCCAGCATGAAGTTTTGCACATGGTGCTCACACGCAGTCAAATAATGGGCACAACACACTGCCTAGAGAAGTGTGCCAGCCATCAATCTTTGTTCCAAACTGTCCAAATCTCAAAACAAACCACCTATCATCCATCAATTGCTTCAAACAAAAACACTAACACTATTCACTATGCAATCAACAATCCTACACATAGTAATAGCAACTATAAAGACTTAGGTTTTCTTATTTTTCTTCCAAATACACGATTCTAAGTTGCTACCAAATTTTTCATAACCTAGTCACACACAAAAGAAAAAAAAGGGGGGAAAAAGAAAAGTTGGGAAAAAAAAGGGTTTGGTAAGTTTAGATATGTGTGTAGGTTCTAAAGTTTTATTTCAATTGACTCTAGATACAGTAAAACCTCTAATAATGTTGGGATCATGAAATTTTATTAATTTAAAGAGGTATTAACTAATCAGTAAATTAATAATTTATTAATTTAAAAAGTGTTTTCTCAATTCAGCAAATATAAATTTAATTATATAAAAATCATTATTTATATCATTAATATATGTATATGTATCATATTTTATAAATTAATTGTAAAAAAATTCGTTATACATGTATATTTATGAAAATAAGTAAATGGTATTCATTGTTTTTAATACTTAAACAATATTCATTATATTGACTAATTACACAAAGTTCAATACAAGTCACTTGCATCTATAGTTCATTGTACTAAAACTAAATATGCATTCAACGTATGATGATCAAGGGAATTACTATATAAACAACATAGCAAAAATTCTTAATAACATACCTAACAATGGATTCTCATCTAAAAAGTGTCCAAAAATCAGCCATGACTGATCAAATATGTAAAACATTATGTGAGAATAAGAGAGATAACTCCACATGCACTTAAAAAGTTAGACATAAAATCCACCTAGATTTAAATTTCATGAAAAAAAAAAAACAATAGATTCATATTTTACTAGATTATCTTAATTATGTTTGTAATTTTAGAGAATTATTAATTTATGATATTAACAGAACTATAAATTTATATAAGGGTCTTCCTAAAAATTATCTTATTCATTTATCAAAATTACTAATTTTGTAGGTTGGCCCAAATTGGCACCAGAAAAAAATATCATTTTAAAAAGGTTATTAATTTATTAAGTATTAATTTATAGAAGTTTAACTATAACATATTAGAAGAAAAGAAAGATTTGTAAGGCCATAACCTCAATTAAGGTAGACAATGTCTATTTATAATAAAAAATAGGATTATAAGAGAGAGACTCATGGCCTATATATCTTAACCTATAAGAAACTAACTAACTATTTACTAATACACTAGATCAAATTCTATCATATTAAAGGTGAGAAAGTAGTGACGCATGGAAATGAATGATGTATGTGTTGAAAAATTAGGGTTAGAGCTGGGGAAAAGAAGAGAGACCAAAGAAAGTTGGAAAATACACTTTTTTATAAGGAAAAGAATACTATTAAAAATTGCAAGATTTTAAGACAAACTTGCAACAAGTGTGCCACCTTTTCAAGGTTGCACCAAAGAAAATCCCTTACATTTTTCCTTTCTATAAATAGTATGAGGCTAAGACTTTTTCTCTCACAATCTAAGCCATTAATGACATTCATATCAATTCTATTATCTCAATAGAATTATCTCTTTTATCACTCTCCCCCATGAAATTTAAGATAATGAAACCATCTAACCAAGGTTCTAAAAAAGATTCACAATTCTTTTGCAGATCAATTAAACCAATCCCTCAAGAAAAAATCATGAACTTGAAAGCCAAAACAAAGTAACAAAGAAAATCTAGTCCAACACCAATAACAAAGGCAAATGTTGTTTAAAAACTCTACCATTCCACCATAGACACCATAAAATAGTGAGTCTTGCCACTTCCCAAATTGTAGCCCCCTCCCATCCTTTTACAAATTGTTGAGAAATATTTAAGGTTTATTTAGGGAAGAAGCAAGGAGAGGCTAGAGTGAAATTGGAGAGAAAATTGATATATTATAGAATCAAATAAAATAGTTGAATATATAAAGATTTAACCCTAATGCTTTATTCTTAGAATTCCTAATAAACTCTTATACCCCAAACTTTGGACGCACTATAAGCAAGCCCATAACATAAGCAAATTACTAAATATTATTTTCTAACACCAACCAATGTCCCCTACCCTTGATTTCAAAACAAAAAGGGAGAAAGAGCTCTCTAAATAATAATCTCAGTAGCAAAACCCATATCCTACATCACTAACACTCCTTTAGAAGCACTAGTGGAGGGTCAAAAAACTCAATCTTTGAACCTGGAATCGCAAATTGACCACAAAAACATACTATACAAATTCCCCATTTTAGTCTCTTGAAGAAGAAACCTTTCTAGACTACCATTACAAATAATTTGCTTGACATTTTTTCACTTTCCAGGTCGATCTAACCCATAACATAACCAAATTACTAAATATTATTTTTTGACACCAACCAATGTCCCTTAACCATGATAGCAAAACAAAAAGGGAGAAAGGGCTCTTTAAAGAACAACTTTAGTAGCAAAACCAATATCCCACATCACTAAAAAGGGAGAAATGGCCATGTTACCCTTTTGTCAAGTCTAGAGAAAAGATATTCCTCCTAGCCAACGGATTAATAATTGTTGATTATGTTTTTACCTTGCTAACCCAAACAACCTGTCTCTTTACATTAGGGAAGAACATAACCTTCAAGGTTTGGTGTAGGACCAAGCCACAAAAGAGAAGAGAAACCATGAACTAAAATCTCAATTATCAATAACCAATTACATCTAGGAGCAACTCAGCCCACTGGGTCTTCATGAATCATGAAGCTAAAAGAAATCACCAAACCGTAGCAAAATCAAGACAACTTCACCAGCAAATGGCAAATCCACTCAACATGGACTTCTTGTGCCACAAATTGAGCGAAGTTGTTCCAAAAAGGCATGAAAACAACAACAACAAAGTCTTATCCCACTAAGTGAATTAGGCTATATGGATCGCACGACGCCATTGAGTTCTATCAAAAATTAGATTTTCAGTAATATTATTCATCAAGAGATCCCTTTTTATAACTTCTTCTAATGTCCTTTTTGGCCTCTCTCTACATTTTTTCATTTTTGGCCTCCATCTACACTTTTTCACAAGGTTAAAGATCATGTGATCAACTTTTCTCACTGGTGCCTCCAGTTGCCTTCTTTACACATGATCAAACCACCTTCACCGATTTTCTATCATCTTCTCCTCAATAAGTACCACGTCAATATGCCCCTG
Source organism: Sindora glabra (assembly GCA_020226215.1). Classification (NCBI taxonomy): domain Eukaryota; kingdom Viridiplantae; phylum Streptophyta; class Magnoliopsida; order Fabales; family Fabaceae; genus Sindora; species Sindora glabra. Next base: position 74,846,650 of record CM035226.1, on the reverse strand, counting down.
TATGCAATCATTTCTTATTTTATCCTTTCTTGTATAACCACACATCCATCTTAACATTCTCATTTCTGCTACCTCTATTTTTTGCTCTTGTTATCCCTTTAGAACCTAACATTCACTACCATAAAATATAACTAGTCGTATAGCAGTCCGATAAAACTTCCCTTTAAGCTTAATAAGTACTTTACAGTCACAAATCACTCTAAATGCCTTTTTCCATTTTAACCATCCAACTTGTATTATGTGTGTAACATCTCCGTCAATTTCTCCATCGCTTTGTAAAAAAAATCTTAAGTACTTAAATTTAAATATTTGTGGTATGATATGCTCTCCAATTCTTATCTCCAAATTATTTATATCTTATTTCTTGTTAAATTTGCAATGCATATACTCTATCTTACTCCTACTCAAGCGAAAACCCTTTAATTCCAAAGCCTGTCTCTAAAGATCCAATTTATAATTAATCTCTACCTGCAATTCTTCAATCAAGACTATATCATCCACAAATAACATACATTTAGGGATAGTCTCTTATATGCCTTAAATTTGCATCAGCACTGAATTCTATTTTAACTTGCCAGAAACATGATTACCACCGACTCTCAACGTGGTTGATACCACTAAGATAACATGCCGAAAAATTAAGGCTAGGATCGAGGTAGGAAAAGAGAGACCAAAGAGGTAGAAAGAAAACAAATAATATTATAATAATAATATAATAGTAACAATCTGAATTCATATTGCTCAACCCTACTTCTCTATTTATATAGACAGAATTAGACATACAAAGATTACTATACACTTAATTTAATCTAGCAGTAAGGAACTGAAAAGATAAGATCAAATTCTCCTTAAGTTAACCAAACCAATGAATCATTGATATGTTTCTCCCTTCAACTTATCTAAGTAGAGGGATTCATACTTGCTTACGGAGTAGACCCAACATTAGATATATTGCCATTTCTGCACATGAGGCTGAATTTCCTGTGACATCGCTTGGAATCCTAGCAACTTTGATTCCATGCTTTGTTGCAGCATTAATATCAACACCTTAAAAAAATAAATAAATAATTTTCATGAAATGCAAAAAGAAATGGAAAAGATATCCACTAAATATGGAAAAAGATGAATCTCTCTGAAATTCCTTACTAGAGAAAGTCATTTGACACTCAAAAAGTACCTTCCAACCCAACACCATACTGCATTATCAATTGCATCCTAACTGCACAAGATATTATGTCTGAATCTAGCTTCATGTTTTTTATTATGCAAACATCATAGTCAGCAATACCCTTAGGAACATCTTCCAAGGGGAGAACATCAACCTAAAGATAGAAAATGTAAGTGGTCAATAAGCTGCAATTTACCAGAACATCTCATCCCAGTACTATACAGGTCATGTTCCTGCAATGTTAGCATAATCAGAATATATTAGCAGAAGACAGTTAAAACAACACTTATTGCCTGGGCAATGTACTGCACATCTTTCTCAGAAATATTGAAGCTTTCCTTCATTATTTTGAAATTTTATAGATAATGACAGCAAGTGCAATGTAAGAGGTAAGACATTTCCTTGAAGGAAACTGGAGAGAACAACAAAGTATATAAATGAAGTACATCTGGTCAATCTCTCTGCACATAACAAGGAAAAGGTCTGAAGTAGCCATTTTCTGAACACCATAAAAGAGGCAGAAAAGAACTACAATGCTCCACATGACAAGTAAATAAATTTTTTTATTCAAGAAACTTCAAGTGCAAGCACCAAATGACTGCAAACACTGCTTGATTTTACATAAGATTGTTTGGATGAGTAGTGGTGCTCATGTTGGCACTTCATCACTCATTACTATTGAACACTGAAGGTCTTATAGCAACCTGATAGAATTTTCCCATAAGGTTGATGGGTTCGGGATCACAAATAACACCAAAAGCATCTCACTATTCTATCCATCTGGACTAGATCTGATGTCTGACATCCCCATGAATACCCCCCCACCTTTGTATGATGAATCCAGAATCCATGATACCTAAACACTCATGCAATGATCAGCAGTTTTCACTTCCAAGTCACTGTTATCTTGTTTCTTACTGAACCTGCTCTTCATATGCCTTGTTTTACCCTCACTAAACCAGAAACCCTTTGATTCCAAAATATCTTTCCACAGCTCATTTTTATCCACACATTTTATTGATTCCACATCTAGGACTAACCATTTGCATGGAGAAAATTTTTGCATTAAAGCACTGCCTCCTGGATGTGCTTGGTATTTATGTCTGTTACCATGGTAAAAGGGTTTAAGTTACGTGTTCAATATTGAATCTAACAAGGCTTTGTTGTTGTTGTTATTGTTCAATATTGAATCTCAGACCTATATATTGTTTTACAGCAAAATTTGTTACCGATCCATGAGTTTGCACACCAGTCACTGCACCATCATACACATCCTTGTAGCATGAAATGTCTATAAAAAATAAAAAAAAGAAACTGAAACAATAGCACAGTTCTAAGATGAAAAGATAACAACATCTGAACTTACGCACACAAATGTATCACATCTTGGTTAAAGGGGGAAAAAAGAAGAAGAAGAACAGAAGATGAAGAAGGCAAAAACAGACAATCAAGAAGTATAGAAAAGGATTGAAATTAACAAGGTAAGCTTCAATAAGACCACCAAAGACTACAGATGAAGGCCAGGCTACCTTGAATACCCGAATTCAACAGATTTTTAAAAAAATGAAAACAAGCAGCCTCAAGTCTTTGCCAAAGCATCACCATACACACACACACATATATATATATATATTGTTATTCAGCAAATAGCAACCGTGGCAAAGTGGTAGATCCATCTGCCAAAACTGCCGATATCCATATTAATTGAAGCCATAAAGTTACATAAAACATAAAATGATAAAAACAATTGTATCAATAGCTATTTTTTATTAGTCACTTGCTGGAGGCTGTTTGGTATACAGCCCACACATACTGCAAGTTTGAAGAACGAGTTTGACAAATTAATTAGTTATATTTTATACTAGATTATATGACGATTAGAAAAAAAAAAAGGAATGAAAAGGAAAAGGCAATTTTTGTGCATTCATTGAAATTAACTCCATATTTATGTACCCTCCCCCTTTGGGATCAAGGCTTCTCACTGCTTCTTACTACAAAAACTACCATTTCACTAATTTATTTGTATCAAGAAATTTGCATTGAACACAATAATCCTGATGCCCAAGGATCTTCCAATACTAGATATCAAACACAGATTTTGATATCTAACTTATAAATTTATAATACAGACATTAGCTGTACGGTATTCAGACCATATAGGACCCAAACGAAGTAAAAAACATGGAGGGGGATGTAACTTCATTATACTACAAATCATAATGAAACTTGACACACAAAATTACATACTCTATAGTTAGTTAAAAATAAATAAATAAAAGACACCACAGATAGCATAGCATAGGCAATAATATGAAGGTACCTTGACAGAGGAATGCTTCTGTAAATACTCCCGTGTATATTCATGAGAGCCAGGAAAATGAGGTCCACAAAACAAAACACGGGTAATGTGTTTGTCAAGATCCTTTATCATGTTCCCATTTTTCTCCATAAGCTCTGCTCTAGAAAATTCACATATGTAGCAATGAATAAACAAAGGTAAATTTTCTCTCACATATATCAACAGAGAAGTAATTACAATCAAACAATTCAAATGGATTATTTTTAACAGGTGTCAGTTGGAATTTGGAGGGGGAAAAAAAGGGGAATCGGTAAAATATAAAGCAAGAATATGAATAAGCAAAACACACTGAAAGCAAAAAGTAGAAGATAAGATATTAAAGTTCCAAAAGGAATAAGAACATCTGAGGAACATAAACAATTTCACAAAACCATCTCAGTCATACCACATATTATGAGGTAGCATAAAACTTCTAGGAAATCCATGTCTATGCCATAGTTCTTAACAAGCAAATAGCAAGTGAGATAAACTATGCACTTGAGCGGGTGAAGAGGTAGCATTGAACTTTGAGAGAAAGAAAGAAGATTTTTTTTTTTTTTTTCAAAGAAGACATTTATTAAGCATTTAGGAAAAGCATAAGAAAAAAAGCACTCCGACTTTAGCATATCTAGCAAATGAACAAACTGAAGATAGCCAAATAAAAATGCTTAAAAGAAGTAGGGATTAGGCCAGATTTTATCCTTATAGACATGGCATTAAACTCCAACCAAAGGCAATTAACTAAAATTTTGAAATTTATTGATTACGCAAGCAAATACTGCACATAAATAGATCTCAGGGGATAGAAGAAAAATTTGAAAACAACGACAAAATCTTTTGCGGCAGTGCTTTTCAACAAACAAGAAACATAAAATTTACCTTCTGACACAAACAGCTTGAGTCGCGTCCAGAACAAGAAAACTAAGAGATCAATGGATTATCAAAACCTATGCATAGGGGCATATATGTGAGTTAGGCACCATCAAATGTTGCATTGATAGAATAGGATTAAAATCGTGAGTATCAACATTGATGGGTTAGAATTAAAGCATAAAATTACATGACTTATTATGTGACTCTTTTTTAAAATGATCATGTTTCAACAATGTCAGCTAACTACAGTCAATAATAATCATTTCTCAAGCATTAATTAGAAATGTAACACTTGTTCCAAATGAACTTATTCTTTAACAAGAAACGAATCTCAGGAGTATGGGTCATTTATACAAGATTCATTAGGTTCTGAAAATGTATAAATTTTGACTGTAAGTACAATATCGAGTATCACAGACGATTTCTTCTCCAAACACAAAATCGATATGAAAGTGCGAATCAAACCCTCACCTGTCACCAAATGGAGCAGTGAGGAAAGATGTGGAAGACCAATTCCGAATCCACTTAGAATTAGAAAAGACGTAAGTCCTTGTAAGTGATGATAGGCGGAGTTTGATATTCATGTGGCCACCCAGAAATCCTCAGCGACCAGAGAATCTTTCAAATGAGAAGCCGGGACCCTCGGAAATATGAAATTGCGCGACAAGAGAAACTTTCGAAAGAGAGCATTTGATTTTGGGCCCCAGGGAAACGTGAAATTTCGCAAACGCCAACGGTAGCGAGTCGGTGCCTGCATCGCGAGTGCAATACAGGGACCGGACAGGACATTTAGACATCCCGGCCGTCCGGGTAGTTGCACAGCAACTTGGACTCATTTGTTTACGATTTTTAAAAATAGTTATTTATTTTTTATTTTTAAATTAAAAGTTTTTATTTAATAAATTAATTTTAAAAAAATTTTAAAAATTATAATTTAAATGTTTAACTTAAAAAAGAAATAATTATTTAATATTTTCTAAATTTGTTCATTTATTTTAAATATTAATTTTATAATTAAATAAAATATTTTTATTTATTTATTGAAATATCATTTATTTTTTATTTTCCTTAAATTCAAATATAATTTTTTAAAAATTAATAATTTTTAAAATTAATTTTTGAGAATAATTTCTAAAAAAAAAAATCTCTACAAATACTTCATTTCTCAAATCTAAAAACAAAACAATTAAAATTAAAAATGCAGATTTCAATGTATTAAAGAAATTGGCTTCCCAATAGAATTACCGCTTTTTTTTATCTGGATGAAATCTACGGCAGGTATCCGGTGTATCTAGAAATGCAAGGCCACGAGTTACTGACATAACCGAAGTCAAATATTTATGCAGTGACCCCAACAAAGTGACAAATTATAAATGTAGATTTGAGCTTGATAAGGGTAATAACCATTAACCAAGCCCAGATAAAGAAAAGCTTTAGAATTGAACATATTTAATCCCAGAATATTACAATTTTGGGTTGACTGCTTAACAATGTGTTAGATTTTCAAATTCGTATCAGTTCACATTATTTTATCAAATTTGACTTATCACAAAAACAGGTGACACACATGTTAGATTTTCAAAATCTATTTTTAAAATGTAACTTAAAGATAAAAAATAGAAATATTTTTTTTATATTTTCTTGACTTATCATTTTATTTTAGATACCAATTTTATAATTGAATAAAATATTTTTATTTATTTTAAAACATTTTATTCTATTTTTTAAACTCAAAAATAATTTTTAAAAAAGAAAATAATTTTTAAAAATAACTTTTGAGTATAATTTTTTAAGAGAACAAAATCTATCAAAACAAATCACAAATTTAAAAACAAATGAGTTAAAATTAAAAATGCAAATTTTTAATGTAATGAAGAAAATAACTTCCTTATAGAATTATTTTTTTTCTTGGAAAAATCTACAATAGATATCCAATGGTGGATCAAGAGATAGAAGGTTATGAGTTGTTGACTTGCTGCAAATGGTAAAGGAAACCTAAGTCAAATATTTATGCTTAATGAATTACAAGTATGGATTTGAGTCTAATGAGGGTAATAACAAGCCTAGATAAAGAACAACTTTAGAATAAAGCATTTTTTTTGTAATAGTAAAAGTAATTAAACTACTGAATACACATATGCGAGGATTAAGGATCAAACATGGAATGCAACGGAAGGCACAAAATCTTCAAGGGACATTGGGTGCCTTTTGAACCAAAAGCTTTTGGTAAAATTGGACATATTTAACCCAAATTAATATAATTTTAGGTTGACTATTTAACGATATATTAGATTTTTAAATTTGTACTACTTCATATTATTTCATCAAATTTGATTTATCATAAAAACTAGTGACACACATGTTAGATTTTCAGAATCAACTTGTGATTATATATTAAATAATGTTAAATTTTCAAAATTAACTTGTGATTATGTATTAAACAGGTTCTATTCCTATATTATAGTTTATTATTTTACCAACAATTTATATTTTAAAAGGCGAGAAATGACTTTAAGCTAAAATATTGTTGAAAGAATAAAAACCCCCTATTATACAAATAAAATAAGGCTTAAGTTTTCCTTATTTTATTAGTTTTCACTGTTAATATGTCACCACCTTAGCTAAAGCCAAAAATTGTTTCCTGCCTAAACTCTTTTGTCTATTTTTTAAGGCTATTGTTAAGCTTTTCTTTGAGCTGTTGTATTTTGAAGCCTAAATTTTTTTGCCCATAGAAGGAAATAAGACCCTATTTTGAAAAGCTTTTAAAATTTTTTTATCGTGATAAAGAAGCAATCAATCAATCACACTAATTTTGTAGTTTTTCTTCCTTTATTTCTATTTCTTATTTGCAAAATTATTTGCCACAAAAAAATTTTCTTTGACTTGTGCATCCTTCATTTGGTGCTCCCCCTAGTATTTGTTTCTCCACAAGATTGATGGCTTTTGGATTTGATATATGATTTTTGCTAGATTGTAGGAAGGCTTCAAACTTGTAAGGTAATTATTTTCTTCTTTTCTTTATGTGGTTTTTTTTTTAATTTTGATGGTTTCTATTCTTTAATTTGTTTGATTTTTTTGTTCAGTCTAATTAATGATATTCTATTTTTAATTTTTTGGTGATACATAGCTTTAGCTACTAAAGATAAGGCTTTACTTTAGAAAGTTCTTTGCTTTAAAGTTGCATACTAAGTGCATGATTGTATGTCTAATTGACTTGAAAGATGTGCAACATGCTCTAAATAATAGTTTTCAATTCTTGTGTTTAAGTTTGTTCTATAAATGCTTCAATTTTTCCTTCATCATTAATTTATATAATTGCCTTCAATAATATAAAGGTCTTTTTGAACTTATAGCATATTTCAAAACCATTCTTCAAAAAAAATTAAGGTTATTACAATTAAAGTTGAAAATACTTAAAGATCAATATGGTGATTGAAATTTAATTGATAAGGCTTGACCTACACAAGAATAAATAAAAGTTTTCTATCTAAAGTGAGTTACTCATAACTCATTATTTGATCATCACATCAGATCACAAATCATTATTAGATCCATAATGTACAAAGTAAAATCCGATCAATTTGTTTATTGAACTTTAAGTTTTACAAAATTAGGGATGGTAATGGGTTGGTTTAGGTAAACTTAATCTAAATCTAATTAGATTCAAACCCAATAAGGACTCATTATTTGAGATCTATTAAAGAATTATATCCATAAAGGATTCAATTAAAAGATCTAAATATGATTTATTTAGATTCACTAATACAAATATAATTTAAAATCTTTTTAATAAAAAATTAAAAAGTTATTCTTTTTTATTAATAATAATTATACTTGACAATTATGAATTATATCTATTTTCTTATTTATATTTATTCTTATTTTGATCCATTCATACTATCCATATTAACTTTGAGGTAAATGTAAGTTGTATCATTCCAATTGATAATAATTATAATTAACAAATATAAATTATATTTATTTTCTTATTCATATCTATTTTTGTTTATATCTATTTTCTTATTTACATTCATTTTTATTTTGATCTATCCATATTAACTTCGAGGTAAATGTAAGTTGTATCATTCCCATTGATAATAATTATAATTAACAAATATAAATTATATATATTTTCTTATTCATATCTATTCTTGTTTTGACTCATTTATATTATCCATAATAGTTTTAGAGTAAATGTGAATTGTATTAAGTCAAATCATAAATAATTATTTATTCATTTAAATTATAATTAGATATTCCTACATTATATAAACTAATATTGTAAAATAAAATAATATAATCTTAAAATATCTTTATAATGCAATGTAAATTTAATTATTTTTAATATCATTTATCTTAAATAAACTATCATAATATTTTTATACATGTGATAATATTAATTTGTATATAATAATAGGTTAATAATAGGTTTAATATAATATCTAAAAATATTCAAGACCTATTAAATAACTATAAGAAAAAAATAAACTTGTGTATTATACAAATTAATATTAATAAGTATCCAAGAAAGGTCCAAAATCTGTTGAATATTTAATAAGTAAACCCAAACTTAAACCATTAAAAAGCGGGTCTAATTTGGGTAAAATCCATTGAGTAGATATCCATCAATTTGGGTAAAACTCATTAGTTATAAGTATTTTTGTCATCCCTATTACAAATGAAGAGAGTTTATAACATTTTAAGGTTAATAATAGCTGCATTAAGTCTTTCCCAACTGCTTGCATATACACAAAACATAAATGCATTCATTTGCATTACTACATATATATATATAATGTGTCCATTTTTTTACAAGATTGGATGTACTTATATTGTTTACATCTGCTTCTTCATTTTTCTCCTTTTTTGAAAGTTCCATTATTTTATAAGGATGGATTGAGCTTTGAGAAACAATTCACCCCTATTGTTGTTAGTTTGGTTATGTATCATTAGAAGTGTCACTGCTTAATAATAAAGTTATTATACCTTAACATTTTAATCAAACAAGAAGGAAATATGACTATTTATGATCAATTTCTTATTTATGATTTTACTATGTATAGAACTATTTAGCCAACTTTTCTATTATAGATCTTGACAATATATATTTACTCTTCTAAGTCCATATGATCTCTTAGAAGAAAAATACGAAAAATATAATTTTTAAATGTGTAACAATATTGAAGGATAGTAACATAAAATCTAATACTTTCAAATGTTAAAAATGAATTTTAAGTTTTTAATTCTTCCTACATTAACCAAATTGACAAGAGAAGATATATCTCTCTACAATTATTTTTTCATGTTTGATATTTTATTTTAGATTTAATTTCTTTTTATCTTAAATAGGTAGCTATGAAGATGAAGTTAACTCCTCTGATAAAATAAGGAATTATACAACTTGCATTTTGTTATTTAGATGACTTTTGTTCTTCACTATGGCTTATTGTACATTGCTTTGTTGTTAAGACATCTTTACCTTAAAATTAAGAGGTTAACTAGCAAAATAATGGTGTCAAAACTATTTATTTTTGTCTTGTTACTTATTTATTTGTAAATATACTTAGTCTTATATGTTTTGATTTTTTTACCTTTTTGTATGCTTGAATTGATGTTTACTATTTTGTTTTGAATGGGCTTGAGTAAATGATTTTCATTGACACAAATGATATATTCGTCTTTGTAACTGATAATAGCTTCATATTTGCATATTTGTTTACAAGATAACCATTCTTTAGTTTTTGCATTAGAAACATGAAAAAATATGTTTGCTTGATTTATATAGTAAAGTTAATGCATCATATAAAAGTTTCATGGTATTTATGTTAGTTTTTACATCATGGTATATTAATAAACTACTATAATTGTTCTATTTTGCCTTTCTTATATTTTTGCAAGAAATATCATAAAAGTAATGATTTTTGTATAAATATTAGAACATAGGAAAAAGTGTGAAGTTATATCACTTATATACTTAATGGATGAGCATTCAAGTAGCTAATGGTTTCATCATGATACTATTAAATCTAAAATTTTAATCTTTTTAGAGATGAAGAAGATTTATGCTACTAAATTTATCTAACTATAACATCATTGAATTTTCATGCAAGCATAATACTTTGACAAAGTAGTAGTAGTGAAAGTAATTCAAAGTATGCTACATTTATAGCCAACTATGCTAGGATATAATTCAATATATTTTCCTATAGGGATGAGACTTTGACAAAGTAGTGGTAGTGAAAAATAAATCAAGCAAGCACAATACTTTCATGATGGAGAAAATTTGAGTTTTATGACCATCTCTATTTGATTTCCATTGAGTTTTAGGAATTTTTGTTACGTACTAGAATTTTTTTCCAACAAAAATTAGAATTGAAGTTTATTTTTGTTAAGTGTGAGATCATTTGTGACTAATAGCAGGAGACCAATAAGATAGATTAGAACCCATCCTCAATGTCAAATGTTAATCTTCATAAAAATTGTATTAGAGAATGAATCTCATTTAACTCTTTATCATTAATCAACTATATTTACATTTTTATTTATTTTGCTTGCTCCTACATTCTTTACTAAATTATAGAATTTTGTTGCAAGTGAGTCTAAATGATAATATTTGGTTAATTAGTATCTCTCAATAACATTAAATAGCTATGATTACGCTAAATTACAAAGCTTTGTTGTAATTTTATGTACCTAATTCTAGATTTCATGTGGTTATTGCATTATTGTAAGTTTCTTTATTCGAATGAAGGTATAATTCCTTTGTCTTGCTATCTTATTGGATTTGAACACATTAATATTGATTGTAAGTGAACAATCAAGCTCCAATCCTTAGCTTTGTAACTTTTGTTGGAGCTCCTTTCACCATTGATATTATGTAAAGGATCGAAATGAATCCTTCCCACCAAAAAGTTTCATCATAATCATGAAAAATTAGTGTTAAGTATGTGTGTAATTTTCTGCTTTGTGATTAACGAATTGTTTATATCATTACATTGAATAATTCATAGTGGTTTGCTTTTGTTTATAATCATAGGATAAGGATTGATTTTGTTTTGTTAAATTACTTAGCATCCTATCATGATAATAAATAGTTTGATTTTACTGTAGTGAATGAGAAGTCAACAAATACAAAAATTTAAAAAAAGAAAGAAAGAAAAGAGATATAGGAAGTTGTGGGTGAGATATCAAGATAGGAAGAGTGTGGAAGCATATATGCAACAAGATTTCTTTTAATGGAAATATGATGTATTGATTTTTGAATTAATGCAAATTGTAATTTAAATTTTAATTTTGATATATATATATAGGATTAGATTTTTCTAGGCCCAATATAGTTTGAATAACAAAAAGAAAGGCCGGATGTTTAAGTAGTTAATACAAAAATGAAAATTATGTAAATAAAGCAAATGTAGTTATTGGAAATGATTTTATAAAATTTATTCTATCTCATCTTTTAATAGATTTACCACAATAGGCATTCTTCACTTGTTGCAAGTAATCTCATTTGTAGAAAATTTTAAGTAACCTCTTACTAATAACTTAATAATAAATAAATTAGTTTTTAATTTAAAATTTTATTGTAATTAATTTATTTTAGTACATTATAAATATTTTTTAATGATTTCCTCTATATTTTTTATTAATAAGCACATTATTTTTTAGGTCTATCTAAATAATAATTTTAAAGACTCCTTGACTTAAAACAAGAGACCCTTGTTAATAGAGTTTGTCTTAATTTGGAGTTACTTGAAATAATTGCAAGGTTATAACCTTGTGAATTGATAATATAATAAATAACTTGGAATGTTATATATACTTTCTCAAAACTATTAATTAAACTCATCATATATATATATATATATATATATATATATATATATATATATATATAATTATAAAAAATCAATTTACGATACATAAATACAAATTTATTCACTTAAATTGTTATTTTTTTTCGCACTTTTGCATATGAGAAATATTTTGTTTTAATTTTGTCCATATGAAATGTTACTTTGTTAGTTTTTATTCTTTTGTTAGTATTCATTTAAAAATTAATTTGTTTAATTTCATGCCGTTAAAAATGGAATTGGACAAATTAATATTTTATAGGGATAAAATTGATATAAAATTTTTTAGAAGGAAGAAAGTGATAAAAAAAATAAATTTCGTAAGGATGAAATGGAGGTTTTATTTATTTTTAATATAAAAATTATAATTAATACTTATAAAATGATTTTATTATTATAAAAAATGTATTTCATAAGTATATAAAACAAGACTTACACTATGTTTTTAATATAAATTTTTTATTAATACTTATAAAATAATTTTATTATTATTGTAAATAAAGGTAATAAGAATTCAGTTGTAGAGTGACTTATGAATTAAATAAGTTTTTTTTGGTAATTATGAATTAAATGAGTTTATTATAATATTTGTGGTAATAGTATTCTAATTGTGGGAGTTATTCACAATGTGGAAAAAAATATTTGTAAAAATAATGTATAACTTTAGATTTGAATAGTTGTTACATATTGATTATTTTAATAATGATTAATATCTCTTTTAGAATTTTGCTATTGTTACTAGTATAGATTCTATCCCTCACAAATGTTTTCTATCATTTTCACGTTTCATAAATGATAAATTAATTAATATAGCCACTTTATTAATATTTTCATTTATAGGTTCATAATTATACAAATGAAAGAAATAAAATAATATATAAATAATATATGAAGGGTGAAATTAATATTATAAATTTATGAGAAACCAAATCAATATAATTGACATTTGTGAAGGACTTAATAAAGAGAAATATCAAAATTATATTAATTTATAATAACTTGAACATTAATTTCTAATACAAATTTCAATGTGCTTTTTTATATATTTATTAATCCACAAATAAATGATAAGTTAGTGATGAAAGGATTAGTTAGTATGCTGAAAGTCATATGTTTAAACCTTTTCACATTTAATAGCTCCGTTTCACATAAATTGCTGATAAGTTAGTTGATAACTGATAAGATAATTGATAATTGATAAGTTACTTGATAGTTTATAAACTAAGTAAAATGTTTCACAAAATTAATTATTAACTAATTGAAATTACAAAATGATATAAAAAGATATATTACTAGAAATAGATATATAATTAAAATAATTTATATTTATCTAAAAATTAAATTGTATTAACTTAATTAAAAAATTTAAAATAAAAGTATAATATTTAATTTATTATAAAATTATAATTACTTAAAATATAATTAATTTATATTTTATGATATTATTTATTTATATATATTTTATATATTGATAATTTAAAATTAAAATATAATTATGTTAAAATTAAATTAATTATATTCTATAAAAATTATTTAAATTTATATTACAAAAGGTATGAGTTGTAAATTAATAAAAAGAATAAGGATAAATTTAAAAAAATTAAAAAAATAGTAGCTTATAAGGATAAGCTACTCTAAGTGGCTTATAAAAGTAGTAGCTTATAAATCAAAGTTTATATTATAAGCTACTTATAAGTTACTTTAAGTAACTTATAAGTTAGCGTGAAAAATACCTCTAAAGATTAACTTATAATTTATTGATCAGGTTAATAAGTTATAAGTTAACTTATTTGTTGCATGAAATGAAGTCATTGTCTAACTTCCAAATTATATTTACATGTAAGTTTTTAAAATGTATAGGACATATTGCTACAAGACATATTTAATTTGAAAGAATTAAAAATTTTCCATTAATTACTGTTGTCAGTCAAGTTATTATAACTTAAAAGTGGAAGTATTATATCTTTAGAGCAATTATTTTTTATTTCTTTTAAAATTCTTTAAGCAGAACTCAAATTACTTGAAACAAATATTTATGTGAATCATACTTTTAAACTATCATTATCTAATAAGGTCATAGTCTAAAACGATTTATATATTTACAATTTTAAATGTTTATATATACAATTTTTTTAATAACCAATTGTAAAATAAGAAATTATATTCAAGAATAATGTATATATAAAAATGCGTATTTAAATTATTATAAATATTTAAATTTTAAGTTTAATCATTGGAGGTGCCATTGTTTAGAGAGGTTAACTGTCCACTACCTAACTCCAAATAGAGATTAATCACATACTTGATAAAAAATGTGTAAGAATACCCTGAGTGTAAACTAAAATATACATCAATTCCTCCATATCATATGACTCTAGTAAAGTTGAAAAAGTTAAAGGGGTAGCTGCAAGACTTGATAGACAAAGGTTTCATATAGTCCAGTACCTCATCTTAAGAAGCACATATGCTAGTTGTCAAGAAAAATAATAGGTCATTACAATTATGCATTGACCATTAGTAATTGAAAAAGGTCACCGTTAAGAATAAATATCTATTACCATAGATAGATAATTTATTTGACCAATTACAAAAAGCATGTTATTTCTTAAGATTAATTTACAATTCAAATTTCACCAACTAAAGATTTAAAAGGTGGACATACCAAAGATGATGTTTCATACCTACTACAAATATTACAAATTCCTAGTAATGTCATTTAGATTAACAAATGCACTATAGTATTCATAGACCTAGTGAACTGTGTTTTCAAACCTTTCTATGACAAATTCATTATTATTTTCATTGATAATATTCTAATGTATTTCAAGAGTGAAGAGAAGCATAGTAACATTTCTGAATTACTTTGCAAACCTTGTGAAAGCATCAATTATATGCTAAATTCTTAAAGAACGAGTTTTAGATAATGAGTGTTTATTTCTTAAAACATGTAGTTTCGCAAGAATGAATCCAAGTAGACCATTAGAAAGTTAAAGCTATAGCCAAATGACAAAGACCTTTAACAATGACAGAAATATGCAATTTTCTTGGATTAATAGAAGACTATAAAAGGTTTGTGAAGGATTTCTTAAAGATTGCATTATCATTAACTAAGTTGACATGCAAAAGAACTAAATTCATGTGGAGCAATGAATGTGAAAGAATTTTTCAGAAGCTAAACAAGTGCTTAATGTTTGCATTGGTATTAACCTTACTAAATGGAATTAAAAGATATACAGTGTATTGTGATGTATTAAGGATCATATTAAGATGTATGCTAATGCAACATGGAAAAGTAATTGCCTATGCATCGAGGTAACTAAAATAGCATGAAGTGAATTATCCAACTCATGACTGGCAATAATAGTGTTTGCTTTAAAAATTTGGAAGCAGTATCTTTGTGGAGAAACTTATGAAATTTATACAAATAACAAGAGTCTAAAGTATGTTTTCAACCAAGAGGATTTAAATTTATGACAACAAAGGTGGATAGATTTGGTGAAGGATTATGGTTATTTTATCCATTATAATTCACAGAAAGTAAATGCAAAGTAGATATTTTAAGTCAAAAAGCTCCAAGTGAAAAAAGTGTACAAAAAGAAAAAGTAAGTACAAAAAATAGCTAGTATAAAGGTACACTCCACTATAGTAAAGCAAATTAAGGAAGAATAACTTAAAGACATTAAGTATGATCAAATGAAGAAAAAGGAAATGGCAAAAAAAGGAAGCCCATTTAAGAATTGATAATCAAGGAATAATAAGAAATAAGAGAAGAAATTTTGAAAAAGAAGCATAAATCATTATATACAATGCATCCAAGAGTGACAAAGAAGTATCAAGATTTGAAATGCATTTATTGTTAGGAAGGAATTAAAAAGATGCGATTGAATAAGTAATCAAGTATCTAACTTATCCACAAGTCAAAGAAAAACATCAATATCCAATAGGGCTACATCAAAACATATACATTCCTTAATGGAAATCGGAGAGTATCACAATGAATTTTATTACTAGATTATTAAAAACTAGTAAAGGCTATAATTCCATATGAGTGATTGTGGATTGTCTTACAAAAATAAAATATTTTTTACTAGTAAAAGTGACATATTCAACATCACAATGTGCTTAGATTCTCTTAAATAGGATCATAACTCTGCATGACATACCAATTACAATAATTTCAAATTAGGGGACATATTTCCATCTCATTTTTAGTAGTCATTTCAAGATGTAGTAGGCATGCATGTTATGTTTTAGTAAGGCATTTCACCCACAAACAGATAGACAATCTAAAAGGACTGTCCAAACATTGAAAAATATGCTTAGAGCCTGTACAATAGTTTGAAGGAAGTTTGGATAGAAATTTACTTTTAACAGAATCACATATAATAATAATAACTATTAAACAAGTATATAGATGGCTCCATTTAAAACACTTTATGGTAGAAAGTGTAATCACTAATAGGATGGTTCGTACATGGAGAAATAAAAATAATTAGATTGAATTTAGTAGAGGACCCAATTAATAGAGTCCAAATTATTAACGAGAGATTACATATAGTTCAAGATAGGCAAAAGTCTTACATAGATGCAATCAATAAGAATTGAAATTTCAAGTAGAAGAATGTATATTTTTAAGTGTTTTGCTAATGAAAGGAGTAATGTGCTTTGGAAAGAAGGGGAAATTAGCACCATGTTATGTTAAACTATATTTAATAATAAATACAATTTGAAAAATGGTGTATTAGTTAAATTTATCAAAATGCATAAAAAAGAATACATTTCATTTTTCCATGTGTCCACGTTGCAAAAATATGTTCCTAGTGAATCACACATATGAAAGAATTTGATTAGAAGTCAACTTACTTAAAGCAACTAGTTAAAATAATAGATAGACAAGTTAGAAAGTTGAGATCTAAACAAGGACCTATGGTAAAAGTGATTGGGGAAAAGTATGGAAACTAGGAAGCAACTTAGGAATAAGAAGTAGAAATGAAAGAATAAGGAAGTTTAAAAGAATCCTAGTTGCGAAACTAATCATAAATATGAGCATGATCACTCCTCATGCACTAGGATGGAAGAAAATTTAACTATTCTAATATCTTTTACATCAAATTCAAAATTACAAAAAAACAAAAATTGTAGTAGAAGATTCATGATTAAGTTCCATCCTTTTCTATAAAATGACTATAATCACATAAATTATTTAGTAAAATTTAAGTATAACCAAAAAAACTTAATAAAAAGTACTTGTTATGTCTATCATCACATTCATGAAATGTTTAAATAATTCCAATGCCAAAATTAACTATGTAAACAAATCTAGAGCAATAGGTGGAGAAAATTGACAATTTGTAAATACTTACTTGGAATGTTAAAATAAGAGTCATAGCCTTTACAACTTTGCCATCTTTGCTTGCCATTTTTCATATTGGTGTTGCTTGAATCAAAACAAAAGTGAATGTCTTTCAAAATTATTAATTAAATGATGCTTATTAAGAAGGAAAAGTGGATATAATGAAAGTAAATGAACCAAAAATTAAAAACTTATGACTCATTAGTACATTGATCACCTTTTAAAATTCCATTGTTTTTCTTTCAAAGCAAGTAGAATCTTGCACTATGTTTAAAACATATTTGGATATATAAATATTGAAAGAAACATAAATTGAAAATTTTTCAAAATCTGTTAATCACAACACATCATATCTTTGCATCCTTGCATTTGTTGTGTGTTTACATAAATAGTTTTGATAACTATATACATACTTGAAATGAAATGAATCTTAGTATCACAAACATTCCAACTTTAGAATAAAAGATTATTCCTAAACAACAAGAAATAACAAAAATTAGGTGCATGAAAAATATTACAACCAAGTTTACAAAAGCCTTAATATGACTAATCCTTCTAGGAACTCCTCCGTTTTAGTTATTTATAGGAAATACATGACCTAGTTTCCAAAAATTTCCTTAAGTAGATTTTAAGGATGATAGAGCAAGAATACCATTTTCTCTATTTACTATTAAGAGGCCTATAAAAGTGTCAAATTTTGTATCTTACATAAGAAAATTTAGACTTAGTCATACAAAGCAATTATGAATTCATAATATAATTCTAAGATATAACTAAAATATTATAAACACAATGAAAATGGGGGCAAAAGAATACTTAATACAATAAGTTTTAATATTTAAAGGTCTTATTCTATCATGCCAATTAATATAACATTTGAACCATGCTTAGGCCATATGCCTTTAGAACTTGTAAAAGATGCTACCATGACAATACTTCCATCAATATCACCATTTCCACCATGTACAACAATTACATATTGAAAAGAAACCACTAATAGTTAAGTTAATTATTATATAATCTAGATTACTCAACAACCATTATGCATACAATCTTTCATAATTCATTAAAGGGTTAAAAATAACATGAGTAAATTAGAGCAAACTCTTATTTGGTTAATATGAAGAATTGAAATATAAATGCAAAATTTCTATCAAAAAATTATAAATACAAAATAGACTTGTAAAGAAATGAAATAATCTTACTTTTAGTTAGTAGATCATTCTTTCCTATTTGCAATTAGTGATGTGTTTCGATTAGGAAGAATATGAAGAATACTAGAGAGAAAAAAACTTATAGAACTAATGGAATCAAATTCAAATATGCAATTTTTATAAATTAAAATAAAGATAAAAAACTTAAAAAAATTAGAAAAATAATATAAACAAATTCAAATTAGTATATGAACCTTAAAAGTTTAACTTAAATTAAACCATTCTAAAGAAAACTTTATTAAAAAAAAAAACTTAACACACCTAACATTAGAAACTTTTATAAACAATAGATACTAAAAGACTTCTTTCACACAAAAGAAAGGAAACAAGATAAGGATAGTATGAAAATATCATTTCTTCAATCAAACTAAAAAATTAAAAGAATAAACATACCATTTTAGGGAGTAGAATGAAACCTAAGTACCTATTGCCTAATAGAGATGAAGGAATAAATATAGCTATTAAATGGACTTTTTCAATTTGTTCATGGATAATCCATATTTATCGGCCCATAAATGGACCAAATTAAGTTCAATTCATAAAAAATTTGAACTCTTTAAATAGGAATCCAAGTCTTAAAGTTCATAAATCACAAACTTATAGATCAGGTTCATAGAATTTTTTTTAAAAAAATAATTTTAAATCTAAAATAACAATTTCAAATTCAAAAATGACACATTTAATATATTCACAATTCACATAAATAATTTAAGACTAAATAAAATATAATAAAAATTACTTAACTTTGAAATTATTAATTTAAAAACAAAATCATTAACTTAAAAATAATTTACTTAGGTTAAATTGATTAAAAAGATAAAAAAATTGAGTTTAAGAGTAAGTATTGGATTGGTTGGGTGAAAATTTGTATAATATATTAATTTTGTTTTAAGGTAAAAAGTTAATAAAAAATACAAACATGTTTGTAGATGGTCCGAGCCGGTCCATGTAAATTACAAACCCAATAGACCAAATCTCTTAAGGTCTACATTCAAATAAACTCACTCTTTATAAGTCCTAGTTTGCATTTTTTTATAGACTTGTAGACTCATTCATAAGTCCAAGCCCATTTCAACATCTTTAGGAATAAGTACGAAAATTAAGATGAAGTAGGGATGAAGGCAATGCTTAAGGGATGAAATGATAAGAGAATAATATGATTACTTCTCTCTTTTTTATAATAACAAAAAAGAGAACATGATCAATTTAGTTCAATTCTATTATAAGTAATGGGAAAAACTAATAGAAGGATTAAATTGATGTTAATATACAAAGGTTAGGACCAATTTGGTGTCACACTTATTTTTCAAGGATGAATTTATCCATTTTCTTATGAAAATCATTTTTAGAATTATGGTTTAGCTTTTGTTTATGAGCTTTATAAGTATAAGAATATAACATCCCTACCTTTTTTAACAAAGTTACTATAAAAATGTTTTTCTAACCACAAAAGAAGAGAAAAAAAAGGCAAGATGTGGAAGAAGGAAATTTTAAACATCAGTTAATTGATGTGAATTTATTATAGGTTAACTTTTCCTTATGAACTTTATTTATGATAATTAATGAACATGTTAAACAATATGCTTAAAATATGGTTTTGTAAAATTTTTATGCTTATTTTAATAGATAAGGCTATAATTACAAGTAAGTGCATAAGGAGGAAAAAAATTTTAATATCAATTAATTGATATGAAGGAAAGAACTAATAAGATGCTAACTGGTCAAGTCAATTATTATCGTAAGAGTCTATGTTATTCAACAATGATTATTATCACAACTTTTCCTTTTGGGATACCTTGTTTGCCATTATACCTTGCACACATTTGCAAGCTTATCTTATTGTAATTTATTCTATTTTTATTGTTGATGTCATATATATAAAGCAACTTTATGGATGTTTATTTCTCTTGTAAATAGACAATAATAGTGGTTGTATAAATGATAGATAATCAAATACAAAATTTTATTTATCTCATTTTACCCTATGTGTGTCACCTTCCTTTCCTTTTCCTTATGGATTATATTACAATCCAATTGAACTTTCCTTCACTTTAAACTTATGTTTTAAATTTTAAAAGTTTATGTTAGTAAAGGTAAGTAGCTTTAATTATTTGAAATTTTTTTTGTTTTATATCTTAAAAATTAATTAAATAAATTATTTGTATGAAAATTGAATGACATAGAAAGTTGAAGGATAATGATAATTTTAGAATAAGATTATTTTTTGTAAGAATTCTTTTTAAACCACACATAGAATAAAAAAAAATCTCTTTAAAATTATTTTTTTTTTACTCCACAATGTTTTGAATCATATTTTCTTTATCTTATTTCTTCACTTGTTCATCTAAACATAAAAATTATTTTTTTCCATTTTGTATTCACTTATCTAAGGGCTCAATGCATTTCATAAGCCAATATTAAAAATGCATTTCAATAAACAATACATTAAAAAGATCAAGTAAGAAATAGGCAAATTCATCCTTAAAACATTAATGTCACATCAAATTAAAGTTAACTTTATATTAGCATTAAGTAAGTCTTATTCCATTAGTCTTAAACAAAATTAGATCAATATGATGTCACCATAAAGTTTAAGACTAATTTAATGTTATGATTATTTTTCAAGGACAAATTTATCCATTTTTCCTACTAAAAATAAGACATTTTAAATTCCCTTGCTCATTACTACTTATATAAAGGTTGGGCTTATAACACTTAAGTTTACTCTTAGAGGTTTGAAAAATTTTTCATTGTACTTACCTCACATTTATTATTGTGTTTCTTTTTCATTTTACAAAGTCTAATCCCATATGTGAAAAGTTGCTACAATAGTTAAAGTACTCTTCTTATTTAGGTATTCTCTTATACAAATTAGTACCTACAAACATTAAATAAAATGAAGTAAGTCATAAAGATTTAATGAGTGAGGCTACATACAAACTATTCTGGAATTTTATTCAATTTAGCATTTTTCATTTCTATTTTTGTGAACCTATTGTTGTCCTTCTTTTATTATGCGTATATTTGGTCCTTTATACTAAACATTTATGCAATTTATATGTTTCTCTATTACATATTAGTCCAATATATATTTAACTCATATGTGATGTCCTTATATTCATAATGTCTTAGCATGCAACATATATTTACGTTCATGGATATGCATATATATACGAACATAATAGAATTTTAAAATTATTAATTTGACTATCCTTTCCTAAGGACCACTCATGTAATTGATTTGATTTAACAATATACAATTAAGAAAATGGTTTTACCTCTTTCCTAGTTATATGTTTTTTAAAACTTCAATAAAAAGATCCAAGCATGCCTCTTCTAAAGTTAGTTCGTATAATTGACCTCTATTACATATCTTTTTATGCTAGTAGTGATATATGGTGGCAATTTTAGAGAAGAACAAAAAAAAAGAGGGTTATTTTTCATTATTAGCTTAACAAGTAAGCACATGTGTTTTGATAGCTGATGACTACAACTTTTGTAGTCACTATTGTCTATTTCATTATTAGGGTTCTCTATAACACTTATAGATTTACTTTTATACTCATCTTATGACTTGCCTATCAAGCAAGTTTGTATACAATCCTAATAGGATTTTTTTAGGAATCTTAATTAAAATAAAATAACATTTTAAAAATTTCTCAATAAATAAACAAAGAAACAAATAAATAATCTCTAAAATATACCTTGATGAAATAAATTAATAAATAAAATTTTTATTTATTATTTATTTCTATGATGTATTATCCTAATAAAATAAATAAATAAACTCTTTATTTATTTCTTTTTTATCAAATATCTTATAGTTGAATTATTGATTATCTCATAATTGAACTAATTTTTTCTAAATATAAAAATATGAATACATCTGATCTTATATGTGATTCCTTAAGTTCATTGTTAAACTAGTTATGAGCTACGATTCCATTAAACTACTTTTATTTAATATTTAGAATTAATCTTATTAATTTTAACCCCTTATTTGGCAAGATTAAAAATAAAATTTTATTTCATTTTCAAATGAACTTTTTTAAAAAATGATGTTTAGCTTTAAATTAAAAAGGATTTCATTTCATTTATAATTTCTATTTTAATTACATTAGTGTCATTATGAAATTCATCTAATTTAGCAAGAATTTCACTAGAATTCATTTTATTTAGCCAAAAAAATATTTTATATAAAAGTTTTACACTCTTTCTAGCAATATATTTTATATAATACCATCAAATTTTGTTTTTTAATTAAAATATATATATATATATTTAATGCATTCCAAATCAAATAACCGATTTGCAAATGAATTAAAATCATTAGTTTTTATAAAGTTTTCAAACAATAGGGTTCACTTATAAATGAATTGGAATCATTTCTATTGAAATGAAATGAAATGAATTCTAAAAAAATTACATACCAAATGAAGCATAAATCTCAAAATACATGATTAATTTCTAGCAACATGTCATAAACTAGTTAACATGAATTATCAATATGAAACTTTTCAATTGTAATTATTATGTAGCATAATTCATTCATCATACAACCGGTTAAACTTAAGCCATGGTATATTAGCTGAAACCTTAGTCATTCAACTACTATTATCCAATCCAGAATTCATGCTAATATGAAACATAAAAAAACATTTTTTTAATTCCACCACATCTTGGCCAAGGATTCCTAAGTTATAATTCATAAGATAATATAGGACATTATCTTCTCTTTGTGAAAAGTGATGAATTCCTTATTAACATTCATAAATCTTCATATATAGTAAAGTTATACCCAATAGAAGTCATCTAGTTAACTCATAGGAATCAAGATAATATTAAAATATAACATACCATATATAATATTATTATAATACCTCAGGGTAAAGGGTCAACTTTGCACTATTACAACAAAAGAATTCCAATTTGACTTATCTGCATATGAGTTCTTAAATGGGTCAACTCTGTAACTCCCTTACTTATCAACGCCTTATTCCTCATTTAATAGATAATTATTACATACTAATTTACCATCTGCTCTAAACCAATTCAGAATATCTCAAATTTCTGTATTTCATACAACATGAGCAAGAGTCATATAATTATACAAAAAGAGTTCAACTTACAATTCGTACATCCATCATATACAATATCACCAACTATGTAACCATTTTTTTTTTTTACATTTACAACTTCAAAACATCATTGAACTTTATCATGAGAGCCTTTGAAAGCATCACCTGGAATGGTTAGTAACAATACAGAAAAACATAAGAAACAAAGTTTCTCAGTAGCTAGCTATTGCCATAAAAATACATCAAGCCATTCCAGATCCTTAAGCAAATAAAACATACGTTTCAAAATCAATTAATCATTTATCATCATATTCAATACTATACCATTGTAAGAAATATGCACTGCACACAGCAATCATCAAGCCCATTCAAGGACTTATATCAATATCTAGATGGCCATCACAGATAATCGTACCTAGGCCTCACATAGCAAGTCACTGTCTTCCCGGGGTACTCGAGCCAAAGGCCTAACACAGTATCACACTGTCTTCCCGAGGTTTCTGGCCATAGGTACCGTACACAACAATTGCACTATTATCCCCAAGGATCTCGAGCCATAGGCCAAACACAGTATTCTACTGTCTTCCCGGGTTGTGCTACAACAATTGCATTATCATTCCGGGGATCTCGAGCCATAGGCCAAACACAATATTCTACTGTCTTCCCGGAATGCGTGCACAATAATTTCATACACATTCCATACAATGGCATAAAATACAGAAAATCATGTAAATAGAAAACAGCTTAAGGATAAAGCTAGCTACCTTTTACAAGCTTCCAATGTGATGTTTCCTTTGCCCTCACTAAAAACTCCTTTATAACTCCCCTTGCCTTTCCAATTGTCACTCCTTAGTCTACATAAATACACATCATAATTCTTTATTAGAACATCATCATTTTCCTTAAATCTCATATATGCTTTACTTCCTCCACATTGATAGATGCACATATGCATACTTAGATGCTCTATACTTTGTTTTCAATCTTTGAAATGACATATATGAGCATTAGAAAAGGATCCAAAGGCAAAACCATGCAAATCCTGAAGAAAACAAGCCAAAAAGTTCACTTGACAAAGTACACGAGGTTCCCATACCCCGTGTTCAGGGCCGTGTTCCTTACTGGATCACTTCAAGGCTTCACTGGGTTACTCGACAAAGAACACGGGGGTGAACACGGGCAGTGTTCTACCCCGTGTACCTTACTGCCCTTCAGTTCTGAAGTAAACACGGAGAGTGTTGCACCCCGTGTAGCACACTGATCAGCCTTCGACGAAGTACACGGGGTACAACACGGGCCGTGTTCTATCTCGTGTACATTACTGATCCTCCAAAAATACATTAAACAGCTAAAACTCCTTCCTTCCTTCTTTTCCATATTCATGGTTTTGGCTTCTCAAAAGGGAAAATGCACACAAACACTTCCACAATTCAAAGTTTCATCTTCCATAGGCTTTATAATTCATAAAAATTATTCTAACTTCATCAATTTAGCTAAGTTCCAAACATATCATACCAATTCTACACATGCACCATTATACCTCTAAAACCCAAGTGTGAACATCATGGTTTCTTATTGTTTTTACACCAAACCAAAGCTATAGATTAACATAACAACATCCAAAACACCATTAAACATATTCAAATCATCCTAAACTCCATGTTCAATCACCCTTGACCACACCAACCTCAAGTTTTCAATAAACTACAAATAGTACATTAAAGAGCTCTTAGAGGAGAACATTTTTACCTCTTGGTGCAACTTGAAAATCCTCACTTGGAGCTCCCCAAACTTAATCAAACTTGAGCTTTTCTTCAATCTAAGCACACCAATGGATAGAACTTGGTGAGAAGAGCAACTTTCCTTTCTACACCTTAGCTTGAATCTTAGTATTTTTGGGTGAAAAAGCTAAGAGAAACTTTTCTCTCTCTTCCCTCTCTCTCTCTCACGTCTTAAGCTTCTTTCATGGAGGTTCTGCAGCTTTTTGGAGAAATGGAGAAGAAGGTAGAGTTTTCATGAAGCTTCTAGGGGCATTTTGATCCTTTTTGAAATTTCTAAGGGTATTTTAGCCCTTTTTCACCAATTAGTAAGGCTATTCTTGCCATTATTTTTCTAAAAATGACACTTGTCATGAGTCTATTGGTCACACTAATTAAAATCACATATTGCACCCCAAATTCTTGGTTATTCATATTAGATCCTAAATTCTTGATTATTTTCACTTTAACCACACCCGATTCTGCATTTTTACAATTTAGTCCATAGGGTTTCTGTCTGTTTAAAATTCCTTACACTGTCAGACTTAGACAACTTCCCCTTTTTGGGTTTTCCAACCTCCTCTAATCATTTATACTGCTTATGAAAATAAATTCTTTTCCCTACTATCCTTTTCCTTCAAAATTTCGTTTACCTTACACTTAATTCCCTTCAACTTAAAATTCACCCACCAAGCTAATTCAAACGTGCTCTTTGCTTCTATGACCTTAGAATTTAGAGATTCAAATAATAGAATTGAAAATTTGGGACATTACAAACTCAGTGAACTCATTCATCTAATAAGCACTTACATATGTGTTACACACACACACACACACTAGTGTCACCATACTAATGTTCATGAAACAAGACATCCTCTCACTGGAGCATGCATCATATGTAGAAATATATTTGAGTCATTAATGTCCATTTCTAATAATTCTATGACTAGTAGCATTTTAAGATCTTAGCTTGTAAAGAATATATTTCATGATCATTATCATTATGCATTACCATATTTCATAAGCTATCTTGATCTTTGAATTTTATCAAACATAAATAATAAGTAAATATTTGATTAAGAAAAATAAATCCTTTTTTATTAATAATTGATTGCAAAAAAAAGTTATAAGAAGTGTCCTACTACATCACATGTAATTGGCTTGTATGGCATAACTTTAACATGTGTAACCACACATGGCTTGGATTTTGTTCATTTTTCCACTTAGGTTTCATAACACCTCTTTTCCTTACTTTCTTAAATGAACAAATTTTACCTAAATTCTTAAGATTTCAATATGGGTAAATTCTAATATATTCTTTACAAATTAGATGTGAAAGATTTAGCTTAATAAATTCTCCTTGAGTATAATCACATTTTATAGATGACTTCCTTTAAAAAAAAGCAAGTGGATTTAAGTAAAACTTTACTAAAATATGCAACCATTTATATTTCAAGGAGAACTTCTATATTTTATTATTATTATTATTGTTGTTGCTAACATTGTTATTATTACTAGAACTTCGAAACTCATACATTCTAGGAATTGTTTTCCAAAAACTTTTTCTTTAACTTAATCATAAAAACCCATGAAACACTTAAGAATATTATCCATGCATGATAATTATTCAATATTTTCTTATTATTAGTATCTAATGTACACGTTACAATGCACCAAAATTAATCAAAACTAGTATGCTAAAAGTATAATGCTGTATAGTGGCACAACCAAGTTGTACCCTTAGTGATTCTTTTGATTATATCTTTTCTAAATGACTTCCTAACAATATCTACACAATAGTTAAGTTATTGATGCAATAAAAATTAGAAAAACTAATGCAAACAACATGAAAATGCAATGAAATAGAATGCTAAACAAAAATAGAATGCATTATACAACTTGGTATATACTGTTTATATAATTATGCAATAAGAAAATGCAGAATTGAGGGGTTTGGTTGCACGAAATTATAGCAAAAGTAATAAACTAATCAAGCACAAAATAGAAGCAAAGCAGAATTAAAATAGAAAAAAATTCAATGGAATCACATAACTAATTCAAGTAATTGAAAACTTTAAGTTGGATTAATCATAAATTAATTAGAGTTTGAATTTTTCTAATTAATTCTTTAATCTTGAATTACTTGGAATTCCTTCAATAATTCATGAGTTCTATGCTAGACAATTACCTAGGATTTGATCAATTAAGATTAGCTGAATTAAGAAATTGTTATAATTCCTTCACTAGATCGAAATTGATTTATAAATAAAATTCAATTGATTTAAGAAATCAAATTAGAAATCTACAAATTAATCCCTTAACCTTTTGTCCCTATGCATAAAATTATGATTTATCAACCACAATTTCATATCAAAGTAGTAAAGAAATAAAAAATCACAAAGGTGAATATCAATTATATCAGATTAACATTCAACACAAGCAGCCTCAAGAATTCAACATAAGTAAATAGGGAAAGAGGAAAATTAATTAAGAAAAGTAAACATTATAAATCACAATCTCATAATCCTCAAGAAGAGAGCATCAAACTCCTTGAATCAACCACAAATTTAGGCTTCCATTGATGAAAAGCAAAGAAAGCAAGAAGAATAAGAAAGCTATCTACTAAGTTTTCTATGTAAAGTTTGTGTGTAGAATGTCTCTCTTTAGCCCTCTTTGCCTCTTATATAACCTAATTTACCTAAAACCCTATTGAACTAAGATTAGATGACTCTTAGGATTACAATAATAAGGATTTCCTAATTTTTAGAAGCCCATACCTATATGTAACAAGTCAATTAAATCCATCAGATAAATTAGTGAATTCCCGAAGGTTTGACTTCTAACTAGATTTTGATCATAAAATCAATGTAATTTGGAAAACCCATAAACATCAAATTTGTAGGTTTGTGTCTTGTGAGAATTTACGCACTAGTTTCAGGTTAATCAGACCTTTATAACTCCAGATATGGCCTAAATATAGAAATGAGTTCGATTGGAACAGAGACATGACCTCAACTTCTCAGCCACATATGACCTTTGGAATGCCTAAACTAGGCTTGGACTAAAATATAAAAAGTGATATTTCTCTCTTTTAACTTTTCAACAATATAAAATTTGCATCAATCCAATATTTAGAGCCTAAGATATGACTGAAAAGCAGGAACAAGGTCAAAATCTAACATTTATTGAATAAATTCACAATATTATAAAATTGACCACAATTTATAAAACAAGGCCTAATTAGTGAAATTAAACAAATGTAACACTTAAGTTCTTAATGATTTGATTCCCTTTCCCTAACTAGAAAATATTCTCTAAACTTCCTTCAGGTCATTCTTTTGTATTTGCTTTTAGGTGACGGTCTCATAGTGTGGGTTAAAGAAGAATGAAAATATAATAACCTTGAGAAGGAGAAGTGATTTTAATTATTCTTGGGGAAATAAGAAGAAATGAGAGAATTTTGTATTTAAGAAGGGAGAAAGTTATGCGAAGAGAGTGCGATAGTGGGTATATGATTCCCAAGTGAGGTTTCTCATTTTATCATGAAAGATTATCACTTTCACCCAAGGTTAATCTCAATCTATCACCATTTATTACCTTAAAATCCTTTGACACTTTCCCATCGGCCTTAAAATAATGATATGGTAAAGAATTTATAATAATTCTAAAACACCCTCAACATGCATTAGCTATTTAGATGTCTAGGGTAATAGTGGTGTTTGTTGTAGACTTAGTCTTCAAGTTTAAACTACTTTAAAAGATGGAGTGGAGTTTATTTTGGTAAGAAAAGACCCTACTTAGGTCCTTTTTTTAGAGGAATTTGAATGGGCTCCTCATTTTGGCCAATAAAGATTTTTTTTTTACATCCAAATTTTTACCATCTTCCAAACATATTAGGCCTTACATGCCCATTTGTTCTCATAACTCCCATATAACTTCTTGGTGACCTAAAACCACTAGATTTCCTTATTAATATGAATATCCTTTTTTGACTCAATTGACCTATGATCTAATGTTATTACAAAACTTTAAAATTTAAAATATTTTCTAAATTATTTCCATGTGAAAATAATAAATTAACAAAAATAAATATAGAATGAAATTTTGCATAGATAATTATTAATTATTTGAATAAATTTGATATAAAAATTTTGTTAAGATTAGTTGAGGAAAAATGGATAAAATAAAAGGTTTAAAGATTTAAAGTGTTTAAATGTGAGTATATGAGTATGAAAGAGATTTAGGATACTTTCCCTATTTTGTCCTTGCCTTTGTTTCCCTTTTTATCCCTCTATTTTAGCTAATCCTCTATTTCTCCAACACTAAAATCCCTAAAAGCTTATTCTTTTCCAACTTTTTCATTTCTTATTCTTGATTTAGAGCAAAAATGGAGTCAACCTTTACCAAATTCTTCATATATTCATGGTAAGGACACCCAAACCTCCATTAATGTTATGTTTTTCTTCAATTTTTCCTTTATATTTAGTAGAACTCAAGTATTAAACTCAAAAGGAAAAATTTTAAATCTCATACTTATTTGTTTTAAATGATTAGGAACCAACAACTCTCAATTCGAGCTTCTAAATATCACTTTCAAGTAAAGTGAGTGAAGTTTCTAGACTTAAAGACTAAATTGAAATAGTTTAGATTGAGTTGAGGTTTTTATGTTTTTGATGATTATAAGTGGAATGTCTTAATTTGTGATACTTAATTTAAGTTTGATGTTGAAAATGGTACAAATGAGGTAATATATATGTATGTATTAATGATTTGATGGGATTGTTGGCTTAATAAATGAACTTGGTTGGAATTTATGCCATATGAATAATGCTTTCACATTTCATAAGAAACCTAGTGTAGTTAACTACACAATTGACTATATACTCAAGGACCAGCTTCTAAGTAAGCATAGTCAATTACCATGTTATAGTATCACTTTCAGGCTTTTATAATTAACTAAGCCCTTAAAGAGTTACTTTTGGTAACTAAATAGTTAACTATGAGTATAGTGGACTACATAGTCAATTAGACCACTATTTTTAGGCAATCCATAGTTAACTATAAGTTTGTTCTCTTACTTTTTGGAGGGGTATAGTTGATTACAAAATTAATTAGGCTTCAAGAAGTTATTCTTAGATAGTGTATAGTTATATATATGGTCGACTATCACCCTAGTATTCTTAATAAGTAATTCCTTTTCAATTGTTAAAGAATAAGATGAGTATCTTTATCTTAAAATACAAATGTTATGCAATAAAAGTAAGGATGAATGTCATGACCTGATTCTTAGGTACTATAATTGGTGTAAAGACACCTAACTAGTAACTAGTTGCCCTTATAAGCCTTTAAGACATTTCTGACTCATTTGCCTTTTCAACTATATTAAAAATATAAATAAGCATTTATAGAAAATAAGACTAATTGCACGT
This sequence comes from Sindora glabra, assembly GCA_020226215.1. Lineage (NCBI taxonomy): Eukaryota > Viridiplantae > Streptophyta > Magnoliopsida > Fabales > Fabaceae > Sindora > Sindora glabra. The sequence goes on along the minus strand of CM035226.1, from coordinate 74,815,590 downwards.
GCATAAGGAAATTCATAACATAATTTATATATACTAAAGATATTTTTTACAAGAGTACATAATTTTTGAAAGCATAAATTTTACACATAAATACTATCAAAAGAAGTACCTTTAATTAGCACCATCCTATTTCCATTCATTGTCTTCCTCAGTATCCAATTCCATGGATGAGGAAGAAGAAGTTAGTATATTGACCGAACTAGAACTACTAACTATGTTTTTCAATGAATATGATTATTGAACAACATTAACTATAAAAAGGCTAGATTTAAAATTTATTTTTTGAAGCTTTACAATATAGTCTACTCAAGGACTAACTAAAGACACTTGTAATATATAATAAAATATTATTTAAAAGATACCCCAAGGTGAGAGGAAAGTTTTGGTATAGGTTTTAGTCATATTTATAGGATCTATATTCAATAGAAAAAATGTAGGTATTAGAAATAATCAATGAATGGCTACGCTTCTCCTTTTTCTAGAAACTTTTCACCATAATAAATCAAATAATAATAATAATTGTTTACAAAGTATTGGAAATAATCAATGAATGGTTACTTTTCTCCCTTATTTATCATGTTTACAAAGTTTGTTAGAGAGAATGACAATAATTAATATATAAGTTTCTCTTTATATCTTTGATCTAACCTTATCTCCTATCACTCTAAGTATATAGCCATCAACTTTATCCCTTCAACCTTTCTTATGCTTCTCATTCTTCAGGATAAGCAATAATAAAATGCTAGTCATAGCATTAATTACTCATTTCATTGAATATGGTCAAAATACTATGCTATAAAAGTTTTGTTAACAAAATTTGCCATTCTCATGTACTCAAATTTTATAATCACATATCATTATATCCAAGGTTGATATATAACCTTCCCATTTTCTATATTATAAACTTTAATTTCTTAAAACATTTCTTAACAAGAATAATCAAACATTTAACTTGCTATGTAGTATGAATATTCTCATAGTCTAGTGCTTTTTAGGCTCCTAAATTAATTTAAATTTTTTACCAAAATTTTATCTAATGCTTTTAACTTATTACTATCCATCAAACATCAATTTTCTTACAATTTTTTCATTCTTGAGTATTGTTCATATAGTACCAAAATTATAAAATTCAAAATAAGATAACACATGAGTATTTGCAATAAAATCCTTTTTTTAATATTCAAATCACTTTCAATCATCACTAAATTTTTAAATAACATCCCTAACATGTTAAATGATGGAAAAATTAAATTGTTTCACAAAAATATCATATTCATACAATTCATACAGAACCAAAAACTTAAAATTGCTAATTCTAGGCAATTTTGGAGTTGGTATGAAAAAAAAGCCTTCTTGGCATCCAAATTAATTCCAATTACCACCAAATTTTTATGTAAGCTTGTAAACATGTTAATAATAAAATAAAATTAATTATTTTAATTTTTTTAATCAAATTATGCGACAAACAATACCTAAATTTAGAATATAGAATCTAGAATTTTGTTTTGAGCTCTTGTAAACCAAAACTCCTAATTCTTTCCACGCCTATCCTATCACTATCTATAACATTAATATATTAAAAATTGAAATTTTAGCTATTATTAAGTCTTGATTCTAATGAATAATAAAAAACATACCATTATCCTCCCTTAACAATTTTGTTTCTAAACCCAACATAATCTTATTATCTTCCCTTAAAGAAAAACTTAATGAATCTTCTTTTACCAATCTTTGCACTAAAAATACCAATGTTATATCATTATATTATCATTTATATAATACCAAAACATAACTATACAACATCATAACTTAACTTAACACCTATAATAGTATATATCACCATAATCTTTATTTTTCATGAGAAAGCTTAAAGGAACAAGAGATAGTTGCTACTTACCTCAAATTCTTGATTCTCTAACTTTTCAAAGACCTTTTAGAGTAGCAAATTCACTAAAATAAACTAAGTTTTAAGAATCTTAAAGAGAAAACTTCTATAAAAACTTAATGAAGATGAAGGAAAATATAAGTTACCTTACAAAAATTACATGGAATCACTTCGAGAACTTTTTAGAAAATTAAAAAAACCTATTAGAGAAACCTTAGGAGTACATGGTTTTTGGGCAGAAGTTGATTAAAATTTTTACCTCAAAATGACCTCAAAAGCTTTATATAAAACCCTAGTCTAGGTTTTTTTTATAAGCTTCTTTTTATTATTTTTTATAAAAATATAATGATAATTTGGCACATGGGGCATGGATATTCAAGGTTGAATTCAAAATATAATTTTCTTAAAACCATTTAAATTTAGCTAAATATAATATCTAGAAACAAACACTAATAAATATCTTTAGTTTTTTACTTATTCACTTAATTGCCATTGGCTTTCTCTAAAAGCTTGGATTTTGTTTGGGCCTTATTTTTCTAGTTTGTAAAATTGACTTTAGCCCAAAAAAAAGTTAAGGCAAACTAGCCTAAATGAATCAAGATGATTTATTTCAAATTTGGGTATAATATTAAGGTTTTTAGGATACCTAAGTTCCTAATTTCCTATTGGGTATTTATATAATTTTCGTTAACTTAAATGTTAGGTTTTTTAATTATATTTTAACCTACACTAGTGTCTAATATATTTTTTTACAAAAATTCTAGCTATACATACCTTCAAATTATTTTTATAATTTACCTAAATTTCACCCTATTACCTTATCGGGTTTTTGTTAGGGCGGTTCCTAGTCAATTTTTTTTTTTAACTTTCTTGCTTTATTTAAGGTATTATAATGAATGGTTAATATGTGACCATGCAAAAAAGTATAGAGGTGTTGGTTTATAAAACATGATATGAATTGATTTAAATTATGATGATTGAATTAAATGTGTTTGAATAATTAAGGAATCAATATGGTGGCATATTGATGACTATTGTGAATCAAACCAAATTTGGTAAATGTTTGTGAAAGGATAAGGATGACAAGTTAAAAGAAAGTTTACTTGCCTTTTTGAATTTATTGCTTATAAAATGTTATTAAAATGTTCTCCTCAAATTAGAATTATTATAATTTGATAATGTTTATATGTTGAGTTGTGAATTGGAAGTAAGTGAGCTTATGAGCTTTATTTTTATTTTTTCTACACAATATTTACCTAATTACTATTAACTAAACTTGGTATTGTTGTAAATAATGTGATTAAAGGGGGTAAATCTAGTTTGTAAAAGCTAATTTTTTTTTATAATGTATTGATTTTAGAATGTCTATTCATTAAAACCTAGACTTACCCCTTCATTTTTATTTTATTTTATAGGGACATAGGTTGAGTTTCCATTGCCACCACCTCAAAGATGAACTTTCAAGTAACTTCTAGTATGACTAAGCAAAACAATGGATTTTTTTTTTGTAAATAGACATATAGGGTTTTGTTTTGTAAGAGTCAAGGGTAGGGATATAAATTTATCTCATTTTGAGTTAGTTAGGTTAGCTTATTCTTAAACTTACATAGATTATAAGTAGATCTAACTTCTCTTTATTGTTAAATTATTTTAACAAATGAAACTTGGTTATTTTCCTTTTGCTTTTTAGTCATTTTTTTATTATCATTTATATGTTTTAGTATACTAATAAGGAAAACAAGTTTAGCTAGTGGAAACCTAGTAATAAGGTGGTTTCACTCTAGTCATGATTAGGGTTAAGTTTTAACAAAAGCAATATTAAAGGATAGCTTAGGTTTTTCTCAATAGGATGAGGCCCTAAGTTTGGTTAATTAGGCTATATCAATATGATGGTCAAATATGTGTTGATTGAAATTATACTAGTAGTATGTGTGCACTTAGGATCACATACATCAGTATTATTTCGATGACCTTATAATGCTTATTAATATTAGTGGTGGAATTTCCTTATAATAAATTGTTTGATAATGATTCAATCTTTATCTAATTGTTTAAAAAACTTAATGAATTAAGCAATGGTAAATACTTGAAGTTAGATGTCAACTAATGAACCTAAGCATGAAGATTCATTCATGGGTTTGCGAGCTTAAAGTAAAGGTAGGAAAAGAGGGAGGATAGCAAGCAGCAATTCCTTCCTTAGGCTACAAACTTTATGCAATAAATTATGAACCAAGTTATTAGGGGTCTCGATTAGAATTAAAGGCGTTATCTATATAGGAACCAAGATAATTGTAATAGATATCATGATCACGAGAGGAAGCATGAATAAAAGAGTAACTCTCCTGAAAGGGATGTGAAAAATAAATTCTATATAATGCACAAGTTCCTTAAAGATAAACCATCTAGATATTCTGGTACTAATTCGATTATGAATCCTTATTAGTTTTTAATAATATCTCAAGTTTAAATTTAAAGTTTGTTACTTGTGGACAAGTATTTATTTATTCAATTAATATTTAATTTTAAATTATTTTTCATGTTAATGGTTTTGAAACATTGAAAATAATAATAATAATAATAATAATAATAATAATATTTGAAAAATATTTCTTTTTGCATGACCATAATTGATTTAAGATTGAATTAAAATAATTTTTAAGGTGTGAGGATTTATAAAACAATTTATGGGTATTTGATGAATTATTTTTGAGAATTTTTGAAAGTTTGAAATAAATTTATTTTTAAATAGCCATTATTAACTTGGGGCTTATCTAAATATTCTTTCTAAAGATTTATCAAGTAATTTATTTGTATTTGATAGATCTTTTTTGTGAATGGTGAAAGTTGAAAATAATTTGAGTAAACATGGGTACAAATGATTTATGAAATAAATTATTTATATTTGATAAATTACTTTTAAGGATTTTAAAATTTTAAAATAATTATTTTAAAACCTTTAAATTTATTGGACTATTTTGAATATGTATTTGCATGCATGTATCAAAGAAAGAAGGAAAATAGTTAAGTTGGAATTTTCAATAAATCAATTTATATGAAGATAGACTTTTGTCAATTAAAAGGATGGCTGAGATTTAATCAAAGAGAGGATTTATAATAAGGGGAGAAGCACTAAATCAACACCTTTAGCTGCTTTTTTTTTTTCATTTCTTCTTTCCATTTCCGGAAGCTCCCTCTCTCTCATGAGCCTACCGCCTCTCTCCCATTTTTTCTGGAATTCTCAGCGACTATTTTCTTTTCTCACACACATTTACCCGATTTTGTCTCTCTTTCACTCTTTTTCTTCTATCTTCTCCCATGTCACTACCACCCTCGTAAGCTGTTGTCCCTATTCATTCACTTGGCGCTGCTCACCTCCAGCATTAACGTCGTTAGCATGGCAGCTCGATTCTTTGTTGCAGCTTTTCCCCACGCAATGATTTCCTAGTGAGCTAAAGAAAACTAGTTGAGTTTTGGTTGGCAATTTTGCAGCACCCAATCACCATGAGCTGTAGGAGTTTCTAGCGTACTATTGAGAAAAGCTTCTAGACAGTGGCTAGGCAGTAATAAGGCAGCCATGCTTTCTCTTTAAGCCGCCAGCAATCTGCTGCTTTTTCAATACTAGGGAACTTTGATCAAGTGTCCCTGGTGTGGGAACTGGCTTTATATACTAGAGAAGAGCTTTAGAAATCTGGGTCATCTAATGCTGAAACCAAGTCCCAAGTTTCGTTTCTTTTCTTGTAAATGGTTTTCTTACCTATTGCCTAAATGAGCACTATTTAGTTTTTAGGTACATGTGAGGACATTACTAATGACTGTGAATAACTCATTTTAAGGTTCATCTTAGTGGTTCCTCTAATTTTAGCATCTGAAGTATATACTCTAGCGAAAAAGTACTATTAGGGTGTAAATGATGAATAAATAATGGATCATAAACGATATGACAATGATATATGTATGAAAAGTAAGATTTTTACATTATGGAGAGTTAATATATCATACTTGTAATATTTTTTTAGATATTATGCTTTATGATTTTGAATAATTTAGAGATCTATTTGGAAAACTCACTTTTGTTTGTATTTGAAATAAGTGATGATAGATTAAAAAAATATAAATTATATGCTATAAAAAGCTAAGATAGAATAGTTGAAATATAAATAGGATATTTTGTTTCAATGATGTAGTAGATTCATGCAATAATCAAAGAAAACACATTTATGTATAATTGAGATAGGTGATGATAGTTGAAAAAGCTATGGTCTTTATATCATAAGATATTTAATTATCATGAGTAGAATTATTTTACAATGTTTTCAGTGGTAGTTATTTGTTTTAGAAAAAAGAACCCATTTTTACAAGTATTTTGAATTATATGATGATACATAAGGAAAATATGATTTCTATATTGTAAAATCCTAGAACAATATGAATATGGTATTTTACAATATAAGATTTTCATATTTTGATTATTTTATGCTCAGTTTAGAAAAACTCATTTTTATTATCTTATTTGGATAAATGATATAACAATGATAAAATAATAAATTGGGACTTTAGAATACTAAGTTATTATACTTAAAATACTTTTATATCATAAAAGTTAATATTTGGCCATCTAAGTTAATCTAAATAAATCTTTAAAATGAAGTATTTAACTACGTAAGTTTATATTTGGAAATATAAGAAGCTAATAATAAGAAATACCACCATATTATGATTTGGAACTTGATCTGCAATACTGAGAAAGAAAAGTAAATAATATTTTCATATTTATGATATTATTATAGATGTTGGACTATGGGGAAAATATCAAAGGATAAATATGGGTGCTTCTCAAGGATTGATTAACGTTATTAGGTGAGTATATATCTAACCACATCTTAATGTCATATTAAAAAATAGTTTAAATATTGTAAATTATATTCTTTTACTTGATAGTATAGATTTCCTATTCATGTATATATATTCAATATCGTGACATAAGAATGATTAGTTGTTTAAGTAAATATTAATTGATTAAAGATCACAACAAAAGTGTAATGGTAGTATTTATAACTAATGATGGATTATGATTAAGTTCTTTTTTTACTTATACTCTAAGATTTATAGTGTTAATTATGCCATAAGTGGCATTGATATTAGAAATGTGATGGGGCCATGTCATGACCTTTCCTCATCATGATCGGTGTGAATCTCATTACCAGTTTCCACAAGTCTTAACTATTTTTCACTTTTTTTTATCTAGTGAGAGTCTCCAAATTTCAAAGGGAATTTAAAATTTCACTTTAAGTTTTTTACATAAAATAGGCAAAGTCCCTTCTGTTTTAGACACTTCCTGAGGACCACATGCCCTAAATATAAAACTTGTTTAATTTTTAAATATGACAACATTTAACATTCACATAATACTATACAGATTCAAACTTATTCATAGAGGAACCATTCAACACATTTAATGCTAAATTAACAACATTTCTATCTTCAATGCTGATTCTAATTTCAAATGAAAGCTAACTATTAAATATTCACTTTAGGTGGTCTTTGCTTCTCCATAAATACAATAAGACTCAAATCTTAACATAAAAATATTAAAGATTAATAGACTGAGTTCTAACAACTCAGTGAGCATATATCTACCATTACTTGCAGGTGATTAACTTTATAACTAATAGTTGCAGTTTAATCGTATACTAAATTAGAAAATTCTCGCAAACCTATTTCTTGAATTCTCTAAGTATATGAAACTATATCCAGAAATATGAGTTCACCTGCATATGACTAACTAAAACTCTATTTTTATATCATAATTTATAGAAATTTCAACTATCCATTATTGCACAACATCGGAATCGCATCTCATACTACCCATGCTGGGTAGACAATACAATCACAATAACCATTTAGGCTTAAATGCACACAAATTATCACAATTACATCATCAATAGAAGTTAACCACAAACAATCCTATTATGTTACATTTCTTGAATACAGTATCATGCATATATGCACTCTATAATACCAAGGTCAATTCTATACTTTTCTCACTTGCTAGTCAGGAATTTCCTATCCGACTCTCATATCATTACTATATCTTTCATGACTGTCTGCTAAGAATTTTCCATCCAGCTTTCGAATGACCACTTCATCATATATCATAATATTTGACGTCATTACTCTAGTATAATTCACAATTCTCCATTGCCTCCTAAGGCTCAATTCATAATAGAGTAGATCCTCTAGAGCTTCATTTTATATATATATCATCAAATCCAATACAAGACTGCATGGTAACTATTCCATAATTATAGGTAGTCAAAGCATTCAACACAATCACAATATGATCTATTATAATTTTATCATTACCAGTTAGATAGTGACTAATAACCACATTACACTTCCGTTGCGCATTCTAATTAACGAACACTCTTAATGGCTAATAGTTCTTATACCACAAAACTAAGTTCATATAATGGATCTACAATATATATTACCAATAAGAAGAATGTAATTAAGTCATATATTAAGATAAAGTCAGGGGGTGAGATATATACTCACTTGGTAACGATGATCCACTTTTAAAAGTTCTAAATTCAGCTCTTTCTCATTTTTCCTATTCGTAATTTACAAGCACAATTCGTAAATAAATTATACTCCCTATTTATCTCAAATTCGTTATGTATCATAATGTATGAATATTCTAAATATCATAACTTCATATTTGAACTATAGTATAAGTTGTAATTCATCAACTTTCCTTAGGTAATCATAAGAAATCAAGCTTGTATTGAAATGTGGATATTCCTAAGTTTAACCATATAGTTGAAATATTAAAATTTAATATTGTAAAAAGTATCTATTTGCTCTATGCTATTATTTTATATCAATATTTCTTATATTTTAAAATACTAACTAGTAGAAATTAAAATGTCATTTTATTAATATTTTTGAATCAAACTCACACAAGTAGAATGGTTAATATTTAATAACATTGGAAGACCCATATACATGTCCTAATCAAATTCCTTTATCACTTTACAATATAAAATTTTATTTTTATAAACTTCATTAATTACTCAACTAATATGAGCAAAAATATAGAAAATTTCTAAGTTAACCCCCTTAAAATCTTTAAATGCAACACTCTAGTAATATTTTAATCATATTTTCCTCAAGTCATTATTAGCCATTCAAAATTTATATACAAACCAGATTTCTTGAATTCACTTGGATATTTCAAAGTACTGGAACTCCTCTTTCTCTTCCTTTTTTATCTATCAATCTTAGTACATAAAAAGAATATACTATTATCAATTATCTTTCTTCTGATAATTGCCATTCCAAGTCTTAATCGTACTGTATTAGAAACCATACACTACAGCTTTATATGTTTCTAAGCTTCAGATAGGAGATCGGAGAGAACATGGAAATAAAAATTTTAAATCATAGAAATAGAGCTCTAATGTAGCTTACTACAGATGACACCGGAAACAAAACTTTCAGGAAGCACAAAATAACAGTACCCTGTTTCACCATCAAACGCAGCCACGATTCACAACGAGCTCTAGTTCAACCAGCTCATCGTTCGTGAAGCCGCTGCGTTCCGCCACTGTTCACAGTAGCAGAAAGGGAAGAAGACAGCAGCAACAACAGCCACGACTGGCGTTCTGGTGGCTAGGCAAAAGGAGACAACCTTAAGCAGCAAAGCGAAAGAGGGAGGGCAGAGAAAAGGTGATGGAAGAAGAGATAAAGGCGGTGCTAGCTGGCTAGTCTCCGACAGAAATGGCGGTGGGGGAAGAGAGTGTAAAAAAAAATGTAGAAAAAGCTGAGCTTCCTGCGCTGCTGGACCGAAAAATTTTGAAAAGAGAGAGATAAGAGAGCTGCACGTGTGTGATGAGAGAAGCTGCTGGAGTTTTTTCTTCTTCTTAATTATTTTTTTTATGGGAGAGAGTACCATTTTGCAAAAAAAATGGGAGGCTTTCGGAACTGTTTTGAGAGAGAGAGTAACCAAAATAGAGAGGGCTGATCAAATAAAATAAAAGAAATAAAGAGAGGCGGTACGGATATTTTCGGAAAGAGGAAAATTTAAATAAAACAAGCCAACAAGGGCTTTGATTCCACGTGGTGCAGTGCCGGTAAACTCATCATTCTTTTTAAATCTCAACCACCTATCTTTATTATAAAAGATGCTAGTCCTTTATTCCTTTAAAAACTTAATTTCTTTATAAAAATTATTAAATAAGTCAAATTATTTAAAATCAATTTATCTCAAATCTTCACAATTCTAAAAAATAATTCATCAAATACAATAAATTATTTTCATTAATCTTTACGCCTATAATTACTAAAATTAATTTCTCAATTTATGAAATTTTTTTTATAATAATCATTTTAAGCTAGATCTTAAATCAATAATTGTTATAAAATAAATATATTTTAAATACTATTATCAATATTATTTTAATATTGATAATTTTAATATTTCAAAATCCTTTATTGAAAAAGTAATTTTAAAATCAATACTATCAAAATAAATAACTTATTCATAATTCTTAAAATTTATGCATTTTTAAGTCTAGATCTAGGATATTATAGACCAATAAGGGGAAAGCAGAATGGAAAATTTCTGGCAAAAAATTATGAAAGATATGGGATTGATTTAAGAGTCAGATAAGAAATTCCTAATGAATAGTTAAGGAAAAATTTTAGTATTGCCATGAGAATCGAAAAATGACTATATATATGTTTATTGTAATTGGATGTGTGATATAATGTGATATTGGAAATTATTAATGATTAGATATCTTTATTTGACATTATTGCAAAGACTCGATATGATTATGATGATTCATTTATATTTGAGCCTTAATGGTTGTTTGTGAGTGTGATGCCTACCTAAAATAGGTGATATGCGATATTGAGTTCTAATAGAAAGTTGAAACTTTTATAATTGTGTTATGAGAAGCAGAGTTTTAAGTCATATCCAAGTGAACTTTCATTTCAAAGCATGGTTGCATGTATTTTAGAAATTTAAGAAATGAGTTTGCCAATATTTTCTAATTTAGTACATGAATAACCTATGATTATATATATATAAAATTGATTACCTGCAAAATTATGGTAGATGTATGTTCACTGAATTCTTGTAACTAACTATTTACATTCAAATAGAGATTTATGACGTGTTAGATTGTTGCATGGGTGTAAAATTAAAATTGTACTATACTGTGTATGAATATGATTCTTTCCTATTTGAATAAAAATAAGTTTTGTGTTATAGGGCGTGTAACCCTTAGAAAATGTCTAAAAATAGGAGAGAATTTATCCATTTTTTTATAAAATTTAAAGTGAAATTTCAAGTGTTCTTGGAAATTTGGAAACTCCCATTCAATGGAAAAAGAGAAAATTGTTAAGGTTAGTAGAAACTGTTAACGGGATCCACACTGGTCACGATCAAGAGCGAGTGGTGATATTTTTGGAGTAAATTAAGTGATTAAGCAAGATGTTACAAAGCATGGAACCATTATTAATAGAGATTATATGCTATCAATTGGATGACATGGCATATTATTAGTTTACTAGTGCCACAGAAAATAAGACTCACATTTGACACTTTTAACTTGGGCAAATTTTTAGGAAAACTTTATCAATTAATTCTTACCCTTGAGTTTACTTTAAGTGAAGATTTAAGAATTCAAATATTTGAAACAAGAAAGTCACTCTAATATCAAGCATGATACTTCTCTTGATTGTTTAAGTATGTGGTATACTTGGTCTCTATTGAAAGGGCCAAGGTTAAGAAATTTATACGAGGTCTATGTGATTTCTACTTTGAATAGATCCATATAGGTGATCTACTACTTCTTAATAGGTATTAGACTAAACATTGATGCTCGAGTTCATAACAAAGGAAAGAAAGTAATAGGAAGCATAAATAGGAAGTAAGAAATAGAGTTGGTAAAAAAAGCTTAGGTTATGTGTAATGAAAAGTGGATGGCTTCTTAGAATGCTCCTATGGGTGAAGGGAGTAGATCATTCATAGAGCTAGCTCACCTTAGAAGTATATCAAGTAGTCCACTCATAGGAAGAAGCTAATGAAGTTGTCATTTTTGCCTAAATGTTTCAATGGGCATTAATCGGAGTAACTTTTAAGGAGAACAACCAAGATGTGTTCAATATGGCAACAAACATTGGGAACCTTGCAATCAAAATCCTTATTTTCACATGTGATTATATTAGGCACAAAGCTAAGGAGTGTTTTGAAAACCACTTAGTCAAGGTGCTAATTACTCAATCACCTAGTGGAATGCTCTAGCCCTTCTATTAACCCATCTAGTGAGGAACCTACCATCACCCATAAAGAGTTCGAATATGAGCAACTAGGAGAGAGCTCCTAGTGCAAGCTAAGTAAGAGTTTGTGCATTAATGCCTTACAAGGCTTAAGTCTAAGCATCTAATGTCATAGTGATAGGTACATTCAAAATTGATAATCTTTCTACTAAGGTTCTGTTTAACTTATATGTTGCCTCTTCCTTTATTTTAAAAAAAATTATTGCTACCATTAGCAAACATTCTAAACCTATACCCCCTTAATTAAGATGACCTTAGTTGATAAAACCTTGCTAGCCACTCATATGATAAAAAGTTATCCCAAATATGTTCATGAACATGTGTTCATTGTTAATTTGGTTCTATTGGATATGATTAATTATGATGTAATCCCAAAGATGGATTGGTTATATAGATATCATGCCTATGTAAACTATTATAACAAGTCTATTACCTTTTCCATAGAAGGTTCACCGCTTATTGAATTTCAAAGAGATAGGTTATTGGAAGTTATTAGCCTGATTTCGAGTATTAAAGCTAAAAAGCAAAAATATCATGCTTTTGTAAATTATTTTAACAAGTTTATTACTTTTTCCATAAAAAGTTCCCTACCTATTGAATTTTAAGGAGATAAGTTACTGGAAACAAATGATTTAATTTAGGTATCAAAACTTAAAAGTTTATTAAGAAAGGGTATAACATATATTTAGTTATGGTGTGAGATTTGAACAAATAATTCTAGATATTAGTAATATTCGCATGAAGTGAGAATTTCCTGATGCATTGTTGCAATAATTACTTAGATTAATGCCTAGCAAAGAAATATAGTTTCAAATTGATCTGTTGTGTATATCTTTTATCAAATAGCTCTAAGGAATTACAAAAGATAAAGAAGCAACTACAATACTTAGTGCATAAAGGTTCTATTCAACTAAGCTTTTTGCGTTGAAGAGCTCTAGTATTTTTTGTGAAAAAGAAAAATGGATCATTACGATTATACATAAACTATTTTTAATTAAATAAGGTCATAATTAAGAACAAGTACCCTTTCCTTAGCATGGATAACTTATTTGATAAACTACAAAGAGCTAAATAGTTTCAAAGATAGATGTGCATGCAAGTTACCATGAATTGAAGATCTTTAAAGGTGATATTCCTAATATAGCCTTTTGAACTTGATATAGTCATTTCAAGTTCTTAATTATTTCTTTCAAATTAACTAATGCCCTAATTACATTTATAGACTTAATAAATCATGTGTTCAAGCCTTTCTTGGATAAGTTCATGATTATTTTCATAGATGACATTTTAATGTACTTAAAGAGTGAAGGAAAGCATATTCAATATCTTAAAACTATATTACAGACTTGTGATAGCATTGGTTATATGCCAAAATTTCCAAGTGTAAATTATATATGACTAATGTAAAGATTCTAAGGCATGTGATGTCATAAGAAAGGGTTTTAGTAAATACTTAAAAAGTAAAAGTCATAGAGAATTGGCTAAAGGCTACATTTGTAATGAAAATTTAGAGCCTTTGAGGATTAACAAGAAATTATTTAAAATTTGTTATAGATTTCTTGAAGATATCTACATTGTTAACCAAGCTGACATATAAAAATGTGGAGTTTGAATAGTCAAATGCATGTGAAAATGGTTTTCAGAAGTCAAAGTTATGCTTAAAATCTGCTTCGACATTAGCTTTACCTTTAGGCACAAGAGGATATATAGTGTATTATAATGCTTCAAGAATTAGCCTTGGGAATTTTTTTAATGCAGCATGATAAGGTGGTAATTAAAGAGGCATGAGTGGAAATACCTTACCTATGACCTAAAAATAGCAATAATGATCTTTGCTTTAAAGATTTAGAGCCATTACATGTATAGAGAGACTTATGAAATCTATATAGATCACATGAGTTTGAAGTATATATTTGAATGGAAAGATTTAATTTTAAGGTGAAGAAGGTATATTATCAAAGACTATGATTGTTAGGTTCTTTATTACCTTAGTAAAGCCAATGTGTAGTAGATGCATTAAACCAAAAATCTACATGTAAGATGACTAAAACACCTTTTGAAAATCAAGGAGTCGTGTGGTGATTCAATTTGTTCTTATAGAAAGAATGAAGGTGTACACCCATTAGAAAATGAAATATATATTCTAGGAAATAAATAATTGTGAGAGGGTTTAAAATGAAATTTATTATTTTTTATGACATTTTATTTTAATTTTGATAATTTCAAATATGATATTTTATTTAAATTATAAGAACTTGAAATGTGAATAAATAGGGGTAATTTAATGTTAAATAAAACCAAATATAAGTAACTAAGTGTAAAGGAAATTTATAATGCTTTTTCTGATTTTGCTTCTAGGCCTTTTACCCTTTCTTACTACTTTTTTTGGCTAACCTCCTTCCCCAATATCCTAAAACCCTTAAGAAAGCTCCCCTTTCCTTTCCTCCTATCTCTTTATCTTAACTACCATCATCTTCTTCAATTTTCATTTAACAACATGTAAAAAAAGCAAATTTACTATCTAATCTATAGGTTTTGCTCCTTTAATCTTCTAATTGGTGGTGAATAATTTAAGTTTGAAATCAAATATGAAAGTAGGGAAAAATCCTAAGCCCTAAACTCCCACTTTTATGAATTTTGATGTTTAGAAATAATTTAATCTTCGAACCTTGAGCCATTCATCTCTTCCACAATTAGTGAGTAGGTATTCCTTAAATTTCTTGATTATTTATGAAAATTTAAATGTTTTAAGTTTAGTTTTTAATAGAAATTGAGTGATTTTTTTATTGTTAAATATTGATGTTTGACATAAGTTGAAAGTTAATTTTAGCTAATATGATGTTATTTTTCCCTAAAATGATGCTTGATTTGTGTTTTAATGCCTAGGTATTGGATTAACATGTGAAAACAATGAAATTTGTAGAAAAATGAAGGGGAAACAAATTCAAATTGCTTCTAAAAGTGCTTTATCAAGTCTAGAATACACCAAAGCCAGGAATTGCTTCTAAAAATAATTTCATGGAAGTGGAAGTGCTTTTTGCTTTCTAGAAGGGGTAGAATAGTTTTTGCAAAAGTGATTCCTCACCTTCAGAATCAAATCTTCTATTGGATTTGCTTGAAAAAGCGATTTGAAGCCTCCAAAAAGTTACTAAAGGCTCGAAATTGCTTCCAAAAGCAATTTCCCTAGCCTATTTTATGTTTTAACATTAGAATTCAATACAGTTGGTCTATGAAAATAAATTGTAATCATGGTAATGGAAAATTTTCCTTTCCAAGTATATAAATGATCATTATGCATTGAAGTTTATTGTAACTAAATACAAATATGATATTTGATAAACTAAATTACTTAAGGCCATGTAATGGAAACATAGTAGTGTTGACAAACAAAATTGTGAGTTAAACTTGTACGACATATATTGATTAGGTTTGTTATATGATGATGCAAGAAAAGATTGAGATATGGCATAATGTGTTTGATTTTGAAAGTAAGATCCGATAAATGCTTATGAAGGGATAAGGTAGATTTTAGAGGGACAAGGTTGGGTTTATGAAAGGGTAAGAATGATTAAAAATTACAAATAGATTTATATGTTTCTATACCTTGTTATTTATTACTTATGTATTATGTATCCATTTAAAAATAAGTAGTTACATAAGTGAATATGCAAGATTATGTGATTATTAACTATTGTTGATAAAGTTTGATGTAGTTTGCATTGTATAAGTATATAGGCTTAAAGAGGGTGAATCCATTTACTAAGAGTTGTACAATTTTTATGTTTTATATTACTTAGAATGCTTACTCACTAATCTCTAAACTTATCCTTATATATCTTATTTTGTAGATTCACAAGTTAAGTTGTCTCTTCCACTACCTTTACCACTGCTTAGAGCTTCTTGGTGAAGCAAAAATAGGTAACATTAAATTTTTCATCTTGTGTAAAAATTTTAGGCTTTAAAGTGTATAGAAATGGGTAAAACATTTAAATTATTCTCAATTAAGATTAGTTAGGCTAAGTTAATGTTAAGTTAAAAAAGACTATAAATAAGTATAACTTTTCTCTTTTGTATAACCCATTTTGAAAAATAAAATTTTAATATCCTAATTGCAATATCTTTTGTTGACTTCCTTTATTGTATTAGTTAGTGGAAACTAGATGATTAGGTTTCACATTGGTCATAGCTTGAGATGGTCATGATAGAAATGGTATCAAAGCATAATCTATGGTTTTTTCTCCTAAGATAAGGCCTTATATTTATTTTATTAGGTTATATTTTTATATTACTCAAATAAGTGTTAACTAAAACTATACTAATGGTATGTGTGAACTTGGACTCATATACCACTGATACCATTTAAAAGGACTTTATAATGCTATTGAGGTTAGTGGAGTAAACTCTTAATGAAATGTTTAATGTTGATTTAATTATTATTTAGATGTTTAGAAATTTTGTGAATTAGGCAAATGGGGAACACTAATAAAGAATCCTCTATTGGTTCACGAGCTCAAAATAATAAACATGAGGAGAAAGGTAGAAATTAATAGTTTCCTCCATAAATTGCAAAATTTATATAGCAGGTTATGACCCAAGTGACTAAAGCCCTTAATCAAAGTTAAGGGGCATGACCACCTTAGACAATAAGAAAACTAAGATAGGAATCATAGTCAGGACACCAAGCATGAGTGTAAGTGTACTCCTTTCGAGAAGGGTATTAAGAAAAGTTTCTAAATTGTGTATGAAAATAGGATCCTTACCAGTTTCTAAACTAGATAGAGTAATTTAAGAAAATGTTGTGAAGCTTAAAATTACTATTAGTAGAGCTAATGGAGTATCAGTTAGATGATGTTACTCATTACTAGTTTATAAGTAGTGTAGAAAAAAGAGATCCCCGAGTTAAACTCTTGACTGGGGCTATTTTCTAGGAAAATTTTATTAATCATTTCTTGCCTCCACGTGTTCACTAAGCTAAAATTTAGGAATTTGAATCCTTAAAGTAGGAGAATTTATCTATTACTAAGTACAATGCTCAATTTAATTAGTTATTTAGGTATATAACCTTCCTAATCCCTATTAAAAAGGCTTAAGATGAAAATTTTATCCATGGCTTATGATACTTTTATTTCAAAAGAATTCACATAAATGATACCATAACCTATTAGTAGGCTTTGGACCAAGCATTGAGGCTTGAGTTTAAATTAAAGGCGAGAAAGGAAAAGGAATCCTAAATAGGAAGCAAAACATAGAGTAGGTTGGAGAGAACTAAGGTTATAACTAGTGCCCAAGGGATACCCCCTCAGAGTAATCCTATGAGAAAGGGAAGTAGGTGATTCTTAAAGGTTGGCTTACCCTAGGAGCATGGCAGATGATCCACCCATTAAAAAAGCTAAGGAAGTTTCTAATTTTGTTTAAATACTTCAATGGGCTTTAATAGGAGTAACTCGTAAAGGGAACCACCAAGGTTTACTTAGTACAGTAATAAATATCAAGGGTTTTGAAATTAAAACCTTATGTATGCTTTAGATGTGATTCGATAGGGTATAAAGCTAAAAGTGTCCAAAGAATCTCTTCAGTCAAGGTGCTAGCTATTTGGTATCTTAATAGAACATCCCAACTCCCTCACCAATGAATTTTCTAGGAAGCTAACCAACACCTTCTATAAGTGCTAATGCAAGCAATTAGGAGATAGTTGCAAGTCAAAATCGAGCTAAAGTGCATGCCTTTACTCACCAAGATGCTTAAGCCTTCAATGTTATTGTCTTAAGTATCTTAAAGATGGAAAATTGTCCCATTAAAGCTTTATTTAACCCTAATAGCACCTTTTTTATTATTTACAATAGATTTATTGTTTCTTTAAATAAAACCTTGAAAGTTATAAACATATTTTTTACTATTATGACCCTAATTAAGAAATCCTTGTTAGCCATTCATATAATAGAAGTATGTTTTATAGGAATATATGAATATGTAATGCATGTTGACCTTATTTTGTAAGAGATGGTAGATTATAATGTAATTCTATGAATGGATTGGCTATTTAAATACCATGCTTGTATGAATTATTTTGTTAAATCTATTACCTTTTCCATGAAAGGACATTTACCAATTAAGTTTTAAGGCAACATTGGTGGGAATTGCTATCTTATTGCCTAATATCAAGGCATAAAATCTCATTAGAAAAGGGGCACAACATATTTAGCCTTAATTCAAGGTTTTTAAACTATCATATTCTAGATTTTAACAGTGTTCTTGTAGTTTAAAAGTTCCTTGATGTGTTTTAAGAAGAGTTGCCTAGATTGCCACCTGATAAAGAAGTGGAATTTCATATCAATCTGGTACCCAAGATTGAATTAGTCTCTCTACCTCCCTATCACATAGCTTTGGCTAAATTAAAGGAACTAAAAGGAATAACATTAGATTTGGTGGATAAAGGTTTCACTTGTCTGAGTTCTTTACCTTAGGGATTTTCAATTTTATTTATCAAGAAAAAGGATGGAACCCTACTTCTATACATAGACTACTATTAGCTAAACAAAGTTATAATAAAAAATAAGTATCCTTTTCCTTGTATTGATGATTTGTTTAATTAGTTACAAGGGGCAAACTATTTCTCAAAGGTAGATTTATGTTTTAGCTATCATCAGTTGAATATGAATTCTTAGTTATGTCATTTAGATTGATGAATGCCCTAGTTGCTTTATGGATTTGATGAAATAGGTATTCAACAATATTTAGACAAGTTTATGATTGTATTTATTAATGACATTTTACTGTACTTGAAAAGTGAAGAGCATGCTTGGCATTTAAGAATAGGGTTACAAACCTTATGGGAACATTTATTGTATGCTAAATTTTCAAAATGTGAGTTCTAGATGACCAATGTTAAATTATTAGGGTATGTGGTTTTGTAGGAAGGAGTGTGAATGGATCTTCAAAAGACAAAGGTTATGGAGAATTGGCATAGGCTTACAATAGTTATTAAAATATGAAGTTTCCTTGGTTTGGTATTATAGGAGATTTGTTAAAGGTTTTTTGAAAATAGTTGTACCTTTAACTAGATATACACAAAAAGGAGTTAAGTTTATGTAGATTGCCACTAATAAAAATAATTTTTGAAAATTTAAGACATGTTTGATAGTCACCTAGATTTTGCCCTTACCCTTTAGGTTAGGAGGATATGTCATATGTTATAATGCTTTTAATGTTAATCTTGGATGTGCCCTGATGTAAAATGGTAAGGTGATTATATATGTCTCTCACCACTTGAAGCAACATGTATAGAATCACCTAACTCATGATTTGGATATGGCAACCAAATCTTCACCTTGAAAATTTAGATGCACTATTTGTATAAGGAAACTTGTAAGATTTATATAGATAAAAAATGCTTAATGAATATCATTAAGTAAAAAGATTTAAATTTAGAGCAAAAGAGGTAAATGGAGCTTCTTAAAGACTATGACTACTTAATTCTCTATCATCTTAATATCTTAATACTAATGTTGAAGTAAAAAATACGTTGGAAAAGTAGTGGAAGTGTATTTTAATAACCAAAGGGGTACTTTTGGTGCAAGTAGCAATTTAGTCTATCTTGATAGAAAGGATTAAAGAAGCTTAAAAGTGTGATTTGAGATATTTGAATATAGTCAAAAGTGCAATTAATAATTTGGAAGTCGAATTGCAACTGATAAAAGGGAATAATCTAGAAGCAAGGGTGAATTTGGGTTCTTACTAGTGAGCGAAATGAACTTCTGTGTGAAACTCATGACCCATCTTATATCTTGTAACCCATTATGGCTAAAATATATCATAAATTGTAGGAAGTTTCTTGGTGGAAAGGAATGAAACAAGATATGCTAGATTTTAATGTGATCATAAGGGAGATAGCCACAAAGATCAATCGAAGAAGATCAAATATGTGATTTAAGGAGCAAACTTAGAGCTTATAAATGTTATGTTAGGAATTATCTAGGTCATTTAGGCTAATTGATGTTATTTTGGTCATTTCATATCACAACCTAATTTTTAAACCATCACAACTGGCGAAAAAATATCAACTAGATATCTTGGCAGGCTTTTCTAATCAAATTAATTTCCTTAAACAATTGTTTTATGAAAATTTGCATAATCCAAAAAACAAGATTGGAAAATTTCACTAAAGTTTTTTTTTAAGAACATAAAATCTTAAAAAGATTTAGTAGTTTACTTTTCTAACCAGGGAATAGTTGAAACATAATTTTGATTAAGTAATTTTAGAAAAATATTTTCAATTAAGAAAATAGTTGCTTTAATTCTAATAGGTTCTCAAATTAGTAGTTTCCTTAAAAAGTTATCAACAAATTGAAAAAAGTAAAAAAGATATCAATTGAAGAACTTTTATGATTCTTTAAAAGAATTAAGTCTAAATCAAGAAAATAAGATTAAACAATAAAACACAATAAAATCAGATGATCTCACCCTTTATTTAAGAATAATTATGAAAATTTCATTAAAATTAGAAATTGGATTTCTTTCTTGAAAACTAAGCAAAAATACTTTTTTTAAGAAATCATGTATTTTTTGAAAACTTGCCACTTAGTTGTTGATGAAAACCATTTTACTTTATCCAAAAACCTCTATCTGTGTCATTTCTAATCAATCCTTTGAAAAATAATATCTATTAGGTAAGCAGAATAAATCATGCAGTAATATTTCACATTTCACTATTATAATTAAACATATACTTTTTTATTATACAAAAGTCATGGGTTCTTACCATACCCATATTATCCGATTATTACTATATGCTACAAGCTAGTTAAAATATATATAGATTTTAACAAATAAAATTAGTTAACAACTATCAAACAGATTAGTTATTAATAGGGACATCAAAATGCAAGTCCATATTGAACTCGCCATTTAGGCTGTCAAAAGGTGCAACGAGAAAAAAATGTCTTGGTGGCATGTGGAATGGGAACTATATCATAATTAGTATTGGAATAGAGATAGGTGGAGATAGAGATAATGGTAGGCCAGGAAGTGTTATAGGTATATCTAGGACCAAAACTGTTACATCTAGAAGTGAGCCATTAAAAGGGACATCAATAATTCCCTCGCTAAGAATGGGGTCATTTGGTAGTGGCACTAAAGAAGCCATTTGATAGCTTCCTTCTTCTAAAAGTTACTTTAAGAAAGTTTGAATAAGGTATGGCTTTTAGAGATGGACTTATGCTATGCGATCCACATGCCATTTACGATTTCACTAATAAAATCATGTGGTACATAACTTCGTGTTTCCAAGTTTCACAACTATTATTTCTTAAGAAATTTTTATCTAATACCTTGTGTAATGTCTTAATAAATAAGAAAACTATTTTCCTTCACTTATTCAAGCAATTATACATGTTATTTCATAGCAACAAAGTAGAATAATTTTTCTTAACCATAACATCTAAGATAGGAAAACAGTCATTAGCCTAGTACGGGTTCTAACAATCACCATATATTTATAAATTCTATTAAAAATATCAAATCTTATCCAAATTTCATGAAAATCTCTAGAATTAATATAAACACATTTAGTAACCTCATTAAACTTTCTTTGTGCCTAAAACAAATCATACATGGTTTCCTTTTATCAAACTATCAAAATGTGTTGAAAAAAGACACATTTAACATAAAAAATGCTAGATTTTAATGAAATTTTATAAAAATTTCCAAAATAAATATTAAGTCATAAAATATAATTTTTGAACCATTTTCAAACATAAAATACATTGCACAAACTTTCCTCAACTTAAACCATTAAAATGCCCTAAAAAGGGCTAGTTTGGATTTCAATAACCCTTTTTGTGTACCATTTTTTATGGAATTTTCCAGAATTTTCCACCAAGTTTCCAAGTCTTAAGACATCATTAAAAAACTATTTTTAACCATGCAACATGTTATGATTAAAACATTTTACCAAAAAAAATTAGCTTGAAAGGAACCATTTTTCACTTGAAAATACTAGTTTGGGAAATAATTTTTTCAACATAAACCTTCAAGCTTACAAACACATTTTTAAACATTTTTCATCCATAAAAACACAACAAATATGTCAATAAACATTTCTAAAATAATTTAAAAATCAATGCCACAATTTTTTCTCATAAAAATAGATTTTTCTATACCAAAATACTAGTATGGACATAAGTTTCCTAAGGTTGTTCCATGATTATTTTTTTAAAATCTTGATGTAAAAACTCTAAACTATTCTCAATGAGGTATGGATTATCATTTATTAGATTTTAACATCAAAACCAAAATTTTTCTCCTTGAAATAAGGAAAACTAAGATGCCTTTCATGGTTGATTGATGTGCAAGATTTTGTTTATATTATTTCCTCTTATTTTATGCATTATAGTGTATTACATATGCTTAATTTTATAAAATTGATCTTGTTATATAATTTAAGGTTAGATTTACAATGATTTGAAATTATTTGATTAATGTTGGATTTTTACATTGTTTCAAGTTGTTAACTATATCTTGAGTTTTGGATATTAGATTTAGCTAATTTTTATATCGTTAGAAAGCTTAAAGGAAGCTCCATAACTTTTATGTATTTATCAAAGCCTAGTTTAGATGTCTAGAAAGTTTAATTTAGTTGAGAATTTGAAGCTTTATTTTTATCCAAGTTGAGTTAGTTTTAATTTTTAGGTCATATTGGAGCCCTGGAGGTTTAATTAAGGTGAAACTAGTGTTCAAAACTTTTTAAGATCTAACCTTACAACTTTCATGTTTTAAGTTAGCAAAACTAAGTAATTTTAGTGGTCTTATAATGGTTGAAATTCAAACTTACAAGATTTCACTACAATAACTTTTGTAGTGTATTATTTTGTAAAATTAGGTTCTGAACTTCTAAAATTAGCCAGACTTTATTATTTGTAACCCTATGAGGCATATGATTTAGGTCCATTAGCTTTTAGAAGATAGCAAAATTAGATATAGGGTTGTGTCCAAAGGCAAGGACATTTTTAAACAATTCTACAAGAACACTAGATAACTTTTCTCTCTTTTACAAGTATCTTCTTCTTTAGTCGTAGAAGACTAAATTTCTTATTGATTCAAGGAATTTGAGGCTCATTTCTATTTGAATTATGAAATCTTCAATTGTAATGTTAACTCTTTCTAATTGATTTTCCTTTTTCTTTAATTCATTGTGCTGATTGCTTAAAATTGCTTGAATTGAATGTTTATGTTCAACCTTGTGGCATCTAATCTTTCATTATTTTTATGTTGAATTATGATTAGTTAATTATTATTTTTCATTATGGGAATAGAAGGTTAAAAGATTAAATTAGAGATTTCTGGTTTAATCCTTCAATTTAGCTAAATTCTATTTTCAAATTAATTTTGTTCTAGCTTTAAGGATTACAACAATTGCTTAATTTTACTAATCTTAATTAATTAAATTTTAGATGGTTATCTTATATAGGATTTATGAATCACTATAGGGGTACCAAATAATTTAAGGTTGAAAAATTAATTGAAATTATTAAATATATTTAATCTATGATTAATCCACATAAAATCCTTAAATCCTTGGATCAATTATTTTGCTATATTAATTTTCTATCCTTCTATTTTGTTTTTGCATTTTGGTTAACTTTGAATCAAAGCCCCCTTAATTATATTTTATTTCTATCAATTGCATCTTGTCTTGTTTCATTTTGCTTCATGTATACCATACTACATATTTGCATTTTGCCTTGTTTTTATTCTATTTGAGTTCTATTTGTATTTTGTTTGTTAGTTAATCATAGTGAAAGGATAATATCTAGTGGAACACTAGAGTTCAACCTAATTGTTATTGTATATTGTAAAATTTTTATTAACTAGTAACATTTAATTTTAATTGTATTGCGATACATGCATCATTGATTCAAAACTATTTTCTTCAAAATCCTTTTATTAAGTTTCAAGAAAACATTTTTGCTACTAATCCACTATAATATCCATGGCTTCAACCAAACCACAAAAATCACATATATATCTTATACATAAACATTGTCTAAAAAAATAACTTAGAAGAAAAGGAATGAGTCTTTACTCACTCAAAATTAACTTGTGATCCTTGGAATTTTTCATCTACCATTTAAAGCATGTTACCAAAATAACATGAAATTAATAAGGAATTATTAACAAGAACTATAAAAGAAATGAATCTATAATAGATTTAAGGGCTTATACCTCCATTAAGAAAACAACCAAAGTTTCCTTTTATCACTAGCTTTGAAGAATACTAAAGAAACTAACAAAATGTCACCAAGAACCTACTTTTCTCACTAAAATCCTCTCTATGGTTATATATTGTGCTTTATGTGCAACAACTGAAGTTTAACCTTACTTTTCATAGAAGAAGGAAGTGCAATAGGCCAAAGAAATCAAGCACATAATTTCTCCTAGGAAAGTTGATGGAAACTGCATTTAGTTTCTCCCTTTCACTTAGCTCTTGCAAGACCTTGGACAAGACATAACTTTATTCAAAACTAAGAAATAAAAGATTTACTTTCTAAAAACTTTGAAATCACAAATCCATAAGTAAGAATAATTAAAGCTAGTAAGAAACATAATACATCATGAATAAAAATTTTGGCAAAGTTGAAACTAACTAATACAAAAACTTCATTTAAAAAGACTAGATTAATATAGTAGATTGTCATAAAATTCACTCTCCTACTTTCAAGAATTTGGGGAAAGTGTTTCACTTAAGTTCATTCCATAAAATTACTCTACCAAAAGCTTGTTAATAATTTAATCATCACTAATTAAATCATATGCACAAAAAAATTAAAAAGACTTTATTCAAGGTTATAATATGGCTAAGGAAAAGGGAAGAATAAATAAGGATATAAAAGAATAGAAATAAAGAAATTAATAGAGAGCACTTGAACTAAAAACATATGGGCTAATCATGAATAATTATAACTTAATACAATAACCTAAATCTAAATTTAAACATTCATCAATTTCTTTCTTTTTCCTTTCTCTCTTATTTTTTCTTTTTTTTTATTAATTTCATTTTGCTTCATTCTTTTTTTTTTCACTTTTTTTTACTTCTTTTTTTTTTCATTTTTGTATTTTTCTCTTTTGTTGCTTTTCTTTTCTTCTTTCTTTTTATTAACTAATCATTGAACTTGAACTTGATAACTTTTTATAACATTCAAACTCACATACCCTCATACTTATTCAAAAGCCCATCTCATAAAAATTTATATGTTCTATTAATCCCTAGGGTTAGATAAAGACATTTCTTTTTCATTGGAAAAATGTTCATGAGTTAATTAACTAAGAAAAGGCAATTAAACTCTAGGAGACTTAATAAATATAAAAACTCAAGGTTAGTTATTTGACTTTAGCTTAAACAAATAAAAAATGCCTTTATCAATTTTATATGCAAAATGTAATCTTAAAAAAAAGGCAAGTTTTAAAGAAATAAATTATGGAATAATATCACATAAGAAGGAAAGAGAATAATATGAATTTTTAACGTAAGGCTTAAAATCTCACAGGGAAAGTCATGTTACCAAATTTAATCCACCAATTCAAAATCTATCACTAGATTAATCAATTTCAAGAAGTAAAATCATTTGTTCAATCATATTGTAAATCCTATGTAACTTCAATTGAATCTTACTCATGAAAAATTGCAAAATCTCCTTTAATGAAAAGTACCAAAATGACAAAAAAAGACTAAAAAAGAAGTGAAAAATACACTTTTTAAAATTTTCTTTTTTAATTTTTTTGCTTTTTTTAAGTATTAAATGAAGAACAAAGCACAAAATAAATCTTAAAAGTATTTCCCATACTTAAATTTTACATTATCCTTAATATAAAACATATCAACATTATTAAGAAAGATAAAGGACAAATAAATAGAAGAAAATGGTAAGAGGAAGCAAATTTAAAATGCTTGAGTTGCCTCCTAAGAAGTGTATTTATTTAATGTCTTTGGCTAGACATGGCTTGAATGTCTTCAACCAAGATCTACATAAGGATTGACTACCCTTTTTTCTTCTAAATTACTAACCTTTAATTCATCCATTGAGGAGGTCCTTTGCAAATTGGGATTATCTAGCATAATTTCTCTATGTGCTATCCTCAAATCACTCTTTCTTAAATGTTCAACATTATCCTATATAATGAATTAAACATGATTAATAAATGACTAGAAAGATTAATGAGAAAGTACTCTTATTCCATTAAAAATTCAAACTTGTAAGGATCAACAAAATATATTAAATTAGTAGTTGAAACTATTTTTGCACATTGCATTTTTGCATGATCATAAACTTTTGCGTACTTTGAAACAACATTGTTCTCATCACCTATAAATGCTTGAAATCTCCACCCATATGGCACATTTAATATCACTATCACAATAAGTGCACTCATGGCCACCCACACACTTCACAAATTCAAAAAGTTCAAGAAATTCAATAAGCATGTTATCAAGAGTAACATCAACATGTAAATTAAAATTATCAAATTCAAAATTAGCAATATAAAAAATAGCAACATTAGAAATAGTAAAATTAAAAATAGCATCGAAAGAATCAAAATGAGGAAAATCATGAAATAAATGCTCAAAAGTATAAAGATAAGAGACAAAACTATCATGTATAGCTTTACAACTATCAAACTTGGTTGTAACACCCTCAACTCTATGGTTAATATTCCATCTCAAACATTAGTTATGATTTTTGCTATCTTGAGAAAAGACAGGCCAAGAATAATTGGGTAAAAAACCTCAGATGTCTTATTTTCCATCTTCAAGATGTAAAAATCTATTGAAAAAATGAGTCCATCAACCTATACTAAAATATCTTCAAGAATACTTAAGGGATAAATGTTAGATCTATTTGTTAATTGCATAACCACCCTTGTTTGTTTCAAATATCCTAAATTTAAAGCATTAAAAATAAAAAAGGCATGACATTAGTTAAAGCTTTTAAGTCTAATATAGCATACTTAATTCTGGTATTTCTTATAACACATGGAATGGTGAATGTGCCTACATCATTGCATTTTCTTGATAATTTTTTTTGAATGATGGTAAACACATTTTCCCCCACACTTACTTTTTCACCATCCTTTAATTTTCTTTTGTTAATGCATAAATTTTTCAAAAAGGTAACTTATATTGGAATCTATTTTATTAAATCTAGCAAAGGTATGTTAACTTCAACTTTTCTAAGGAATTTGAAATCTGGTTTTCATTCTTAATTTTCTTTTATGGAAAAACTCTTCCTAGAAAAGGAAGGGGAATGGAAAAATTAGTGGGAGGTAAAGATTTAAGAAAAAATTTACTTCACTTTCATCATATTTGATCTCTTTTTCTGATTGCTTCTAGTTATTATCTTTTAGTTTATTACTTGCTTTTGGATTTAAAGACGAAGGCTTGTCAACTTGTTTACCACTTCTTAGCATAATGGCATTCACAATTTCATTGCTAGAAGAAGGTTGTCCTAAACCTTGTACTTTAAGATCACTTATGGTGGAAGATAATTAGCTAATCTGAGTTTATAAATTGGTGATTGTGGCTTCTATTCTTTATTGAAATTATAGGTTATTTGTATCCATTTGCTTGAACAAATTTCTAAAAAATGGTTAAGAAAAAGTTGAATTCAAATTTAGTTTAGCAATAGAATTGGGTGACGTTCTATTATAAGGAGGAGGATATTGAACTTGGCCTGAATTGTTGTTATATCTAAAGTTTTGATTATCTCTTCAACTAAGGTAATGAGGTTGTTACTAGTACTGGTATTGATTAGGTTATTGCTACTAGCAATGTGACTTTTTAAGGAATATTGTTGCATATGGTTGAGGTTGATACTCATCATCTTGCAATAAAAGGCAAGAATCAATAAAATGAGTTAAACGAGAGCATATTCCATAAAGTTTAGCAGGCAGAAGAGCTTAGACTTATTGTTATCCCATTATTATTTGTCTTACTAGAATGGTTAATTCATCCAATCTATTCTCTAATTTATGTTAGTTTGAATTAAAGAAATTCATCTCATGCACACCTCTAATAGAAGTTATAATTTTGGTTCTATTAGATCCCTTACTATGATAGGAGTTTTGTTTGCCAATGTTTCATCACTTGTTGCATTAGTCATACTTTTATCCATGGAAAGAAATCTTTCATAGAAATACTAGATAAAAAGTTGCTCATTGATTTAGTAGTATGGATAACTTAAACATAACTTTTTAAATCTCTCATAATATTCATATAATGTCTCTCATTTAGGTGTGTTATACCATACATTTCTTTTTTGATTGCAATAGCTTTTGAAGCAGGGAAGAACTTCTTTAGGAACAGCTACTTCATATCATTCCAGTAAGTGACAAAACCTAGTTATAAATAGCATAATTAATCCTTGGCTGCATTAGCAAGTGAGAAAGGGAATGCTTTCAATTTAATATGGTCTTCTAAAAATGCCATGAGACTTTATGATTGAGCATACCACATGGAACTCCTTCAAGTGCTTATAAGGATCCTTACCTTAACCATGAAATTTAGGAAACAAATGGATTAATCTAGATTTAAGCTTAAAGTTAGCTTCAAGTTTAAGATATTGAGTGCCTAAAGGTTGTTAAGTAACACTAGGGGTAGCAAATTCCTTCAAAGTCCTATTATTAGTTATATTTTCTAAATTGTCTAAAGGACTAAAATAGGGGGTGGGGATGCTACAACTACTTGTATTTCTAGTCTTACAAAGAAAATAAAAAGTTCTATCTATTTCAAAATTAAATTCTAATAATTCACAAGCAGTTCTCCTGGTCACGCACTACACGACACTAAACTACACTAAATTAAACCATAGAAACATAGAAATATATAAACACCAAAACATTAGTATAGAATGAAAAACCACTCAAAATAGATCTAATTAATCTATTTGACATTTTTAAAAATTATAAGACCACCACAAAATGAAAGCTATAGCCATGTAAAACCTAAAAATGTAATAAAAATTTAAAAAGTGGTCAAAATGATAGAATTTGGATAAAAAGGGATCCCTTACAAGTTAATAGACAATTGTAAGTCTTGATTAGAAAAATATTTTCTACCACCATAAAATTTTTTAGCTTAATTGAAGCTCGTCACTTTAACACTTATTCTAGAGGTAGGAGGTAGAATGTGTGTAGCTTGTCTTAATTAGCCAAAAATCTCTATTAAAGTGCAAAATGAAGTAATATATGATGGAAAAGGATAAAATAAAGTGAAAGAATATGCAATAGTTAAAGAATACAAGAAAATATAGAAAAGTGATGGATACCATAAAAAGCCAGAAAACATTAATAGATGTAACAATTGACTAGAATGCTTGAACAATTATGAAAATCACAACTAGTAAAAGATGAAAGGGATGAATTTAAGTGAATCTCCGCCACCTGTGCCAAAATTTTAATAGGTATCACAATATACCAAAATTAATTATTATTGGTTTCATAAAAATTATGTAATATAGAATGATAAACTAGGTTGTACCTTAGTGATATATTTCATATATCCTTTCCCAATTATTTATTAACAATATTTAGGTAATTCTAAAGGATATGCAACCTTACCAACCGTTTTAGTGATTATATAAAGTCTAATATATCTTGGCATTAATTTCCTTTTCTTACTAAATTACATTACCTTTTTCATAGGTGATACCTTCAAGAATACACATTCTTCTTCCTGAAATTCTAATTCTCATTTTCATTTATTAACATAAGATTTCTGCTTATCTTGATTCATACGTAATCACTCTCTGATGCTTTTAACACTAATTATCTTATCATATACCAAATTAGGTCTAATTATCTTTATTTCTCTTAATTTCAACCATTTTATCAGTGATCCATATTTTCTACCTTATAATGTTTTAAATAGTGCCATCTAGATACTTGCTTGATAATTACTGTTGTAGGCAAATTCATTTAGAGGTAAGTACTTATCCCAACTTCCTTTAAATTCAACTACACAAGCTCTAAGCATGTCTTCTAGCATCTAAATTATCCTATGTAATTATTTGTCTATGTGCGAATGAAATGCTATGCTAAATTGTAGTTGTTTTCTTAACACTTCTTGAAATGCTTAATAGAAGTGTGACATGAATTATGTCCCCTAATTAAAAATAATTATAAATGGTATGTCATATCAAGGTATGATCTTATCCAAAAAGAGTTAAGCATATTAGGATGTTGAAAACATCATCTTAACTAGCAAGAAATCTTTTATGTTCATAAGGAAATCCATAATAACTAATATAGAACCGGGCCCTTTGTAATGCTTTCCGACTTCTATTCAGGAATAAACATGTTTTAATGAAGTCCTATGGGATGTTGATATTTTGCTTTAACTTGCTAGCACATCAAGCACTTGATCATGCAATTTGCTATATCCTTTTTCATTCCTTCTTACCATTAAATATTCCTTAAATCTTGGTGCATTTTTGTTGCTCCGATGTGTATAGTGCATGGCAATTTGTTGTTATCTAGGACCTATAAATTACTCTTATTTCTTACCAATCCTTTGGTGTCTATGCCTAGATAGGTTTCCTCTTTTGCTATTGCATTTTTTCTTAGTTAATTATATCCAAAGTTCATTAGTTATTCTTCTTTAATATGTTCTAGTAGCATAGATTGTATCTTTGTACTTGCTATTTCTTTATGAACTTCTTTTTCCTATAACCTTCCTCTTTCCCTTAGAGCTTTTTAACTTAAAACATTTGCTACCACATTTGTCTTTCTAGGATAGTAATAGATAGAACAATTGTAGTCTTTCATAAACTCCATCCACCTTTATTATCATAGATTCAAATCCTTTTGCCCAAAAATATACTTTAAACTTTTATGGTTTGTATATATCTTATAAGTTACTTTATACAAGTAGTGCCTCCAAATCTTTAGAGCAAACACTACTGATAGGGAATTCAAGAGGGGTTGCCCGATCTTCACAGTGTAGGTAGTTCAAGAATATCAAAAATAATGTAAAAGAAAGATATGAGCACCACACTCTAGAATTGAGGAACAGGAATTAGGAGTGATAAGCTCTAATTTGGGTGGTTCAATGAATTGACGAATGCAAGTAGTGAACCAATGCTATAAAGAACGCAACTTGCTACTTAAATCACTTATCTAACCACGAATACGAATTGACCAATTCACATAACAATGCACATGGGTTAAAGCACAAATTAGGGGCTTTTATGAATTTGAATTACTAATCTTATAAGGGAAGATTAACAAAGCAAGGTTTCACAAAATAAAAAGAAGATAAATTTCTCACACTTTAGAGAAGAAACACTCAATTTCATATTGTATTCATGAACTGCTGAATTCTGAGTTACATTGCCTCCTATTTTACTAGTTTTAGGAAAATACAAGTAGTAAATGTTATAATTAGGAAAAATACAAAGCTTTGACTATCATTAAATTAAAAATAAAAATTATTCTTATATTTTTCTTATTTGTTACACTCCAAATTAGAGAAATATTTCTTGATTTACTACACTCCATATTGGAAATATGTCTAGATTTATTGCACTCCATATTAGAAAAATATGTCCAAATTCATTGTATTCTATATTTAGAAAATATCTCTATATTTGTTATGCTTTATATTAGGAAAATATGTCCAAGTTCATTGCACCTCAAATTAGGAAATTATCTCTTGATTTGTTACGCTCCATATTGGAAAAATATATCCAGATGTGTTGCACTGCAAATATCTTTATATTTCTTGGGCTTAGATAAGTAGCACTTTAGCTCTATTTGTTTCTTATCTTGGGCTCCTTGGGCTAAAATTGCATTTATATGGGCTCCAATTGCTTCTTATATCCTTTTGAGCCTTTCTCTTATCATTGGGCCTTCACTTAGAGTCAAGTCCTTCTCTACTTGAGCTTAGTGATGTAAAGTGTTGACTGGCATAGAAATTTCTAACTTATGAGTTTAGTAGTTTTCTTTTTATTTCCTTAACTACCATGATGCATAGATAATAACCTTTCCATATTGCACGAGCATACATCCTAATCCAAATTTCGATGGATCATAATACATTGTATACCCTTCAATTCCACTTAGAAAACTTAATATAAGTGTAGACATTAAACATTATTTTGCCTTTGGAAGCTTTTTTCACCTTTTGAAAACTTCTTTTACATTCATCACTTTATACAAACTTAATTCTCTTTCATGTTAACTTGGTTAATGACAAAGTGATATTTGAAAAACCCTTCATAAACTTTCCATAATTCTCAGTTAGACTAAGAAAACTTCGAACTTCCTCATGGTTGAGGACTTTAGCTACTTGGCTATGGCTTCTATCTTTTACGAGTTTACTTGAATTCTTTCTTTAGTGTTTATAAAGCTATCCATATATATTGCACATGTCTGGCCTTACTCTTTGAATACACTAGAATGTCATCAATGGACACAATGATAAACTTATTTAAAAATGGCTTGAACATCCTATTTATCAAGTTTATAATTGTTATTGGCATATTTGTTAGTTTGAACAACATTAGCAGAAATTGATAGTATTTGTAACTAGTATGAAATGCTATCTTTGGAATGTTTTCTTTTTGAATCCTTAATTAATTATATCTAGATTGCAAGTCAATCTTAAAAAAGCATTAAATGACTTAAATTTAATTAAATAGATCATTTATCCAAGCTAAAGGATATCAATTCTTAATAATGACCATGTTTAATTGGTGATAGTTGGTACATAGTCTTAACTCTTTTTTATTGATAAATAGAACTAGTGCACCTTAAGGGAAAGTACTAGGCTATATGAAACCTTTGCCTATCAGATCTTATAATTATTCTTTCATCTCCTTTAGTTCAATTATTGCTATTTGATATGGAGGAATTAATTTTGGCTTAGTTCTTGGGATTACTTTAGTCATAAACTCGATCTCTTGTTCCAGAGGTAATCTTAGTAATTTACCAAGGAAGACATCTTGGAATTCGTTCAGTACTAAGGCTTTGCTCACTTTAAGCTTTTCTTCCTTAGCTTTACTAACTATGATGATCCATATTATGCATCTTATCTTGGCCAACTTCCTTACTTTAGCATAGGAGATGAATATAGGCATCCTTGCATGCTTATCTTCTTGAAATATTCATGCTACTCCTTCCTCTGATTGATACATTATCAATTTGTGGTAGCAATCCACTTGTGTGTGATACTTGGACAGCCAATTTATTCTTAAAACTATATTGTAATTGACCATATCCAATACTACTACACTTATCATGGTTAGATATCTATCTAAGTGAGTTTTGCAATTTTTAATGTCGTGGTTCGCTATCATACCCTTTCCTACTAGAGTAGTAACTATTATAAGGTCATCTAACTCTTCGTTAGGTTTTGATGATCTAATTGTTAAACTATACGACATGAAAGAATGGGTAGTTCTAAAATCAAATAGCATCCTTGTATAAAAGTATCAATAAATGAGTACTTGTCAAGACAACATTTAAATCCTAAGCCTATTATGTCATCATGGGAAAAACTCGGGCTTGGGCTCTTGTCACTTCTTTTCTTCCTCTTCTTGGTGCTATTGGTGATTTCATTGAAGTAAATACCTAGGAAACCTAACTAATAAGAGTAGTATTACTCCTATACTAATTCATCATGCACTTTTATGCTTTGCATCCTATCCATTTACACTTGAAATAGGATCCATAAGTGTAATACCCTAATAAAGTAAGAAAATTTAAGAAGAACTATTGAATAAAAACCACCCTAATAGAAACCTAGTAATGTAATTCGGTAAAGTTTGAGTAAACTATAAAGATAGTATGAGGGTTCACCTAACTAGAATTTTTGTAGAAATTATATTAGGCATTAGTATGGGTCAAAATATCGTAAAAAGCCTAACATTGAATTTGAAAAAATTATATGAAGGTCCAATAAGAAATTAGGGGCCTGGGTATCCCAAAATCGACTCAAGTAGTCCAAATATCTAAAGATTGAACTCAAAATTAAAATAAATCATTTTGGTTTGCTTGGATTGACTTAGCCCATCTTTTTTAGGCCTAAATATGATTTTTGGAACTAGAAAATTTAAGCTCAAAGTCTAGCCTTGTAAAGGAAGCTTATGAGGAATAGGCAAATAAATGAAAAACTAGGGGCATTTGTTAGTAATTATTTCTAGGTATTTTAGTTAGTTGAATTTTAGTAAATTTGAGTAGAAAAATCTTCTAATTTTAATCCAGAAAGACTATACCCCATGTGCTAGAATTATTAGCTAAATTTTTATAAAATAGAAAAATAAAAAGCATATGATGGAAGCTTTAGAAATTAGGATTTTATATAAAGCCATTTTAGGTCATTTTTGCACAAAATTTTACTCATTTCCTATAATACCCCTATAGAGTAAGAAAATTTAAGAAGAAATCTTAAATAGGAAGTTACCTTAATAGAAACTCTATAAAGAAATTGAGTAAAATTTAATTGAATCATAAAGATAGATTTAGGATATATCTATCTATAATTTTTATCAAACTTATATTGGGCATTAGTAGAGGTTAAAATACCATAAAAAGAAGCCTAATATTAGAATTAGGAAAATTTTATAAATATTCGATAGGGAATTAGAATTCTAGTATTTGAAAATTTATCTGTTTAACTTGAAACATAAATAATAAGTCCAAATTTGAAATAGATAATCCTAAATTATTTAGGTTAACTTAACGTAATATTTTTGGGCCCAAACATAACATTTAAACTAGAAAAATTCAAGCTTACAAAAGCAAGGCCCAAGTGTGTAGAAAACTTTAAGTAATTTGGTAAATAAGTGCAAAACTAATGGCATTTGTTAGAGAATATTTTAAGGCATTTTATTTGGCTAATTTTGATTGGATTTTAGGCAAAAATATTTTGAATTATGAGTAAAAATTATGATACCCATGTGCTACCATCATAAAGCAATTTTTATAAGATTTTAAATTAGGAAACTTACCTTGGAAGCATAGGGTTTTTAGTGTTTTATATATATATAGGGTTTTAGGGTAAATTTTTTCACATTTTCCTATGCACTCTCTAGCTTCCTTTATTAGAGTTTTCAATTTCCTCACATAACCCATGCTGTTTTTCATTTTGGCTCTTCAAATCTAACAAGGTAGTTTAGGGTTTCCTTTATCCTTTTTCAAGTTTTCATAACTAATTCTTCTCCTAGAATTCTAAAATTTGATTTATTTCATTAGAGTTGTTCTTATTCTATTTAAAGAGGTTTTTACAAGGTTGGGAATTTAGGAAATGGAGGTGAGTGACAGTTACCCCTATTTTATTGAGTTTTCTCAAAATAGATGAAAATTTTTAATGAAATTGTCATTATAAATGTAATATGTGTGATAATATTGAATGGTTAGAATTGGAGCCATATGTATGTTATTATGATCGTATTATGTTGGTATTATAATGTTAAAATAAGTTGGGGATGGTCTGTAAAATTTTTCTTCAAGAAATGAGCATAAAAGAATGTTAGGATCAAAGTAGTGTTGGAAGATTCCATGTTATGTTTCTATTTCCTTTTGGAATCGTGGTTAGAATTTCTTTTAATTTAAATTTTTAGCATTTTAAAGTTATATTTAGTGTTAGACTGATTATAGATGAAATCAAGAATTTTTTGTGATTTTTAGATACATGAAAAGCCAAGTTATAGGTGAGGTATTTAAATTTGCCTAGTTTTAGGCCCCTATCTAGTTAGTCTTGGGTTTCAATTTTTTTGAAGTATCAAATGATTAAGGAACAATATGAAATTTTGTAAGAATATGATTTAGGATGTCATGAGTTTATTTCAAAATCTTGTGAAAATTGGAGTTAATTTGGTTGCCTAAATAATTGTTTTGGTTTTACAACTCCAATGCTATTTGAATTTGGCAACCTTAAGTTCATGCCTTTGGTGCATGGGTAAACTCATGAAATTAATTGTACAATACTTAATTTATTCTTCATTTAACATATTAGGAATATCATAGCAAAATTTAGAAACAATTAGCTTCTATTTGAGTGATGAAAAGTGGCTTGAATTGAAGATATGCACATGTTACCCTATTTGTATAACTTCCATTTGGGTTTTGTATAAATAGTACTTGTGAGAGTAAATATTTCAAGGTAATTAATGTCTTATGCATAATATTATGTTGGGATGGTTAAAATAAATTTTGGTAAAATTTTGAACTGATTTGATAGCTCCTAAAGGCATTAAATTGTGATATATGCAAGTTAGTGACATTGTAAGTATTTAACATTTCTTTTTTAGGAAATGTTAGGAAAAGCTTGAATGAGTAGACTATATGATGACATGAGAAACATGTTATAGCCATGCAATTGAGTTATGTATTGTTATTAATATGAATGAAGAAGTTGTATATATATATCAACTTTGAAAACTAAAATATATGGTTAAAGAAATTGAATACATGAGAAATGGAAATTTTATTGGAAGGTTGAAAATGATTTCAACAGAAAACTTATGTATTATCCTTGAATATATTACTAAAGGATAGCAAAAATATAAGTGCATATAAATAATTAGATTTATGGCAAGGTTAGTATTTTGCTTATACTCGATAAAATTGCAATGAGTAATTGATGTTATGACTAGCATCTTATTATGGTCTATTAAAATATAGAGTCTACGATCCTTCTACCTTATGAATTATGCATACATCACTTTTTAGGAGTTCTCCTAGAATATCTTTAAGCACTGGCTCGTATTCCCTAAATGGGAATTGCGTTAAAAAATTAGCCAAGGCTTAACTTTTCTTTCTTATAAAGGCTTTTGTAGTGATGTTAAATTTGCTAAGTAATAACATCCATTTAGGCATTCTTTTTGTCAATGCAGGACTTTTAGGCAAGAAGTTGATAGATTAAATTAAGTTACCAAGTGAATAGAATGCACCAAGAAATAATTCTTGAATTTTTACATTGCATAAATATGGATGAGGCTATATTTCTTTATTAGAGAATATTTCAACTCTAGCCTCTTAAGTAATCAATTGAGATAATATATTAGCTTTTTTAGCCTATCTTCTTCCTAAGCAAGCAAGACTTTAACGAACTTAGCTATGCTATATAGATCAAGTACAGTATAAGTGCTAAGTCATGTTATAAGCTAGTTATAGTGTAAGTGTATCAAAGAGTGTTCAATATTCTTGTGAAGGCTCCTTAGTGTTTGATGAGAAAAATATTTACTATTTTATTTTCCCCTATTTTATGTCTCTTAGGTGTTACATGTGCTTAATTTTATAGAATTAGCCTTGTTTTATAATTTTGGATTGATTTTACAAGTTAGTGAATTTATTTGGTAAATATTGGATTTTGATATTATTTCTGTTTTCAATCATATAAGGGCTTCGTATCTTAGATTGATGCAAACTTTATATTGCTGGAAAGTTAAAAGAGAGATCTACAACTTTTATGTTTTGGTCAAAGATCAGTTCAGACTTTTTCAAGCTTTTACTTGGCTGAGAAGCTAAAGCTCTGTCTTTGCCCTAACTAAACCTATTTTTATATTTAGGCCATATTTGGAGCTATAGTTGTTCGATTAACCTAAAACTAGCACCCAAATTTTCATAAGACATAAGCCTACAAGTTTGATGTTTATGGATTTTCCAAATTACATTGATTTCTTAGTCAAAATTGGGCTAGAAGTCGACCTATGGGAATTTCCTGATGCAACTTCAAGAAATTTGAAAACTTCTAGAAATTTGATTTAAATAGGCCTGAGCTTCTAGAAATTTTGAAAAGCCTTATTATTGTAATTGTAATTCTAAAAGACATTTAATCCTAGTCCAATAAGGTTTTAAGCTAAATAGGTTATATAAATAGGTAAGAGGGCTAAAGAGAATAACATATTCAGAATTACAAATAAATTCATTCAATAACTAACCCCCTTCTTCTTTTAGCTCTCTTTGTTCTTCATTAATGGAAGCATAAATTCATGGTTAATTCAAGGAGTTGAGGCTTTCTCTTGAAGAGGATTATGAGATTATGATTTCTAATGTTGACCTTTCTTAATTAATTTTCCTTTTTCTCTATTTACTTGTGCTGAAGGTTTTGAGATTTCTTGTGTTGGATGTTGATTTGATATAATTGATATTCACCCTTGTAATTTCTAATTTTTTGCTGCTTTGCTATGAAATATTGGTTGATAAATCATAGTTTTATATATAGGGATAGAGGGTTAAGGGATTAATATAGAGATTTCTAATTTGGTTTCTCAAATCAACTGAATTCTATTCATAAATCAATTTCGATCTAGTGTAGGTATTATAGCGATTTCTTAATTCAACTAATCTTAATTAATCAAATCCTAAACAATTGCCTAGTGAAGAATTCATGAAATATTGCAAAGATTTCGGGTAATTCAATGTTGAAGAATTAATTAGAAAAAATCAAATCCTAATTGATTTATGATTAATCTAATTTAGGGCTTTCAATTTTCTTGCATTGGCTATTTGATTTTATTGAATTCTCTTCTATTTTATTTCTATTTTGCTTCTATCTTGCGCTTAATTTTTTGCTTATTACATTATTTAATTTTATGCAGCCAAAACCCCCCCCAATTCTCCGTTTTGTATTACACAATTGCATAAACAACATATAATATACACTATACAACATATACATATTGCATTATGTTTTTGCACAGCATTTTGTTTTATTATATTACATTTTATTTGCATTAGTTCTTCACATTTTCACTACATAAATAATTCAAAAATTGTATAGGCATTTTTAGGAAATCATTTAGAAAAAATAAAAATCAAATGATCACTAAGGATACGACCTCGTTGTGCCACTATACAATATCATTTTTTAGTAACCAGTTTTAATACAATTTTAGTGCATTGCGATGTGTTCATCAATGTTCTTCAATTTAATGAAATGGGTTTTTCTTATTAAACAATGGGTTACAAGGCCTTATAAGGCCCAATAACATAAGTATGAATCTTCCCAAGAATCTTCTTAGCATTTTAAGATTAATAGGTCGCAACATCTTTAGCATCGCCTATAGTTTTCCACTCTCTACTTCAATTCCTCCTTTGTGCACTTTACATATGAGAAATTTGCTAAATGAGATGCCAAAAGCACACTTTAGTAGCTTAAGCTTTAGGTGATATTTCCTACATCCTTTAAACACTTTTCTTAAATGACTTAATTGATTTTCCTTTTTTTTTTAATTTAACTACAATATCATCCACATAGTCTTCTACAAAGTGATGCAACATGTTGTAAATATGGTAGTCATGCTATGTTGGTAATGTTAGGAATTCGAATTATCATATGCAGCGGAAATTCAAAATTTGATCCGAATTCTACCTAAGATCCATGCAAAAAACATAAATCAATGATTACGGTTTTACCTATTGGGCACTCGTGTTTCTACTGATCAAAACTTGAGAGCGGATGAATCAAACGCCGGCCGGAAGGTACAACATCTCTACGGTATCCACACGGAGTGAACAACGATCTCTCACCCTCCACGAATCTATTAGAATGCATTTTTCTCTCTAGGAATTCGGATTAGATGTTTTCTGAGTGATTTAGGATTTGTATGGAAGCTTTGAACGTACATTAAAGTGCTGCCCTCAAGTCCTTTTTTATAGAACTTAGGCAAGCCATAATCCTAGTCCAACTAGGATAATGCTTCCAAAATCCTAATCACACTTAACAACTCATCTTATCCTTATCCTAGAGATAATGAGGAGAGATAGGACTTATCTATTAATTATCTAATATTATATAATAATATTATCTCATAATATAAATATCTTAATATTAGATAATTGCATATAGTTATCAAATATCAAAATAATATTATCTCATAATATATTTATCTAATATCTGATAAGATAATTATTTGATATTATTTTAATATCAAATAATATCACATAATATATTTATATATATATATATTACGTAAATTTATTATTCTTAATAATATATATATGCACGAAAATAAGTCCAATTAATTAGATATCAATATAATTAAAGTCCAATTAATTATTGTCTTATTCCTACTCCTTTTGTGTGACCCTGTAGGTTCTTACTACATTGACAATGACTTATTATTGAGTCATAGACAGTAAACGGTATCTAGCAATACATCACTGCCACTCAAGTAGTAAGAATATCTGTGATTCGACATCCACCTAATACATGATCAATATTTTGCATCATAACCCTTTTGTAATAATATCCAAATTGAACTAGAGGCATGGAATGTGTCATCCTCGTTAATGTTCAATTTATATTTCTTGATACTGAGTAGACTTAAAATAAATGATTAATATCACATATTAATTCAATTGAGTATGGCCATGCATTTCTAAGTCTCACTCAATCAAGGGGTCCAAGGATATTTCTCTTTTATACAAGAGTAACAAAATTCCATCTACATCACTCACTTCCCTCTGCATGATTTATGACACACCCAATCAATGCATTACTTGTCATCCTGATTAAAGGTGACATAGGACAATATTAAAGTGAGTAATTCCTCATGTAGGGAACCGTAGTGACTTTAGGTCAAAGGTTTACGTGTATTTGTGATCATATGAGAATAACTTATGACACGTCTATCTATGCAATATTCTCATAGTGGGTCAGTCCAGTACATTGTTCACTAGCAATATACTCATGTATTAACTTGATATCACATATCCATGATTCGTAATCATCAGTCACTATACATGTTAGTCTCGATGTATTATTACTATCATTTTCGTAATAATACTTGACTAGGGGCATTTTAGGAATAGCGAAACTATTCTAAGGATAATTATTATATTAAGTTATAAATTGCACATAATAATAATAATAAAATTATAAAAATATAATATAATAATTAAATTACCTAAAATAAAACATAATACATTGTGTATAACTTCAATCATCTATATGATTAGTTCTATGACACACACCAACAGGTAATAGCTCTCACATTTTTAAGATCGAATAACACTATAGTGTAATAAAAATTTCCTATGAGGGTATGGAATGTGGCCTTGATAAAATCCTAGCAAGACATTAAGGTCAAATTATAACCACTAAAGTTATCTAGAAATGAATCTTTCATGACTAACTATTGAATCTACCAATATGGTAATTTAAGGCAAAGGGAATTCATATTTAGTACGAGCTTTATTTAGACCCCTAAAATGTACACAAATACAAATCTATCTATTCTTTTTCTTAACCAAAATGACATTAGCTAAGGAAGTTGAATGCTTAATTAGCTTGATGAATCTTGCTTTGAGAACCTTTTCAACCTCTACTTTGATCTTGATTTCTATGTCAAGAAGGAATTGTCAAGGTGATTTCTTTATTAGCTTCATATTTAGGAAAACATCTAATTGATGAGATGTTAAACTAGGTTAAAGCCTGGCATTTTATAATATTCCTATGCAAAGATATCTTTAAATTCCTTAAGCAATATGATTAACCAGTCCTATTCTTTTATTGTAAAGGTTGCATTAATGAAGCTTGATCAATTTTCACCTTCCTTTTC
This sequence comes from Sindora glabra, assembly GCA_020226215.1. NCBI lineage: Eukaryota > Viridiplantae > Streptophyta > Magnoliopsida > Fabales > Fabaceae > Sindora > Sindora glabra. Next base: position 74,773,803 of record CM035226.1, on the reverse strand, counting down.
CAAATTCACTACTTTAAATTCTTCATTAAGGGATTTTGGGTAATTTTACAACACGGAAGCACTTTTTCCAATTTCCTTTCTAGTGATGATGGGTGTCTTCTAGTACCTTTTAGAGATTCTAGGTCTAAAGGGCTCATTTTTTGTTCAATCACGGCTTCACTTTAGACCTTTTAGAACTCCTATCTTATTAAAAGTGGTAGGCAACTTTTCCATTCATAATCTTAATATGATGGACAATAAAAGGTTTTGGCTTTAATTTCTTAGCAAGTGACTCTATTCCATTAATCCTAGTAAGTGTGGGAACTACAAGCATTTTTATAGTAAGCTTTGTCATTTTGCTTATAAACTAGTTATCTTTTTTATAGAAGTAAGATACCTTCACTGTGATAACTTTTTTCTTTTTGTCTTTGTGAATGTTCACGAGGGTGCTTTAGAGGTTGGCCACTACATCCATTCCAGGTTAAGACAACTTATCAAACTAAATCTTATTTATGAAATGAGCTTTAACTTCATTAAATGGTGTCTTGGTGACATAGAGCTCTATGTATTTTGCCATGAAATTTGCTTTAACACATCAATAAGGCATGGAAGGTACGCAGATGAGATTATGCAACCATCGGGAACCTAACAAAATGTGGTAACTCAGTGCCTTTTCAAAGATGCAAAATTTGTTAGTAATCTTGATAAGTTCCACTTTGAGATTTAGATAAATATAACCAATAGTATTGATAGGGTCTCTTTGATGGTGTTCAAAATCATTAGTTCTTTTTTCACACCATTCTCCAAGAAATTAATCACCTTAAGCAAATATATAGGGATGATGTTAACTTTTAAACCATTATGTACTAAAGCTTGAGTAACCCTAATTTATTCAACTATGTCCTTTAAGTATAATGAGCAATTATGATTCACATAGGCAACTTGCTTATTAGCTTTTCTAAATACAATGGTACTATAGTGAGCTTGAATTGCTTTTTGTAAATTAATGCTTATAGCACAGCAACTACCGCCTTGATCTTATAGGATCTTTGTAATTGCTAATAAAGCTTAATACTTTTTAGCTTTGTCAAATTCAACAAGGTCAAAGAATTAGTGAAAATTAAATGGTTTGATTAACGCTTTAGCTAAAAAATCATCAAAAGCCCCTGTCCATTATCACCTTTCTATAAGGCTTTCCCCAAGCATTTTGATGATAGGATTGGAAGAACAAGCTATACTGTTAACATAGTAGTCAAAGAAAGGTTGATAATTGATTTAATCTTTATCAAGTTGAGCACAGTTGTAACTCTACCATTTTTAATTTATTTTGGAAGATATATCTTACAATGTAGTAGTTGGTAGTCATGTGAGTTGGGGACCAGTGACAAAAACAAGGCACATTTCTCTAAGCTTTAGTAATAAGGCCTTTTAAGTGTGACAACTTTGTTTTTCCATCTTCTAACTATATTTTCAACATGGCATAAACCTTTGATATAGAACATGAGAAAGAAGGTAAAGGGTCTTACTCTAAGTTGAATGTCCTGAGTTAGAGCTTTTTAATTGATTACTACTTGGTAGAGAAGTCTGATTGTAAATCTTCCTTTTCTCTGGAGCAAAACTAAGGCCAAATGCAAGCTTTTTCTTATTAAAAACTTCTACCATAGTAATATTAGTACCCTTTTCCTTGTAGGACTACATTTGTCTAACTTACCATTTAAAGGAACTCGACATATTTCTAGCTTTAGGTAATTAGGTCATTGGAGGTTTAAATATCATTATGATAAAGATATGGAGTGACAAGGTCATCCATATTGGTAATACAGCTTTGAACCAATGTTGAATTATAGATTTTTTATAAATAGTCCTAAGCTTAATTGCTATATCTCTTCATGAAAGCCACCGTGTCTTTTTTATTTCGCTATCGCATCCAGATGAGGTCCATCAAATAGACTGTTGCTCATGCAATAAAGAACTTAATACAAAAGACAACAACCATAACATTCCAAGTAGGAATGGACCCTAGTTGTATTTTGGTGCACTAAGAATAGACTTTACTAGAGAGATTTGGAGAACTCTCTTAAACAAAGGTTATGATTAATGCCATAAATGCTAAGGTCATTAATAAACAAGTAGATGTGCTTTATAAGATTTCCTTTCCTATCAAATTTTCTATAAGAGGGGCTAATACCTTTAAAGATAAGGCATAGTGGAAAAGTGGTTAGAAATTTATGTCAGCCACTACTCTTTGTCTTCTTTATAAAAAATCATCAGAAATGCTTTTCTATGAATGGAACTGAAACGACTTATCTAGCATTCTAATAAGTTTCACCTTAAAGAGGAGGGTTCAAAAAAGTTATGTTTTCAATATGAGGCTACTTTTAACATATGATATGTTAAGTTTTAAGGACTTTTTCTTGAAAAGGCAGGACTTCTGTCTACTAAGTACTTGGCTGACTAGTTATGCTAAAAATAAGAGTTATGTTTCCTTAAGGTGATTTACTCATAAACTATGTTATTTCAAGGATAGCTTCACACATTTGTTATTGCTTTCTAAGAAGGTCTCCTAATAATGACACAAACATTGTTATCATAATGGGTGATGCAAAATCATTATTCTTAGTTTGTCGAGCAATGGAGTGGTTCAACCGTAATGTAGCATTCCCTAACCAAAAAGAAGTTAAAGTAATGATTTCATTACTAAAACTTGAAGTTTTAGTTACAACTAGAGTTTGAAAAAGCTATCATAATCGGATATGGTGGTCGTTAGCAATTTGAGTTTGCTATTGATTCAAACCGTTTAGGTTATAAAGGATGTGTATGCCAAAAGGGAATCAATTAGGTTGAGTGGACTTATTGTTACAACCCAATCCTTATCATGACCGATATGGATCCCAGTGTCTAGTTTCCATAAGTCTTAACATTTTCATTCTAATTTTTCCAATAAAAAACTCTATATTTCCAAAGGGACTTAAAATTTACTTTTAAAATTTACAAAAAAATGGACAAAGTTTCTCTTATTTTTGAACACTTTCTAAGGGCTACACACCCTATAATACAAAACCTATATATATTTTCAAATATGATAGCATCAATCATTCGCACAATATTACATAATTTCAAATTTATACATATACAACAATTTAACACCACATGAACCAATACATCTCTATTTTTAATATTGATTCTAATCCTAATTGTCAAATCTTTTAGCAAGGCAGTTTTAATTCTCCATAGATGTAGCAAGACTCAAACATACTTGTTTCAAGCTAAAAATATTAAAAATAAAATAGAATAAGTTATGAGAACTCAATAAGTATATATATACCACTATTTTGCTAGTAATTAATTTTATATATAATAATCGTAGGTTAATTGTATACTAAATTAGAAAAATATTAGCAAACTCATTTTTAAAAAAATTTTGAAATATGCAAAACCATGCCTCAAAATGGGAGTTCACCTGCATATGACTTAAACTTTGAATCTTATATCATAATTCATGGAAATCTTAACTATCTATCAATACACAACATCCTTATCATATCATATACTACTTATTCCAAGTGAACATCATAATCATAAATAGCCATTAAGGCTTAAACACAACTAAATTATCTTAATCATACTAACTGTAATATCCAATCATAGATAACTTTCTAATATCACATCATATCATACATCTAGTAATAGTAAACATAAGTATAGTCGCTTTTGATTCACAAGTCAATACTATAATTTTTTCCTTAACTATTCATCGAGAATTTTCCATCCAACTTTTAGATTAATTTTATATGCTTCACAACTATTTGCTAGGAATTTTCCATCTGGCTTTCATATTATTGGCTTGGTTACATTTCTAATCTCAGTGCCACTTATGACATAATTCATAATGTAATTCTATAATCACAATTTAAATGCAAATTTCATTATAGACATTTGCTCATCAACACAGGGTGAACATCAATATATAATAGTATTTATATAGCAATATTGTCATGCCCTCTTGCATCATCACAACACTCATTCACAATATAATTTAATTCATAGTACATTTTTTAAAATATAAGTGATAAAAAGAGCTTAATCATAAGCATTCAACAATTATTAATAACATCATCATGCTTTTGCTATGCAATTTGATAAACTAACATTCACTTAAATAGTTAATTATACTTATTCCACAAAACTGATTTTATACATGGATATATATACATGAATATGAAATCTATACAATTAATAAGAAGAATACAAATTACAATATTTAAACTATTTTTATTAAAATATTAATTTATAGTAAGATATATACTCATCTAGTAGGATCATCCATTCATTTCAACAAGCTCCAAAACATCTATACTCATTTTATCATCTCTTCTTCCTATCTCACAAACTACAAGGATAACTTATAAATATATTAAATTTACTTATTTTCTTCCTAAATAACTATTCCAAGGTCTAATCACAACATTTTAACCTTCCATAATGCATCTTATTATTTTTCCTTAGATTAACCTCAAGAAACTAAAAATATATCATAATGTGGGTATTCTTAAATCGAATCATATAGATAAAATATTAGAACTTAACACTTGAAAAACTCATTTCATGCCATTTAACATTTCCATATTATCAAGCTTCCTTATCTTTAGATACTGAATCATAATAATAAAGATGTATCACTAAATAATGATTTCTTGAAACCATATAGCCTAAACATAGATATTAAAATGTGATAATCTAGGCACATTTTAAATATACTACTCCAACACTTCATAATATAATATTCTTATATTTCTCTGTATTAATTGATCATCAAGACATATGAGTTAATCATATTAGATTTTCACTTTCTTTATCTTTTTAAACTTATTACTGAAATATCAAAAATTCTTATAAATAATGGACCTTCTCAATCAATGAATAGAATGATGAAAATATTATATTTTAATCATCCAAGTATACTCAAAATATACTAATCTAATAATTTTGAACAAAAAATATTTATTTTATTATTGTTATATCAAATACCCAAATAATATTTTAATAATTCTAGACATAAAATATGATAATCAAGTACCCATAATCTTTATTCTACCTTTCTATGACATAAAAACGTTATTTTTCAAAAATATTATTAAAAATCCACAATATCTATATTAGTATATATACTCTAAAACTAATCACATTGATGATTGTAAATATGAAGCATGTTATTTTAATTGTAATTTCAATTATCATATTTATACATATATTATCTGCGTAATATATTTAATTATGATAATAACCTTAGAATGATTATATTCTTAAATATCCATCGTTATATATAATTGTGGATTGGGTTACTTTGATATGTTAAAACTGACATGTGTAATGACTTATATGAGATATTAAGTCTACACATAAGTACAAGTTAAAGAACTTGTATACTGGACAAACCTACCTAAAGAACACTACATATATCGTTGTATGAGTATCATGAGTGATTCTTAGTGATCATTATTAATATGATCATTTGACCTGAGATCACCAAGGTTCCCTATATGTGAGTTTTATATTTTAATACAACTTTATATCACTCATGGCCTAGTGAATGTAATGGTGGTTATTGGATATGTCACATATTATGCAAAGGGATTTGTATGATCAAGATGGAATTTATCCCTTCTATATAATAGGAATGACATCTATAGGCCCCTTAATTAAGTAAAGCTGAGAAAATGCATGACCATGCTCAAATGAATTAACATGGGATGTCAATTACATTTGCTTTAATCAGCTTACTTAAGAATAAAAAAACCTTTGGATTGGGTTATGCAGGAATGACACAGTCCATGTCTTGTGCTCAATCTAGATGTCTAGGAAAAAAGGAAATAGATGATGATCACATGTAAAGGTTCAGTCAAATCACTGACTTTCTCATTACTTGGGTAACAATGATATGTTGTTAGATACTGCTCATTGTTTATGATTATTAATGTGATTTATGATCATTACCAATGTAAAGATAGCCTGTAGGGTTGCACACTTAGAACCTAGTGGATTTGGAATTGATGGACCAAATTGTTTGAGCCTAATATTTGAGAATTTCATGTTATAATTATAAGACCCAATAATAAGCTTATAATTATACATGAAACAAATCCTAATTAGGATTTTCTATGCACCTATTTAAATAAGCTTGTTGGGTAATAATAGAGATCATTCATGCATCCTAAAGCATAAAAACCTAGCAGCCCTCCTTGATCATAACCCTTAAAGAGGCGTAGCTAGTACTACGAGGCAAAGGAGGAGAATTTCAATCAGTGGTCATGGATGTTCATTAGTGATCTGCTGGTTCGTGTGGATACCTCAAAGTTTTTAGTCGAAAAGAAGTTGAAAATATGATTAACGAACAAGTCCCTGAATCATTAAAAAGGTATTAACCGAATACTTATTCTAATCTAACATTTTGCATTAATCCATTGGTTGAGATCAGTTAATCTCTACTGTATTTGTTTGACTCCCGATCCCAACAATCTAAAAATAAGTTTCTTTTTTGAATTTTCAGTTTGGAATAGTAAAAATATAAGGACTTTTGTATCTAAAATGGTTTATCATTGTCTAAAGGCATTGCTTGACAGCTCATTGGTGCTAGAAACCACCTCTCTTGGTTGGAAATCAAGGTAGATTGTGTTGGAGGATGAGAAAGTCTTCCACCACATTTCTCTCTTTGATCAACATTTTTTTAAGCATGGACTTATGCAAAGAAGTGCTGCGAAGGAGCAGTTGGGCTAGTGGTACCAACTTTAACTGTAAAAGGTTTCAAAAGCTGCAACTACACTAGTGTAGCAGTAGAAGCTCCGCTTGCGAGATCTCCTTGTTCTGCCACCATTGAAATCAATAGTAGTAGTAGTAGTAAAAAAAATAAAGAGACAGAACACTAGCAACAAGTCTCTGATTGGAAAAGGAAGAAAGCAAGAGGTTAGCTAAGGAAAGGAAGAAAAAAAGGAAAAGAAAAAGGGGAAAGAGAGAAAGGGAAGTTGCCAAATATGGGAAAGAGGACTATCTAGAAATGAGATAGGGGCATCGACTTTTAAAGAAAAAAATAAAGAAAGGAATGTGCTAACATAGTTAAGAAGGGACAGAAAAATGCTGAAATGTGAGCTATTAGAAATGATTTCATGCTTCTTGCACTTAGTGTGCTCACTAATAATGACAAAATATTAACCTTCCCTTTTGTTTAGAATTAATCCCAGCCTTTCATTTAAATAAAAAGCCCTAATTTTTTATAAAATTAATTTTATTTAAAACCTCAACTCTATTATTTACAATTTTCCCTTAATATATAAAAATATAATTATAATAATTTGATAAATTAGAAGTCATAAAATAAACATTTTAATATTCCTTAATTCCCAAATAATTTATAAAATACAAGCAAATTATTCCATAAATTCTTGCACTTATACTCACTAAAATTAATTTTAACTTATGAGAAATTCTTTGTAAAAAAATTATTTTAATAAAAACTAGTCTTGACTTAATAATGACCATATAAAAATAAATATATATTTCAAATATTATTTTAACATTCTAAAATTTTTAAAAAGATAAGGAATTTAAAATCAAGAGTTAACCAAATAAATAAAATAAATTCTCACAAGCATTAAAATTTACAACCGTTGAATATTAATCCAAGATATTACACTTATGAGTGTAGAAATATTATTGGTAGGAGTGCTCATGGACTTAAGGTTTCCACTTAAGCTCTGAGTAGTTATTTCCTTATCAGATGCCATCACTATATACACTTCCCTACTAGAGTCGGTAAAAATATTCTGGAGATGTTTAATGGGTTCTAGAATTAAAGAGTATAAGTATAATAATGAAATATCAAAAAGTGATTGTGTGATGTGGATAAGGAATAAGCATTCTATAATTAAACTATTAAAATAGGTAGAAGTGTCCCTTTTTTCACATACTCAACAGATTTTTTGGGTTTCTAACAAGGTTAGGACTAATAGATCAAAGGGTTTTTGAGAATCTTTGTATGAGATTTTCTTTAGATCTTTTTTTAATATGCTTTTGTGCTTGTCTTTTTGTGTGTTTCCTTAAGGTATATAAGGGGATATTTATAATGTGGCAGGCTACTAACGTGGATATAGGTTATAGAAATAATGACTTTATTTGGAAATTCAAGCTAGTAAAAAATATAAAGGATAAAAGGTACAAAAAGTATAATAAAGTATAATGTAATAGGCATTTTTGTCGTGGTGGTGGTGGTGGTAGTACCCTTGCAGAATAGATAAAGGTATTATGTAGGAATCAGATTCAATCAGTGGTCCATTAAGTACAAAATCCCTTTTCATTCATCATAATCTAGAGGGTGCATGATAGAAGAGAGTTAGGCATGGTACGCTTATCTTTCCTATAGGCTATGGTTAGGCCTTTGTTCCAATCCTTTCAAGTCACATAATCCAAGTATACTTAAGAAAAAGGTAGGAAAGAGTTACTTTGTTCTCATGGCTAAAGCAATCCTTACCTTAGATCAGATGACCGCTAGCTAGCTTTTAGCCTTCATGGAAACTTATTTGTTCAAACCTTTATGGTAAAAATGGTGCTAAGGGTAAAGCAAACAACTCTTTTTATTTTCTTTTTTTTAGCAAAAGTATGGATAAGGAAGGATGCAATTATTATAATTTTTCTCACACATATGATAATATGAGTTCTTTTGACCTTTTTAAACCACTTTTGATGTAAAGGTCTTTTAACCTTTTTTAGCCTCTTTTGAGGTGGATTTTGTAAAGACTTGCACTCTTTTTTATGACATAATTGGCCTCCTAGAAGTATGTGTTTCATGGTCTTTTTTTGAGGTAGGTTCCATGGAGACTTCAACTTTTTTTGGTAACCAAATTGGCTTCTTGAACATTTTTTTTTGTATTTTTGGATAATTTCTTAATAGTAGACCTCATGGCCTTAGTTATCAATAAGTTCCATGCTAGTCATGAGTAAGGTAAAGTCATGATAAATGTATTCTCATATATATCTTTACATAATTTGCTATTCAATCATAAATTAGCCCTTACTTTACAGGAAAATCAATTGTCTAAACATATCATATATTATTCTCTCATATGTATATATATTTATATAACTCCCCTTATATGTACATCTTGTCTCATACATAATTATTCTAATTAGACATTTGCACTTTGTACCTAACCACTCATATTTTCAAGTTTTTATAGCATAGTCTCTTAAAAAATTTATGTGTCTTTTTTTGCACTGTGATATATTGCTTGAAAAGTTTACTTAAATAAGCCTTATGTGTGTTCTTATCAGCCTTGACCATTTATACATTGGATTTTCTTAAACAAAGTTATAACCTAATTACTGTGAGCTAATTAGTGCAATTTCACCTAGAATTTGCCACTTTTTCATTAAAAAAAAATTCTTGCATTAATTATCTAAGAATAAAATTATAAAACTAATAAGGATTAAAGCCTTGGATATATAATTTCCTAATCTTTTAATGGTTTATCAATTAGATGTTTTTACACTAATTTTTGGCTAAAACATCCTTAGATGTGTAGAAATTATGCAAAAATGGGATAATCTCAAATTTTTTTGAATAACTAATTTGATCCTTAATTCATGATTTATTTGGTGATTCAAATTCTTCATTCACATCCAATTATATCCTATATCCTCCTATGTTTACATCCTCTTACTTCAGGAGTCCTTCCTGATGATTTTTCTTATAAACTTTCCATATTATATTTCTATACAAGATAGTCCTTTACTCTTAAGTTTTGTATCTAGTTTTCGAAAATCCTAATGGTTGAATCATATAGGATTCTTTTACCATAATCTTTCAACCTCCCTTTATTGTGACTTGATCAAAGCATTCATGATATCCTTCATATTTGTATCATCCCCTCCATCCATACACTTTCCATACTTAATGTTACAATGACTGCTTTTAGAATAATTTCTCTCCAATATGTACATTGATTTATCCATGATTACTTATAGCATATTTTGGGTGTTACAAGCCTATGATTAGGATGTCTTAATATCATAGTTAATATAGTATTAGATAAATATAGATATAAGCATGAATATAATATATGATACATAGATGTAAAAATAGGCATAAACTTGAAGGCTTTGTGGATAGAAGGTCGGTGTAGGCTTTAATAATTTACCTTACAAAGGCTGCAATTTGTACAAATAGGAGCCCTTAGGTACGGGCTCACTTGTAGGCCACCTTATATATATATTGTTGTAATGGGAATGACTCAATACCTTAAAGGCCTAAACACATAACCCAAAGCAATTTATAGTCAGAAAGTTATGTAGGCTAGTGCGTAGGCTAATACTAGCAAACTATAGGTAAGGCAGGCTTATTATTTTTAGTTCAATAAAAATATGGGCTAGCCCATATGAGGCTGACCTGTTTAGACTTACCTAATCCATTTTGCATCCTTATTATGATATGATTGAAACTTCTAACTCCTATTTGAATTATTTCCTTAAAATTTATAGTTTATTTACAATTAATATTTCTTAATTTGTATATCTATGAATGTACTTGTTTACAATCATAAATTGCACTAATTGGTTCAACCCTTGGAAGTGGATCTTCATAGTAAATAGACAAAGTTTAAACCTTTATAGACAAAGAAGTAGCAATTTAAATAAAATATAAGTAAATGAATTGCAAATCTTTATTGCTAATCAAGGTGAAATACAAATGAGTGCTAAATGTGGACACCTTAACAAGGGACTCATAATAGAGATATGAAGGTTTATAAAGTAGAAAATATAATTACAATCCTTATTATAAATCAAGGTTTAGTATAAAGAGAGGTGCAAAGGTGCATAGGATTTTAATAAAGGGACTCATAATAAAAAGGATAATTATATATGAGATAAGATGAAACTATTAATCTATGTTATTAATTCAAAGGCAGTAGAAAAGGTCACAAAGGCACAAAAGGCTTTAATAATGACCTTATAACAAAGAAGAAAGAGTTCTATAATGAAAATTACAACTAAAATGGCAAAGTAGTGGGTTGGTTGGTAAAATGCCTAAAATGTAGAGTGCATGTTTAATTGAGTTAATTGGCTAAGGACTTTTTCTACTTCTATTTATACTACAAAGCCAACCAATTTTTTTTATTAAAACCTCAAAAAATTACTGTAAATAACTTTTCATATAATAAAAGGGCACTTAAGGTTACATGTATGCACTAAAGGTGATGTGTCTAACTTCCACTAACCATTTGGTGATTGCCTTTTCTTGGAACAACTCATCCTAACAATCTTCTTGGTCCACTAACCATTTAATAACCACTTTTTCTTATAATTACCTATCCTAGTGGACTTTCAACATGCCAAAATTCCAATTCTATAAGTGTTAAAGTAATCAATTATAGTTAAACTTATTTGCTACTAGTTCTAGCTCGAATTCTTTAACTAGATTTAATGCCTTCATTTTTTACATAGCTATTTGGGCCAAACTTTACAAAATGGCTATAATTAAGGCTTATAGTTTCACTCTTTTGAAAACTTTCTACTTCAAACAAATAAAAAAAGAGTTATCACATTTAGTCAAAGATTATCTTATATTGAGGGATCTAGCAAGTCTATCTAAAGTGTTCTCCAATTTGTCAAACATAGATTTGGGATTGCACAAATAATTTCTTTTGACTATCTCCATGGAGGTATATAGTAAAATTATTTTGGCAAACTTAAAATGGCTAAGCATTTTGTTAATCATAAGTTTCCATGTATTTTTTTCATGCTACTAGTCTTCCTAAGATAAGAAAAAGTGTCATTTTTAGCTTCATTATTAAGCTCTTCCCTTACAATGAAGGTATTTTTCATTCTTTTTTCTATTGTAAATGTTCAATTTGCCAAACATTTTTGGCTAACTATGACCTATCAATAGTATGCTAATTCATCAATCTTTTCTTGGTTGAAAAGCCAAACCTAACTATAATAATTTTAATTTATAATTTGACAATTTAAGTAAAAAAAATGAGTTTGTGCTTACTAGAATCTATAAAATAATTTTTAGCTAGTTTTATAGGTTTTTTTTCCTTATATTAAATTTTTGGGAAGGTCAATTCTTATTTCATCATTTTAAAATTGATGATGGAACATATACTCTAATTGTACCTTTAATTTACTAAATTAAAGGGTAATCCTACATACCAAGAAGTGCCATTAACATTAGCAATAATGGAAAATATTATGTTTTCAAATATTCATTTTTGGCTATTTCTCCACATTTAACCATAAATCAAGCTATATGGTCCATGGTTAATTGATTGTATTCATTAAAATTGTAGTAAATTTTGACATTTTAAAACATAGAGGTGTTTTTATTTAATCTATCCAATTTGGGGAAGCACCTCAGTAGTTAGGATAGGTAGTTTGATGTCCTAACTAAATTAGCAATTCTTTTACTTACAATTGTAAATTTTGTTTTGATCCTTGATAATGTTGGTTTAGTTTGTTTCATGTAAGAATTCCTATTTCCTTCACCTTTTGGATTTCAAACTTTATTAACATCATTATCTTCTTAGAATATTCTAACATGACCATATTGTGGCTGATTTCATTCTACTTTGGCATTATTAAACTTGATTTTAGTCGTTGTTTTTTCATTATAATTGTCAAAATAACTTTCCAACCTTTCCAATGTTTAGTTTGTTCTTTGTTGGTTTCTTAGCCATAGAATACCTATAATTTGTTAAGATATCACGTGAACTATATTATAGTTCATGTCACCCTAATTGTTGCTTAAATATGGCTAAACTATTAATAGTGGGATTTGAAAGACTAACATTGCCGTCATGATAATTTCTGTCCATTTGGGCATATTATTGTGGTAAATGATCATTTTATAAAGACATGTCATATGACATAGGTAACCTAGGTCTTTATATTAGACCATTTTGATTTTGTTCTTGCCCTAATTATTTCTTTTTGCCAAATTTTTATTTTTCATAGCTAGCATTTTCTATTGATTATGGCAATTTTGATTTTGTTAAGTTACATCAACAATTTCTAATTGCACAAGTTCGTCCTCATTTGGAGGAGTATTTTGCAAACTAAATTTTTATTTTTTTAAATAGTATCACTTTTTGAAAGTAAAATGGAATCAAACTTTAATCTATTAATTGTGTCTTATCAGAAGTGTCAATTTGTTTATGTTTGAAAATTATACTAATTGATTTTACCCTTGTGGAATGAATCCTCATAATAAATAGATGAAGTTTGAATCTACACAAACAAAGAACAATAATGTAAATAAAATATAAGTAAATGAATTACAAATCTTTATTGCTAATCAGGATGAAGTACAAATGGGCGTTAAATTTGGAGATTTCAACAAAGGAGTCACAATAAAGATATAGAGGTTTATAAATTAAAAAAATGCAATCACAACCCTTATTGCAAATCAAGGTGAAGTACAAAAGAGAAAAAATAAAAGCATATGTAACTTTAGCAAAGGGACTCACAATAAAGAGGATGATTGTACATATGATAAAATGGATCTGCCAATATTGATTTTAAATCTAGGGGAAGTACAAAAGTGCACAAATTTTTATACTTTAATTTTATCCTACCAAGAGTGCCAATTTATTTACAATTGAAAATTACGCTAATTGATTTTACCTTTATAGAATGAACCTTCACAACAAACATGCAAAGTTTAAATATTTATAGACAAAGAAACAATAATGTAAATAAAATGTAAATGAATGAACTAAAAATCTTTATTGCTAATCGGGGTGAAGTACAAATGGATATTAAGTGTGGGGGCTTCAAGAGTCATACAAAGATATAGGGGTCTATAATCTAAAAAAATACAACACAATCCTTATTGCAAATCAAGGCAAAGTGTAAAAAAGAAACATAAAGGCATATGGAACTTCAATAAAGGAACTCACAATAAGGAGATTAATTGTACATATGATAAGATGAAACTAGCAATATCGATTTTAAATTTAGGGGAAGCACAAAAAAGCATAAAGGCATAAAGACTTTAATAGAGGACTTACAACAAAGAAGAAAGAGTTCTAAAATAAAAAATACAACTAAACAATAGAATACTAGGTTAGTTGATAGAGTGCTAAGAGGTAGACATGGAGTATGTGTTTAATTGAGCTAAATGGCTAATGACTTCTTTTACTTCTATTTATACTATAAAGCGAACCTTTTTTTTTATTAAAACTACTAAAAACTACCCTAAATAACTTCTTATTGAACAAAAGGCCATTTAAATTTACATGTATCTATTATAGGTGAAGTGTCTAACTTCCATTAATGACTTGGTAACTATCATAGTAGTCTTCTTAGTCTACAACCACTTGGAGTAACCTCTTGATAACCACTTTTTCTTTATAACCACTCATCCCAATAGCCTTACCGACATGCTAAAATTCCAATTCACCAAGTGCCAAATAATTAATTTCAGTCGAACTTATTTACCATTAATTTCAACTTGCTTTCTTCCACTAAATTTCATAGTTTCATTTTTTGACATAGCCATTTAGCTGAAAATTCATAAAATGGCTATAACATCACCTTAATATATATATATATATATATATATATATATATATATATATATATATATATATATATATATATATCATGCCTTCAACCTCTATTTTGTGTCTAATCTTAATCTCATCCATAAGATATCTTTAGGCTTTATTTGTTTTAGTGAAAAATATCTTTTGTGAAAATATAGTTATAAATTATCATGATGGTGGGAAATAGTTAATATGTTCATTGTTAAATGTAATGAGTTTGGTGGAAGTCAACTTGCTCTTTCTTGTTTGATGAGGGATTATTTTCCTTTATTATCATGATTCTAAAGATTAAATTATTTTAATCATAAGGCATAGGAACATATAGTACTTCTTCATCTATATACAAGAAAATGAAGCTAAAAAATTATCTTTCAAAAAACAAACAAAGCTCTAATCTCTATAATTTTTAATTTGTCATATATTTATACATCTTATCTCTAGCCTCTAGCAAATGAAAAAAAGCATCTCAATGGCAAAAGGGGTTTTGCTTTAGCTTCATGGCAATGGAAAATTCTACTCTAGCTTATAAAACTTCACCTAACCATAATCAAGATTATAGTTGACTACTAAGCTTTATGTTTGCCTTTGGATGATGATAGTCAATTATGACCTATTTTACAATATGCTAATAGTCGATTATAGCTATGTGTTTATTGAACTTATAATCAACTGTCCCTAGGAAATTGGCTCTTGAATTATTGGTAGCCCATATATAATTGACTATAATCCCTTATTTTGTTTAAATGAGTTCTAAGAGGAGCTTTTAGGATAAATATGAGTTTATAAGATATAATATACATGGTTAAGTATATAAGAAAGAGTAAACTTATTTATGCTTTAATCTAAGAAGGAAGAGCCATATTGAAACAATGAAATGATGATAATTGAATTAAATGAGAACATTGCATGGCATATGAGTAAGATTAAGATTGATTGTATATCATATGTACAAGATTGTCACGATCCTTCTTGATCATGATTGGCGTAGATCCTGTTATGGGTTTTCATAAGACTTAACTATTTTCACTCTTTTTATTTAATGGAGTTTCCAAATTTTAGAGGAACTTAAAAATTTATTTTAAAATTTTTATGAAAAAATGGATATAATCCCTCTATTTTTGGACACTTTTGAGGGCTATACACTCTAAAATACAAAACCTGTGAATATTTTTAAATACGAAAAATTCATCATCCACATAAGACTATATAAATCTTAAGCTCATACATAAATAAGTACTACAATACATTAACTGATGAATCAATAACTTTCCTATTTTAACTGGTGATCTTAACTCAAAAGAGATTCCAATTGTTATTTTGTTTAGGTGGCCTTTGATCTTCATAGAAGCATAAAAAATGTAACAAGCTCAAGTCTCAACCTAAGAACATTGGAAGTTAAACAAAGTGAGTTACGAGAATTCAATCAGCATATATCTCCCATCATTAAATCTTAATTCACTTATATCAGATGGTTTTATGATACTTAAAAGTTTGATTAGGAAGAGAAGTTCTGTCTAAACTCCTTGAATTCTTGATTATGTGAAACTAAGCTTTAGGAGAATTGCCTGCATAACTTAAGTATTATATTTTCCAACCTAAATCATAATAATTTTTATTATTTGATAGCACACATCATTGTATTCATATCACCCACACTACCTATTATGGGTAAATATCACAATCATAAACAGTTATTAAGGCTCAGACATAAACAGATTATCATAATCACATTAGATCATCACAATTATATCAAATAATGACTCTCATTCACAAACATAGCTCTAATATTATATCACATCATGTATTCATTTATACCAACTGTGCATGTATCCATCCTTTGATCTCTTAGTTATTCATATATTATTCTTGTATACTTTATCAAGAATTTCTTATTCGGCTTTCATATCATCTCTTTATCACAAATCCTAATATTATTGCTCTAACATAGTTTTTTTTAATGCCATCGATGGCAAGATATATATACATGAGTATTGGTGTGTGTCCTAGGAGCTAATCATAAAGATGATTGGAATAATACACAATATATTATATTTTATTTAATGCAATGCAATTATTATATTTTATTTTTATTTTTTATATCTGCGCAATTTATAACTTAATATAATAATTGTCCCTGGAATAGTTTTATTATTTCTAAAATAACCTTAGTCAAGTATTATTACGAAAAGAATAGTAATAATACATCGAGACTAGCATATATAAGATTGATAATTATGAATCATGGATATATGATATCAAGTCAATACATAAGTATATTATTAGTGAACAAATGTACTGGACTGACCCCCGATGAGAAAACTACATAGATTGTCATATGTAATTAGTTATTTTCACGTGACCACAATGCACATTGTCCTTTAACCTGAAGCCATTACAGTTCTCTACATGAGGAGTCATACACTTTGATGTCATTTTGTATCACCTTTAACCAAGATGTGTTGTAGAACGTTGATTGAGTGTATTATGAATCATATAGAAGGATGTGAGTGATGTAGATGAGAATTTTATTCCTATTACATAATAAGAGTGATATCCTTGGACCCCTTAATTGAGTGAGATTAAGACATGCATGACCATGCTCAAATGGATTAATATGAGATATTGATCATTTATTTAAGTTAGCCTATTCGATATTAAGAAACATGAATTGAACATCAACAAGGATGATGCATTCCATACCTCTAGTTTGATTTGGATATCGTTACAAAAGGATTATGTTACAAAGTATTGTTTACATATTAAGTGAATATTGAGTCACATATATTTTTTACTACTTGAGTGATAGTGATGTATTATTAGATACCGCTCACTGTCTATGATTCACAAGTAGGTTATTACTAATGTAGTAAGAACCTACAGGGTTATATAAAAATAGTATCAATGAGATAATAATTAATTGGGCTTTAGTTGGACTAAAATTCAATTAATTAAACTTATTTTTATGCATATATATATATTATTAAAATAATAATATATTTTAACATAATACATATGGTATATTATTTGATATTAAAGTAATACCAGATAATTACATTATTAGATATTAAAAAATTATATTATGAGATAATATTATTTTCTAATATAAGATAACTATATGCCATGTTAATATTAAATAATTATATTATAAGATAATGTTATTATCTAATATTAGATAATTAATAGATAAATCATATCTCTCCTCACTCTTTCCATGATAAGAATAATGTAATAGTTGTTAAGTGAGATTAGGATTTTGGAAGCATTATCCTAGTAGAATTAGGAATGTGGTATATCTTAGTTCTATAAAAGGAATTTGAAGGCAGCACTTTACATATACACATTAACTGTTATTAAATCCTAAATCACTCAAGAAAGCACACTAATTCTAATCCTAATTCTAGTGAGAGAGATGTATCCTAACAGATTCGTGAAGGGTGAGAAGTCATTGATTCACTTCGTGTGGATACTATAGAGACGTTATACCTTTTGACCGGTGTTTGATTCGTGATTCATCTCGATCTCTCAAAATTTTATTCAGAAAGAACGTAAACCACAAAAGGTAAAACACTAATATTGATTTATGCCTTTTTGCATGGATCTTTAGTAGGATTTGGATAAAAAATTTTAATTTCTACTACGTATGTTGATCTAAAATCTAATAATGAGAGTTTAACTCTTAGCACACTATCTTATCTAACATACGAGTGATAAACAGTTTAACCATAAATAATTAGCGATCATTAGTAATATTATCATGCTTTCCTTGTGCGCTCTAATCAACTAATAATCATTTAATAACATAACTAATCAAGAATTGAGTTTATATATAAATATAGACACGAATGTGAATATAAAATATGTACTATTAATAGAAAAAATATAATTTACTATATTTAAATTATCTTTTAATAAAATATTAAAAAGTGGTAAGATATATACTTATTTGATAAAATTCATTTTTGAAAATCACAAAACATCTCATCCTTAATCATCTTTTCACATTTTCCTTCATGGCTTAAAAATGTTGCCGACAACTTGCTGGCGGTAAAAGTCCACTAGAACATTGGAGTCTACGGCAGAACACTAGAGAGTGGGGAAGAGGAGCTCCCTATTTGCTGCTGTTCAGTTACGGTCTACAGTTCCTTAGTGGCAAACAGGCACGCAGCTAGCTAGAGAAGGAGTATTTTGTCCAGCAGCAGCTCGATCACCGGAGAAAGAAGTGGAGGTGGCCAAAGAAATCTCCTCCTCGATCGGCTGCTAATTTGCTCCACTCGGGTTCCTCTCGCAACACTGTAAGCTTTCCTTTAAGGAATGCGTGAGGTAATGATTAGCTCATGATGGCAGCTCTGTTAGCTGGGAGGGGAGAAGACGATAACTGAAGAAAGGGGAGGGAGAGGGAAGAGTGTTCGGGAGTGAGAAGTCAGTGAGGAGAGGAGAAGGAGAGAGACAAAACTGCTGAGTGGTTCTATCTATGTAAGAAAAAGTCAGCAGCCAAGAGAATAGATGTTGGCAGCAGCTACAGCTTTGCGTGGAACAGTAGCAGCCGTGCCTTGGAAGGAAAAGAAAACGAAGAAAGAGAGAGAAGGCGTCGCAGGCAGGAACCAAAGAAAAACTGAGCTGCTGCTGTAAAAAAGGAGTGCCGAAGACACAGAAAAAGTGCGACGGAAATTTCTCAAAGTAACAGTCACAGCAATAAAATAAAAAAAATGTGCACTGACTTTAAGGAAAGAGAGAGATCGGTAAAATTGAAGGAGAGCGCTGTGCATGCTGTACTGCTGAGAGAAACAAATAAAAGTAAAATTGAGGTGTGTAACAAGAGAAAAATCGAGAAGAGGAGGGGGAAATGTTACGGTGCTCCTTGTCGACTATGAGCTTAATTTCCTCTCCTATCCCTCCTTTCAAAATTAAAATTCATCCAAACCATTCACTAATTTACATAAAATCTCAACTTGATTATCTTTAATCCTCATTCAATATAAATATTTATATGCTTTCAATAATGTTGTAAATTTTAAATTTTCAAAAATGATTATTTTAAGCTTTTACAATTCTCAAAATGGCATATCAAATACATATAAATTATTTCATAAATCTAAACACTTCTACTTACTAAAAATTATCTCTTAATTTATGAGAAATTTTTTTGTAAAATTATTTTAATCCATTCTCGAATTAATAATCATCATAAAAATAAATATATTTTACACTTTATCATTAATATTATTCTTGTATTTCAAAATTCTTTAAAATCAAAGCTTAACCAAATAAATAATTATTCACAAATCTTGAAATTTATACTTTATATATAAAGCGAGGATATTACAAAGATTAAGATTTGTTGTGAACAAATTATGTGATGCCATTAATTAAAGAAAACGAGACTTGAGGTTTAATGATATGATAAAGGAAATTGTGAAGTGTTGTGTCTTATCAACTGGTATTAGTTTGTGAAAGGGATAAGATAGATCTTGGAGAAACAAGACAAGAGTTTTTGAAGGGATAAGGACGATCCAAAATGCACAAGGAGGTTAAATTATTATTTAAACATGAGAAATAACTTATATATGTTAGGTTTCAAATCAGCATACGCAGTAGAAATTAAATTTTTTTTATCCGAATCCTATTAAGGATCCATACAAAAGGGCATAAATTAATATTAAGATTTTACCTTTTGTATGTTCGTATTTTTTCTAAACAAATCTTTGAGAGACTACGATGAATCACAAATCTAACATCGGTCAAAAGGTACAACATCTCTAAGGTATCCACATGAAGTGAACAATGACTTCTCACCCTCCACGAATCTGCTAGGATATGTCTCTCTCACTAGAATTAGGATTAGTGTGTTTTCTTGAATGATTTAGAGTTTAATGGCAACTAATGTGTGTATTTTAAAGTGTTGCCCTCAAGTTTCTTTTATAGAATTAAGGCATACCATATTCTTAGTCCTACTAGAATAATACTTCCAAAATTCTAATCTCACTTAATAACTATCTTATCATTATCCTTATGCTTATCCTTATTATGAAGAGAGTGAGAAGGGATAGGACTTACTTATTAATTATCTAATATTAGATAATAACATTATCTCATAATATAATTATCTAATATTAAATGGCATATGTTATCTTATATTAGAAAATAATATTATCTCATAATATAATTATCTAATATCTAATAATATAATTATCTGATATTATTTTAATATTAAATAATATTACATAATATACCATATATTACATGAAAATATATTATTATTTTAATAATATTTATATGCACGAAAATAAGCTTAGTTAATTGGATTCTAGTCTAATTAAAATCTAATTAATTATTATCTCATTCCTACTCTTTTTATGTGATCCTATAGGTTTTTACTATGTTGGTAATAGCTCACTTGTGGACCATAGATAGTGAGCGGGATCTAGTAATACATCACTGCCACCCAAGTAGTAAAAATATCTGTGACTCAATATTTATTTAATGTGTGAATAATATTTTGCAACATAGTCCCTTTTGTAATGATATCCAAATCGAACTAGAGGCATGAAATGTATCATCCTTGTTGATGTTCAATTTATATTTCTTAATACTGAGTAGACTAACTTAAATAAATGATTAATATCTTATATTGATCCATTTGAGTATAGCCATGCATTTCTTAATCTCACTCAATCAAGGGACCCAAGGATATCACTCCTATTATATAATAGGAATAAAATTTTTATCTACATTACTCACATCCCTTTATATGATTCATGACACACCCAATCAATATCCTACAACACATCCTAGTTAAAAGTGATACAGGACGACATCAAAGTGTGTAACTCCTCATATAGGGAACTGTAGTGATTTCAGATCAAAAGACTACGTATATTATGGTCATATGAGAATAACTAATGACATATGACAATTCATGTAATTTTTCTCATTACGGACCAGTCTAATACATCTATTTACTAATAATGTACTTATGTATTAACTTGATATCATATATCCATGATTCATAATCATCCATCACTATACATGCTAGTCTCGATGTATTATTACTATCATTTTCATAATAATACTTGATTAGGGGTATTTTAAGAATAGTAAAATTATTCCAAGGATAATTATTATATTAAGTTATAAATTGCACAGATAAAAAAATAAAAATAAAATATAATAATTGCATTGCTTAAAATAAAACATAATACATTATGCATTATTAATCATCTTTATGATTGACTTTTAGGACACACACCAATAATGTATGCTTACATACATTATTAACTGATAATTGGATTATGTTATTATGATGAATGGTTATTGTAATAATTACATATTATATATTATTGATTAATAATTAGATTATGTTATTATGATCTTGTGAGCCTCTCGCATTATATGTAAATTCTCAAAGATTGATGAGATTTTACTTGAGTTATAATTATGATTTGTCAGAATAAGAGAGTAACAGCCAAATAGTAAGGTTTATTTTACATCCTTAACTTTTTCTTTTCTTTTTTATTAAGGTGATTTACTCACAAGCCTGAATTTACTTTTTGTGTTTGCTCTTTCAAATTACAAAGTTGAGCTTCCATTACCACCACCTCTTTAGAGTTAAAGTCTTCTTTAGGGGCTCTTTAGTATGGTTTGGCAGACAAGATATTTTGATTGGCTAGTGTTGAGGGCTTTATTCTATATAGAGAAGAAGGTTGAGGATATATGATATATATTTTTTAGAGTCAGTTACAATGACTCATCCTTATCATAAAGAGGAAATAAGCAAGTTTAACTTCCTTTTGTATGTAAACACTTTTGATAAATGAAACATCCTATTTTCACCTTAGATAAAATATGTTGGTTTAAATGTTTAATTGAATGCATGATTATAGCTTATTTAGATGAATTAGAATAAGTTAATGGAAATCTGCTAACAAATTTCACACTCATCATGATTTGGGTCAGGTCATAATTCAGTGGTGAATTACTTTACTCAAGCTTGATAGTGGCAGAAAGTTTTGCTCTATGGTATATATTATTAAACTGCAAAAAATTGATTTTAAATATTTGAAACTAAAATCACGATTAAGAGTGCTTCTTCCTTTATGTTTGGTCGATTTTGGTTTAAGAGACCACTTGATAAGGGTAATTAGGAAAGAAAAAGAGAATCGTAAGTTTTCATTCTCTTTGTACATATTTAGTTTAGGAAAAAATCATTCTTTTTTCCTTTATAATGCCCTTAATAGGGTTACTCAAAATAAAGAAATAACAATTCTCTCTCAATTTCTCAAGAAATTCAATTTCTTTATTTTGAATTTTGAGTTTATCATCTTCAATAAAATAATAATAATAACAACAAATTATTATTAAAAAATTATAATAAAAATAAAATAATTATTGAATAATAGTAATAATAAAAAATTAATATTAATAAATAATAAAAATAGAATACTAATGATAGTCATAATAATATTAATTAAACAATAATAAATAATTATATAATAATTATGATACTTAAGATAATAAAATAATAAATATTAACAATAAAATAAAAACTATAATAATTATTAAAAATAATAAAAATGAAATAACATCAATAAATATTAATAATTAATATTGAATAATTATAAAAATTATAATATGAGTAAATATAAATATTTAATAATATAAAGACAATTAATAATATTAATAAAATAGTAATTATAATTATAAATACTAATACAATAATAAAAATAATAAAAATTATATAATAATAGCAATAATAAAAATAAAAATGAAAATAATAATAAATTATTACTAATTTATAATATTAGTAAAATAATAAATATATTAATTATTAAAAATAATAATTAAGTAATAATTAAAATAATATAAAAATATTAAAGTAATATTAAATAATTATAAAAATAAAAATATTAATAAATAAAATAAAAAATAATAAGATTATAATTATAATAGTTATTTTCATACTGATTAAACAAAAATCATTTTTCAGTATAGTAATTATTAACAAAATAAATTAAGAGTGTAATTTTCTTTCTTATTTAAATTAAATAAAATAACTATTCATAAAGTATTCATTTTTCTTTATTAATTTCATTTTCTTTTTCTGATTGAAGTAATCGACCTAAGTATTACATGACAAATGGTTTCGATCAGTTGAAATTGATTCGCAACTATCTGGTTGTCTATGAAGTGCTTTGCGCTGTCTCTCAAGGTGTACATGGGTCGGGCCGGCCTAAGTCGGGTCAGGTAGGTTTTGGATTGGGTTATCTAAGCCGAATTATATAAAATTTAAGGTCTGAATCCGACTGACTTGAATTTTAAAATGAAAAGCTTGAAAGCTTGGCCCTAAAATTCGAAAAAATATTTTTTTAATTTTTTAATAAAAAATAAAGTTTTAAAATAAAAAATATATATTTTAAAAAATAAAATATATAAAATATTTAATTATGTTAAATTAATTTTTTTATATTAAAAATAATTAGATATAATTATATTTTTTTAATATATAATTATATTATTAAAAATAAATTATTATAGTTTGGTTGGGCTGGATCTATTGAATTTTTTTATCTTAGAGCTGGATTCAATTATTAATCGGATCATAAAAAAAATTTCATCAAATTTATCATATAAAAAAAAATTAATATTATATTTTTCTAAGTCAAACTCTTCGAGCGGACGACCCTCTAGCTGTCTCCCTCGGGAGCTGCCCTTGTTCGATTCAATTATTTTATTTCTTCAACATTTTTAATTTCCTAAAATGCGCATTTGCCCTAAAACTAGGCAGCTAAAGACGGATGCTTAAAAACTTTAGCAGTGGCATCGTCGTTGGTGCTTGTTGACCAGCTTACTACACCTCAATGGCGGCGACGCACCTCTCGTACACTCCTTCGCTTCCCAAAATCCTCAAACACCCGTTAAACCAAAACCCATTTGCCCAAGAAGTAATCTTTCCCCTCAAAGCTACCTCAAAACCGGGCACTCTCAGAGCAGCCCTTTCTCAGAACTCCACTAAAGCTCCAATACAAGACACCAAATTTCGGCACTGTTTCACCAAATCTGAAGATGGGTTCCTTTACTGTGAGGGAATTAAAGTGCAGGACGTTATGGAATCCCTTGGAAGAAGGCCCTTTTATTTGTACAGCAAGCCTCAAATTACTAGAAATGTTGAAGCTTATAAGGATGCCCTGGAAGGTTTAAGGTCTATCATTGGTTATGCAATCAAAGCCAACAATAACTTAAAAATTCTTGAGCATTTAAGGCAGTTGGGTTGTGGGGCTGTGCTTGTTAGTGGGAACGAGCTGAGACTTGCTCTTCGTGCCGGCTTTGATCCCACAAGGTTAGGATCGACATAACTTCTTAATCTGCCTATCTGATTTGCTTGAACTTACTCTAATTCAGTTAAAGTTCTACAGCTTGGCATTTTCTCTGCATCTGATGCGTAGTCTGTTTCTGAGTCAATGCTTGAATCAATAGGTGTATTTTTAATGGGAATGGTAAACTCCTGGGGGATCTGGTCCTAGCTGCCCAGGAAGGTGTTTTCGTCAACATTGATAGCGAATTTGACCTGGAAAACATTGTAGCAGCTTCAAAAATTGCTGGAAAGGAAGTTAATGTTTTACTTCGGATTAATCCTGACGTGGATCCACAGGTATATTAGAGTTTACCACATGAGTTGTAAAGAGTGTAACATGCAGCTTGTGGTTTGCTAGACGCACCTAACAATTTTTAGAGGCCAAAACATGTTTCTAAGAATGACTAATTACTATAAAACATGACTGAGATGAACATAGATACTAGACGGCTCCCCAAAATTATATATATGTTGTCTGTTAAGTGAAGAATGCATTTTGCTGTGAGGATTCTTGAATTATAATCTTGACCTGTGATGTCATTTATTTGGCTTAGTCAGCTTTATCTTCATAGTAAGGAAGGAACTGGAAATTCTCAAACACTTAATACAATCATTTAAGTTTTTGTTAATTCATTGTTCAGGATATCTAACTGTAAACTTTGTTCATTTTTTTTATTCTATATCTTATAGAATTCAAAATCAAGTTCATATGTTAAGATAATGGGATCTTTTATTTAAGTTTTTGTTAATTCATTGTTCAGGATATTTAACTGTAAACTTTGTTCATTTTTTTAATTATATATCTTGTAGAAATCAAAATAAAGTTCATATGTTAAGATGATGAATCTTTTATTTCAGTAGTGGCTGTGGATGCCTTCTTGCTGGCATTAGTATATCTTTTCAACCTGATATAAAATGATATCCGTTGTCACCAAAAGTTTACTAATTAGTGGCAGCTGATTGATATTAAGAATGCAGAATATGCTAACAAGTTTTGATAAAATTTGATCCCTTCTATTCTTTAGGTCCATCCTTATGTTGCCACTGGCAATAAGAACTCTAAATTTGGCATTAGAAATGAGAAATTGCAATGGTTTCTGGATGCAGTGAAGGCGCATCCTAATGAGTTAAAGCTTGTGGGGGGCCATTGCCATCTTGGGTCAACAATCACCAAGGTACGTTCATGAAATCTTTATTTGTCTTCTTGTCCCCCCCCCCCCTTACATCTAATGTCTATTAAATCTCGGTCATGAAAACAATGTTGACATTTGTATTTTATCCAAACTTCGGTCTTCAGGTGGACATTTTCAGGGATGCTGCTCTTATTATGGTCAATTACATTGACCAAATCCGAGCACAGGGTTTTGATGTTAATTATTTAAATATAGGTGGAGGACTTGGGATAGATTATTATCATTCTGGTGCTCTCCTTCCTACACCCAGAGATCTCATTGACACTGTGAGAACTCCAACCAAATATCTTTATTTGCTACTATTTAGAACAATTATGTCATTCTGCATTTTCTTTGCAGTTCTTTATTACTTGTTAACCGTATTCCTGCTGTGAATATTCAAATGAATTAGTCCTTGGTGTAGGTTCGGGAGCTTGTCATTTCACAAGATCTTAATCTAATTATTGAGCCAGGGAGATCTCTCATTGCAAACACATGTTGCTTAGTCAACCGGGTGACGGGGGTCAAAACTAATGGATCTAAAAACTTTATTGTAGTTGATGGAAGCATGGCTGAACTTATCCGTCCAAGTCTTTATGATGCTTACCAGGTAATTATTCATCTACACATAACTTATCATCAAATATATGTGGGGACATGTAGTCTACCAAATTTTGTTGGGTATACCTTTGAATTTGGTCCCAGTTAAAGCCATTAGGGTTATATGGTGCTTCCCAAATGTCATTTAGTTGTGGACACTTTCCCATGACACACAGTTAACACGTTAGCATTTGGTTGCAGCATATAGAGTTGGTTTCCCCATCTCCAGTAAATGCTGAGATAACGACCTTTGATGTGGTCGGCCCTGTTTGTGAGTCTGCAGATTTCTTAGGAAAAGAGAGAGAACTTCCAACTCCATCTATGGTAATGTAACATGTTGATCATGGATAGGTGCAATAATATCGTGCAACTGCAATGGGTGTTGATGATAGTAATATCAACTTGATTGCACCATTTTAACCGAGTTTCAAGTTTCAGGGTGCTGGTCTGGTTGTTCACGATGCTGGTGCTTACTGCATGAGCATGGCTTCAACTTACAATCTAAAGATGCGCCCTCCTGAGTACTGGGTATGGAATTTCCCTTCTAAGTTTCCTTCTAGACGGGCACTGGATTAGCTTCTCTATTCCAAAATATATTTTGATTTGACTCTTTTGAGAGCAAAATGGACTTTAATAACCATTTGATGTACAACTGCTTTGTGGGTTATCATTTATAGTCTCGATGGTGAATAAAATTATGCCGTATTGATAGTTCATGTCACGTATGCAATCTAGTTATCAGCTTAACACCACTTCCTTATATTCCACATAAATTTTAAGATTTGTTGCTTCATATGTTGTCTTATGAGTATCAGTCCAGATGAGAAACTTTGCATGGAAGAGTTACAACTAATATGTGATCAGTCCATGTGGAGTAAAATATTATTTTGAAAAATGTTCTAGGTTGAAGATGATGGATCAGTGACCAAAATTAGGCATGCAGAGACATTTGAAGACCATTTGCGGTACTTTGAGGGCCTCTGAGGAGAGAGATAATTTTTATATGGTTGAGTAGGATCGAGATATGTTTTCAATATGATCCAAAAAATGTAATGACAATTGTGGTTTGTTTCTTTAGTTTGTTGTTTTTCATATTCGAGATAGGCAAGCAGACTAAATATTAACTATCTGGACTGGAAATGAAAACCAATGAGAAAATTATCCTAACTGGCTGAGTTTCAGCTTCAAATTGTCATGAGGCAATGCAATGCCAGTGTTCTTCTAGTTGCCAACGGAATATTGGAGTACATGCTAGACTACTGATTTATTTGTATAGAAGAATGGGACTCCAGTTTCCATCTTTGCAACAGCAAGCACTGCCCTCCTGTTTAAGATCACAAAAAAATAATAATAATGATAATATAATTCAATTCACTTGAAACTGAATTTATGAATGACTTTACAGAATAATTCAATTCCAAATAAGTTGAATTTTCATTTTCATAATTCCAAGAAGGTGTCTGGTATAAGTCAAACTTCCTACGCCTTGCTTTGATCTGAAGAACAGTTATCTTATATGTGACTAAAGCCTTGTGCAGTTTAATCTCTAGTTGTCTTACTCATGTTCGTAGGTCTATATAGCCACTGCAAATTAAGGTCCCCTTTTAGCTGGGAATTTCCCCATGAATCACGCATTATTATGCAAATTCGAGGTATGCAGGGCCTAATTTTGGCCTAACTGACATCTTACTTCACAATGTTTTAGTTGGTATTTTTGTCTTAAATTTAGACGTGCTGTTACGGGTCCAGACTCCTCAACAATAGGTGCGCTCTACATTGCTTTTTTATTTTTTATCTTTTTTTCAGTTTAAACCTTTTAAAGCAGGATTTGTGTGATTCGTCCAATCATTACTTTACAATGGTGTTTTCGAGATAAAACTACATGCCTTTTCTAAGTTGAAAGTTTTCCATCTAGTAGCTGAATTTTTTTATTCAAAAAAAAAAAATCAGTAAGACTTGTGACAATTGGATTTTACCCTTTTACTTTTCCACCTCAAAACACATTTTATTACCAACCTGAGAAAATAGAAGATCAACTGATACCCCAGAAAAATAAAACAAAGGAAACAAAACACCATCAAAATAAAAATAATACTAGTTAGACTGAGTTAGAAAATCCAGATCCTAAACCGAAACGTGTGAAATTTGCGTTTAGAGAACTAATTCCAAGTGATACAATATTTGCAGAAAGAGGCGAGTATATCAGCTGCCCTGTTGAATGACACTCGAGATTTCACAACTCGACTCAAAGATCTTCACAAAAGTTAATTTTTCCATAAAATTCAAACCTTTGTGTATATATATATATATATAGTTGAAATCAAAGATTCTCTGTGGAGAGTATTCCATTGCTGCTTTTATGATAAAATGAATGTTTGCATTATTAGTCTCAATGATCATTTAGACTTGGAAAGATAAAGAAATCACCCTTACAAGAAATCTAAAATCTTCCTTTCAAATAGATTTTGTCACCTATCAACAACCATTCGTCACCACCTTCTGTCATTTCTTGACCATGGCAATCATGTATAGAAATGATAAATCTATATTCCTCTTATGCATGAATTTTGCATACTCTTACAAAAGTGAAATCCACAATGGCATCTGAATGTAAATATTAAAAAAAATGATAAATGTAAATTATAGGTCTGAATTTAGTGTTATTCTTGTATTTCTGACAAACATTAATGTAATTTTTTCCCCTCTCAAAATACAAACTTATGAGGAGGGAATAGTTACAGATAGATTAACACTGAGGTAATAAAAATGCAGCAGAAGTAGGAGTAGGAGAGTAAAAGCTAGGGATAAAGATTTGAGCAAGCAGTTTATTCCATACCCATCCCCTTCCTCCATTCATAACACGAAATGTAAAAAGGATGAAGAGTAACACATCTGCGTCCACACACTACCTCCTTTAGTTGTCATTCTTACCCAATCTACTGTTTTCCAATCAGTTTTTTTTAACAGAAGAGAAAAAGTATAATATTCAATTTTCAAAAAAATTCAGTTTCTCCTAGCTAAAACATCATTTTTCACTATATTTAATGAGGGACACTATCTCTCACAAACCTATAGCAAAGAACTTCCCTAATAAATTTTACAAAAAACTGAGTACGTACTATGGCGAAAAACTGAGCAGTCTCTCACTAAATTTAACTAAAGACATTGTCCCTTGCTAATTAGGCTTTTAAACTCCAGAGACTGTCCGTAGCAAATATTTAGTGAGGGAAAATGTCCTTAGCTAATCCCTCACCATTATTAAGTCAATTTGCCTAATTTTTCTAATTTTTTTTCCAGAACCTTTTGATATGTAATAAATTCTCATCAAGGAAATATTACGTTAGTGGCATTATCTCAAGGTTAGCTATACGTATTGATAAACAATAAAGTCTCATTAAGGAAATATTACCCTTAGTGGCATTATTTCAGGTCGTTATTCTTATGTTATGCATTTCTTTTCTCTAGGAGGCAAGATGAAATTCTGCCACATGGACAAGGAGTTACTAAGGCACCAAATTTGCGGGAGGGCCCAACTTAACGTGCCTAAGTTTGATGGTCAAAGTTTTAGAATTTGGAAAAGTAAGGTGGGGCAGATTCTTGAGTTGGAAGAGGTTCTTGAAGTCAGAGATTGAAAAGGATGCTGAAAAATCTTGAAGGAAGGGCATATTAGTGGCAACAACAATATTCCTACACAGGAGGTAGCATGTCTCTTTCCTGGAAACAATTCATAAAGGATGTAGCGTTAAGGTTTGATGAAGGCTTTTATAAGGATCCTTTGGTTGAATTGACCAATTTTAAGCAAATTAGATCATTACTTGAATACATGGAGGAATGAAGGCCAAATTGTTAAAAGTTCAAACTCTAAGTTGTTTTCTGGGCGAATTAGGAGAGGTCCTAAAAAAAGTTGTTAAGAGTGTTGAAACTCTAAATAGTTAATGAGGCCATGCACTTGACAAAACTGCAAAATGATATTCTGTTGGAATTAAGAAGGAATCCCACCTCTCTTTTTACCCCTAAAATATCATCCTATTCTAAAACACCCTTCTCTCCACCTACAAACCACTCCCAGCCAACCTATATCTTATAGAAACCACCCTCACCCTAGCATTCAAGTCCCTCACCACCCTTTTTAACAAATTCATCCACCACCCATAATGATCCTAATAAACCAAATCACCATTCTAAGAACACTTACATACCTCCACACAGACAAGGACCAAAACAGGGAACCAACAGGAATTTGAGCTAGAGTGAAATGGCAGAAAGAAAGACCAAGGGCCTTTGTATGTGTTGTGGAGAAAGATATCGCGCCAATCGCACGTGCAAAGCCATAAGGCTTTTTACTTTACTAGTGGAACAAAAGGGGAGCAAAGTGGGGATGAAGGTGAAATAGAAGAAGGCAAGGTAAAAGAGGTCACTTTCAATAATCAAGTCGAGAATACCAAGGAGAGAGAAGAACTGCACATTCCTTTGTGCGTTCATCCTTTAGGACAAGGACGGTCTTTTGGTAGGAGTATTGGTGCGCAATAAATTCTCCTCAAGGATATTAGTGGCACCATCTCAGGACCGGCTACACATATTGATAGCTAATAAAGTCTCATCAAGGGGATGCTACTGTTAGCGGCACTATTTAAGGGCATTATTCTTCTATTATTCATATCTTTCTCTAGTGTTTGCATAAAAAGGCCGTGGACTGTATGATTCATATATTGAAAAATCATCAGTACAATTGCAGTGCCAACTTATGAATTAAGCTACCTTCAATCGGAAAGATTGTAATTCTCTTTTCTTTTTTTCTTCGCTTATCACCAATATCACCTTTGCTTTCCTTTAGTTATAATAAAATGAATTGTATCCATTTTACTGCATCAACCAGATGAAATATGGAAGATCAATTTTTTTATTCCCCATAATATATATATCCAACATATTGATATAATCCTTTACAAAATATTGAGTAATTTATATTCCATTAATAGTTAAATGTAAGATTCACCCAAGATAAGAATCATGAACACCGATTACAACTCTAGTATACTACACCACTCCCTATAGTTGAGAAGGATATTGCAATCGTAATATTGTGACCACATCTAGTGTTGATTTGCATTTTGAAACATAACACGTTACATAAATTTGAATAAAATTAATTTGCCTTCCCTCTTGCTAGATAAACAACTCATTTTAGTTTAATTAGTATACATTTGCATATATGGAGAAGTTAGAATATATATATATATATATATATATATATATATATATATATATATATATATATATCCAAATAACACTATTCATATACTTCTCACTTCTTTTCAAAGATACCAATGCATTGTTATCAATAGCATCATAATGATGCCAGCGTAGTATCCAACATTAAAGTAAAAATTAGGAAGAAAGTTTAAGAAAATGTAAAGGTTAAAAAAATCAAAAATGCATTTTACCTTTTTCTTCAATAATTCACTCATGTGAACTTAAATCTATCTAATGGTAATTACTACAACTAAGTTTTAATAAGAGAAAAAATCAATGTCGGCATTAGAGATGGCAATTTTATCCATTTCAAATAGGTATACACACTTTTTATCCATTTAAATAAGGATATGAGGCTTGAAAAAATTGATATGGGTAGGGGACTACACTACCTAACCCCCCCCAAAAAAAAAAGCACTTAGCAAGGGGTATGTTGGCTATTGCTAATATTAGCATTTAGCGAAGGATTGGCCGTAGTTTTGTGAGGCCATTTTAGATTCATTTTTTGAAAAAAAATTTTTGGTCTTTACAAGGAAATGCTCACTTGGATTCAACTGATGTCACCTTAATATTTCTTAGATATGATTAAGCACACTTATTTTTCCTTTTGAGATGATTACAAACTAACATAATATTTTTTTGTGCAAATAAATGAAAGAAAATACTCATAGAAATTCGTTTGATGTCATCTCATCTATTTCTAAAAACTTACAAAAATGAGGAGCAGTTCGTCTACAAGTACAAGAAGTCCCAACAAACTTGGGTAAAGCACATCATTGTATTTTTTAATGGAGTTTCAAGAACTCCTTAATGTTTCAAATTTGCTAACATGAAAATTTGATTATTGTACTAACTTACCTATGGCACTCTTTCGAATTTCCTTATTCTTGATGTTTTAAATTTGCTTTTTTAAAAATTAATGTGCATATATAATATTGGTATGCTTGTTATGATTGAATGACCTATTCTATAGGGCAGTGAGTGGAACAAAGAAAAGGAGGTTGTATGGGCTTGGTTCTCAGGGTCATGTGATGGCTACAATAAAATTAAAGTCATTTGTTGCACCCCACCTAAGCTAACCATAACTTAGAGTAAAGACATCATTGCTTTCCCTGATTTCAAAAATGCCTTGCAAAAGATATTAGATGAGTTTGACTGCTAAGCAACATGAATCTGAACAAGAAATGGCACAATTATGATCTAAAGTATCTATTGTGATCAATATATTGAAATCTTTGGCTAACCAATCCTTAAATACTCAAGTGCCTCAAAATTATAATGCTTTTCAAAATAATGTTTAGGAAGTAGACATTTTAGAAAAGGATTTTTATATGAGTTATATATATGTCTTTTTGGATTGCCTTTATATTGAGAATTTAGATGGTCCCCACATTAAGCTACATTAAATTGCTAGGTTCCAATAGGAGGCCTACTTTTGGATTTACTATATACTTATGTTGGTGTTGAATACTTTTATATAATTTTATTAAACTTGATTTCAATGTAATGTTTATGCCTTTCACATTTTGGTACATGATTGAAAAATTGAACTATTGAATACAAGTTGAAAAACTAAATTGTTGAATTATAAGTTTCCAATAATTTGCTAGTGGTTGAATAAATTTTGGTGGAAAACAACATTCATATTTAGTGAGGAATTAGTGAGGGATGTCTCTCGCTAATGAAAGTAGTGAGAGATTAGCAATGGGCATGTCCTTCACAAAATAAGGGAGTCCATAGAAAATAGAAAGGCAAAGAGCATGCTTAAAGATATTATGAAGGATTAGTGAGGTATTGGGTTCTCTCACTAAATTCAATGAGGAATAGGATCCTTTGCTAATTTATCACAAACATCAAAGCACAAACTGATTATTCCCAATATTAGTGAAGGAATTATTCAAATTTTGTGATGTGTTTTTTCCATTGCAAAAAATTAGTAAGGGAATTTGGTTATGATTTAGCTAGGAATAGTTTCCCTTATTAAATTCATTTTGGCGAAGGACTTTAGAAATTTAGCAACAAAAATGTCCCTTATTAAACAGTGAATTTCTTATAGTGTCATACCTATGTTATATATTATATAATATATAATATATAGCAATATATATATTTATACATATATAATCTCCTTTATAAGTAAACATAACATTTAATCCTTTATTTATAAAAGTGATAACTATTACATTTTTCA
Source organism: Sindora glabra (assembly GCA_020226215.1). Classification (NCBI taxonomy): domain Eukaryota; kingdom Viridiplantae; phylum Streptophyta; class Magnoliopsida; order Fabales; family Fabaceae; genus Sindora; species Sindora glabra. Next base: position 74,739,666 of record CM035226.1, on the reverse strand, counting down.
AATTCCGTAACTAGTAATATTGGTCCTTTATTTTTATTTTTGTTATAATTATTTGTCCTCCTCTTCACATGTAACACTAAAATAAATTATAGAAAGAAATAATATAACAAAAAAGCAAACATGTATTTGACATTACTAAGGTGAAATTTAACAATCAACTTCAATATCTTTCATTTATTTTAATATTGCAAGTGAATAGAGGGATGAATAATTATAGAAAAAAAATGAAGGGATCAATAATGCTAGTTATGAAATTTAAAGATGTAATAGTTACTACTTTTATAAATAAGATATTAGATATTATGTTAACTCCAAATGTAATTATATAATAATATGAAAAACTAAAATTATATTTAATCATAAAATTTAAATATAATATGACAATATTATTATTATTTTAATCATTGTTATTTTATTGTTATATATAAATTTTAAGTTTTATTAAAAATTATAATATGATATAGATAAATATGTATAACTAGAATAAAATGGGAAAATGAAAATGAGTATAGTATAGATGTGGGGATTTAAAAATTTGATAAGGACGAGATGAATATTGATAAATTTAGCAATGTTGCTCTGAAAATAAGGAAGAATAGCCTATTTTTGAATAGGGATAGGTACAAGAATATTGGTCTTTACCCTCAACCTTCCAATTGCCATTATTAGTTAGTATTTTAGTGGTATAATAGCATTCAATAGTATCTTAGAGGCTTTACCCCCATCATGTCTAAGGTTTGAATTAGGGTCTTATGCATGCATGTTAAGTGGATTACTATTCCTATCATTACTAAAAAGAAAAGAAAAATAGCAAATGTCAACATATACATATAGGGTAACTTGGGTGAGTTGTTCTAGTCAAGTTGAAGAACAAATTTATCATTGCTACATAATAAAAGTTCTAAAGACACAACTAAAAGCATGAAACTAATGTTAAAGTTAGCTTACTTGCCATGGTACTTTAAATCTACAATGAAATTAAGATTTAGGAAATTATGTTTCCCCATTTCCCTAAATTTAGAATCTTTTCTTATTAAAAAACATCTTCAAAAACATTAAAACCCTTTTAAAATTTCCACACTTTTCCTTTACATTGAAAGGCTTTATTTCATGCAAATAAATAAATTAGATTATAACTTATTGACCTAGGCAATGAATTATAAACTATCGTTTAAAGGTGTTTTTCCTATTAATTTATTAAAAAAAAATTTTAATTTAATAAATTACTTTAAGTAGCTTATAGCTTATAAGTTGATAGATTTTAAATCTTTTTCAAATTTATCCTTTTTATTTTTATTAATTTACAACCTATACCTTTAATAAATAATTTATGTTCCCATTTTAAATAATAAATAAATAAAAACTAATTAAGTAAGTAAATAAATATATAATATTATAAAATTAGTATAAATAAATATATGATGTCATAAATTATAATTAAAATGATTTTAGTTAATTATAGCCTTATTTTAAACTATAAGTATATAAAAATATGTAATGTCATAAATAAATAAATAATTATATTTTAAGTAATTATATTTTTATTTTGAATATCTTGATTATATTAATATAATTTAATTTTTAAATAAATATAAATTAATCTAATTATATGTTTATTTATATTAATATGTCCTTTTATGCCATTTTATATTTTTAGCTAGTTTAATAATTAATTTTGTGAAACATTTCTTATATAATTAGTTAACTTATTAACTATCAACTAACTTTTCAACTACTAACTAACTTATCAGTTACTTATGCAAAACAAACTTAAGATAATACTTATCTTTCAAGCTAGCTAATTAGGATTACCAATCAATTGACTACTTGAGCATGATCATCTGTAATAATATAACATCAAATAAGAAAACAAAAGCAAACAAGAATCAACATATGAAGCTAAATAGCACATGATGCCACTTGATAAGCTATCTTTATTTTTATTGTTTTTGTCTAGGATGTGTTATTCTTTGATTTATCTTTAAATTAAAAAGCAAAAAAGAAAAGTGAGTGAGAATAATGAACTAAGAATGTTTTTCTAGAACAAAAGTATAAATGTGGATGGATTTCTTATAGAAGGATATCAATCTTACAAACCTTATGTATAGCATTAGATATATCAACTCCAACATCTTTCCATGGTGCAAATATGTTGTTTTTTTGGAACTAGTGCAAACTTAAAGGCCTTATTTCATTTATACTAGCTACAATAATATCAAGTACCTAAAATGTAATATAAATCACAACCTGGGAAATAAAATATTACCATAAAGAATAAAGTGAGAGATACATGAAACAAGAACACATCACCATTAACTTACACCTACACCTACATTTTTTGAGAAAAAAAACTTGAGGTTCTGTAGTGTTTGCCATTCTCTCTATCTAATAATTTAGACTAGTTAGCAAATTTCTTGAATGTGAATAATGAAAACAATTAGAAGTTGTATTAAGTATATACGGATGTAAGCAGTGAACCCACAAATGCATAAATTAGGCTACTTGAACTAGTCAACAAGTTATTTGTTAGTTTGATTACTAAAACAAAGGATTATGTTATAGGATAGGTTAAGAATTAGCTTTATTGGATTTATACAAGGAATGCAATAATATTTGAAGATCATAATTATGTGCTTGCAAAAAATTTAAATTTTTAGAAGGTTGTCTACAAGTATGAATTAATTTGATTATTATCTTTCCAATGCTCAACTACTTTTAACCAAACTTTATTGAATTTATTTTGGAAATCCACTATCTCCTACCTATATTTAAAGTGAGAAAAATAAATGCTATGGATATATCATCATGAGATATACACTAGAAGATGAGACTTGTCTATGGCTATTAATTGCTAATGATGTTTGATTTTAAGAATTTAGAGTCAATTATAATGCTACTAATGGGGATTTGAAAAAGATGGTGCCACAACAAGAGTATTTCGTAAGTTATTCTTGTAACGCACAACTAACTAATAAATATATAGCTTTATAGTAATTGAATTAGATCACATTTAGACAAATTTCAAAACTAGATAGTCAGTAGTAAATATTCTAAAACTAGACAAAAATTGCTCAAAAGGTCATTCACATCGCAAACAATAATGCAATAACATTAAAAACATTCAACAATACTTGCTTAACATAATACACATGCCCAACATAAGCAAAGTTTAAAGCCATCAATGTTTGGTATGTCAAATGCGTAAAATACATATTTAGTTGTTAAGTATTATTCATTTAACATAGAACATATAAACAATAGCAAAATGTCAAAAGATCAACAAATACTAAAAAATTGTAGGGAATAATTGATCATATACCATTTGCATTATATAATGGTGGAAAAAACTATAAGTAACAAAAAGAGGCCATACTCATCCTTATAAAGAAGTTGAAAGATAAAATTTACAATTTCATCTATGAAATTATAAGGCGTTAACAAAATAGTTTTTGAATTATATTAAGTTACAATTTCACCATTGAATAATTATTTGTAAATACAATTTTGTATCTTGATCACATGATTGAGGGGCAGAATTGTTTGTATAAAAATATGAAATTATATATATAAATTATTATTCAAGGATAAAATTATAACTTTATATAATTTAAAAAATCATTTTATTAGTACTTTACAATTTTAGGAATGAAATTATTAATTTTATAAAGTTGATATAAGAAAATGGAAAAAAAATGTTACCTTAATAAATATGCCTATAATACCCCTAACAAACACATCTTGCCAATAATGCTAATAATAATTAACTAAAGACACTACAACTAGACCTACTATAAACATTAGTAAGAAAACAAGTAGCAGTCTCAGGCTTTATTTCTTTGAAAAGTATTTTTTCATAAAAAAAATGTTATTTACATGTATATTGGTAAAAGAGTGACATACCATTTATATAGTTTATGATTAGAAGAAAAAATGATATATAGAACCATGACAGTAAATGAAAGTGCAAATTTTTTTTTGAAATAAAAGAAGTTACTTTTGTCAAACTTTTCATATTTAATATTGAATAAATAAAATAATTTTTTTCATGTTAAAATTTTATAACTATAATTTATAAAAAGCATTTTCTGTTGAAATAAACAAACTTTTAGTAGAAATATTATTTTCATACTTTTCTTTTTTGCGCTATAATAGTCATACACAATAATCTTGGACTCGATAACCATCTTTCCATAATTTTAAACCTAGAAAGGTGTAAAAAGAAGCATGAACTCTTCCCATCTCTTCTTAAAAAGTTTAGATCGTAGAGCAATATTTGAGGCCAAGAGTTTCCACTTCTTGCATATTATGCATCAAATTGCTAAACTTTTATGACATATCTAAAGAAGGCAATAAAACTGACCTTAAGAAATTAAAGAAAGTCTAACAACACAGTATTAGTTAAAATTATTTAAACTATATTCCTTTTCAATTATTAGTTGCCATGATAGTTAGTCAATTACTAAATGTGTGACTTTAAATGATGCTTATACTTACGACTAAAGTCTAGTAACAAGTAACATATAAAGGAAACTGAAAGTCTAGTAACAAGCAACATATGAAGGAAATTGTGATAAGATTAAGTACATTATTAGAAGTGAATTTCAAGTATCCTTCTAATCAATAAATGGAATCAAGTTACATGTAAATTTGAATGTAAAATTTACAATCTTTTCCTATCTCAAATGCTTAACCAACTATTTATAAAGTTATATGATGATTAGTTTTAATCACAATGGAGAAGGATCTTGTTTTATTTATTTGAAACTTTTTTTTTTCATTTTTCATTTTCTATTCTTGTATAATTGAAAATTTTCTACTTAAACCTATAACATTAGCTCAAATCCCTTATATCAACCACTTCAACTAAGTGCATGTGGCAAATTAAGTAGTTTCAATAATGCTAATTGGTAACAAAATATATATTTCTTTTATCACTAGTTTAGCTCTTATGCAATGCATAGAATTTTTTTTAAATCATAAAATTAATATATATATATATGTATGTATGTATGTATGTATGTATGTATATATGTATGTATGTATATGTATATATTTCATTTTTTATAGACAAATGTCATCTAAAATTATAAGTTAATAAAATATATATAATTAAAGGCTCATGGCAATTAGAAATAAAAAGATATACATGTATAAATACAAATATTACCTCTTTGTTTCAAAATTTTCACATAAATCTTCCTTTTATAGGAAAAAACCCATGCAATTTATTGGAATCAGAAATTGAATAAGGGAAAAAAACCTAAAATATAACAGATTAAATTTCCAACCTTATCAAGTCAACATATTTTAAGATTGGTTTAAAAGTATAGTAACCACTCTTAATATCAATAAACATAGAATATCTTAAATTACATGAATTATACCAAATCTATACCATTAATTTCAATAAAATTTAAAAGACAAAATTAGTAATACCTAAGGTCATGAGGCCTAGCTTCAGAATAATTCTTAAAAATGAAAATAATGAAAAAAAATATCAAGACACTTATTAGGCCAACAAAAGGGATTTAAGCTTTTAAAAAAAAATCTAACTTCTAAATAAGCCTATCAAATATCAACTATACAAAGATCCAAGACCTCAAACCATCTAGCTTGGTAGGGGGCTCACAGATAATTGCCTTGAGTATGTTAAACTTTTGAAATGTGTTTTGCAAGTTTGGAGAAATGAAAAGTTGCATGTTAAATTTAGGAAATGCTCATTTTGTTTATTGTTATAGTTTTGAGAAGTATGGTGTATGGCAATGCAATAGAGGTGGATGAAAATAAAGTAACTAAATAATGGTTTCCACCTAAGTTTATTGGTAAGTTTAAGAGTTTTCATGGCTTGATTAGGTTTTGCAAGAAGTTTGTAAGGAGTTACTCTATGTGCTTTCATTGACAAACTTGTTATTGATGATAAGTTTGTATACTTACATGAGTTTGTTGCTTCTTATTTTGTATTTAACCCTAGTATTTGATTTTAGATTCTTATGAGAAAAGATAGGTTCCAAGGGAGGTCAAGTTGTATCCAAAAGGAGAGGGACTGTCCTAATAACTATTTGAATTTCAAGGGCCATGTGCATTTCAAAGTGCTTCTTCTAACTCAAGTTCTATTAGTTTTCAAAGTGTTAGTTGCAAGTCCTTAAGGATTAATGATATTACTTCTAAGTTGGATCTTCATGGTAAGTTAATATGAATGCTTTTTTTAATATTTTTAATTTATCTCCTTTTTGTTGTAGGTCTGGATTCGAGGATGAATCCTATTCAAGAGAAAGGGATGATGCAATCCTAAGGGATAATCATAAAAGGCTATCTTGAAAGATCAAGATGTGCTTTAAAACACTTGGATACTTAAGAAAGAGAGTTTAGAATGGCATAATGAGCAGTCTTTGTGCATTTTTAGCCATGTAAGGTTGATGATCAACTATTATATTCGAATATCAAGCTTGGAGTAGCTTCTATTTGCTAGTAGTTGAATATAACATTTGAATACTATAACAATTTGCTATACTATTCAAGTATTATAGTTAAATACCAAGGACCTAATTGCGTGCTATTTTACACTTTAGGCCTTGATTTATATTTTCTTATATTTTAAGAAATTTGGGACTTTTTATATGTGTATTTTAGCTTATTATTTTACCATTTTAATTTTAGGTCTTTATTTTTCTATTTTAAGACAATCAATGTTGCGTATATTTGGGCCAATTAGTAGGTTAATTAAGTGTGTTAGTATTAAGCCATTTTAGCCCAATTAAGCTTAATAAGTTTAGGTTAATTAGTGTAAGTTAAGTTGTTGACTCTCTAACTTATATAAGGAGGGTTATTCTTTATCAAGAACAAGCTTTAGGCATTTTGTGAATTGATTTATGCCTTTATGTGAGAATAGATTCTTTCTTTGGTTTTTAACCGAGCTGTCACAACTTGATTCCAATCGTGATTGATATTGATTCCGATACTTAATTTCTATAAGCCTTAACACTTTGTACTCTTTCTATCCAATGGAAGTTTCTAAATTTCCAAGGGAACTTGAAATTCATTTTAAAATTTTTGCAAAAAAATGAAAAAAGTCTTCCTTATTTTTAGATACTTCCTAAGGGCTACATGCCCTAAATTACAAAATCTATATATTCTTAGGTATGACAGCATCAAACACACAGTATAATATAGTTTTAAACTTATATAAAATCAATACAACACTTCATATAATTTAACAAATCTCTATTTCAATGTTGATTCTAATCCTAACTGTCAAATCCTTTAACAAGGCAGTCCGGAGTCTCCATAGATGTTACAAGAATTAAATCTTAACCTAAAAATGTTGGAAATAAGATAGAGTGGGTTACAAAAACTTAGTGAGCATATATCTATTATTTTCTCATAGGAGATCAATTTAATAAACAATAACTATAGGTTAATCATGTACTAGATTAGGAAATATTAACAAACCTATTTCTTGGTTTTTTTTAAACATATGAAATCATATCGTGAAATGGGAGGTCACTTGCACATGACTTAAACTTTGTATCTTATATCATAACACATATTATTCATTTCGGATAGACATCACAATACAAATAGCCATTAAGGCTTAATTACAAATGAATAATCATAATCACATTAAGTCTTTGCAAACATGTCAAAACAATGATATTCAAACATGAGTAGAGTTCTAATATATCACAATCATTCATAGAAAGCAAACATGCGTCCATATATGGATTTTTAGGTTAATTTCATATCCTTCACAGACTATTTACCAAGAATTTCCTATTTGATTTTTAGATCATCACCCTATTATAATTCACAATTTAAAGGTTATTGCTCTAGCATCGTTCACAATTTCTAATGCCTTATAAAGCTCAATTCACAATATAGTAAATTTGCTAGAGCACAACTCTAATACAAACTTACATAACTATTTCTCAATATAAGGCATTTAGAGTAAATATCACTATATATATTTCTATGGCAACATCTTTATATTCTTTTGCATGAGCATAACATTCTTTCATAGTTCAACGTATATTGCTCTATATTTTCTAATGTTCCTATAATGATATAATTCAATCATAATATGAACTATTATAATTCTATCACAATAAGTTAATCGGTAGTTAATATTGACATCGCCATGCTTCTACTATGCAGTTTGATCACTTAACATTTACTCAATAGCTAATTGCACTTATATCACAGAATTAGGTTTACACATGAATATAGACATATACACACAAATATAAAATTTATACTATTAGTGAGAAAAATACAATTTATAACATTTAACACTTTATTAAAATAGTAATTAAGTATGAGATGTATACTCACATGAACAACATACTTATTCACTTTCGAAAGCTTTAAGATATCCACATTCCTCTTTTCACCTTTTCTTCCTACTCACAATTACAAGAATAATTTATAATTATATAAGCATTACTCATTTCCTTTCTAGTTATCTTAACTCTAATTTCATAATATATTACCAATCTTAGTCATTAGCTTCAAGGTTAAGTATGCCATAATTTTGGAATTATTAACTTAAAGTCATACAAAAATGAAATAATCATTCTAGGTTATTTGTTTCCTTTATTTCCAAAATATTCACTCATAAGAGTGGAGATATGTCTTTAAATAATGATTTTTTAGATCCAAATAATTTAAATATAAATATTAGAACTTGATAATTTAGTCATGTTCTAAATATACTATTCTAACATTTCACAACATAATATTCTTATATCATTAAATTATTATCGAGTTCCTTAGAGTATATATTTAAATACCTTCCCTTGGTTTAACTTTAAATCATCTAAGGAAATTAATAACATAAAAGAGTTTTATTACAGCTCTCGATTATCTTATAGTATAAAACTTTTATTTTTTATTATTGTACCCTAACAAGTTAGAATCATTCAAAATATAAAAAACATAATACCCCATGAATACTTTAATCATCATATTTTTCCATCCTATGACATAAAAATAACATTTTTGATGTGCATCATTAGATATCTCAAAATTTCACAAAAGGGGTTTTCTTGAATCAATTTAGAATTATGCAAAATATAAGAATTCGACCCTTCGTAAATATCCTATTCAAAGTATTTTACTACTATATAGCTTAAATTTTATATTTCTAAAAAAGAGCTCCATATATTTTAAGTGGGTATTTAGGGATTTTCTAAAATAAATTTTCTAATTATTTGAAATCATAGAGTAATGTCTTAAAAATATCATAAGTATGATACTTTAACTTTCTATAGCATAAAATCCTATTTTTCATGTGTATTATCATATATCATAAGAATAATGAAATGGATTTTTCTCTTGGATTTCAACTTACACACTCAACAAAAATCACATCCAAGTTCAAAAGCCATTCACCTTATAACAAAGAGAAGACCAACAATTCATTGGCAATAAAATTGAAAGTGGGGTTGTCGGAACATATGGGGGAGCTCCGCTTCTATTTTAGCTCCAATTTATGGTTCTAACTCACTCCATGGAGTTCTTAAGCTAAAAAAAGAAATAACTTCAAGCATGCGGTGTTATTCAGCCATAAAAAAGAATGGTATAGTAATTATGATAAAGAGGAAACACACTAGAGGAGAAGAAAAATCACACTAGCTATCATCGTGACTCACAATGCTTCACATGAGCCTATTAAGTTGGATGCCATAGAAGGAGTTATATAGCAGTCACGATCATTGGTGCTGGTAGTAACCCCACCTGAAACAGTGACAACAACGACATTCTAGAGAGAGGAAGAGAAGGAGAGAGAGGAGGTGGAGAGGAGAGAGGGTAGAAATGCTATTGGTGACAGGAGAAAGAGAGGAAAAAGAAATATATATATATAAGCAGTTTTAGGTTATGATTCTATGCTCCTCGCATATTGTAAGCTCATTTTATTTTTAAATCTCATCCTTCATTTTTATGTTAGAAACAATCCTAGCCGTTCATTATTTATTTTATTATTTTTTAAAAGCTAAACTCTTATAAAACTCCTTTTTAAAATTCCTAGAAATGCTTTCATAACTTTCATAAATAATTTATCATTTCAAATATTTAATTTCATAAATCTTTTCACTCACAATTGTTAAAATTAATTTTGATCTATAAGAAAATTCTCATATAAAATATTTAAATAAGGCTTATATTAATAATAACTATTTAAAAATAAATCTATTTTCGATGTCCATAATTTTGAAAAATAATTTATTAAATATAAATAAATTATTTCATTCCTTGTAAAAATTATTTAAATCAATTTTAAACTAGTTTTGGCCATATAAATTAAATAAATTTCAAATATAATTATAGGTATCATTCCAATATTCCAAAATCTTTAATACGAACAAAAAATTTAAAATTAAATATTAACCAAATAAATAAATAATTATTCATAAATATCAAATTTTATAAAACTTTAACTTGGGATATTATAAGAACTATCAAACTTATCAAATAATTCATTCTTTATGGTGTCTACATTTATCACTTATTACTTCCTTGAAAGTGTGGCATAATTATCCTACTTGTTTTCGATTTCATTTCTGAGTTTAGGATGTTCTTTTGTGTTTTCGGATTGTTCGCAAGTTCTTTATGATGAGTACATATTGAGTTTGTATCATTTATCCAAAGTGAAAGGAAAAAAAAAACTAAGTATATATTTTGTGATGAATTTACAAGTCTTGTTATTATTTTAATATGATATGATGAATATTATAATATAATAATATACATCATCATGAATGTTGATTAGTATTTTTTTATTGTGTAGAGGTGCTTTTAATGCTCAATGTGAAAAGGATTATAGTTGATGCAAAAGTGCTACTTCTTTTCTTATGAAGACAAAAGAACAACATAAGGCCTTGGCATTTGTTTAACTTTCCATAATCTTTTTCATTATGATATAGAACAAAATCTAGAACATCCAAATCCATTTTTTTGTATTTTCTAAGTGATATTTTATACATTAACTTTCAAGTTGCTCACCACCTTGATGTAGCTACTTTAGTTTGTGGAATAACATGCTTTAAAGGATTGCATATTTTTGTTTTAATATAAAATAATTATTAGATATATAAATATTAGATATTTGAGAATCATCTAGTTATATTTTTTCTACTAGCACTATAATAGATCCAGGAAAATACATAGCTTTGGCCATCAAAGAAACACTTATTATTAGGGGTCATTTTGTCTTTTTTCTTGCTTACAAGCATAATATCAAAATTCTTCCATCTAATCCTAAGCATTCTACCATTCTTCATATATAAAAGTCCAATACTATCTTCAATGAAGATATTCAATGTGAATTTGTAGGTCTATTTTTCTTCCATTATCTATCAATTTTTTTTTATATTCTTAGCTACTCAATTTTATTGGAATATTCTACATGTTTACTTAATTTTAATTTTATATTTTTTTTTATTTTTTTTTACATTCTTAGCTACTTGGTTTTAATATTTTATTGGAATATTCTATATAGCTTCTTATTTTATTTATTTATTTTTATTTGTATATTCTTCTTTCTTCTTTTTTAAATATATTAATAGCTATGTAGCTTTTTATTTTAATCAAGGAAAAGACTTGTGGTTTTGGAATTTTGCAAATAAAAATTAAGAAATCCATTTATAATATTGAAGCATAAGATATTAATACTTCTCATCTATATATTATGACTCCGTTTCACATAACAAATAAGTTATCTTATAATTTATTGACCTAGTCAATGTCAATAAGCTATAAGCTAATATTTAAAAATGTTTCATACATTAGCTTTTTTTTGAAAGAAAAAAATTTGATTTAATAAGTTACCTTAAGTAACTTATAACTTATAAGCTATTACTTTTTTAAAAATTTTTCAATTTTATTCTCATTCTTTTTATTGATTTACAACACATATCTTTTGTAATGTAAACTTAAATATTTTTTTAATAAAGTAATTTAATTGCACTAAAACCTTGACAAATAAAAATAAATAGGTAAATAAATATATAATGTCATAAAATATAATTAATTTAATTTTAATATTATTATATCTTGATTTTAAACTATAAATATATAAAAATACAAGTGTAAATAAATATGTAATATCATAAAATATAATTAATTATATTTCAAGTAATTATAATTTTGTTATAAATAATAATAAAATAAAAATTATATAAATAAATATGTAAGTTCATAAATTATAATTAATTAAATATTAATTTGTATATTTTTATTTTGAATATCTTAATTGGTTTAATATAATTTGATTTTTAGATAAATATGAATTATTTTAATTTATATATTTATTTCTATGAGTATGTCCTTTTATACCATTTTACAAAATTAACTATTAAACTAGTTAAAATTTAAGTTCTTACACAATTATTTAAGTTATTAGTTATCAAGTATTAGCTAACTTATAATTGACACTTATGAACTGTCAATTATAAGTTATCAGCTATTTGTATGAAACAAATCCTATATGTCATAATGGAGTTCTTCTATTAGGTGAAAGTCACATAACTAGACATGTACATGGTAGAATTTGAGTTCTTTTTTATGCCTAATTATTAATTGAGCTTTTCTCTTATAACCCAATTAATATTTGAATTAAGCTTAAGTTATAATTATATGAATTGGGTTAACCTGCCCTAACCTAATTGTATAAATTTAGTTTCATTAATACAATTATAGATTATAAAAGAGTTATATTTAATTAATTTTAATGCAGAAATACTTAATTTGGTATAGCTGAATAGTTTACATATTTGAATATATCTATTTAAATGTGTATTTTTTAATATAAATTTTTTTTTACTTAAAATAACAATGAAAATAAAAGTAATCAAGCTTTCAAATCATATATAATTTTAATCAAGTTTAACTAGGCTAGATTATTTAAAAATTAAATAGGTTGCACTTGAGCTTGAATCATTGTATGCCATGCAATTATACATGAAAAACACATCCTAAAAACTTGATAACCTAGTCCACATATACCTCTATCTACAATAAAGGTTTTGTATTATGCTTAAGTTTAATAAAGGAGGAAGTAAACAATTTTGTCAACTAATAATGTTGTAGGTTAGGTAGCCAATTAACAATTTTGTTGGAAGAATCAATATGTCCATTTTTCCAAGTGCGTCTATCCTGTCATGTACTCTTATTAAGGAAACATGCTAGAAGAAATTTTCTATGAACTTTGACTATTATACTAGTGAAAGTACTAACTTTGCCATATTGGATGGGACAATTTTCATCACTATTATTTAGGTGATTGTTTGTACAAAGTGCTCATTTTTTTATTGGTAATGATTAGGAGTGGTTAAACTATTAAATATATACATGAAAGGACTATGGATCGAACCTTGGATACCACTTAAGGTAAAGGCTTTCGATTACAAGTGATCATTTTGTTGAGTTTAATGATGAAACTAAGGAATGAGATATAATTAGAGTAAGGATATTCCTTGTAAGAGCAGCATAAAACAAGAAGTGGTGAAAATTAATGCATAGGAAGGAGAAAAAAGAGCAAAGAAATGTGGGTTATTGAGTTTTAAAGAAATAAAATGTTATGTTAACGTGGGAGTAAAGAAACAAATAGATGTTTAGTGTATTTCCATTTAGTTTTCAATTAGACCAATTGATATAAGAATCATAAATATGTATTTTTACAATATTGAGTCAAGAATTTCTATTTTATATCCTAGGACATTTTTTTGACTAATTAATCATTTCTAATTTAAGTCAGTAGATGGTGGTGAAAGCCTTGGTAGTATGTTGAAGATTCTGGGTTCAAACCTTATTGTTAGTAATGGAGCAAAAAATTAATCTTTTGTATTTTATATTTGTATCCTATAGCATCCAAATTTAACTGTAACTTTTGAAGTGAAAGTTTTTTTAATGTGGTTCTTATGCATGGAATGAAAGCAAATGAATTGTTTTGGTGGGAGGTAATGGACGAGTTGATAAAAAAATTCAAAATCTAAACTTTTTTTTTGTGAGAGATTTCAATTAGTTTATCATTAGTTGCTATTTTTGGAATTTTTTCAACTACTATATTTTTAAGTTTCAAATTAACATACACAATGAAGAAATTAAAATTTTCTAAAACTTACTAAATGATATGTGCGAAAAGATCATAAACTAATGATTAGGATAATACCATCATAGTGTAACAAAGTCCTAATCAACCAATCTTACTGCGACCAAACTTATGAATGCATTGCTTCTTTTTTCAATGAATCATGAATACACAAATAGAATTCATCACAAAAGCATAAACAAAAATTATCTTGAATGCACAAACAAAATGACAAATCGCTAACACAATCCAAAGGGTCAACATCTTTATAACACCCACATAAGTAATCAAAACACTGATAAGAATTAGATAGAGTCATAAACCTCTTAACACAATACTAGCTATAATTTGGTTTTTGATTTGGCCGTTCTCAACCTCACTTAACCTTAGGTGTTGCTTGTCAAATAGGAGAATAAGATTTCATAATATTACATTAATTTCTCATATTAATTGTATACAATTTCTAACCAAAATCACATTAAGAAAGGAGATTCCTAAATTTTGATTATTGTTTAGACCCAATAATGATTCTGGTTAATAATCAACCTATAGTGTTACCTTAGTATAGCCCAATTATATTGGGCTTATTCTAATAAGGAGTTCTAGTATGACTCAGTGTTTCAAATTACATGATAATGATTCTAATTTTGATTTTCTCTTTATATGAGATCTTATAAGTTCTTATTATGTTAGCAATGACTCTAAAATTCTATTTTAGTATCACAAATAGTGAGTGATATTAAGCAATACATTATTATGCCTAAATAGTGAGAATATTAATGATCCAATATAACATTTCCATAACCAATGTTACATGAAGTTTATTCCTTTTTGTCTTGAATATCTATATCAAACTTAAGATACGGAATGTGTCACCCTTTTTATAACTCAATCCATGTATTTATTGATTTCTAAGTAGACAACTCAAAATAAATAGATCAACATCACATATCAATTCATTTAAGTATAACCATGTATTTTGTAATCTCACTTAATCAATAGGCCCACAAATACCACTCTTCTTATATAAGAGGGACAAAAATCCCATTTAAGTCACTTATAGTCCTCTATATAATTCGTGGTATATCTAATCATCATCTTTAAAGCCTACTTTATTATAGGAGACATAAGACTATGTCAAGGCATATAATTCTTCATGTAGGGAACCATAATAATTCTAGGTCAAAGGTCTGCATACATAATTGTCACCATAAAAATTACTTATAAAACTCATATAACAATCCATATAGGATTGTATAGTAGGTTTGTCTAATATATCTACTTTCTAACAAACACCTATATGTTGGCTTAATATCTTATATATCCAAATCTAGTGAGACTTAGTCGTTTGTCAACATATATATTAGCCTTAATATATTATTGCTAATCCTATTTACAATAATACTGGACTGAAGACATTTAAAAATAGTGTTAATTATTTTAAAGATAAAATAATGTTCATTTATATTACGCAAATATATGAAAAAAAACATTATAATTGAAATGTTTGGATATATAAATAAAAACATAATATAATGTATACTAAATATAATATTGGGTTTTACAATGTACACAAGATTGCCTCACCCATTCATGTATTTCCAAACCTTGTACGAATGTCTTCTACTTTTAATTTGCCCAAGGCAATATGGGCTTTTCGAGATGTATTGCTTTTGGTTAATTTTACGTTACCTTGGTTTTTACAAGTTAGCGAGGCCATTAATTTTGTTGAATATGGACCATCGTGACCAAAATATGAAGAGACTTATGTTTTTATTCATTTTAGTTGGTCGGTTCGATTCTCATGCATTATGTTGTAGTTAGTAATTTATAAAATTGAAAGTATAATAGCTACCTTGGTAATAATTGTTTATTTGGTTGGTAAAAGAATTTCAAATCCAAACATTCAAATTTCTCACCTCCTTTTGAAAAATGAGACAATAGAATTACGGTGTCATAGTAGTATAATATCTTTTCCTATATCATTTAGAATCAATACCTAATAAGAATCGAGTGTCTTTTTCTGTGAGGGGCTATTAACTTTTTTTTTCCCTTACACGTCCTACCATTTGGGAAAATTTTTTTTGGCCCCCCACCTCTTATTTTGACTTTATTTTATACAATAAATAAATTAACTTATAATTTATTAATTTAATTAATAAGTTATAAGTTATTTATTAGAAGTATTTCTTATACTAACTTATTAAAAATTAAACTCTTATTTGATAAGTTATCTAAAGTAAATTATTGTTTATAAATTACTACTTTTTCAAATTATTCCAATTTTTTTATTCTTTTATAACTCATACCTTTTATAATATAAATTTAAATATTTTTTTCATAAAATATAATTAACTTAATTTTAACATAATTATATCTTAATTTTAAATTATAAATATTTAAAATATGTATGTAAATAAATAATATTATAAGATATAATTAATTATATTTTAAGTAATTATAATTTTATTATAAATAATAATGAAAGTAAAAATTATATAAGTAAATAAATAAATAAGTTTATAAAATATAATTAATTAAATATTAAATATTATATTTTTATTTTGAACTTGTTAATTGCATTACTATAATTTAATTTTTAGGTAAATATGAATTATTTTAATTATATATCTATTTCTATTAATATATCTTTTTACATCATTTTGCAATTTCAACTAATTTAACAACTAATTTTATGAAACACTTCTTAAACAATTAATTAACTTATCAACTATCAATTATCAATTATAAGTTATTAGTTATCAGTTAATTTATCAGATATTACTTAACTTATCAGTTATTTGTACAAAACGAAGTCTTTTGTCTTTTATGTAATTTTTTATTCTTTATATATATATATATATATATTATTTTTTTCATTTATTTATATTATTTAAAACTCAAATATTATGGACTAATATAATATAAGATAATATAATTTTTTATTATAATAATATTGTAAATGAGTTAAATATTTTACTTAATAAACTTAATTTACTCTACTATATATTCTATTTTTAATTTTTAATTTTTAATTTAATTTTTTATCATTTTACAACTCACGTGTTATTTCTTTTTTTTTCTATCTTGTTTTATAATTTTCTATTTTTATGTCTACTTTTGTTGTTCATAAATTAAATATCAATATCACTAAGTAATATAGTAGTATAAATATAACATAATATATTTTAGTTTTAATTTTTTCTAAGTTATTACATATTCTCTATTTCTTATTACCTTAAATCTCATGGATTATTTCTCTTATTTTTATTTTTTTCTTTACATTTTTTTCATATTTACCCCTATTATGTAGAATTCAAATGCTAATATTATTAATAAATCTAATATTTTATATTTTATTTCTAATTTATTTAAATAAGTTAAAATGTAACATATAAATTATTAAAAATAATTAATTACCTATTTTATATTTATAATTAATATTTAAATTTGTAAATTATTTTTTATAATTTTTATGTTAATTTCAAGCACTTTATTTCAAATTAAAAATGAATTAATTGATTTTTTTTAAAGCTTCATTACCCACAAATTTTCCCTCCCTTTAATTGCTCTATGATATCGTTTTCTTTTTCTTTCTATTGACTTTTGTTATTTAAAGTTTAGATATAATATTATTAAATAATATAAATATTATACAATATATTTAATCTTTATTATAAAAATATTTTTATTAATTTAATTTTTTTTGATTGAATTAATTTATTATATATATTCTATTTTTAACTCTTATTATTTTACAGCTTATGTATTATTTCACTTCTTTTTTATTTTTTAGTTTTTTATTTTTATATTTTTCATATTCATTCCTATTATTTATAATTTAGATATTAAAATTATTAGATAGTATAGATATAATATAAGATATCTTATTTTTATTATAAAATATTTTATTTTAATTAAGGTTTATGTATAGAAAGTATTAATTAAATTAATTATTTATATATTTTATTTTTTATTAAATAATTTTAAAATTAAAATTAATTTTATTTATTTAAAATTTATCAATATTATATTGATATTAATTTTTAAATAATATATATTAAATAAAATATACATCGATTTAAATTTTTGTTTGAAATCCCAAACACTATTTTTCTTCCTTTAATCTGCATTGTATGCTTTCCTTTTTTTAATTCACTTCTAATATTTAATATTTAAACCTCAATTTACTGAATAGTATAAATATAATATCATACATTTTTATTATAAAAATACATGAAAATTACAATCAATTTTATTTATTTAAAAATTTTTAATATATTACATCAATGTTTAATATTTCAAATTTAATAGCCAAAACTTGAAATTATTATGATTTTAAAACTCATAAACTATTTTTTCTTTTTAGTTATTCCATCACAAGTTTTTCATTTTTTCACCTATCCATTTTCCTTATTTGCTGCTCAAATCATTGAATACTACTAATATAAAATATTATATTTTATTTTTCATAAAAATATTTTAAATAAGTAAAAATTTCTATTCAATTGAAGTTATTGACTATATATTTTATTTTTAATTCTTGTTATTTTAAAGCTAATATAATATTTTTTCTTTTTATTTATTATATTACATAATTTTCTTTTTCTTCTTCTGTGTGCATATTCATATTATTTATAATGGAAATATCAATATTTAATATGCATAATACATAATATATTTATTTTTGTTATTAAATATTTTAAATAAATTATAATTTTAATATAAATATTAGTAATTGAATTAATTAATTTTAAATTCTTTTTTCTAATAAAATATTAAAAATTAAAATCATATTTATTTATTTTAATTTTATAAATATGTCCTCGATATCAATTTTTAAGTGCTATATTTCATATAAATATACATTAATAGAGATTTTGTCTTTTTTGTCTACTCTATTACATATTTGTCTCTTTTTTTTCTCCTATCTATCCTAGCTAGGACATTAATATGAAAGAATAATATACATATATAACACATTGTATTTTCTTTTTATTATAAAAATATTAAAAATGAGTTAAATTTAATTATATTAATATTATATTGTTAAGTTAAATTTATTTTATATTTATTGGTATTTCTTATTCTTAATTTCCTATTCTAATTCCAATAAAAACCCTCTTAGTTTAAAATCAATTTTATTTATTTAAAATTTATCAATATTTTCTTGAGATTAATTTTAAAGTTATATATTTTAAGTTAAATATACATTAATTGAAATTTTATTAAGATTTTATAGTACACATATTATTTCTCTATCTTTCATATACTTCACTACATATTTTTCTTTTTGGTATCCGTTCAACTTGTTTAGGATATAAATATAATACGATATATTTTATTTTTATTATAAATTATTCTAAATAATTTAAATTTAAAAAGAACTAACTAAATAAATTAATTATATATTCTATGTTTAATAGGAAAATATAAAAAATAAAATCAAATTTATTTATTTAATTTTTTAATATTTGCATGAGATGAATTTTTAAATTCTATATTTCAAATTAAACATATATTATTGATAATTTTGTTAAGATACTATTTATCCTTTTTTTTGTACTTCATTGCATGTTTTTCTTGTTATGTGCCTACTATTTTTATTTTCAACTCTAATATCATAAGAGTTTTATTTATTTGGATAAAAAATATTTTTTTATAAAATATAGTTATAAAATATTAAAATGAAAGCAAATATTTTATTTTTTTAATATAAAATACAAAAAATTTGAGAAAAATAACTTTTTACATTTAAAAAAGAAATTTACTTTCCTCTATTATCATATCTTTACAAATCATTTTTTTAACTGTTAATACAAATAGCATATCATTCATTTATTAATATATGTGTAAATAATATTTTTCTATGAAAAATACTTTCTAATAAAATAAATAGAATCTAAATATTACACATATAACTTGATATATCTTAATTTTTATTATTAAATATATTTAATAATTTCAAACATAGATGCAAAAGGTAATAATTGAATGAATTAATTAATTATAGATTTTATTTTTAATAAAAAAATTAAAAATTAAAATCAAATTTATTTATAAAAATGTGTGAATTTCCATATCAATTTTTAAGTTACACATTTTAAATTAAATATATGTCAATTAAAATTTTGTGAAGATTTTATGCACACAATATTTTTCTTTGTTGTATCTATTTCATTGCATTTTTTTCATATCCACTTCTATTACTTACTTCTCACCGGCTAATATTACTAAATATTATAAATATAATATAATATATTTTATTTTTATTATAAGATATTTCAAACAATTTAAACATTAATATACAATGTATAAATTGAATTAATTAATTTTGTATTCTAATATTTAATAAAATATATAAATAATAAAATTAAATTTATTTATTTATATAAAATTTTAAATTTTGGATTCTTTTTATGGAATAGCCTTTTGGATTCTTTTAAATATGGTTTAACGTGCAATAAAAATATTAACTTATAAATGAAAACCTTTACAAGGAGTCTATTTTTGTGAACGTAAAATCCATCCTATTTCAATTTTATCAAAAAATTAGATATTATGGCTTCCCTAAATATCAATTGTTATTTCAAAATTTTTATTTTTTTATTCATTCACAAATATATAATAATTTATTTAATAATTAAAAATATTAATAAATTCGTGCACTGTACATGCTCTAAAATTAGTGGACAATAACTCTAGAAAACGTAGGAAGTAAAGTAAGTTAAAATAGTCTGCCTTTTGGGTTCCGCTGGTATGATGAATGTTCTAATGTTATGTAACTTATTAAAGTTGGGTATATCTAAATGATCCTGACCTGGCCTATACTAATAAGAATAGCTTGGTTTGCAGTACGTTTCTTGCCCAAATCTTTAAATTTGATCGTTTACGGTTTGATTAATGCATATAAGATTGAGGAAGTGTTGAGTAGGAGGTCCTTTTTTTGTTGTCCAACTCATCTCTATATTTCTGTCCAGACTAACCATGGAATTTAGTAGTGTACACTTTTCATACATTTTCTGCCACATATGGAAAGCCTTTTCAAATGTAAGGGCTATGCCCATAAAAATAACCTTATTTTTGGAAAAAAAAAAGATTATTTATAAAATGATTTCAATAAGGTGAGTGAGTCGTCTATAAGTTTCATGTTGATTTGTTCCATTCTGCAAGCAGGACTTATCCACCTAACTGGTAAGAAAAATTGTTAGTTTAAAAATTTTGTGAACTAAGGTATTTGACTAATAGTTGAATTTGGAGTCTGATTGATTAAATCAAGCAATTTTTTTTAAATGTTTAGTAAACAATTATTCTGGTCAAGTAATTCTCTCCCAATCAACCAAATTGAAGAAGTTGAAGATTCTAGCATTTTAGCACAAGTGATTCATAAAAATTATGTAAAAAGAATGAAGTATCTCTAAATTGTATAAATATATGTATTTATTATTTTGCTTAAAATGTTAGAGAGAGAAGTTAAAACCTAAACTTTAGACTACACAAAAAAAATATAACCATTAAACTACTGACCATTTTTAATTATATGAGTACTAATTTAATATATATTATAGTTCTTCATAAATAATGAATAATCATCTAAATTTTTATTAATTAAACTTATACAAGAAAATTAATATAAATCAACAAAATAAGCATTACAATATGTTAAAGATTATGTTAAATGATTTTTTTAATGAATTTAAATTATCTTCACATTAAAAACCAAAAAATTAATAAGATTAATTTATACACATATATAAGACATACATAAACAAAAAATTTTAATAAATTATTTTATAAAATAATTTAATAAATAATGAATTACAATAATATATCTTTTGTAATAAAATTTAATTTAATAAATAATATATAAAATTTAAAGTATTATTCAAATAAAATAATATATTCAAATAAATCATAAAATATAGTTATATTTTTATATATCATTTCATATATAAACAATTAATTCTATCAAATATTTTTATTCAAATAACTAATATTATTAGCTGCTCAAATAAGCTAATATAATTAGTTATCGACTAATAGCTATTTAAATTAGCTAACTTTTAGTGTAATTAATTGATTGCCAAACAAGGCCTATGTATTCTAAAGGTAATTGATTTTCTTGTATGATATAAATATTTATAAATTTATTAGGTCATTAAATATTAATTTTGGTGTTTGAGATGTGTTTCGCTTCAAGTTTTAGTTATTATGTTATGTGCAAAATATTCTTTATTAATCCTTAGATAATTCTAGAACTTTTCTTGAAATATAACTCTAGAAATAAGGGTATTTTTTTTAAAGGCAAATGTATTAATTTATGTGTACAATTTATGGCCAAAAAATTTTAAGGACAGTGTAGTGTAATAAATTATGATGATAGGGAATGCTCCAATTTGTTGATATGAAATAAAAAATTAATTATTGTTTGGCTTATGAAGTTGTGAATTTGTTAAAATTTTTATAAATTGAGTAAGCACTTGAGGAGACGACATAATAAGGTGAATCAAACATACTATTCATTAGTAGAGAGTGTGTGTGTGTGTATAATTTTAATGAAATAAGATAAGATAGATAGATTAATTGAGGAAGTTTAAAGGAGTTGTATTTTCCTTTTTCTATTTTTCCTCAGAAAGGTCGAACCTTTCTTTCCCTTTATTTCTCCATTCCTTCATCTTCTCCAAGCCACCAAGAACCTAAAAGAATTAGAGCTTATATCTCTTCAATTCTCCATTTTTAATCAAGTAACCAAGGTAAGAAATCCCTATCTTCCTTTATCTCTAAAGGTTTTTTTTTTGTTATTAATTCTCATTATTTCGTTAAGAGGTTTTGAAGAGTTTGATTAAGAAGAAAACTTAGGAAAATCCTATGCCTTAACTTGAGATTTCTTTTCCCTAAGGTGTAGCTACTCAATTTATTGATTAATTCCATTTTAAACCTTTTTCCTTCAACCTACAAGTATCATTCTACTTGAACTTTGCTTGATTCCATTAAGGTCTTTTTTTTTAAATTTAAAAAAATATAAGGATTTGAGGAATTTTGAATGGTCTTGTGTTATGGACCTTGAAATTAGAGCATTTAAGGTGGATTGGATGGTAGCTAAATAAGCTTATTAGTATTGGTCACAACAAGTGTCAAGAATGGCAATTTTAGAAACAATAAGTAATCCTTTTCTTTCATGAAAAGTGAGGGCAACTCGAATAGCTCCGAAATGGATATGAGTAAAGCCTTCATTTATTTTAAAAAAGGAATTATAAATACCCATTCTTTACCAGAGGCTTGAACAAGATGTTGATCAAAGGAAGAGGCTTGAATATATTCTTTTACATGATGAGGTTTTAGTTTAATAAGGGTTTTAATGAGTTTAGTGGTTAAAGTTTGTTGTTATTTTTTGAAAATGCGATATGGGTTAATACAAAAGGTTTGAGTAATAGGGATTTTACTATTTTTTAGAGTATAAGAGACTTCATAAAGATATTTAAGTTTTTATGTAGTAGATTTTCAAAAAAAAAGAGGCTTTTGAAAGAGGAAAATGATTAGGTGAAGTAGATGTAGTAGAAGTGGAAGAGGAAGAAAACTTTAAGTGAAATAGTCAATTAGACTAGTGAATTACTTCTATGAAAGGATCTGTTTTCTAGCTATTAGCTAATAACCCAAGAACACGCTCACCTTTAAGCTTCAACTTCTCAAGGGCACTTAGCTATTAAGCTCGAAAACACTTATGTTTAAGCATTCAATTGTACAAAGAAATAATCATTTTTGATGTGAAAGATCAAGCTTACCTACAACCACAGAGAATGCACGATTATTCCAGAAGCAAAGAATTCTTAATGAGAGCACCAAATTGAAATACCAAAAGAATAATATTTTAAATTTCCTAAATTTAAAGACCAGAGAGTTTAGAAAGAAACATAAGATGAAATTTTTCTGCTAACTTCTCTTGCCCATCAGTAGGCAAATTCATTAATATTTATAATAGAAGGTTACATGATGACAATAAATATAGCTAATAACAAATCGTATAAGATTCTGGATAGGGAATAAAGTAAAAGCTCACATGCTAAAACTAAAAGAAATTCCTGGTAGGGAATAAAGTAAAACATACAACTGATAGTGCATAAAGTAAAAGTAAAATGTACAACTAACAACACATAAAGTAAAAGATTCTTGAATAAAACATCTAACTTTGAAAATTAATTAATCAATTATGGACTAAAGAATCATCAGATGCATATTGTTGGAGCTAGATGTTATTATCTTCACTCTCTAATTCTTGATGGTTTGCTTCCTGCCAGATTTGTAATGCCAAAGTGCATATGTCTTAATAATCTTGGGGAAATAAAGGATAGTCTTAGTTGTGCCAAGTACTTATTTATTAGATATTTGGTGCTAAATTATTAGGACTAACATCATTGAGTTAGCAAAGTATGGCATATGCTTTGATGCATGGAGCATAAACAATAAATAGAAAGGCCAAAAAATAATAAGAATAACTTGGTCTTTCTTGATAATGAAAATACTTATGGAATTATGTCATTGCTTCACCATCTTCATCAATTTCATTTTTTAGATACTAGTGTGATTGAAAAGTGAAAAGCATGTACTAGTCAGGGACTAGGAGGAAGTAGTTATGCCATTCATGGAGTAGCCTGAATAAAGATAACCAATTCAGAAAATATAAAGGTTCTTGTAACTTTCTAATTAATCCAAGATTAAGAAATGCTAAGGAATCATTCTTACCCAATAGGCAGCCAAAAGTACAGATACGAGTCATGGACTTTTAGTATGGTAAGAGGATGGATAAGGTTTATGATAGTAAAATATAGATAATCTAGATTAATAATAAAGGTACAAGATTATCCATCTTTGGCAAGATAGACACAATTATGGCTGTGAACTTGCTTTTTAAACCATTTTCTTAGGATTTTTTCTTTAAGGTGAATTGGTAAATGGTGATAGGGGAATAAGTTTGAAAATTCTTTAGGAATCATCATAAAAATGAGGAAGATGTTTTAAGCTAATTTTGGATTGAACTTTGTTAAGAAGAAATTTTTTTCCTTTGATATGTTTTACATCAAACTTTCAATGTTCAATCTAATTCTTTTATCTGATCAACTGAGGTTAAGGTACTATTATTTTCTTTGATCTAAGCATAGATGGAAAGGCATACATGTCCATTTCAATAAAAAAGCATATGCCAATTAGATAAATTTGATTTTTTTACTACATTTTTGGCCACAAATATTTCCTTGAAAGTTGAATGATAGTGTTGTTCAGCTTCTTTGAATTTACCACTTTGATATCTACAGAAAGCTCTATTTTTATTGTCACTTAATAGGATGACTTCTTAGTATAAGGAACTTATGTCTATCTACAGGATTCATTTTCCTTCAATTGTTGGAATTTGCAAAGATAGCATATTGGTAGAGAACTTTTTCAATTTTTTAATAGTTACACTATGAACAGTAGACCACTGAGGTGGATTCTTTCAAAGAAGTTGTGTTAAAGTGGAATAGTATTAGGCTATGTAGGGAATAAATTCTTTTATGTAATTGACTAAGCCAAAAAACTATTAAAGTTGCTTAGCAGATAAAGGTCTATCAAGAAATTCTTAGATTTTGGCAGAGATATGAGATTTCAAACAAATTTGGCCATATTTAATCATAAGCCCATGGAAATCAATGGATGATTAGCCTATGATCAAATTTTTTAAGGCAACATGATTCCATATTTTTTGACAAGGCTATGGAATTGTTGTAAGAAGGTTAAATGCTCTTTTGGGCTGGAGGAGAACAATAGGATATCATCAATATAGACAAGGACACTTTGAGGGATAGGCTTAAATATTTTTGTCATAGCTTTTTGGAATTCAAATGAGGCATTTTTTTAGAATGAATGGCTTAATTTTCCATTGATAGTAGAAATTAAGAATGCAAAATATAATTTTATACTACTCTTTTGGATTAATTCCAAGTTGCCAAAATCCTGCCTTTTGGTCAAACATTAAGAATATCTTTACATTTGGGAGTTTTTATAATAAAACTTCTCTTCTTAGAAGAAAGACTTAATATCTACAAGGAATAGATTTAAAAGCTTATAGTCAATTACTAGCTTTAATTTTCCCTAGATTTGTTTTAATCTTTTATTAATATAAAAGGCTTGGCATGCCCATGGTGATTTAGTTTCTTTAATGATCCCTTACTGCTTTAATTGCATTAATTCTTCTTCAATTAGTTTTTGATGGTCTGGATGCATCCCAAAATAAATGGCTTTAGTAGGATTGATATCTTTATTCTTTTTAAATGGCAGTTAGATGAAGTATTCTTCATTAAACTATAATGGCTTGGAACACTTCTGAAGAAATTTAGAATAATTCTCTGCACAAGACTATTTAATCATTTCTTCAGCAAATTGGGTGATATCATTTGTGCAAGAGAACAAATTAAGAATTTCAGTCCAAAGCTAAAAATGATTCTTCTAACAAAGTTCTTCTAATTCTATTTTAATTTTATCTTTCAACATTTGAATCATAAGATCAAATCCAATCAAAACATCCTAACTAGGTTTTGCTGATCAATAGAACTTATGCTTAGCTTTGTAACTAGGGAAAAACTTTAGCTTGATAGTCTTGGATATTTTAGAGATAGTCATGATTTTTCTATTGACTATTCTAAAAATCTTATGAGTTCTTTACCAGTGATCAGGTGGTAGGACATTTAGATTGATCATTAAGCAAGATGCATCTGTGTTAAAAAGTGCAATGGCTTTTGTTAGGTGATCATACTTGTGAAGCATTATCAATACTTTAATCAGAGGAATTGTAATAACATTTCCTGAGGAAATGAACTGAATCATCTGACAAAATTCTTCAATGTTAGTAAAATATTCCTCGGATCTAGAATCTTTTATTTCATCATCATTTTCTTTGATACAAAAAGATAGTTTTCAGAGAAATGACTTCTTCTTTATAGAGTGACTCAAGGTCATCTTCTTCATTATAGAACTATTTAAGGACAACTTATTATGTAGCTTTTTTTGGACATTTTTTTAGTGAAGTAACCTTTCTTCTTGCAAATGAAGCATTTGTCTCTGGAAGTTTTTCCTTCAAATTTCTTTTTCTTAAAGAAATGTGCTTTTAATTTCTATTGTTTGAACTTCCTGGTTTTTTTCTTAAAAACTTTCTCGACCAGTGATAAGGTTTGTTCTTCCATAAGTAGATCCTAACTTTAACTTATTGAATTGTTTGAAGAAAGTTCTTTATTTGCAAAAGTGGTCCAAGGCAACTACAACTACTTAATATAATGCTCTTAGTGAGGCATGAGGCATAGTGAGGCCTTGACTTTTGAGCACAAGTTTAGCTTGTTTGCCTAATGGTTTTGGGAATGACTAAAAAAACATATATATTTAAATCTTACTTCATCAATCCCATTAATTTGATAGTATTTCTTTGACATGGCATTAAAATGTTGTGGAAGATATTTTCTTTTAAAAAAGACACATTTCATTTGCATGAATTCTTTTCTTGCTTATGTTTCAAAATCTGAGGCATCACCTAGAAACTCTTAGGGTAGCCTTCCAAGGAATTCATCAATAATATTGAAGTTATAGTAAATTATCTATTTATATTCACCCAGATTCATCCAATAGTCATGCATTCTTCCTTACATTCTAGAAGCAAAGGCTCTAAAAGGCTGATTAAGTAGACATTTTTGTTTAAGTTGAATAGCAATCATCTAGGAGTGGAACTTTAAAATCTTATCTCTCTATTAACTTGGAGGCACATCATCAAGAGTGAATCATTTAACAGAGTCAAAAAAAGGTTTTTTTGTCATGGAATTATTTCTTGCTTCCATTTCTTCTTCATACTATTTATGAACTCCTGAATGTTCTTCCTTCATCATGAAAACTAGGAGTTCTAGAAGAGGTTTTGGAAAAGGTAACTCATCATTAGATCCTTTTATCATCTTGTCAAGGAAGTTTATAAGCTGATTATCTTCGAAGATAACTATGGGAACTTTATCTTTTGATTGGGTTTTCTTGGCTGGTGGTGCAGGTAAAGGTTTTGGTTTAGAAGTTCAAGTAGAAGCCAAGCAGCAGCATTATATGTCCTTTTATTGTAATGAGAGGTTGAGCCATAAGGGGTAAGCTTAAGCCTAGGGGTTGCATAATGCCATAATGAGGCAAGATCATGGAACTGAATTGCTCTTTTAGAATTCTTATTTCTATTTCCTTCTAGGCAATGGTTGCAAATTTTCCTTTTACTACTAGAGCCATGAGCTCTTGACAAAGAAACTAAATTCTTAATTCTAGCTTTGTCATCATTTGATTTGTTGAATTCTATTGAACATCAATTTACTATTTAATTTTTTGTTGAGAAGTTGTAATTCGCTAAAGTATTTTATTTTGAGATACAACATTCTCAAATTGCCAGTTAAGAGTTTGCTCAAATGTAGTAAATTCAATCTTTTGAGTGCCATTTGACTGTTGAACAATACGGCCTTTACTCTTTTAGTCATGTTGCATTTGTTGTTAATTAGAAGTGAACTAGAGATAGGGAAAATCCTTATCCATGTTCCATCCATCATTTCCTTGCATCATGCATATAGGGTGGAATCAGAAAAAATTTACTAGGGGGTCGCCAAACTTACACACTTATTATAAATAAAATTTAAAATAAAATAAAAAATTACAAAAATATGTAATATAAAATTAAAATTAATTTATTTTGACATAGTAAATAATTTTATTTAATTATTACTTAGATATTCAAAATTTTTAAACTAAATATCTGTATTTATATTTATCTAATTTAAAAATTTTAAATACATGTATTTATTCCAAAATTAGGTAAAATTATATAAAAAACATAATAATATATTTAAATTCAACTAAAGAATTAATTTTTAAACAATAAGACTTATTGCCCTTATTTAAAAAATTTTAAATTTAATTCATTATTAGTATAAAATTTTTTATATGATTGATAAATAAGAATATTACATGTTATGAAAAATTAATAATTTTTACATGAAAAAGAATGTTCTAGTAATTTTTATTGACATAGTCATATATAAGTAAATAATAATATAAAATTATTTATACTAACAATTGATTAAATTAAATCCTATTTAAAAATGTTATTACATTTTATTTAATATAGCAACCAAAAAATCAAATTTGATAAGAAATTTCACTTTTTTTTATTTACAAATATAACATGTTCTTGTTGTAGTTATATGCTATGATGAGGTGGGTTAATTGTCATAACTTACCTGATAATGATTGCACATAGATCCTGTTATGAATTTCCACAAACCTACTTAATCCTTATCTAGTATCATCACATATTACTTAAAAGACTAATTAAGTCTATTACTTTATTTCATTATCAAAAGCTTATTTATATTAAAGTTATGTTGTCATACATTTTAAATATTACAAATTAACTACAAATTCTCGTGGTTCCTTTATTCTATCTTCCTATCTATTAATTATGATTGATTATAACATAATTTTAATCTTGAATTATCATTGGTGGTTGTGGAGCTTTGACCTAAACACCTATAAAATAGTTTAAGAAAATAGTGAGACTAAAGTTTCAATAAGCAGATAATTTACTCAACTAAACAATTTATAATTAGTGACTTAAGTATTGTTTTCACAGTTCATAATGGCAATGCAGCAATTCATATTATTAGAAAATAAATAACAACATTAAACATAATTCAATCTAATTATTTGACAAATAAATTATAAACCATAAATAAATAATCAATAAGTAACCCTGCCTTGTATTTCATGGTCTACCTTATTTGTTCATAAACCCAACCTTATGTTTCCTAATATTTTTTTCGGTCACAATCATGTAGCGCAGATTCGCTCTCAATAATTTGACTTTAACATTTTTTGAGTCATTTAAATTCAACATTTTATCATCACAAGCCTTCATTTTCATATTCATCTTTTCATCACATTTTCACACTTTCATCATTCATACTCCTATCATATTTTTCCAAATAAACAATTCATCATTTCTATATCGTTAATTTATTCTTATCAATCATAATAGGAAATCAAGAATTAGCATTAATCATTTAAGCTATAGACCAATCAAACAATGCATATGCATGAAACTATAACACTTTGATTTCATAACCTAATATAATGTGAAGCCTCAAAGTAGTCAAGTATGAGTCTCGAGTGTGGCTTCCTCGAGTAGGCCGATACTTATATACCATACTTAAGTAACTTAAGGCAAAAATGAAAGGCCATGTTGAATTTCAAGTATAATACTCAAATACAAGGCCTAAGTTAATAAGGCCAATATTTGAGTATCATACTTGACTACTAAGGGGTAGAGAACAAACGTTTCTTTAGTATTCGAGTAGGATACTTGAATATTGCCCCTTTGAGTATTTACTTAAGGCAATACTTAGTATCATACTCAAATATACTTTTTGAATTTTCTAGAAATCAATTCGAAATGTAGAACTTCTCTATTATTTTCCATCCTAATTCAACATGTAATAGAAATCAATTATCCCACTTCATTCTACACACTTTTTATTAACATATTTTAACTCCAACCACATAATTTCATTGTAATAACCTCATTTCATCACACCATTAACATTTTTCATTTTGTTAATCTAAGAATTCAAAATATAACTATTAAAGAAGCTCATATTTATAATAATCATCTAAATTTGAATAAGTAGATTATCTATTACCTCAAATGGAAGAAGTGAAAGAAAGAAATGAGAGAATGAACAATTGAAGGAGAATCTAACCATATCATATACAAACATTAATTTACCATTCAAATCCCAATCTTCCTTTTAAAACAAAACTCTAACTAATTTTTACTGATTTCCCTTAGATGCTTTAAGGGGTTTAAGGGTACTTTTGGAGATTTTCAAGATTTACTAAGGGTAATTTGGAAAATAATTTTCCTAACTCACCCTTCCACATCTGATTTAAATTTTAATTTCACACAACTCTATTATTAGCTTAATTATGCTGACTTTCATATTAGAATACAAATTTTATAATAATCGATTATCTTAAGTGTATCTATAATTTTTCTTAATTACCAATATGTATATGAAATTATTGACTAAATAAATTAAATTAAATTTCATAATTTTAGGGGTGTAACATTAATCTTTTTAAAATTTCTTATTCAAGAATGAATGATTTTAAGTTATAATATTATTTTACTAAAATGAAATAAAAGATAATTTGTTCACTACTAAAGGTCTGTTTATTTCATGAGAAAACACTTTGTAGGAAAATATCATTTGCCTATTTATCAATGAGAAGTGATATATCACTTATATTGATAATTAAAAAATGAAAACTAGAAATATGCCAGTGGATGAAAATAAATTCTTTTTTGAAATAAAAATAGTTACTTTTTTCAAACTCTTTATATTTAATATTAAATAAATAAAGTATTTTCCTAATCTTAACATATTCTAACTATATTTTATAAAAAATATTTTCCATTGAAACAAGAATCCTAAATATCTCACATGCATATGCACAATAGATATAGGACTAAGTATCATTTGTTTGAATAATAAAATTAATTCGTTGTAGAAGTAAAAAACATTTTTTTTAGAAAAATACACGGTATTTAAAGGAGTAATGCTAAATTTTTTGAGTGAGTCGTGTTTAATTTCTCAAATATTGTTTAAAGCATTTGTAGCTATGTGTGGTACTAGATAATTATGTGGGTGTCATGTTAAATTTTTTGAAGGACTATTATTTAACCCCTCAAATAATGTTTAGATATTTTCTAGTATAACATGTAGTATCAGACAATGGCTTCAGGGACCACGACCCGTTCAACCCCCTACCTAAATTCCGCCCCTTGTGTACAGAGGTAGTTAAGGGGAAAAAAACCCTCTCAAATGAGAAGAAAATATTTGAAAACTTATTCCATTCTCATTTGGATAATCATGTTGCTATTAAAATTAGTGATTAGTGATAATAATTCTATTAAACATATATTTGTTATTTTATATTAAAGTGTGTTCTATCCTATTTTCTTTTCTTATAATTTTTACCTCGTTCAAATAACAAGAAAGGAATTACTTTATTTTCCTTATTTTCTTTCCTCTAATTATTCTTTTCTCAACCAAACATCTAATTAAACTATACAAACTTTGAAATTGGTAACTGACATCTACTTAATCATTTCATTTAATTATAAGATTTTTTCATGTATTTTTTAACACAAGTAATATCAATTAAACTGTACAAACTTTGAAATTGGTACCTAATATCTACTTAGTCATTTCATCTAATTATAAGATTTTTTTCATGTATTTTTTAACATAAGTATCATAATATCAGATAATTTTGATTTATCATATTATTTTTCATATATAAATTGTATAATATATAAATCAAATATATAAAATTTTAGTTAAATAAATAAAATGAATTTGAATTTTATTTAAAAATAATATGATAAATTAGCATAAATTAATATTACGAAGGAAATGAATAGAGGATGGCAGTTAAAAATAAATTCAAGCACACTCTTTCCACAGTTTCTTACGTTTATATAAGGCTGGAACCTTGGTAAAAATGTAAAAAATAGTATTATTTAATAGTTTTTTATTTTTAATAATGGTTGTAATGATCACTGAATATATATATATATATAAATAATAGAAATCAAATTCTAAATATAATAAAAGGTACAAAATTTTAAAAAAAATATCATATACTACTTAAATAAAAAAAATTCTATAGTTAATTGGCTGGAATGTGCATGCATAATTTAAAATATTTAATTATAAATTTTTTGAAGTGGATGGAATAAAATTTAATTACTTAATGAAAAATATTTTCAATCTTAAAATAAAATTTTAGTACCACTTGGTATTTTAAACAGCAGGGATCACTATATTTATGATGTAATTGCTTGTTAAAATTGGAAATTTCAATACACTTTGTATAATTCCCACCCGGTGGAGGAAATTTACAATTTCTATTTTTTTTTCTTACCAAATTCACCGGTTGGTTTACTGGAACTGACCATTCCGAGCCCTTTTCGATTCCTGCTAAGAAACACCGGTCTCAAGCCAAGTCAACCGCAATTCCTAGTGACTAGTTGGCTACTGCAACCTTTCCCTTTCCAAAAGACGGCATTAGCGGAACACCCAAAAGCAATAAGAATTCAATATTCATCAAATTCTCTATATAGACCGCTTTCTGTAATGGGTTTCTTGTCGATGCTATCCATGGAAGCTAGCACAAAGTTTCATCCGATCATCGGGTAAAATAAAAATGGCTCTCTTTTGTTCTCCCATTATTTTCTTGTCGATGCTATCCATGGTTAATGCTTTTTATTTTCTATTTCTGTTGTTGATTATCTGTATATATCTTTCTCTCATGGTTTGATCATGTAAATTGTTCATGTTCTGTGTCTGTAAATTCTAATGGATTCTATCTAAAGATATAATTTTTTTGGGTTTCACTCTTTGGTGTCATAGCTGAAGTTTTTGGCTTTAGGATCTGTTTATACTTGTTTCTTGTTGAAAGATGTAAGAGAAAAATGCCAAATTTGTGTGTTATCCTGAAATTGAGTTGGTGAAAAAATATGTTGTTGAAATTAAGTAGTTCTGGATTTTCTATTCAATTAATTTTTGTTAGCGGCTAAAATGAATCTGGTGATGGATAGAATCCACTTCTGAAGGAAGTCCAGTGAGTGTTGAGATTATTAGTGCTTCTGGAAATAGTCAACAACTCTTCAAATTCTTCCATATGCACTGGACTCTCTTCATGTAAGTGGATGTGTTATACTACAAAGGACATTATAGAAACGATAAATACCATGGTGTATAGTTTGCGGGTCTATTCTATATATTATAACAAGGCTCCGAAGGCTATCAAAGAGGAAACTATTTAGATTGAATAATCTAAGTGATTAGTCAGGATATATATATATATATTATCTCTTAAATGATCTTTATACCCCTGACCCATAAATCAGGGTTCTATGGACTCAGACGAAGACAAGTAATTTTGACTTCCATGCAACTTATCCAGTAAAAGTGGCAGTGATTAAATTTAAACTGCTGTTTCATGAGGTAGAACCATTAATTAATTAATAAAAAAAGGTAAAATGCACAGTTATCCTTGTACTTTGGTCATGTGTAAATAATCACGTGACCTTTAAAAATGTGCATTTACACCCATATTTTCTTACGTGCGCCTAACCCGCCACCGTTAAATTTTCATTAATTACTCGATCAAAAGAATCATGATTGGGTGGATGCTAAATTTTATGATGTGGTTTCCTGACTTGTCAAGATGCAAGAGCCAATAGTGCTGAAAAACATGAACGCTAGGCCTACAATTCCCGCATGCTGCCATTCAACCCAAAACTTGGAGGTCTAGGCATTTATTTTTTGCAGATTATAACTAACTGTTGGTTTGTTGCAATTTCAAGCAAATGTCTTTCTTAATTTGTGGCAGTTTACTCCAATAATATTCTGTGATTTAATTGCTTTGACTGGATTTATGCAGTTACGGTTCATGTTTTATCTGATTTTAGATGAAAGTGATTTGTTTTAAGTAGTCATTTACTTCTAACATAATTCCCTTGTTAGTCTAATAATGTTAATTTAATAAAGTTGGTTAAGTGCACAGAGAATAATGTATGGGTGGTTAAATGCACAATTTCCAAGGTCGGGGGTAATTTGCACATGACCCAAAGTACAAGGGATTTGCCCTAAAAAGGGAAAAACTCTGTTAGAACTAGACGGACTCATTTCTGGATTGAAGCTCAAGTAATGACAACATTAATAACATAGTTATCTAGGCTAGAGAGTATCTGAAATGCAGCCAAACACTGGGTGTGGTGGTCTGCAATGTGAAGGAGTGCCGGTCAAACTGGAAAGATACTTAGAGGTGTTTGATTGAGGTATGCTGGGGAGAAACAAAGCAGTTGGAAAACTGGACAGAGGGTGTTAACCTGCACGACTGATTTGAAATCTGTGGAAGGGTATAGAATGGTCCAGTTGAAGTGTAGATGGCTTGGTCTAATGCATCAATCTGACATACATGGGATTATATTCTACACTGCACAGATTAACGCATATACCCTTTAGCTAATCATACTCCTATGGCATTAGGGAAAGTAGCAAATGCTGGTTACCCCTCTTTCCATTACCCCAACGCGCACACACACAAAAATGAAATAAAAAAATAATGGCTTCAGCAAATAACTTGGAATGTGTTTTTGACCTATCCAGTGAACTTGCTTTTAAGTGATTATCTATGATGCAAGGGACCTGCAGAGGAAGACATTATTATAGAGTGACCTAATTGTAAAACAAAGTATTTTTGGATTTTAATCTAGTGGCAAGACCAGAAATTGTAGTTAAACACTTAAACTATCCGTTAATTGTAAGAAGCCAGAGCCAGTCTGTACATGGTAACGTCCTGATGGTCCTTTTTTGGCAATGGACTAATGTTTACATTGGTATTGGTAAGAGCCCCATGTTATCTTTTATTTCAGAAGCTTTCTGAATTTGAAAAGGTACCTTGACTTGGAATTATGTTTGAGTGCAACAAGGTGCCCCTTTTATCATTCAAGTTGTAATAATTATGTTTAGTTCGTTAGATTCTATATCATCATGCTGCATGAAAGAGTCATAGATATTGTATATGCTATTTTATTTATCAGCTTATTGTCTCTTTATGTGTTAATTGACTATGACAATTATCAAAGATGGCCTTCAATGCCTTTTTTTTTTTCCTTTATATTTTAGAGTTTGATAGTGAGCATTTAAAAAGAATGATGTCCAATTCAACGGGTAAGAGAAATGCTTCATTACTGGAAATTGTAAAAGTGAGGGAGTCATCAAAGAAAGTGGACGACAAAAAGCATTGCGAAATTTTGGTGCCGTATATTCCTAAAGATTGCATATCCAGCATACTTGTAAGACTTCCTTTATGCTCTCTTTTAAGGTCTAATGTGGTTTGTAAACAGTGGCGCAATATAATCAGTAGCTCTATCTTCATTGACGCGCATCTTTGCCGTTCGGAATCTGTTTTGATCTTCCAAACAAGTTTGGGGAAAGAAAATTCAAATAATTTTTCTAATACATCATTGTCAGTGGAAAAGCTACATATATTCTCAGTGGAAGGATATTTGCAATCATCCTCTGTACCATCTCTCTGGAAATCTGCACCCATTGAGGAGTACTTTCTCCAATTCTTGGAGTTCAAAGATGGCAAGTGTAAGAAAGAAGGGTACAATATTAAGTGTGGGGGCAGTATTAGGGCTACTTGCAATGGTTTGGTCTTGCTTGATAACAAACTGAAGAAAGGGGGATTGATAGTGTTGAATCCAGTGACTAGGAAGCTGATTACTCTTTCGCCGGGTACTTTAAATCCTCCCCACAGAGAGTCATATGGGTTTTCTCTAAGCAATCATGCCGGACTGTACAAAGTGGTTCACTTGTTCCATGATGAATTGGGGTATACTGGCTGTGAGATACTTAATGTTGGAGATAGAATGTGGAGGGCAGTGAATGGACCTTCTTTTGGACTCTTAAAATGGTTTGGATATGCACCTGTTTCAGCAATGGGAGCGCTTCACTGGATCCCTGAAATTGATCGAAGTGAATACATTGTGTCCATGGAAGTAGACAAGGAGAAGTTTCACACCATAGCGTTACCCAAAAGCTGCAGGGCTTACGACAGAATCATAGAGATGAATTGTTTCCTGGGCTTTGTCGGTCATGAAGATATTAACCAGATAGATATATGGATTCTGAAAGATATTACAGTGAAAACGTGGATGAAGCATCACAGTATCACAGTGGGTTGCTTATGGGACATGGTTCCTCTGTTCTGTTTAAGGATCAATGAAGAGATCATCTTCGGGAGGAATGAAGATGGGTCATTTTATTCCTATGATTTAGATTTGCAGCTGATGACAAAGTTTGAAATGGAAGCTGGACGTGTTCCATCAGTGGGTTCTTACTTGCCTCAGATCAACAGCCTTGTCTCCTGGTCTAGGACGGGCATGGGAGGGTTTGTCTAAGTAATCATTGTCATTCTCATCCAGTACCAGTAAGCTGTGGCCTGTGATTACGTATGAAACGTGTATCATATATGATCTAATAATCAACATGTACAAGGTAAATTTTGCATAAATAGGCTTGGGACTATGATTGTTAATTTTTGGACCTTACTGATTATCTCTTTCTCACCTACTGTAAACATTAAATTAGTGCAGTAGACCAAGCTTCTTGGTTTGGCTATCCCCCAAGGCCTTCATAGCCATAGCCTCCATAGAATGGTTAATTCCATAACTGCAATCATTTTAATTTGTTTGAAGAGTGAAGGAGGTGATGTCTATTCTGAAATATTCATATTATTGCTCATGAATTTCACAACAATTGAAAATTAATATAATTAAAAAAAAAAAAACTATAGAATATAAGGAATACCCCAGAGATATATCCTTTTATGAATTGTTTATTCAAAAAAAAAAAAAATTCAATTCATTTTAAAATTTCAAATTAAATAAGTGGTATCTTGCTCAATCCACCAAATTAGGAAACTGAAATACATTATGATAGTAAGCACGATAAAAGATGCAAGGTTAAATATCCTCTTTTCATACATATGTCGTAAAGCATTTCCCTTTTTTACCATATTGTACCACAATATATATATATATATATATATATATATATATATATATATATATATGGAATCTCTTTTATTTATATGAAATTTGTCAAAGTGAGAGAAATTTCATATCCAAGAAATGAGATGTAATATTTTATTATTGGAATGGTATTGGAAGCTGTGAGTAATAAATTGTCATGTAAGTTTCGAAGAGTTGGGAGACTTACATGAATAATCCTTCTGTGTTGAAATTAGCTTTTATCAGATGCATATGGTGACAATTAGCTATTTATTTGTTATTGGCACCATAAGCTTCAAACTCAGATTGTAAGGTGTTGGTGTGTCGGCAGTGTTTACATAGAGATAAATGGAGACAATAGACTGTGACTATAGCTTGCATCCATGCACCGTTATGGATGGAATGAATACTTTAAGTTACAATTATAATTACGCAAGCAAGCATGGTTATAGAGAGTAGGTATGGTGCTGTAGTGAGTGCGTGTGTGTTTATATATATATAGTGGGTTGTAAAAATCTAAACATGAAATTAATTTATAATTCGTTATTATTTTTATAAGCAATTTATCATTTAAATATAGATAAAAATACTATTGAGGCTCTACATCAATAATTGTTAAATCACTTTCAAATAATATTATACACGTATGTTGATTATTAACATCATTTAAAAAGTAATAAAAAATATCTAATTAGAAATAAAAAAGTAGAAAAAAATAATTTAAAATTTTAAATCCGTAAGGGTTTAATTTAAAATTGACAGAAAAAGATAAATATCACTTCATTTTGTCACTCCTAATGGATAGTGATACTCTATTCCTGGGTTATGATCAAATTGCCAATACATTTCCCCCGTTCATGAGGTCTCTATCAGTCTCTCTCTTTACATGGCTTCCAAATATTTCTATTTGGTCAGATATGGCTTAGAAGTCTCAATAGGATGGATTTGTATGCCCACAATCTTTTCATTGTCAATTTATTTTAATTTGAGAGGAAGAAACACAATTTTCAATTTTAGAATATAATTTTTTTATCAAGATATGTCATTTTAATATAAAAAAATTATATTTGTCTCTCCGGTGAATTTATACCTTCAATTTTTTCTGCATCAGAGGAATCCAATTTGAATAAGGTGATTGTTTTGAAAAATAGAAAATAAGAAAAAAATGAAATTATAATATAGTATGCTAACGTGGCAATCTTTTAAGGCATAGATAGGAGTCAGGTATAATATACCCTTGATATGGTGTCTCATGGATCAATTGTTAAAATTTAGAGAAGATAACACCACCTTGGATGGGAAAAGGAGGGTATCTCCGTTAGAACATGCACCTTCAACGTCAATTTCAAGCGAACGACGATAGGTTGCTCTCCGTTTCCTAAAAAATAGATAAAATAAATTTTGGAAGAAAATGGATATAAATATTTTTGTTTGAAATCATAAGTTCAATAGAAAAAAAAGTGGGTCCTAGATTATAAATTATGTATTTATCTCTCTAAAATTAATAAAAAAAAATTATTGAAGAAAATCCAAATTCATTTCAATTGTGACGATGCTCGGGACAAGTGACACATAATTTGGTTTTAAGAGTGGAAGTGGATCTAGTACTTTTCTATTAATTTCTTAGGTAATATTATGGGGAGTTCCACCTTTTAAGAGATTGAATATTTTCACCATTAAATTACATTTTTTTTAAATCTCAAAGCAGATAAATTGAATTTAAATATACAAATCTTAATACATTAAAGGCAATTTAATGATGAAAATATTCAACTTCTTAGAAAATAGAGTTCCCTATAGCAATACTCTAATTAAAAATAAAGATATGTTATGAATAATAGTAATTAAATATAAATGTCTATAGCTTAAACATTATTTTCATTATGGTTAATTACTAGATTTCAATTTTCTTTATGAGTCATTATTATGAAATTGTAATGATTAACTTATTTGTCCAATAAACATGAATTGTATAAATTATTTTATATACATTTGAGTAAAATATATTCTTCCTCTAACAATTTTCTTTCATCTCTTTCATATATTTCTTTAGTTTTAAGCATTTTTATGATACGTTGTCAACATGATTCTCTTCTAAATTGAGTTTGTAGATTTGTAAAAAAAGTATTTTTATTTGATCTGCTCAGATCTGCAAAGTTTATTGGCATTATTATTTGCGCATAAAATCAAGTATAAAATTATTTCTTTATTTGTGATTATTGCTTTACACTATAATGAATGATTCTTACATCTTTATTTTGTAATATTAATTTTATTCCTCTTTAATTTTGAATGATTCTTGCATTTCTATTTTCTAATATTAACTTTATTACTTTTTAATTTTGTTTTATTAATTCAAATATTCAAATTATCTTACTATGAAAATGAGCTTATCAATTTGACCTTCATTTATGAATTTTGTTTGTTTGCTATTGCACACCATTTCCTTTTGTTTTAACTATGTTTTGAAATAATATTTACACATATGATTCAATGGTTTATATATGTATAATTTTTTTTTGTGAATCCAAAGGGTGTAAGCCCAAAAGAAAGAACAACAAATAAAATACTAAAAAAAAAGAAAACTATTGGGTAACTTCCCTTGTAAGGGTGACCTTCATCACATCAGCAAGAAGAAGAATTCCTAACTCTACAAGAGGTTGTTCTAGAATTAAATTCTCATAATCACTTTTAGCTCCCAAATTCACTAACACTAGCACACTTGTTTCTCTCCTTGTAAACATGTTGGATTTGAACATTCGATTCTTTATGCAATAGCTTCTTGATAGTTTTAATTAAAGCAGGATGCATTTGAAAATCTTCAACCTCTTTTTTTAAACTTTGGATTAGACAAAGAGAATCATTTTCTAAAATTATATTTTTAAAATTCATATTCCAAGCCATCTTCAATTCTTCATAAGCTCCCCATAATTAAGCTTTTGAAGCACTACACCAACTTGATCTTGTTGCATCAAGCAACAAACATAATTTTTTTTCTACTTACTTTGTTCACTATTTCTTTTCAATTTGAAAGAATCCTTTAGTCATTTGATTTGGTAATAGTAATAAAAATACTAACTAATAGAAAAATGAATGGACTGATTTTATATTAACAACAATCTTTAGGAGATAGTTCATGCATCAAATCAGTTAACTTGTGATTTACCTTTGCTACTTCACAAGCATATTGAATAATAACTTGCACTTCAACACTTCTATTATCATCTTAAGGATTAAAGATATTTTGATTTCTCTTCTTCAATATTTTATAAGTGGCAATACCCAGATTAAGCTCCACTTTACATCAATAAACAAACCAAAGTTGCCTTTTAAATTCTTAGCCATCCACTCCTTAAAGTTCCAAGTAAAGAAAGAAATCGATGCCTCAAGTTTGAGCAAACTTTTTCATATCACAACAACTTCATAACAATTCACAGAGCATGCAGCAATGATTCCATGTGAATGCCACATTTTTTGCAAGATGGAGAAGCCTACCACCAAGTATTTCTATTCTTATTAAGGGGGAGTTTATTATGAAGAACTTTCCAGATTAAAAAATATGATTCTTTGAGACCTCTTCTAGCCCCAAATGATTTTCCAGATGGGGTTTGTATTATGCTAACTAGGAGAAGCTAGAACTTTGTAAGCACTCTTCATAGAGAAATAATCAGTGTTCCACTTTCAAGCTAGATAGTCCTCACCTTTATCTTGACCAATAGGCTTTATATTTTGAATTAGAACCTAAGTTTGTGGTTGTAAGAAATCTTGGAAAATTTGCTAATTCCATCTGCTAGCTTCAGCAACAAAAGATGCCACTTTCTCCTTTTTGGTTTCAATAGGAATCTCCTTGTTTACCAAGCCAGCTAAGTTTATTCCCATATTAAACCTGTCATCATTCTAAAAGCTTATAGAATTTCCATCTACTAATACCTAATAATGAATTTGTAAACAAATAGGCCAAAGTTCAACCAAACTTTTCATAAAACAAAATCATTCTATTTGCTAACTACTATCCTTTTCAAATCATATCCCTTCCCATACTTTGCCACCAACACCTAACTCTATTGATTAGAATCCCTTTCACATAACTTCACACACCACTTCATAACGTAAGCATTATCCATGAGTTCCATTTGCCTAAAATTCAGCTTGTTATACTTTTTTAGTTAATAAATAGTGCTTTATGATATAGAATGATGTTTTCTAATATCAAAATCATGACATTATAGAAAATCTTTCTACATTTTCTCCATCTACATGTAGATCTTTTTTCAAAAATTTATCAACTTACATCTTATAAATAGGCAAAGTTATATCTATAAGAGAGATTAAAGTCACTCTTCCAACCATAGAAAGATAACTTTTCTTCCATCCTTCTAGTTTCCTAGCCATATTCTTAATAAATTTATTAAAATTTACTCTACCATTTCTCCTATATCTTATCTTCGCTCCTAAACATTTCTTTATCTTGGTAGTTCTTTGGAAACCATGAATATCCATAATATTATTCTCTATAATCTCAAGAATTATTTTAGAGAAAAAAATTTGAGTTCTTTCATCACTAACCTTTTCTCTAGATAAAGAGAAAAAGATATAAAGACAATTTTGAATAGATTTGTTAAGTAGTTGCTTTAAGAAATAAGAGAAGATTATCTACGAACATAAGATGAGATATAATAGCCTTAGTCCTTCTAGCTTTAATTCCTTTCCATCAACCATCTTCAAATTTCTTAGCAATAATGTGAGATAAAAGATCTATACAAAAAATAAATAAATACAAAAATAAAGGATCCCTTTGATGAATACCTCAAGTAAGGTAAAAAACCTCTCCTTGACTACTATTCCATAAAAATCCATCAGGTGAAATGGATACATATTGTATTATCATATTTATCATAATTACCAGCACACCAATCTTATGAGGAACTAAACTCAGAAATCCCTAATTAATAAGATCATAAGTTTTCTCTAGGTCCACTTTTATAACTAATAACCCTTTCTATTTTTGATTTTTTTTTCATAAAATGGAACATTTCATTAACAATCATTATATTATGATGAATACATTTGCTTTAAATAAAGTTAGCGTGAAAAAGAGAAACAATAGATAAAAAAAAGTCTTTATTTTATTCACTAACAATTTTGTGATGCATTTATAGGTCACATTACAAAGAGATATTAATCTGAATTAAGACATAAATTCTAGCTTATCCATTTTAGGAATTAACACAAGAAGTGTGAAATTTATATCTGATATAGATCTCTTTTCTTCAAATACTTCTTTCACCAACCAACATATGGAAGGTCCCAAAATCTCCTAATTAGCTTAGTGGAATATAGCAGGAAGGCCATTTAATCTAGGAGCTTTTATTGCACCTATATCAAATATCACTCTTTTAATTTCCTTATCTATTACTAGCTTTGTCAAATTAGGTGTTTGATCTTCCAAAATAAATAGGAAAGAGTAGCCACCTAAATCCTCAACTATTTCTCTCTAATCATTATTAAAAATATTTTGAAAGAATTTAG
Organism: Sindora glabra; assembly: GCA_020226215.1. Classification (NCBI taxonomy): domain Eukaryota; kingdom Viridiplantae; phylum Streptophyta; class Magnoliopsida; order Fabales; family Fabaceae; genus Sindora; species Sindora glabra. The sequence goes on along the minus strand of CM035226.1, from coordinate 74,696,371 downwards.
ACACCATTCTTTTTAAACTTTCTAGTCTTCCACCAAATTCCTTTACCCATCATGAATCATAGTAACTCTATTCTTGCATTTTCTTACCATAGTTTTTGCATGATAGTATTTTTTATTTCTATTCCCATCCTTTATCCATTTTGGATGTGATTTTTGATGCCGTAGAGTCTTCTCTTGCACTAATACTTCTCTTAATTCATTTTAGAGATTCTTTTCTAATTTATACAAAAATAGATACTATTTCCTCTCCGTAGCTTTTTGGTTACCATTTATTTTTACTAATAGAATTTTATTTTTTTTAATGTGTCCAAATACTTTTGTATTCCACACTTTAATTTTAGGAATAAAATCCTCTACTGCTTTCCTTATATCTTTCTTGCCATCCTAAGTATTTTCAAGGAATTCCTTGTAATTGTTATGTTAGACCTATATTGCATTAAAATGAAAAGGTCTTTTTTTTTTCCATTAACTCCTTGAATATCAATTAAGATTGGAAAATGGTCAAATAAATTCTAGGTTGCGTTTTAACAATTGCATTCCTAAAAAGCATCTTTCATTCCAAAATGCAAAAAAGAATGATCTAATCTTTCAAAAAGCATAAATTATTTTTATTTTAATTGATATGTTTTTTAATTCAATTAGTGTTTATATTGTAGTTATTAATTTAATTCAATCAGTGTTTATATTATAGTTATTAATACTCAATCTTACAAGAAAAATTATCTATTATGGACATTGAATGCTTCAATTCTTTTAAATGTAATGGATTTTAAAAATATGATTTAATAAAGAAATAAAGTGTGAATGCAAAGATATGCAAAAATACCAAAGAAGATTTATTTTACAAGCTTATTATTCATGTTTGCCATAATTGCATTTGGTAGGGTTATTGTGCCAATGGTAACTTTGTTGAATTTACATGCTTATTTTCTTTTATATCTTTTTATTATTAATGTGCAAATTTATTGAAACAAATCTTGGTTAAATCATTTTATTCCCCCTTATATGTTTTTATCTTTGATTACATACTTTACCATTATTATAATTACTAAAAGGTCAATATATTTAGATGTAAAGTGGCATTTAAAAAATCTCATACAAATCTAAGTTTTTTATTCTTTCCTGTCATATCTACTTAGAATACAATTGGAACCTTGTAAACCTTTTATGTTGATCTATGTTTTAAGTATTTATTTAGAAAACCTATATTGTAGATTCAAAATGTTGAAGAAAAAGTTCATAAATTTATAGGTGGGAACCATGCCTATTATTAGTTTTTAATTTGGTTTGGACAATTTTATTTTACTAAATGATTTGCCATTTTCCTTATGTTTTTACCTTTATATTTTTGTAACCTACTATTTACTTTGAGTGTGTTGAAGTTATGTAATATCCTAAATAAAATCAAAAGCATGGGAAGGACTTTAGAGTAAGAACGATCGTAACAAAAATCTAGTATGGTAATCAGGTAAAGTTCAAGTAAACCACATCAATATTTGGGGGCATATCTAGTTAGAATTTTTATAAAAAAAAGGGCATCAGTATCATTTAAAATATAATTAAAAATCTAATACTAATTTTGAAAAAAATTATTTAAAGACTCAATAGAAATTTAAGAGCTTGGGTAGCCCAAAAATGGATCAAGTAACTCGAAAATCTAGAAATTAAGCCCAAAATTGAAATAAATCATTTTAATTTTCATGAGTTAGTTTAGCTTTATTTTCTTAAGCTTAAATTTGATTTTTTAAATGAAAAAAGGCCTAATCTTGTAGGAGAAGCTAATGGCAAAATAGTAAAAAATATGGAAAATTTAGGGCATTTGTTAGTGATATTTTCTAGGCACTATTTGAAAGATTTTTATTAGATTTAAGAAGAAAAATATTTTAATTTTAAGCTTAAAAAAACTACGCCTCCGTGTGCTAAAATTATTAATAATTTTTTTATAGAAAAATAATAATAGGAAGCTTATGGTGGAAGTCTTAGAATTAGGATTTTATATAAAAGCTTTTTAGCCCATTTTTGCATAATTCTTCTATTTATTCTCATCTCAAAACCATGAACTCTTTAGACTTCTCTACTAGGTTTTCAACTCTTCAATAAATTCTAAGCAATTCTCTAACTAGTTTTATCAAATTTTTGCAAGGTAACTTTGATTTTCTTCCATTTCCTTAAAGTTTTATGAAAATTTTCTCTTTAAAATTTCTAAAACTTGGTTTATTGTAGTGAAGTTGCTACTTTGTCGCGTATTTGAAAGGTTAAAGAATTAAGGATTTAAGATGAGTGGCAACTATATCTTGTTTCTTTGAGTTTTTCCATTAAAAGTGAAAAATATGGTTGTATATGCTATTATAGATGTTTAGTTGAATTGTAGTGCTATATGATTTGGTTTTAGTATTGTATGAATGTTAAATGATAATATGATCTTGGTATTTTAGTGCCAAAATTAGTAGGATAAGATTCATTAAGTTTTTCTTTGAAAGATAATAATAGGATCATGTTGAATTTAGAAGCAAAATTTTTAAGAGAGAATTATAGTATGTTTTTATCACTATTTGGAATCAAGAATTAGAAATTTTAAAAATTTCAATTTAGGGTAGATGTAGAAGAAATAAGGAATTTATGGAAAGAGTTAGGAAAAGTGAATTTTTATGGATTTTGGTTACAATAGCTTAAAACAGAATTTTAAATTTTGTATGTTAAAGGTTAGTGCTATTTGAGAAAGAATTAGATTTATAAAAATTAAAGTAATTAGTTTTATTTTATTATTAACATGTTAATAACCTTGCATAGAAATTTGATAGCAATTGGATTTGATTTGGATGTTAAGAATGTCCTTTTTCTACAGTAACTCTAAAACTGCCTAGAATTGGCAATTCTAAGTTTTTGGTTTTATATGAATTGTAACCATTGAAATTTTTATGAAATAATTAAAATTTTCTATCATCTAATATGTTATGGATGTTGTATTAAAATTTAGTAATGATTACAAGTAATTTAGATATTGAAAAAAGGCTTTTGATTCAATTACTCATATGTTATCTTATTTTGAAATTCCTTGTTTTAGCACTATTTGAACAGTATTTGAGGGTTAGAAAATTGTAAGAAAATTAATCTTTGATGTGTAGTAGTGTGTTAGAAGTATTAGATAAAATTTTGGTGAAAAATTGAATTAATTTAAAAGTCCAAAATGCACCAAACTATGGAAAAATTACCACTACCTAGTATCTATAAATTTGCTACTTTTTATTGATAGATGTTGCAAGAAATTAAAATTTGTAATACATTGATGATGCTTGAGTCATGAATTGCTAGCTATTCAAAGAAATTAAGTGTTATCATTATTGTGAATGGAAAGGTTGTATATCAACCTTAGATATAATATCATGTAATGATGAAATGTGAATATATATGAGAATGGCAAAATTTTATGACATAGTTTGTATTTTGACCGTTCTTTATGAAATGAATAATCGATGTTATGGCCAGCATCTTAATATTACTCATCTTGAATCTAATTTATGGGGGAAGAAATGCATCCTTCATAGAGAAGGAGATGAATGGTAAGGATTGGAAGGATAAGGTTGGTGGCTCATGCCTATGATAGCATTGGATAAGGTAGGATTGAAGATATAAGGAGAAACTCATATACCAATTATTGACATTCTCTTTAATGAATTTTAAAAACATTATACATAAGAGCTTCAATCAAATTTTGTTTTACACTATCATTTGTATCTGATTTATTATGGTGAAAACTCTTTAAAAAAAAGAGAAGAATAGCCATTTACTAAGTATTTTAATACTCAGCTTTTTGTGTTGAATTTTCATTTATAGTATGGAATAGGGATCCTACAAAAAAGAGTGACATCTATGCGTGAACCTTTATCTCATTTTTTGGGAACCTTCCTTACAATATTTCCATAGTATCCTAATTACTAGTTTCATCTTTTGAAAGTACTATGTATAAAGTTATGTTTTTTTAGAAAAAAATTTGTACACTCATATATAAACATTATTTGGTATATGTAACTTATATTTTGAACTTTTTTCTGCATGTGCAAGTACAAATTATTTTCGATAAATGGTTATTTATATTTTTAATAAAGTTTTAAAAGTAGATAAATTAGATATATCTTAAAGGCTTGCAAGGATAGTTGGTTAATATATAAATACTAGTTAGGTGTCTTTATATCAGTCACAATATCTAACAATCAAATCGTGACAAGTCATCATGTATAAAAAAAGCTTGAGATTTTTTATTTTATTATTGAATTTCACAGAGTAAGCATAGATACAAAGGCTTGAACACTTTACCTTTATGTTAAAAGACTTATCCTTTCCACTAGGTTGCAATCATATTATGAAGGTAATTATTTTCTTTTGTCATCATTTTCATATCAAATAACATTTATAGTGACAATGATGAAGTAAGTAGATAAAGTAAAATTTAATCAAGTATTATTTTTCTTTTCTTTATCAATTACATGATTTGATTTTTTCCTTTTTCATTTATTAACATGCAAATGATACTTCATCGTGCATTCTTTTTGATGAATAAAATAGCTAATTTTTTTATTAAATAATAAAATTTGATTTACTAATTTTAATGCATTCCTTGAAGTGAATTCATTATCAATAAATAGAGGATTTAGATATGTGCAAGGTTGCAATTATAACCATACATGTGAAAAAGGACATTTTTATTTATGTAATCATGGTAGTTATAAGAATAATATAGATAATTACAAGATTACTTTTCTTTACTTAAAGTTAGTGAATATAATGAGAAAACCTATGATGTTTAAGGCTATTGGAAAATTTGAAAGCATATACTACCAAGGTCGTATGAAATGTCTTAATTACATACTTATCGTATGTCTAAACATCTTGAAAGACTTTATTATGTCTCATTTTGAAGAAAAACAAAATGAGGCCATTTTTGTTGATGAGAATTATGCTTTAAATCATAATTCTTATAATATAGCACATTTTAATATGACAAATTTGTTTATACATTCTAAAGAAGGAATTAACAATTTGATTGGTAATGAAAGTGGTCAATTACAATTTTTATTGAATTAGTATTGAATATTTATCTATTATAGGTAGTGCAATAATGCACACCATTTTTAACAAGAGAAAATATTTTTCCTAATTAATGATTGGTGAGAATTATACCAATACAATATCGAGTGGTACAAAGTTGATGGATATACATTTTTGTTAATTAAGTCTTGAAGATATTTAGTTGATTAATATGCATTATTATTAGTTAAGTCTCAAAGATATTTATAAAGTTTTAAAGACAACAATGAAATGGATACTTCGTTGAGACAATAAGATATTAAATATCTTTATAGTATAATGGTTGTCCTATAATGGTTGTCTCAAATAAGAAAAATGCATTAGAAAAGTTATTGTCATTTTCTTTTAATATATATTATACATATACAAAGTTGATTGGAAGAAATGCGAACAAGAATTCCTTCACCAAAATTTTTTCCACTACTTAGCATGATTGAATGGACCATTACACATCAATAAGGATGTGAATAGTAATTAAAAATTCATAAGATTATTCTTTGAAGAACTAGAAAATTCTTCAATTTAGTAAAATTTCATGTGCTATTTGTTTTCAAAGACAATTTAATTATAAGGTTATTAAGACCATTGCTAGTTAAAGTTAGATTGAATTCCTAATATTTTTGGAAAGAATATAAGGTGAAATATATTAATATATTTATCTACTATGTGGACTATATAGATATTTTATGATTTTAGTTAATCCTTTAACAATATAGTCATATATGTATTTGTTGTTAATTCGTAACTTGATGTTTGAAGGATTACTTATTTAAATAATTTTACTTTGAGTACAAGTTTTTAATTATAAAATTAAGATAATATATCTTAATAGTGTTGTAGATTTATATCTAAAGCCTTTAATGATTATCATATTTTAGTAGGAATAATTGTTAAACATCTTGACGTATGTATATATATAATTATTCTACTATAATATTTATAATGTCCTAAATTGTTAGTTATGTCTTTATTTAGGAGAACAAGATTCCTTATATTATTTTGAGGGATATTCAACTTTACATGTTTCAATACTTATATGTATCAAGCTAAGAAATTGTAGTTCCTCTTATAATTAGCTTTTATCCAGAGCTAAAAAGTTTTATATATAGAAAATTTTTGATTTTGCAATATATTTTTATTCCACCATAATGCGCATAAAATGATTTTGAAAAGTGATAGAAATATAAATTCATATGTGAAATTATGTTCTTAAAACCAAAAGGAGAAAATATGCAGTTGTAGAAATAATATGGTATTCAATCATTTTGATCCTTATACAAAGCGAAATAAACTAGAAGCTCATAAGATGATTAGTTTATAAAGTATAGAAAAATTGTCAAATATATTACTAACCGTAAGAGAATAAATAAATATTAAATGTTAGCTGCAAATGCTCCTATTTAAATTGATGTTGAAGTAGGGTAATCTATTTATTAATAATAGTTGAGGCTAGAACTTGCTTGATACATGATAGACTTATTAGTTCCAAGTAAAAATATCCTTAAAATTAAGAAAGGGTAAATAAATGTTCTTATTGATGAATTAAATACTATTGAAGAGATTTGAGATATAATTAACCATAAACTTTTGGAAGAAATTAAGATTTAAGACATAATGATAAATTTTTGAAAAAAATTCAGGTATCTAAGATTTATAAAAATAAAGGGATCTCAAATGATTATATCTTTGATAAAAAAGATGGAACAAAAAAAGAAATAGTTGTTAACAACATTTATTTTTATATATGCTATAGTGCTTAAAATTATGATATAAATAGTACTTAGTGAGGATCTTAAGTTTATATAATATGATTATCGGCCAAAAGAAAAGAGAAAAGACATAATTTAGATAGAAATGCAAAGTTATAAGTGAAGAAATACCCAAAAGGTGTTAAGCCAATGAAACCCCCTTAAGATGTGAAGTTAAATGTATAATTATACTAAGATAATAAGAAAATTAAAGTTGTAAAGAGAAAATATAGTTTGTACATAAAGGTTTTTACAACAATTGTTATTGGTTGTGAGAATATTTATTTTTATGTGGTGGATATAATCTTCTAGCAATGTATTAAAACTTGATTGTATCTAATGGATTTAATATATCATATTTCATGCATGACAATTAATAATGATATTATATAAAAATTCCTAAAGGATTTTAGATACTTGAAGCATGAAATTTGAATTTTTGAGAAATATATTTAATTAAGTTACAAAGATTTTGTATAGATTAAAGCAATTTAGATGAATGTGTTGCAATCATCTTAATAAATATTTGTTGAAAGAAGTATATAAAAACTCCTTATGTTTTAAATAAGAAACCTAAATGTGATTTCATTATAATTGCTGCATGTATTGGTAATTTGAATATTATTAGAACTCATAAAAAGCTTTCAAACGTGGCAGAGTATTTGAAATAAGGAGTTTGAAATGAAATTTTTTTGAAAAATTAAATTTTGCCTTGGCCTGCAAATCAAGTATTTAAATGATGAAACATTTATTTATCAATTAAAAAGGAAAGATTCTAAATATTTTTACATTTATAAATCACATCTATTGAGTGTCTCAATAATTATTTAATCACTTGATAATAATAAGGATCTACTCTAAACTCCAAAAGGTAATGAAAATTTTCTTAGTCTTGAAGTACCGTATCTTAGTGCAATTGATGCAATAATATATTTTGCTAATTACGCATATCTTGATATATTTTTTTTTAAGATATAGCTGCTTTTCAACTAGAAAATATTACAATTAAAAAAATATGCATTTTGTTATCTTTGTAAAATAATGATATGTGATTATTTTATTTGTATAAATTTAAGTCATAACTATTTAATTATACAGATGCATGATGTTTGATTTACTCAAAGTTTGATCTTATATTACTATTTTTAATGACATATCTATATCATATTCCTTGCTAGGATAATTTATAGTTACAAATTTTCCAATATATATGGAACAAGAGAAAAATCAATTCCCTTGAATTTCAAGGAGCAAATTTCAATAAATTTATGTTAAGGTAATGCTATATGCAAAAGCTTAATTAGAGAATGATACATATCAAAGGAGAGGGAACAAATTATATCTTATCAAAGCTTTTTTTCATGCTCACAAAAGGATTGTGGTTATATCTAATCATGATGGAAAATTTGTTCAAATAGTCCTTAATTAAAACTATTAGTAAAGGCATTCACTTAAAGATTTTAAGTGATATTCTCAATAGGAAAAGTTAAGTTCATGCTACACCTTTTTTCCTTGACCATAATTTTTTCTTGTTGGGCTTTCTTGAAAAAGTTTTTCATGAGATAGAATATTCATTAAAAAATAATGTACTCATTTTCCTCCACTAGAATTTTTTTTAATTAGGTTTTATCAATGGAAGTTTTAACAAAGTATATTTTTTACAAGACAGACATCCAAAGGAAAGTATTATGAATAATGTTAATTAAATATGGACATCTATAATTTAAATGTTTTATTTCATTATGATCAATTATTAGATTTTAATTTTCTTTATAAATTATTATTATGAAATTGTAATATTTAAGCTATTTGGCCAATATGGATTGTATAATACATTCTACATATAATAAAATAAAATATACTCCTCTTCTCATAATTCTTTTTTATCCCCTTCATATATTTTTTTAGTATTAAGTATTTTTAAAACAAGATATAATTTTCTATTTTAAGAATTATAATTTTTTATTAAGAATTATAAAATATATTTTCATATTCATCTCTTTTAAATTTACACTCTCATTAATCTTAAGGAAATTTAGGGAATCTAATTTAGGTATCCTTTTCTTTTTTGAAAAAGGGAAGAATTCCATAGATACAATTTAAAAAGTAAAATGGATCATTGTAGTTGCTAGTGAGAAAATTAAAAAAATAGTGAGTAATTTCAAATTTAAAAATGATTTTTTATGGCTTTTTATTTGTTAAATTTCAAATCTTTAATTTTTCTATCAACAATTTTGATTATTTGCTTTACCTTTTAAAATGCATCTCAAATTTTAAAGAAATTAAATCTAAAAAGGAGAAAGTGATTGAAATGATAGATATAGAAATATTTTCTTATTAAAATCATAGATCTTAGTGAAAAAAATTAATGTGTCTCTAAGTAAAAAATTATATCTTTATCTTTCTAAAAATTAATAAAACTAGGGTGTTATGAAAATAAAATAAGAATGATAAAGAAATAAAGGAAGAGAATATAATAGAATAAGAATGTGTAGAATTCTTTGTATAATATTTGCATATATATATATATATATATATATATATATATGTATATATAGGCCTAATTTACTAATTGATAAAAATCAATAATTAATTTATTAATTGATAAGTGTAACTAATTTATGCTTATCACTAATTAATTATAATTGGGTAAATATTAATTACAATAATTAATAAATAAATCAAAGATATTTTATGGATATTCACATAAAGAAATATTTATAATACTCAGCTTGAATGTCCATTTTGTAAATAATAAGCCTTATTAAAAGTTATATTAGTAAAAAATAAAATGGGAAAAAATCTCAATGTAGGAAAAAATAATACATTATTCTTTTAGCAAATAATCAACTTTATTAAAACCTTGCTAGAAAAAATTAATAGGGAAAAAACCATGGTCAAGGAAAAAAAGTGTAGCATGAATATAACTCCTTTTATTGAGAATATTACTAAAGATCTTTGAGTCAATATTTTTACTAGTACTTCTATTAAGGTCTATTTGAATAAATTTATTGTCATAATCAAATATCATCATAATTCTTTTGTGTGCATAAGAAAGAGATCTGATGAGATATAATTTATCTCATCTACTTTGGTGTATTATTCTCTAATTGAACTTTGCATGTACCATTATCTTCATATGGATTTGTTGAAATTTCCTCTTTTAAAATCAAAACATATGTTTATCAAGTATTAATTCTTGGCTTCATACATGCTAGATAAATTATGTTTGTAATTTATCCTACTAAAAGTTGTGTTATAGATGCACCATCATATGAACAAATAACAATATAAAATCAAAATTTTATATGGATGAAATATCCTACATTAACATAACTAATTGGTTATGACTTAAAATCAAATAAACTCATGTAAATTATTTATCAAATGTACTAGCATATATGTTTAATTTTATTCTATTGTCTTTTAGTTGGAGAAGAACTCTATCTTACTAATAGATTTATTAAAAAGTTGTATCAAGATGTGTATTATTAGCAAGATATATTGATGCATCAATTGCACTAGGATTTGGTACTTTAGGATGAAGAAAAATTTTATTATTATTTGGAGTGTGAAGAAAATCTCCTTATTTGTATCAAGTGATTGTATAATCATTAGGATGCTCATTGAATGTGATTTATCCATGTTAAAATATTTTAGGATCTTTTCATTTTAATTGATTATGAAATGTTTCATCATTTAAATACTTAATCTGGATTTTAAATAAAAATTTAGCTTTTTAAGATCTTTCATCTCAAACTCCATCTTTTCAAATACTCTACTACCTTTGAAAACTCTTCATAAATTTCAATAATATTCAAATTATCAATATACAAAGTAATTCACATTTTGATAATAACATAAGGAATTTTATATACTTCTTTTAAAAGAAATTTATTAAGATAATTGTAACATACTCATTCTAATTGCTTTAACCATACAAAGATTTTTATAATTTAATTGAATATATTTCTCCTGAATTTAAATTGCATAGTTTAAACATATAAAATCCTTTAAGGATTATCATTCTCAATTATCATGTACAAAATATGATATATTAAATCCATTAGTTGCATATCAAGTTTTAATATATTGCTAGAAAATTGCATCCACCACATACAAATAAATATTCCTTATAACCAATAATAATGATGTGAACCTAATATGAACAGATTGTAGAAAACCTACAAACAATTTGAAAATGTCAAGAATCATCTTAAAATTTAGAAAAAAATAAAAATAGAAAAATATTCTCACCACACTCTAGAATAGATGAGAAAGACAATGGTAAGTGATAGGTTTAGATGCCACAAAGGATAAATCCTTTGATAAGTCTAAAAGTTTTGTCAAGAACCAAACTTACACAAAGGCATCAACTAATCGAAAAATGTCTAATCTAAATATAAATAAGGAACAAGCTTTCTTAAATAAACTAAAAGTCAATAGTCAATAAGTCAACCTAGCCTAATTAGGCTTAATTGGACTAAAATGGCCCAATATCAACCCACTAATTATATCACTAATATGTTTAAAATAAAGAAACAAATTAATGGGCTAAAAATACATTACAAATAAAAGGCCCAAGATGACTTAAAATATAAGAAATTATAAATCAAGGCTTAAAGTCCAAAGTGCAATGAACCTTTTTGTATTCGACTACACAGTTCGATTAGTGTAGAAAAAATATTGTGGTAGCCAAATATTAGATATGACTACTAGTAAGCAAAAGCAACTCCAGGCTTGTTATTCAAATATTGTAATTGTAATATCCTATGTTGATATTTCAACTTTGAAGGATATTTACTTCATTTGGTTAATATGTAATTATAAATTTATTTTTTCGCATTAAAAGTTTTAGAATATTGAAAATTATGTCTATGGTAATATTTGAAATTTATATATTTTGTATATGGTCATAGCAATTTAAGATTAGTTTAAAAGGATTTTTAAAAAAGAGAATTCCTATACGTTGGAAATATTTCAGTAATTGTGGGTGTGAGGATTTATAAAATAATTTATGGGTATTTAATAAATTATTCTTGATAATTGTTGAAATTTGAAATAAATTTATTTTTAAAATGATTATTATTAATTCAGATTTATTTAAATATTTTTATGAAGATTTCCTAATATGTTGAAAATAATAATTATGGACCTAAAATTTTATGAAATTAATTGTTAGTATTTGATAAATTATTCTTAAGGTTGTGAAAAATAACTAAGTGGTGAATCTAGATAAAATTAATTTATGAAGATATATATTTTGTGAAGTGAATTATTAAAAAAATATAATGTGTGGGATTAAAATATCATTAAAAAATAAAATAAAATAAAAATATTTCTCAACTCCCTCTCTTGGCCCAGTCCCAGTCTTGTTATGGTGTATTTATTTATTTTTTTCTTTTTCGAGAAGCCTCCCTTTCTCTTACTGTATTTTTACGATTCTCTCCCCTCCACACGCAGCCACCGCCTTCTCTCCTCCTTTTTATATTCTTATAGCCTTTTTCTTTCTTTCCACCCACTGCCCGTGCTCTCCTCTCTCGCCTCTCTTTCTATTTCGGTTCTCTTTCTTAAAATAGCAACAGCGTAGTTTCTCTCCCCTTTCTTCCTTTCGGTTTCTGTTTCTGTCGTGCCGTAAGAGCTGTAGCACTTCCCTCCGCCTACCGCCATCTCGTTGCTAGCTAATGACCATCAATAACGCTGGATGCTATCATTCAAGTCACGATTGAGGAAAACGTTGAACAGGACAGAATAATTCTTTTAAGAAAAAGTTCTACAAATATTAAAATGATATCAATACTAATATTTGAATTACATTTATTTTTATTTAGTTGATATTTTTATTATTTTTATTTAGTCAGTATTAATTCAAAGCTTATTTAAATATTTATGAGAATTTTTTTACAAATTGAAAATAATTTTAATTGTGAGCGAAGAGCTTCATGAATTAAATGGTTGAAATAAATAATTTATTTTTTAGAGATTGTGAAAGTTTGAAATAATTTTTTTAGAACTTTTAAATTTATTAGGTTATTACAAATATATATATATATATATATATATATATATATATATATATATATATATATATATATATATATATATATATATATATATTAGAGAAAGATTAAAAATGATTAAATTAAAATTTTAAATAAAATTAATTTTATGGAAATGGATTTTTGAAATAAGTTAAGGATTGAGATCAAATTAAATAAGTTCAGAAGCCTAACATTTTAAGGGAGATAAGTGTACATTTGTGTGAGAATCATGGAATCATTTTCCACAACTCATATTTTAGCATTTCTCACTCTTTTTTATTTTTTTCTCAAAAAGTTAGTACCCCTTCCTTTGGTAAACTGACTTCCCCTTTCTCTATTTACCGAGTTCTCTCTTTTTCTACTGTTCCTCTCCTTTCTCCACAATACACCCCTTTTTCCTGTCATCTCTTTCTTCTTCTCCTTCTTTCTCTAACAACTTCCCATCTCTTCTTTCTTTTTTTTTCGTCATCTATTGCTTTCTCCTATTCAACAAGCTTTCCCATTTCTAGCGTCAGCAACATTGTTACATAGTGTGGGCGATGGATGCTATCCCATTTGCTTTTGCATGAGGGACATTAGAGTGAAAGATTAACCTCCACCGTCATTATTGTTCATCTTTGGCCAGCTACTATGTTAGGTGATGTGAGACGGTGGCGAGAACTAGTGCTGGAGCTACACTATTTTTTGTCTGATAGAAAAGCTTAAGACTTCCCTATTTATTAGCAATCTGGTGCACCTTTGCCACTGGCAGGCTGACAGAGCCCTCTTAGGACACTACTGAGTAGCTTTAATGCTAAAAAAAACTATTGTATAGTGCTTGTTTGAGTTGAGATCAAGAAAAACCTATTTTTAGTCTGTTTGAAATGTATAAGGATATTTATGAAAAATATAATCTTTATAATGTAAATGTTAAAATAAGATAACTAAAACATATATGGAGCATCAAAATCATGCATGATCTAGAAAGAAAATTATTTATGTGTATTTTGAGTATATGATGATACTCATGAAAATGTATTTGAATGTATATATTTTATGCTATAAAGTGTTTGAACAAATGAGCAAAACTACTATAGAGTATCATACGATAATATTTTCAATGATAGTTATATATTTTAGAAAACCCATATTACAAGCAAATTTAAATATATGATGATGGCTTGACAAAATAAGAGTTTTATGATATAGATTATTAGAATATTATGATTAAAGTAATTACGAAGTGTTATATTTTCATTTTTTGAAGGATTTTAATTTGATTCAAGAAAACTTTGTTTCATAATATTATTTGCATGCTTGATATAGTATTGATAAAATAAGGATTTTATGATCAAAAGTATTAGATTAATATATTTAAAATATAATTATATAATCAAGATGAGAGTTCTTAATAAAAATGATTTTCTAATTCTTTACGGAAAGTTAAAGACATAAGAAGATAGGTTTATAATTTTATATAATGATGTGAGTGGTAATCTTTTGATAGTTTTGTAATTTGATTTGGAAAAACCATTATATATGAGAATTTTTTACATTTTGATGACAAGTTTGAAAATAAAGAAAGTAAGGATCTAGGATAATTAAGTGGCAAAATTAGATTACCAATTAATACTAGAGAATATAAAAAGCAAGTAATAAAGAATCCTATTATATTATAACCGGAATATAGGTTTTCAATATGTGGAAAAAAAAAGATAAATAATGTTTATATAATTAAAATTTATCTTTCTAAATAGTGATAATAAGAAGAAAATATAAAAAGAAGAATATGGATGCTTTGGAGTTTTCATGGGTAGGTCAATGTTATCAAGTGAGTATATATCTCACCCTCAATTACTATTTTAATAAAATGTTAATTAAATGTCATAATTCATATCCTTATTGATGATACACACTCTGATGTGTGGGTTTCTTTAAAATACAATCATATAGGATAGATTCTGGTTAAACTATCCTTATAGTAATACATAAATGATATGGGGATGACATTTGTGATGATAAAGCAATTATTTATTAGAGTGAATGTGGGTTTACTGTGTTTAGAAGGCATGTTAATTTACAATGGCAAATTATGTAGTCTGTATTGTGATTGAATTACAACAACATATGCATGTGGAAAGCATAATGTGACATATGATGGAATGTGAAAGAATGTTATGGCCATGCAAGAAGGGCATGTTGGTGTTGTTACATATGTATACTATGTTATGTATTTCAAATTTGCCCCATGATGACAAATAACTATTTTGTATGGAATTATATAAGATTTTGTGATATAATGAACTAAACTCTAGTGTATTTATTACATAATGAGTTGTGCCAAGAATGACATTCGAAACAAGTAATGTGATATGGTTAATAACATGAAAGTTAGATGAAAAATTCCCCACAGATAGTTTGAAAAGGATATAATATTGATTCAAAAATCAAAAGGTGGATGTGACAAGATGTAATATTGAAATTATGTTTGTGATTGGATATTACTATTGGTGTTATGATTGTGATGATTTGTTTAAGCCTTAATGGCTATTTATGATTATGATGCCTACTTGGAATAGTTAGTGTGTGATATGATAATGATGTTGCATACTAATGAATAGTTGAGATTGTTAGGATTTGTGATGTGAGATATGGGATCTAAATTTTGTACAGATGAACACTTAACTCGAGACTTGGTTTCATATGTTCTACGAATCCAAGAAATGGGTTACTATTACTAGCCTACAATTGTTATGTATATACATATAAAACAAACCTCCTGTAAAGTAGTGGTAAATATATGTTCACTAGGTTCTTATAACTCACTCTATTTTATTTTCAATTTTTTTAAAGTGAGATGAGTGCCTTCGAGCCTTGTTGCATCCAAATAGAATAAATACCGCCTTATTAAAGGATTTGACAATTGGGATTAAGATCAACATTAAAGCGAGAGATTTGTTGATTCATATGATGTATTGAATTGTTTATCTGTGCGTAAGTTTGAATTCGTGTGGTATTATGTATGTATATGATGTTGTTATATCTGAAAATATATATAGGTTTTATATTATAGGGTGTGTGACCCTCAAGATGTATTCAAAAACAGGGGAGACTTTGTCTATTTTTTTTCAAAATTTAAAGTGAATTTTAAGTCCCCTTGGAGATATAAAAATTTTCATTAGGTGAATTAGAATGAATAATGTCAAGGCTTGTGGAAACTGTTGGTGTGTATCCTAGAATCAATCATATAGATGATTGAAGTTATACACAATGTATTATATTTTATTTCAGGTAATTTAATTATTATATTTTATTTTTATAATTTTATTATTATTATGCGCAATTTATAACTTAATATAATAATTATCCTTAGAATAGCTTCGCTATTCCTAAAATGCTCCTAGTTAAGTATTATTACGAAAGGATAGTAATAATACATCGAGACTAGCATGTATAGTGACTGATGATTACGAATCATGGATATATGATATCAAGTCAATACACGAGTACATTGCTAGTGAATAATGTACTGGACTGACCCACTATGAGAATATTGCATGGATAGACATGTCATCAGTTATTCTCATATGATCACAAATACACATAAACCTTTGACCTGAAGTCACTACGGTTCCCTACATGAGGAATTACTTACTTTAATATTATCCTTTGTCA
Source organism: Sindora glabra (assembly GCA_020226215.1). NCBI lineage: Eukaryota > Viridiplantae > Streptophyta > Magnoliopsida > Fabales > Fabaceae > Sindora > Sindora glabra. The sequence goes on along the minus strand of CM035226.1, from coordinate 74,679,843 downwards.
CATTTAATCAGGATGACAAGTAGGGCATTGATTGGGTGCGTCATAAATCGTGCAGAGGGAAGTGAGTGATGTAGATGGAATTTTGTTACTCTTGTATAAAAAGAGAAATATCCTTGGGCCCCTTGATTGAGTGAGACTTAGAAATGCATGGCCATGCTCAATTGAATTAATATGTGATATTAATCATTTATTTTAAGTCTACTCAGTATCAAGAAATATAAATTGAACATTAACGAGGATGACACATTCCATGCCTTCAGTTCAATTTGGATATTATTACAAAAGGGGTTATGATGCAAAACGTTGATCATGTATTAGGTGGATGTCGAATCACAAACATTCTTACTACTTGAGTGGCAGTGATGTATTGCTAAATATCGTTGTTAGTGTATATGCCCTAAAACCAATCATATTGGTGATTATAATTTTGAATCATGTTATTTTAATGACAATTCCAATTATTATATTTATATATATTGTCTGCGTAATATATTCAATTATAATAATAACCTTAGAATAATTGTATTCTTAAATGTCCCTAGTCATATATCATTGTGGATTAGGTTGCTTTGATATGTTAAGACTAGCATGTGTGAAGACTTATATGGGATATTAAGTTTACACATGAGTATAAGTTAAAGAACTTGTATACTGGACCGACCCATATTAAGAACACTACATGGATCGTTATATGAGTGTCATAAGTGGTTCTTAGTGATCATTATTAATATGGTCCTTTGACCTGAGATCACCAAGGTTCCCTACATGTGAGTTTCATATTTTGATACTATTCTATGTCACTAATGGTTAAGTGAATGCAAGGGTAGATATTGGATATGTCACATATCATGCGGAGGGGTTTGTGTGATCAAGATGGGATTTGTCCCTCTTATATAACAGGAGTAACATCTATGGGTCCCTTGATTAAGTAAAGCTGAGAAAATGCATGGCCATGCTCAGATAAATTGACATGAGATGTCAATAACATTTTTATTTCAGTCAGCTTACTTAGGAATCAAGAAACCTTAAGGTTGGGCTATACGGGAATGACACGGTCCATGTCTCGTGCTCACTCTAGATGTATAGGACAAAAGGACATAAGTGATGATCACGTGTAAAGGTTTAGTCAAATCACCGACTTTCTCATTACTTGGGTAACAATGATGTGTTGCTAGACACCAATCATTATTTATGATCATTAATATGATTAATGGTCATTGCCAGTGTAATGAGAGCCTGTAGGGTCACACACCTAGAGCCAAGTGAATTTGGAATTAATGGACCAAATTGTTTGGTCTTAATATTTGGGAATTCATGTTATAATTATAAGGTCCAATAATAAGCCTCTAATTGTACATGGAATAAAGCCCAAATAGGTTAGGTTTTTCTATGCACCTATTTAAATAGGCTTGTTGGGTAATAATAGATTTACTATCATTATTTACGCACTAAAAAGGCATAGAAAACCCTAGCATCTCTCCTTAACCAAAAACCCCTGAAGAGGCGTAGCTAGCACTACGAGGTGTAAGGAGACCAATTCTAACCGGTGTGTGTAGTGGACATTCATTGGTGATTCACGGGTTCGTGTGGATACCACAGAGGTGTAGCCACATAAACGCTGTATTGGTGATCTGATCTTTGAGTTTCTATTCCGGTTCGTGATTTGGAGAGCAGATCGGATTTGCTGTGCAGCGGACAGAAGATTTTGGCCAAAAGGTATAAACCCTAATCCCTAATCTATGGCGTTCTAAATTCGCATGGATCCTTGGTGGAAATCGTGCAAAAAAATTTTATTCCGCTGTGCATGTATGATGCGCGATTTCCAGCAGTGGTATCAGAGCCACTTGCGAATCCATAGATTAGTTTTCTGTGTTATGAGTTTAAATCTGGATAATTCGTGTTTAATCAGATCATGCATGATGCAATTAGGGTTCTGGATCAATGTAATTCTGTATGTTAATGAATCGGTTTTGATTAGATTAAAATTAGATTGAAACATACATAATTAATGATTCAGTTTTAATGAGATTAAAAATTGGAAACGTAGCTGATGAAGGTTTCAATTTTAATGAGATTAAAATTTGAACAAAAATATGTCTGATCGTATACATGTGATGTATGCATTCTATTTCGTTTAATGATATTAAATTAAACAAAAACATGGACTAATGTTTGAGTTAATATGGCGGAACATCAAGATGTAGGATTTCGGAATAGTTCTGGAATTAGGATTCTTGATAAATTCTATTTTTAGCCGATTGTTTTAATGGTTAATACAGAAACTGAAGCATTCAAAATTTTCTGGATTTTTGCCCGAAAGTCTTCAAAATTTTGAATGTAAGATGCATAAAATTTTTTAGGAAGGGGGCTCCGCCCCTTCACCCCCGCGAGGGGTGGCCTCCCCTCGACCCCCACCCGCTAACCGGCTAGCGGGACCGCCGTACTAACTCTGCGTAGCGCAATAATTGATAGCCTGAATCTAAGCTACGTTTTAAAATCAATCTTTTCATAACCTTCTAATTTTAAACAAGTTAAAATTGGAAACGAGATCAATTTCAATGAATACCTATGGTTGTTTGTATGCTTACATGTGATGTTTGCTGCATGATGCATAGTTATGGCCTTTACACCATAATGTATGGTTATCTTTCATTTATTGGTTTTGATTTTATTGTAATTAAATACGGCCTGCGTGTCGTGCCTTTCTCTATAAATTCTAGTTGTACATTCTTTCTCTCACCTTACTCCCCTCGAATGTAACTTGAGTTTTCTCCTTCATTATGTATTGTAAAGTTAGAATAGTTTCCTTTCAAATGTACAACATGTTTAAGCTTGGAGCTTGCTGCCATGGAGACAAGGAGCCAAAATCAATATGAGGACAAACCGTGGAAGATACTTAAAGAAGATATCTTTACCCTAGGTTGACCTTTTGGTTTTCTCATTGGTTTGGGAAAACCAATGTAGTTGGGCCATAACTATGCACATTTATTTTATGATTTATTGCATGCTTTATATTAATGTATATGATATATTAGATATAGGCATGTATGGATGGCAAAAAATGGTGAGATCTAAATAGACATTTAAATCCCTCAATGCAAATATTAAGTCAATAATAAAAGTGATGCCTTCCAATGAATGGCACTTGTCAAGGCCTTGATCAACATAAGGCAGGTTTGCCAAAGCAAAGTGCCTAGTTTATCTTGGTGAGACACGATAGGATAATAGTGATATCCAAATGCCAATAATTGGATTTTTGACTTAACTAGGCCATCTCAATAAGATTAGGGGCCTAGAGGCATGGAGTTGGGCTTAAGTCCATGAGATGGATTTGAACAAGTGTTGTTCACCCAACTATCCAAGAGTTACATAAGATGTAATTGGCAAGGAGTTGCCTAACTAAATAGCCAAAACTTGAGTGATCAGCCAAAGCTAACTTAAGTCTAGGTGAAATATGGATCTTGGCCCACTAGAAAATCTCAAACGCTACGATTTTTTGAAATAATAGTGAGGGTTATTATTTTGAGAAAAATAGTGGGAGTAATATTTAATAAAAGACCTTATTAAATAAATAAAATACATGATTCTCATTTTGCATATTTTTCTATTGTAGATAACCATGGCATCAAATGCATCAAATTTATCACTGCGATCTATCTTTGAGAAGGATAAACTGAATGGGACGAATTTTCTCGATTGGTATCAAAACTTGAGGATTGTCCTCAAGCATGAGAAAAAACAGTATGTCCTAGAGCAACCTACTCCAGATGAGCCTGCTGCTAATGCTCCTCAAGCAGAAAAGGATGCTTATAAGAAGCATCTAGAAGATGCTCTGGATGTCAGTTGTCTCATGCTTGCTACCATGAACTCTGAGCTTCAGAAGCAACATGAGAACATGGAGGCGTTCAATATGATTGATCACCTTAAACAGCTCTACCAAGAGCAGGCAAGACATGAGAGATATGATGTATCTAAAGCATTGTTTCAGTGCAAGATGGCTGAAGGAACACCCGTTGCTACACATGTACTTAAAATGATTGGGTACATCAATAGCCTTGAAAGATTGGGTTTTCCTTTACAGCAAGAATTGGCCACTGATATAGTTCTGCAATCGTTGCTTGAGAGCTATAGTCAATTCGTCATGAATTACAACATGAACGAAATTGATAAGACTTTGCCTGAACTGCTTAACATGTTGAGAACTGCTGAGCAGAACTTGAAAAAGTCAAAGCCCAATTCCATTATGATGGTTCAAAAGGGTAAAGGAAAGGGTAAGTCAAAGGCCAAGAATAAAAAGAAAAAGGACAAGACTGATGGAAAGTCCAAGTCAAGTTCCTCTGCACTGAAGCCCAAAGGTGGCGTGGCCAAGGAAGGACAATGCTTCCATTGTAAAGAACCAGGACATTGGAAGCGAAATTGCAAGATTTACTTAGAATAGTTTAAGAAGCAAAAGGAAAGTGGGACTTCCAACTCAGGTATTTATGTTATAGAGGTTAATTTATCTACTTTAGAGTTTCAATAGCACTAAGTTGCATTAATCCACTGCTATAGGCTTATTTAACAACCAAATCACTTAGAAAAAATTTAGACATAAATAGTTCATTTCTTCTATATAAAAATTTATCATAGCTAGAAATTTCTCCAAAGATCATTTCTTTACAAGCATTGGCATTTGAAACAAAGTTAACATGTAAAGAAATAACAAAATCATGTGAAGAGATGGCATAACTATAATCATTTACATACAAATTCTCAATATTCTCAAAAAACTTAACAATTTTGCACGCAAAAAATCCTTACTATACTTACGTTCTAACAATTTATCATCAAAGTAGGTATGAGAGTATACCTTCAAGCCAAAACATGAATCATCACAATATTTTTACCTTTACTCTCCTTAATGTTCTTTCTCTCTCAAAAGTAGTAATCCTTTTTGAAATTCTCTTAAAGGCATATCTTGAAATTTCCATAGAACAAAGTCAAAAGTACTTGGTAAAACAAATTCAACTTAGTTAATATTTTTATAGACTTTCTTGTATAAAACAATTGGCTTAGAAATATATAAGGCATTCCCTATAACCCTTACTTTAGCCATCACTCTTTATTTTTCTATCTCTTGTTGTGGCTTTTATCTTAACTCTATTTCTTTCTTTTTTTCCTCTACAAGCACTCTTTATTTTATTAGAATTCTTATTCTTTCCTCTTAACTTTAATTTTCCCTCACTTACTTTACAAGGACTTTTTTTCTTTTTATGACTCTCATTCTTTTCTACCTTTTTCTCCACTTTATTATTTTCTTCCTCTTTATTTTTCTCATTCTCTTCTTCTATCTTTTTCTCTTCCTCTTCTTCTCTTTTCTTTTTGATCTTTAATTAGTCTTCATACACTTATTGTGGAAAGAAAGGTTAAAGAGTTACCTTTCTCCCATTTATTACAATGCTATACCTATTCAGAAAATCATCATAAGTTACACACTAATCATGTTGCCATGGTTTCCAAGTAACAAATTGCAACTAAGCATAGGAGAAATATCACATAGCACTTCATCTTACTACTTAGTAAAATAAATGGAACTAACACTTATTTTCCCACCCTAACTTCTCTATTATTATTCAACCCTTGCAAATTATAAGGATTAGGTTATTGTTGTTAGGATCGGGAGTCATACAAGCACAGTGGAATAAACTGATCCCAGTCAACGGATTTATGCAAAATGTTAAATCAGAACAAGGATTCGTTCAATACCTTTGTTAATGACTCAAGAATTAAGTTGTTGATCACCTCTTTAGCTTCTTATGACCAAAGACTCCAAGGTATCCACACGAACCCATGAATCACCAATAAACGTCCACACGAACACCGGTTGGAATTGTTCTCCCTTCTTCCTCGTAGTGCTAACTACGCCTCTTCAAGGGTTTTTGGTCAAGGAGATGTGCTAGGGTTTTTCTATGCCTTTTGGGGTGTGTAAATAATCATAATATTATTACCCAATAAGTCTATTTAAATAGGTGCATAGAAAACCCCTAACCTATTTGGGCTTTATTCCATGTATAATTATAGCCTTACTATTAAGCCTTATAATTATAACATGCAATTCCTAAATATTAAGCCCAAACAATTTAGTCCATTAATTCCAAATCCACTAGACTCTAAGTGTACGACCCTACAGGCTCTCATTACGTTAGCAATGATCATTAATTATATTAATGATCATAAACAATGAGCGGTGTCTAGCAACACATCATTGTTACCCAAGTACTGAGAAAGTCAGTGATTTGACTAAACCTTTACACGTGATCGTTATCTATATCTTTTTATCCTAAACATCTAGATTGAGCATGAGACATGGACCGTGTCATTCCTGTATAGCCCAATCTTGAGGTTTCTTGATCCCTAAGTAAGCTGACTGAAGCAAATATAATTGACATCCCATGTCAATTCATCTGAGCATAGCCATGCATTTCCTCAGCTTTACTTAATCAAAGGGTCCATAGATGTTGCCCCTGTTATATAGGAGGGACAAATTCCATCTTGATCATACAAATCCCTCCGCAAGATATGTGACATATCCAATAACTACCCTTGCATTTACTTAATTATGAGTGACATAGAATAGTATTAAAATATGAAACTCACAATAAGGAACCTTGGTAATCTTAGGTCAAAAGGACCATATCAATAATGATCACTAAGAATCACTAATGACACTCATATAATGATCCATGTAGTGTTTTTAGGATGGGTCGGTCCAGTATACAACTTCTCTAACTTGTACTCATGTGTAAACTTAATATCCCATATCAGTCATTACACATGCTAGTCTTAACATATCAAAGTAACTTAATCTACAATGATACATGACTAGGGACATTTAAGAATACAATTATTCTAAGGTTATTATCATAATTAAATATATTACGCAGATAATATATATAAATATAATAATTAGAATTGTCATTAAAATAACATGATTCAAAATTACAATCACCAATATAATTGGTTTTTAGGCATATACACTAACAGTTGTAAAGTAGGTAAGTCTAATTTTTCTACCAAGATGGTACTAACAATATTAGCACAACTACCACTATCAATGATGACATTACATTCCTTTGATGTGACATCTAGTATGAAAGATGTTCCCCCTTTATTCTTTATTTTCTTCCTTAAGTTGCTCATTTAAGGCTTTTTTATCTACCAAAGCATCACTATACATGGCAACTTTATCTCTTTCATTCTTCTTTTCCATATGAGGCATTGATTGTTGGCTATTGGATTCACTTATAAACTTAACTTCTCCTTTAAATCTTGAAAAGGATTTGAATTTGGGTTGAACTTCTTTGTCTTCTTTCTTCTTAACCCTTTCATCATAAGGTTTCCATGAAAAACTAGAATGGTAGCCACATTTAAAGGAGTTAGGAATTAAATTTCCTTCATAATAGCCTTTATCTTTTCCCATGTAGTAATAAGCTTTTTTACCATTTTTTTCTAAATTACTTAATTTAACCCCACCAAATATTAGCATGATTAATGAATTGGTAAGTAGCAGGTCTCATTTTCTTCTCTTTGAAATATTTGTAGCAATAAAAAATTGATTCCATCTCTTTTTTCCACTCTAAGTAGGCTTTAGGATCACTCCTTCTTCAAAATAAAGAAAACTTCTTTTTTATGCCATCAAGATTTAAAGACACTACATCTCTTTGCCTATTGTATTCTTTTTTCATACTTTTCCTTTCATTTCTTTTATCATTCTTTTTAAACTTATCACGATATATTCTTTATCTTTTACTTATTCATCTTCAAAATATTTTTCACTTTGTTTTCTATCTCCACTTTCCCTCCTTACTCTTTCATTATGTTGATCCTTTTGAAGTTGCTCACCTTGAATGCTCCTAAGTTTACCATCCAACTTGTCAAATGTTGTATTCATTTTATTAATTTATTGTTGTATAAACTTAAACATGGACCTAATATCATTGTTTGCATTATCTCTTGACATTTTAAAGAGTTACGTATAAGAAATGGTTAAATAAAAGGAGGGATCTCACAAGAGCACTCTTCTCACTTAGTTCAAAGACACTTACTCTTGTGTTTGCACTCCAATTAAGTTTTTTTCCCTTGAATGAACTCACACACTCTTGCCTTTTACCACTTTTAATTTTCCCTTTTATGGTTCTTTAGGAACTAGGTAGACTTAGCTAACAAAATCCACCAATTTTAACAATCACTATCACCAATCAATCTAAACAATAAGTTAAACATAAGAATTAGAGAAATAAAAGACACTTGGAATTCTAGAAGGGAAATAAACAAGATAGTTAGAACATTCACAAATAGAATTCAAAGAAGGATACTAACTAGGACTCAATAATTAAAATTAAATAATTAAAAAAAAAGAGATAAACAAGACTTGAAAATAAGGACTTAAGACTAAAAAATTAAGACAAAAAATTACTCAATAACTTAAGGATTTTGTGATCCAAATGTATAAGGAAGGAAACAAACATAAGACTCAAGACACAAAGATTACGAATGAAATTTAACTGAAGGAAAGAAAACTATGAACATTTAGATGGATATTATAAATTTCAATGATAGCACAAATCATTTAATAAGTAGCAACAATTTTTTTCTTTCTTTTGCTTTTCAAACATTAAACTTTTTCTTTTTGAACTTTTTTTTAATTATTCTTCTTTTTTGCTTCTTCATAACTTTTTTATTTTTGAATCTTTCTTTGATTCTCTTTTTCTTAATAAATAACTTTTTTTACATTTTTAATTTTCTTTCTTTTATTTTGATTTTTTTAACACACTTTTTCTTTTTTTCACCTTTTTTTTCACACTACTTCACTTCAACACTAAAATTGAACATATAATTATGTAACATAAAACAATTGAATCAAGAAGTAGAGAGCTACAATATTCAAATATTTTAAGTAAAATAATGGTATTTGAATATTAGATCTAAAAACTTGATATGATTTTTTGAACTTTTCAAAAGGTAATCAAATATAGGAGTTAAATATCCCAAAATTATTGCTCCTTACCTTTGCCTATTTAGTTATACTAATTGAATACAACACATTAATAACATGGCTTTAAACTTCACTCAAATAGGTTCAATGCAAATCAAATAAGGCTTGATTAGATAGAATGTGACTTAAGATTGACATAAACTAACACTTCGAACAAATGTAAATGAAACAATTGAAGACCTAAAGATTGAGTTGCTTGTACAAGATAAGCTATAAATGAATAAGATAAAACACTGAACATAAGATAACATTAAATACCATTGAAGCAAAATGAGACAACAATTATAAGAAGCAAGATGAAATAAACTTCAATTGGACACCCACAAATGCAACAAATTGCCTACTGACTTAAACAAAGCAAAATGAATGGAAATTAAAATTAATGTAAACCAAATAGTAGTAACTAACATAGAATCAAACAAAAGAAACAAGGATAACTTGGAATAAAGCCATTAAAGATACACTTGACATAAAAATAAGGCAACATTAAGCAATAATGAAACAAACAAGTAGACGATGCTATTAAAGACAATTTAAGACACAGTTGTTATAAAACATGAATTTCAATACAAATTGAAATTGATGGACATAAAAATAATTAACAATTAAATGAAACTCAAGACAAAAAAAAATGATAAATGACTTGGACAATAATGCAAATAGTAACAAAGCACTAAAGATAAATTTGATAATTTAATGAATAGAACAACTAAATGGATAAGAAATCATAAAGGCACAAAATGTAACTAAATGTGAACAATAATTGGATATTGGATAACAAAAGTAAATTAATAAATTGACTAAGACAAACACGATAATATACATTAAGTTATGAATTATAAATTAATGAAGATGGAAATTAACAAAATATAAAAAATAATAAAAAATTAGACTGAATGAATTGTAACCAAAGATGAATAATAAACAAAAAAAATGAAACAAACAATGAAATTAAAATATATTAAACAAGAACAAGATAAGAATGTATCAGAATTGAAATTGAAAAGACACAACTTGAAAGTTGGAAAGCTAAGTTTGATACTAAATGATATAAACCCAATATGAACATGTTGTAAAGAACCTATAAACAATTTGAAAATGCTAAGGATCATCCTAAAATCTGAAAAATAAATAGAAAATAGAAGGATATTCATGCCATACTTCAAAATAGATAAAAAAAGAGTGATAAGTGATAGGTTTAGATGCGATAAATGATGAATCGTTAGATAAGTATGAAAGTTATGTTAAAAACTAAAAAAAGAATCATAATCTCATCAGCTAATCCAAAAATTTTTAAACTAAATAAAAATGAGGAACAACCTTCCTTAAAAAGGTTAAAAGTCAATAAGTCAATTTACCTTAGTTAGGCTCAATTTAACTAAAATAACCTAACAATAACACATTAATTATATCACTAATATGTTCAAAATAAAGTGATAAAATAATGGGAAAAATATACATTACAAGTAAAAGGCCCAAGATGACTTAAATATAAGAAATTACAAATTAAGGCCTGAAGTTTAAAGTGGCATGCAATCAACACTCTTGCATTTGACTACACTTTTTTATTAGTGTAGGAAAAATGTTATGGTAGTCAAATACTATATTCAACTAGTAGTAGACAAAGGCAACTCTAAGCTTGGTATTCAAATATATTAATTAATTACTAACCTTCCATGCTTGAAAATGTACAAAATCCACAAGTAATGCCTTTCCAAACCCACTTTTTTAAGCATCTAAACCTTTTGAAGTTCATTTTGATCCTCTTAGATAACTCTTTGTGATTACCCTTAGGAATGCATTAGATAACCTATCATGACTTGTCTTCAAGGCATGTGACTGACATAGGAAGTTGCTATAGTGATAACCTATTACCTTTTCCTATAACATATCTATTGTAATATTTCATATACAAGTATGTTATGTTTTCTAAAGGTATGTAATTTTTCAAATTCAAACATGATGTGTATGGATAAATTGTCATGTAAGATTATTCTAATTGTCCCAATGCTTACATTAATGCCAAATTTCTCAAGTGAGTTAACTTTTATTCCATTTGATAGCTGATGGACACTTAAAAGGGGAGATCCCTAAGAAAGATTCATAAACAAAGGAAAGAACTGAATTTTCTTGAAACCTAGTGTGTAAGCATTTAAGAATTAGTAAAGAATAATAATCAAACCAAGATACTACATAAGATTTATATTCATAATACGTACATTGAGGAACCAAATAGGAAATTAAAGATTTATTTGAGCTTATTTATTTCCAAATAGTGTTATGTGAAATTATAAATTGGATTATTTCTTTTATGATAATCTTTTTGGTAATCTAATTCATTTGGGCTTGTAAGGTTTATTTGACAAATTAGTTAGCCAGTAAAAAGAGCAATGAGTTGTTGATTGGTCCTTAAAATAATATTGGGTCGTTATCCATCATGTAAAGCCCAAGCATGTTTCCAAAATGTATTTCCTAACTAATTAATTTCCATTCATTTAGTTTATTTTAAAAATGACAAATTTGGAGTTAAAGAAAGCCTATAATGCTTGTCAAGTTTTAAATTAATAAGTTTTTTCATATATTAGTGATCCATGTTAGTGTATATGCCTTAAAACCAATCATATTGGTGATTGTAATTTTCAATCATGTTATTTTAATGACAATTCTAATTATTATATTTATATATATTGTCTGCGTAATATATTCAATTATGATAATAACCTTAGAATAATTTTATTCTTAAATGTCCCTAGTCATATATCATTATGGATTAGGTTGCTTTGATATGTTAAGACTAGCATGTGTGAAGGCTTATATGAGATATTAAGTTTACACATGAATACAAGTTAGAGAACTTGTATACTAGACCGACCCATATTAAGAACACTATATGGATCGTTATATGAGTGTTATAAGTGGTTCTTAGTGATTATTATTAATATGGTCCTTTGACCTAAGATCACCAAGGTTCCCTACATGTGAGTTTTATATTTTGATACTATTCTATGTCACTAATGGTTGAGTGAATGCAAGGGTAGATATTGGATATGTCACATATCATGCGGAGGGGTTTGTATGATCAAGATGGGATTTGTCCCTCTTATATAATAGGAGTAACATCTGTGGGCCCCTTGATTAAGTAAAACTGAAAAAATGCATGGCCATGCTCAGATGAATTGACATGAGATGTCGATTACATTTATTTCAGTCAGCTTACTTAGGAATCAAGAAACCTTAAGATTGGGCTATACGGGAATGACACGGTCCATGTCTCGTGCTCAATCTAGATGTATAGGACAAAAGGACATAGGTGATGGTCACGTGTAAAAGTTTAGTCAAATCACTGACTTTCTCATTACTTGGGTAACAATGATGTGTTGCTAAACACTGATCATTGTTTATGATTATTAATATGATCAATGGTCATTGCCAACGTAATGAGAGCCTGTAGGGTCGTACACTTAGAGCCTAATGAATTTGGAATTAATGGACTAAATTATTTAGGCTTAATATTTGGGAATTCATGTTATAATTATAAGGCCCAATAGTAAGCTTATAATTGTACATGGAATAAAGCTCAAATAGGTTAGGTTTTTCTCTGCACCTATTTAAATAGGCTTGTTAGGTAATAATAGTTGATATGATTATCATTTTTCATGCACCCCAAAAAGGCGCAGAAAAACCCTAGCACCTCTCCTTGACCAAAACCCCTGAAGAGGCGTAGCTAGCACTACGAGGTGAAAGGAGATCAATTCCAATCGATGTTTGTGTGGACATTCATCGGTGATTCACGGGTTCGTGTGGATACTTCAAAGTCTTCAGCCGAAAGGAAGCTGAAGAGGTGATCAACGATCGAGTTCTAGAGTCATCAACAAAGGTATTGAACTAACCCTTATTCCAATTTAACGTTTTTGCATGGATTCGGTGGATGGGATCGGTTTATTCCGCTGCGCTCGTATGGCTCCCAATCCTAACAGTGGTATCAGAGCTACTTGTAAAAACATTAAATTAGGATTTTGTTTGCTAATTGCGTGATTATGATGCTTGATGAATTATTCTGTATATCACGCTTCAATGATTCCTAATTAGGATTAGGGTAAATTTGATTTTGTGCATTTTGGTTCAAGCAAACTTAATATGATTAATTATGATTTTGTTTCCAATTTGAACCTAATTTTGAATTCTGATTTAAATTTGAATGTGTTTTGTGATTAATTCTTATTTCTAGTTTGAATTCGAATCTGTTTCTGGATTTTTGATTGAAACTCGAATCTGTTTCTAGGTTTCTTTTTAAATTTAAATCTGTTGTAATAATTCTGGATTTTGATTCGAATTTGAAACTGATTTCTGGGTTTTGTTTTAAATAGAATCAAAAGAATTAATTGCGTGAATATGTTTTAATATATGAAAGACATTTTCTGATTAAAACACAGATTCTATTATGCATTAGAATTAATCAAATTAACTTCTTGAATCTTTTTTGTATATGTGATATACCTTGCACTTAATGGCTGAATCTGATTTTTCGTGAAATTAATTGTTGAATCTATTTTGTATTAAATTTGTGAATTAATTGGATCTGTTTTAATATGATTAAAATTTATCCATTATGATTATGTCATAAATCATATTTGTAAACCCGTGATTTGAGTGTCAATAATTGTTGAATTGATTAACTAAAGGGGAATGTCAATTGTTGACAAATTGAATTGCAATCTGAATGTTAGGTGTAATCAATTTTTTAGGCGGGGGGCTCCGCCCCTAAACCCCTAGCAGGGGCGTTACCCCTTGACCCCGCCCACTAACCGGCTAGCGGGACCGCCATAAATTTTCTGCATAGCATGACATTAAGTAATTAGTTAATTAATTTGGAATTAATTAATTTAGATTTTGATATTGAAAATATATTTGGATATATGTTTCACCTATCATGTTGTTTTGTTGCTTGATGTATGGTGCATGATTATGGTCTTTAGTTTTGTTGCAATTTTAAAATACGGCCTGCGTGTCATGCCTCTCTATTATTTCTAGTTGTACATTCTCTTCTCATCTTACTCCCCTCGAATGTAACTCGAGGTTTCTTTATTATTATGTAATAATTTTATTGGAGCACCTGAAGAGGAAACAATGGAAGTGGAGATCAAACCATGAAGAAAGAAGAAAATTCTTGAGAAGAAGTTTTTCTTTCTTAGTTTTATTTGATATTCTTGAGCTCTAGAATATCACTTAGGTTGGGCCATAATCATGTTACGCTTAATTTATGTTTTATGTATGAGATGCATATGATGAATGTATGAGATACCTATGCTAGATGTATATGATGCATGCTTAATAAAACTAAGTATATAATGGTGAGATCAAATAAATTAAAATCCCTCAAACAAAATATTAAGTCAACAAAGATGCCTTCCAATAATAGCACTCATCAAGATCTTGATCGACTATAGGTGGGTTTGCCAAAGCAAAGTACCTAAAGTCTATCTTGGTAAGATGCGATGGGATAATAGTGATATCCAAATTGCTAATTATTGGGTCTTGACTTAACTGGGCTACACCAATAGGATTGGGGCCTAGAGGCATAGAGTTAGTTATGAATTCATGAGATGAATTTGAATAAGTGTTATTCACCCAACTATCCAAGAGTTGCATAAGATGTAATTGACAAGGAGTTGTCTACCTAAACAGCCATATCTTGGGCGATTAGCTAAAGCTAACTCAAGATTTGGTAAAATATGGATCTTGGCTCACTAGAAAAACTTGACAATAAGGTTTTCCGAAATAATAGTGAGGGCTATTATTTTAAGAAAAATAGTGGGAGTATTATTTAATAAAAGACCTTATTAAATAAATAAAATACATGATTCTCATTTTGCATATTTTTCTATTGTAGATAACCATGGCATCAAATGCATCAAACTTATCATTGCGATCTATCCTTGAGAAGGATAAACTGAATGGGACGAATTTTCTCGATTGGTATCGAAACTTGAGGATTGTCCTCAAGCATGAGAAAAAACAGTATGTCCTAGAGCAACCTACTCCAGATGAGCCTGCTGCTAATGCTCCTCGAGCAGAAAAGGATGCTTATAAGAAGCATCTAGAAGATGCTCTGGATGTCAGTTGTCTCATGCTTGCTACCATGAACTCTGAGCTTCAGAAGCAACATGAGAACATGGGGGCGTTCAATATGATTGATCACCTTAAACAGCTCTACCAAGAGCAGGCAAGACATGAGAGATATGATGTATCTAAAGCATTATTTCAGTGCAAGATAGCTGAAGGAACACCCGTTGCTACACATGTACTTAAAATGATTGGGTACATTAATAGCCTTGAAAGATTGGGTTTTCCTTTACAGCAAGAATTGGCCACTGATATAGTTCTGCAATCGTTGCTTGAGAGCTATAGTCAATTCGTCATGAATTACAACATGAACGAAATTGATAAGACTTTGCCTGAACTGCTTAACATGTTGAGAACTGCTGAGCAGAACTTGAAAAAGTCAAAGCCCAATTCCATTATGATGGTTCAAAAGGGTAAAGGAAAGGGCAAGTCGAAGGCCAAGAATAAAAAGAAAAAGGACAAGACTGATGGAAAGTCCAAGTCAAGTTCCTCTGCACTGAAGTCCAAAGGTGGCGTGGCCAAGGAAGGACAACGCTTCCATTGTAAAGAACCAGGACATTGGAAGCGAAATTGCAAGATTTACCTGGAAGAGCTTAAGAAGCAAAAGGAAAGTGGGACTTCCAACTTAGGTATTTATGTTATAGAGGTTAATTTATCTACTTCTACATCTTGGGTATTAGATACTGGATGTGGTACTCACATTTGTGTAAATGTGCAGGATCTTAAAGAAAGTAGATCATTAGCTAAAGGTGAAGTGGACCTGCGTATTGGAAATGGAGCAAGAGTTGCTGCATTAGCTGTAGGGACTTATTATTTATCTTTACCTAGTGGATTAGTTTTAGAATTGGACAATTGTTCTTTTGTGCCTATTGTTAGTAGAAATTTGATTTCTGTTTCTTGTTTAGACAAAAAAGGTTTTTCATTTATAATAAAGGACAAATATTGCTCTATTTATTTAAATGAAATGTTTTATGGCAGTGCACAATTAATGAATAATCTTTATGTTCTGGACCTTGAAAATCCAATTTATAACATAAACACGAAGAAGGTCAAAACTAATGATTTAAATCTAACCTATCTTTGGTATTGTCATTTAGGCCATATAAATGAGACACGCATCTCTAAACTTCATAAGGATGGATTTTTGGACTTATTTGATTTCGAATCATATGAGGTATGTGAGTCATGTTTATTAGGTAAGATGACTAAAGCCCCTTTTACTGGGAAAGGTGAAAAGGCTAGTGATTTATTAGGCCTTATACATAGTGATGTATGTGGACCTTTAAACACACAAACTAGAGGAGGTTATCAGTACTTCATTACTTTTACTGATGATTTCAGTAGATATGGTTATGTGTTTCTTATGAAACACAAGTTTGAATCTTTTGAAAAGTTCAAAGAGTTCAAAAATGAAGTACAAAACCAACTTGGTAGAAGTATTAAAGCATTTCGATCAGATCGAGGTGGTGAATACTTAGACCGAGAGTTCCTTAATCATCTAAAGGAGTGTGGCATTGTATCACAACTCACTCCACCAGGAACACCTCAATGGAATGGTGTTTCTGAAAGGAGGAATTGAACTTTGTTAGACATGGTTCGGTCAATGATGAGTCAGGATGACCTTCCAAATTCCTTCTGGGGACATGCTCTAAAGATTGCAACTTTCACACTAAACCGTGTTCCGTCAAAATCAATTCAAAAGACACCATATGAGATATGGACTGGGAAACGTCCTAGTTTGTCTTTTATGAAGATTTGGGGCTGCGAAGCTTACGTAAGATGTCAGGCTTTTGATAAACTTGGACCCAAATCTGATAAATATTTTTTTGTTGGATATCCTAAGGAAACAAAAGGATATTATTTCTATAATCCAACCGAGCAAAAGGTGTTTATTGCTCGAACTGGTATTTTTCTAGAGAGAGAATTTATCTCTAAAAGAATCAGTCGGAGAAGAATAGAATTTATAAAAATTCAAGATCAACGAGAAAACATTGAACTTGAGATGGAACCTGAGCCGGTTCCACAAACAGTTATGGAAGAACCTGCTCATGTAACACAGAACCCACGTAGATCTAGTAGGATACGTCGTGAGCCCGAGAGATATGTTTTCTCGTGACTCATCACGATTATGTGTTGCTCATGGACCAAGATGAGCCCATAACTTACCAAGAAGCTATAATGGGGCCAGATTCTGAGAAATGGCTAGAAGCTATGAAATCAGAGATGGACTCCATGTATTCAAACCAAGTTTGGACTTTGGTTGATCCACCTGATTGGGTAAAATCCATTGGGTGCAAATGGGTTTTCAAAAAGAAAACTGACATGGATGGTAATGTGTGTACCTTTAAGGGACGATTGGTTGCAAAAGGTTTCAAATAAATCCATGGTATTGACTATGATGAGACTTTTTCTCTAGTTATCATGCTTAAATCCATCAGGATTCTTCTAGCTATAGCAACATATTATGATTATGAAATCTGAAAAATGGATGTCAAAACTGCTTTCCTTAATGGAAATCTTCTTGAGGATGTGTCCATGACACAACCTGAAGGTTTTGTAAATCCTGAAAATGTTAGAAAAGTTTACAAATTGCAACAATCCATTTATGGGTTGAAGCAAGCTTCTCGGAGTTAGAATCTTCGTTTCGATGATGTGATCAAAGAGTTTGGTTTCATCAAGAATGAAGATGAACTCTGTGTGTACAAGAAGGTTAGTGGGAGCACAATAGTCTTTCTGGTGTTGTATGTAGATGACATATTACTTATTGAAAATGACATTCCTTCACTATAATCTGTAAAAACTTAGTTAGGAAATTATTTTTCTATGAAAGACTTAGGTGAGACCTCCTATGTATTAGGTATCAAGATCTATAGAGATAGATCGAGAAAATTGCTTGGCCTAAGTTAGAGTACATACATCGACAAGGTGCTGAAAAGGTTTAGCATGCAAGATTCTAAAAGAGGATTCTTGCCAATGTCACATGGCATAAGTCTCTCAAGAACTCAATGTCCTTCCATAGAGTATGAGAGACAGCACATGAGTAAGATCCCTTATGCATCTGCGATTGTGTCTATCATGTATGCCATGTTATGTACTCGTCTTGATGTCTCGTATGCTTTAAGCATGACGAGCAGATACCAATCAGATCCTGGTGAAAGTCACTGGACAGTTGTCAAGAATATTCTTAAGTACTTAAGAAGAACTAAAGACATGTTTTTGATTTATGGAGGTGAGAAAGAGCTCATTGTAAATGGTTACACTAATGCTAGCTTTCAAACCGACAAAGATGACTTCAGGTTGCAGTCAGGTTATGTATTTTGCCTTAATGGTGGCGTTGTGACCTGGAAAAGTTCAAAGCAAGGGACAGTGGCTGATTCTACAACAGAAGCTGAATACATTGCAACATCAGATGCTGCAAAAGAGGCTGTTTGGATTAAGAAGTTCATCATTGAACTTAGAGTTGTTCCTAGCATTGTTGACCCAGTAGAGCTTTATTGTGATAATAATGGAGCCATTGCACAAGCTAAGGAACCTAGATCTCACCAGAAATCCAAACACATACTCCAGTGCTATCATCTCATAAGAGATATTGTTGACAGAAATGATGTCAGGATATGCAGAATACCAATTGACGATAATGTCGTCGATCCACTGATAAAAGCCATAACGCAGCAAAAGCATGATAGTCATATGAGATCCATAGGTATTAGATACATAGATGATTGGCTTTAGTGCAAGTGGGAGATTGTTAGTGTATATGCCCTAAAACCAATCATATTGGTGATTGTAATTTTGAATCATGTTATTTTAATGACAATTCTAATTATTATATTTATATATATTGTTTGCGTAATATATTCAATTATGATAATAACCTTAGAATAATTATATTCTTAAATGTCCCTAGTCATTTATCATTGTGGATTAGGTTGCTTTGATATGTTAAGACTAGCATGTGTGAAGACTTATATGAGATATTAAGTTTACACATGAATACAAGTTAGAGAACTTGTATACTGGACCGACCCATATTAAGAACACTACATGGATCGTTATATGAGTGTCATGAGTGATTCTTAGTGATCATTATTAATATGGTCCTTTGACCTGAGATCACCAAGGTTCCCTACATGTGAGTTTCATATTTTGATACTATTCTATGTCACTAATGGTTGAGTGAATGCAAGGGTAGATATTGGATATGTCACATATCATGCGGAGGGGTTTGTGTGATCAAGATGAGATTTGTCCCTCCTATATAATAGGAGTAACATCTATGGGCCCCTTGATTAAGTAAAGCTGAGAAAATGCATGGCCATGCTCAGATGAATTGACATGGGATGTCGATTACATTTGTTTCAGTCAGCTTACTTAGGAATCAAGAAACCTTAAGATTGGGCTATACAGGAATGACACGGTCCATGTCTCGTGCTCAATCTAGATGTATAGGACAAAAGGACATAGGTGATGGTCACGTGTAAAGGTTTAGTCAAATTGACCTCTAAATTTCGCAAGTGCACGGTTTAAGTCGAGTTATAGTATAAAAGATTATCGTTCTCCACAGGGATTGTAGGTTGAGTACTAACTAATCTCAAGTAAAATTATCTAGGCAGATCAATTGATAGTGTGAATCAAGAATAAGTTGTAAAAACAGAGCTTAGCTATCAAAATAAGGTCTGATTCAATGGAATAAAAGCGTACTTAGCTTAAGGATCCCTTGTACACTTCATTATGGAATGAATTTACTTCTCTAACTTGGTTTACTGTTAATTATGATTGCTGGATTACCAAAATTAAGCTATACCTCATTGCAAGGCTACTAGCTACTAACCAAAGATTAAGTGCCCAGAATTACTCTAGTAATCACTCATCTAGGTTGCATTAACTTGCTTAGAATCCAGTCTTGGACATTTCATCCTATGCAAAAGAATACAATCAGCTTAATTTCTAAGTCTAATTGATATTCCCAATGATCATGCAAGATCCGATTAATTAATTGGTTATTTCAGCCTAGAATCAATTAATCCAAAACACAAATCCAATATTCCGGATATATTGGCTTGTTCCAGACAAAATAGCAAAATCAAATCATAATTCAATAGTAAATCAAGCTAGATTATATAAAATTCAGTTCCATAACTCCATGAACAAGTTCACCTAAGCTAAGCACAAAAGTTTAGTGTGAGAACATTACAAGATCAAAAGAAAATAAGAAAACAGAGAAGGAAGTCAAACAGTCCATGAAGATCTACAAATTTCTTGCTTGATTCTTCAATTTCTTGCTTGAATCCACGCTAGATGATGCCTTTGGTGAGTTTGGGTCTCTCCTAGGGCTTCTCCCAGCAGCTCTCCTTGTTAATTCTCAGTTTCTCCTCCTCCTTCTGCACGATTTCGCGCAAAACTTATATTTTTGATGTACACGGGGTTTAACACGGCCCGTGTTGAACCTCGTGTTTCTCAGCGAAAGTTTGAGCAGCAAGAAACACGTTGTGTGACACGCCCTGTGTTCTCCTACGAATTGTCAAGCAGTATTGTACACGGGGTAGTACACGGCCCATGTTCTACCCCGTGTTCTTCAACGAAGACTGATCAGCATATTACATGGGGTGTGACACCCCCCGTGTTCTTCAGAAGCGAATGGCAGAAAGATACACGGGGTGTGACACGGCCCGTGTTCACACCCGTGTTCTTCTCTGGATGACTCAGTGAAGTCTCGAAGCTGTCCAGAATGAAACACGACCATGAACACGGGGTTAAACACGGCCCGTGTTCTTTGCTGAGTGAACAATCTTGCTTTAATGCTTCATGATTTGAATAGTTTTGCCTCTGGATTCTTTTCTAATGCTCATATGTGTCATTTCATGACCTAAAAACAAAATATAGAGCATCTAAGTGTCCTTTTCAATCAATTTGCACAAAATACTAAGTAAATAAGTGGATGAAACACATAGAATTTAGGTGTATTTGTGCACTTATCAATTTCCCTACACTTGAATCTTGCTCGTCCTCGAGCAAGGAAGTAAAAGAACAAGAAAATCTACTCCAATTTTATTCACTTCTTTTTTCTTCTTTTCTTTCTTCTTCTCTTTTTTTTATTTATAATTAGGAAATCATTCAACAAATCAAAGATTAGGATCAAGTCATGCCAAGAAACTAAATGAAAATAAAGCAACTAAACAAGTCAATTCTTAGCATAGAAGCAAAAGAGAATAGCCTCACAGGTAAAGTGTTTACTCTCACTCTCAAAACAAGGCTTGTGTATACTCTCAAGTCAATCAACTCATGACTTAATGCTACCATATGCTTGCACAAACTCTAATCTCCACTACTATAATGTAAAATGCATGCAAATCAGAGGGCTTTATTAGGAAAAAGGGTGAGGATAGGGGGAAGGAACAACAAAAGGGTCAAAAGTGATAGAACCATGAGTTTGAAGGAAAAAGACACATTGGTCATGAATTTGACCATTGTCAAGTTCCATTACTCAGCTTGATAGCTTGCTTCCACCTTTGCTTCAACCTCCATTCTTCTCCTTTTGGTTTTCATTATTTCATTCATCATCATTTTTTTATACAAATAAATCAGCAAACACAACATTTTTTTTTATTCATTCATAACAAGCTTTTCTTTCTTTTCTTCTTCCCAAATTATTTAATTGACACCATTTTTTTTATGGTGATTTGTTACTTCTTTTTTTTATTATTATTTGTTTGATTGTTTCTTTTTTTATTTAACAACCAAAGTTATGCATCAACTTATCCAACTAGCAACACTAAGTAAGGACCTCAAAAATAGCCAAACTTATAAAATGTGTCTAAGTCCCCTCAAACTCTAAGGTTCAAGTTCACTTAGGTAGTAGCTTTGGATGAACATGGTATAGCTAGGCTAGAAATGAGGGTCCAAGGCTCAAAGTGGCTAACTAGGGAAAAAGTTTTAGGAAAAATTAAAGAAAAGGATTCAAATAGGCCAAACAAATAAAAAGAAGGGTAAAGAAACATGGCCTCATCATATTTGACATATAAAATACATAAAATGTAGCCTCAAAAAGAGAAAATGCAAGTTCTAGAGTACAGAGACAAGAGTGATGACATAATCCCTCAAGAAGAAAAATGAGCTTTAATTTGTAATGAGAAAATAGCTCAAAAGGCTCAAATTTCACAAGGGTCAATTATGCTCATTACTCTTAGCTGCAAGCTTTAAATTTTCCTTATCAAGTTGCCAAATATTCATTAAAGAAGCAAGGCATGAATCAATCACTTTATTCAATGAATTGCCTTACATTTTTTATTATTATTATTATTATTACTATTATTTATTTTCATCATTTCATCATTTTTTTTATATATCATTGAAATTGGAGCAAATTTCAGTACTCTAAATCATTCAAGCAAGTTCAAGTGCAAAGCATTGCAAAACACTGCTCCCCCACACTTAAAATTGGACATTGTCCTCAATGTACACAATAGTAAATGGGAAAAGAGATAGAAAACAGTTGGGGAACTGAAACTTCCCTGACATGCGGATTATGGCTGTCCAGTAAATCGCAGGGAGATCCAAAAGGAGAGACGAGGTAGGAGAGAGAGAGAACTAGTAATCTAAAAGAAAGAAAATACAATACTGGAAAAGAAATGCGGTTAGTTATTATAGATATTAACATCAAGAGTGCAAGAAAATAAAAGAGAAGAAAGTAATATAATAAAGAGTAAAACAAAGTGCATTGTCAATATATGTACAGACCAGATAAATGGGGATAGATATGAAGAATGAGTAAAAAGAAAAATAGAATAGCTAAATAAAAAGTGCAGTAATCAATCTAAACTACTGGGTAGGGGGATCCGGGTCAGCAGGGGAGGAAGGGTGGAATAGGTGGAACAGGGGCTCCACCATGCCCTCTATGTGCTTGGAGCGCCTGTCCAAGTCATCATAGAGTCCTTCGATCCGCGTCTGACGCTCAAATATCAGATGGAGCTCCGCCAAGATCTGCTGCTGGCCAGAGAGGATGTCTCTGAAATATGCCTCATGTGGAACTCTGCTCCCGGTGGAAGAAGAAGGACCAACATCAGGAGCTGTGTTATCGCCTGGAATATGCTGCTGCTGCTCCTCCTGCTGCTGCTACACTACCGGATGGATCCCCATGGCTATAAGAATGCCCCTTCGAAGGGGTGCCGTGTGTGATACTATGGTCAGAGAACCATAAGGCCGGTCGAAGACTCCTAACCGTCTGGCTAGTCGAGTAATGTATGGGCCAGCAGCTATAGATCGGTGTATTATGGCAATATGGAGTGCGAAAATGCAAAGAGAGAGATTAGGGATGCAAGTAAGAAGGAGAAAATGGGGGAAAACCTAGAAAAATTTGGGTTTTGGACGATTAAAAGCTCCCTCGCACAAGAACACGGGGTTAAACACTACCCGTGTAGTACCCCATGTTCTTCTGCGGATGAGTGTACTGGATTTCGCAAATCTACACGGGGTATGACATTCCTCGTGTTATCCCCTGTGTTTCTATCTGAAACATGTTAACAATCCTCGCAATTATACACGGGATCAAACACAACCCATGTTCTGTCCCGTGTTTCTCTCTGGAGTAGACTAACAAAATGCGTAATAAAACACGGGGTCTAACACGGTACGTGTTGTACCTCGTGTTTCTTTTTGGAAGGCTCAAGTTTAAAAGCTCTCATCAGTGGTTCAACCAGAGAGTTACACGGGGTATGACACGGTCCGTGTTCAACACCGTGTATCTCTCTGATCCTCCATGAAAATCATAAAGTTTTTATGCGAATCAGACAGTGAGGAACACGGGATCTAACACGGTCCGTGTTCGACATCGTGTTTCTCACTGGACTGCGTTGAAAATCACAAGTTCTTTAAAATTGGCCAGACAGTGAGGTACATGGGGTAGTACACGGCCTGTGTTTTACACCGTGTATCTCACTGGACTGCGTTTTAAGCTCTCTGTGTAAGAAAACAGACAGCAATCATGAATTCATGCCTAATCTACCTCAAAGACAAAGTCCACATGCAAAAATGAGCATTCAACATCAACACTTAATGACTTAAATTCCTCCACTACTCAGTAACTCAGATTGAAAAGTAGAAATCTAAGGATTAAAAGGCAAGAAAACAGAAAAACAAGCTTGGGTTGCCTCCCAAGAAGCGCTTGTTTAAGGTCATAAGCTTGACCCCTGTTTCTTTATTAGTCTGGTGCTTCCATTATTGGTGGCCCAGCAACATACTTCTTCAATCTTTGGCCATTGACCTTGAAGTTGCCGATGCTTTCGCTCCAAATCTCCACAGCTCCAAATGGATATACCTTCTTCACAAGATACGGTCTAGTCCATCTTGTCTTTAACTTCCCTAGAAATAGCTTGAATCTCGAACTGAACAAGAGCACTGAGTCGCCTTCTTGAAATTCCCTTCTAAGAATTCGCTTGTCATGCCAAGCCTTTGTTCTTTCTTTATAAATCTTAGCATTATCATAAGCTTCATTCCTCAATTCTTCAAGCTCAAGAAGTTGGAGCTTTCTCTTCTCTCCAGCAGATTGTAAGTCAAAGTTGAGCAACTTGATTGCCCAGTACGCCCTGTGTTCCATCTCTACTGGTAAGTGACAGTTCTTCCCATAGATGAGCCTAAATGGTGCCATTCCAATTGGAGTTTTAAAGGCAGTTCTATAGGCCCATAGAGCATCATCCAACTTGAGTGCCCAATTCTTCCTTGATCTAGACACTATCTTTTCCAAGATAGACTTAATTTCTCTGTTGGAAAGCTCAACTTGCCCACTGGTTTGAGGATGATATGGAGTAGAAATCTTATGGGTTACTCCATACCTTCTCAAAAGCGACTGAAACTGATGAGCAATGAAATGAGACCCTCCATCACTAATGACAGTTCTAGGGATTCCAAACCCAGGGAACAACACCTTTTTGAAAAATTTAACTACAGCCTTAGCATCACAAGTTCGAGTGGCAATTGCTTCCACCCATTTGGAGACATAGTCAACTGCCACAAGGATGTAGCTGTTGCTGCAAGAAGGTGGGAATGGTCCCATGAAGTCAATTCCCCAAACATCAAAGATTTCAACCTCTAGAATGTTATTCAAGGGCATCTCATGTCTCTTTGATATGCTGCCAACCCTTTGGCATTGGTCACAAAAAGTGACATATTGATGAACATCTCTAAAAAGAGTTGACCAATAAAATCCTTCCTGGGCAATCTTTGCAGCAGTTCTTGAAGCACCAAAATGTCCTCCATATGGAGAGAAATGACAGTGGAACAAGATACTTGCAATTTCCTCCTCAGGCACACATCTTCTAAATAGGCCATCAGCACATCTCCTAAAGAGAAGGGGCTCATCCCAAAAGTAGTGCTTTGCCTCAACTAGAAACTTCTTCTTCTTTTGATACCCCGCATCCGGAGGTAAAACTCCACTCACAATGTAGTTCACATAATCAGCAAACCAAGGGACGGCGGAAGAAGAGACAGCTAACAAATAATCATCAGGCAGGGCATCATTGATTGGCATGTCCTTATCTTCCTCATCTCCTAATTCTTGCTTCAGCCTTGAGAGATGATCAGCTACAACATTCTCGGTTCCCTTCTTATCTCGAATTTCCAGATCGAATTCTTGCAACAAAAGAATCCATCTGATGAGACGAGGTTTAGCTTCCTTCTTGCTTAGAAGGTACCAGATAGCTGCATGATCTGTGAAAACAATCACTTTTGAGTCCACCAAATAAGATCTGAACTTATCAACTGCATATACCACAGCAAGAAGTTCCTTTTCGGTGGTGGCATAATTCAATTGAGCTTCATCAAGAGTCTTGCTTGCATAATAAATTGCATGAACCTTTCTGTCCTTTCTTTGGCCAAGCACCGCTCCTATTGCATAATCACTAGCATCACACATCACCTCAAATGGTAAATTCCAATCCGGTGCTTGCATAATTAGGGCGGAAATCAAGGCTTTCTTTAACCTGCAAAAGGCATCCAAACAATCTTGATCAAAATCAAAAGGAACATCTTTAGCTAGTAAGTTAGTCAAAGGTTTAGCTATTTTAGAGAAATCTTTAATGAAACGTCGGTAGAAACCGGCATGTCCTAGAAAACTCCTCACTCCCTTGACAGAATTTGGGGGAGGCAATTTCTCTATGATGTCCACTTTGGCCTTATCCACTTCAATGCCATGTTCAGATACTTGATGGCCAAGGACAATCCCTTCTCTTACCATAAAATGGCATTTCTCCTAATTGAGAACTAGATTTACCTCTTCACATCTCTTTGGCGGTTTGTCTTCCTCAGTAATGGCTTTGTTGGACTCCATTTCCAATTGTTCAATAGCTTCTTCAGTTTCAACCACTCCTTTTGTGGCTAGACATTCTTCAAGAGGATCTTGGAGGCTTCCCTTTTGATGGTCTTCTTTCACAGCTTTGTTTAGCACATCTACCCTGCATATGGAGTCTTCACAAACAGGTAATTTGATGGATTCATTCAAATTAAATTTAACCTTCTTATCACCAACAGATAATGACAATCTACCGTTTTTAACATCAATTAAAGCTCCAGCAGTGGCAAGAAATGGTCTACCTAAAATAATAGGGATTTGAGCATCCTCTTCCATCTCAAGGACAACAAAGTCAACTAGTATGAAAAACTTACCCACTTTAATAGGTACATCCTCGAGAATACCTACTAGATATTTAACTGAGCGGTCGGCTAGTTGAAGTGAAATCGTAGTGGGCTTCATCTCCTCAATGTTCAATCTCTTAGCAACCGTTAGTGGCATAAGGCTCACACTCGCCCCCAAATCACATAATGCCCGATCAATAGGGACATTTCCTATAACGCAAGGGATGGAGAAGCCTCTTGGATCCTTTAGCTTAGGAGGTAGTTTATTTTGGATAATGGCACTACACTCCTCAGTCAAAGCCACAGTTTCATGCTCCTCTAACTTCCTCTTGTTGGAGAGAGTGTCCTTCAAGAATTTAGCATACGAAGGCATTTGTGATAGTGCATTAGTGAAGGGAATATTGATGTACAATTTCTTTAGCACTTCCAAGAACTTTCCAAACTGCTTATCCACAATTTTTTAGGATAAGGGATAGGCGGTTTGTACGGTTTCGGAGGAATATATTTTGATTTGTCTAGTAGTTCCCCTTCTTTCTCTTCAGCTTCCTTAGAAATTGAGGCCTTGTTGCCCTCCTTTTGCTCTTCTTCCACACTTGTCTCTTTTTCACTTTCTTGAGTGGCAATAGGATCATTCAATAATCTTCCACTCCTAAGAGTTATTGCCTTGCAATGCTCCCTTGGATTTGATTCCGGTTGAGCAGGGAGTTGGCCAAAAGCTCTTGAAGAAGATGCTGAAGCTTGTTGGGCAATTTGAGTTGCCAGCATCTTTCCATGAATGGCCAAGGAATCTACCTTAGAAGACAGTTGCCTAATTGAATCTTCCATGTGTCTTCCATGTTGTCTAAATTCCTTATTAGTCTTCTCTTGAGAAATAAGAAATTTCTCCAAGAGGCCTTCTAATTTTGCAGTAGAGGATGGTTGGGCTGGTGGATTGTATGATCTTTGACCTTGGAAACCAGGTGGTGGTGGTCTATTGGTGTGGTTTGTGTGTTGTATGGTTGGGTGGGCTTGTAGGAGAAATTTGGATGATTCCTCCATGATGGATTATAAGAGTTTCCAAATGGTTCACTTTGATTTTTCTGTCCAAAACTACTGTTGTTCACATAATTCATTTGCTCAGTAAAGTCTTGGCCCAAGGTGCATTCAGCTGCAACATGCCCTGTAATTCCACAAATCTCACAAGCAATGTCAGTAGCACCTGTTGTATTTACACTGTTAACATGAAATTTGTCAAATTTAGCCATTAGAGCATCTACCTTGCTGCCTAAACTTCCTAATGCATCTACTTTAGCAGATAAATGACTAAATGCATCTAATTCATACTTCCCTGCTGCTTTCCTTGATGGTCCCCTCTCATTTGACCATTGATAATGGTTCAAAGCCATGTCTTCAATCAGCTCATAAGCTTCATCTAGTCTTTTATTCATTAGAGCACCTCCAGCAGCAGCATCCACAGTAAGTCTAGTGTTGTAATTCAGACCATTGTAGAAGGTGTGAAGGACAAGCCATTTTTCTAATCCGTGATGTGGACACAGCCTTAATAGCTCTTTGTATCTATCCTAAGCATCGAACAGGGATTCTCCTTCCCTCTGAGAAAATGTAGTAATTTCGTTCCTCAATTGCGCAGTCTTGCTTGGAGGAAAGCATCTTGATAGGAAAGCCCTCAGTAGCTCTTCCCATGTGGTAATTGATCCAGCTGGTAAAGAGTGTAACCAAGCTCTGGCTCTATCCCTTAAGAAGAAAGGGAAGAGTCTAAGCTTGATGGCATCCGCTTGTACACCATTGATCTTTATTGTATCGCAGTATTTAAGGAAAATCTGGATGTGGAGGTTGGGGTCCTCCATTGGCAATCCACCGAATTGGTTTTGCTGCACCATAGACAACAAGGCTAGCTTCAATTCAAAGTTATTTGCCTCAACAGCGAGCCTTCGTATGCTGGATTGAAGACCAGTGGCATCGGGTGCTGTAAACTCTCGAAGTGATCTATTGTCCATGTCTTGAATTACTGGTTCAGTATGGATTTCTTCTTGGATGTGAACTGATGTTTGCTCTCTTCTTCTCCTATGCAAAGTTCTTTCAATTTCTGGATCTAAGTCAAGAATTCCGTCTAGACTTCTTCTTCGCATATAATAGATTTTCTGCAAAATGATTAAGTAGCACTAAAATAGAACAAGGTGAGAAAGAAATGTTGTATAAAAAAAAGTAAGAAAAATCAAAACAAGATGAATTATGAAGTAAAGGAAAAAGAATTGCCTAGTCTAATTCACTTAAAAGTTGTTGTTAATATCAACTGGATACAATCCCCGGCAACGGCGCCAAAAACTTGACCTCTAAATTTCGCAAGTGCACGGTTTAAGTCGAGTTATAGTATAAAAGATTATCGTTCTCCACAAGGATTGTAGGTTGAGTACTAACTAATCTCAAGTAAAATTATCTAGGCAGATCAATTGATAGTGTGAATCAAGAATAAGTTGTAAAAACAGAGCTTAGCTATCAAAATAAGGTCTGATTCAATGGAATAAAAGCGTACTTAGCTTAAGGATCCCTTGTACACTTCATTATGGAATGAATTTACTTCTCTAACTTGGTTTATTGTTAATTATGATTGTTGGATTACCAAATTAAGCTATACCTCATTGCAAGGCTACTAGCTACTAACCAAAGATTAAGTGCCCAGAATTACTCTAGTAATCACTCATCTAGGTTGCATTAACTTGCTTAGAATCCATTCTTGGACATTTCATCCTGTGCAAAAGAATACAATCAGCTTAATTTCTAAGTCTAATTGATATTCCCAATGATCATGCAAGATCTGATTAATTAATTGGTCATTTCAACCTAGAATCAATTAATCCAAAACACAAATCCAATATTCCGGATATATTGGCTTGTTCCAGACAAAATAGCAAAATCAAATCATAATTCAATAGTAAATCAAGCTAGATTATATAAAATTCAGTTCCATAACTCCATGAACAAGTTCACCTAAGCTAAGCACAAAGGTTTAGTGTGAGAACATTACAAGATCAGAAGAAAACAAGAAAACAGAGAAGGAAGTCAAACAGTCCATAAAGATCTACAAATTTCTTGCTTGATTCTTCAATTTCTTGCTTGAATCCACGCTAGATGATGCCTTTGGTGAGTTTGGGTCTCTCCTAGGGCTTCTCCCAGCAGCTCTCCTTGTTAATTCTCAGTTTCTCCTCCTCCCTCTGCAAGATCTCGCGCAAAACTTATATTTTTGATGTACACGGGGTTTAACACGGCCCGTGTTGAACCCCGTGTTTCTCAGCGAAAGTTTGAGCAGCAAGAAACACGTTGTGTGACACGCCCCGTGTTCTCCTACGAATTGTCAAGCAGTATTGTACACGGGGTAGTACACGGCCCATGTTCTACCCCGTGTTCTTCAACGAAGACTGATCAGCATATTACACGGGGTGTGACACCCCCCGTGTTCTTCAGAAGCGAATGGCAGAAAGATACACAGGGTGTGACACGGCCCGTGTTCACACCCGTGTTCTTCTCTAGATGACTCAGTGAAGTCTCGAAGCTGTCCAGAATGAAACACGGCCATGAACACGGGGTTAAACACGGCCCGTGTTCTTTGCTGAGTGAACAATCTTGCTTCAAGGCTTCATGATTTGAATGGTTTTGCCTCTGGATTCTTTTCTAATGCTCATATGTGTCATTTCATGACCTGAAAACAAAATATAGAGCATCTAAGTGTCCTTTTCAATCAATTTGCATAAAATACTAAGTAAATAAGTGGATGAAACACATAGAATTTAGGTGTATTTGTGCACTTATCACAAATCACCGACTTTCTCATTACTTGGGTAATAATGATGTATTGCTAGACACCGATCTTTATTTATGATCATTAATATGATCAATAGTCATTGCCAACGTAATGAGAGCCTGTAGAGTTGCACACTTAGAGCCTAGTGAATTTGGAATTAATGGACCAAATTGTTTGGGCCTAATATTTAGGAATTCATGTTATAATTATAAGGCCCAATAGTAAGCCTATAATTGTACATGGAATAAAGCCCGAATAGGTTAGGTTTTTCTATGCACCTATTTAAATAGGCTTGTTAGGTAATAATAGTTGATATGATTATCATTATTCACGCACCCCAAAAAGGCACAGAAAAATCCTAGCACCTCTTATTGACCAAAACCCCTGAAGATGCGTAGCTAGCACTACGAGGTGAAAGGAGATCAATTCCAACCGGTGTTTGTGTGGACATTCATCGGTGATTCACGGGTTTGTATGGATACTTCAGAGTCTTCAGCCGAAAGGAAGTTGAAGAGGTGATCAACGACCAAATTCTAGAGTCATAAACAAAGGTATTGAATGAACCCTTATTCCAATTTAACGTTTTTGCATGGATCTGGTGGATGGGATTGATTTATTCCGCTGCGCTCGTATGGCTCCCGATCCTAACAATCCAATTGTGATGTGACTTCCAAAAGTGAAAAGACACTTCCACATTTATTGGAGGGTCCAATGACAAGAGTTAAGGTTAAGAAGATCAAGGAAGGATTTCAATGGCTTATAGAAAAAGTTTGGATGCTTGAAGAAGCTACATTAGAAGAACACAATAGAATTATAAGTTGCATTTTAGCTAATTAACCTTAAGTGCTGTGAACTTCAATGAGTGGTCAATCATAAGGAAGTGAGCTTGGAGAAGGTTATTCAAGAATATTTGGGATGTCCTATATTATCATTAATTTGATGCCACATCGCTCCACATCATTAAGAGGTAGAGCCATATCAACGGCACATCATCAATAGGTGGAGCCACATTAGCGCCACATCATCATATAGATGATGCTACATCATTGTCATATCAGTCACATCAGTCATAAGTCATGTCATTGCCACATCATCATAGAGATAATGCTACATCATTGCCACATCACTCATGTCCTAATTGGCACCACCTCATCCTATTTTCTATTATTTGGTGTTTTTTAGCTTTAATATAGCATTTGAGCTTTTAATTTGTGTTGATTTTATGTTCCATCATTTTAGAGCATTTTGAGCCTATTTAGTATTAATTGAGCTTATTTTTCAATTAGGATTTTATAGAGTCAAATAAGGAGGCTTGTTCCTTATTCTAGGCAAATTTTAACTTTAGACACGAATGTAAGTTAGTTGCTTATGAGGGTTTTCTCTTTAAGTTCTTGTATGAACTTGAAGACTTATCAAAGGGCATTCAACCTTTGTGGCATCAAATATATCTTTTATTGCTTCTAATTTCTTCCTCTTTTTTAAAGCATGGCTAGAATATTATTCATTTTTTTTCTTTGATTGCATCTGATTTGGGATAGATTCTACACAATTTCACATTATTTGATATTCAAAGCAAGGTTCCCAAATTCAAGTTCAATTTCTTTTCATTTTTTAGTTATTGTTCATTGTATTATTTACACATTGTTTTTAGCACTATTCACGCCCATTTATATATCCTAATTCTTCATTTCTACCCTTTCTAATTTTATTTTTGTATCTATTACATTTTTTTATTTGGGTTATGTTAAATTTATGTATTTTAATTCAGTTTTCTATCAAATCTGAATTGCTTTCCATTTCTGCCTTTAATGTGTTTGTTAAGTTATCCAAGTCAATTGTAAATTTGAATTTATCTTAATACTTAGTCATATTCTTTGTTTTGTGTTATTTCTTATTGCTTAGCTCAAAATTTGCTCCAAACATTTGTGCTGGTATAGTGAATGAAAGGTGCATTGAACATATTTGTCAGAAGTTCAAAGTGATGAAGTTTAGCTTGCAATAACCAATTGTCATATTCTAATAGCATGCTATCAAAGTGCTATAATTGAATATAGTAATTGATTAAAGTAAGGCAAAAAGTACTAAGTTTGAATTGTGTGAAGCTCCTGCAATCAGCATATATAGGGTTGCATAGTAAATTTATGTTTGAAAAAAATATAAGAACAAAATGAAGAATGGTACTAAGTAGTAATGAGTTAGAAAGCAAAAATAATTGACAAGAAAAAAAAGCAAGAAACAAAAGAGAAAAGCTAAGTAAGTGAATCAAAAGGCAACTCACGAAGAAGAGGTAAAAAAAATATTGAATTGTTGAAAACAAAGTGAAACAAAATTAAAAGAGAAAAAATTGTTTGCTTTTAGTTATTGTTAGTTCTTGATATGCACTAGTCACATTTGAACTTCTCATTTTGAAATTAATTGTTCATTGTCTTTTTCAATTTCTTGAGTTCTCAAATTAGTATCTCTTGTTATTTTTTTATATTGCTCCTTTTCATTATTTTGTGTGATTAAGCCCTTTTTGTTTCCTTTCTTGAAGTCCAATTGTATTAATTCCATGCTGCCATGATGTTATTATGCTGTCACCTTATGTTGACATTCAATTTGAGATAGTGATAGCCATAATTGTTGGATTTCTATTGGTTGTGTTATTTTAGTTCTAAAAGAACCACAAAAGAGGAAAAGAAAGGAGTAGGAAAAGGCAAGAGTGAGTGAGCTCATTTGAGGGTAAAAGCCTAAATTAGAGTGCAAACACAAGTGTGAGTGCCACTAAATTAAGCGAGAAGTGTGGTTTTATAAGGTCCTTTTTTTTATCTAACATTTCTTGCAGGTTTAATCATTAAGGATGACGGGTGGTAGTGATAGCTCTACACACTAACTTGAAAATGTAGATTTTACTATGAGAGCTATGTTTCAACACTTTCAAAGATTGAATGCACAAATTGCTAATATGAATAAAAGGATTAAAGGCATGGAAGGAGAAAGAAGATAAAATGATAAGCGTGTAGAAGATAAAGGAGTTGAAAATTTTGAAAGTGGAAGTGAAAGATCAAATGGCTCAAATGAGGGGGAGAGAAGAAGTGGTGAAAGGAGGCATGTTAGAACAGAAGGAGGTAAGCCAAAAGTAAGAGTAGATACCAATCTTGATAGCGTTAAGATGAAAATCCCATCATTCCAAGGAAAAAATGATCTAGAAGCTTATTTCGAGTAGGAAAAGAATGTGGAATTGATATTTGATTACCATAATTATTCGGAGGAAAAGAAGGTGAAGCTTATTATTACAAAATTCTCTGATTATGCCATTGCTTGGTAGGATAAATTGATGATAGATGTAAGGAGAGAATGAGAAAGATCCATTACAATTTGGGAAGACTTGAAGTTTGTCATAAAAAAAAGATTTGTCCCTAGTTACTACCAAAAGGATTTGCACCAAAATTGTAAAATCTAATTCAAGGGGCTAAGATTCTTGAATATTATCACAAGGAAATGGAAATCACTATGACTGGAGCCAATGTGGAGGAAAGTCAAAAAGCAACTATAGCTAGATTTCTCTATGGATTGAATAGAGACATTGCTAATGTGGTGGAGTTACAACTTTATACATCTTTGGAAGAGTTAGTACAGTTGGCTATGAAAGTGGAAAGGTAACTCAAAAGAAGGAGCTCGTCTAAATATAATTTACAATCAAGTTCTCTATGGAAGTCTTGGGACAAGAAGAGTGACAATAAAGAAGAAAGATGAAGTAAGTTCAAATCTAATTTCTCTTCAAAATCAAAAGATGAATTTTCTAAGGGCAAAAACAAAGTGGAGGAGAATAAAAAATATTCCAATATGAAGTGTTTCAAATGCTTGGAAAGAGGATATGTTATTAGTAGTTGTCCAAACAAAAGGCTTATGGTGATCAAAGATAATGGAGAATGGGATTTTACAAGTGAAAAAGAACAAACTATCCCATCTATTGAAGATAGTGTGAATAGTGAGGATTCTTTTAATGGAGGTGCATTAGTGAGTAGGAAAGCTTTAAATATGCAAATAAAGAAAGAGAGTGAGAATGAAAGAAAAAACCTTTTTCATACAAGGTACAACATCCAAGGAAAGGCTTGCCAAGTTGTCATTGATAGTGTGAGTTGTGCCAATGGGTTAGCATTACCTTGGTTAAAAAGCTGAGTTTACCCACTCTACAACATCCTACCCCATACAAGCTACAATGGTTGAATGAAAATGGTGAGTTGAAAGTGAATAAACAAATGCTAGTTTCATTTTCTATTGGAAGGTACCAGGATGAGATTCTTTGTGATGTGGTTCCCATGTATGCTTGCCATCTTTTGCTTGGGAAGCCAGGCAATTTGATAGATAAGTTACTTATGATGGTGTTCTTAATAAATACAAGCTTGTTAAAGATGGAAACGAGTTTTCCTTTAGGCCTTTAACTCTAAAACAAGTTTATAAAGATCAAATGATGATGCAAAAGGAGAGAGAAGGGGAAAAAAGAGAGAAAAAGAGTGTAGACCAGAATAAGAAAGATAAAAAGAACAAGAATATGAGTGAAAAGAAAGAGAGAAAACATGAAAGAGGAATCATCAAAACAAGGAAAAGAAAAGTTAAGTATGTTTACTAAGGCAAGTGATGTGAAAAGTGCTTATTATGCTTCTAAGCCAACAT
Source organism: Sindora glabra (assembly GCA_020226215.1). Lineage (NCBI taxonomy): Eukaryota > Viridiplantae > Streptophyta > Magnoliopsida > Fabales > Fabaceae > Sindora > Sindora glabra. The sequence goes on along the minus strand of CM035226.1, from coordinate 74,644,609 downwards.
TCCTTCTCATGTATGAGGAAGCCAATGTAAACACTAACCAAAATAATCTTATTTTACCATATTCTATTAAATTTGTTTTGTTGGAATTTAATGATGTATTCCTAAAAGAGGCTCCAAAAGAGTTACCACTTAGGAGGGTTATTGAGCACCAAATTAATTTCATTCTGAGAGCTTCTATTCCAAACCGTCCTGTATATAGGATTAATCTAGAAGAAGAAAAAGAAATTTAAAGACAAGTGGAGGACCTCATGTTAAAGGGATACATAAAGGAAAGCATGAGCCTATGTGTTGTACCAGTCTTATTAGTGCTTACAAAAGATGGAACTTGGAGAATGTGTGTTGATTGTCGGCTAATTAATAAAATCACTATCAAGTATAGATAGCTATCCCTAAACTTGATATATGCTTGATGAATTGCATAAGTTTTGTATGTTTTCAAAAATTGATTTAAAAGAAGGGTATTATCAAATAAGGATGAAACAAGGTAATGAATGGCAAATTGCTTTTAAAACAAAACATGGTTTATATGAGTGGCTTTTAATGCCCTTCGATTTGTTTAATGCATTAAGTATTTTTATAAGGTTGATGAACCATGTTTTATGCCCTTTTATTAGGAAATTTGTGGTTGTATATTTTGATGATATCCTTATATATAGCAAGAGTGTGGATAAGCATGTGTTACATTTAAAATCTATTTTACAAGTTTTGAAAGATGAAAAATTGAATGCAAACATGAAAAAATGTTCATTCTATTTGGAAAAAATTGTGTTCTTAGGTTATGTTGTTAGTAGTGAGGGGATTAAGATGGATCAAGAAAAGTGAAAGCAATTAAGGAATGGCCTACCCTAAGAGTGCAAGTGAGGTGAGAAGTTTTCATAGGTTAGTTAGCTTTTATAGAAGATTTATGAAGGATTTTCGTATTATAGCTACCCCCTTGAATGACTTAGTAAAAAAGAATGTTAAATTTCATTAAGGAGAAGAGCAAGAGAGTGCATTTAACATGTTGAAAGATAGGTTGAGTTTAGTCCTTTTGCTTGCTCTTCTAAATTTTACTAAAACATTTGAAATTGAATGCAATGCCTTTAGTGTAGGTATTGGAGCTATTTTGATGCAGGAAAAGAAGCTCATGGCTTACTTTAATAAGAAGTTAAGTGGAGCAGCTCTTAATTATCCCACTTATGACAAAGAGCTTTATGCTTTAGTTCTTGCTTTAGAGATTTGGCAACACTATTTGTAGCCAAAAGAGTTCATGATTCACACAGATCATGGGTCCTTTAAACATTTAAGGAGCCAAGAAAAGCTAAACAAAAGGCACACAAGGTGGATTGAATTTATTGAAACATTCCTATATGTCATACAATACAAACAAGGTAAAGATAATGTGGTTGTTGATGCATTATCACGAAGGTATCTTCTTATCTCTACTTTGCAATCTAAGTTGTTAGGTTTTAAACATATTAAAGATTTGTATGGGAATGATCTTAATTTTGCTACTATTTTTAAAGCTTGTGAAAAGAAATCCCTTGAGAAATTTTATAGGCATGAAAGTTTCTTGTTTAAAGAGAATAAACTGTGTGTGCCTAGAGGATCTCTTAGGGAATTACTTGTGAGAGAGGCCTATGATGGAAGCCTTATGGGACATTTTGGAATTAGAAAAACTCTAGATATATTAAATAAGGATTTCTTTTAGCCTAGCATGAAACATGATGTAGAAAAATGTTGTGCTAATTGTATTACATGTAAAGAGGTTAAATCTAAAGTTTTACCTCATGGTCTTTATACTCCACTTCCTATTCCTAATGAACCTTAGACTGATATCTCTATGGACTTTGTGCTAGGTTTACCAAGGACAAAGAATGGCAAAGATTCTGTATTTGTTGTTGTTGTTAACAAGTTTTCAAAAATGGCTTATTTATACCTTGTCACAAGACGGATGATGTCATGAATATAGCAAATCTTTTCTTGAAGGAAGTTGTGAGATTGTATAGAGTGCTAAGGACCATTGTATTATATAGAGATACTAAGTTCTTAAGTTACTTTTGGAAAGTCTTGTGGGCTAAATTGGGGACAAAGTTACTTTTTTCAATAACCTGTCATCCTTAAACTAATGGACAAACTAAGGTAGTGAATAAAACATTAAATACCTTATTATGTTCTTTAATTCAAAAAAAAACTTAAAAAGTTAGGAGGAATACTTGCCTTATTTTGAGTTTGCATATAATAGAAGTGTTCACACTACCACTAACTTTTCTCCTTTTGAAATAGTGTATGGCTTTAATCCTTTAACTCCTTTAGATTTGATGCCTTTATCTATTAATGAGAGGTCAAGTTTAGATGGGAAAAAGAAAGCAAATATGATTTGCAAGTTGCATGAGCAAGCCAAATTGAATATTGAGAAAAAGATGCAACAATATGCCAAACAAGCCAACAAAAGGCAAAAGAAGGTAGTATTTCAAGTAGGAGATTGGGTATGAATCCATATGAGGAAAGAAAGATTTCTAGCTAAAGAAAAAGCAAATTGCAACCAAAAGGGGATGGTCCCTTTCAAGTAGTGGAGAATATCAATGAAAATATTTACAAATTGGATTTACTAGGTGAATACAATATTAGTGCCTCTTTTAATATTGTTAATCTTTCTTCTTTTGATGTAAGATTTAAAGATTCAAGGATGAATCATTTCAAAGAAAGGGGATGATATGAATTCCAAAAGCAAAAAGGAACTTCCATATTTATTGGAGGGCCCAATGACAAGAGCTAAGACTAAGAAGATCAAGGAAAGATTTCAAGGGCTTATGAAAAGAGTTTGGATGCTTGAAAAAGCTACATTAGAAGAACACAATGGAATTATAAGTTACATTTCAACTAATCAACCTTAAGTGATGTAAACTTCAAGGAGTGACCAATCATAAGGAAGTGAGCTTAGAGAAGGTTGTTCAAGAATATTTGGAATGTCCCACATTATCACTAATTTGATGCCACATTACTGCCACATCATTAAGAGGTGGAGCTACCTCAATGCCACATTAACCATAAGCCATGTCACTGACACATCATTATGGAAATAGTGCCACATCATTGCCACATTAGTTATAGTCCTAATTGGCGCCACCTTATCCTATTTTCTATTATTTGGTGTTTTTTGGCTTTAATATAACATTTGAGCTTTTAATTTGTGTTTATTTTGTGTTCCATCATTTTAGAGCATTTTGGGCCTATTTAGTATTAATTGAGCTTATTTTTCAATTAGGATTTTAGAGAGTCAAATAAGGAGGCTTGTTCCTTATTCTAGGCAATTTTGACTTTAGACACGAATGTAAGTTGGTTGCTTATGCAGGTTTTCTCTCTAAGTTCTTGTTTGAACTTGAAGACTTATCAAAGGGCATTCAACCTTTGTGGCATCAAATATATCTTTTATTGCTTCCAATTTCTTCTTTTTTTTTGAAGCATGGCTAGAATATTATTCATTTTTTTTCTTTGATTGCATCTAATTTAGGATAGATTCTACACAATTTCACATCAAATTGGCTATTATCATGTTTAATTATATTAATCCAATGGTGAGATAAAAAGGTAGTCAAAAAGCAAAGGATGTTTGATTATTACATTCAAAAGTAACAAGCTAGAATGCTATATATTATTTTAATGTGTTTGCTTGGAGAAAAGGCAATTTGGGTAGCATCTTTAATTTAAAATTTGAATTTGAATTGCCATATCACTATTTAAGTTTCTATCTTTTAGCAAAATGTAGAAATTCGACTAGCTTGTGAAAGAGCAAGTTGTTTTAAAACCAATTCACACCTTTTCTTGCCTTATTTTGCTTTATCAATTAGTATCTAAGCTTGATTTCACTATTTTAATGTCCAATAACTTTATCAACAAAGATCTTATAGGAAATGGAGCTCTTTAGCTATTCACATGGACTGGAAGGGCATACTGCTAATAAACCACCACTATTTGATGGAGTAAATTAAAAATTTATAATGATGATCTATATCAAATCCACTAACATTAATGTATATAAAATGCTTAAAGATGGACTTGAAGTGCCAATAGAGTATGAAGGAGAAAGTGTTAGGATTTAGATTAACATGTGTAGCAGAATTTTAAAATTTTCGATCCAATTCCTACTTAGGATCCATACAAAACGGCATAAATTAGTATAAGGGTTTTACCTTATTTGTACTTATGTTCTTTCTGAACGAATCCTTAAGAGACCAAGATGAATCAAACGCCGGCCTGAACGTACAGCGTCTCTACAGTATCTACATGGAGTCAATAATAACTTCTTTCCTCCACGAAGTTACTAGGATTCATCTCTCTTACTAGGATTAGGATTGGGCGTTTTCTAAGGGATTTAGGGTTTTCTTGAAGCTTATGTGCGTGAATCAAAGTGATGCCTTCAAGTCCTTTTTACAGAATTAAGGCATGTCACAATCCTAGTCCTACTAGGATAATGTTTGAAAAAAAAAATTCTAATCACACTTAACAAACATCACCTTATTCTTATCCTAGAGAAAGTGAAGAGAGATAAAACTTATCTATTAATTATCTAATATTAGATAATTGCATTATCTTATAATATAATGATCTAATATTAAACTAGCATATAATTATCTTATATTAGATAATAAATTATCTCATAATATAATTATCTAATATCTAATAACATAATTATTTGATATTACTTTAATATCAAATAATATCACATAATATTATATATATATATATTACTTGAAAAATATATTATTATCTTAATAATAATATATATGCATGAAAATAAGTCTAATTAATTGAATTTTAATCCAATTAGAGTTCAATTAATTATTGTCTCATTCCAACTCCTTTTGTATAACCCTATAGGTTCTTACTATGTTAATAATGACTCATTTTGGGCCATAGATAGTGAGCGGTATCTAGCAATACATCACTGCCACTCAAGTAGTAAGAATGTTTATGATTCGACATCTACCTAATATATGATTAATATTTTGCATCATAATCCCTTTTGTAACAATATTCAAATTGAACTAGAGGAATGGAGTGTGTCATCTTCGTCAATGTTCAATTTATATTTCTTGATACTGAGTAGACTTAAAATAAATTATCAATATCACATATTGATCCAATTGAGTATGGCCATGCATTTCTAAGTCTCACTTAATCAAAGGGCTCAAGGATATTTCTCTTTTATACAAGAGTAACAAAATCCCATCTACATCATTCACTTCCCTTTACATGATTCGTGACACATCCAATCAACGCCCTACTTGTCATCTTGATTAAAGGTGACATAGGATGACATCAAAGTGAGTAATTCCTCATGTAGGGAACCATAGTGACTTCAGGTTAAAGGACTATGTGCATTTACGATCATATGAGAATAACTAATGACACGTCTATCCATGCAGTATTCTCACAATAAGTCAATCCATTACATTGTTCACTAACAATGTACTCATATATTAACTTAATATCAAATATTCATGATTCATAATTGTCAATCACTATACATGCTAGTCTCGATGTATTATTACTATCCTTTTCATAATAATACTTAACTAGGGGTATTTTAGGAATAGCAAAGTTATTCCAAGGATAATTATTATATTTAAGTTATAATTTATGTAAAATAAAATAAAATAAAATATAATAATTATATTGCCAAAATGAAACGTAATACATTGTGTAATATTGCAATCATCTCTATGATTGATTCTTAGGACATACACTAACAAAAAGATTAGTGCCTAAACTGGAAATGGGTTAGATCGATGATGACTTTAAGAAGGAAGCACTCTATACAAGAGCTATGAATGCCATTATATGTACTATAGCACCTGGAAAATTAAAAAAAAAATTCAAAGTATGCCATAACTAAAGAAATGTGGGAGAAGCTTGAATTCACCTATAAAGGTATGAATTAAATGAAGAAAACTAGAATTACTATGCTCATACATGAATATAAAATGTTTAAGATGGAAGACAATGAAAAGATAGAGCTTATGTTTGAAAGGCTCTTAACCATTTTTAATGATCTTCATGCATTATCGGTAGTGAGTTGGTAATGAAAATATTAAGAACTCTTCTTAGAAAGTGACAACCTAAAGTAGATTCTATATAAGAATAAAACAATCTCTTTGCTCTTACTTATGATATATTAAAAGGAAAACTCTTAGCTTATCAAAGAACATATATGAAATATGATTAAGAAAAGAAAAAGAAACTAATAGCATTTAAAATATCCTTAAAAGAAAATGATAAAAAAAGAAGAAAAGGATGAAAGTGAAAAAGAAATAGCCTTGATAGCAAGGCTATTTTTAGAATATACAAAAGAAAATGAGGTTTCAAGTTAAGAGCTCCTCAAAGAAGAAATTAAAACAAAAGGAAATAAGTAACTAACCATTAACTTATTTTAAATGTAATAAAATAGGCTATAAAAAGAGTTATTGCCCAAAGGTTAAAAGGAAATATCAAAAGAGGCCTACAAAAAAGAAGTCAATGATGGCTATTTAGGAAAATGAAGAAGATTTATCTAAAAAAGAGCAAGAAAAGAGGATAAGCTAGAAGAGATTGCAAACTTTTACTTCATGGCCAAAGCTAGGATAATGAGATCAGTTGTCATGACTCGATTTTTAGGCACTATGATCGATATAGAGATGCCTAATTAATATTAGTATGTTAACCAATTGTTCTTACAAGCCTTTAAGATACTATTGACTTATCTACTTTCTTAACTATACTAAGAATATAAATAAGTATTTATAGAAAATAATACTAATTACATGTGAATAAGGAAGTTTAAAACATAATTTACATATACTAAGATATTTATACAAGAGTACATGATTTTTGAAAATATAACTTTATACATAAATACAATCAAAAGAAGTCTTAATTAGAACCATCTTGTTTCCATTGATTATCTTCCTTAGGGTTTGATTTAATAGATGAGGAAGACAATGGTAGCATATTAACCAAATTAGAACTACTAGATAAGCCTTTTAGTGAATAGGTTTTTTTTTTCCAACAAGATTGACTACAAAAGGATTAGATTTAGAATTTATTTTACTAAGATTTATAGTATAGTCTATAAGGCGACCTACTACAAACATTTGTAGTTTATAACAAAATATTATCTGGAAGGCACCACAAGGTGAAAGGAAGGTTTTGGTACAAGTGTCAGTCATCTTTGAGGGATTTATGCTTAGTATTTGTAAATAAAAATTCAATAGAAAGAGTGTGAGTATTGAAATATTTAGTGAATGATTACTCTTTTCCTTTTTTTTATAGAGTTTTCATATAAAAGATATGATATATATATATATATATATATATATATATATATATATATATATAATGTACAATAAATGATTAAAGCTTTAATGTGCTTATTATAACTCTTACATGTATTATTTGGTAATAAATTGGCCAATGTATCACTCTTAAAATTTGTTAAAGATAATGGTCATAGTTAGTACACAAGTTTCACCTTATATTTTTAGTTTAGCCTTATGCTCTGTCACCTTAAGCGCAAGGCCACTAACCTTATCCCTTCAACCCTTACCACGTCTTTTCTTCTCTATGAAGGATGTAAATCTCCCCTCCATAAATCATGTAAAGGATGAGTAATAATAAGATGCTAGATGTAGCATTAATTGCTTATTTCATTGGGTATGGTTAATATACCAACTATGGTATAAGAGTTTTAATAATTTCTCATATATTCAAATTCCATCATCACATATTTTTATATCCAAGGTTGATATAATCTTTCTATTCAGGATAATGAGAAATTTTAGTTCTCTTGAACAACTATTTATCATAACTCAATCATCATTAAATATAACAAAAATTTAAGTGCTTATAACTTTTTTAATAAGAAATATTAAACAATTAGCTTGCTGGATAGTATACCACAGTTCAGTGCCCTTAAGGCTCCTAAATTAATTCAAAAATTCATCAAAATTTTATTTAAAATTCCTAATATCAAACATCCATTTTTCTTCAATTTTCTCATTCTCAGATACTGTTCACTCAATACTAAAAGCATGCAATTCAAAATAGAGTAGCCCAAAAATATTTGCAATAACAACCCTTTTTAATAATCAAATCACTTTTAATTATCATAAAATTTTATGCAATATTTTAGCATGTTAAATGATGAAATACTTCAATTATTTCACAAAAATACCACATTGATACTATTCATATAGAACTTAAAACATAGAGTTGCCAAATTTGGATAGTTTTGGAGTCATTGTGATAAGGGAGCCTTCTTGACATCTAAATCAATTTCAATTGCTACTAAATTTTTATGTAACCTCACTAATATGTTAATAGTCAAAGAACATTAATTATTTTAGTTCTTTTTCAATCAAATTTTTGCATAAATAGCACCTAACTTTAGAGCATAGAGTCTAAAATTCTATTTTGAGTTCTTGCAACAAAAATTTATATAAATTTACATTTCATAACTCTAAAATTTTCTAAAAAATCTTAATTTTTTCCATACCCATCTTAAAAATATTTGCAACATTAATATACTAAAAATTAAAATTTTAGCTGTTTCTAACCTTTGATTCTAAGGAGTAATAAAAAACACAGTATTATCCACCTTTGACATTTTACTTTTAAACTCAACATAATTCTATTGTTATTTCTTAAGGGAGGACTTAATGAATCTTCTTCTACTAATCTTGGCACTAAAATGCCAATATCATATCATTATATTAATATTTATATAATAAAAAATGAAACTATACAGCATTGTAACTCAGTTTAACATCTATAATAGCATGTATCATTGTATTTTTCATCTTTCATGGGAAAACTCAAAGAACAAAGGATAGTTGCCACTCACCTCAAATTCTTGATTCTCTAACTTTTCAAAGATTTGTTAAAGCAACAAGAGAGTAATTTCACTAAAATAAACCAAGTTTTAAAAATTTTAAAGAGAAGATTTCTATAAAAACTTGAAGGAGATGAAGGAAAACCTAGGTTACCTTACAAAAATTGGATAAAATCACTTAGAGAGCTTTTTAGGAATTATTAGAGAATTGAAAACACTAGTAGAGACACCCTAAGAGCGGATGGTTTTAAGGCTAAAAATGGGCAGAAAATTTGTGCAAAAATGCCTTTAAAAGCTTTATATAAAGCCCTAGCCCAAAGCTTCCTTCATAAGCCACACTTTTTATTATTATTTTTTTGTAAAAGTTTGATAATAATTTTGGCACATGTTGCATGGTTCCTCAAGGCTAGAATCAAAATCCACTTAAATTTAACAAAATATAATGTTTAGAAAGAAGTACTAATTATTACCCTTAGTTTTTCATTTATCCACTAAATTGCCATTAGCTTCCTCCATAAACTTGGATTTTGCTTGGACCTTTTTTTTTTTATTCCTAAAATCAAAATTGGGCCTTAAAAATTGAACTCAATTAGCCTAAATGAACTAATTTGATTTATTTCAAACACTAGCCAAATTTCTAGATTTTTAAGCTACTTAGGCCTTTAATTTCTTAATAGGCCTTTATATAATTTTTTCAAATTTAGTGTTGCATTTTTAATTGTATTTTGACCCATAGTAATGCCTAATATAATTTTTACAAAAATTCTAACTAGACATGCCTTCAAACTATCTTTACAATTTACCTAAACTTCATCTAATTACCTTATTAGGTTTGTATTTGGAAAGTTCTTAATTAAAATTCTTTCTTAAACTTTCTTACTCTATTTAGAGTATTATTACATAATTAATGATGAAATCAAAACTCCTTTATCCTCTAATAAGCTAAATGAATCCTTTAAGAACTTGATGGAAGACTTCCATAAAGTTTTGACAAAATATTTTAAAATTGAAAAGGAAAAGCAAGTTTTGTTAAAAGAACTAGATTGTCTTAAAAATGAAAAACAAACCATGACCTTTTTGGAAGAAGAAGATCATGTTCTTGAGTCTTTGAGGAAAAAAAATAGAAGTCTTAGAAAATGAAAATTATTTATTGATAAAAGGAGTTAAATCTTTGAAAGAAGAAAAGAAAGCCTTTTGCTCTTTGGAAAAAGAAAATCAAGTTTTAACAAAAGAGTTAGAATCAATAAAAAAGAAAAAAAAATCTTAACAAACAATATTAAATATTTGAATAACAAGGTAAGATTAAAGCATTGATATTCTAATTTTAAAAAGGAAAATGTTTTTTTGAAAAGGAAAATTAATACTTCAACCAATTGTCAAAGGAAAGAATAACTTAGACAATCTTTTAGCTATTCAAAGGTATCCCTTGGAAAAAATGTATTAGGATATCTTCACGATTATTGTGAGAATTTTTACAAAAATCCGTTTATGAAAGCTACTTGTTCATCAAGTCCTAAAGTCGTATGTAATTATTATGGAATTCAAAGACATTTGGTATCCTTATATCTTAAAAAAGAATTAAATATGAGGATAAATTATTAATGATTACCAATAGAGCAAGATGTTGAAAAAAATAAGCAACTAACCCTTTAAGGACCAAAAAGGTTTCAACACCTAAGAAAATCAAATTCTATATTATAGGTATGTTTTAAAACCACAATCAAAAGGAATGATTGATTTCTTGATAGTGGTTAGTTAAGACATATGATCGAAGATTGAAGCAAATTCATTTCCCTTAAGCTTATCTATGGTGGGAATGTGACACTCAAAGATAACATATAATGCAAGATCATCAATATTGGTGAGATATGTATAGGTTTTACTTCCATTAATAATGTTAATTTGGTTAATAGTTTTAAGTATGATCTTCTAAGCATTAGCCAACTTTGCAATAGAGATTATAAAGTTATTTTTAAATCTTTTCATTTCTCTATTCAAGACAAAAAGGAAAACATGGTTTGATTTATTGGAAAAAGGGTTGACAACATTTATGTTTCAAATATGCAAGACTTCTTTTCAAATTCTTTAAAATGTCTTACATCCATAAATGATGAAAATTGGTTATTAGATAAAAGATTTAGCCATGTTAATATGTATCTTATTTCAAATCTTTCCAAAAAAGACCTTGTGATTGTTCTTCCAAAAATTATTTTTTAAAAAGATCACATATGTGACACATGCTAATAAGACCAACAAGTGAAACCATCTTTAACCTATAATTATGGTATTAACTTCTAAACCTTTAGAATTCTTACACATAAACTTGTTTAGTCCAACCAAAATGTAAAGCTTAAAAGGAAAAAGGCATAACTTAGATATGGTTGATGACTTCTTTAGATATACATAGATATAGCTTCTTGCATATAAAGATTTTATATTGTAATATTTGAGAAATTTTGTAAGAGAGTTCAAAATGAAAAAGTTATTTATATAGCAAATATTAGAAGTGACCATGATAGAGAATTTGAAAATCAAAGGTCTAAAAACTTTTTTGAAAATAATGATATTGGCCATAATTTCTCTTACTTAAGAACTCCCTAACAAAATGGGGTTGTGGAAAGAAAGAATAGGCCTTTATAAGATATGGCTAGAACCATGATTTGTGAAAATGATTTGCCACCATACTTTTAGGTCAATGTTATAAACACTTGGTATATTTCAGATGAATGCTTTATAAGACCTATTTAAAAAGAAGAAAAGGACTCCATATGAAATATGGATGGGTAATAAACCTAACATAGGTTATTTCCATGCTTTTAGATATAATTGTTTTATTTTAAATAATGAAAAAGATAGCCTTAAAAATTTTGCTTAAGAAAGGATGAAGAAATTTTTGTTAAATACTTTACTATATGTAAAGCTTATAGAGTATACGATAAAAGAATCTTCACTATAAAAGAATCTATACATATTGTATTTGATGAACCTAATGACTTTTCTTTAAGAAAGCAACTAGATGATCATGATCAAATGATCTTAAATAAGCAAAGATGAAAAAAGTGAGTAAAACCAAAAATATTGCTCAAATCAATGCTTAAAATAGAAGATCAAGGAAATTGATCTTTCAAATATAATGAAGAAAATGAGCCAACTCCCTTGAGACAAGCTAAAAAATATCATTAATCACCTCATGAGAGTAGTAAGAAATAACTTAGAATCACCTTAACTATCTAAATGGTTTTATTATTAGTGATCTATCTTAAGGCATCAAAACTAGATCTTTTTTTAAAGATAAAACCTATCTAGTCTTGTTGTCCTATATAGAGCCTAAAAATATGCAAGGTGCTTTTAATGATGAATATTAGGTTAAAGCTATGAAAGGGAAACTGAATTAATTTGAAAATAATGGGGTATGAAAGCTTGTACTTCAACCATCCAACAAATAGGTATTTCATAGCAAATTAGATGAATCCAATGAAGTGGTAGGAAACAAGATAAGGTTAATAGCACAAAGGTATAATTAACAAAAAGATATTGAATATAAGGAAACTTAAATTTCTGTTTCTAGATTAGAATTTATTATAATGTTACTTTCTTTTGCATGCTCAAGAATTTCAAATTTACCAAATAAATATGAAAAGTGCTTTTCTAAATGGCTTTTTAAATGAGGAAGTTTATGTGAAACAACCTCTTAGTTTTAAAGATAAAAAAAGCCAAATCATGTTTTCAAAACTTACAAAGCCTTGTATGGTTTAAAGCAAGCACTAAAGGATTGGTATGAAAGCCTAAGTAAGTTTCTTATTGATAATGGTTTTACTAAAGGAAAAATAAGTATAACTTTTTTTATTAAAACTATTAAGCATGATATTCTTATTGTTAAAATTTATGTAGATGATATCATTTTTGAATCTATTAATGAACTTCTATGCAAGGAATTCTCTATCTCATGAAAAGAGAATTTAAAATTAGCATGATAAGAGTACTCACATTCTTTCTTGGGCTACAAGTCAAACAATCAAAATAAGGAATATTCGTAAATCAAGCTAAATACACAAATAAGCTCTTAAAGAAGTTTGGAATGCAAAATGCCAAAGCAATTGGGATTTCTATGAATCCATCCATAAAATTGGACAATGATGAAAATGTTAAGCCAATTGATGAAAAGTTGTATCAAGGTATAATTAGCTCATGACTTTATTTAACCACAAGTTAACTGGATATCATGTTTACTGTATGCCTATGTGTTATATATCAGTCAAGTCCTAAAGGATTTCACTTATCTTTTGTGAAAAGAATTTGTTAATACTTATTAAGAATAAAGAATTATAGCCTTTGGTATCTTAAAAATAGTTTTATTAACCTAATAGGATATTCATATGTTGACTTTGTAGGATGCAAGTTAGGTAGAAAAAGTACAAGTGGAACATGTTAGTTCTTGGGATAAAGACTTATTTTATTACATAACAAAAAGTAAGTTTCAATTGCTTTTTCAATTGTTAAAGTTGAATACATGGCAATTAGAAGTTGTTGTACCCAAATGTTATGGATAAAAAGGCAACTTGAAGATTATAGTTTGAATATCAATCCTATTCCTATATTTTATGATAATACAAGTGCTATTAATTGAATGAAAAATCTTATTAACACTTTAAAACAAACCACAATGAGATTAAACATCACTTTATTGAAGATCATGTGCAAAAAGGAGATATTATGCTTAAGTTTATAAATATAGAAAATTAAATGGCATATATCTTTATAAAACTCCTACATAAAGGTAAATTTTTCTTTCCTAGAAAGGATCTTGGTATGACTTTGATTGATTTTATTTTATTTTTATGTGTAATAAATGTCTATTTATGTGTTTATTTGGCAAGGTGTGCATTATGGATAGAATTAGGATTAGAATTTTAAGACAATATTAAGGGCAAATAAAAGAGCAAGATGTGTGCTTCGTTGAATCATTCACTAGAAGGCTTGCTCAAATTTGAAATTAGGTATCATTTCTTTGCCCTAAAAACATATTTTCATGCCAACCTTCAATCATTTTGAACTTCAATTTCCTATTCATTGCTTCTATATAATTTCTAGGAAATACTTTATTTAATTTCCATTAATTTAGAGTCAAAAGGCTTAAACTTAATTAAAAATTAGCTTATCTTTTTTAATTTCATAGGTTAGAATTATCTCTACAACTAGTTTTAGCCTTATAACTTGTTCTTTCTTCCTAAAATCCCTTTAAAATCCTTCACATTATTGTTCACCCTTTCACAAAATAGGATAATCACTATTTTCACCTAATTTTTTTGATAGAATCAAAACCTAAAACCCAATTTTGTGTTTTCTTTCACTTAACTTTTTTGTTTTTTGATTCAAACCATCATAATTCCTTAATATCTCCATAATTTTGCTCTTTATCTCTTTCCTAAACACCTCTTGCCCTTATTGAACACTTTCCATGCAAAATAAAATTTTCCTTCATTTTTTTAATCAAAATAACAACATTTTGCCTTGTTTTTCACTTTTGACTTAAAGCTTTAACCTTTATCCATTTTTTAACAATAGTGCATTATCTAAATTTTAATGACCACAATTTCAAGGATGTGTCTGCAAAAGAAAGATTCAATCTATTAAAAAATAAAAAATGCATTCAATTTCGTAAGGTAGATTAATAGTCCATGGATAATGGCAAAATTGAAAGATTTCAATAGATAAAGGAAATAGGTTAGGAAGTAATTTTAGCCATGAAAAAATGACTTATGAAAGGAATAGAATATCAAGCTTTTCTATGTAAATCTTGATACTAAGAAAAAGTATGAGGTGTTGACCCTCTTCATTAATGGTAGAAAAGAGTAGATTGATGTTACATTGATAATCTAGATCATCAGGATTCCAAATAAGGGCAAAAACATTAATCCAAGTAGAATCAGAAAGGATGATGGAGGATACAACTCTAAGAGGTAGTCCAAAAAAATTGAAGATAACACTAATACTTTAATTCTAAAGGCAAACAAATTAGGGAGAAATCATAAGGCTTTTCATGACTACATTAAATAGAAATTATACTTTAAAAGTTATTCTCTAAGTAATATAATTAATTTTGAAGCTTTCTTACTTTGGGCAATAGAAACTAAGTTTAAACTAAATTTTAGATATCTTATAACAAAACATATCATTGTCATGAAAAATAGAATGGATGGCTTTTTAGGTTATGGCATGTTTATCACTAAGATATTCAAGTATTTTAATTATGAATTGTCTAGAGAAAAGTGAAAAGAAGTGGTAAGTGGAAATATCATGAATGAAGGGTGGTTGAACAACTTGACATATAGTAAGCTGAAGGAGTTGCCTACTCATATGAAAAGAAAGATTATAAAACTAGAAAATTATTTAGCAAAGGTTTAAGGAATGAGAAGAAAGGGTGTTATGAAGAAGTTTTTGCAAAGAATAATAAAAGATAGAAAATAAATCAAGAAAAGAGAAATCTAACTTAGAAAAACATAATGAGCAATATGTTACTTAAAATGTTAGAGGAATTAAGATAGATGAAACAAGAAGAAAGAGAGCCAAGGAAAAGATAGAAGAAGTTGAAAACAACAAGAAAAGAAAGGGTTAATGCAAGATGCAAAAAACTACTTGAGAAAGAGAAACTAAAGAAATGAAAGAAATTTTTAAGATTTTAAAAAAGATGAAAATAATGGGAAGTAGTAAAACTTCATGGAAAAAGTAACTTAAAGAAAGAAAGAGATCAAATAGAGTGCTTGCATCTAGTTTCAATCCCAATTACTATGAAATTAAGAGAAGAAAGAAAAGATTATTAATGTTTTATTTGATAAAAAGTTCTTATTTGAAGAAGAAGAAGATAAGATTGATAAAAATTTGAGGTGGAAAGGCTAAAAAAATAAAATAACTAATGAACTCAAACTTGCTAAGAAAGAAAGCATTGACATATTATTGGTTTAGAGGATCATTGAGGAAGAAATAGTGAAGGAAAGATAAAAAAGAATTATATAAGTCTTGAAAAAACAAAAAGAGGAGGTGAAGTAAAAGAGAGAAAGTGAAAAAGATGAAATAAGAAAGCTAACTAATGTTAACATACATCCAAATGAAGAAGAAATGAATAATGAAAAGGTGATATTGGAAGAACCAAAGGAAATAAAGTTTGAAAAGAAAAAAAATAGAAGAAAAGTAATGAGTATGAAGGGGAATAGAGCAAGAAAACATGGAATTTGAGGTTCATATACAATGGAATAAGGATGTATTAGTACAAATGAAAACTGATCTAAAGGAGATCCAAACTAGAAACTTTGAGATATATATAGATTCCTTAATTCCTAAATTAGAAGGAAGCACTAGTCTAAACACAAGTGATTCAACTTTCATATCTACTTGAGCATCTCTATTACACTTGTTGGGTGGAGAGAGATCAAAACCATTTGAATGACCTAACATTGTGGACTAATTTACTTGAAACATATTATAGACAAATAGGAAAACTTACAATGCTAATTCAGTGTAGATTGTGTCCTACCTTGACTGAGTTCTTCAATGTCTTAGTTAATGAACCTAGCCTATGCAATATATTAGTTGAAACATTGCCAACCAATTCCAATCATCCTATTTTGCCATTGCCATAAAATACTACACTTGAACACCTAATTCTAGAAACTTAACCATATCATTTTCCAAAGTTTCAAAAATCACTTATTTATGCCTTTCATGACAACTCTCTTAAATTTAATAACGATTGAATTTGAAAAACATTTTTAAAATCTTACTACTCAATCTTTTAACATTATAAAAGCAAGACCTTGTGGCAATAAGAAAAATAATGCTATGAGAATTGATCCCTAGGAAGAAGATATGAGAAGGCCATTAGATAGGGTGCATCATAGTTTTGAGGAACTAAAGTAGCAAATGAATATAATGATGCAACCACTATTGAACCAAAGAAAACCCTTTGCTCAACCTAAACCTTGAAAAGAAGAAAAAGAAAGTAGCTCAATTTTTTGAAATTACCTTTAGGTGGCATTTGGTTCATGGAATGTTTTTAACATTCCTAGAAATATTTTAAGGGAATATCAAATTCCCATGTTTGATTCAAAGTTTGAAAAAAAATGCCCAGGAATATCACATTCCTAGGAATCTTTTTAACCTAATATTCCATCAAAATATTCCCATAGGGAGAGGTGGGTATCTTAGATTCCTATGTAATGGGAATGTGATATTAAAATATTCCTAAAAAAATTTATACTGAACAAAACATAGGAATGTTACATTCCTATTAATTAAATTCTCAGGAATCAAATTCTTGGAAATGCACACTTTCTTGGAAATGTAAGATCTCGTGAACCAAACGCTTCCTTAACATTACATATATGCATTTACTATTTAATAAGATTGTTAAAAAGGTTAAGTGCATATGTGGTTACCTTTTTTGGCATTTAGTTTTAGTAAATTGATACTTAAACTATATGGCAAACTTTATATTATAATATTCCTTTCTATCTTATTGATGTTTTAATTGATGGTGCTTTGGTTTATTTTCTTTCTGTTATTAACTTATGTCTCAAATAATTTACATGTATACTATCTTTCTTAAGTGTGATGATGTATTAAAAGTCACTACATTTAAGATATCTAGTATTGTCTCTTACTGTTGGATTTATTTTTGGCTATTCTGTTTACTTTTTGGTTTATTCCAAACAAAAACTCACTTTTCTTTCTACCTTCCTTCAAAGATTCTATATAAACACATGTTTTCTTAATTGTTTTCTCACACTTTTTAACAGTCTTTCCTTTTCTAATTTTAATTTATACTTCTTTCTTGATATTTGTCATAGGATCTCTCTTTTTTTTAACTATTTGTTTGTTCCTAATGTTTTCATATTGATTTTTTTAACTCTTAATTTCACTAGGTTTTAAGGACTAATTCAAAGTATTTTAATGTTTTCTCTTTCTTTTTTTTATTTTCATCTCCATTAGTAAAAATTTGCACTAATATTTTTGCTTTTTGCTTTTTGTAAATTAATTTCTACTGATTTACTAAACTTTTTTGTGATTTATTGGTTTTCTAGTTTATTTTTTAACATGTTTCTATCTTTTTCTTGTTTTTGCTTTGATATTTTATTTTTAAATTGCTTTTTTTTGTTTTTACTCCAATATATCATTGTTTTTATTAGTTTTCAATGTAATTTTTTTTAAACTATTTATTGCTTTGAAGGTTTGCTTTGATACCTCTTTATTTTTACTAATTTTAATTCTAGTTGAATATTTCTCTAATGGCTGCTCTGATATTTTTACTTCTGAATTTAGTGCTTCCCTTATCTTAGTTGCTTATTAGATTTAATAATGTT
The DNA here is from genome assembly GCA_020226215.1 of Sindora glabra. Classification (NCBI taxonomy): domain Eukaryota; kingdom Viridiplantae; phylum Streptophyta; class Magnoliopsida; order Fabales; family Fabaceae; genus Sindora; species Sindora glabra. The sequence continues at coordinate 74,626,405 of CM035226.1, read as the reverse complement.
AAAAGGGTGAGTAAGGAATTGCAAATTTTTTTAGCATAAATTCAAGGGAAGTTACATATTTTAATGGGAGCATGACATTATGTTGATTTGCCTAACATTGTGATATAATGCCTTTATATTATCACCAAATACTTATGCTCATAATATCTTAAATTATGTTGCTCTAGGACCTTGATTATTCAAAGGCTTTGATGACTTATTTAATATAAAAACTTTACAAAGTATGTTATCATCTAAAAGAAAGAAAATGACGAACCAAATAGGAAATTAAAATTTCATTTGAGCTTACTATTTCCAAATGGTTTTATATGAAATTATAAATTGGATTATTACTTTTATGATCATCTTTTATGTAATCTAACTTATTTAGGCTTGTATGATTTATTTAATAAATTGGTTAGCCCATAAAAGAGCAATGAATCATTACTTTGTCCTTGAAATAGCATTAGGCTATGACTCAGTGTCTGAAGCCCAAGAATGTTTCTAAAATATATTTCTTAAATAATTAACTTCTTTTCATTTAATTTATTTTGAAAATAACAAATTTAGAGACAAAGAAAGCCTATAATACTTATCTAGTTTTGCATTAAATAGATTTTGTCATAAATTAGTGATTCCATTGAACATTATCATGTTTAATTATATTAATCCAAAAATTAAGTCAAAAAGGTAGTTAAAAGGTAAAGGACATTTTATTATTATATTCAAAAGCAATATATGCTAAAATGCTATATATTATTTAAATGTGTTTGCTTGGAGAAAAGGCAATTTAAATGTTATCTTTAGTTCAAAATTTGAATTTGAATTGCCACATTACTATTCAAATTTCCATTCTTTAGCAAAATGCAAAAATTTGGCTAGCGTGCAAAAAAGCAAAGAGCTTACTTTTTTGTGAAAATGACTAGGTGATGTGCAAGATTTTGTTTATATCATTTCTTCATATTTTATTATTCTTTATGTATTCCATATGCTTAATTTTATAGAATTAGATTTGTCATGTGATTGGGTGATAGTTTTCTAATTTTTTGAAATTATTCAATTAATGTTGGATTTTTACACTATTTCATATTTTTTTCACTATAACTTGGCTTTCAAATATTGGATTTGGGTGATCTTTATATTGTTGAAAAAGTTAAAGGAAGCTCTATAACTTTTATATTTTGGCCACAGCCCAATTTAGACATTTGCAAGGTCAAAATTAGCCATGAAGTTAATACTTGTTTTCTATTCAAGCTAAATTAGTTTTAGTTTTTTAGCCATATTTAGAGCTTAAGAGGTTCAATCAAGGTGAAATTAACACCCAAGGTTTCCCAAGCCTAGCCTAACAATTTAAGGGTCCTACATTGGCTAGAAATCAAACCTGGAATTTTACTACAATAACTCTTGTAATGTATTATTTTTTAAATTAAGTTCTAGGCTTTTAAAATTAATAAGGCCCAATTTTTTGTAATCTAAGAAAGAAAATTATCTTAGCCTATTAGGTTTAGTACTAGAGGAGAAATAAGATATAGGGGTTTGTGCTTTCAAAGGTAAGAACATAATTCTACACAACTCTGGATAGCTTTCTTCCTTTCTTTAAGTTTCTTCTCTTTTAGCCATGAAAAGCTAATTTTTTAATTGATTTAAGGAATTTAAAGCTCATTTCTATTAGGATTTTGAGATCCTAAGTTGTAATATTAACTTTTACTAATTGATTTTTCTCTTTCTCTAATGCTTTCATTTGATTTTTTAAAATTGCATGAATTGGATTTTGATTTAATATAATTTGTGTTTGTTTATGTGATTTATGGTATATCACTGCCTAATTCTCGAGTACTGTGACTAATGTAAAGACACTTGATTAGTATTGGTATGCTAACCAACTATCCTTACAAGTCTTTAAGACATTACTAACTTATCTACTTTCTTAACTCTACTAGGAATATAAGTAAGCATTTATAGAAAATAATATTGATTGCACGTATATAGGGAAGATCAAAACATAATATACATATACCAAAATATTTATACAAGAGCATATAATTTTTTAGAAGAACTCTTAATTAGAACCATCTTGTTCCATTCATTGTCTTCATCAGAGTCTAATTTAATAGATGAGGAAGAACAAAATGACATATTAATTGAACTAGAACTACTAGATATGCCTTCCAATAGAAGGGGTTATTGAACAAGATTGACTACAAAAGGATTAGATTCAAAATTTATTTTTCTAAACTTTGTAGTGTAATCTACACGGGAACCCACCACAACCACTTGTAGTTTATAATAAAATATTATTTAAAAAGTACCCTAAGGTAAAAGGAAAGTTCTTGTATCAGTATCAGTCATCTTTAAGGGATCCATTCTTAGTATTTTTAAATAAAAAGTTTAATAGAAAAAGCATGGGTATTAAAATACTTAGTGAATAACTACTCTTCATCTTTTTCTAGATAGTTTTTTCCATAAAAGATCATATATAGAAATAATAGTATACAATAAATGATTAAACCTCTAATATGCTTATTGTGACTCTTCCATTTAGTATTTGGTAATAAATGGGCCAATTTGTCACTCTTGAAATTTGTTAAAGAGAATGGTTATAAGTGGTACATAAGTTTTATCTTATATCTCCATTCTAACCTTATCCTCTTTCATTGTAGGCACAAGGCTACCAAACTTATCCTTCCAACCTTTATCATGCCTTTCCTTCTTTGTGAAGGATGTAAATCTCCCCCTTTAGAAGTCATGTATAAGATGAGTAGTAATAAAATGCTAACTGTAGCATCAATTACACATTTCATTGGATATGGTCAATATACCAACTATGTCATAAGAGTTTTATTAATAAATTTTCCATTCTCATATATTTAAATTCCACCATCACATATCTTTATATCCAAGATTGATATAAAACATTTTCATTCAAGGTAATAAAAACTTTTAGCTATCTTTAACAATTATCTATCATAGCTTAATCATGATCAAATATATAAAAAATTTTAAGTGTTTGTAACATTTTTTAATAATAAATATTAAATAATTAGCTTGCTGGATAGTATGCCATGATTTGGTGCTCTTGGAGCTCCCAAATTAATTCAAAAATTTACCAAAATTTTATCCAACATTCCTAACACATCACCACACATCAAACATCTATTTTCCTTCAATTTTTTCATTCTTAGGTACCATTAATGTAATGTCCCGAATTTTTAATTCTATCATTTGAATTTCTAAATTCTGAGGCTGTAGAAACGAAGAGCATGATTGAATTAGCTTGGTGGGTGAATATTAAGTTGAAAGGAATTAAGTGTAAAGGTAAACGAAATTCTGAAGGAAAAAGGATAGTAGGGAAAAGAATTTATTTTCATAAGCAGTATAGATGATCAGAGGAGGTTAGAAAACCCTAAAAAGAAAAGTTGTCTGAGTCTGACAGTGTAAGGAATTTTAAACAGACAGAAATCCTATGGACTAAATTACAAAAGTGCAAAATCAGGTGTGGTTAAAGTGGAGATAACCAAGATTTTGGGGTGTAATATGTGATTTTATTTAGTGTGGCCAATAGACACATGACAAGTGTCCTTGTTAGAATAAAATGGACAAGCGTCCTTATTTGAAGAAATGGCAAGAATAGCCTTACTATTGGTGAAAAAAGACTAAATTACCCTTGGGAATTTCAAAAATGGCAAGAATACCCTTGAAGCTTCATGAAAAGTCTTCTTCCTTCTCCTTTCTTCTCAAAAGCTGTGGAATACTCCATTAAAGCACCAAAAACGTGCAGGAGAGAGAAGGAAGAGAGAGAAAGTTTCTTTTAGCTGTTTCACCTAAAAATAGTGAGATTTAGGCTTGGGGGTAGAAGGGAAAGTTGCTCTTCTCATCAAGCTCTATCCATTGGTGTGTTTAGATTGAAGAAAAGCTCAAGTTTGATCAAGTTTGGTGAGCTCTAAGTGAGGATTTTCAAGTTGCAGCAAGAGGTAAAATTGTTCTCCTCTAAAAGCTCTTTATTGTGCTCTTTTTTATTTTCTTGAGATTTTGATATTGGTGTGGTCAAAGGTGATTGACCATGGAGTTTTGGATGATTCAAACATGTTTAATGGTATTTTGGATGTTGTTATGTTGATCTATGGCTTTGGTTTGGTGTAAAAATAGCAAGAAACCATGATGTACACAGTTTTGGGTTTTAGAGGCATAATGGTGCATGTGTGGTATTGGCATGATTTGTTTGGAATTTAGTTAAATTGATAAAATTAGGATGATTCTTATAAGTTATGAAGCCTATGGAAGATGAAATTTTGAGTTATGAAAGTGTGTATGAAACTTCCCTTTTGAGAAGCCAAGGGGAGAAGGAGGTTTAGCCACGTAAATTGTGTTTTTGGAAGATCAGTAATGTACACGGGGTAGAACATGGCCCATGTTGTACCCTGTGTTCTTCTACGAAGGCAGATCAGTAATGTACATGGGGTAGAACACGGCCCATGTTGTACCCCATGTTCTGAACACGGGGTAGAACACGGCCCATGTTCACCCCCGTGTTCTTTGTTAAGTGAACATTTTGGCTTTAATTCTTCATGTTTTGCATGGTTTTACTTCCGGATCCTTTTCTAATGTTCATATGTGTCATTTCAAGGCCTGAAAACAAGATATAGAGCATCTAAGTATGCATTTATTTAAGTGGAGGAAGTAAAGAATACATGAGGTTTAAGGAAAATGATGATGTTCTAATAAGAACTACGATGTGTATTTATGTAGACTAAGGAGTGACAAGCTGAAAGGTAAAGGGAATTGTAAAGAAGTTTTTAAGTGAGGGCGAAAGAAACATCACTATTGGAAGCTTATAAAAGGTAGCTAGCTTTATCTTTAAGCTTTGTTTCCTATTTACATGACTTTTTGTATATTTTGCCATTGTATGGAATGTGTATGAAATAGCTATGTGCGCAACCGGGAAGACAGTGAAATACTGTATATGAGGCCTATGGCCTTTAGAGTACCTCGGGAAGACAGTGAAATTGCTGTATATGAGGCCTAGGTACGATTATCTGTGATGGCTATCTAGATATCTATATAAGTCCTTGAATGGGCTTGATGATTGCTATGTGTGATGCACATTTCTTACAATGGTATGGAATGAGATGATAAATGATTAATTGATTTTGAAATGTATGTTTTATTTGCTTAAGGATCTGGAATGGCTCAATATATTTTTACAGTGATGGCTAGCTACTGAGAAACTCTGTTTCTTATGTTTTCTGTGTTATACTAACCATTCTAGGTGATGCTTCTAGAAACCTTCTTGACAAAGGAGAATAGAGATTTGAAGTTGTATTATAAATGATTATGTGGTTGGTGATATTGTAAGTAATAGATGTATGTTTTGTAAGTTGAACTTTTTGTATAATTACATGACCCTTGCCTATGTTGTATGAGATACAGAAATTTGTGGTATTGTGAGCTAGTTCAGAGTAGAAGGCAAATTAGTATGCAATAATTATCTATTTAATGAGGATTAAGGTGTTAATAAGTAAGGGAGTTTACAATTAACTTAGTACCAAAAGCATGAAATTCAAAACAAGACAACATAACAATATTTGCCATAAAAGCCCTATATCGATACTCAAATCACTTTTAATTATCACCAAATTTTTACACAACATCCTAACATGTTAAACAATGAAATATTTTAATTATTTCACAAAAATACCAGATTGGCATTATTCATATAGAACCAAAAACATGGAGTTTCCAAATCTAGGCAATTTTGGAGTTATTATGAAAAAGAAGTCTTCTTGACATTTAAATCAATTTCAATTGCTACCCAATTTTTATATAAGCTTACTAACATATTAATAATCAAAGAACATTAATTATTTTAATTTTTATCAATCAACTTCTTTCACAAATAGTACCAAACTTTAGAAGAAAAAATCTAGAATTCTATTTTGAGTTCTTGTAACTAATGTTTATATAAATTCACTTTTCATAATCCTAAAATTATTTGCAAATTCTCAATTCTTTCCATAATTATTTTAACACTATTTGTAATATTAATATACCAACAATTGAAATTTTAGCAATTTCTAACCCTTAATTCCAAATAGTAACAGAAAATATAACATTATCCACTTTTGACAATTTTACTTTTAAATTTAACATAATTCTATTGTTATCTTTTAAAGGAAGACTTAGTGAATCTTCTACCAATCTTGGAACTAAAATACCAACATCATATTATTATATTGAAATTTATATAATACCAAAACCAAACCATATAACATCATAACTTAATTTAACATTTATAATAACATCTATTATCACATTTTTCATCCTTCATGGAAAAACTCAAAGGAACAGGAAATAGTTGCCATTCATCTCAAGTTCTTGATTTTTTAACTTTTTAAAGGCTTCTTAAAATAAAAAAAGAGCAACTTCACTAAAATAAACTAAGTTTCAGAAATTTTGAAAAGAACATTTCAATAAAAACTTGAAGGAGATGAAGGAAAACCAAGGTTACCTTGCAAGAATTGGATGAAAACACTTGGAGAGCTTCTTGGGAATTATTGTAGAATTAAAAACCCTAGTAGAGACACCTGCAAAGTGCATGTTTTTAAGGTTGAAGATGGGCAGAGAATGTGTGCAAAAATAGCCCTAAAAGCCTTATACAAAGCCCTAACCTAAAGCTTCCTCTATAAGCCACCTTTTTATTATTTTTTCGTAAAACTTTAATGGTAGTTTTAGCACATGCTATATGATTTCTTAATATTGGAATCAGAAGATAATTTTCTTAAATCCACTTAAATTTAGCCAAATATAATGTTTAAAAAGAAGCATTAACAATTACCCCAAGTCTTCCACTTTTTCACTAAATTGCCATTGGTGTCCTTTACAAGCTTGGGTTTTGTTTGGACCTTATCTTTTCTAATCTCTAAAATTTGATTTAGGCCTAAAAATATTGAACCAAATTAGGCCAAATGAACCAAGTTGATTTATTTCAAATTTGGACCTAATTTTAGGCTTTGAGTTATTTAGGCCCCTAATTTCCTATTAGGCTTTTATATAATTTCCTAAACTTTGTGTTAGGTTTATAATCAAATTTTAACCCATACTAAAGCCTAATATAATTTCTAAAAAAATTCTAGCTAGACATATCTCTAAACTATCTTTATAGTTTACCTAAACTTCACTTGATGACCTTACTGGGTTTTTATTTAGAAGGTTTTTAGTTAAAATTCCTTCTTGAACTTTATTGCTCTATTTAGGGTATTACACTATTATCTAGTTTTGTATTAAATGTTCATTAATTAATCATCATTCTTCTTGTGAAAATAAAGGGTTAAATGATTACATTAGAGGTTTCTAATTGAATCCTTTAATTCAACTAAATTCTATTTTCTAATCGATTCAAGTCTAGTTATGGATTATAACAATTGCATAATTCCACTAATTTAATTTGATCAAATCCTAGACTATTATTTATTGTAGAATTTGTGAATTTGTAGGGGTCCAAATAATTTTAAGTTGAAAAATCAATTATACTTATCAAACATGTTGTGATTTATGATTAATCCACTACAGAGTTCTTATTTCCTTAAATTAATTTTATTTCTGTATTAATTTTCTATGTTACCCCTGCGTTTTTTTAATGGTGCATTATATTTTATTTTAACTTAAACCCCCCAAATTACTTCTATTTACATTCCTACATCTTATTTTGATATGTTTCTTGCATATTGCATTTTTAATTTTAACTTATATTTGCATTTATCTCTTTTATTTTTAATGCATAAAAGGCTTAAATAATTTTGTAATCATAGTTAGTAAACCATTGTGATAGAATGTGTTAAGTGGATTACTAAGAATTTGACCTAATTTATTATCTTATACTATAAAATTTTTATCAAAATAATAATTTCTAATTTTGATCGGGTTTGATAGCCATCATTAGGATATAGAAGATCTAAAACTAAGGTATCTAGTGCACTTTTTGTGTAGCAAGTATTCTTAGAGAACAAGTCTAAGACTTCTAGAAATAGTTTCATACTTCAAAAGATGAAGGCTTAATGGTCATATTATTGCATATCTTATAGAGAAGCCTCTCAATGTTCATCTTCCTCTAACTTTTCTCTAGAAATTCTTGAACTTGAACTTGCATATCCACTTCAAGAAAGTTTTATATGATTAATGTAAAATCTCTTAAAGAGATTGTGAGAAAACTTTTCTTGACCATCATGAAATCCTAATGGAGATTAGTCAAATCTTATAAATCTAGGTGCAACCAAAATCCTAGTGTTAATGCTTGAAATCCTAAGGTCAACTGGGTAGATATTGTAAAACTAAGTGTAAATTGAAATCCTAGTGGAGATTATGATGAATATTGTAAAGCTAGATGTTGTAACTTGTTAAAAAAATAGTGGATACTTCAAGTGAAACTTGATAAATTGAAAATAGTGGAGCAAACCCTAAAAACATTTCTTTTAGACCATTGAACTACTATAAAAATTTCTGGTGTTATCTCTTACTTTCTATATTTTTAATTTCCTTGTATTTTGCATTCAATTGCTTATTAATGTTTCTTTGTGTTATCGTGCTTATATGCTTCAGGTTTGCAAGATCTTTTAATCTGACAAAGTTGTTAAATATCATACTTGCTATTTCATAAAGCTTTCATAATTTAATATTAGTAAAATTTCATTTATTGCTTTATATTATTTTCAAAGCTCACAAGTGCTCAACTTGCTCTTTCAAAGCTTTTATGCTTTAATTTATTATCTTGCTACACTTGATAATATTATGTAAAACTACATCTAGATAGCACGATTATTTGCTTAGATTTGATTTCAACTTCGTATTTGTTGTTTTAATATTGTAAAAGTGTTTTCCATATTTTTTAAATAACATATTCATTATATTTGAAAGGAGTTTTGAAGAAATCATCAAAATCATTTTTTCCAAGCAAATTGTTTTAAAAGCTAATTCATCCCTCTCTTGGTCTATTTTACTCTATCATGTATGAATTCCTTAATATCAACTAAGCTCATTGTAACTAATATCTATACATTCATGCCTTTACCGAGGAATAGGAATGGTTTTTTTAATGGATGGCCTATATAGCAAGGAAATTGGAATAAACCCACATTAGATTTGGTTATTTATTTAATTATTTCTTTTCTTCATTCCACACTAACCTAATTCATAAGATAGGATCTTTTTTTCATAGCAATCAAATGCATTATATCACCCCTTACATTGTTTAAGAATATTGAAGATAGCTTCATAGACTATCAACATTATAGCCATTTAATGAAGATAGTCTCACTTGGGCTTTTAACATTATCCCATCATCTTTTAGTGAAGAAAACCCCATATGGGCTTTTGACACTGTTTAATTGCCCTTTGGCAAAGATAACCTTACATAGGTTTTTAACAACATTTCATTACTTTTTTATGAGGGCCTTATGTGGGTTTCTGACAGCATCTCATTATCTGATGGTTCATTACACTATTACACCACCTTCATTACATTCCCCCTTTCATGTTAGACATCAAACATGTTCAATACAATATCATTTATGAAGTATATGTTAAGCATATCTCATTTCAAACATCGTTCCATTACTTATACATTAACATCTAAGTACTTAAACATACATAACACAATATTACATTGCCACAACATTACTATACCTTCTTACATGACCTCACATCATGCATTTCATCCTTATTTATAACCCAATAGCTAATCATTAAAATACTAAAACATACTTTGATTCCTTATATATCATGATACCATAAGTTAAACTAGATGTATTCACTATATTCCCAATTACAAGAGCCTTATGAGTAACTCTTAAGGGTCATACTTGACTATAGTGATATGAAGAGCATTCTAATGTAAATAATCAACTATCAACATTCAAAGAGCACATTGTAACTCCCTTACTTATTAACACCTTATTCCTCAATTACTAGATGATTATTACGCACTCATTCGCCATCTACCTCAAGCTAATACGGAAAATCTCAAAATTCTATACTTTATACACATGAGCAAAAGTCATATAATTATACAAAAGTTCAATTTACAAAATATACATCCGTTACATACAATATCACCAACTATATAAACGTTTACAACTTCAAAAATATCATTGTCCTCTATCATGAGAGTCTTTGGAAGCATCACCTGGAATGGTTAATAACAATACAGAAAACATAAGAAACAAAGTTTCCCAGTAGCTAGCATTGCCATAAAAACATTTCAAGCCATTCCAGATCCTTAAGCAAATAAAACATACGTATCGAAATCAATTAATCGATTATCATCATATTCAATGTCATACCATTGTAGGAAATATGCATTTCACACAGCAATCATCAAGTCCATTCAAGGATTTATCTCAATATCTAGATGGCCATCACAAATAATCATACCTAGGCCTCACACAGCATCACGCTGTCTTCCCGGGGTTCCCGAGCCAAAGGCCTAACACAGTATCACACTGTCTTCCCGGGGTTCCCGAGCCAAAGGTACCACACACAACAAATGCACTATTATCCCCGAGGATCCCGAGCCATAGGCCAAACACAGTATTCTACTGTCTTCTCGGGTTGTGCCACAACAATTCCATACACATTCCATACAATGGCTTCATAGAATTATTCTAACTTCATCATTTTAGCCAATTTCCCAACATACCATGCCAACTCTACACATGCATCATTATACCCCTAAAACCCAAATGTGTTCATCATGTTTCTTGCTTTTTTCACACCAGACCAAAGCCATAGCTTAACATAACAACATCTAAAACACCATTAAACATATTCAAATCATCCTAAACTCCATGTTCAATCACCCTTAACCACACCAACCTCAAGATTTCAAGAAACTAAGAAGAGTACATTAAAGAGCTCTTAGAGGAGAACATTTTTACCTCTTAGTGCAACTTGAAAATCCTCACTTGGAGCTCCCCAAACTTAATCAAACTTGGGCTTTTCTTCAATCTAAAGACACCAATAGATAGAGCTTGATGAAAGGAGCAATTTTCCCTTCTACACCTTAGCTTGAATCTTGGTATTTTTGGGTGAAAAACTCAAAAGAAACTTTCTCTCTCTTTCTCTCTCTCTCCTGCACGTTTTGGAGCTTTCATGGAGATTTTCTGCAGCTTTTAGAAAAGTGGAGAAGAGAGGAGAGTCTTCATGAAGCTCTAGGGGCATTTTGGTCTTTTTTGAGGTTCCCAAGGGTATTTTAGTCCTTTTTTCACCAAAAGTAAGGCTATTCTTGCCATTATTTTTTTAATAATGACACTTGTCATAAATCCATTGGTCACACTAATTAAAATCACATATTGCACCCCAAACTCTTAGTTATTCATATTAGATCCCAAATCCTTAATTATTTTCACTTTAACCACACCCGATTCTACACTTTTGCAAATTAGTCCATATGGTTTCTATCTATTTAAAATTCCTTACACTATCAGACTTAGACAACCTCCCCTTTTAGGGTTTTCCAACCTCCTCTGATCATTCATACTATTTAGGGAAGTTAATTCTTTCCCTACTATCCTTTTCCTTTAAAATTTCATTTACCCTTACACTTAATTCCTTTCACTTGAGATTCACCCACCAGGCTAATTCAAACATGCTCTTCGTTTCTACAGCCTCAGAAATTAAAGATTCAAATAATAGAATTGAAAATTCGGGACATTACACACATCATTGGCTCATAGTCAACCATATAATCATTTATACTTACCTAGAATGCATGTTTTAGGACATGGTCGACTACAACCTAGTTTCTAGCAAATTTCGCATGATTTTTCACTATTATTTGACAAATTCATCATCCAAAGGTATTTATCACGCTACTAATCCATACCAAATCATAAATTCACATCATAAATCCATCATTTATGCCATTTTTAACATTAAAACATAACTACACATCCTAAATCATCATATTTCATATATATTCATTTACAAACCTAAAGTTTAACATTAATCTAATAAAGTTAACTTAATCTTATAAATAGAGTTAAGTTAAAGTGTTTAGTCATATAATACGAAGGTAGATTTTAAGGGTTGGATTTGAAGTTTTTTGGCTATAATTATCCAAAAATCCTAAAGATTTCAAGTTAGATTCATTTCTTTTATCTTTTGTATCATTTACTCAAATTCCTTCAAACTTTAAGAAAACAATCAAGATTCTTATTATAATGAAAACTTTATCTTGTTTATATGAAAGATTTGATGAAGAATAGCTCTACCTTAATTCTTAAGGGTTCTATTGTTGGAATTATAAGTATGATAATGAGATCTTTAAGAATGGATTAAAGGAAGAAGGAATGACCATTCTTTGTTTCACGACCCAACCTAATTATGACCGATATGGATTCCATTACTAGGTTTCATAAGTCTTAACAATTTTCACTCTTTCTATTTAACGAGAGTTTTCAAATTCCAAAGGTACTTAAAAATTTATTTTAAAATTTTTGCAAAAAAATGGATAGAATTTTTTTTATTTTTGGACACTTCTTGAGGGCCACATGCCCTAAAATACATAACCAATGAATTTTTCTCAAATACGACGACAACAAGTATTCAGACAATATCATTCCAACTCAATATATATATACACATATAAACAATTCAACATATCATATGAATTAACACATCTTATTTCTTAATATTGAGTCTAATTGTAACTCCCTTACCTATTAATACCTTAATTCCTCATTAAATAGGTAATTACTAAATAAATAGACCTTATAGAGCCTAATTAGGATTTTGAAAAAATGAAATATTACAAATTCTGAGTTTCTGAAATTTTCTGCACATTTCTAGAATTGTTAGTCCAACTTCTAAAATGTGAAAAACTACTCTCCAGAACTTCAAAAATTTCGGAATTTTTTCCCATGAACCCTCTACTCATTGAATTCATCTTGTAGAAATTTGACATCATTTAGACATCATTTGATCTCTTAAAATTTACAACAAAATAGACTCGTTTCAGTTCTATCCAGAATTTGCAGCACCGAAAGTAGGCCCTTAATTCAGGGGGTAAATCATCTTCAAATAAACTCAAATTTAATATGGAACTTTTTAAATATGTTAAATGCTTTCCATAAAATTTTCAGACACAAACTCATCCATTTACTCCCTCAAAATTCCAAAATACAATTGGTACTCAGCACTGTGACGGGAACAGGACAGTCCAAAATGTGTAACAATTTCCCATAACAAATGAGCTAATTTTGGGCTGAATTTTGGCAAAAAGTACATTGAGTATGTAAGGTTCATCCCTGAATTTTATCATGACTTTTAGAGCACCATAACCTAGTCAAAAATTCATGTAAACAAACCCAGCTCACTGCCCTACGAGACTACTGTTCATTTGGTCAATTACTATTCATTTGGTCATTTCCAACTTCACACATATTGCATACTAAATGCCTTCTACTCCAAACTAGCTCACAATACATCAAATTCTTATATCTCATACAACATAGGAAAAGTTTACATGATCATACAATAATTCAAGTTTACAAAACACACATAATATACATTCTCAATACATAAACAAACTTATCTATGTTCAATCCTTGCTAGGAGGGCTTTTGGAAGCATCACCTAGAATGGTCAGTAAACAATATAAAAGCATAAGAAACAAAGTTTCCTAGTAGCTAGCTAGTGCAAAAAAAAACACATTAAGCCATTCCAGATCCTTAAGCCAACAAAACATACGTTTCAAAATCAATTAATTAATCATTTAACATATTATTTCATACTATTGTCATCTAATACCATTGTAGTAAACATGCACCGCACACAGCAATCATCAAGCCCATTCAAGGACTCATATAGATATCTAGATGGCCATCACAAATAATCGTACCTAAGCCTCATACACAGCAATTTCACTATCTTCCCGGGATACTCAGGCCATAGGCCTCACATACAACATTTCACTGTCTTCCTGAGGTACTCGAGCCATAGGTACCGCACACAAAAATTTTATACACATTCCATATAATGGCATAAGATACAAAAAAAATATGTAAATAGGAAATAGAGCTTAAGGATAAAGCTAGTTAGCCTTTTAAAAGCTTCCAATGATGATGATTCCTCTATTTTACTTGATAATTTCTTTACAAATTCTTTGCTTGTTCTACACATAAATATACATTATAGCAATCATTAGAATACCATCATTCTTTCTCATCATACCAAACCTTCCAAAACTCAATTAAATAGCTAAAACTCCTTTCCTCCTTATTTTTCCCTTCTCACGATTTTGAGACTTCAAAGTAAGGTTTCTACATACATTTTTATAATTCAAAATTTCACCTTCCATAGGCTCTATAATTCACAAGAATCATTCTAATTTCATTAATTTACCCAAATTCCAAGCAAAACATGCCATACACATACATACACCATTAGACCTCTAAAATCCTACTTCGTACATCATGGTTTCTTGTTGTTTTTACACCAAACCAAAGCCATACATCAACATAACAACATCCAAAATATCTTTAGACATACTTAAATCATCCAAACCCCATGGTCAACCATCCTTTGACTACACAAACATCATAATTTCAAAAAACTAAAAAGAGCACTTTAAAGAGCTTTGAAAGGAGAACAAATTTACCTCTTGGAGCAACTTGAAATTTCCAACTTGAAGTTCACTAAACTTGATCAAACTTGAGATTTCTTCAATCCAAAGACACCATGTGATAGAGCTCAATGAGAGGAGCAATTTTGTCTTCTACACCAAGTCCTAATTCTCAAGATTTTTGGTGAAAAAGGCCAACAAAAATTTCTCTCTCTTATTTCCCTCTATCACACGTTCAAACTTGTTTTCATGGAGTCCTCCACGGTTTTGGAGAAGAAGGAAGAACTTTCATGACAATTCAAGGGTATTTTGGTCATTTCTTCAATTATCAAGGGCATTTTGGTCCTTTCTTACTAATTAGTAAGGCTATTCTTGGAATTTCTTTATAAAAATGATACTTGTCAAGTGTCTATTAGTCACACTTAATGGAATTACATACTAGATCCCAAATTCTTGATTATTTACACTTTAACCCACACTTCATTTTATACTTTACAATATAGTTCATAGGGTTACCTGATTGTCTGAAAATCCGTAGACTGTTAAACCTAGACAAATCCCATTTCTAGGGTTTTCTAACTTCCTCTGATCATCTATAGTATTTAGGGAAATTAATTCCTTTCCTATTGCTCCCTTTCCTTCAAAATTTTGGTTACACTTACACTTAACACCTTTCAACTTGGAATTCACATACCAAGTTAATTTAAACGTGCCCTTCGTTTCTACAGCCTCATAATTTAGAGATTCAAATGATAGAACTTAAAATTTAGGACATTACAACTCTACCCCCTTTAAAAGAATTTTGTCCTCAAAATTCGACATACATACCTCAAGTGAAGAGATGTGGATATCGATTCCTTATGTTTTCCTCAGTTTCCCAAGTTGCCTCTTCTTCTGTCATGTTTCTCCACAATATTTTTACTAGAGAAATATTATTGTTTCTTAGTTGCTTTACCTGCATATCCAAGATTCTTTCTGGTTTTAAAGTAAATAATAAGTTTTCATGTATTTTCACTCCTTCATAATCTATGACATGTGTGGGGTCAGGATGATACTTTTTCAACTGAGATACATAAACTCTGTCTCTAAATCTGAATAATCCATCCCTAGACATGCTAAAATCCTTGGCTTCCTCTTGCCCTAATTTTTCTATCCTCCTCTTAATCAGATCATCTTTTTCTAAAGCTTTCCTAATCCTTTCTTCCAAGTTAATAAAAATTCTAACTTCATTAACCATTAACGCCCCAAATTCTTTTGATACATTCAGATTTAAGTCTTGGATTCCTTCAATCAACTTGTATTCTTCCATCATCATTGACGCCATGTGTATAAACTTTCTACTAAGTGCATCTGCCACCACATTCTCTTTTCCTAGATGGTATTTAAGAGTGAAGTCATAATCCTTGAGAAATTCTAGCCATCTCCTCTGCCTTATATTTAATTCCTTCTGATCAAAAAGGCATTTGAGACTTTTGTGATCAGTAAACACTTCAAACTGTGTACCATACAAATAATGCCTCCAGATCTTTAATGCAAACACAATAGTTGCTAACTCCAAATCAAATGTACGATAATTTTCTTCATGAGGTCTCAACTGCTTAGATGCATAAGCAACTACTCTGCCTTCTTGCATCAACACACATCCCAATCCCTTTTTAGATACATCATTGTAAATAGTAAATGGTTTATTAGGATCAGGAATTACCAACACTGGGTTAGAAGTCAATCTGTCCTTAAGCTCTTGAAAACTCTGCTCACATCTATCTGTCCATGTAAACGGTTGTTCCTTTCTGGTTAGTCTGGTCAATGGCAAAGCTAACTGAGAAAATCCCTGAATAAATCGCCTGTAGTACCCTGCTAAACCAAGAAAACTCCTTATTTCAGTTACTGTTCTAGGTCTTTCCCATTTCAGTACCGCCTCTGCTTTGTGTGGATCAACAAATATTCCATCTTTAGGTACTACGTGACCCAGAAATTTGACTTCAGGCAATCAAAATTCACATTTACTTAACTTAGCATACAGTCTCTTTTCTCTTAAAGTTTGTAAGACTATATATAAATGAGTTTCATGTTCTTCAAGTGTCCTAGAATAAATGAGTATGTCATCGATAAATACAACTACAAATTGGTCTAGATATGGTTTGAAAATTCTATTCATATAATCCATAAAAATAGCTGGTGCATTTGTTAATCCAAAAGGCATAACAAGAAACTCGTAATGACCATATCTAATTCTAAATGTAGTTTTTGGTATATCTTCATTCTTAACTTTCAATTGGTGGTACCTAGATTTTAAATTAATTTTTGAAAAGACAGTGGCACCCACCAATTGGTCTAACAAATCATCTATTCTAGGCAAAGGATATTTATTTTTAATTGTCACCTTATTTAGTTGCTTGTAGTCAATGCACAACCTTAAACTTCCATCTTTTTTCTTAACAAACAAAACCAGTGCACCCCAGGGAGACACACTAGGTCGAATAAATCCCTTCTCTAATAACTCTTCTATTTGTTTCTTGAGTTTTACTAATTCTGCCGAAGCCATTCTATATGGAGTCTTAGAAATTGGAGTTGTACCTGGTACTAGATCAATTGCAAACTCCACTTCTCTATCAGGGGGTAGCCCCCTGAAATCCTTACGGAACACATCAGAATACTCCCTAACTATAGGTATATTCTCTATATCATCATCACACTCAGCTTGGGCAGCAAAGAAAATCATAAACCCCTTAACATCAATTTCCAAACTATTCTCAGCACAAGCATAGTTTAGACATACATTTTCCACAGATATCACAGAACAAGGTATATCAACATCCACAGGCATATTAGCACACACAGATACAGTTTTACTAGAACAATCAAGCACAGCACAATTGGCCGATAACCAATTCATACCGATGATCACATCAATATCACTCAACGTCAAACATATCAAATTAAGAATACTACATGTACTCTCATACTGTATCACACAATTTAGACATGCATCAGAGGTTACAACTCTGTTTCCTGTGGAGGCAGTTACAACCATATAATATGTCAATGTTTCAAGAATCAGATTCAAACGTCCCACACATTCATAGAAAATAAAGGAATGAGTAGCACCTGAATCAAACATAGCATTTATTAGAGAACCACATAATGTTATTGTGCCTTGGATGAGCTTAGGTGATTTTCTAGCTTCCTACTTAGATAAAGCAAATACACGGCCCTAAGCTGGAGGTCTTCCCTGGCTACCACCTAATTTGGACTGATTGGGCCTAGATGACATAGTAGAGCGAAATCCTAAAGAAGATCCTTCGCTCTTGAACCTACAATCTCTAGCTAGGTGTCCTGGTTTTCTACAAACATAACATACTTTTACATTACAGGATTCATTCCCATGAAATTTACCATACTGGGTACATAGCCTATTACTAACAAAAGATTGAGAAGGAGACTGAAATAAAGGCCTAAATGCAAATGATTGACTTCCGGAGGGTGGATTGAAGGTCCGTGGCCTTTTGCTGCTCCAATTCTTACCTTTCCCCTTTTGGAATTTACCACTAGATCTTTTCTTAGATGCATCACCCTCTAGGGATTTCCTCTTTTTCAATGCAACATCAGTAGCTCTAATGGCATTTACCAACTTTGGGTAACTTCTGATCCTTTGGCCCATAATAGAAATGGCTATCTCGGGTTTAATAGCCCTTTCTAATCTCATACACTTCCATGCTTCATTATAATGGTCCCTCAAGTATCTAGAGAATTTGGACATTTCTTCAAATTTGGTCAAAAATTCTTCTGTATCCATGTCATCAGTTTGCTGCAAATCTAAAAATTCATATTCCTTCTGGTCTTAGACAATCTCAAGTATATATTGCTCATAAAATGTTGTAGTAAAGTTCTCCCAATTCAAAGGTTGTTCTCTATTAAGCATAATTTGTCTGGTACTCTCCCACCAATACTCAACCTCCTCACATAACTGGAAAACAGCTAATTGTACTTTCTATTCAGAGTTGCATGACACTAACCTAAAAATCTTTTGTATCTCCCTAAGCCAATTCTTTGCTCCTTTAGGACCAGCTTTTCCATTGAAGGTGGGGGGATTCATTTTTCTAAATTGGTTTCCCAATTTGGCAAATCTATTAGCTTGTACCTCCTCCTCAATTTGAATGGGTCCAACTTCCTGTGATTGTTGCTGTTGACCAAGGGGTCAATCTTCTGCTCAAGCCTCTGTAACACTTGAACTATAGCAGTCATGGCGTGAGCCATTTCACCACTTCCTTCTTCACCTGAATCTTTTCTACTCTTCCTACCTCTAGTAGCCATACTTATTTCATATCACAATATAAACACATTTCTATTCACGCAATAACTAACCACAGGTAATGAAACAGATATTTCACACATATAGAGCAAGGCCCTAAAACGTACTCTGATACCAAAATGTAACTCCCTTACCTATTAATACCTTAATTCCTTATTAAATAGGTAATTAATACATAATTATAACTTATAGAGCCTAATTAGGATTTTGAAAAAATAAAATATTACAAATTCTGAATTTCTGAAATTTTCTGCACATTTCTAGAATTGTTAGTCCAACTTCTAAAATGTGAAAAACTACTCTCCAAAACTCCAAAAATTTCGAAAATTTCTCCCATGAACCCTCTATTCATTGAATTCAACTTGTAAAAATTTGACATCATTTAGAAATCATTTGATCTCTTAAAATTTACAGCAAAGTAGACTCGTTTCAGTTCTATCTAGAATTCGCAGCACCGAAAGTATGCCCTTAATTCAGGGGGTAAATCATCTTCAAATAAACTCAAATTTAGTATGGAACTTGTTAAATATGTTAAATGCTTTCCGTAAAATTTTCAGACACAAACTCATCCATTTACTCCCTCAAAATGTCAAAATACAATTGGTACTCAGCACTGTGACGGGAACAGGACAGTCCAAAACGCGTAACAATTTCCCATAACAAATGAGCTCATTTTGGGATGAATTTTGGCAAAAAGTACATTGAGTATGTAAGGTTCATCCCTGAATTTTATCATGATTTTTAGAGCACCATAACCTAGTCAAAAATTCATGTAAACAAACCCAGCTCACTGCCCTACGAGACTATTGTTCATTTGGTCAATTACTATTCATTTGGTCATTTCCAACTTCACACATATTGCATACTAAATACCTTCTACTCCAAACTAGCTCACAATACATCAAATTCTTGTATCTCATACAACATAGGAAAAGTTTATATGATCATACAATAATTCAAGTTTACAAAACACACATAATATATATTCTCAATACATAAACAAACTCATCCATGTTCAATCTTTATTAGGAGGGCTTTTAGAAGTATCACTTGGAATGGTCAGTAAATAATATAAAAGCATAAGAAACAAAGTTTCTCAGTAGCTAGCTAATGCAAAAAAAAAATTCATTAAGCGATTCCAGATCCTTAAGCCAACAAAACATACGTTTCAAAATCAATTAATCAATCATTTAACATATTATTTCATACCATTGTTATCTAATACCATTGTAGGAAACATGCACTACACACAACAATCATCAAGCCCATTCAAGGACTCATATAGATATCTAGATGGCCATCACAGATAATCGTACCTAGGCCTCATACACAACAATTTCATTGTCTTCCCGGGGTACTCAGGCCATAGGCCTCACATACAGCATTTCATTATCTTGCTGGGGTACTCGGGCCATAGGTACCGTACACAGCAATTTTAGACACATTCCATATAATGACACAAGATACAAAAAAAAACATGTAAATAGGAAATAAAGCTTAAGGATAAAGTTAGCTACCTTTTTAAAAGCTTTCAATGATGATGATTCCTTTACCCTCACTTGATAATTTCTTTACAAATTCTTTGCTTGTTCTACACATAAATATACATTATAGCAACCATTAGAATACTATCATTCTTTCTCATCATTCCAAACCTTCCAAAACTCAATTAAATAACTAAAACTCCTTTCCTCCTTATTTTTCCCTTCTCACAATTTTGAGACTTCAAAGTGAGGTTTCTACATAAGCTTTTATAATTCAAAATTTCTCCTTCCATAGGCTCTATAATTCACAAGAATCATTTTAATTTCATTAATTTAGTCAAATTCTAAGCAAAACATGTCATACACATACATACACCATTAGGCCTCTAAAACCTTACTTCGTACATCATGGTTTCTTGTTGTTTTTACACTAAACCAAAGCCATACATCAACATAACAACATCCAAAATATCATTAGACATACTTAAATCATCCAAACCCCATGGTCAACCTTCCTTTGACCACACAAACTCATAATTTCAAAAAACTAAAAAGAGCACCTTAAAGAGCTTTAAAAGGAAAACAAATTTACCTCTTGGAGCAACTTGAAATTTCTAAATTGAAGTTCACTAAACTTGATCAAACTTAAGATTTCTTCAATCCAAAGACACCATGTGATAGAGCTTAATGAGAGGAGCAATTTTGTCTTCTACACTAAGTCCTAATTCTCAAGATTTCTAGGTGAAAAAGGCCAACAAAAATTTCTCTCTCTTCTTTCTCTTTCTCACATGTTCAAACTTGTTTTCATGGAGTCCTCCACGGTTTTGGAGAAGAAGGAAGAACTTTCATGACAATTCAAGGGTATTTTGGTCAATTCTTGAATTATTAAGGGTATTTTAGTCCTTTCCTACTATTAGTAAGGCTATTCTTGGAATTTCTTTATAAAAATGATACTTGTCAAGTGTCTATTGGTCACACTTTATGAAATTACATACTAGACCCCAAATTTTTTATTATTTATACTTTAACCCACACTTCATTTTGTACTTTACAATATAGTCCATAAGGTTACCTGACTATCTGAAAATCCATAAACTATTAGACTTAGACAAATCCCATTTCTAGGGTTTTCTAACCTCCTCTGATCATCTATAGTATTTAGGGAAATTAATTCCTTTCCTATTACTCCTTTTCCTTTAAAATTTCGATTACACTTATACTTAACACCTTTCAACTTTGAATTCACATGCCAAGCTAATTTAAACGTACCCTTCATTTCTACAACCTCAGAATTTAGAGATTCAAATGATAGAACTTAAAATTTAGGACATTACACTAATCCTAACTGTCAAATCCTTTAATTTAGGTAGTCTTTATTTCTTCATGGATATTACAAGGCTTGAATCCTGATATGAAAACATTGAAAATAAGACAAAGCAAGTTACAAGAATTCGGTAAGTATACATCTACCACTACTTTATAGGAAATTAACTTTATATATTTGTAAAGTTACATACTAATTATGTTTTAAACTAAAACTAATCACAAACCCTTTTCCTTGGATATCTGAATTACATAGCACCAAACATCAAATTGAATGCACACCTACATGTAACTAGATTTCGTATCTCATATTGCAGATTATAGTATTCTTAACCATTTGCTAGTACACTAAATTATTATCATATGACATATTATCCATTCTGGGCAGACATCATAATTACAAACAACCATTATGGCTCAAACACAAACAAGTCATCATAGTAATATTAAGTCTTTACAATTATGTCAAACAGTGATATCTAAGTACAAGCAAAGTTTTAATATTACATCACATTATGTAATCATTTATAATAACTGTGCGTGTATCCATCTTTTGGATTTCCTAGTCATTTTTATATCATTCTTATATGGCTTGTCAGGAATTTCCCATTTAACTCTTAGATTGATCTTATGTTTTTCATAACTATTTGTCAAGAATTTTCTATCAAACTTTTACATCATAACTCCATCACTATTCACAATTTCCATTGTCACCATTAGCATGTTTCACAAGTAATATATACAAAAGAGCTCATCTCTTATATTATAACTAATTGTAAGACCATCAGTGCAAGATAACTAATTCTTTGTAGAACAATATCAAGCATACAACAAAATATATAATACAATCATATTCACCTATATAGCCATGACATACAAATATCTTTGCAACTCAATCACATCTATTAATAGTTAGAAACATTGCTATTATGCTTCCGCTACACACTCTAATCATTAACACTCGTTTAACAATTAATTACATTGATATCATAACTCTGAGTTTACAATATATATATATATACATATGAATTTGAAATCCATACTGCTAATAAGAAGAATACAATTTACCATATTTAAGTCATTTATTATTAAGATAAATTTAACAATGAAATATATACTCACTTAGAAATGCTTCCCTATTCCTTGAAGTCTGGAGTATCTATAATCATCTTATCACATCCTTTTCTTACTTCACAAATTATAAGGATAACTTATAAATATTTTAAAGTTACTCATTTTCTTTGTAAACCATTATTCCAAGGTCTATTCATAATATTTTAATCTCCTATAGTACATCTTATCATCATTTATTGGGTTAATCATAGAAATTGAGAATACATCTTAATGTGGAGGTTCTTAAAACAAGACATGTAGACAAGTTATTAGTAAGTTTTCTTATGTATCATTATACATCTTAAAAATGCTTTCAAGATTGGGCTTTCTAAAATATACAACATTAAAAATATTATCATATGACATTCTAGAATAGCTTCGATCATATAGTTCTATCACTTTCTAATAAAAAAGGGTTATTCTTTGAAAGCTTTACTAAAAATCTATAATATAGATAAAAATGGGTTTTGCTTTGTTCAAGTTGAAATCTTATAAAATATAAAAGTATAATATTTCAAAAGGTATTCTAATCTTGCTAGAGCTATTCCAAGTATACCAAATATCTAATGTATAAGATAAGGTGATAAAATAAGGATTTTCTAAATACAATTTAAATTTCCCATAATATTAAAACAAAATATTTTAAAAAGGTTTCAAATCATACTATTCTATCATCCTATAGCATAAAACATGATTTTTCACAAGCAATACTCAAAATCTATAATATACATAAAATGGGTTTCACTGGATTATAAGTGAATCGTTCAAAATATTACCACATAATACTTCATTTTTACTCTAATTCTATTATTTCAACAATTTATATCATAAACTCTAATTTTCTAAGCCATTTCTGAATATTTCAAATATGCACAAAATGGTTTTTCTTTTTCTTGATCTTCGGTTAAACAACCAACACCAGTAAAATTTGATAATATAAATAGACCTCAATCATGCTATTTTAACATTATGTAGCATAAAGATTTTATTTTTCAGGAAGATCATCATTTTTCCTAAAATATATAAAAATGAGTTTTCTTGGATTGAGCATGAAATTATCATAAATATAAAATTTTATGATGTAAACTAGCTTACCCACACCAAAGGTGCTTAGTCAGAGCTCGCCAATGACAAAAACTCATTGGAGAAGTCATTAAGCCACTAAAAAATGAAGAGAAAGAAAGTATTATTCATAACTAAAGATATTGCATTTTTGTAGCTTCTTCATTAGGCGCTTGCCAGAACCTCCTTCATAAATTTGAGTTATTGCATTTTTGGATGACCAAATACATGGTTGCTTTTTGTGTAGTTATAGCTTGCCACTAGCAGCAATTTCAGAATGCAAATAGGGGAGAGTTAGCAGCAACACACAGGCAGCCAAAGAGGAAGAGTGAGACGATGTAGAGAAAAAAGGTAAAAGTCAGTAAGGAGAAGATAGAGACTAAAAATCGAGAAGGAGAGAGAGAGCTTTTCAAAAAAGGAAAGAGAGAGAAAATTAAATAAAAATGTGGCAGCTTCAGGATTTTATTCAACGTTGCTAGAGTACATAACTTATTCTACACCCTAAAATCTCAGCCACCTATCTTACTTACTTAACTTCCCTTTACTAAATCCTCACCATTCATATCATGAAACTTATTTTTATTTAACATACCATTCCATGTATTTACAATCCTTCACTAATACATACATATAAAGATATATATGTAGATTTTGATAAAGTTTGAATTCTTAAAATAAATATTTCAATTTCCAAAATAATTTATCAAATACCAATAATTAATTCATAACATTTTATACCTATAATTACTATTTTCAACTTATGAAAAAATTTCTTATAAAAATATTTAAACAAACCTCGA
Source organism: Sindora glabra (assembly GCA_020226215.1). Classification (NCBI taxonomy): domain Eukaryota; kingdom Viridiplantae; phylum Streptophyta; class Magnoliopsida; order Fabales; family Fabaceae; genus Sindora; species Sindora glabra. The sequence goes on along the minus strand of CM035226.1, from coordinate 74,601,721 downwards.
ATTAATATAGTAATGGCCATATGAGAAATAAATAATTATAAATGTATTTCAAACATTATTATTAATATCATTTTAATATCTCTAGAACTTTTAAAAGGAAGAGAAATTTAAAATCAATATTAACCAAATAAATAAATAAAAATAATTATTCACAAATAGTGAAAATTATAATACTTGTAAATATTAAATTAGGGTATGACACTTTATAAAGTATTTTAACAAGGTAAAGGGAGCCTTTTTGTAGTGATTCTTATTTAGGATTTCTTATATGTTATTTTTTGTGCCTTTAGAATAGGTGCATGCAAGGCTTTTATATGCATGAAGAGGTGATAGCATAAGCAATAAGTCATAATTCATTGGCTTATATTAAGATTAATCATTTCATAGGATTTATAATAATTGATATGAATAACATTAGGATAATTGTGGTAACAAGATAATTAATAAGGGATATCAGATTGTGATAGGATATTTATAGTAACAAATATAGACTAATATAGGTGATTTTGTAAGAATAAGAAGGTTTGGTTATTACGAAAAAGTGATAAGAATCATCGCAACTTTCTTACTAACTTCATGTAGAGGACTTGCAATGAAAAGGTCTAAGTATGACATGCCTAACTTTTCTATCTATTATGTGTGAAGCCCTCATTTTAATCTAACTAAGCCATCTCTAAAAGGATTTTTAGCAAGAGAAGGGAAAGGAATTTCTACTCTCTACAACTAAAATGGCTCTTACATTAAGTTAAAGGGTTGCTAGATGGCTCCAGGCCTCTATGGGACTATTGGTATGTGTCTTAAGAACCAATCATTAAGATGATCATAATAAATGCACAATGTATTATATTTTTATTTAGGCAATTCAAATTATTATATTTTGTTTCATATTACTCTAGGGCAATTTATAACTTAATATAATAATTATCCTTGAAATAGTTTCATTATTCCTAAAATACCCCTAGTCAAGTATTATTACCAAAAGGATAGTAATAATACATCAAGACTAGCATATATAGTGACTGATGATTATGAATCATGGATATATGATATCAAGTCAATACATAAGTGTATTATTAGTGAACAATGTACTGGACTAACTCACTGTGAGAATACTGTATGGATAAACTATCATTAATTATTCTCATATGATCACAAATGCACATAGTCCTTTGACCTAAAGTCATTACGGTTCCTTACATGAGGAGTTACTCACTTTGATGTTGTCCTATGTCACCTTTAATTAGGATGATGAGTAGGACATTGATTGGGTATGTCACGAATCATACAAAGGGAAGTGAGTGATGTAAATGGGATTTTGTTACTCTTATATAAAAGAAAGATATCCTTGGGCCCTTTAATTGAGTGAGAATTAGAAATGCATAGCCATGCTCAATTGGATCAATATGTGATATTGATCATTTATTTTAAGTCTACTCAGTATCAAGAAATATAAATTGAACATTGACGAGGATGACACACTCCATGCCTTCAGTTCGATTTGTATATTGTTACAAAAGGAATTATAATACCAAGCATTGATCACATATTAGGTGAATGTCAAATTACAAATATTCTTACTACTTGAGTGGTAGTGATATATTGCTAGATACTGCTCACTGTCTAGGCCCAATGATGAGTCATTATCAACGTAGTAAGAACTTATAAGGTCACACAAAAGGAGTAGGAATGAGACAATAATTAATTGGGCTTTAATTGGACTAAAATCCAATTAATTGAACTTGTTTTTCGTGCATATATATTATTATTAAGATAATAATATATTTTTTTCACGTAATATATATAATATTATGTGATATTATTTGATATTAAAGTAATATTAGATAATTATATTATTAGATATTGATAATTATATTATGAAATAATATTTTTATCTAATATAAGATAATTATGTGCCAATTTAATATTAGATAATTTTATTATGAGATAATACTATTATCTAATATTAGATAATTAATAGATAAGTCCTATCTCCCTTCACTCTTTCTATGATAATAATAAGGTGATAGTTGTTAAGTTTGATTAGGATTCTTTTGAAACATTATCCTATTAGGACTAGAATTGTGATATGCCTTAGATCTATAAAAGAACTTGAAGGTAGCACTTGCAAAAAATGCACATATGCTTCCATCAAATCCTAAATCACTCAGAAATCATTCAATCCTAATCCTAGTGAGAGAGACGAATCCTAGCAGCTTCGTGAAGGGGAGAAGTTATTGTTCACTTCGTGTGGATACCGTAGAGACGTTGTACCTTTCGGCTAGCGTTTGATTCATTTTGACCTCTCAAGGTTTCGTTCAAAAAGAACACGAGCACAAATAATATAAAACCCTAATACTGATTTTATGTCCTTTTGCATGGATTCTAGGTAGGATTTGGATCAAAATTTTAAAATTCCGCTGCGTATATTGATCTGAAACTTAACAGGGACCCTATTCATTTAGACTCCCATGGTGATTCAATGCCTGTGGTGCTTTAGCCATTTTTTAGCCTACCATTAGGTCTACCTTTAGTTTTTTAGTCATTTAAATCCATCTCTTTAGCTTGGTATAAGTTAAGCCTCTTTTAATCCTTAACTCACTTTTAGTCCTTTTTTAAGGTGCACTTTAGTATTGGTTTTAACCAAATTTTATGAATTGACCTATATCTTTGGCTCTTTAAAGCCAGAGTATCTATATTAGGTCCCTTCTGCAAAGACTACCATGGTTTTTTTAAGAGTGAGGATGATGTGCAATTTGCCTACTCTAGCTATTTTCACACCTTGAAGAACTTTTATTCTTCATTTTTTATTGATAAGATTACATTTGAAGACTTTTTATCCTTTTTTCATAGTACATCCTTATTCATCATTATGGATTTTTATTTAAGAATTCTTGCTCTCCCATGCAATCCCTTCTTAAAGGCTAGTGTAGCCTTTTAACTAAGTTTGACTTATTTCTTTTAAATCCAACATGTTGTTGCTCTCTATTCATTTCAAACACTTATTTTTTGAAGTGATCTTTGCTCTTGCTCTTTATTTCAAGAAAACTATTTTGCCTTTTCTTATATGATTTCATCTTTAATCATTATGGCTCATAGACAAGTTAGCAATAAGAATAATCGATCTAAGTCAGTTACCATCGATGGTGATAAAAAGGCATTGGTTTTTATAGCCATTGATTCTGAGAACATGCTTTAGGCTTCTAAAGGAAATTTAGGTGCAAAAGTTCAGTTGATGAAATTAAAGCCAATATAAAGGAATTTCGATGAACTCTATATGAAGTTTTTAAATATTAAGTTAAATCCTATAGCTGATTCAGTGACATTTAATCTTTGCTATGAAAAAGAGTTCCTTTCCTTAGTGTTTCATTGATGTTGGCACATTTTGCTAGGAAAGATTATTCTTTTAGCTTAATGAAGTACATGGAAAAATCACAACTTATTGATGGGTTTAATGGATGGATGGATAAAGTGTTAGCAAATCCTAACTATCACAAATGACTAGGGTGTGTAAAGGTAATTGATGTCATTTAGATCTCTTACTATTTAATAGTAAAGAAAAGTCCTAAAGATTTGAATTATTTATTAAAATGTTAGGTGAGTGATACTTACACTTTCATGATTAGTTAGGGAGAATTTACTCTAACACATGAAGAGAGTGGATGTTTTATTTAGGCTACCCTATTTGGTGAAATTAACATTTCTTCCCTGGGTGCTTCTAGAGATTATGTAGCACTAGCCTCTCTAAAGGGAAGTTAGTTTAGTGTAGCATTATGGAATATTCTAAGAAAGATTAGGCAATAGTGAAAGAAGTTTCCTTTTTAAGTGATAAATCCATTTTTGCATGTGGTTAAAATAATTTTATGTTGCTTTAGAGAAGAAGATTAGAAAAGATGGTAGACGGTGAATCATTGCTAAAACTAATACCCATGGCAATAATGATGGTGATCTATTTCTATTGGTGTTTATGGCCTATTGGTTGAATCATTTCATTTTTATCGGTCTTTTAAAAATTTGAACTCTAATATCTTTTTGCTAGCTGCTCATATTGCCTCAGACACAAGGCTTGCTTTAGGTTTTATTCTCTTGGCAAGACTTTATCTTCACTTGAATTAATTTTAGGGCTAAATTAAGCAATCCAATGAGAAATGTGTGATGAATTACTTCGTTAATTCTAACTTTCTATAACTCTTCTTATAAAAGTATTTCCCAAAACATGCCTTTGCTCTAAAGACCATGCCAAAGGATAATCTAACAGGAAGGTTGCAATTGACTCTTTGATTGATAATTTAGAGGATTTTGCTTTTGGCCTTATATTTCTTATAAAAATTTTACTAGAGGTTGCCTTTATCATTGTAGAGGTGGAGAGAACTATAAATGACAACACATAGGGTTAATATGGTGGATGAATGAGTTTAATCCACTTGGGGCTGAAAAGAATTATGATAGGTGGTTATTAATTCTAACCTTTACTACCTTGTTAGGGTTCCTTTGGATAGATAGCTTCTATTTTTGCTAAAAGGCATTTTTTTTATTGTAATATCAACCTAACAAGGTGGCTTATCAATTTAGGTATGATTAACCTTGTAGAGGCATGATAAAAGTTGAGCACTGATGAGAAAAATATTTACTATTTTATTTTTTCTTATTTTATGTTTCTTAGATATTACATATGCTTAATTTTACAAAATAGGCCTTGTTTTATAATTTTGGACAGATTTTATAAGTTTTTGAATTTATTCAGTAAATGCTGAATTTTGATACTATTTTTATTTTTTAGGCATAGCTTGGGTTCCGGATGTTAGATTGAGGAAAATTTCATATTGATGGAAAGCGAAAAGAAATATCTACAAATTTTATGTTTTGGTCAAAGTTCAGTTTGGACTCCTTCAAGCTTTTACTTGGCTAACAAGCTAAAGACGTATTTTTGTCCCAATTGAACCCATTTCTGTATTTGGGCCATATCTGGAGTTATAATGGTCCAATTGACCTGAAACTAGTGCCCAAATTCTCAGAAGACATAGGGTTACAACTTTCATGTTTATGGATCTTCTAAAATTCATCGATTTTGTGGTCAAAATTGGGCTAGAAGTTAGACCTATTAGAATTCCCTGATTCTGTTTCTAGAAATTTAACAACTTCTAGAAATTTGATTTAAATAGGTCTGAGTTTCTAGAGATTTTGAAAAGCCTTATTATTGTAATTGTAACTCTAATAGACATCTAATCCTAGTCCAATAAGGTTTTAAGTAATTTTGGTTATATAAATAGGCAAGAGGGTTGAAGAGAGGAATATAATTCAGATACACAGAAAATTCAGTAGCACTGCTCTTCTTTTCTTCTTCTTCTAGCTCTATTTGTTCTTCATCAATGAAAGCTTAAATTCATGGTTGATTCAAGGAGTTGAGGCTCTCCTCTTGAGGATTATGAGATCATAATTTGTAATGTTGACCTTTCTTAATTAATTTTCCTCTTTCTCTATTTACTTGTGTTGAAAGTCTTGAAATTCCTTATGTTGGATGTTGATTTAATATAATTGATTTCAACCTTGTGATTTATAATTTCTTTGTTGTTTTGTTATGAAATTATGGTTGATAAATCATAATTTTATGCATAAAGATAAAGGGTTGAAGGATTAATTTAGAGATTTCTAATTTAACTTCTCAAATCAATTGAATTCTATTCATAAATCAATTTCGATCTAATTTAAGGATTATTACGATTACTTAATTCAACTAATCTTAATTGATCAAATCCTAGGCAATTATTTAGCATAGAATTCATGAATTATTGCAGAGATTCTAGGTAATTCAAGGTTGAAGAATTAATTAGAAAAAGTCAAATCCTAATTGATCTATGATTAATCCAATTTAGGGCTCTCAATTTCCTTGAATCAGTTGTTTAATTTCATTAATTTTTCTTCTATTTTATTTTTGTTTTACTTCTGTTTTGAGTTTAATTTTTTGCTTATTAATTGTTTAATTCGTGTAACCAAACCCCCCCCCCCAATAATTTTAATTCTATTCTGCAAACTGCATAATATAGCATTTTGCATATAGTATATTCTGTTTCTGTTTCTATTTCTATTTAATATTCTATTTCACTGCATTACCATTCTATTTGCATCCATTCCTCATGTTTTCATTACATACATAATACAATAATTATGCATATATTGTTAGAAAATTATTTAGAAAAGATAAAATTAAATGATCACTAAAGGTACAACCTGATTATGTCACTATTTTATATTATTTTTCAACAACCAATTTTAATATAATTTTGGTGCAAGCATTTAAAGCAATCCTAACTTTGGACTACCTTTGAAGGTTTTATAAAGAAAGCTTTAACCAGATTTCTAGGGATTATGGAATTTCCAATGATAACCTATAGTAGCTTTTGTATAATTGCTTAGGTAGTAGTTCACAAGCTACAATGCCATGATATGATTGGTTTTACTATTAAGGCCTCTACTTTTGCCATTTCTAAAGGCATTTTAAAGGTTAATCCACTATATTTCATGTTTTTAGGGCTTATTTCTAAGAAGACCAAGTCAATAGAGGAGGCTTTCTCCATAACTAAAGTTATACCTTACTTTAAGGGCAAGGGCAAACGAGTTGCCAAGTTTTCCCTAAAAGTTCATTCTCCTAAACATTTTAGGCATGTGGTTAATAAAGATTAATTACCTCTAAGTGTGTCTATTCAAGCATAGGCACTCATACTCCTAAACATTTTAGGTGTGTGGTTGTTGTTTTTGCTAGCAAAAGTCCTCTAATTTTATAGAAAAATATGAAATTATCATGGAATCTGGATTTAATGATCCTCTTTCAAACCTTAAGGTTACTCAAACAAATAAAATAGTAAAAAAGTTGTTTTTAACATCATTAAGGATATTGAGGTTAGTTTTTCTTTGACATTCTTGCTGCTTTAATGTTGTTTCTTCACTTATGATTTAGTTTTATGTAGGAAGTTATGTTGTCAAAGAAGTTTCAATAATGAATTCTTGAAAGTTGGCACTCTTTTTTATTTTGTTTCCTTTGTCTTTCTTGTTCATTTGTCAATTAACAATCATTCATGATTTACGGTAAATTTTAGGGAAAATTAATGAGATTTGAAGGATTTAGAAGATAATAACAATCCTAAAGCCTCTATAATTTACGAGAAATCTCAGTTTGTTAATATGCAAAATCCTATAACTGAGGGAAATACTTTGGATCATACATAGATTTTTATGTCTCAAGAAACATTTGTAGACACGCTAACTTCTAGCTCTGATCTAGATGATAAATGGGAGGTTTTTAAGGAAAGGTTTTGCGCTTCAAGTAATAATATACTTTTCATACATACTTGAAGTATTATCATTTTGCCTTAAAGGAACTAGTCTAATTTTATGATTTCTATTAAGATTGAAAGATTGAGAAAAAGCATAATACTACGATAATAGGTACTTAGGCTATAATTTCACTATTGCCCAAAGTAAGCCTTCAAGCAAAGTAAAGTCAGACTCCAATGCTATTCTAAATAATGATGTGAGGCTTTTTAAAGAAGTTCTTGTGACTTTAGGTATTTATACTTTTGGTTTTATGTATACTACTTTTCATTGCTTTTCTTGGAAGGAATACTAAATTTATTAATTTTTCTTAGAATCATCAACTGGTATATCTTGTTTAGGAAGCTTGGTAAGCATTACAATCTGCTTTAATAGTGGGTCAAAAGTATCCTTAGTACTATATCTTTCTGTGGAGGTTTGATTTCTTTTCACCATAGTTATCATCATAGGCTTTTGCCATTATTATCTTTCGTTGTTCTTCTATATTGCACTTCATTACTATCCTTTCTAGATTATATTTATAAAGGATGTCATTCATCAATTAATAGTCTCCAAAAGCTTTTACTAGGGTTATTTTTAAATTACTTAATTCCTTTGAGATAGGAACTCTCTAGTCATCTTGTATTTTAAGTGATCTTTATTGATTAAGGCCCATGTGGGGTTACTGAGACAACTTAATTATAATTCCACCACTATCAATTACCATCTTTATATCACAACCGATCCTAGTCATGACTAATATAGATCTCGTCACCGATTTTCACAAACCTTAATAATTTTCTCTCTTTCTATCTAATGGGAATTTCCAAATTTCTAAGGGGACTTGAAATTTATTTTAAAAATTTTATGAAAAAATGGATAAAATCTTCCTTATTTTTGGATACTTCCCAAAGGTCACACGCCCTGTAATTCAAAATATGTTTTATTTTAGATACAATAGTAATCAACATTTACACAATATCATACATTCTCAAGACAAATACTTAATACAATTTCAACACAACTACTAAGTCAACCACATCTTAACTATTAATGTCGATCCTAATTCAATACAATTTCAATTCTCAAATCTTTAATGCAGGTGATCTTTGCTTCTTAATGGATGCAAAAAGCTCAAGTATACTTATTTCAAGCTGAAAACATTTAAAATACAATAGAATGAGTTACAAGAACTTAATAAGTATATAATTATCATTATCTTGCAGGTGATCAATTATATATATAATATAACCTAATTAGGTATCAAATAAAAAATGATAGCGAACTCATTTCTTGAATTTTTTTAAATATTCGAAATCATGTTTTGAAATGGGAGTTCACCTATATAAGACTTGAACTTTATTTCCCATAACACAATCATAGGGCCTTAACCTTTGGTTAGATCTCAATATCATATTATCCATTCCAAGTAAGCATCACACACAAACAGTCATTAAGGCTTAAATGCAAATAAATCATCACAATCACATTAAGTCTTTGCAATTATATTAAATAATGATGTTCAAACACAAGTCAAAATTCCAATGTCATATAACATCACGTAATAGTTACAATCACTATACATGTAGCCATTATCTAATCTCAAGGCCATTTCTATACTTTCTTAATTATTCTTCAAGAATTTTCCATCTGAATCTCGAATAAATCTTATGTCCTTTACAATTGTTAACGAAAAATTTTCCATCCAGCTTTCAAAATATCATTCCAATACAAGTCACAGTTCCTAATGTCACTACTCTAACCTAATTTTCAATGTCATCCATGGTAGAATGTAAATATATGATAGCTTAACCCTCAAATCATATTTCACACTATTGTGTCTAACATACGAGTGACAAACAGTTCAACTATAAAACATTTGGAGATCATTAATAACATCATCATGTTTCTGTTATGCATTATGATTAAGTAACAATCACTTAACATCTAAGTATTCAAGAATTGAGTTTATATACAAATATAAACATGAGTGTGAATATATCAATAGAAAGAATATAATTCACTATATCTAAATTATCTTTTTATTAAAATAAAAATAGTGGTGAAATATATACTTACCTGAAATCATCCATAACTTCGAAAATTCACATCTTGCTAACCTTCACCTTCTATTTCTTCCTATTTGTCAATTTACAATAATAAGTTATAATTATATACACATTACTTATTTTCTTTCCAAATATTTCAATTCCAATTTCATATCCTAATATACTAACAATCTAAGTCATTAGATTCAAATTAAGCATCCCATCATTTAGGAACTATCAAATTAAGTCATAGAAAGATAAAAGATCCATTTTATTTCACTTAATCCTTCTAGATACTTTGTTTCCTTCATCTCCAAATATTCATTCATAAGAGTGGAGATATGTCCTTAGATAATGATTTATCAAATCCATTCAGTTTAAACATAAATATTAGAATTTGATAAGTAGAATATGTTCCAAATATACTATTTTGACATCCATCATATAAAATCTTTTTATCCTTAATTATTCTCAAGTTCCTTTGAATAAATATATATGCACACACTTTCTTTAATTCAACTTATTTAAGGATATTAAAGTTAGTAGCATAAGAAGACTTCTATTAAATCATTCAATCATCTTATAGTATAAAATCCTCATTTTTTTAAAGCATCATCTCATACTTTCAATACATATTTACAAATTGTAATTTCATCATTCTAAATTGAGAGAGAACCAATAATTAGAATCAATATTCCTATGCACTATAGATTAGAATTTGTTTTTATAACAAGGGTGAATATATGATTAATAGGTATTCTAGGCAGAAATCTAGTTCGGGTAGTGTACACACCCAACTAGGGCCTTCAGGATTTTTCCAAGGTACTCAAAACTCTTCTTTTCTTCCGTTTTATCTATCAATACATAAAAAGAGTACTATTTTTAGTTATCTTTCTTCTAATAATTGGCATTCCAAGTCTTAATCGTACTGTATTAGAAATCATATACTACAACTTTATATATTTCTAAGCTTCAGATAGGAAATAAAATATGGCATGAAAATAGAAATTTTAAATCATAAAAAAATAGCTCTAAGATAGCCCACTTTAGATGGCACCGAAAGCAAGACAACTTTCAGGAAGCACAAAAACAACAGGACCCTGTTTCACCCCAACACAGCCGCGATTCCCAGCGGTTCACGAAAGTTGGAGTGTTAAGCTTGCGGTGATAAGACAGATGCCAGCTAAGAGTTACCGTGCTGGAGGGAAGGAGCTCACACCCTCGCCACCCTGTTCAACGATCTCCGGCTGCAACTGAAGGAACACACCAGCAGCGACAGGTCCACACGAGCTGCAATTGTGCTCAAGGATGCTGGCAACAGCTACCATCTGGCCCGAACCAGCAGCAGCAGCGCTTTGGTGAGAGAGACGGTGACGAAGACGAAAAAAGACTGGGAGGGAAAAAGAACAGCAGCCAGAGAAAAAAACTGGCCGAGAACTTATAAAAGAGAGAGGCAGCGAGACAAAGAAAGGAAGGAAAGGAATCCGAAAATGTCCAAGAGGGGCAGCAACTGACAGAAAAAAACAAAATAAAGAAAAAAAGCATTAAATTCGAGAATGAGAGAAAGAGAGGAAGCTGCTGGAAAATTAAAACCCAAAAGACTGAGTGTGACGGGATTCACAATAAAGCAGGGCCAGGACAAATTAAAATAAAACGACATCTACTAGAGAAGGGGGATACTTAGAAAAAAAGACGTACGGGCGATAATAAGGCGCTCCTCAATGCCCCGTGAACTCACTTTTTTTTAGCCTCATCGGTCTAATGGTTTTATAACATTCAAACCATTCATGTCAAATTAAAAATAGACTGGCCATTCTATAAAGCTAATTTCAAAAATATCAATTCAATTACTTTTCAAGCCCCTCCTAAAATAATTATTTTAAACTTTCATAATTCTCAAAAATAAAATTATCAATACAAACAATTTATTTTATAAATTACACACTCTCAAATTTTACATATTCTAATATTGCTTTTGATAAATAAAATCTTAATACTCATATTTCCAATAAATATTATAATAACATGATAAATTAATAAATATTTCAATTTCCCACATATAATTTATCAAATACAAATAATTAATTTTATACCTTTAATCATTATAAATATTCTCAACTTCTAAGAAAATTCTTATAGAAAATATTTAAACAAACCTTGAGCCAACACTGACTAATTAAATAAATTTTGAATATCAAAAGAAATTCAAAACTAAATACTATTTGAATAAATAATTTATCCACTAATCTTGAAATTTATACTTTATATTTAAACAGGGGATATTACACTTTAACCTTAATGTAACTAGTGCATTTGCTTGTTTACTTTATTCCTCATTGGGCATGTAGGAAGATGATTTTTTTTTTAAAATTTTGCTATTAGAACCCATGTCACCTCTCTATGATTTGGCAAGGATGGTTCTTTGACACTATATTCCTTTATTATTTAATTGATGATCATTTTAGAATCCCTTCTTACAATTAAATCTTCCACCTCTAATTCTCGAGCCATCATGGGCCCTAATATTAGATCCTTATACTCTATTTCATTATTAGGGTAAAGGAAGTCTAACTTGTAAGATATGTTATAAATTTCACTATTAAGATTTTTCAAAATGACCCTAGCCCCTCCTGTTAAGGCGAATGGTGATCTTTCAAAATACAATTTCTATGATAAAGGTAATTCACACAAGGCAGTTATCTCTTCATAGGCAGCATTTACTATTTCAAGAAGGACTTCATGAACTTCTTCTAAGATAAGCTCACTATTTAACATCAAGAACTGAGCTAGCAAATCAACCAAAGCTTAGCTTTTTAATGCCTTAAGATTGATTAATTGAATATCAAATTCATAATCATTAACATCCATTTTGCTATCTTCCCTATAAATATTGGTCATTGTAAAAGGAATTGATAGCATTGGACCATGTTACCAATTAAACTTTATACGCTAAAAAGGTAATGGCAAAATTTATGAATTGCATAGATAAGGGTGAAATAATGATTTTTCATATAAAATTTCACTCTTCAAGCTCTCTGAGCAGATGACTAAGATAATAAATAAGCTTTTCCAGCCTTTTTATTTTCTAAGCTAAAAGTGTGTTGATAGATTTTTTAGTGGAGGTAAGGTAGAGAGTGAGAGCAATACCATATCAAGAAGTAGCTATAACATGCCTCCTGGTGCCTTTCTTTCCAATCATAGTTTGCATTCTCCTTTAGAAAAGGCTTGAATGGTGAATTAATTCTACCAGTGTTGGAATAAACCTTTTAATGTAGAATATTTTTCATATGAAGGATCCGAGATCTTTGAGGCTCATCAGCTTTGGCATCATTTTTATTATTTTAACTTTACTTTCATCTACCTCAATGCCTTTTTTATGGATTTTGTAACCTAGGAATTTTCCTAAAGAAATCTTAAAAGCATATTTCTTTGGATTAAGTATAAGTTAGTATTTTTTGCATCTTTCAAAGAATCGATTGAGGTAACAAAGTTAATCTTCCTTTTTTCTAGACTTAATTACCAAATCATCCTTGAAATATGGCTTTATGCCTTTATGGAATCCTATTTGCTTAAACTTCTATAATGATTCAGGTGCTAGTAATGCTTTAGTCATTTTTAGACCTAACATTTAGGTTGCCTCTGGTGTTTTGGTCATTTAGAACCACCTCTTTATGCTAGTATAAATTGGGCCTTAACTCATTTATAGTCTTTTTTTAAGGTGCATTTTGGTGCTAGGCTTAACCAAATTTCATAGACTAGCCACTAACCTATATCTTTGGTCTTTTAAAACTAGATTATTTACATTTCCTAATTGCTTGATTGGAGAAAAATTTGAAGAGAGGGAGGAAAGAGAAAAAGGAGACTTGGGAGAGAGACTAAGGTTAAAAGATGAAAGGAAAATTTAAGGAATTGGGGCTAAACCTAGGCTTATAAGGGGGTAGTGCCATTTTCATCATTTTGTCCTAAATCTGTTCTATACTTCTATTCTTATTTTTAATCACTTATAACCTTTAATTCTTTTATTCAAAGCATTTTTCTTAGCTAATCCCTTCTAGTTTTCTTTTCCAAGTCTAACTTAAATAGTTTATTTTTATTTACCCTAAAGTTCTATTCAAAACTCATTTATTTCCTCAATATGTCATTCACTTTTTCCCTATCAAAATTTTATTCATTCCACAAAAAATCTCTATTTTGAATTTTTGCCATAATAATCATCTAACTATTCACTTCTTCTCCCAATATAAAATTTTAAAACCCTAAGGAAAATATAACAAGTAACTAAATAATTAAAAATTTTAACTTTAGGTGTGTAGCACAACCATTGCAAAAACCTTTATGTACAAATCAAACTCTTTCTTTGCAACTTCTATTTTCTTATTTTTTTTAGCCCAATTATACATTTATTCCTTATTAGCTTCACACTTTCAAAGTGCTTCATTGGCTTAACACCTTATGGATGTTTTTTCCTTTTACAAGTAAATTTAAACTTCATATTTCTATTTGAATTACATATCTTGTCTTTTCTTTTATCCAATAATCATATATTATCTTATAAATTCAAGATCCTTATAAATCACTATTGTTCATAATTTTGAGCACTACATTATATATGATCATTGTTGTTGTTTACTATTATTTCCTTTTCAGTTATAATCAATTGAGATCTCTTTATTTTTATAAATTTTATATCCATGAACTTCTTCCAGAAATTTGTCATTAATTAAGTCTCAAAGATCTTCAAGATTATTTCATTCCTCAATATGGCCATTTATTTATTCTTTCTTTATTTTAAGGATATTTGTATTTGGAACCAATAATTTTATCATGCTTTCAGTATGTTATAGACTTAATTATTATTATTGATAAACATATTACTTTACTTGGGCAAAAATATGAATAAGAGCATTTGCAACTAATATTTATTTATTCCCTTTTTATCCGTAATATATATGGCAATTTTCCTATACTTTGTAAATCAATCATCTTATAAACTTCTTGTTCATATTTCTTTCTATAAGGATCAAGAGGATTAAATATCAAATTGTTTTTACAACTATATATTTTCTTCACCTAATTTTAGAAATATAATTTTAAATATGAATTTATATTCTTTAGCATTTCTTAAGATCATGTATGTGCATTGTGGTAGAGTAAAAATATATTATACATTCGAAAATTCTCAATTTGGAAAACTTTTTAGCTTATGACCCAAGCTAATTATAAGGGGAACTATAACATTTGGCTTAATGCATATAAGTACTACAACATGTAAAGTTGTGTTTCTCTTGAGATAATATAGGGAATCTTGTCCATTTAGACATTTATATAATTAATAATTTAGAACATTAAAACTATTTTAGGTAAATCATATTGTATATGAATATACTTTAGGATGTTCAACACTTATTCTAATTGACATGTAATAATCTATAATGATTTACACATATGATCTTAAGAAAGTGTGCTTATAGTGAAATTATTTGAGCAAATAGTCTTGTAAAAACCAAGATACAAGTTAATTACAAATTCGCTTATGACAATCTTATTGAAGTATTAACTAAAATCATAAAATATTTAAGCGGTTGATACAAGTCACTCATACTAAAATTAATTACTAAACTTACTCAAATACATAGCGAAAGGTGAGTCCATGTTCTACCTAAGAGAATAGAAGTTAGTTAGTGAAAATAGATTGCAAACTAGGGGGATTTTCAATAACAAACTAAATGAAAAATTGAAAAGCAAAATTAAAATGAAATTACCAGAAGATGGAAATCAAGTCTAAAGGAATTCACACTCCAATTCTCATATCTTCATCAACTTTCAACAAATCTTCTTATAATTTGACTGCTTAATAGATGAATACCCCAAAACAAATAGTAATCATGCAAATTCTCAATACAAACTAATTGAAATAAGTAACCAATTAATCCTCTATTACTAATTCAATTTAGAACAAGTGACTAGATTCATTTAATAATAGTTTTAAGTATTAAGAAACAAGTTAAGCCAAATCTAACAATTCTACATGCGATAATTACTAATTCATTATCAATTTTTCTTAAGCAACCCATATATCAAATTACCAAAGCCTAATTGCTACTTATTTCAGTTAATCATAAGTAACCCATAAATGAGAATTAATTGAAACTAATCATTTAGCTATAGACTACAATAGATTATTAACTAATTGATCATAATTGGTAAACTGTCTAAGCAATCATTACAATAAGAGTAAAAAAATAAGAGATAATTAATTTATAATAGATTAGAGAGAGAAACCTAAAATCAAATTGAATTATAAGTACTTAAACCCTTGAACCTTGAAGAAAAATTGACCACTCATGGTGGTTGCAAGAGAAAATAAGAAGAAGAGTGTTTGTTGTCTAGAGAGAATGAATGTCTTTAGAGGCACAAAACCTAATTAGATATGATTTCCCTAACTAGAATACCAAATGAGCTAAATAGATATATCTCTTAGGGTTATAAAGAGTGAGACTTTGTATAAATTAGAAGATTATAGCTTAATTTACAAATTAATTTATTAACAATGTTTATTGTAGTAGAATTTCATAATTGAGTTTCAAGATCAAGTTTGACCACTAAAACAACTAACTTTGCTAAACTCCAAACATGAAATTGTTGATCCAAGTCTTATCTAACTTTGAACACTAATTTCACTTTAATTAGACTCCCAGAGCTCTAAATATAGCTAAAAAATTATGACTAGATTAGTTAGGATAGAAATAGAGCATCACTTTTAGGACCAAATTTGATACTCCAAACATCTGAATTGAGCTTTGATAAATGCACATTTGCACTTAAATTTTATGTGTTTCATCACTTATTTACTTAGTATCTTGTGCAAATTAATTGAAAATGGGTACTTAAATGCTTGATATTTTATTCTCAGGTTTTGAAGTGACTTATTTGAGCATTAGAAAGGGATTCGGAGCCAAAACTATGCAAATTGTGGAGAATTGAAGCAAATTCGCTCATCTGACAAAGAACACGGGGTATGGGAACCCCATGTGGAAGGCCGTGTATCTTTCTGTGTGCTTCGAAGCCTCACTGAGCTGCTCGTAGAAGAACACGGGGTACAACACGGGCCGTGTACCATACTGTCTGACCCTTCATAAGTAAACACGGGGAGTGTCATACCCCGTGTATCATACTGCCTAACTTTCGCAGAGAAACACGGGGTACAACACGGACCGTCTCATACCCCGTGTACATTTCTCATATAAGTTTTATGCGAAGAATCATAGGGGGAGGGGAGAAAACTGAAAATTAAAAGAGGAGCCGTCAGTAGAAACCCTAGGAGAGACCCAAAGTCACTAAGGGCAACTGCTAGCCTTGGATTCAAGTAAAGGATTGAAAATTCAAGCAAGAAATTTATAGAGTTTCATGACTAGTTTGATTCCCCTCTCTGTTTTCTAGTTTTCTACTGGTTGTGTAATGAACTCACACTAAACCCTAGTGCTCAGCTGGGGTAAACTTGTTCATGGATTTATGAATTTAATTTTTATATAATCTAGCTAGATTTACTGTTAATTTATGATTTGATTATGCTGTTTTGTATTTTAACAATCCAATACTTCCGGAATATTGGATTTGTATAAAGGATTAGTTGATTCTAGGTTGGAATGACTAATTAATTAATCAGACCTTGCATAATCATTCGAAATCTCCATTAGACTTAGGAATTAAGCTAATTGGATTCTTTTGCACAGGATGAAATGTCTAAAATTGGATTCTCAAGCAATGTTAATGCAATCTAGATGAGTGATTACTAGAGAAATTCTGGGCACTTTATCTATTGGTTAGTAGCTAGTAGCCTTGCAATGAGGTATAGCTTATTTTTGATAATCCAGCAATCTAAATTAATAGTAAACCGAGTTAGAGGATTATCTTCATTCCATAATAAAATGCACAAGGAAACCCTAAGGTTGAGTATACTTCCATCTCATTTGAATTAAATCTTTACCTAATCCATACCAGTTCCATTTGTTTCCTTTTTTATAACTAAGCTTTGTTTTGCATTTTACCCTTAATTCACAATATCAATCGGTCTACCTAAATAATTTACCTTGAAATTCAGTTAGTATTCAACACTCAATCCCTATGGAGACGATATCTTTTATACTATAACTCGACTAAACTCGTGCACTTGCGGGATCACGTCAAGTTTTTAACGTCGTTGCCGGGGATTGCAACTAGTTGATATTAACAGAAACTTTTGAGTGAATTAGACTAGGCAATTCATTTTCTTTTTAGTTCTTGATTCATCTTGTTCTGATTTTCTTATTTTTATATATAGTATTTCTTTCTTATTTTGTTTTGTTTGAGTATTACCTACTCTTTTTACAGAATTTTTTTTTTGTATATGCGAAGGAGAAGTCTTGAAGGAATTCTTGACTTAGACTCGGAGATTGAAAGAACTTTGCTTAGGAGAAGGAGAGAGCAAAAATTAGTACATATCCAAGAGCCAATTAACCTTGAAATAGTGATTGAAGGCATGGATAACAAATCTCTTAGAGAGTTTGCAGCACCTGACGCCACTGGGCTTCAATCCAGTATAAGGAGGCCTACTATTGAGGCTAACAACTTCGAATTGAAGCCAACTCTTTTGTCTATGGTACAACAAAACCAGTTTAGTGGAGGACCAATGGAGGATCTCAACCCTCATATTCAGATTTTCTTAGAGTATTGTGATACAATCAAGATAAATGGTGTAGCAACAGATGCCATCAAGCTTAGACTCTTCCCATTCTCCTTAAGGGATAGAGCAAGGGCTTGGTTACACTCTTTACTAGCAGGATCTATCACTACATGGGAAGAGCTACTGAAGGCTTTTCTGTCACAATATTTCCCTCCAAGCAAGACTGCTCAATTAAGGAATAAAATCACCACATTCTCTCAGAGAGAAAGGGAATCTCTATTTAATGCTTAGGATAGATATAAAGAACTTCTAAGGTTGTGCCCACATCATGGGCTAGAGAAATGACTAGTTCTTCATACTTTCTACAATAGTTTGAGTTACAATACTAAGCTTACTGTGGATGCTACTGTTGGAGGTGCTTTGATGAATAAAAGGTTGGATGAAGCATATGAATTGATTGAGGATATGGCTTTGAACCACTACCAATGATCAAATGAGAGGGGATCTTCAAGGAAAGCTCCAGGTAAGTACGAATTGGATGCTTTTAATCATTTGTCGGCTAAGGTAGATGCACTAGGAAGTCTAGGTAGCAAAGTAGATGCACTTATGGCTAAGTTTGATAAATTTCAAGTTAATAGTGTAAATGCAATAGGTGCTACTAACCTTCCTTGTGAGATTTGTGCTATGACAGGTCATATGGCAACTGAGTATAAATTGGGACAAGATTTCACTGAGCAAGTGAACTATGTGCACAACAGTAGGTATGGACAGAAGAATCTGAATGAACCCTTTGGAAACACCTACAATCCATTATGGAGGAACCACCCAAATCTATCCTACAAGCCCAACCAGCCATACAACATTCAAAACACTCATAATAGGCCGCCACCACCCGGTTTTCAAAATCAAAGACCCTACAACCCACCAGCTCAACCCTTTTTCACTTCTAAATTAGAAGGCCTCCTAAAGAAATTTCTCATTTCTCAAGAGAAAATTAATGAAGAGTTTAGACAGCATGGTAGAGCCATGGAGGACTCCATTAGGAAATTGTCCTCCCAAGTTAACTCATTGGCCACACATGGAAAAATGTTGGAGACCCAAATAGCTCAACAAGCTTCTACTTCTTCTTCTAGAGCTTTTGGTCAACTTCCTACTCAACCTAAATCAAATCCCAGGGAGCATTGTAAAGCAATCACTCTTAGGAGTGGGAGGCTGTTGAAGGTTTCAAATGCCACTCATGAAGGTGAAGAAGAGATAGTTAAGGGGGAAGTGCAGAAAGAAGGGGAATTACCTAAAAAGCCAAATTATGTCCTGATGATGCTGAAGTGAAAGAAGGGGAATTACCTAAAAAGCCAAATTATGTCCCTCTAGAACCATACAAATTGCCTATCCCTTATCCTCAAAGACTAGCAAAGGCTAAACTTGATAAGCAATTTGAAAAGTTCTTAGAAGTATTAAAGAAGTTGTATATCAATATCCCCTTCACTGATGCTCTTTCACAAATGCCATCATATGCAAAGTTTTTGAAGGACATCCTCTCAAACAAAAGGAAGCTAGAAGAGCATGAGACTGTAGCACTAATGGAGGAGTGTAGTGCCATCATCCAGAATAAACTACCTCCTAAGCTTAAGGACCCAGGCGGCTTCTCCATTCCTTGTGTGATTGGAAATGTTCCTATTGACTGGGCATTGTGTGATTTAGGAGCAAGTGTGAGCCTCATGCCACTGTCGATTGCAAAGAGACTGAACATAGAAGAAATGAAGCCCACCACAATTTCGCTTCAATTAGCAGACTGTTCTGTGAAATACCCAGTAGGTATACTTGAGGATATACCTATCAAGGTTGGTAAGTTTTTCATTCCTATTGATTTTGTTGTACTTGAAATGGAAGAGAATACACAAATCCCTATCATTTTAGGTAGACCCTTTTTGGCCACTGTGGGTGCTTTGATTGATGTAAAAAATGGAAGGCTTTCATTATCTGTTGCAGATGAAAAAGTTGAGTTTAATTTGAATGAATCAATTAAATTACCTGTTTGTGAAAATTCAATATGCAGGATAGATGTGCTAAACAAGGTTATGAAAGAAACCCTTCTCATGAGGTGCCTTCAAGATCCACTTGAAGCATGTCTAGTAACAGATGGAGTTGTTGAAAATGAGGAGATTACTGTATATGCATAATTTTTTAAAGCAAGCCCACCACTTTCCCTCCCTGAAGCAATTGAATAATTGGAAGTGAAGTCCAAAAATCCCTCCACTGAGGAAGAAACACCACCTAAGGTAGAATTGAAACCTCTCCCATCTACCCTCAGGTATGAGTTTCTAGGACCCCACTCCACTTATCTTATGATAGTAAATGCAAATCTAAATGCTCTTGAAATAAAAAAATTACTTAGGCAGCTTAGATCTCATAGAAAAGCTTTAGGGTACATAATTTCTGACTTGAAAGGGATTAGTCCTTCAATATGCATGCATAGGATATTGATGGAGGAAGATAGTAAGCTTTCCATTGAACATCAGCGAAGGCTGAATCCAAATATGAAAGAAGTTGTAAAAAGGGAAATAGTGAAGTTGCTAGATGCTGGGGTAATTTACCCAATTTCAGATAGTCAGTGGGTTAGTCCGGTACATGTTGTTCCTAAGAAAGAGAGTTAACTGTAGTAAAAAATGAAAATAATGAGCTAATTCCCACTAGAACTGTCACAGGTTGGAGGATGTGTATAGATTATAGAAAATTAAACAAAGCAACCCGAAAAGATCATTTCCCTCTCCCCTTTATTAATCAAACCTTGGAAAGATTAGCCAAGCACTCACATTTATGTTATTTGGATGGTTATTCTGGTTTCTTCCAAATTCCTATACATCCAAATGATCAAGAAAAGACCACATTTACATGTCCTTATGGCACTTTTGCATATAAGAGAATGCCTTTTGGTTTGTGTAATGCTCATGCTACATTTCAACGTTGTATGATGGCTATTTTCTCTGATTTTATTGAAAACATCATGGAGGTCTTTATTGATGATTTTTCTGTATATGGTACTTCCTTTGATAACTGTTTGACTAATTTATCTCAAGTGTTGCAGAGATGTGAGGAGGTAAATTCGGTACTCAACTGGGAGAAATGTCATTTTATGGTAAGAGAAGGGATTGTCCTTGACCATCAAGTATCAGAGCATGGTATTGAGGTAGACAAGGCTAAAGTAGAAATCATAGAGAAATTACCTCCCCCAACTTCTGTAAAGGGAGTGAGGAGTTTTCTGGGACACGCCGGTTTCTACCGATGCTTCATCAAAGATTTCTCCAAAATTGCCAAACCTTTAACTAACCTGCTTGCTAAATATATTGCCTTTGATTTTAATCAAGATTGTTTGGATGCATTTTGCAGGTTAAAGAAAGCCTTGATTTCTTCCCCAATCATGCAAGCACCGGATTGGAATCTACCATTTGAGGTGATGTGTGATGCTAGCGACTATGCAATAGGAGCGGTACTTGGACAAGGGAAAGATAGGAAAGTTCATGCCATATACTATGCTAGCAAGATTTTGGATGAGGCTCAGCTGAATTATGCTACAACTGAAAAGGAACTTTTTGCGGTAGTTTATGCAGTTGACAAGTTTCGATCCTATTTGGTGGATTCTAAGGTGATAGTTTTTACGGATCATGCAGCAATCCGATACCTTTTGAGCAAGAAAGAAGTTAAACCTCGCCTAATCAGATGGATTCTTTTGTTACAAGAATTCAATTTGAAAATTCTAGATAAGAAGGGTACTGAGAATGTTATGGCTGATCACCTTTCAAGGTTGAAGTAGGAGTTAGAAGATGACGTAGATAAAGAGATGCCAATAAATGATTCCCTTCCAGATGATTATCTGTTGGCTGTCTCTTCTTCAGCTATCCCATGGTTTGCTGACTATGTTAATTACATCGTGAGTGGTGTTTTGCCTCCGGATGCAGGATATCAGCAGAAAAAGAAGTTTTTAGCAGAGGTGAAACATTATTTTTGGGATGAACCTCTTCTTTATAGAAGATATGCCGATGGCTTGTTTAGAAGGTGTATGCCTGAGGAAGAAATTGCTAGCATTTTGTTCCATTGTCACTCTTCCCCATATAGAGGACACTTCGGCACTTCAAGAACAGTTGCAAAGATTGCCCAGGCAGGTTTCTATTGGCCGACTCTATTCAAAGATGTTTATCACTATGTCACTTCATGTGACCAGTGCCAAAGAGTTGGTAGTATATAAAAAAGGCACAAAATGCCTTTGAACAACATTTTGGAAGTCGAAATATTCGATGTCTGGGGAATTGATTTCATGAGACCATTCCTACCTTCTTGTAGTAATAAATATATACTTGTGGCGGTTGATTATGTTTCCAAATAAGTGGAAGCAATTGCCACTCGAACTTGTGATGCAAAAGTTGTAGTTTGATTCTTCAAGAAGGTGTTGTTTCCTAGATTTGGTATACCTAGGGTAGTCATCAGTGATGGAGGGTCTCACTTCATTGCCCATCAATTTCAATCCCTCTTGAAAGGGTATGATGTAACCTATAAGATCTCTACTCCATATCACCCACAAACCAGTGGGCAAGTGGAGCTTTCAAATAGAGAAATTAAGAGCATATTGGAGAAGACGGTGTCTAGAACAAGGAGAAATTGGGCCCTCAAGTTGGATGATGCCTTATGGGCCTACAGGACTGCTTTTAAGACTCCCATTGGAATGGCACCATTTAGGCTTATTTATGGGAAGCATTGTCATTTACCGGTAGAGATTGAACACAAGGCATATTGGGCAATAAAGTTGCTAAAGTTTGATTTGCAATCTGTTATGGAGAAAAGAAAGCTTCAACTTCTTGAACTTGAAGAACTAAGAAATGATGCTTATGACAATGCCAAGATATATAAAGAAAGAACAAAGGCTTGGCACGACAAGCGCATTCTCAGAAGGGAATTCAATGAAGGAGACTTGGTGTTGTTATTCAGTTCCAGATTTAAGCTCTTTCCAAAGAAGCTCAAAATAAGGTGGACTGGACCATTTCTTGTGAGAACAGTGTATCCATTTGGAGCTGTAGAAATTTGGAGTGAAAGCACTGGCAATTTCAAGGTTAATGGCCAGAGATTGAAACATTATGTTGTCGAGCCACCGATAATGGCAGCTCCAGACTGATTGAAACAGGAGTCAAGCTTATGACCTTAAATAAACGCTTCTTGGGAGGCAACCCAAGCTTATTTTTCTATTTTTATTGCTTTTAAATCTTCATTTTTCCCATTTTCATTCTGAGTTTCTGAGTAGTTTGAGGCATATAAATCATTAGTTATTGATTTAAGATGTTCATTTTTGCACTTGGTCTCTGTTTCTAGGGTAAATTAGGCATATATGCATTTTTATTGTTCATTTTCTTGCACAGAAGCCTCAAAATGCATTCTAGTGATATACACGGTGCAGAACACGGGACGTGTTATACCCCGTGTACCTTACTATCTGGTTAGTATAAAATATTTATGCTTTTTATGGCATTCTAGTGAGATACACGGTGTTTAACACAGGGAGTGTGTTACCCCGTGTACCTCACTGATTGAACTAATGAATAGAATTTTTGAACATGAGCCTTCCAGAGAGAAACACAGGGTACAACACGGGACGTGTTAAACCCTGTGTACTATTGCAAAGTCTGTAAGCATCTTTCAGAGAGAAACACGGGAAAGAACACGGGGCATGTAAGACCCCATGTATTTTTACGAAACCCAAAATACCCATTCGCGGAGAAACACGGGGTACAACACGGGCCATGTCGCACCCTGTGTTCTTAGGCGGACGAGCTTTTAATGGGCGAAACTCCTCCATTTTCATTCATTTTCTTCAACACCCTCCGTGCCTTAGTTTCTCTATACTCATTTTCGGCCATTCTCTTCCCAAAATACACCGATTAAAGTATTTTATTTGGCTATTTGAAGCGATTTTACTACTTAATCTTCGATTTAATCGGTCTAATTGCAAGATTTGGATTCCTCTTGAGCTTTAACCAAGAACTTAGGGTTTTTCTCTGAAATTCACGAGGTAAGAGCATTTCCCTTGAATTCTTTGAAGTTATTTGCAATTACTTGTGTTTATTGAACTTCAATGAATGGTAGAACTTATAGGAATGTTCATATCCTCCGAATTTTTCCTTGGCTAGATTTGATTGATTGAATTTAAATCCTTTAAGGTTTAATGTTTATTTGGGGGACCTGATTGCATGATTTACCTCATTGATTTGCTCACTTACTTGCATTGATGACATCAAGCTTTGAATTGCACTTCATTTGACATTGGATGGATATTGGAATTGCTTGTTGAACTTCTACCCTTGAAATCTGCTGATTGACACTATCTGAACCTGGAACTGTCTAATTCATAGTGAAACTCTCTCACATTATAATTTTCCCTTGCAGATCATGTCAAAAAGATAAAAGATGGCTACTAAGAAGACCTCTAAGGGCAGTACTTCTAGAGGGACCTCCTCTAAAGGACCAGCTACATCCCAATTCCTAGAGTTCACAGATAAGGCCCATATTCAGGCATTTAATAGACATAAAGACCGGTCATTTGTGGAAGGCCGATACATAGATTGGGCAGTCTTAAGGGAGTTTGGCCTTAAGGATGAGATCCGAGAGCTCATAAGTATAGGTGCTTGGGAGACATTTTTTCAGATTATAGAACCTACCTACAGAGAACTTACTTTGGAGTTTCTCATCACCTTCTATCTAGAGAGATACTTTGGCACTGTTGATTCTACTGATACAGTGCAGTTTCACCTCGGGGGAGTCACATATTCTATAAGTGTGACCCAGCTATCAGTACACATGGGAATTTACTCTGAAGAATTTGTAACCACCCCTGAGTATCATGATATTCTGATAGGACTGCCACATGGGACCCAAGAGTGGCGAGTATGATCTGACATTGCTACCGGGAGCACCTATGATCCTACAAAGAGTAAGGCATCTAGCCTCAGAAGAGTTGCGTGGCGAGTCATCCACTCTATCTTCAGTCATACTTTGAGTGGTCGGGGCACAGTCATGGAGTAGTGAGCACAGCTGATATCATTTTCCTGTATAGCATGATATAGAGAGTCCCCATCCACATTGGAGGTGCATTTGCACATTTCTTTTCAACTCAGGCATCAGACAGGCGAGCTGGGAGTATTGCTGCTAGTCCATACATTACCAAACTAGCCAGGCAGTTAGGAGTATTCGATCGACTTTATGGATCCCTCTCTATAGCATCCCACATAACCCCCCTCCATAGGGGCATTCTTCTAGCTATGGGAATCCAGCCTGTGCAATAGCCACCCCATGAGGAACAGCATGATTCTCCAAGAGATGATGGCGATGGTGATGCAGCTCCTGATATGGGTCCATCATCTTTTGCGGGCGGAAGAGTTTCATCTGAGGCTTACTTTCGAGACATATTATCTAGTCAGCAGTAGATTTTGGCTGAGCTTCAGCACATTTTTGAGCATCAGTCGAGGATTAAGGGCCTTTATGACGACTTGGACAGGAGATCCAGACACATTGAGAGCATGGTCAAACCCCTGTTCAAGCTTTTTCACCCCTCTTCCCCAGCTGATCTAGATCCTCCTACTCAGTAGCTCAGATTGTTTTTTCCTTTTACTTATATATTCTCCTTTTTACTTGTTTCTCCTCTCTATTTCCATTTATCTTAGTCTGTACTTATATTGGCTATGCACTTTCATTTAATTTTTATTATTTTAACTATGTCTGTAATAACTAACAGCATATTTTATCCCAGTAATGCATCTCCTTTCTTTTAGATTAGCAATCTCCTCTTTCTCTCCTAATCTATCTCTGCTAGTGGATCCCCTTGAAGCCATATTCTATAATGGACAACAACGCTCCACTTGTCAGGGAAGTTCCAGTCCCCCATCTTTTCTCTGTCTCTTTTCCATTTGCTTTTTTTTTTTTACATTGAGGACAATGTCCAATTTTAAGTGTGGGGGAGAAGCTTTTAGAATGCATTGTACCTAAATCTACTTGATTGATTTAGAGTACTGGAATTTACTCCAAATTCAATGATATGTAAATTTTTTTTAAAATTTTTAGGGCAATCTTTTAACTAAAGTGATTTGTTCATGCTTTGCTCTTTTAATGATTAATTGGTAACTTAATAAGGAAAATCTAAAGCTTGAAACTAAGAGTAATGAGCATAATTGATCCTTGTGAGACTTAAGCCTATTGAGCAACTTTTCACATTAGAATTTGAACCTCATTCTTATCTTCTTGAGGGATTATATCTCACTCTTGACTTTTTGCTCTAGAACTTGTATTTGCTCTTTTTTAGGCTACATTTTATGTATTTTGCATGTCAAAAATGATGAGGCCATGTTTCTTCACCCTTTTTATTTATTTTGCTTATTTGAATCCCTTTTTTGATTCACCCTAGACTATTTTCAACTTTACCCCTAGTTAACCACCTTGAGCCTTAGACCTTCATTTCAAGCCTAACCCATCCTATATGCATTCAAAGCCACTGCCCAAGTGAACTTGAACTTCAGAGTTTAAGGGAACTTAGACACATAAAATGAGTTTGGCTATCACTTAAAGGTTCTTACATAAAGCTGCTCAGTTGGATAAGTTAATTTATAGCTTCGCCATTTTATAAAAAAAAATGGTGTTAAATAAATAATTTGGGAAGAAGAAGAGGAAGAAAAGCTTGTTGGGAAATAAATAAGAAAGAAAGAAAGAAAGAAAAGTTTTGTTTGTTGATTTACTATTGATTTATATATATAAAAAAGGGGGTTAAGGCAAGGAATAGAAGCAAGGTAATATGCTAAGCTGAGCGATGGAACCCGATAGTGGTCGAACTTAAGACCAATGTGTCTTTTCCCTTCTCTAACTCTATCACTTTTCATCCCTTGACTTTCCTTTCCTCTATCCTCACCATTTTCCCTAATAAAGTCCTCTGATTTGCATGCATTTTACAATATAGTAGTGGAGACTAGAGTTTTTGCAAGCATATGGTAACATTAAGTCCTGAGCTGATTGATTTGAGAGTATACATAAGCCTTATCTTGAGAGTTTGAGTGAACACTTTACCTATGAGACTATTCTCTTTGCTTTTATGTTAAGGATTGACTTATTTTGCTACTTTGTTTTCATTTAACTGCCTTGCATGACTTGATCCTAATTTCTGATTCACTAAATGATTGCCTAATGATATTAATAAAAAAATTGGAGTAAATTTTTGTTTTCTTACTTCCTTACTCGAGGACGAGCAAGATTCAAGTGTGGGGGAATTGATAAATGCACATTTGCACTTAAATTTTATGTGTTTCATCACTTATTTACTTAGTATCTTGTGCAAATTAATTGAAAATGGGTACTTAAATGCTTGATATTTTGTTCTCAAGTTTTGAAGTGACTCATTTGAGCATTAGAAAGGGATCCGGAGCCAAAACCATGCAAATTGTGGATAATTGAAGCAAATTCGCTCATCTGACAAAGAACACGGGGTATGGGAACCCCGTGTGGAAGGCCGTGTATCTTTCTGTGTGGTTCGAAGCCTCGCTGAGTTGCTCGCAGAAGAACACGGGGTACAATACGGGCCGTGTCATACCCCGTGTACCATACTGTCTGACCCTTCATAAGTAAACACGGGGAGTGTCATACCCCGTGTATCATACTGCCTAACTTTTGTAGAGAAACAGGGGGTACAGCACGGACCGTCTCATACCCCGTGTACATTTCCCATATAAGTTTTATGTGAAGAATCATAGGGGGAGGGGAGAGAACTGAAAATTAAAAGAGGAGCCGTCAGTAAAAACCCTAGGAGAGACCCAAAGTCACTAAGGGCGACTGCTAGCCTTGGATTCAAGCAAAGGATTGAAAATTCAAGCAAGGAATTTGTAGAGTTTCATGACTAGTTTGATTCCTATCTCTGTTTTCTGGTTTTCTGCTGGTTGTGTAATGAACTCACACTAAACCCTAGTGCTCAGCTGGGATAAACTTGTTCATGGATTTATGAATTTAATTTTTATATAATCTAGCTAGATTTACTGTTGATTTATGATTTGATTATGCTGTTTTGTATTTCAACAATCCAATACTTCCAGAATATTGGATTTGTGTAAAGGATTAGTTGATTCTAGGTTGAAATGATCAATTAGTTAATCAGACCTTGCATAATCATTCGGAATCTCCATTAGACTTAGGAATTAAGCTAATTGGATTCTTTTGCACAGGATGAAATGTCTAAAATTGGATTCTCAAGTAATGTTAATGCAACCTAGATGAGTGATTACTAGAGAAATTTTGGGCACTTTATTTATTGGTTAGTAGCTAGTAGCCTTGCAATGAGGTATAGCTTATTTTTGGTAATCCAGCAATCTAAATTAACAGTAAACCGAGTTAGAGGATTATCTTCATTCCATAATGAAATGCACAAGGAAACCCTAAGGTTGAGTATACTTCTATCTCATTTGAATTAAATCTTTACCTAATCCATACCAGTTCCATTTGTTTCCTTTTTTATAACTAAGCTTTGTTTTGCATTTTACCCTTAATTCATAATATCAATCGGTCTACCTAGATAATTTACCTTGAAATTTAGTTAGTATTCAACACTCAATCCCTATGAAGACGATATCTTTTATACTATAACTCAACTAAACCCGTGCAATTACGAGATCTCATCAAGCTTTGACTAAAACATTAAAGTTATAGAGCTTCCTCTTAAATTTTCAATAATATAATAATTCACCCAATTCAAACATCCAAGACTAAAGTTATAGCTAAAAATACAAAACAATGTAAAAATGTAGCATTAATTAGACAATTTAAAAACATTGGAAATTCATAACCCAACCATCAATTAAGCACATGTAACATAGTAAAAGCCATAAAATAAGAGAAAATAATATAATTAATTTTGCACATCAAATTTCCCCACACTTAGCCTTTAAATAATCTTGGGCAAACATAACTTTATTCAAAAGTCTCTTGCAAACCACAACTTACTGAAAGCTAAAGGACAAAAGACCAACTTTCCAATGACTTAAAACTCAAGAAGTTCACAAGGAAAAACAAAATTAAAGCCATTAAGATTCATAACATATGATGAATAAAAATCTTAACAAGTTCAAATTTAATTAACATAACAACTTGATTCAAAAAGTATAGATCACATAATTCACTCTCCATCTTTTAATTGTTAACCAAAAATATTTTACTCAAGTTCATTCCATGAAAATATCCTACCATAAGCTTACTTATCATCTACTTATCATTCCTTAAATCATAAGCACACAAAGATTAAAAGGACTTTATTCAAGGTTGTAATAAGGCTAAAGAGAAAAGGAAGGAAAACTAATGATCTAAAAGAATAAAAAAACTAAAAAAATTAATGGAGCACTTAAAATATAAATATATGGGTAAATCATGAATAATTACAACTTTTAACATAAAATCCTAACTTTTAATTCTAAATACTCATTAACTTCTCTCTTTTTTTTCTTTCTTTCCCAAATCCTTTTGCCTTTTTTCCTTTTTTTTCTTTTCTCTTTTTTATCATTTGTTTTTTATTCTTTCTTTTCTTTTCCAACTAAACCCTGAAATTGAAGTTGATGATTTTTCACAACATACATGCCTCTACACTTATTTAAGAATCCATCTCATAAAAATTTTCAAATGCTTTACTAATATCTAAGATTCAATAAAGATACTTGTTTTCCATTAGAAAATATATTAATAGGTTAAACAATAAAAAAGGCAATTAGGCTCAAAGAGGATTCAATAATAATAAATTTTGAAGGTTGGCTATTTGGCATTAGCTCATGCAAAAAATATTTTTATCATATTTGTACATGCATGTACAAATGTAATCTAAAAAAGAATTAAACCAAGTTCAAGAGAAACAAATTCCATGAAAGAATATTATACTTAAGAAGGAAAAAGAATAGCATAAATTTTCAACAAAAGGCTCAAAATCTGACAAAGTAAAACATGCTACCAAAAATTCAATCACTAATTCAAAATCTATCACAACACTAATCAATTTCAAGAAGTAAAATAATTTATTCAATTACATTAAAACCATTAATTTCCTACTAATTTCTACTAGTGAAAAATGTAAAATTCCTATCAATGAAAAGCAACTAAAATAACCCAAAAGATTTCAAAAACAAGTAAAAAGCATAATTTTTTTTAAAAAAACTTAAAAGCACAAAAGGAAATATGAAAACTTAGAACAAATCAGAAAAGAAATTGTAGAATTCTTTCCCCTACACTTAAAATTTACATTATTTTTAATGTAATACATACCAACATCAAGAAAGATAAAGAACAAGTAAAATAAAAAAGAAGTGAAAGAGAAAGAAGATTTAAAAGCTTAAGTTGCCTCCTAAGAAGTACATTTCTTTAACATCTTTAGCTAAACACAGTAACTTCTTCAATCAAGCTTCAATTCATAAGAAATTTCTTTAAATGGTTTTAATGATGCATATTTCAAGTGGTCATGTAATGGTTTCACTTCCAAAAAGTAATCCAAGCATTAACTCTTTCCTAAGTACCAACTTTAGATTATTCTTTCTTTGCAATTCAAAATTATCCTACACTATAACATCAACTTGGTCAATAAAAAAATAGAATGAAATTTAAGATGATTTTTCATAACCATAGAAGTGTTGGAATTTTTTGTTACTTATGAATATCAAATTTTTCATTTTCTTGTTTTGCATTGGTCTCCATTTAGGGTTAGTAACATTCACCTTGATAAAAGTCTCTAACTTCTTTTTTTTTTCATCCTCTTTCTTGGCATTTCAAGGGCTATTAAGAAAAGGAGGAAGGATAAAAGAATCAGTAAAAAGAATGGTATTAAGTGCAGATTGTACCTTAAAACTA
This sequence comes from Sindora glabra, assembly GCA_020226215.1. Taxonomy (NCBI): domain Eukaryota; kingdom Viridiplantae; phylum Streptophyta; class Magnoliopsida; order Fabales; family Fabaceae; genus Sindora; species Sindora glabra. The sequence continues at coordinate 74,570,812 of CM035226.1, read as the reverse complement.
GAACCTTTAGTTTTTTTTTCCTTTTGATTGTTCACTTGTTAGGTAGGAGGATAAAGACAGCTAGCTTGCATAGTAGCCCTCTAACTTTTTCACATAAATGGCAAGTTGGCTTACTTGAGTCTCTTGTTAGAATTAATTGAAGTTAACTTTAGTTTTTCTTTTACTAAAATTGTATTTTCTCCTACCAGAACTACATTGTAATTTGCTAAATTTTCTCAATAAGTTCCATAAATTCCATACTTGAAGTTTAAAATTCATACATTGATGGATAATTTTCAACAGGAGCTTGATATTGATTATGACCCATTTGATTACCATACTTAAAAATTGAATGATCATGTTAGCTTAGGTTGTAGGAATTAGAATTTGGAGCGCAACAACACTCAGGTGAGCCTAGAAATATTCATACTAAATGAAATGGCTACAATGATTCATATCTTTGAAATTATGGACACATATTAGAAAGATGTCCAACCATATAGCATAAATCACACACTTAGGCTACTTGCATCTTTATCACAACTAATTAACTAACAAAATATGTTATCTTAAAAAGTTATTGCTTTATTCGGGATACACGTGTCTCATTAAAACTATTATAAAAAGTTATATTTTTTCTAATATCTTAATTTATGAATGCTCTTCACACATTTAGGATTAAAATTTAAGTTAAAATCATGGGAGGGGCAATTCATCTGCCAAAACGAACAAGAATTGAATAAAAATGAAAAATTATAAAAATAAAAATTATAAAGAATAGTAAAAAAATTAAAAAACAATACTAAACAATGTTGTGCAGCCCAAAAATTCCACCACAAATTTTATCTCTTAGCACTACCAAGAAGCTTGGAAAATATTGAAAATTAGACTGGAAAAGTTGAAAAATAAGAAAAATAATCATAAATTGACTAATATATTCTCTAATAACAGTGTTAAAATTTTGATATACATCACTCACTCCAAAATTAATTATTAAATTTGCTCAAACATGGAGTAAAAGGTGACTCCATGTTGAACATAAAGGAATAAAAGTTAATTGATGAAAACAAAATGTAAAATAAAAGGATTTTCAATAACAAACTAAATAAACAATTGAAAATCAAAATTGTACTAAAACTACCAAAATATGAAAATCAAGTCCAAAAGAATTCACATTCCAATAATCATATTTTCATTAACACTAAACAAATTTGCTTATAATTCAATTGCTTAAACAATGAATAACTTGAAGCCCACAACAATCAATCAAATTCTCAATGTAGACTAATTAGAACAAGTAACTAATTAATCCTTTATTACTAATTCAATTCAAAAGAAGTAACTAAATTCAATATCAATTAGTAAAAGTTTTAAGCATTCAAAACGAGGTTAAGCCAAATCTAATAATTCTACAAGTGATAATTACGAAATTCGTTCTCTATTTTTCTTAGGCAACTAATGATTCACCTAAAAGTTGAAAAACTAAAGCCTAATTGCTACTTATTTTAATCAATCATAACTAATCTACAAGTAGGAATTAATTATAATTAATTATTTAGCTATAGACTACAATAAATAATTAACTAAACAATCGTAGTTAGCAAATTATCTAAGTAATCATTTACAATAAAAGTAAAAAAATAATTGAATTAATAATAGATTAAAGAAAGAAGAGTTAAATTAAATTGAATTGGAAGCCTATACCTTTGAACCTTGAAAGAAAATTAACCACTCATAGTGGTTGCAATAGAAAATAAGGAGAAGAGTATTTGTTATCTAAAGAGAATGAATGTCTTTGGAGGCACAAAACCTTGTTAAATTTGATTTCCACAACTAGAAAACCTAATAGGCCAACCAAATATATTTTTTAAAGCTACAAAGAATAAGGCCTTGAATAAATTAGAAGCCTATAGCCTAGTTTACAAATTAAGTTACTAATAGTGTTTATATAATAAAATTCCATAATTGAGCTTCCAAATCAAGTTTGACCACTAAAATAACTTAGTTCCACTAAAATCCAAACATGAAAATTGCTAGTCTAATCTTATCTAACTTTAGGTGCTTGTTTCACCTCAATTAGACTCCTAGAGCTCCATATATAGCGTAAAAATCATGTTTAGGTTAGTTAAGATAAAAATAAAGATCATCTTCCTAACCAAATTTGACCTTTCAAATGTCAAACTGAACTTTAGCAAAACATAAAGTTTTAGAGCTTCTTCTTAGCTTTATAATTATGTAAAGATCACCAAATTTGGATACTCAGAAGTTAAGTTATAACTAAAAACCTAAAATAGTATAAAAGTCCAACATTAACCAAACAATTTAAAAACATTGGAAAATCATCTCCTAAACACAAAACAAGACCAATTCTATTAAATTAAGTATATATAATCTATTAAAAGGCATAAAATAAAAGAAAATAATGTAATCAGTATTTTACACATCAATGGACCACATGATGGATAAATAAGTCCATATGTTAACTTGAACTTGTTCCAAAAATATTAGAAATTTAATCCCAATTTTAGCTAATAATAACCTTATATAATTAATTTGTATTGAGAACAAGTAATGAGTGAAAATTATTATATTAAAGAATCAAAAGATTCCTTAATGAATAAGCTTATGAATTTTTAATAGCTTTCCACATCATTATTGATTTATGATAACTTGTCCAATTATGCCAAATAGTGAAAACATTTAGTTTAGTGAACTTATGGCTTATATTTCTTTCAATCAATTTTGTATATGTATCAAATATATTAAAAGAAAATGACAATAATTTTTTTCTATACATTTTTCTTGCTTGAGATAACCACTATATTATAAAATTATTCAATATCTTATTACCTCAATGTATTATCTATTTTATTGTATGTCTCTAAAATTTAGTATATTTCTTCGAGACTTAATTAATAACAATACATCTTTAATAACTATTTGCATTCTTTATAGTAAAATAAAAATAACCCTTCTGGAGCTTTTAATCAACTTTCTATTACCAATTATTATATTAACATAATAAATGATCGATTCTTTATTCAAAACATTCAAAGGAATCTATCACATTTAAATACATTATATCATAAAGATTATAGTTGAAAGTATCATTATTATAAATAAAATTTGCCTCAATATTTTTCTCTCTCTTTAAAAGGATTGATAAAATTTCACAAAATGTTTTAGACATTTAATAGGTATGTAATCAATAGCTTTACATATCATATTGGTGGCTCATACTACATTTGTAACATAATTTTAGGACCTTTTAAGTTCTTATTATTTTTGCTTTTCTCTTTTTATTCTCTGAAGGTGAAAACTAAACTTGTGGTTATTTGTATTATTCTTATAACCACCATGATTGCATAAACTAATTTGACCTTTTTCACATGCATGGTTATGACCACTACCTTACCCATATCTAAACTTTTCTTTTATTATTAATGTATTCACTTTAAGGAATGTAATAAAATAAGTGGGATGAGTTTTATTATTTTTCATCAAAAGCTCTCTATTTTACTCATCCATAGGAAAGCATGAAAAAGAATTTACATAATGATAAAAGAAAGAAAGAACTAGAATTTATAATTGACAAAGAAAGGAAAATAATACTAGACGAAATTCTAATTTATCTACTCACTTTATCTTTCTCACCATAAATTTTATTTATCATAGAGATGGTAACAAAAGAAAATTATAACCTTAACAGAGCTTTGCATGGATGTTTTATTTCTTTATTTAATTGTACCTCTAAGATTCATTGAATTTCAAGCCCCCTAATATTTATAATAGATAATTCTTGCTAATATTTGATGTCTCTATTTGATAACTATCCATTAATTAAGTGGAGTACATTAACTAAATGTTTATTGTCTCAATATGGCTACACACAAAGCACTCATTTAGAGAAAATATAGAAGGCTTCATTTATTTCATGGATTATAAGCTTCACCCTAATAAAATTAAATGTTATTGAATGCAACAATTACAATTGAGCTAGGCTTGAGCATCAGTTCAACCAATTTTGAGTGTTCTTCCACCAACTAAAGGATCAATAATTATTTATTCTTATTATCCAAAAAACTAATTAGAAAATGGCAAAAGCTTAAACACTTATTTCATGGAAAAAGTGATTAGTTCAAAAATATGATTAAAATAGAAAACCTACATTAAGCTAAATATGATTAAAATAGAAAACCTATATTAAGCTAAAACAAAGAAGAAAAATATAACAAATGCTCCAGTTGATTTAAAAATAACAATCAAATTAATTTCAAGCAATATATTCCCCTTCAAATAGCATGCCCTGTGCAACAAAATATATGCAATTATTAATGATAAATGAGGTAAGTTGAAGAAATTAGAGAAATAAAGCTTAAAGAGAAAGCATCTACTAGGAATAAAAACAAATTCCTAAGAAATAAATAAAAATATTATGTGAATTAGAAATAAAAGTAAGATAATAAAAACCCTCTCATTGATGATTTATTGATCATTGATCTCAGATAGAGGAACAAGAGTGAGATAAAAATTGCAAAATAATTTATATAAGATATGTGCCCTTAATTCACTATAAAGCATATGAAAATAAAGGATCAACTTCAGCCTTTTATTTAAAATTATGAAATTAAGAAATTTTTTTAGTAAACATATTATAAATAAGATTTTTCTTGAAAATGTCAAAAATATTCTAAAGGGATTTGTTCAATTCTCAAGTCATATAAAATAAATAAAGCATTTTGTATCTTTACCCAAACACCTACTACATTCAATCTACCATACAAACAAAAAAATCCACAATTTGCTATTATTTAATTCATATATTAATTTCCAAACATTAAAATAGTGTCATTCAACTTTTGCCTTATTATAATTATAATTCAATGGAAAACAAACTTGAGAAACTCATTAAACCTTAAACTATTGACTATGAATGAAATTGTATATAAATTTAACAATTTCTATCAATTAATTATATATTAAATTCGAGTCTAGTAAAAAATAATAATTAAACAATTAATCATGAATTTAAAGGAGCAGAAAGGTAACCAAACATGGAATATAATCACACAGAATATAATAGCCCAAGTTAACCTAAAAAAGAAGAATAAATCTTCAACTTTAATCTTGAAAAAATTAAAAAGAAAAGGAAATTAATTATTCCATCCTTCAAAATTCTAAAATTCATGAATAAAGAAAATATGAAAAATAAAAGAAGAATCTTTTTCTTTCAAATTAAAAAAAAAACTTAAACAAGAAATTTTTTTTTTTGAATGTGTAAAATCTTTCCCATAACATCTATATATATAGGCTTACTATACCAATTGATAAGTATTACTAATCAATTACAATTAAAAATTGGATAAATCCCAATTACAATAACTAATAGGTAAATCAAAAAATATTTTGTGAATATCTATAATAAATATTTATAATAGAGGGAATGCAAATCAAATTTCAATGCCTCTTAATTTATGTTTATTTGTATTTAAAATTGGATGGATGGATGTGCAGAATATTGCCATTTTTAATAAAGTTTTTGGAAATTATAATATTTAATCTTTTGGGTAATTCTTCCATACTACCTCAATATAAGGTAGTATATGCATAACATTTTTAATATTTTATATAAAATTTATAATTTTTTCATAATGGCATAAGTTATGGGATGAAACTATTCATATATATATATATATATATCTTGCAATTTTTTTTCATAAAATCTTACAACTTTCATAGATCTTGCTATGTCAATAGTGATGGTTGCCATATAAATATTTAGGAGTTATATGGAAAAGTTGAAACATCTTGAAAAAATTGCAAAGTTTTATGAAAAATTTGTAACATTTATGAAAAAGCTACAAAGGTCATATAACCAATACTCCTTATTTTAAGAAAGTATTGGAGAACAACCCTAATCTTTTTGAGAAAAAATTAAAATAAAAATAAAAGATGAAATATGAGAATAATGTAATGGTAGCCATATGGTATGTAAAATATACACCATCTAACTTTTGGCTCTATATAAACCTTTCACTTATGCACACCAAACATGTGTTTAAAACATGGGTAATGCTTCGTTGAAATTAATGTTTTAAAAACTAGACTGGTCAATGAACTAGAATAAAGAACAGTTCAAGATTTAATGGTGCAACCATAATTGAACCATGGTTAACCTAAAATTTAAATGTAATATATAGTATTATATATTAAATAATATATGTAAAAATTTATAGTTTAAAACGTATTAAAATTTATATTACATATATTGAATTATATATATAATTATATATTATATAATTGAATACTTGATTTTTATAAGATATAAAAACTTTTGAATTAAATACTCTTTATCATGATTTGAAGAAAAATTTTTCATAATTTTTTTTACTTTTTATAATTTTTATTTAAATTTCAATTAAAATTAAAAATAATACAAAAAGTAATTATAGTAAAAATAAATGTGAGTCCTTCTAAATCTAATTTTATTCGTTCTTATGTTAAGAAAAATTGAAAATAATTGTAAAGTTAAATGCCTTGAATTCCATCTAAAGGCCTTCAATCATTTTAATTCTAAAGCAAGACCTACATTAGAAAAAATAATATGATATTGGATCTCTCTTTAGTATAAAACAATAGTAGTAAGAGGGAAGCTTGATAGTTATGAGCCATATAAAGCCGAATGGTTGGCATATGCTAACTAGTTTATTAGTTGTGTGATTTAATTTTTAATAATTTTTTAATGTTATAGTTTGTTAGTTTCAATTTAATGGAGGAGTGTGATTAAACCTATCAAAACAACATCATTTTGATGGATTATTAGCCAAAAAAAATAATATTTCATAACCTATTTAGACCGTTTACACTATTATTAGTTTAAATAGTTTAAATAATTTGATATACAAGTTTCTTGATTTTTGCACCAATTTTTTACTTAACATTTTTATGAATGAACTAGATCAATTAAGCAGCTAGTTAACTTATTTTTAGGTTAGACCAGCCAGTCTGACTCGATTTTTTCAACATTAGTTGAAATGTAGCACTATTAGGAACTTCCATAATTTTTTTCTTAAAAATTTGTAATGTTTTTTTAAAAATGTTTAAATTTTTTATAAGACTTTTTAACAATTTTGCAATTAAACAAAGAGAAAAATGTAAAATATTTTGTTCAATTTTGGATAATTGCATTTTACGCCCATTAATTTTGGAAACTTGTTAATTAAACCCTTAAATTATAAAAAAATTGTAATTAATAACATTCATTCACTTCATTAACTATTTTATTAAATTATGTAATTTTTCATTAATTTTTTAAATAAAAATATAATATTATTGAATATTATTTATCACATTATTTTTGTTACATGTGATTTTGCAATTTATTTTCAAGTATTAAATTAAAATTATATAACCTAAATTATATTTCTATTAGTTATATAATATAGAAATTATGTGTAAGAAGTATCATAATAAATTGACATACAATAATATTGTATTTTTGTTTAAAAACTTCTTGAAAAAAATCATATAATTTAATAAAATAGCTAATTTAGTAGATAATATGTGTGAATTTCATGTTTTATATAGTTAAAAGATTTAATTTACAAGTTTTTGATGTTATAATAATAAAATGCAACCATCCTAAAATAGGTGGTGATGTTTTACATTCTTCTCATAGAAAAAAAAGGTAAAAAAAACTAAATCTAAAGGTAAAAACAAAATTATTATACCCATACTGCAATATTCACAGTTCATTTGCTCTTTTTACATAAATATATGAGATTCAAAATTGCATGTTTAGGCTAACTAAGGTATGATATGTGATTTTTTGATAGTATGAAGCCCTTTAAATTTTAAAAGAAAATAAATGAATGAATTTGAAAGTGAGATATACATAAGAATTTTTTGTAAAATGATGAATTTTAATAAAAATTATATATTTTAAAATAAAAAATTATATCTTTATTTTAAGTAAACTAAAAAAGATTATGAGAAGTAAAAAGTTAAAGAAATTCAAATCCAATATTTGAATATGCGACACATGGATTAAATGGAAGGCTTATATGGAAAATTATTAGAAAAGGAACCTAAAGTAAGGAAATCTAAATCTTGAAAAATATAAGGCATACCTAGATATGAATGAAGGGTTTGAATCACCTCATAATTGGTGGATCAAGGGTCTATTTACAATGTTAAGAAAAATTTGGAGATGACCTTATTTTTACAACATTTCTACACACTTGACAATATTTTGATCATAACTTATATAGAAATGTCTAATTGATGAATTGTTAGAAGATTTAAAAAATAGATAAATAAATTTCATAATTTAATTCCTAATTAACTAATGCCATTTTTTGAATCAAGGGAAAAATTTATGTGTCATAACACTAAGCAACCTTCATTAATTTTACCATAACTTTTTTAAGGAAAGTTTAGTTGATTCATGATTAGAACCAAAAAAAAGAGGACACATAAGGCTATTTTTTGAAAAAATTTAAAGCAATGGGTCATAGTATATGGAAAGATATATAAATTCTCCTAAAAAACTACGTGATATAGATTAAAAAAGGTGTGCATTTTAGATGTACATACAAATACCCATGAGAAAGTCATTTAAGTAAGCAAGGAAATGTATCAGGATACATTTGGATCACAGTCCAAGTGATCTTGAAATATACTAATATTGTTATTATGAAATCCATTGGTTTGGATTAAAAAGGCTTGTATAAAGACCCATTACAACATATGTGGTGTAAGCCCTAACTACTAAGAAGAATAGCTAGGATAGTGTACGAAAATAATTTAGGCAAGCTAAGTGAAAGGCCCATTTATCCCTATACATGGACGAATTGAATAGTTCTTTCTTATTCCCCAAAATGGAACTCAAACTTACTATAAATTAAGTGAAAGCTTGGGAATTAAGCCTATTACCAATATATAGGGACCTATAAGGCCAATGTATGATAAAATGAGTTATAAAATTGTTTTAAACCTTTTTTACATCATCGTCTAATGTGTAATGAGGAAAAGATAAAGGATTTTAAGCTAATGCAATGCGGATAAGTAGGATTATCTAGTAAATTTAATGGGTAAGTGTTCTTATTAATTAAAACTCATTTAAAACACCATATCTATTTTTGAAGTCTTCTACTTGATATTATGATCATGTGTTATTAGTATATTGATGTTGAGAATGTTAGAAAAGGAATTCACAAGTTTAAGAAAGATGAAAATAGAAACTAGTTGAAATAAAATCAACTCTTTCCAAAAAGTGCTGAATTAAGGTTTCAGCGACCCTATGCAATTAGAGGTTAGAAAATTTTAAAATTTCATTATTAGCATTTTAATGTCATATTTAGTATTAGGATGATTATAGATGAATTTGGAAATTTTTAAAAATTTTTAGGTGCATAAAAAAGTAAGTTAGTGATGAAATATTCAAATATGTCCATTTCCAAGCCCTATACTAATTAGTCTCAGGTTTCAAAATTTTTGGAGCATCAAATGAACGAGAAAAATGATGAAATATTTTAGACATGATATCTAGGATATTGATAAGCTTATGTAAAAATTTAGTGGCAAGCAAAGTTGATTTGATTGCCCAAATGATAGGTTTATTTTTACAACCCCATTATTGTTTGAAAATGTTAGTTTTAAGTTCATGCTTTTAATGCACAAGAAAAATAATGAAAGTTATTATACAAAACTTAATTTATCCTTTATTTGTTGTGTTAGAAAGTTGTGGCAAAATTTGAAAATAGTTGGTTTCCATTTGATTAATAAAAAGGGGCTTAGATTGCAAGTTTTCCTGTGCTATCCTATTTTTGGACTTCACACTTGGGTTTTGTGTGAACAGTACAAGTGAAGATAACTAGTGCAATTTAATTATTGTATCTTGTGTAATAATATATTAGAAATTTTGGAATAAATAATGATAATATTTTGAATTGATTCAAGAGCACTAAAGAGCTCCAAACCATGATATATATATATATATACAAGTTTGATCGAGATTCTTTGAGAAATGTTGAAAAAGGATCTGAATGTATATTATAATATGGTGAGCTACATAAAACACTTATAACATGGTTGGCATTTAGCTATACCCATTGGAATGAATTTAATGATTGATGTATGAACATCTCATTACTATATATGGTAAATTAAAAAGGAAAGATATAAAATACTTCCTACAGAAGGAAATGAATAGTTAGTAGTAGAAGGAAAAGGTAATGGCTTAAAGCTAAGGTGGTAGGGGATAAGATTGGACTAAAGATATAAGGTGAAACTTCTATACCTACCATTGCAATTTTCTATAACAATTATACTAATGACATATAAAGGAAAGTTTCTTCATAGAATACTAAATAATAATTACATATAAACATAGAAAGCTAATCTTTTTTAGTGAAAATCCATTTTATATAAGGTGATGAGTAGCTATTCATTGAGTATGTTTTACACTCATTGTTTTGGTGTGATAAATTAATTATAGGTACCAATCATGAAGCTACAATAGATTGATACTTGTGTGGAAAACTTCCCATCTCCCTATGACATTATGTGATACCTTTTGATATAAGTATAGTTTACATCATCTGAAATATTTTGTAAACTATATATTTGTATAAAATTTTTTTAGATGTGTATTTGTATATGTATATGTATATGTATATGTACAATAAGCTTTAGAACTTCTAACATATATAGTGTTATATTCTGAGTCTAGATGTTTACATCTTGTGATAATATTAATTTAATAAAGAATATCATAGTAATATAAAGGCCTGTAAAGATATCTATTTAGTATGCTAATACTTATTAAGTATCTTTATGTTAGTCACAAGGACTGTAAGATGAGTCATGACAGATTTCGTATTAGAGCATGATCCTGGATATCAATAGTATTTTGTAATAATGTCACTAGAGGCCAATTAGACTATAGAAATTCTAAAAGGTTCATTAAGAAGCAAGTATCAGTCACTACAAATCCATGAAAATTATAAGTATTACTTTACTCTTCTTTAAAATTAATACTACTTACTAATTAAAGATATTTTAGGAAACCATGGCTAGGAAGAGGAAAACTCAACCTAGAATGACTAGATGACCTATTAGAGCACATCCAAAAATATTGGGAAATAAAGCATATATAAATGTATCCTTAGAAAATCCTCTAAGCATAGGACAAGAATAGCTTGAAGTGTTGGCATAAGTTGTAAGGTTACAATAGACTTTAGATAGATTTTTAAACTAAAATCAAAATCTCTTGCTCCACCCCCAATGCTATCACCACCCATATAGCAAATTCCTCCATTACCTCCAAAAGAAAGACTACAAATGATGCATGAATTTCGAAAATTAAACCCCTCAAAATACGATGGTGTAGGTCCGATGGTAAACCTTTCCTAATTTATAGATCAAATATAAAAAGCCTGCAAATTGATAGGATGCAATGAGAATATGATGGTTACTAACTAGATAATGTTGCTTATTTTTGGTATGTCTATAATATCGAACCTACAATTGTGGCTTGTGAACTTAGCACATGGCGATAATTTTAAACAAAGTTTATGAATAGATTCTTGTGCCTAAGTGTCCATGAAGCTAAAGCTTAAAATTTTGAAAGATTAACTCAGGGATTTATAATAGTAGTATAATATGATGCCTAATTTACTTGACTATACCAATATGTAGAACATTTAATGCCTATTGAGAAAGTGAGAGTAAGTTAATTTGTGCATGGTCTTTATGACTACTTCTACAACTAAGTAGATGTTTTTAACAATATGATGTATAACCAGGCCTTGGACTAAGTAATTAAAGTAGAACTATATGTTAAAGAGAGATAAAATTGGAAAGTAAGTTTTAAAAGGAAAAAAGAAGTTAAAATTTTAGATAGGCAATAGTAGAGACATTAGAAAGAGATTAGTCACTTAGAATGTGTTAGCTGGGAGTGAGCAGGCCAGCAAAAGTAAAGCTAACCTAAGAAGACTTTTAAAGAGAATTTTTAACAATAGATCTAGAAGTAGCTTTAACATCTCTAACCAAGTTTATCCATTTCTCCTACTACCTAACAAACTCGTTCAGTACTTATAGTGTAACTTTAATCACTTTGGATAGTGTGGTCCTTACTTTAGATATGAATAGTTAGGCCATTGAGCATTTAAATGCCTAACTACACAACAAGGAAGCAATATTGTGACTCCTAGTACATGCTTTATTCAGAATATAACTCTAGCAAAGCAACCAATTGTGTCAGGAAAGAAGAATACAGGAAAGAATTGATTAGAACATAGGCTCGAAGGCATACTATAACATGCCAAGAAGCCCAAGCCTCCAATACAGTGGTGATAGGTATGATACTAATTGAAAATTTTCTTATGAAAGGATTATATAACCTTAGTGCTACATATTCATTTGTATTTAAGAATTTAGTAATGAAACTTGTGAAATTATTAGATGAATTAGATAAACCTTTAGTAGTAAATACATTAGTAGCTGAGATGATGATAACAACCTATGGCATTAATAATTGTGTAATCCAAATAGATAATCATCTAACTTTAAACAATTTGATTGTGTTGGACATGGTGGATTATGATATAATTCTAGGGATGGATTGATTGTTAAAGTACCATACCTATATGGACTGTTATTATACAATAGTCATGTACTAATAAGAAAAGGTGGAATCTAAATCTCACAAGGTGAAAAAAAGGTAGGATGGATACTTTTATGTCATGTGCAAAGGTTAGGAAGTTGGTGAACAACAAATGTATCATGTGGATAGCTCCAATAAAAGAAGATGAAAAATAAAAAGTAATAGTAGATCAAGTTCCTATAGTAAAAGAATTTTTCGATGTTTTCCCAGATAATTTACTAAGATTGCCACCAGATCCGGAGATCAAGTTCACAATTGAAACCATCCCTGAAATTAACTTAATGTCCATTACTCCTTATAGAATGGCATCAATGGAATTAAGAGAATTGAAGGAGCAATTGTTAGCCTTAAGGCTTTATGTGATGAGTTTTGATGATGACAATTGAATGCTACAATAGCATTGTATGTCTTATGCTAAAGTGATATATGTTAATAGACATACTATGTTATAATTGATGCATATATATGATATGATGACTATACTTGTTCTTATATATGGATGATGACAATTGTATATCTTATGCTAAAGTGATATATTGTATAAGCTTTAATAGACATACTATGTTATGGTTGATGTATATATGATATAATGAATATGCTTGTTCTTGTATATGCATGGTGAGAACTAAGTATTTGCAATAGCATTACATGTCTTTATACCAAAATGTTATAAAACCTTCAATAGACATGCTAGATTATGATTATAATAGCAATACTTGATAATATACTAGAAGAATGATATTGTAGACAAGCATTACTAAGTATATGATTAATCAAGATATATGAAAGGATGATTATGCATGTTCTTGTGCTAATTTATTTTATATGAATCATGCATCAATATCTTGATATATTAGAATTGGACTAACTATTTGGTTTGCAAAGTTTATAAACTTGTATATAGGAAAGTCCAAGATAAAGAAGAGTGAGCATTAAAGCAAAGGAATGAAAGATCATATTGTGCTTAAATCAAGAAAAAGGAAGAAAGACAAGAAAGAAGATGTGATCCAAGCATTGAAGGATGAGAAGACTAAAGTGTTTAAAAGTTTGGAAGCATCAAGAAAAAGTTTAAGGATTTGATTGGTATAGTTCTTGATCTTAAAGCTTAGACTTTCTTATAAAATAGAGTATTTCATGATATAGAGCTTAAACATATTTTTTTATAATCTTATCTTAATCAAAATTCTTTAAAAGATAGCCCACAATCATGTTTTTACAAGATAGCCTATAAGGACATTTCAAAAACAAATGAGATATGAGTTTTTAATGTTTTCAGTTTTGACCTTTGGTCATTTTCTCAATAATATATCATAAAATACTCATGATTTTCTCATCAAAATTTTTCCATATGAAATTAGATTCAAATATATTTCCATGGACATATCATTTACTTAAAATGATTAATATATGAAAGAGTTATGATCTCTTCAAGTTGAGTCTAAAAACTAGCTTTCTGCATGATAGCCATTTCTGATGTGTTCTCATTGATTTGATCATATCTTTAAAAATATAAATGATATGAGCATGAAATTATTTTTATGTTAAAATAGACTCAAATAGCTTTCCATGGACTGGTCATTTGCTTAAAATTACTAAGATATGAAAGAGTTATGAATTTTACAAATTGAGTCTTAAAATCAGATTTTCACTGATTCACTATTTCTGACCTTTGCTCATTATTTTGAACATATATTAAACATGGCATCAGATATGAGCATGAAACTAGTCTCATTTGAAATTATACTCAATTAGCTTTCTAACTTTTTTTATAATCTTAGCTTAATCAAAATTCTTGGTAGGATTTAGATAAAAAAAATTTAATTTTCCACTGCGTATGATGATTTGAAATCTAACAAGAAGAACAACCTAACATTTAAGGATCACTTTGTAAATACTATGAGAACATAAGCTATATGCTAAATTTTCAAAATGTGAAATTTGGATGTGAAAGATGCATTTTCTAGGGTTTCATGAGAAAGGATACAAGTAAATTCTTAAAAGGTTGAGGTTGTGCTTAAATGGCCAATTGATTGGCTACTAAAAAAGATTTATGAAAGATTTTTTAAAAATTACCACACCTCTCACTAGACTAACTCATAAAGGGGTACAATTTATATTGTATGATGATTGTGAAAGGAATTTCCAAAAATTGAAAGAATGTCTAACTTCTATACCAATATTAGCATTATCTAATAGTATAGAAAGATAAATAGTATATTATGAATCATCTAGAGTAGGAATAGGATGTGTTTTAATGCAGTAAGAAAGGGAAATAGCCTATACATCTTGTCAATTAAAGAAACATGAAGTAAATTATCCCACTCAGAATTTAGAAATGGCAGTTGTATTATTTACCTTACAAATATGGAGACATTATTCATATGAGGCTACCTGTGAAATTTATATAATTCATAAAAGCCTTAAATATGTTTTTTAGCAAAAAGAGTTTAATATAAGATAAAAAAGGTCGATGGAGTTTGTAAAGCATTATGACCACACCATTCACCATCACCTAGGTAAAGATAATGTAGTTGCTAATGCCTTAAGTCAAAAAGCTCTTAAGAATAGAGGGAAAGAATTAAAAAAGGATAGCAATGTGGAGTTAGCTTGTATACTAGCACATTCCACTATAGTATATCAAATTAAAGTAAAGTAAAAAAAAGATTCTTAGTGTGAACAATCAAAGAACAAAGCTATAAATAAGGTAAAGACTAATTTGATAATAAATAAAGAGGGAGCAACAAGAAATCAAAATCAATTGTAGGTGTTTGTAGCTCCAAGGTAGGAAGTATTGAGAAAGGTGCATGACTCATCTTATATAATACATCCTATGCAACAAAAATGCACCAAGATTTAAAGAATTTATATCGATAGGATAGAATGAAAAAGTATGTATGAGATTATATAATCAAATGTCTGACCTATTAACGAGTGAAAGAAAAGCATCAATAACCAACAAGCCTTTATCAGAATATTTATATTCTTGAATGGAAATGGGAAAACATCATAATGAATTTCATAAGTGGATTGCCATGAACCATCATAGGATATGATTCCATTTAGGTGATCATGGACTGTTCAACAAAATCTACACATTTTATACTAATGAAGATAGCCTACATAGTGTCGCAGTATGCTCAGCTTTATATAGACAAAATTATTGCATTAGATGGCATGCCATTTATAATTATTTTGAATCAAGGATCACAATTCACATCCAATTTTGGTAGTCATTCTAAGAAATTATAGGAACTCAATTGAGATTCAGCATAACATTTCATTATCAAACTGATGGGCAATCAGAAAGAATATTTTAAATATTGGAAGATACGCTTAGAGCTTATGTGATTGAATTTGAAGGAAATTAGGATAAATATCTACTGCTAATGGAATATGCCTATAATAATAGCTACCATACTAGTATACAGATGTCACTATTTAAGGCTTTATATGATAGAAGTTGTAAGTCACCCATCGATTGATTTGAACCCGAAGAAACAAAGATAATTGGTCCTGACCTTATAGAAGATACTATCAACGAGGTTCAAATAATCAAAGAATGATTACAGGCAGCTTAAAGTTAACATAAATGAAATGTAGATAATAGATGTGCAACATTAAAATTTCAAGAAGGTGATCAAGTATTTCTGAAAGTTACACCTATGATAAAAGTAATAAGATTTGGTAAAAAAATGAAAATTAGCACCCAAATATGTGGGTCCTTATAAAGTTAACAAACGTATTGAACAAGTTATTTATTAATCCTAACTACTAGAGATCATGAAATAGATACATCTAGTTTTGCATGTATCCATGTTAAGGAAATATATTCTAGATGAATCTCATGTGTTAAAGGAAATACCAATCAAATAAGACTAAAAACTAGTATATGAAGAATAACCTATTTGACTTGTTAACCAACAAATAAGAAAGTTACAATTGAAGGAAATTCCCATGGTAAAGGTAATATAGGAGAAACATGGAGCTCAAGAAGCAACAAGGGAATTAAAAAAAGACATGAAAGAAAAGCATCCAAATTTATTTGATAAGTTTTCTATATAAAACTAGTACACAATTAGTTAATAATTCTCTATATTATTAAGTAATTTCTTGAAAATTCTGAATTTTCTTGAAGGAGGAAGAACTTATAATATTCCATAGGAGTATTTTAAAAATATCTTAAGTGAATTAGAAATTCCAAATAGGTATATTATTAAAAACTCCTAAAATAAAAAATTTAGTAGGAAAATTGGGTGAAATTCAGGAAAATCATAAGAATAATTTCAATGTGAACCCAATGAAAATTGTTATAAGAATTTTATAAGGTATTAAAATAGATAAAAATTCAATTAAAAACCATTAATAATTTTAAAAAAATCATATAGAAATTTGCTAGAATTCCAAACCATACACCAAAAAGTGAGCAATTGAGCTAAAAACTTAGTTAATTATTTTAAAAACTCTTGGATTAACCTAAATCAATTTTTTAGGCCTAAAACGTATATGAAAGTTCAAAAATAAAGGCTCAAATAAGGCTATAAAATATCTAAAAATTTAAGGGGGAAAATGAAAAAAAGTAGAAGTTTTGGAGTTAATTTGTAATAAAACTTTTTTATCTTTTCAAGTGACTTATTTTTTTGGTTTATGAGATAATTATTCCTTTAATTTTCCAGGCCACTTGGATGCCAAATATGACCAAAAATTTCCTAATATTTTTTCAAAATTCAATACAAATAATAAAGAAATAGTAGATTTATTTAAAACTAGGGTTTTGGACTTACATATATATATATATATATATGAGGGCTAGCCAATTTGAAGCAAATTTTTGCTTCTTTGGCCAATAAAAACATGAAAGCAAAAAGGGAATTTGGTGAAGAAATCAAAGCCTTCATAGGTTACCAAAAGGTTCTTCAATTTACATCATCAAACTCTATAAGGTAATTTAGGATTTTCCATTACTTTCTTTAAGAATTTATGATCTTCCTCTCTTCTAAATGTCTAAAATTCCATTTATTATCATGAAACCACTCTCTTGTTGTTCCAAAGGTTTATTTAATAATAAAGAGTGAAGAAATTATGGTGAGTGGAAACTCCTTTTATTTTAGGATCATCTTAAGGATCAAGTAATGATGTTGATTTATATTTCCTTATGTATTGCTTGTAACATATTAGTTTATGATTCTATTTTTGAACTCTTCTAATTGATATTATGATAATGCATTGTTGGTATATTGATGTTAAGAATGATGGAAAAAGGGATTCATAAGTTTATTAGGAAAAATAAAAATAAAAATAAAAACTAGTTGAAATAAAATTAGCTCCTTCCAAGAAGTGTTGAATGAGGGTTTCAACCACCCTATGCAATTGGGGGTTATAAAATTTAAAATTTTAATTCTTGTCATTTTAAAGTTAGATTTAATTTTAAGATGATTATATATGAAGTTGAAAATTTTTTAAAGTGATGAAATACTCAAATCTATCCATTTTAGATCCTTGTACTAAATAGTCTCAGGTCTTAAAACTTTTAGGGTATCAAATGAATGAGAAAAATGATGAAATTTTTTATACAGGATATCTGGGATGTTAGTAAGCTTGTGTAAAAATTCGATAGCAAGCAAAGTTAATTTGATTACCCAAATGATAGCTTTATTATCAATTCTGAGTTCATGCCTTTAATGCACGAGAAAAACCATGAAATTTATCATACAACACCTAATTTATTCTTTATTTGTTGTATTAGGAATATTTTGACAAAATTTGGAAATAATTGGTTTCCATTTAATTAATGAAAAGGTGCTTAGGTTGCAAGGGTCCCTGTACTATCCTTTTTTGAACTTCACACTTGGGTTCTATGTGAACAATACTTGTGAAGATAATTAATGTAATTTAATTGTTGCATCTTACGTAATAATATGTTAAGAGTGTTAAAATAAATTATGGTAAAGTCTTAAATTGACTAAAGAGATCCAAATCATGATATATACATATAAATTTGATTGAAATTCTTTGAAAAATGTTGAAAAAGGATTTGAATGTATATAATAATATGGTGAGCTACATACACTTATGGCATGGTTGGTATTTGGCTATACCCATTGGAGTGAATTGAATGGTTAATGTATGAACATTCTATTACTATTTATTATAAATTAAGAGGGGGAGATATAACATCCTTCATAGGGAAAGAGAGGAGTGGCTAATGGTTAAGGGAAAAAGGTTAGTAGCTTAAAACCTAGGGTGGCGAGGATGAGATTAAATCGAAGATATAAGGTGAAACTTATATACCTACCATTACTATTTCCTTTAATAATTGTATCAATAACATATAAAGGAAAGCTTCTTGATAAAACATTAAATGATTATTACATATAAATAAAAAAAGCTAATCTTTTATGGTGAAAATCCTTTTTAAATAAAGTGATGAGTAGCTATTCACTAAGTATATTTTATACTCACTCTTTTGTTGTGATAAATTAATTACAGATACCAATCATGGAGCTAATGCAGCAAATTAATACTTTTATGAAAACCTTCCAGTCTCCCCATTACACTATAAGATATTTTCTTATATAAGTATAGTCTGCATCATTTGAATTAATTTGTAAATTATATGTTTGTATAAATAATTTTTCAGATGTGTATATGTATCTATATATGTATATGTATATGTACAATAAGCTTCAAAACTTCTAATGTATATGGTTTTATATTTTGAATCTAGATGTTTGCATCCTCTGACAATATTAATTTAATAAAGAACATCATATTAGTATAAAGGCTTGTAAAGATATCTACTTAGCATGCTACTGCTAATTAGATATCTTTACACTAATTATAATGTCTGTAAAATGGTTCATAACTTGTAATACCCTAGTTTAATAATTAAAGTTTTATAAATTTTATTGCTTGTGAATAAATATTTATTTTTATATTGTCATTATCGATTTGAGAATAGATTAAAATAATTTTTATTTTTACAAAGGATATCTCGCAAGGTGGAAATACGTTTAGTAAATAAGGATGCAAGGATTTATGAAATAAATCATTTATTTTTAACAAATCATCTTTTAGAATTATGGCAACTTGAAATAAGTTTATTTTTAAATGGTCATTATTAATTTGAAATTTTTTTAAATATTTTCTATAAAGATTTTCTTGCAAATTGGAAATATTTTTAGTGGTTAAAAGTACAAATATTTACAAAATTAGTTATTGATATTTGATAAATTATTTTTGAGAGTTAAGGGACATTAAAATATTTATTTAAAGACTTTCAAATTTATAAAGTTATTACATTTACCAATATATATTTATATATTGAGGAATATTAAAATATTTATTTTAGGATTTCCAATTTTATCAAATTATCATAAATATATATATTTATATATATTGAGGGAAATTTGATAATATATGAGATGGAATTTTAAATAAAGTGAATTTTATAAAAAAAAATGGCTTTTTGTTTAAATGAAAGGTTAGGATTAATCCTTATGAAACAATGGTTAAGATTAGACGTAAGGTGGGCTTATAATAGGGGTGAGAAGTATGGTATTAAAACCCATAGCTTATGTTTTAAATATTTTCTCACTCCCCCTATTTTTATTTTTTAAGGTCTTTTTCTCATTTTTCATTTCGAATAACCTGCCCTTCTATTTTTTTTATTTTCTAGTTTCCTTCTTTCTCACCATACACCCACCGCCTCTCCTTCTCTCTTTTCTCCTTATGGGTGGCTCATGTTTACTATCACCATTTTAGTCACCGCTTCCCACAATCACATCACCAGCATCGATGGCTACTGCATCAGATGATTTTCTTCTTGGCATCTAACTCAAAGGTCCTACGTGGGAAGTTGCAAACTAGTGAGTTCGAGCTTCTTGTGAGCTTTTCACATTTTCTCATCGTCCGTTATCCGACAGCTATCGTGTCTTCAGTTGACTTGCCTCTAGCTGCTGCAAGCAGTTTATGTGAAGAAGTTACATGATATAATTAAGCTAGATAATAGTAAGGGAGCTATAGTTTTTCTTCATTTACTAGATTCTAGCGAGCTTAGGCTACTAACAAGCTCCAACCAAGTACTTTAGATGACAGTGAGCAATATTATATTGTAAAATTTCAATTTCTTATGATGATTCAATAGTTAACACAAGAAACTCATTTTTATATATTTTGAAAAAAAAATTAATGATATCCATAGCTTCAAATACCTAACACTAGTAAAAGTGATGATGTAAAAAGTCCACAGCTCAGAAACTTGAGCATCTTTATGAAGCCTCCTATCTCTCTGAAGATAGTAAAATCCTAGTTTCCTAACAACCTATCATTAATCCTTATAGGATTTTTGAGAAACATCAACAACTTCTCTTACTAGAGTTATTAAACCCTTCTTTACACCTAAACAACATAAGATCAAAGAATATGTCTAGGCATCTTCTTTTGATTAATATCTCATTAAAGTAACCAGTGTTAAACAAATCTTTTCTATTTCCTTTCTAAAAGAGCTTCTTCCTCAATGGTATCAAGAAGGATGTACTCATATTCATTTTGGAGCCATCAGAGTAGCCCTTACTTTTCTTTGATGAAAAGGATTACCAGTTATATCTCGGATTGCCATCCTTAACACAAGATATGACCAATACCAGCATGCTTATTTAGCTACAATACAATCCACTCTTAATGTTGGAATAGTTTTTGTCACAATCTTCCAAAATTTTAACATACCTTTTCGAGATCCTACTCTTCCCACCTTCCTAAAAATCCAAGTCTAAATCATAAGTTGCCTCATGACCCATGAAGCCTATGCTACCACTCTTCATACTCAGTTTGCTTATTTACTCCAAACTCACTCTATTGACCTTGCTTACCCAAGGGAGAATGAAGATTCTCTTTATATAATCATTAACCTAAATCAAGATCCCTCATGCTGCTTTATTCCTAAATAGACCTCTCGAGATGAACTCCTCACTCTTCTTCTTGAAAATAGGTGACACATTATGAAAAGTATAAATCCTTCCAAGCTTCTCTTCAAATTATAAAACCACCTTTCAAAATAAATGAAGATGAATCTATTGAAATAGTTTTCCTAAAGAAACCTGTGATGCAAGCAAACATTGTTACTTAATAGCTCCCACTTGCTATGGTAATTTTTAAAAGCATAAAAGTTCTTATTCATATTTTTAATGCTCAAGGCCAGCCAATTTATAAAGCTACAACAGGAAATGGTCATAAATGGTTATGATCCTACTACTTACACTTGTGAGGATTGTTTAGCTTGGAGTGATGATGAGGATGATTGCCCCAATACAAAAAGGAAAAATAGAAAGAAAAGGTTTGAATAGCTACTTCAAGAGGACTATGAAAAAGGAGATCCTTCTATAAGACTTCTTAGTGAACCATATGGAAAATTTGAATATTATGTCAAATATTCTACTCCAAAATCTGTTGAGCCTATTGCACCTACTTGTATGATGCAAGATGATGGATAGGATCTAGAAAGAGACTTTCCTTCATTACAGTTTGTTTCAAAAGAATAGCAAATTTTTAATGATTGGAGAATTAAAAGAAGAATAACTTAGTACCCAAATAGATCTCAAAAGCTAGAAGCCACTACTATAGAACTAACTCTAAATTGGTAATATAAAAATATTGTTTCCCAAAATTAGTTATTATGTTAGATTACTAATAATCAACAGGAGCTTGTAAGAAAAATAGATAAGTAGTAAAATGTAACTACTGAGCTCATTCAAAAACTTGAGGCAAAAATCTAGTCTCTTCATAATGAATTATTGAGCTTTATTTTTGTAGGACAATTCTCTGCAATCTCTCAAAAAGAAATTAAAATGAGAATTCTAAAAGAATAGCTCAATTCCTTGATTACACCTTATTACTTTTCTTTACAGCCTTTAGGATCAAGTTTACCTCCAATAACTTAACCCTTAACTTTAACAAAAAGCCTATACAACTCTAGTGCTTTCTTACCCCTAGAACTTTTGAATCCAAAACCTTTACCACCCCTTTTATCCAAAAGGACTTAAAACTTGCCAGTAGATCCAAAATAAAAATAATAAATTGCAGTCCTCAAAGATAATTATCTAACGAAGTTTCTTAATAAAATGACAAAATATAACTCTTCCTCAAATGATGAATTATCCCTTTCAAGACCACTACCCATTCTCACGGCAGGAGGTTCTAGTGAAGAACATTTAAGAGTTTATGAACACCATGAAGAAGAAATGGAATCTGATGCTACTCCCTCCACCAAAGACATTTTTCTTGATTCTATCAAAGGTTTTACTCTTAATGATGTCTCCTCCAATCAGTGGAGAGATAAGTTCTTAGAATTCCACTCTTAGATAACTGTTGTATAACTTAAACAAAAATATTCTCTTGGCCAACTCTTTCAAGCATTTACCTCTATAATACAAGAAAGAATAAGAGATTACTGGAGGAGCCTTAGTGAATATCAGTAAATGATTTATTTTAATTTAAATGGCATTGATGAATTTCTTGGCTAATTAGATTAAGAATTTTTAGGAGCAACACTTGATTTTAAAGCACAAGCAAGAAAAGAGTTCATGCAAATGAGGTATATTTTGTTCAAAATAAAGTATCTTCAGCAATATTTTGATACCATGTCAAAAATGTACTATCAAATCCATAGGATTGATGAAGTCAGTCTCAAGTATATTCTCCTATAATCATTTACTGAACCTCTAGGAAAACAAGCAAAAGTTATTTTAAAAAATCAAAGCCTCAATGTGCTAAATGCTTCCCTAAGAACTTTGTATCAAGCTATTGTTGCTGCCCTTGATCGCCTGTGTGAAGAAAGAACCTTCTTCAAATAATTTAATAGTTTGAAGTTAGGATCATCTTATGGATGACCAAATCTCATCACTAGCCAGCAATTATCTAAGAAGAAAAAATTTAAAGGGTCCAAATCCTAAAAGTCGGGAGCTTATTTTTTTAGAAGCAAACAACATAAAGGAAAATGTGACAGTGAGCATTGTTTCATATGTAAAAAGAAAGGTCATTTTGCTAAACAATGCCCTCGCAAGACATCCTAGCAAGTTGTCTTAGAATAATATTGCAATGATAAAGATGACTTAGAATCCCTCTGTGAAGAAGAAGAGGAGCTTACACCAAAAACTATCTTTTGTATTAGAGAAGAACTTGAAGAATCTGAATCTAATTCAAAAGATGAAACAGGATTTTTTGGACTTGATCCTTGTCAAATGATGCAAATGCAAGACACCTTTCCTGTAGACGAACAACTTAAAGTTCCATTATTAAAATCCATAATTCTTTTAGATAAATTTGATCATCCAACCAAGGTAATTACTTTTTTTAACACTGGAGCGGCTTGTTCAATGATTAATCCTAATATCTTACTACCTTCCTACTGGACAAAGACTTATCATTAATTCAGAATAGCTAATGGAGAGTTGATGATGATAATAAAAATTTTCAAAACAATCCTACTCAAACTCTTTTCTAGACATGAAGTCAAACATAAATTTTATAACACATTCGGTCCAGTAAGAGTGTTTTAGTTAGATTTGATCTCATTAGCAAATTGCTAAATGACAGGGTGAAGATTGAATCAAATAGACTTTGATGGAAACATCATTTTTAACAATGGAAAAAAATTCCTAATCTTTATTTATGCACAACTGATTTCTCCACTTTCTCTAAAGAAATTATGTAGCAATCTTATGTTGAAATTATGCCGAATTTCTTCAAAAATGCTTATAACTGTTATGGTTTAATCAAGAATTCTTTATTCACCTTCCATTTAAGAAAAATGAAGATATCAATCTAACAAAAGCCACTCTTTTTGGAATGCACCCTGATCATCAAAAGTTAGCAGAAGAAAAGTTATTTTAGCTTAAATAACAAGGGATCATTGAGGAAACCAAATCTCCATAGGCATGTCAAGCTTTCTATATCAATAACAGATCTGAACAAGTCTAAGGCAAATTAAGACTTGTTATTGATTATAAGCTTCTCAACTTATTTCTTGCAGATATCTAATTTCCTTTTCCAAGAAGAGAGGTCTTGCTTTAAAAACTCCTAGATGCAAAGATCTTTTCTAAGTTTAATTTGAAAGTAAGATTATGATAACTTGGAATTCATCTAGGTGAAAGATTCAAAATAGCATTTTATATTCCAAACTTCCATTACCAGTGGACTATTATGCCATTTGGATTAAAGAATGCTCCTTTAGAATTCCAAAAGGCTATCACCAAAATATTTTAGCTTATTCTACACACTACCCATTGTCTATATTGATGATATTCTATTATTTTCCTTTAACCTTGATGCTCACTTAGCCCTTTTGTAGCAATTCTATACCTTT
Organism: Sindora glabra; assembly: GCA_020226215.1. Classification (NCBI taxonomy): domain Eukaryota; kingdom Viridiplantae; phylum Streptophyta; class Magnoliopsida; order Fabales; family Fabaceae; genus Sindora; species Sindora glabra. Next base: position 74,545,808 of record CM035226.1, on the reverse strand, counting down.
GTAAAACCCTATGGGATCATGCTTTCTTAAAAAAGTTAATCATAGCCCAAACCCCACAAACTTCTTTAGGTTAGTCATAAAAAATGGCTGAATTTGTCTTAAACCTCATATTGCCACTAAAATCTAAGAATTTCTTAATAGACCTTATTCTGTTAAGTAACTCCAATAGTTCTTGGGCTTAGTCAATTACATGAAAAATTTTGTTCTTCACATAGCCTAATATAGAACTATCTTGGCTCAACTTCTTCAAAAAACCCCTCTAGCATGGTCAGACTCCCACACCATTGCAGTTAAAAAATTAAAGGAGTTATCTACTAACTTGTCGGCTCTTCAAATTCCTACTACTAATGGTAGGAGAATTCTTTAGCCAGATGTTAGTCATCTCTATTAGGGAGCTGTCTTATTTAATGAAAGTAAAAACTGAGCAATCTGTGGGTATCAAAGTGGAAAATTTAAAGAAATTGAAATCCATTATCATTCCACTTTCAAAGAAATACTAGTAGTAAAAAAAGCAATTGAAAATTTTCAGTTTTATTTAGTTGGTCACTACTTTTTGATAGAAATGGACATATCTACTTTTCCAGCAATGCTCAAATAAAAGAAGATAATGGTGCTTCAACCATAATTGATTCGGTGGAAAAATTAGTTTAAACAATGAAAATTTGATGTCAAACATGTTAAGGGAAAGAGAAATTTTCTTGTTGATTTCTTCTCAAGACCTACAGAATTTAACCTAGGCTCTGTCCATATTGTTCTTCCCATTTTCATGATAACTAGAGAACCATCCAATCCACCACCACCTTATAAAAATCTTCCTCTTCATCTCAAAGAAACCATACTTGATCAATGGTTTTAAATGCAAGTCTCTAATTATAGTTGCATTTGTATATTTAAACATGAACAATCCAGCACATATTTTACTATTGCCAACCTCACCTACCCCCCAAGCACCTTCAAGATATTTATTCTATTTGATGAAATCCATGATTCATATCTGCATAATTGGATGTTTTCTAGATAAAAATGCTTCATTGGCATTTCTCAATCTTGCTTTAATAGGAAAAGCCCTCACAGACTCTTATTTTTTAAAATGGTTATCTCTGTTTAAACCATTAGAAGAATGGCAATCTTATCTCCTTCAAGTTTCAGAACAATATGTTCTCATCCCTTTACACTCCCATTAGTATCTGGAAAATGAAGATAATGATCACAAAAATAATTTCACCACTTTTTCATAATACTATCATAGCCAATAAGGAAGAGAATTTACTAACAACTTTCTAGCCTTTCCTTATCTTGCTTACCCATAATGGATTAAAGTGCATGCACTTCTTTGCCAATTCAATGATGTTAATCCCAATACTTTGGGACCAAATTTTTAGAATATTGGCACGTGGCATAACTGGCAACATGAACTTTATCCACTCGAATATCAAGAAAAATGTAATAAAGCAATTCATATCTGGAGAGTAGATAATGGATATAGTAGTGAGGATGAAAGTGATGATGTGTCCTTTTCTAGCCCTTAACTTTTCCTTTTATTTCCTATTTACTTTTTAAAGAATTTACTTTTACTTTTGGGATGATTTGGTATGTTTTCTAAAAGCCTTAATTGAGTTTTTGAAGGTCCAAAATCGTACAACCCAATAAGGAAAACTTAAGAGGAAAGCCAAGGGTAAAGGTTGAAAAATTGAGAAAAGTGAGGGCTATTTTTGTAACAGAAGTTTCATCTCTAAACTTTTCTTGAATTCTCTCCATTTTTCTTTATTTTTTTGATCATTTTCAATAGCTAAAACATGCCCTCATGCAGGTCAAATAATCAATAAAAAAATCCTTAAAGCAACTCCACATACTTGAAAATGATTGGTTCATGTTTTAACTTACAAATCAACCTTTTTCTTAAAACTCTTTTCACCACTCTTAAGCACCCATTTTCTACATTCTTTTTTAGCGAAAAAAAAAACTGTGGCTCTCTTTCCATATTAGCAAGCTCTCAAGCTCATTTTCAATTCACAAAAATTCCCATAAGAGAATTTCCTACAAGATTTCAAGTGATAACTATGCAATTTCCTTCTTTTCTTCATGCTTTCATGGAAGATCTTCTTTAAAAAAAATTCTCTAAAACTTGGTTTATTGTTTTAACTAGAGTTCAGCTATCCTTAGGGTTCCTCTAACATATTAGAAGGCATAAAACTTAAGGTGAGTGGCAATCTTTCCATTTTCTTAAGAGATTTCATGCAAAAATTGCAAGATATAATAATATTTTGACTAATGTTGTTATGTTATATTCTATTTTATGTGATTTTATTTGGCTAAGTTTTGATGAATGACTTAGAAATATTAGGATGTTTTTAGGTTATTAATTAAGTAGAGAAAGGTCCCATTAAGTTTAGGTAAAATTTAGTGAAGGATTGGTATAGGTTTAGTTGGAAATTATAAAAGCTGAGAAGTTTTTTTGTTGTGCTAGGGAATAGCACAAGTTAGGAAATTCTAGGAAAGCATTAGGAGTTGTTAAAAATTTATTTCTTGCCATTTTATTGTTGTTTGTGATGTTAGGACGTGTAGAGAATCTTTTGAGAATTTTTAGAAATTTTTAGAAATATGAAATGTGAGTTGTTATAAGCCTTTTGGAGGTTCAAAATTTTGCTTTTGTATTTTGAAGTTTTTGGGTACCAAATGGTCTTTAAAAATGCTATAAAAATTCATGGGAGTCCTTCTAATTTGTTGGCTAAATCTTGATAAAATTTGGTAGCAATCAGAGTTCATTTGCCTATTCAAAAAAATATTCCCCATTTCAAAAGCTTCAATGATATTCAATGCTGAAACAGTTTTAGAAGCTTGAAGTCCTCCATGAATTTTTTAGGCAAATATTCCAAAAGATTTTTAAAAACCAGGGCCCAATTTTGGTCAATTAATATTTCAGGAACATCATAGATTTAATTGGGCATTTTTAGAGATGATTTAAGTGCCAAAAAGAGGTTCCCCACTAAAAGACTCTCTTTGCTATCTTGTTTTGGAAAGGTAGAGTGAACAGTACCTAAATCTCTTTTTTTTTTGCTATGTAATTAATGATTATTACTTGGTATTGTATTGGTAACACATGTAAGATGATGGCAAGTGAATTTGATGAATTCTAGAATTTATTTGAATGTTATAAAGTGGTAGCAAACATAATGACCAATTATGGTGCCTAACTAGGCACTTGAATATTATGAAAGTTTGATACTTGAAATTGATAATCATACAAATGTGATTGACTCATATTAAGACTTGAACACATTTATATGCCATAATTAATGAGCAAAATTAGATAAAACATTAATAGCTAGTTGGTATTTGACTATCCCCTCATAAGTTAATGATTATGCTTTGAAAGAGCAAATGGAAAATCACTATTAGCTAATGATGGCTTATTCAAATTGTATTAATTTCTAAAATGTGGGGAAGATGGTCGTGGGTCAGCTGCATCCTTCTAAATGAAGGAGAGGAATGATTAGGGTTGGAAAGACAAGGCTGGAAGGACAAGGCTAGAGACGAGTGGGATAAGGTTAGACTGAAGTTACAAGGAGAAATCTACATACCAATGTTAGCCATTTTCTAATAACACATCTAAACATACAACTAATTAATAATTTGAAAAATATTCTATTATAGAATTACTCATGGCATAACTTAGAATTGTACATACCCACTATGGTGAAAACTCCTAGGAAAAAGGGAAAGTAACCATTCACTAAGTATTCTTATGCTCACACTCTTTGATGTTGTATTTTTATCTACAAATAAAGAGCATGCAGTCGATTCAGTGACATGATGTATGCATTAGGACATTCCTATTCGTATAAGATACTTATCAAAACTAGTAAAAAGCAATGAGTCAAGTATATAAGGTTCAAAGCAAAGCGAAATCAGTATATATAAATTAATTATAAGTAGAGTCATTTGTACCTAATGTTCTAAAATTATTGCTATAAATCATTTTGATATATATATCAAGTACCTTAAATTTTCAATCACATGTGCACATCTTAAAGTTTGTTTCTACATAAAGTAATTTCTTATAATTACAATATAAATTATATAGGTGTGGTAATTGAAAATGTCAATTAAGCTTATAAAGGTGTTTGATTGGCAATTTGGGTACTAGTTAGATGCCTTTACGCTAGTCACAATGCTTGAAAATTGTTGAAATAGTAGGATTAGAATAAGAATAAAGTATTATATCTTAATATTTTGAAAGATCTAAGTTTAATCCAAGAAATCCCATTTTTTTAATAGATTTTGAATAAATGGTGATGACTTTGGAAAGCTATAATTTTATGTTGTAAAATGTTAAAATAGCCAAATTAGAGCTTTTATGTTATTAATCTTCATATTTCAAAGTGTTGAAAAATCTTTAATGTGTGTGTGTGTGTGTGTGTGTGTGTGTATCTTGATCTCTTGAGATAAATATAAGAATATGGAGAAGCAAGTGTATAGTTTTATAAAATGATAATAATATAATATTCTAACAATATAAAGTTTTAACATTTTGGTGTTTAGAGCTTGATTTGAAGAAACCCTTATTTATAGAAGCCTTGATTTCTTTATGGTAATTTATAAGTTAATCTTAGAAAAATAAAGGAATTAATGAATCTAAGTTATTAGTATATCATGATATAAATTTAGAGCTAAGATGATTGGGAAGAAAATATGGAATTCTTATTTATCTATAATTTATTCTTATAAATTGTGAGTAGGAAAGAAATGAAAGATATTCATGAATGCCTTGGAAAAGCAAATGGATGACCTTACCAAATGAGTATATTTCTCATTATAAATTTTATCTTAGTAAAAGATAACTTAAATATGATGAATTGTATTCTTCTTATTAATAGTATAGATTTCATCTTCAAATGCATGTATATATATATCATAAGTAAACTTAGTTTCCTCATATGAGTGTAATTAACTGTTGAGTGACTGTAAATTGATCAGAGTACATAGCAAAAGCATAGTGGTGATGTTTCTAATTATTGGTGGATTGTGATTGAGTTTGAAGATATCTATATATCATAGCCATATACAATTATGTGCTTGGTATTATCTAGTGATGCATTTAATCACTTTGCATTGAAATTATATAAACAATTATAATATGAGAGTTGAACTCTCATGTGTATAGTATCTATGAGTTCTACCATAAATGGCATTAGAAGTTATGAATTATGTTAAAGCAATGACATTGGAAATTGTGAACTATAATGAAGTGATACTTTGAAAGCTAAAAGAGAAATTCTTGGCAACCAGTTGTGAAAAATATAAGGTTAATTTGAGAGCCAAATAGGAAATTCTCGATGAGCAATTGAAAAAAGTATTTAATTGACCCTAATACTAAAAAATGTCTACATGTATATTTATTATAACAAGATATGCAATATAATGTGATAATAGAAATTATCTGTATTTAAATATTACTGTTCATGTGATTGAGATGATTTATTTGCATTTAAGCCTTTATGACTATTTGTGATTGTGATGTTCACCCCAAATGGGTAGTATGTGATATTATAATAATATTTTATATAATCAAATAATTGAGATTTTTATGAATTGTGATATGAGATACGAAGTTTAAATCATGTACAAGTGAACTCCCATTTTAGAGGCGTGGTTTAATATATTTCAAAAATCCCGAAAAAATGGTTTGGTAATATTTTCTAATCTAGTACATAATTAACTTGTAATTATTATTTGCAAAATTGATTTCTTGAAAGATAGTGGCAGTTATATGCTCATTGAGTTCACGTAACTCACTTCGTCTTGCTTCCTATGTTTTTAGGTTAAGATTCGAGCCTTGTAGTATCTATAGAGAAACAAAGACTGCCTAGATTAAAGGATTTGATAGTTGAAATTAAAATCAACATTAAAGATAGAAATGTTGCTAATTTAGCAATAGATGTGTTGAATTATTCACTGTGAATTAGTTTGAATTTGTATAATATTGTATGAATACTTGTTGCTGTTGTATCTAAAAAAATATACAGGTTTTGTATTTTAAGATGTGTGGCCCTCAAAAAGTATCAAAAAATAAGGAATATTCTATTCATTTTTTTGCAAAAATTTAAAGTGAATTTTAAGTCTCCCTAGAAATTTAGAAACTCTCATTGGATAGAAAGAGTGAAAAGTGTTAAGGCTTATGGAAACCATGTATCATGATCCATGCCAATCACGATCGAGATTAAGTCATGATAAGACATGGATTTACTAAAGGAAGAATTTAAAAATATGCTCAAAATGTCACATAAGACAGTCATGACATTAGAAAACAACAGCCTAAAGATAGTCGCATCTTAACCATCACTTTCTCTAAATAAAATTACTTACTAAACTTTGAAAGCGACTATAATGATCCTATGGTCATGACTACTACAATTTAGAATTTTTCTAGAAAGAGAATCCTAATGGATCAAGGAAGCTTAGTTGATATCCTATATTTGGAAACTTTCTAAAAGTTTCAATTATTAACACATTAGCTTATGCCATATTGAGGTAATCTAGTTAGGTTCTTAGGAAAAAGGGTTGTAGCTGAAACATCAATAAAGCTTCAAGTTACCTTAAGTTCATGGTTAGCCATCACTAATATTAATTTTATTTTCCTACTTATTGATGCACTAATTATGACATATAATGCCATTTTGGGAAAAACTTCCTTAAGCCAAGCAAAGACCATTGTGTCCATCCCTTATTTCTTGATAAAATTTCCTATAAGGGAAAGGATCAATCATATAAAAGTCTCCCAACTTACTGCTCATCAATATTATATGAATAGTTTTAACATGGAAGAATCATAAAAAGGGAAAGATGAAGAAGGAAAAGAAAAAGATTCTACTAATGAAAAGCAGTTTATCAAATGTAAATTAATAGCTTTAAAATCATTAAACGAGAAAGAAAAACCTAAAGCTTAGATTAGATATTGAAAAAGTAAAAAATTTTTAGCCAATATACAATCAATCAATCAAAATAAGATAAAACCTCCTTACCCATTGCAAAAACAAGTTAATAAAATTGTTAAGAGAAAATCTTAAAGTGTTTGTATAATAAGCTACAAATATCTCAAGCATTGACCCTAAAGTGGCACATCATAAATTAGTAATTAACTAACCTGTTAAACTAGTGCAATATAAGAAAAAAGGACATAAGCTTGATAGGACAAAAGCAATCAAAGTAGAAGTTGAAAAATTATTAAAAGTGGGGTTTATAAAGGAAGTACCATATACCACTTCACTCTCCAACATGGTTTTAATAAAGAAGTCTGAAAGCACTTTGAGGATGTGTATTAATTTCACTGACTTTAATAAATCCTATCAAAAGGATTCTTATCCCCTCCCAAATATTGACCATCTAGTTAATAAAGTATTAAAGTTCATCATCTTAAGTTTTTATGATGCTTTCTCAAGATACAATCAAATATTAATGTGGCTACAAAACCAAGACAAAATTACCCTCATAACAGATAAAGAAGAATATTATTATAAAGTGATACCTTTAAGTCTAAATGATGCCTATGCAACATATCAGAAGATGATGAACAAGGTGTTTAAAAAGAAAATTAGTTGTAACTTGGAGGTTTATATAGATTACATGCTTGTAAAATCCCAAAGCTTAGATGACCACTTGAAAGATCCATATGAAATATTTGATGTGATTAAAAAATATAACATATGAATCAATCACACCAAATGTGCTTTCGATGTTATAGCTAGGAAATTTTTAGGTTTCATGTTAATAGTAGGAATTGAAAAGCCTAGCTAATTTGAAAAAAGTACAAATGTTCAATGGTCAAGTTGCTACCTTATCACATTTTATACCAAGATTAGGCAATAAATGTTTGTTATTCTATAAAATCCTACAAGGGTTGAAAAAGTTTAAATGAGATCAAGCATGGAAGGATATATTCTTAAGAAATTTCTTCACTTCTACACTTATGTTATCCAAACCTAACCATGATGAATAATTGTACTCTTATCTAGCTATTATGAAAGAAGTCACTAGTGCAATCCTAGTAAAAGAAGTTAGAAGGGAGCTAAGGTCAATCTATTTTGTAAGTAAAGCACTCTATGAAGTAGAATTTAGATATTTAAATATTGGAAAACAAGCCTTTTCCTTAATAATGGCTTTTTAAAGGTTGAACCTATTTCTAATCCTATTAAATTGAACTAATAAGTAGATACTACACAAGTTAAACATAGCCAGACAATTAGTAATATGTTAATTAATTGAGTATGGTTTGACCTTTGAGCTTAGGAATGTAATTAAAGCATAAGGTTTGGTAGATATTGTTACTAAAATGACCAAATTTGAAAAAACTCATTCAGGCAATAAATTTACTTTTCATTTGAAATTTGTACACAAATAAGTCTTCCAATAAAAATGGAAATAGATTAAAGGTTATCTTTGAAAGATCAAATAAGGTCACAATAAAAAATGCTTTAAGTTTGATTTGAAAATAACAAATAACCAGGTGGAATATGAAGCTTTGATTGCTAGGTTAAAACTAGCAGAAGACATGGATGTGGAAGCATATTTAACAATAAGTTATTCTTAACTAATGATCAATTAAGTAAATGGCATACATAAAACAAAAGCACCTTATATAATACAATATACAAAGAATGTGAAATATTTAATCTTGGAGTTTGAAGAATTCAAGTTACATAAATCCTTGGAGATGAAAACAACTAAGCTAATGCTTTATCAAAACTAGCCACTATAAGAGCAATGGTTAACAATTAAACATTACTCAAAGAGACAATCACTCGACCACTATAGAACAAGATAAGCTAATGAATATCAATTAGTCTTCATCATGGATGGATCACATAAAAGCATTTTTAGAAAAGTAAGAGTTACCAGATGATTGTTTTGAAGCCAACTGATTAAAAAATAAAGTAACTCCATTCTTTATTGAAAATAATATACAAAGAGGTTTTACCTTACTAGTTCTAAGGTATCTTCATCCAAACAAAGCTAAGTATATTTTGCAAGAATTGCATGAGGGTATTTATGGTAACCATATAATTAGATCTTCTTTAGCACAAAAAGCAATACAACCAGGATATTTCTAGCCCACTATGAAAAAAGATGCTCTAAAGATAAAGGGTGATTAATTAAAGGAATATTTTGTAACTCTTGTAGAAAAATTTAGGAATAAAGGGTGATTAATTATATTTTTCTCATAATACATGTAACTCAATTACCCTAGAAAAAGGAAGTATAAAATATAAGGTTTTGGTAAAAAAAATGTCAAATAATCATTTTACTTTTGTATCGCATCATTACTTTTTATCAAATAGTTGGTCATTTGATGAGAAAACCATTAATGAAAATATCATATCTCTAACATTCATTAAAAAGCATAGCCTTGATCTTCACTAGTTGCCTAAAACATAGTCCTAATTTTCATCAACTGCAAAAGAGCATGGCCTCGATCTTTATTGGTCGCCCATATTATAGTCCAAAATTGTATCAATTATTAAAGAGTATGGCCCCAATCCTTATCTATTGCCTATATCATAGCTCTAATTTTCATCAGTCACCAAAGAGCATGACCACAATCTTATCAGTTGCCTAGAACATAGCCTCAATTTTCATTGATCGCTAAAATGTGTAACACCAATTTTCATCAATTCCCTAAAGTATGGCCTCAATCTTCACTAATCATCCAAAAACATAAACTTGATTTTCATTGATTGCTAAGTAGCCTAGCCCCAATTTTTATTGGTCAACAAGAACATGGCTTTAATTTTCATTAATTGCCTAAAGCATGGACTCAATTTTCTTTGATTGTCTAAAACATAACACCAATTTTGGTCGATCCTTTAAAAACCTAATCCTAATTTTCATTAGTCATCAATAAATAAAACATTTATTTTCCTCCATTGTTCAACAATCACTCTTCAATAACTTTCAGACTAAAATCATGAAGCTTAATAGCCCAATAAATGATTGCTGATAATAGCACATGATAATGTAGCATAGATCATAAGGCTTTTCAACATTGTCCACTAAACAAGTTTAGTAAAACATCATTGTCCTATTAAATAAAGTTGAAGTAACTAAAACATATAATTTAAACAAGCATACATTTACTAAGTGATTCAACTACAAAGGTAACCTTAAAACTTGAAAATTAACAAGGACGCAGAAATAATAAAGATGACAGAACTGATTTTTCATTAACATAACTAAATTCTTGAAGTACAATAAGATAACTAAAGTAATTAAAAAAGTTAAAAAAGTCCCAAAAAAATAGGAAATATCTTTCCTACATTCATTCATATATTTTCTACTTTATGACTGTCCTGTCAACACCTCCCTTTTCTCCTCGGGATTGGATAACAATAGTGTTAGGTTTGACCTTCCTTCGGAGACCGATCAGTACGAACAACATTTTCCTCCTGATGCACCTTATGAGCTTGATCGCTATTTCCTACACTTTCTATTGGCTTGTCAATATGAGATTAATTGGTCCCTTCTTCTTCTTCTGCATCAAAAGCTTCGATCTCTTCTTCCTCCTCCCCATCAGTCTCATTAAGCAAGTCAACTATAGCTTTTTCCATGTCTATCTTACCAAAATCAAATGAGGGATACAGCATCATTGCTTGTTCTTTTACTAACCTGAAACCTTTAATAAAGCAATATCCTCCCAGCTTAGACACTTCCTCATGTTCTTTTTTCAAAGCCTCCAACTCTAACTCTAACTTGGCTTTTTCCATTTTAATTTGATTGACTATTTCTTTCTAATGATTCCAATCCTACTCAATCAAATTCATGTTTTTCTCTAACAAATAAACTCTTCTTTGATTTCGTCTTTCTATCTTCTCGTGAGATCAGCCTCTTTTTAATCTTTCGATCAACCTCTTTCTTAGATGCTACTATGGCCTCTTTTGTTCTTTTTAATTTACTTTTGAGGTGATTTATAATCGTGTTTCTTTCGGTAATCAATTGATCTTTCTACTTAACTAATTGCTTTAATTCATCTCACAATTGAACTTCTTGGTTATGTATTTGCTTCAACTTAGCAACCTTTTGTGCAGGTACTCAAGCTAAGAACACGCAGTAAAAATCTTCCAAAGCTTTGATCTCTTTATAAGTTATTAAGTCATTAACGTTGCATCTAAGCTTTTAACTGAAGTTTTGGGCAAAGAAGTGACTTAGTCTTCTTTCATTAGCCCTTTGTTCCAATTTCTTAGAATCTGCTAGGTATAACAACTAATCGAGCCCAAAAAGCATTTAGTTCTTATCTTTTATGAAAAGACAATCCAATGGTTGTCGGAGAGATCCAACACGTGGATGCTCAAGACTTATAGGTATAACTTCTTTCAAAATTCTCTTTTGAATATAATGATCATTAAAGAGTTGACTATTATAGCAAGGACACTCCCAGTGGATCTAGAAAAGCTGGGGATTAAAGCCTATATGGTTAATAGGTGACTAGTTTGTTTGTAAAGTGGTCGCGATGGTATGAGAAGAAGGACCGAATTCTTTTTTATTTTCCATCTTCTAAGATATTACTTCTTTTTGTAGTTTGCCTTTGGTTTGACAAAGTTGTTAGGTAAACCAATCCATTTGACAAGGATCTGTAACATTTGAGTATGGTCCTGGTGGCACTAAACGATCAATTATGGATTTATCTGTATAACTTTTCTGACTGACCATTATGAGATATTTCTGATCAAGTCCTTTCAGTACTATTCTTTTTTTAACCCTTCGTTAAGAGGAAATTTGTCCCTCTTTCTACTCTGAAAGGTCTATTGTTTTAAATCCAAAGGCCTTTTAAGGAACAATTTTCATGAATCATATCTGCTATCTGGCTAATTCCTTTAGTTTATCCATGGTTACATCTTCTCCAGATAAGTAAATTTCTGAAAAAATAAAGACAATAATATCATTAGAATGCCATAATGACTATGCAAAAGATATTAATACTTCAAACTTATTGACACACTTGGAATAACTCAAATGTCTAAAGGGTCGGGCTCGGTTACTCCTTTCACCCAATCAATAATTAACTCATGCCTGTCTAGATTAACTTCCTCTTTAATAGTGTTTGGCTTAGACCAAATGACTAGGAACAAAGTCAAACTTTTCGGATGAATCTAGCTTAGGCATTCCCTGGACTAAGTAATAACTTTCAAATAGGTTTCCTTCCATCAATGAACACTTAATTTAAATGAGAAAACATATGTATCCTTTCCTTTTGGGTGATGTATGTCCATGAATCACTATTTCCTGAAGTATTCAAAAAAAAAAAAGGAAAAAAAAACTATTAATGGTCCATCTCAATCCTAGTCAAAAGCAGACTAAAAGCAACCTGATTTGTGAAGGACCTACATTCAACTTTCGCAGTATGGCTTATTAAAATCAAGAGAATGGTGGTTTAGCTCTAACTCTCCCAACCAAGGCCCCATAGAACATATAAAAGTGGTCAAAGTTGCAACTGTAAACACATTTTTCCTCCTTAGTAGGTTCAAGGATCATGTTTAAAGATCAGACGAAGGGAGGACGACCTTACACTAACCAAAGAATTCCATGCCTTCACATCCGCATGAACCCGCTTAATAAGCTTGGGAACACTTTCTATGCAACACAATTGGTCTTCTCCTCAATCGTGTTAGGATAGACAAGATGGAAGGCGACACAGATATGACACTCCAAAATCCTCCTTTGTGAAATCTATAAGATCGGCTTCTTGAATCGAGGTACTGGATTGATCGGTTAAATTTGTCGGCTCTTGAATAATAAAAGTACTAATAAGCGTAGAATGATTTATCATTTTTCCCATCCATTAAGCTGCTGTTATTTGTACGCTTACAGCGTCTTAAAACTAATGTTGTGCTTAGTTTGGTCAATTCATTCGATAATACCAGAAGCATTACAATTTTCATAACACAAAAGAATAGGAAATGTAGAAAGAAGCAAGTCGAAATTACCTACATTCCCAAGAAGGACAAAGTAAATCAAAATATCCAAACAGCTAAACTTTGAAATTACAGACAGTAAACCATGCAAAAATTATAAGAGTTCAATATTATACTAAGAAATTGATAAAGAAGCAATAGCATTTTGGACATTGTTAAAGGCTATAATCGAGTTAAGCTGATTTAGGTATTAATGAGCAAGATAATAAAAGTAAATACCACAAGAAAATAATCCATATTATTTGATAAAAAAACATGAAGCCAAAAAATCTCATTATAAACAAAGAAGATGGTATACCAAATGAACTAAAATCATCAAAATGGACTCAACTTTAACCTTTACCTAAGAAGGCATCAATGATGAAGGTTGTAGTTCGGTGGAAGCAAGAGAGGTAGCAATGAGGACAATTAAAGCTAGAATGGAAACAATAAAAAAGGAATTTAAAAAGTGTTGAAGAGATGGGGATTTTTCTATATATAGACCAATGAACAAACATGATTTAAATCTACCACTTTTTATCCAATGGCCTAAAATCATCATCATTTGATTCGTCATCATGGGACATTTATACTAGATGGTTCCTAAGGGCAATCACTTGGATCGCTAATTAATCTAATGATGAGTTATGCAGAGCAAATATGATTCACAAACCAATAGTACTCACGTACACTAAACAAGGTGTCTCATTATTACTCATATAAATCCCAAAATAATCATTATTACTACTCTAATTTAAGCATATGCAACATAAAATAAAGAGCCAATTTCAAATATTTCTAGAAATATCTTGTGCATAAGTAACTAGGTTTGATTGATCACCACATGAATAAACAATTCATCATGTGTTGTATTGCTGAAGTAAACCTTGTCAAATAATTTTAGGAGGTTAAAAGATAAATACCATTCATTAGGCCAAGACTAGCCTATTGCTTATTATGGAATAATTGATGCATAACAAGTTGGGTTGATATGTTAGGCCAACCCACTTGAGAGCAACTAGCCTATATCAGTTAGTAGCCCATGATAACTAGAAAAATGGATTGACCTATATCAATCAGCAGCTCAAGACAACTATTGGGGTGAACCAACCCATATTAATTGGTAACCTATGTTAGTTGTAGGTGTGTGAACTTATAAATTGATACATATGATGAAGTTAAACTATTCAATTATGATAACTGGGGATAGTTAACTCGTCAACTATAAATAGTTACTAATTTAGAATATTCCACCAATAGATAATGACATTCTAACCCCTTCAAAGACCTTTATTCAATGTGAAAAGACCATTCCACCCTAGGTATGCCTTTATTTATAAATACTGACTAACTATGAATAATACTCTCTCTTTTTGAATTTTTACACTTTAAACACTATATACATTCTATACTTTCTTGATTCCTCACTAACTTGACCATTAGAGAGCCTATGTTAGAACCACTACCATTAGGGTTTGTGTAAGCAATGCACGAATTGTTTATGATGACCACACAATCTTGATCTTCCAACTGTTCCCCTATTTTGGTAAAACTATTCTATTAGGATATGTGTGTGTGTATGCCTATATATAATACGAATATGCAAAGAAAGTACATAGTGTGATTACAGATTATAAACTTGAAGTATAGATTACTCTTAATAATTATGAAATATTTATCAAATACTATTTCAAATATAGGTTGAAAATTTGGAGTGTGAAATATATGAAGGACTTATGAACTTGTGAATTATGGACCACTTATAATATCTTTTGTGAAATATATGTTTAATTGTGAACTTTGGGCCACTTATGATATCTATTATGAGATATGTGTGAAATCATGAAATTCTAGGTATGATGTTTATTGTGAAATTGTGAATTTTAGGCCATTTATGATATTTATTGTGAAATGTGTGTGAAATTATGAAATTTAGGCCATTTATGATGTTTGTGGTGAAATATATGTGAAATTGTGAATTTTGGGCTGCTTATGGTATCTATTGTGAAATACATGTGAAATTGTGAAATTTTGGCCATTTATGATATTTATTGTGAAATACATATGAAATTGTGAATTTTAGGTCACTTATGATATCTATTGTGCCATATATGTAAATTCATGAGTCTTGTGAAATATAGGCCACTTGTGACATCTATTGTGAAGTATGTAAAAGTTGTGGACTTTGCAAAATGTTAGCCTCTTATAATTGATTGTAATGTATGTAAGAATTAGGAAGTTTGGCTACTTGTGATATCTAATGTGAAATATGTCAAAGTTGTAAATTTTATGAAATATTAGCCATTTGTGATATTTATTATCAAATATATGAGAATTATAAAGCTTGTGAAATATTGACCACTTGTCATATCCATAATGAAATATATGATAATTATGAATTTTGTGAAATATTGGCCACTTGCTATTCCCATTTTGAAATATACGTGATGTGAGCCTTTCAACCATTATAGAAAATGTGGAAATTGTGAACTTGGAAAATGCAATGAGAATGAGAAATACAAAATATGAAAAAAGATATATGAGTATATAATGAAAAGCCACCTAATATGGCAATATTATAGGAGATATGAGCCAATATATTCTATATGATATTCTTATTCTCTATGCGAGAAAGGAACATACATTATATAAATCAATGATGGAACAGATAAACTTGAACCCTAAGGAATAAGGTAAGGTGGGATAGATAAGGTTGGAACGAAGATATAAAGAGAAATTGGTATCCATAAGGCATTGGCAAATGTCTTGTGGATATATGTTTGTTAATTTTAAATTGTTCACTTTACTACATTCATATATCTTGTGCATGGTATGATATGCATTTGAAATGTGAAAATGTCTATATAATAAAGTGTGCACATTATATGCCTTTAAAATATAGAAATGACTATATACAAAGAAGTGTCGGTATCATGTGAAATTAAGATGTGATTATATGTGGCAAAGTATGGTATGATAAGAAAGTGAATATGGTATGAAAATATTATACAGCAAGAATGTAAGATTAGAATGCGTAGAATATGACCATGAAGTGAATGCTTATTCTATAAGTAAATGTATTGTCTTTCCTTTTAAAATTGTGAATAATGTAGATATATGTATAGTAAACCATAACATATGCATGGTAATGGAAATTATCACTACATATAATACTTGGGAATGTGAAAATTATGTGTGCACATGAACATATATAGATGTTACAGCTAAGATATTATGAATATGAAAACATCATGCATGAGTTATGTGTATAATAACAAAAATACAATAAATAGTGCAAAAAATAGAAAGGAAAGACACTGAAATGGATAAAATTCTAGAACATTTTGTATGGAATTTTACTTACTAAGCTTTTATGACTTACTCCATTGTTGTCTAATGTGTTTAAATACCTATCAACATGGAAAAGGATGCTCATGCATGAGGATTACTTTGGCTATCACAATAGGGTTTCATAGAAATGTTACTTTTGTGGAAAAACATAATAATTTTAAGGCATGTACAAGAAAAATTTTAAAACCCTTGAATTTAGGTTCAAGTATTATAAAAACACTTCTTCTAAACTTAATAGTGTAACTGTAAATAAAAAGATGCAAAATATTTTTTCTTAAGATTTTATTTTCAGAAATGAAAAAATAATTGTAATAAAATTGAAATTTCAATAAGAATTTAAGTTTTATTTTCAATTTTGATCAAATTTAAATAGCACTTACAAAAATTTCTAGGCAAGAAGATTTAGAATTAGTTCTTTAAAATTAAAGTACAAAAATTAACTATGTTTACTTTGTAAATCTAAAAGATGATGATCAATATCTTTATAAAGGTAAAAATAAAAAACTCAAGATTTCTTTGCTTTGATAAAACTCAAAAATATTTGTTTCAAAACCTTGTATCATAAACATGAGTTTAGACTTTTGCTTTCCTTTTTGAATAGTAAAATTTGAAATGCACAAGAAATTTCTAAGATTTTTAAAATTCTTTCATTAAAAAATTTGTTGTAGTTAAAATAAATAAAATCCTTCTCCTTTAAAGAAAAATAAAAACATCTTGAAATACTTTCAAAACTTTGAACTAAAGAACATAACATAATCAACATGTAAGAAATATGAAAACTTTTCTATTGTCATGACCCACCTAACTATGATTGGCATAGAATCTATTTTTCAATTTATACTAGCCTAATAAAACTTAATTTTAGTATCATTACATAATTATTAACAAACAAGCTTATTTTATTTACATTTCGAAAAGTATATACAAATAGTATTTGTACAACATAGGATGATATTGTTTTTATAGGGCCTAAGATATTTCTTTTTACAAATTATTTCTAATGATGGATGCTCAACACAAAATATCAAGGAAACTTTCACTCTAAAATTGCTAATAGAAGTGGATAAGCTTCAACAGGCACATATAAAAAGGGAAAAATAACTAAAATAGTAAGTTAGCAACTCAATAAGTAAATAATCCACCTATACAAAAAAATATAAAATATTTGATTATAGGCATTATTACACCTTTACCATGCATACCAAGTTATATACAAACAAATATCACAATCAAATCAACAATTTTGAGGAATAATTATCAATAATAATAAATGAAAAGCAAATAAATCCCTTTTTACCTTATAGGTCAACCTTATCTCCTCAAAAACTTTATCCTTATCCCTCCCAAGTCCTACCTTATCCCCTTACAAATGGTTTCTCAAATTTAATATTATTTCATATCATCACATTTCATCACACCTATCCTTATATCATTAGATACACATATTCCTTTTCAGGATTCTAACAATAGAGTTTTAACCATTCTAATATATGCATTTATATGTATATATACATGTATATATAAAACTTATCATCATCTTACAATTTTATCGTTAATAGTATCAAAAGTTCATCCACAAGGTAAATAAAATAATACATACGCTTTTTAACTACTAATAGCTTACAAATCTAATATAAACATTAAATAAGGCATAAGGGGAAGATAATTAACTATTATAATCAATTATAAGACTCTAAGAGCAACATTCGAGGTCCATAATTGATTATAATACTCAAATAATCCTATCCAAAGGCAAATGGTTTTATGATATTTGACTATAATAGTTAATTATAGGTCTTAGTGTATAAATCCTATGGCTATAATCTATTACCATATTTGATTATAAGCATTTAGAAACGAGACCATCTTGGGATATTTGATAATGGTAGTAGAATAGAGCTTACTAGAAGTAATTCCCAAGCCATATTTGATAACCATATTCTAATATAAACCAGGTTTTCCAACTTATCACTGAATTTTACTATTTAAATGTCCTTTTTATCACACAAATCAACATTTGCACTTCTAAACTAAAAATTTCATCATAACCTAACATCCTCACACTTGCTTAAATCCATCACAACAATGATTTCATACTATTAACAAGTTTTCAAAGTATGATCATTAAATTCTCTAATTTTCATTACTTACAAATTAGAACTTACAATTATACAAATTAAGATGGTTAAGTAGATTATTTACTTACCTAAACATAGAAAAGATGAAAAGGAGTTGGAAATGTAACCATTTTTTCATAAGTAACATAAAAAATAGGAAAAATAAAGTTGAATCCTTAGTTTCCTTTGTCACTAACAAAATCCTAAAAATTTACTAATCAAAATTTCATATTATAAAGAGTTAACTTGATGAAATGAAATTGTTGATGATTCCCTAAGAAGATTACTGCATTTTTCTTATTGTAGAATGGGAGGAAGAAATTGATGAAAAGGAGGAAAAGGACTCAACTAACTTGGTTAAGGAAATTAGAGATATGATAAGGGATGGAGTTTTTATTGTTTAAAAGGGCATTTTAGAATTTGAGGAAGGTTTAATAGTAAAATGGAAAAATTGATTCTTAAATTTCCTCCATACACTTTTATTAAATTATAATTGTACCTTAACTCATATTTAATTTCATTTTTCTAGTCACATCATAAAATTCCATTTTTTAAATAAATTTTCACCCTAAATACATTTACAAGAATTATATAATTATTGATTTACCTATAAGTAATATTAAATGAAAATAAAATATATCTAAACTTTCTAAAGGGTGTAACATCTATTTTTCCCATTATAGCCATGGCTTATGTTATACTAAAAGTCATGCAATTTAATTTCCTCTTTTTTAGAAAAGGTTTTGAATAAAAACTTTTTGAAATAATACTAATTAAAGAAAAGAGCAAAAGAAGCACTCACTTTAAACTTCAATGATATGCCTTTTATATATGTCTGTGTGTATGTGTGTGTGTGTGTGTGTGGAAACTGCATATAAACTTTTAAGCATGCTTTTCTAAAGTCCATATAAAACTTTAGTGGACATTTCCTAAAGTATTGGGCCATATTACACAAAAGGCCTAATTCATGCTTTTTAATTACAAAATACTTGATAATGCTATGCATATATATACTACACATGTAAATGCATCTTTTTTTTAACAAACATAAGTAATTAATCATACATAGGTAGATAAATAAAGTATTAATAAAAGTATTGACAGATAGTATATAAAGTCATAAAATACATTATAATGTATCATATCTACTAAGAAGGGTATTGCTAGGAAGGTCCTACTATAGTGATGGATTAAGATGTGGTAATGTATCATATTATAAGATAAGATACTGCAAGGTCTTAAAGAACATGGGTGGCTCGCTAGTGAGCTACTCTACATTTATGTTATACATATTAATAAATAATAGATTAAAAATATGTGGTAACCAATTGAGTGGAACCATCATGATGTGGTGCATGCACAAAGGGTCAAACTAATCCACCATAATGGTGAAATAAAGCTCAAGTATGTAGATCACAAATAATATATAATACATTCTCCAATAGCAATCAATTATGAACACAAGTGAACCCATGATTAAGGCCACATGGAGTATCTAAAACAAAATAATAACCACAAAGTAGTAAGTATAAAACCAACTAATATTTATTCTAATGGGTTTTAGCTAGTCAAACATATCTTATGAAATATATATTTATAAACACAACCAAAAATTCTTACCAATCTTTTTAAAAACAATTGTAACTAGAAATAATTTCTACTTTTATTTTTCAAAAAGAATTGTGGATGGTATGTAGGTTACCTCCTTATAACTCCCTTTATCCTTATCCCTCCAACTACTAACCACTTGCCAAAAAACATGGCACCAAGCTGTAATAATCTCCCACCTACATCTCATATTGGTTTATCCATGCCCTTTAGGTAAAATTTATCAATTATACTAACCCTTCAAACATTTTCAATTTTTACATTATTGTATGGTTAAAATATTATCCTTGCCATAATCATCACTTTGAGCCCACAAATTCATGTTAGTATCTATTAGTCCTAAAATAAGATCAAATATGGTTCATGGTCCATATCATACATAAATTTAAGGTCAAGTCCATTTTGGCTATAATAAATCAATTTCAAGCACATAAGGCCCATTAAATGAATCTTTAGTCAAATTCTCATTTTTAAAACAGTTTTGCATATTTCAAGCCCAATGAAATTGCACTTTAGCTCAAAAATCTATTTTCACATAAAACACAATGTTATTATAAAAATTTCTCATACTTTTCAAATGGAATTTTAATGCCCAAGTTTTGACTAAGTGATGAGAAATTAAAAAAAAGTCTCACGAGTCCATAGTGCTACCCATGAACTCCTTTATGATTCTTACATTTTGATAAAATTAAAATATGCTTTTGTGAGGCCTAACAACAAATGTTGAGCCAAAGTTTTATGAGGAAAAGCATGGACTGCTCATGGGTAAGCAATAGTACTTATGGACTTTTCCATTTTTTTACAACACTTCTTCTTCCTATTTCTTTACAAAGGACCTAAGAAATCTAGCCTTCATTCCCACATTTTCTTTTTCAATATTTACTCTAAAATCTCATTCTATTTTCATGCAAACTCAAGATTCAAGCTATCACATTTTTTTCTAATAATACTTCCTTTAAAATTTTAATATTTTCTTCTAGTAAAATTTCTATCTTTAAGAGAAAAATATAAAGCTTGCATTTTCTATTTAAACTAGTAAGATTTTCAACATATCCAAAGTACTAAGAACAAGTTCCACTAACATGAATAATATATCCTAACAATACATATTTCAACATAAATTTTCTAACCAAAACCTAAGAGAAAAAGGAAAAGTTTCCACTCACAAATCCTTGGAAAAATTACTTGAGGAAGGTACTTAAAATTAATGAAACAAAATTCCATACAAAATTAGTTTTTAAGAAAAATAAATCTTTTTCTAGAGAAATAAGAATAAAAATGCTTAAAATGGAATTTTACCAAAAGAGAAATAAAAGTGACGTGGGACCACCCTTTTTTTAGAAAATACTTTGGTTATGGCAATAAGCTTTCCTAGAAAGCACCAACTCTTTGGGGAAATGTAATAATATTGAGATATGTAAGAGGGAAAACTTTAAAGATCCCTAGGATTTAGGCTTGAGTGTTACAATTTGTCATTGGTGTGATAATTGTCTTATATTCATGAAGTAGTATAATATTAGTTTACTACTTACTATGATGACTATGCTCACTTATTTCATAGGCTCACATATTATTATAATATTAAAATCATTACACATATGAGAAAAAATGCATATAATAAAAAATATTTGGTAAGGAATTCTTCTTTATATGATAAAGGATTTAATTTTGGAATAAATTGAGTAAAGAAACATCTATAATTAAAGGAAGGGTATTTTGATCACAAAATAACTTTTTTAATAATTATTTATGACCTAGCAATCAAAATTAATATTTTTAATGAAGAAATTTCTAAAACAAATTTAGTAATAAGTTTTTGTAAAATTGAGAGGAAATTTATGTTTATTTTATAAAATATTAGAAGGAAGAGTTGTGTAATTTTGATTAAATTCGGAGGTCTATATATTTTGTTCTATTAATTAATTAATTATATTATGTTATGTTATATACAAAATAAAATAAAATTATGTAGGATAAATTTCACTAATTTAGAGCTTCTCAATATTGACTTTTTCTTATTATATCAATTTTGTGCTTTTATAAACTATAGTACATGTATTCCGTATAAAAGCATTATCTAAACTAATAAAATCACGTAAAAATGATAATTATTTAAGGATGATTTAGAAGATGATATTTAGACATG
The DNA here is from genome assembly GCA_020226215.1 of Sindora glabra. Lineage (NCBI taxonomy): Eukaryota > Viridiplantae > Streptophyta > Magnoliopsida > Fabales > Fabaceae > Sindora > Sindora glabra. The sequence goes on along the minus strand of CM035226.1, from coordinate 74,523,645 downwards.
TCTTTTTTTGAAAATATTTTAAATTTTCTTAAATATTTTATTAAATATGATTTTGTAACTTTTTATGTATTTTGCATGTTATAGATATAAAAAAATTATTATTGATAAAAATTGTATTATAAATTTTTTAATTTTTTAATGAAAGATTTATATCATAGGCAAGAAAATAAGAATGTTTTCATAAAATTTTAATTTTAATTTTAATATTTTAAATTATTAAATTTCGTAATTAACATGGACAATATCAAAATTTATTCTTTTAACATTTCAACTCATTAAATTATTTCAGTAACCATTTTAAGCTATACATAAATTAATCATTATTGTTTTAAATAATTTGATCCATTAATTATTTTTACTATTAATTAACTATTTAGTCTATATCATAACTAAATCTATATATTATTAAATATCATTAAAACTTTATGTAATTGTTAAAGATTAAGGTGGTATTTATTAATGACTTAAAAGATTGAACATATAATTTTTGCTATTTATTTTAATCACATAATTTAATAGAATAAACACAATATTTACCCCCTCATTTATAGAAGTGATTATTACTCAAATTTCATAACTAGCATAATTTTTCACATATTTTTATTTTTACTATAAGTATTCATCCCAATCTTGACTTTAACACGAAAATAAATAGTGAAATTACAAAATATAACTAAAAAGTAAATATGTATTTTATAATATTAAGGTGAGATTTAATAACCCACTTTAATAATTTTCATTTATTTTAACATTATAAGTGAATGAAGAAATGGACAAACATTAAAAAAATATAAAATAAAGGATTAATAATACTAGTTATAAATTTTAAAAAATATAATAATTATTATCTTTATAAATAAGAGACTAATTGTTATGTTTACTCTAATAGAATGACCTAAGATATTAAAAAAATAAATATAAAATTTATGAAATATTCATATTTTCCTAACTATAAGATAATAATTAACTTTTTATTAAAAATTAAAAAATTGTGTAATGCTATTTTTTTAGTAAAGAATTTTTTGGTATATGTAACATGCAATGTATATAAAGAGCTACAAGATTTTATTTAATTAAATATTCAAGTAGATTTAAAATATTTCTAAAATACATATCAAAATATCATCTTACAAATTATCTTGAATGAATTATCATTTAAAGTAACTTTGTTAATTTAATTATTACTTTCATAAGAATTACAAAATTTTATTTATTAAAATATTTAAGTAAATTTAAATTATTTCTAGAATATATGTCAAAATATCATCTTACAAATCATTTTGATGGAATTATCATTTTCAAATAAGCTTACTAATTTAAGTATAACCTTTAGAGTTTAAAATTGATCCACTGTTAATGTAAAGTTTATTACACTATCCTTAAATAAAAATATGACACAACATTAAAATATTAGTAATTTTTGTCAATAATAAGAATACTTTAATATTTTTTTATTAATATGACAACATATAATTGGATGATAATATAAAAAACTTACATAGGAATTAAATTTAAATCCCCAATTTTATAAAGATTTTAAATATTATAATATGCAAAAAGGTAAAACTAGCATAATAAAAATAAGTCAACACTTATAAGTTTTTAGAGGAGGTTAGAGAATTTTTAAAAAAAGAGGAAAGATTAGTGAATTATGCATAAACTTCAATAAAGATCAATGAAATTTACCTAATTTTATAATGTATAAAATTGTATAGCATTATTAGGCTATTACATCCAAAAAAAGGAGGTCATTAGTGTTATCATTGGATATGCTTCGTGCTTCTCCATTATTCTTAAAAAGGTGAAACAAAAGATGTGTTTCAATTAAAAATTTACAAGTGCAATTCAATTTGGTCCCAAATGATGGTTCAGTCCAGTTCACTGGTTGAGTTCTAAATTGGAGTGTTGATGGAAAAAGCAATCAATATCATAGTAAAATTGTAACATTAAACAATAAAAGGGCATAATTTATGTAAATAGATAAAAGTACATAAAATTGGCTAAAAGTAGCAATCCAAATGTAATTCAATATAAGTCTTTGCAAAGTTCTTCAAAGAATAGGAACATCCAAATTAAAAGTAAATAAAATCTGTAGAAATAAATGGCAATGAATTTAGGAAAAGGTTTTTGATTCAGTCATTTTTAAATATTTAGAAAAGGGGAAATTACAAATGAATTGTAGATTAAAAAATAAAAAGGAAAAGTAGGGCAATAGAATGCTACAAGTAGTACATTGTGTGTATTTGTTTTATCTTATTTGAAATTGGCAAAAAAAATCCTTTTGGAATCTTTATCAAGCTATTTATAGCTAGAGAAAAATGGTTACTGATAGTCACCAATCTTTTGGAATGGTCTACAAGCCTTCATGTGTCTCACATATGGCATATCTTATTGTTAGGTTAGCCATTGACTAAAGGTGTCATAACCACCATTTCGATCCACTGATGTTTTTAACTAGTAGAAATAGTTCTTTGGCATTAAACCATGCCAACAGGCCAAAAGTCTCATACATAGGCCAAAACCTATAGATTTAAACCAAACAAGGGTCCTTTAGTTTAGGCACTTTGGATTGTCAAAAAGTAGCTAAACTACCTAATTCTAATTCATATTTGGATGTCCTAATTTTGCCAGAAAATACCACTTTATTACATATGTTCAACATATCTTTTAGCCATATTTCATTAAATATTGCCCTTAAACTAAATTATGAAGACACATTTTCAACTTTTGTGCTTGCATTAAAAAGACTATTTTATGAATTTTGAAAGCACTTTGTACCAGAAAGTTTGCTTGGCAGACTTGGAACCACTTTAGCTTTGGCTTGGATATTTTGGTTGAATCCTTAGGGCCTAAGATGACTTTTAGTTGAAAATATGATCTTCATATATTCTAACTATTGCCTTTATCTTATTATCATTATTGAATATAAATAATTAATGCATTAATTTTGACAACTACATGTCTAAGTGTGTATTCTAATCTTAATAAATGACAACCTTTGATATCTTAACCATCACACCTCTAGATCTTTCATGATTCTCATTCATGCACTTTTAAATCTTTTTCACATTTTCCTATGTTAGCATTTTGCACTTCTATAATCTCATCATTACAAGGTTTTAACTATATTAATTATTAAAATTACTCTACTATACAAACCTCAAATGCTATTTTCACTTTCACTTTTATTCTCTTAATTTTTCACTCAATAACTCCTTTATTTAAGCTTTCTCCAAAATTTACCATGACTATTCCTTCAAATTCATCTTCCCAATCCTAATCTACATTAAGATTGTTACAAATGACTAATCTTAGCCTACAAGAAATTGAGATTTTGAAGCTCTAGGTATTACTTCAATCCTTTGCATTTTCTTTAGATGACAATGAAACATCATTTTACTATCTTGGTCATTTTGCTATTTCCTTGAATGATAATATCCTAAAAAAAACTTATCCTTTATTCACCAAGTTTACCATACCAATTAATCCTTGGATTGCTAAGGATAACTAAACTTTCTATGACTTCCCTTCACCAACATCCAAAGCTAAAGTCTAGTACATATCCTGGCTTGATTGTGTTCAAAAAGAAAAGGTTAATTTTTGGAAGTCTATCGATATCTTTAAAGTTATTCAATTGTCCATAGTTTTAATTCATGCTAACAGCCCAATGATGATTGCGGCTATCTTCTTTTAGTCATCATCAACTAAGTCCATTTTGTCTTAAATAGCCCTATTGACCCATCTTTGTTTGAAATTTCAACTATAACAAGCCTATCGCCTATTAAAGAAATTATTTATCTCTTCCTAACACCCTCGATTGAATCTTTAATAATTTGGTCATAGTTAACTCTAAAAATCTGGCTTATACAACTTTTTTAACCATTTTCTAAGGAGTTGAAGGTTCGATTGTCATTGATACCGAATATATAACCTTTTTAACATACTGGCTATGCAAGCATTTTTGTTGCATTCCCTTCTTAAAAATTTCTTTAACCTATGTTCATCTGGCCATCATACTTCATGAAAGTAGAAAGGTTATCCTTGCTTCTTTTCTTTTAGCTCATATTTTTAACACTATCATCATAGCCTATAAATCTTTTAAACAAAGTAAATCCTTCACAAATTTGGGTAGTCCCTTTTGGATCTTTTAACTTTGGCTTATTATAATTTTCTAGGATGATTTTGAAGTAGGTAAAGCTAACAAAAATGTTCCTATGTTTACTAAAGGGTTCAACTTGCTCAAGGAATCTTGAAAAGAACCTTAAAAAGATAATTATAGTAAAAAACTACTAGAAGTTTTTATCCATTTATTTTCCATACTTTATACCTTCTCAATTAACCCAAAAATAAAAAGAATAAACCCTTTCAATGCCTAATTTATTATCATAAGCTAGTTTACTTCAACACCTAATCTAGCTAATTCTAATAGTGTGCAAATTTGGTCAAAGTTCTAATATCCTTAACTTGTTATTACTAGCTTACCTAGTGAGTTAACTATTTCTTCCTTTAAAGTTTCCCTAAACTTATGAGCTTAACATTTTGGCCTAGTTCAAAGCCTTCTTAGTCATAAACCATTTAGGGGTGACTTGAGGGAAGTGTTACATCTAGATGAAATAAGCAAAGCTTTAGTCAATCATTTCACCTATTACAATTTCTCTCCTTACCATGCTTATACTAAATCTTTCCAAGATTGGTGGTTCCATTAAACTAATAAATATTTCAACAAATGTATTGATAAGAAACTAAACCATATTACTTCTGCACAAACTGTTAAGGCTTTGAAAAAAACTTCAAGTTACTTCATTTTTTGTTTAAATTTCTTCAATTTTTTAAAATAAGCAATTCAGATAACATTGAACTTTCAATTGCTCCAAGCACTTGGAATCCTATGTATGAAAACATGGTCTCTTTACATCCCATTGAATTTCATTTGGAAAAAGAACCATATAAAGATTGTATTGATTTATATTAAAGAAAGATAGGATTAATTGAGGCTATTCAAACAAGAACAAGTCAACTAAATGGTATCTTGCTATCAATTAAGGTTATGGATTTTTAGTTTATGGGGGATAGTATGGGATCTATAGTAGGTGAAAAAATCATCTGTTTCATCGAGTATGCTGCTAATCAATTTTTATCTCCTATTCTAGTATATGGTTTTGAAGGAGCATGTATACAAGGAAGAAGTTTGAGTTTAATGCAAATGGTTAAAATATCTTCTGCTTTATATAATTATCAAGAAAATAAAAGGTTATTCTATGTATTGATCCTTACATCTCTTACTACTAGTAGGGTAACGGCTAGTTTTGGTATGTTAGGGGATATTATTATTGCTAAACCTAATGCTTATATTGCATTCCTGGGTAAAAGAATAATTGAACAAACATAAAATAAGATAGTACATGAAGGTTCACATGTGTTTATTTGATCAAATGTACCACATAATATTTTTATGCGGTGCTAATGATTTAATAATTATCTTTATACTTCTATCTATTATTTGCATATATCAAGAAAGATGTATGGTTTAATAAGGCTACTGCAAAATATTTACTCATGGGTGGGGCAAGCTTTTCTATTCTAGTGCATGGTTTCTCTTAGCTATATGGTTCATTTGGGGGAAAGATCAAACTTCAGGAAATAATGAATGATCTTATCAATACAAGAATTCTATTCTTCTTATAACTAAATCCAATCTCCTAGTCCTTGTGGAAAGGAAAAAGAATTTCACATTCTCCTTTGTAGAGAAAGGGAGGATTAGGAAAATCCTATTGATTGTAATTTTCTCCAAACCCCTAGGAAAAGCATTAAAAAAAGGCTCAAACATTATGATCCCGCCACTATCTCAAAATGAAAAAGGCAATCTTGTAGTTTTTAGTTTGTGAAGATACGTTCAATTCCCACTATCCACCCTCTTTATTTTTATTGTGACAAAAATTTTATTTGATATAATTTTTATTTTTAATTAATAATAATATTATTAATATATAATATATTATTAATAATATTTAACTATAAATTATATAATATAATAATCTTATATAATACAACAATAATTAGAATATAATATATAAATATTAATAAAATTTATACAATATAATAATAACTATATAATATACTATAAGTAAAATATTAATATTCTATAATAATATTATAATTTTTTAGCTCAAAAAGGACTACTGAAGATGTTAATTGTAAATGAAAAGATTTGCTATGGAGAAAAAGGAAGATAAATTTGTATTTACATGGATAAAAATTATATAAGAACAAGAAAAATGTTGGATTCTTGTTTGAAAAAGCAGAAATTGATTTTTTAAAGTAATATGAATGATCCAAATACAATACTTATGAAGAAACAACTTCAATAAATGAAAAAAAGAGGCATCTTTCACCTTGTAATGAAGGCCTTGAACCAAAATTTTCAAATAGATAGGGTAAGGTATTTGTATATCTGCCACATAATTTAAATATGAAAATTTATCCTCGAAAAAAAGAAATATTGAATGAATTAATTATAGATTATAAGATTTTACATTTTTTATTTCCTCTAACAAAGAGATTAATCATAGGGAAAATGGAATTTCTAGAATGATCGCAAACCCCTCTGATATTATTTAAGAATATAAATTCTTGTTGTGCTTATAAAATTTATTTTTGTTAGAATCATTAGCAAAACTAGTTAAATGATTCTATTAAGACATTTGAGTAATTAAATGTTTTACAATTAGTAAAGTAGATTTATTGTCAAAACCTATATTTTCTATCAAAATGGAGCTATTTAAACCATAATCATAAGCCAGTGCATAATTATATTCCTAATGTACTTGAAATTCCTCCATTTTCACGTCTAAAAATTCAATTAGAGATAGAGATAGGGAATTTATTGGGTTCTAAAATAATACATAGTGCGATACAATTAACATAGTGTATTTTATTTTTTATAGTAAAAAAATGAAAAATGAATAGATACCTAAAAAACAAGTAAAAATCATTAACAGACTCTCTTTATTTTTTTCAATCTATTTTTTTTATGTTCATTCTAAGATAATAATATAGTTTGAAATCATTTATTTTCTCAACCTAATCACTCTTTTGATTTTGGAAAAAATATCTTTATCAATAAACTCTTTCTTTTACGCATTTAGTGCTAACCCATAATGGAGAATAGTTATAATAGTTAAGACTCATAACATAAAAAAGATCAATAATCCTTTTTATTTTCATAGGAAAATCTTTTTTCACATCACGCACTAATCTATTTTTAATGTGAAATTAGATCAGGTAATCATTCCAATTCAAAAATGAAAGCACATTGCTTTTTGTTTCCCTATAATTAAAGTCATTAAGCTTTATCCATTTATTAATTCAACCTAACTTTGATTTTTTTGTTCCAAGCCAAAATTCAAACAAAAATTCGGATCGAATCCAATAAGAATGAAATATTCTTTGAATTTTCCATTGATATGACATGCTACTTTTTCTATTAATTCCTTTCTAAATCATTGTCTTTCAAACTCTATCACTAGTATGAATAAATCTGTTGCTTCATAAAAATGTGTAAAAAATTGAGTCACACTTAAAAGCTAAGTACTCTGCCATTAAGTTAGCAACCTAAATGAAACTAAAAACTAGTACTAATATTAAAAAAACAAATAAAATCATATACAATAACAATAAAAAAAGATTGAATTGTATAATAAAAAAATTCTATGGATATGGAACGGAAACAAAAAGATCCATTTATTCAAAATCGAATTATATTTGTTTAATACACTATTGTTAATGTTAAGAAAGAGCTAAAGTGAAGAAAACAAAAGAATTATTAACTTTTAATTTCAACTAGTAACAAATAATTTAATAAATGTCAATTGAAATAGAGCCTACAAGCCATTCATTGCTTTTCACTAGGCCTTAAATCATTATAAAAGCATAGAAAATGGGGCATGAGTAATTTAAAGATGCCTAAATATCATAATGTTTAGTTCTTTATGCTTACAATATATGTGAGAGGCAACACCAAAGCAGGTGTAACCCGAATTCTGGATCATGCTCCTAATATGAACAATTTGGCCATATAGCTTCGAAGTGCCCCATTGCTTTTACATTACGGTTCAAACAAACTAGCACACTAACTAAGATATTTGCATTAGACCTTATAAGAGCACATACTAATAATATTGTGGTTATGAGTATAGTTCACATAGATACCCATCTTGTAAAAGCTTTATTTAATCCAGGTGCAACATATTCATTTTAAGGCCCTAAAAAGACCCTTAAGTTGTCACTCGGATCAAGGAAAGCATACTAATCATATGAGGAAGCAAGAATAACCTTATAATAATTGATAAGGTTGTGCTTCTTGCCAATTAAGTAATATTTAAAATATATAAATACGATGTCATTTTAAGAATGAACTAATTGACACTTCACTAAGGGCATATGGATTATGCAAAGACACTTGCAAGGTTAAGACTTAAAATGTTATACCTTAAAGTAATATCTAAAATTTTATTAATCTCAATGTCCTAAAGCATTTATTTTAAATGAAGGGGATAAAGGAATTATATTTATTTAGTTATTTTTATATTTTTTTCCCTTCAAAATTTCACGACATCAAAATGATATTAATGATAATATTCAAATTATAATTATTTAGCCATAGTGTTGATTCAAAACTTATTTAAATAATCTCTACAAGGATTTTCTTACCAAGTTAAAAATAATTTTAATAATTATGATTTTAAATATTTATGAAAATAAATGCTTATAATTGATTAATTATTTCTAAGAGTTGTGGAAGCTTGAAATATTTATTTTTCAAGTTTTCAAATTTATTAGGCCATTATTAAAATGTTGGGTAAGGTGAAGAATATATAAATTAGGATTTTAAAAATAGGAGTTTTATGAAAATGAGTTTTTAAATAGATAAACAGCTAAGATTAAATCTAAAAGGTGAGATTTAGTATAAGGTGAGTCCACAGTGCACAAGATATGCTAGATCGAAGACTATAACTCCTTATATTTTTTCCTCTCTCCCTTCCTCATTGGTTCTTTCTTTTTTTTCCTTCCCTTTCTCCTTCTTCCTGCATCTCTCCTTTTTCTCTTTTTCTCTACCACAAGTTTTTTAGTTACCCCTGCATTGCTTGCAAAGTATCATTATGCTATCATCCCTATTTTCTCTTCCATCTTGGTAGCAACTTGAGGATGAGGCAAAAATTGGATCACAACTAGGCTTCATCCTTGCCTCTTCCTAGAGCAACATTGTTGTCACTAACCTACTTCTCCAACATGCCTCTGTTGTAGCTACTAAGTGTTGATTGTGCCATGGAGAAGCTATAAGACCTAAATAGGAAGCAGCTGTGAAAGGCTTTTCAACATATCCCATTCTCTCCAGAGTTTCAATGTAGTCTTGTCATCGTTAAGCTTTGATCAATCCTTATAAGCATGTGTAAGTTAATTTATATCATCAAACCTTAATATTTTAGTTAATTTGATGCTTGATCTAGGAAACTCCATTTAAGTAGATTTTGAGATACTTGACAATAACTTTGAAAGATAAGAAATTTCTACTATAGAACATGAGGATAATATGATTAAAGCCATTTTAAATTATTATAACTTAATAATTTGGATAACTCAAACTTGATTTAAGAAAACCCATTTTCATGTTTTTTTGAAATATATGATAATGCTTTTAAAAAATAAGAGTTTCATATTATAGGATGATTGAATGATTTGATTAAAGACCTCTCTTAGGGGTAAGAAAAATGCATTTTTATATATATATTCTAAAAAACTTGATTATAAATTAAAAATTAAGAATTTTATTGATCTAGAATATTAGAATCGCATACTTACAACATATCTAGATCATTGGATTTAATATTTTTGATGTTAAGAGTTTAATTTGGAAAAAACCTATATTTATGAATTTTTCTTTTTTCAGGTGATAGCCTTAAAAACATAAGAGAGTGATGATGTAAAATGATAGAGTGGAATGAACAGAATATTTTTATAGCACCAAGTTTTAATATTCTTATCCATATGATCTTGATTTGAAAACCTCCAAATTCTTGCATAGTTTAATTTTAAAAGCTAAGAAAATATAAGAAGCTAAGGATCTAGAGTGTTAACATATCATGAGTTGAATTTGGAATTAACATATTTAGGAAGAAAATAAAGAATACTCATATATTTATAATTTATCATTATAAATTATGAAATAAGAAGAAGAAAAAGAAGAAGAAAGAAAAGATAAAAGCAAAACATATAGGAATCTTTGGAATAAATAAGCACCCCCAAGTGAATATAAATCCTACCCTAAATTAATATTTTACTAAAATTGTCAAGTGAATGGTATATTTCACATATCCATGTATTAATTTGATCGATTGCTTATTTCTTCATGTATAATGTTTTAGAAATGTAACTACATAATTTGAGGATATTAGTGAATAAAAAGCTAAATTTTGATATATATACAATTATATACTTTGTAATAACATTTAGTTGAGTAATTGAGTATTCTTGTACATATATATATGTTTCTTTATGGATTGCTATTGGTATTATCTTATGGCTAGGCAAGAGAGGCATGAAAATTTTTATTTGAAGATGTTTTCATACTTTCAAGATATGAGTAGTGAATGAACATTTATGGCCATGCAAAAGAGCATGGTAACACTATTATATATATTGCTTTGAATTCTAATACTGACCTATAATAATAAATCATTTATTTCACGTTATGATTTGATTGTAATTATGTTGGGTAGAGCTAGTGCTCTAATGTATGGGATTGCATTGTAAATTGTGCCATGTGAAATGTGATGGGGTTAATGTTATGAATACTAGATGGGAAATTTCTACTAAAAAACTTGTGGAAGTATAAGGCAAACCTTGGAAAGATAAGGATGGAAAGCTTATAGAGGGTGTAAAGTTAACCCAAAAGTCAAAAAGTGGATATATGGATATTTATTATAAACTATTATGTATTATGATGTGACATTGAAGTTTACTTGTCTTCGAATACTTCTATTTAATGTGATTGTAATGACTTAGTTGTGATTGAACCATGTTGACTATTTAGAAATTTGATGATTATCTAGAATGGGTTTTGTGCAAAATTGTAATCATATTCTGTAAATTGAATAGTTTAAACTATTATGAATTATGATATGAAAAAGGAAATTTAAGTTATATACGTATAAATATGTCAACCCAAAAATTGGTATCGTGTGTTTTAGAAATCCAGGAATTTGATTTGTAGTCATTTTCTAATCTAATATTTAAATAGCATATGATCATTTTATGTAATTAATTTTAAGCATGGTTGTGGTAGATATATACTCATTAAATTTTTGTAACCCATTCCTTTTTAGTTTCAATGTTTTCTAGTTGAAATGAGTGCATTCAAACTTTATTATATCTATGGAGAATTAAGAACTACCTTGTTAGGGAATTAACCATTGGATTAGGCAATTAGATTGTCTATGTAAATAAATATGATAAACTATATGTTTTATATGTACTTTATGTTACTATAAAATTTGTAAATTTACAAGTTGTATAATTTAGGGCATGTGACCCTTGAAAAGTGTTTAAAAATAGGGGAGACTATCTTTTTTTTTAATAAAATCTATAAGGAAAATTCATTCACCATAAAAATAGCGAGATTTAGGGTAGATAGTGTTAAGAATAATGGAAACCAGATAGCGGGATATATGCCAATCACGATCAAGTTTGAGTCGTGATACAAAAATTCTATGACAATAGTACTTTAAAGGTAATAAAGCTATTAAAGATGAGTCTAATTTTAACATTTTAAGCTAAAAAGTTCATTTGGAAAAACTACCAAGCTTGGATTGATAGCATTAACTTTCATCCAAGAATTGAAAAGTAATACCCTTGCCAACATATTGATAGTTAAGGAATTTCTTGAAGTTTTCCCAAAAGAACTACTTGGAATGCCCTCAGATTAAGAAATCAAATTTAATATGTAAGTGTATAAAAGAATCAAGCCAATCTTAATACCAATGTATAGAATAGCACTTATAAAGTTAAAAGTGTAATTGCAAGGTTTTGCTAGCTAGGTAATTTATGCACCTTAGTAATTCACTACTAGGAGCCTAATGCTGTTTTTGAAGAAAAAGGATAGATCAATGTGTTTATGCATTGATTATAAATAAATGAACAACATCACTTAAAGAATAAATGTACCTTACCTAAATTCGATGACTTATTTAACCAATTAATTATAAAGAGTGGGATACCTCTCTAAAATAAATCTAAAGTTGAGGTGCCACTAATTAAAGGTCCCTAAGGAGGATATTCCCAAAATGGCCTTTAAGACTCATTATGGACATTACAAGTTCTGAGTAATGTCCTTTGGTCTTATTAATGCCTCTATAACATTTAGAGACTTAATAGATAAGATATTCAAACCTTTCCTAGATTGATTTGTTATCATGCTTATCAATGATATCTTGGTGCACTTAAAGATAGAGGATAAGTATACTCAACATTTACACATAATGTTACAAACCCTTAAGGAGCACCAATTATACATCAAATTCCCTAAATGCAAGTTTTGGAAGATTGAAGTAAACTTTCTAGGCCATATAATATCCAAAAAAAAAAAGGATTCATATGGATCCACAAAAAGTAAAAGCGATGAAGAATGGGCCATAACTAACTAATGTTACCAAAATATGTAGTTTCATAGGCATGGGTTGATATTATCATTAGTTCATTAAGGACTTTTCTCATATAATGGCTCCATTTACTAGATTGATTAGGAAAGGCTTGCCATATGCCTAAATAGAAGAATATAAGATAAGTTTCCAAAATTAATGCCTTACTATTACCTTAATATTAGCATTCTTAAATGAATTTAACAAATATATAATCTTTTATGATGCTTCCAAGGTAAGGTTAGGATGTATGCTTATACAGGGAGAGAGGGTGATAGCCTATGCTTCATGTTAGTTAAAGAAGTATGAGTAAAACTGCCCTACTCATGACCTTGAAATGGCCATGGTGATACTAGCTCTAAAAGTATGCCAAAGCAACCTATGATATTTATATAGAGCATGGAAGCCTAATTACATCTTTGAACAAAAAGAATTAAATTTAAGTTAGTGATAATGGACAAAGCTAATAAAGAATTATGATTATTCCATTTATTATCACCCAAGGAAAGTAAACATGGTTACGAATGCTTTAAGGACAAAAGTGAAGGGACAAAAAACTATAAAAGGAGGTGGAATAGAATATAGGATAATGCTTATCATGAGGGTAAAATTCATGAGGGTAAAATCAATGGTAGTTGAAGAGATTAAAATAGTGCAAAAGGAAAACCCTCGATATAAAGAATTCCAAGGTAATGCTAAAGAAGGCATAAATAATGGATTCATAAAGAGCAAAGAGTGTGAGATTAGATACAGAGGAAGATTATGGGTTCCTGAAGGCTATATAGTAAATTTATTTACTAAAGCCCACTAATTTAGATATATCATGCACTGGAAGCTTAAAAATGCACCATGACTTAAAGTAATTTTATCAGTGGAAAGGGATAAAGAGAAGAGTGGCTAAGTATGTAGCAAGATATCTCCTATTTAATAAGTGAAGGTCTAACATCAAAGACTAGTAAAAGCTCACTAATCCACTGAAATACTCAAATAGAAGTGGAAATCCATTAATATATAGGCTTTATGAAATGTGTGAATCATGTGAATTATATGATTATATGAATATATGAATATTCGATGGAATTATGGAAATTGTGAAAAATGTGAAAAAACATGGAATACATGAAAATGAAAAATGTGAAATGAACCCACATGTGTTAGTGCATGACGAGGATAAGATTATGAAAATGTTCCATGGAACAAACATTATAAAAGTGTTAATGAATGGTGGATAAGGCTAGATCTGGAGGAATAAGGGAAACCAAGATGAGTAAGGTTAGACCAAAGAGATAAGATGCAATCGGTATCCATAAAGCATTTCGTGAGTATCATTTATTTTTTATTTAAATTCTTAAAGTTGAGAATTATATGGATTCTTAGTGAATTATTGCATTTGTGAATTATTAGCACTTTTGGTGGAGATACTGAAACAATGTATGATTATATAAACTTATTTCTTTCCAAAAACTTATAAATAATAGTGAATTCATGGGACAAAGGGAAGTAAATATAATGGCACCTTACAATAAGAATACTAATGCCTAAGTAGGGCTTGACTCACTAAATCTATAAAGACTTACTTCGTTTGTTCAATTATTTTTTTTAATGCCAATACTTAATGCCATGATGTTAATGTGTAAGGACACAATGGTGATCATAGGACTACATCCATTTAAGAATATCTCCATACATCTTTGCTATAAGATATTTATAGACCTACATGAGTGCATCCTAATGTATAATATATGACATAAGTACATAACTAGCCTCAATATTTCACAACTAATCTTAAATGGCTACTTTGATTACTTGTTTCATTAATGTATGACATTTCCTTGTATCTTATTAGTTTGATGGCGTCTATGTAGCCACACTAACTAGGTTAATTCTTGGCATTTCAATATAGGGATAACATAGCCTCTTATGAATAGACTCTATAGTCATGTTTATGGATATTGCCACACTTTATAGCATGGCATATACACTCTCTTTATTAACCTCACCCTCAAATCAAGTTTCAAAAAAAATTTAATCCCTCCCTTAACTTAAAAATAAACAACCAAAATGAAATTTTAATAAGGAAATAAGTTAGGGCTATTACCCAAACTCTCCCTTTAAGAAGAATTCTTTCTCAAAATTTTCAAGCAAAATAGTAAAGGTAGAATGACATCATAAAAAGTAAGTACCTTTTGAAGATATCAATAGGAGTTATGTGGAATTTCCAAGTAAATAACTTAAGGTTAGGCTATTAATGTGATCTTAGAGAGGGCAATCATAAAAAGCTAGTTAAAAGAATCAAATATGTGCTTTAATGATCAATTCAAAGGGCTTAGATGCATAGAAGGATAGCTTGGAAAAGCTTGAGAGGGTTAAATAAGTATGTTTTGTATATTTCAACTAAGTATTTGAATAGTGTACTAGACTAGTACATTTCGAGTTTATCTCTACTTGCTAGTAGTCGAATACTATAT
This sequence comes from Sindora glabra, assembly GCA_020226215.1. Classification (NCBI taxonomy): domain Eukaryota; kingdom Viridiplantae; phylum Streptophyta; class Magnoliopsida; order Fabales; family Fabaceae; genus Sindora; species Sindora glabra. The sequence continues at coordinate 74,508,485 of CM035226.1, read as the reverse complement.
TTTGAATACTACTTCCTTTAGAGCATACTAATTAAGTATTGTATTCAAATATTATAGTTGGAATTCATTTCTACCTATTAATAGTTAAATACTTCAAGCTAATACATTTGATTTTATGTTTTATTTTGTTATTAAACTTTTAAACCTTTTAATTTCCATTGTACTTTAGCCTATTATTTTAATATGTCATTTTAAAATGTTAAAACTTTATTTACAACCTATTTTTAGGTTAATTAGTGTGATAGCTTTAAGCCTAAGTTAGTTCATTAAAGCCTAATTAGTTAGTTAAGTTGTTAACTTTCTAACATATACAAGAAGGGTTTTTCCTTATAGATTGGAGATTTTGTATTTTAAGATTTGGTTAAAGCTTTTTTTGTGAAAACTTATTCTTTCTTGAATTCTTAAATGAACATGTGACTTATTAAAAGGATTCAACCTTTATAACATTCATCTTCACTAATCAAGGATTTATCCATGTGGCATGATTCTTTTGCACTAATTAAAGGATTTTTATCCTTTGTGTCATGTTCTACATCACTAATTGCTCCTATTATTCCTTTTTCAAAGTGTGGTGTGACTATCCTTTTCTTTTTCATTTGATTTGCTGAATTTTGGTACAATCCATCAATTAACTTCAAATTAACTATAAGGGTTTAAATAATGTTCAAGAGATTGGGGTAATGGTAAGTTAACATTATTTGGATATATATGAATAGTAGGACACTATTCCAATATAAAATAAGACAAATATATGAATAAGCAAAAGGGAAAAAAAAGGACAATTATCTATACCTTACATTGAATCATTCACTAGTGTATAATAATTATACCATTGTATTATCAAATGTTTATCACTGAGTTGTATTGATATATTACACATTCACTTTACACAAACAAGTATTTAGCCAATTGGGTATGACAAGCATAGTTCTAAAACATATCATACTATATTCCAAAACTAAATAAGATGTCCATTTAGTTTAATATCAATTTCCTTTTTTCCTATTGTTGTCCAAGTATTCTACTATTAAAGGTATCATAAATCTTATTAATAAAGAAAATTACTTTAAATATTCATCATATCCTCCTTTTGGCTTTACCATATCTACACTCTTATCCTTATTGTCATTAGTTAATTTTTATGTTCCTCTATCTATTCACAATAACTTGTAATCCCCTAACTAACCTAAAAAATTTCAACTTCATTACTCCTACCCAAACTTGTATAAATAAAAATTTCTATCCCAACAAGATCTTCTTTATTTCCCTAAATCAGAACTCAAATGAAATTATTATAAAAGGTATTTATATACCTATAATTTCCTATCAAACATACATGTACAACAATAATCCATCATTCAATTTTAAAGTTTTACCTACACATTTATTCATAATACCTAAACAAAATATGTCCAATTAGTTGTTTTCCTTTTATGTTAATTATTTAAGCTTTTGACTAATTATCCTATATGTACTAGTCAATTCACTTATAGTGCAATGATTCAAACTTTTGCCATACCTACCTATTATACATGTCCAATTCTTCCATAATACTTGATATATTGCTAGTTAATTTCTAAACTGATTAAGTATTAATATCCCTAAAATCATTTAATCTAACCTAACTAAGATTCTCAAACTTCATTTTTTACTTTTCTATTATCCTCTCTTATTATCCTAAACTTGAAACCTATTCCTTTAATTTAGCTATCTAATAACACACAAGAATTTCAAAACCATGTTTATTTAAACATCCAATCGAATGCAATTAGATATCCTAAATAAAGAAACCTCTCACTTTGTAATCATGTCAAAACTTAGATGGTCCATTGGATCTTATTGATCATGCATTCATAAAGGAGTTACTAACTTTTATTATACAACCAAACTACCAGTCTTATGTAACAACACCAATTATTATATTGTAGAAATTCTAATACAACTACTATAACTTTTTTTTGTTTTATCACTATTCAAGAACCTATCAACCTAATTAACCTGTATATTTTTTCTTTTTTTTATCACAACCTATTTTTTAGACTATTGTGACCGACATGAAGACATTTACTAACATCTTCACTAACTACTTTTTAACTATCATAACTTTAATTCACATGAAACTTACAATCTAATTTTCATAAGCTTGACCTAGTTTACATATCACAATCCTAATTAATTTAATAAAGTAAGAACCAAGAAGGAAGACAACATTTGAAAAGCAAGAACATTTCATTCATCATTAATAACAAGGTTTGAAAAGATAAGAAAGTTAAATTTTCTTCTGTTCCTCTCAAGATAAGGATAAGCTAACCTATATTTCTCTTAAGATAAGCTAAACCCTAACTTAAAAGGGGATTTAGCTCATAATCTTACTACCCATAACTTATATATAGAAAAAAGGCTCAAAATCTACTATCATATTTACATATCTCTTGCTATAAATATCAATTCAAAAAGTATGTCAACAAGCTTAGTTTTAAGGAGGTGATAACAAAGGCTTGACTTATATATCTGTAAAATAAATTATAGAGGAGTGAGTTCATAGCTAAGTAAGTAAATACGTCAATATAGACAAATATAACAATGCAATGAACTTACCAACTAGACTATCCTTCTGCAAAACTTAATACATAACATCTAAACTTAACCATTCATTTTCAATTAGCCATGAAAGGCTCATCCATAATCATATTATTACAATTACATCATATAGAAGTAGTCAATATAGTTAGGTTCCAATTCCACAACATAATGTGAATCCCAAGTTAACCTTATACCTTTTAAAAACTCATCTTCGTAGGATTAATTTTATACTCTGTACAAGCCTTTTATTAGGAATTCAATACCCAATATTCACATCACCCCCAACATAATTCTCTTGTCACAATTCACATTGTATTCTTTTCTCATATCATAACATAAGCTACATTCATCACATTATTCAAGCAATATCATGCCCCAATGAATGTCATATAACACATTCTATTCAATGAATAATAATACAAGTTTACTTTTATCACATATCACAAGGTATAACATTTCAATTTCCTATTTCATGGTCACAATTTCATGTATTTAATTCAAAGTTATCATATTCTATCTTATCTTGATGTTTAGAACCATTGTATCCTGCTTTTAACCCTTATACAACATGATATCACAATATATACCAGGTATAATTAATTATATATTTAATTATAGGAGCCCTAAGAATAATTTTAGGATTTATAGTCGACTACTAGGGTCCTAAAACAACTCTAGAGTTTAATAATTGACTATAAAGCTTTAGAGAGCAACTCATGGCCTAATAGTTGACTATGTAATCAATTATGCTTTCCCAGATTTTATTTTTTAGGACATAGTCAACTACTACTTGGGACTTTGTAGGAACTCAAAAAATTTCACTATTAAACCACCCAAGAACTTTCATTTAATACATACAACTAACAACCAATCATTATATACTTATAAATGCAAACCAACATCTATCTAAAGTCATTCTCATTATTAAACCAAGCTAAATCCATTAACTAACACACAAATCAAGCATTTATGATTATCTTTAAGAAAAATCTAAGATGTACCCATCAAACTTAAATTTCATTGAAATTAACAAATAAAAGTGGAGTATCTACTTAGTTAGTATGAGGAAGGATCCTAAAAAGTTAGATTTGATGTCCCTTAATCCTATCCACACCAAAATTAAAGGTTTCCCTTAGTTAAGGTTTCAATTTCCCTTAGAACTAAATATTTCATTTTCCCCATCAAACTTGAAGAAGAAAAAGAGAAATTCTAACAATGATGGAGTTTTTACCTTGATTAAATGAAAAAGTTAAAGGAGATTCCACTTTATCTTGCCAAATTTGATAAGAGAGAGAAAAAAGAGTAAAAAAAGTTATGAGTAAAGGTTAAGGAATTAGGAGAAAATGAGAAGGAAAGGATGATGATCCATATAAAATGGGGAATAGTACCAAATAGTAAATCTAGAAATGTTTTCTAAATCCCCTCTATACTTATACATTCATTGATAATAACTTAAAGTCTTAAGCCTTATATTTCTAACTATTTTTCCTTATCTAATTCTGATGAAGTCTTCACTCTCAAAACTTGCTAACACATTAAATATTATTTTTCTCTATTATTCATCTATAGTTGTTCATTAGAGTTTTCCTTTACACATGCACATTTTTAGTTTAAATGAACACATAACAAGTATTTTAATTATTCCCCTCACTAAATAAATTTTAAATTACTATATCTTAAAAATGGTGTAACATTAACAATACTTTTATTATCAATGTTGTTTTAGGAAATATTTTTATAATAATGTAGAATGTTTCATGAACAATTGTGCAGCAAAAAATGCATACAGATATTTTCAAAACTATAGGACCTAAAAATCTATTAAAGGTGTTTATGAATAAATCAATACATATTTTAGGAGAAAATTATCATCAAATTAGTGTCTAAAGCATTAAACGTGGAAAGTTATGTAAATGAAATGGTATAAGAGTGGAAGTATAAAGGCTTAGATGAAGTTAAAGTTAAGAAAAGATTGGGATGAAAAGAATTTTATAAATCTTGACTATTAGGATTTTGGAAACTTGACATAGAACTTAAGAATAAAGTACTAAATTATATAAGAATGTAACATTTCTACAAGAATAAAATAAAATATCAAAAGAAGGAAGAACCAAAAAAAAGAGGGAAATATCATGACAATCTAGTAAGAGTAAGTGAATAACAAGATATTCAAAACATAATAAATTAATTAGGAAAAGAATTAATATTTAGGGCTATTTGTTAAAGGGAAAATGCTTTTTTAAAAAATTACTTTCTAACTTTCTTATCTTTGGAGATAACAAGAAATTTGGTCACTGAAAAGTAGATTTTGACCAACTGGAAAAGACAGTTTATTTTAAGGAATGTAATTTTCCCTTTTAACAAAAGGAAATCATTTTCCCAAATCATCTTATATTATATTTTCTTACTTTCCTTTCTACTTTCCCTCCTATTCTCCCTTCTCATTACTATCTTTCTCTCTTTACTACTTTCTACTTCCCTTCTTTCTTTTTTTTACCTCTCTCTTATATATCTTTCTTTCTCTATTGATCTCTTTCCTCTTATTATTCTATTTTTCTACTCCTTTTTCTTTCTCATCTTCTTTTTATCTCCTATCTCTCTTCCTTTTAATCAATCATTTTGATTTATCATTCCTTCAATCTCTTTCTTATTTGTCTCATTCCACTTCCATGAATATGTTAAAAAATATGTGAAGAAAGTATTTGGACAATTATATGAGAATTGACAAATGTAATTATTAATTTTAGATAAAATTATGTGAATAGGATTCAGTTTTATGAAGAAAACATGAAAATAAGAAAAAGTTAAATATTCTTTTTTATGTTATTTTTATTACAAAATACATTTAATTTTTCATTTTTGTTATTAAATATTTGTGAACATGAATCTTGATGATATTTTAATAATTAAATGATTATTATACTAACTTTAAAGATAAAATTTATATGTATAATTTTATTTTTTTATAAAAAATTAGTTTTCCTTTGTATACTAAATAAGATAAAATATTTTCTATTATGTTGTCAAACAACAAAAAATTAGTTTATTTTCTAAAAATTCATTTTTATGAGAATATACTTTCAATAAAATTTCATTTTCCAATGAAACAAACAAACAAACCTTAAATGAAAGTATATATTCATCATCTTTATTTTGCCAGCAACTTTGATGGCATTTATGATTTTATGCTATTCTAGCACTGAACAATAAGCTAAAGTAGATACCATAATATCTACTTTTTGAATTGCTCACATTATATGATGTCATAGGTTGATAGCTTTCTAGCCAAAATTATGTGGCATATGTTTGTCACTCTTAACAAATATGGTAACTTTTCTATATAACTCTTTCATGGCATGCTTAGTAAAGATAATGGAACATCAAAGAATTATTGTCTATATAATAAAATCCCATTTATAACATATTCGTAAGCCACAATCAAATGTTGTTAAAAGTGCTTGTGCATACTAAGCCATAAAATTAACCCACACATCAAGTCTCTAAGTACAACATGTTGAAAAAGGGATAATTTGAAAAAAAAAGAATGACACTCTATTCGCTTGGTATATGTCTTAATTCATAGTTCTAAGTGTGTAGAGAATAGTCATAAGCTAGCATAATTGCGTCTCTAGCTTAATGCTAAGGTGTCTCACTAAGCCTTTTCGACAATCCACCCTCTTAAAAAATATTTTGAACAAAAGCTCACCTAATACAAGTAAACATACTTTTTTCAAGTCATCATAAGCTCTTTTCACAATGCTCTAGCATTTAATTCATACTAAAATGTATTGACACAAAGATAAAAATATAAAGACCACAAATATAGGCTTTTCAAACTCCTTTGAATTCTCAAACCATGCTAAAATTATTAAAATAACCCTAAACTTGAGAAAATTGAAAAAAATACACAAGTCAGATTAGTCCTAATTTTTAGCCATAAGACTTTTACAAAATACTTGATTTTTCCACTAAGTCTCATTAAAAATCAAGCATGTTTTCTTATCGAGCAATTATAACTATCTACTTATGACATTTTCTCCTACTTTAGATGTCAATTCCCTCATTAACATTTTAATCTAGCACAACTCAATGAAAAATCTACTCACTTTCTCAAAACTTGATGTTGGCCTTCAACTTATTCTTCTAAGTTAATATCTCGACCATTTATACCTATCTCTTTGAGTATTATGAATGTTCACCCATCTCGAATTTGGATTGTTACCTTTGTAACATCAATATCCCCTTAGCAAAATATATTTTATACAAATTTTTCAAAGGGCTGCCTCTGTAGATTCTTTTTAAGATGTCCTAATAACCTCTAATACTGCTTTCCTACTAGTTCTTTCAAACTTGTTACCTCCATAACTTGTCCAATAAGTAGTTGCCATTGTAATTGTATGCTCATTGCCTCTATAGCTTGCATGGATGTCACCTCTATAGCAAAAACATGTGTCAACACTATAGCTCATGAACAATGCTTTGCTGGAAATCGCGCATCATACATGCACAACGGAATAAAAATTTTGCACGATTTCCACCAAGGATCCATGCGAATTAAGAACACCAAAGATTAGGGATTAGGGTTTATACCTTTCGGCCAAAAATATTATGTCCGCTACACAGCAAATCCGATCTGCTTTTGTCCATTTTCCAACCCAATATACTCTCCAAATCACGAACCGGGATAGAAACCAGAAGATCAGATCACCAGTGCAACGTTTAATTTAGCTACACCTCTATGGTATCCACACAAACCCGTGAATCACTGATGAATGTCCACACAAACACTGGTTGGAATCCATCTCCTTTCACCTCATAGTGCTAGCTACGCCTCTTCAGGGGTTTTGGTCAAGGAGAGGTGCTAGGGTTTTTCTATGCCTTTTTGGGGTGCGTGAATAATGATAGTAATCTTATTATTATTACCCAACAAGCCTATTTACATAGGTGCATAGAAAAACCTAACCTATTTGGGCTTTATTCCATGTACAATTATAGGCTCACTATTGGGCCTTATAATTATAACATGAATTCCCAAATATTAAGCCCAAACAATTTGGTCCATTAATTCCAAATTCACTAGGCTCTAAGTGTGCGACCCTATAGGCTCTCATTACGTTGGCAATGACCATTAATCATATTAATGATCATAAACAATGATTGGTGTCTAGCAACACATCATTGTTACCCAAGTAATGAGAAAGTCGATGATTTGACTAAACCTTTACACGTGATCATCACTTATGTCCTTTTGTCCTATACATCTAGATTGAGCACGAGACATGGACCGTGTCATTCCCGTATAGCTCAATCTTAAAGTTTCTTGATTCCTAAGTAAGCTAACTGAAACAAATGTAATCGACATCCCATGTCATTTCATCTGAGTATGGCCATGCATTTTCTCAGCTTTACTTAATCAAGGGGCCCATAGATGTTACTCCTGTTATATAGGAGGGACAAATCCCATCTTAATCACACAAATCCCTCCGCATGATATGTGACATATCCAATATCTACCCTTGCATTCACTTAACCATTAGTGACATAGAACAGTATCAAAATATGAAACTCATATGTAGGGAACCTTGGTGATCTCAGGTCAAAGGACCATATTAATAATGATCACTAAGAACCACTTATGACACTCATATAACGATTCATGTAGTGTTCTTAATATGGGTCGGTCCAGTATACAAGTTCTCTAACTTGTACTCATGTGTAAACTTAATATCCCATATAAGTCTTCACACATGCTAGTCTTAACATATCAAAGCAACCTAATCCACAATGATATATGACTAGGGACATTTAAGAATACAATTATTCTAAGGTTATTATCATAATTGAATATATTACGCAAACAATATAAATAATTATAATAATTGGAATTGCCATTAAAATAACATGATTGAAAATTACAATCACCAATATAATTGGTTTTAGGGCATATACACTAACATGCTTGGCACTCTAGATTGCTTGCTAACAAATGTCTTACACTTAATGTCCCATTGCATCGATGTAAAAGCCAAGACCCACTTAATCTACACATAAGCCTTTTAACTTTACTCACAAGTCCACTTAAGCCATTTTTAGTTAACTTATAACACTTCACAATGGTACTTTCATACTTAATTGAAAACTTTAATCCTCTCTAAATTAATACCCTCTAACATCTCATTAGCTGTAATAGGCTACTTTGGAGTTAATGCTCTATAGCACTATAATCTATCATGAGCGCTCATATCTTAAGCAATATCCAATAATGTCTAGGCTCTAATAATCTTAACTTAAGTGAATCCTTTAACAACTTCCATGAGCATATCCTCTAATAGCTCTCCCATATCAATGGCTTGATAAGGTTAAGCATAAAGTCCTCTCACTCTTTAGCTTAAGTTTCACTTTGCTTGTGCATGAGCAAACATAAACTCATGACCATTATTACAAAGCCTCTCGATAATGTGACTATATGTGCTAGTCTATTATCCTATTTCTAAGTCATTATTACCACTTCACAAAGTAACTATAGTAGCCTAGCCCACTATATCAAAGAATCTTATGGAAGATTATATGTTTATTTTATCAAACCCATAAATTTTGCACATTGTATCAATTCCTTCAAATCTCCACTTCATCCATTAACTATGCTACATTGAGCAACATAAACAATCCTTTCAAACTACCTTAACGTGATTTGAGATACTCCTTTTAGAGTAATCCACTTTGCCCTCTAGCTATGCTCTTTTAAGCAATATAAATGATCCCTTCGAATTGCCTTAACATAATTTTGGATTACTTCTGCTAAAGAAACCTACTTGTATCCTTCAATTATGGCCATACATTTCTGCATAACCAAAAGCTTTATCCTTTAGCTCCATCGATCCTTTAGGGGATGGTTAAGCTCTCTAGCAAGATTGAGGCTTCTTCTACTAGATTGGCTATCAATTCACTCATCCTTCTAGATGGTAGTTTACATCTCTAGACGCCTCTATTATGAATGGATGCATAACTAACCTCTTATCCATACAAATAAGCTAAACCTTTAGCATAAATGCTTACATCTAATGCACCAATCCAAAGTCACTCAAATGTATCATCCTCTTATACATTAGCTTCTCAAGCTAATCCAATCTCTTGCACCCTCTCATCAAATATTTAGCAAGAACTCCATTAAGTTAAGAATGATTGCTTCATATATCCCTTATATAACATCAGACAAGTTGCATCCAAACTAATTGTAACCTACCTGATCTTAGCCTTCTAGTACAAACTAGGCTTTAATACTAAAATTTTATAGGCTAATAGCTCTTTAGTCAAAATTATGCAGTATATACTTGTCACTCTTGGTAAACATGCTAACTTTCCCACAAGACTCTTTTATGGCACACTTAGTAAAGATAACGAGATATCAAAGAATTATCGCTTATGTAATAAAATCTTGTGTACAACATCTGTAAGCTACAATCAAATATCATTAAAGCACTTATGCATATCGAGCTGTAAAATCACTCCATATATGGAGTCTTTAAGTCATAACAAGCCGAAAAAAGGATAATTTAAATAAGGAAAGAGACACTTCATTTGCTTAGTATATGCCTCATTATATAATTTTAAATGTATAGAGAATAGCTACAAGTCAACACACTCAAGTCCCTAACTCAATGTCAAGGTGCCCTAATAAGCCTTCCCAACCCTTCACCCTATTAAAGACCATTTTAAATAGAAGTCCATCTAATACAAATAAATATACTTTTTTTAAGTTAATATAAGCCCTTTTCATAATGCTTCCTACTAAGCCTTCCCAACCCTTCACCCTATGAAAGAGCATTTTAAATAGAAATCCATCTAATACAAATAAATATACTTTTTTTGAGTTAATATAAGCCCTTTTCATAATGCTTTAAGTGTTTGATTCACACCAAAATGCACCAACACCAAAATAAAAATGTGAGAATTACAAATATAAACTTTTTGAACTCCTCTAAATTCTTAAACCATGCTAAAATTACTAAAATGATCCCAAACTTGAGAAAATTAGGAAAAATAATACATAAATTATATTGATCTTAAATTTTAGTCATAGGACATCTATAAATGCTTAATTTTCTCACCAAGTCTTGTTTAAACCAAGTACATTTTCTTATTAAACTGTCATAATTGCAAGCTTGTGACATCTGGTCATGCTCTAGTTCTTCCTACATTTTAATTAATAAGTCCTTTTATAAGATACTACATAAAAATGAACATTTCTTTGATTATATTTCTAAAGTGAAAGAGTATTCTATATGAGAGCAAGAAGAGTAAATTAGGATTAAAATGTAAAAACATACAATATTCACCTCTCTTACTTTCAAATAAAAATACTTCTCTCACTTTGTATGTTCCATCTATAAGATATCCCAAATTAAAAGGGTGTTTTTATATGAGAGATGAAAGGAAATTTTGTATTTTTTTAAGTGATTATATAACTTTTAATTATATTTTAATCATAAATATCAAATGTAAGATCTTATTACCATAATTCCTTTTCCCATTTCTCACATAAAAACTTTCCTCTCATTTGATATGACATACATTATATCAAATTAGAGAAATGAATCATAGCGATCAAATTTTATATTAATGGTCGAACTTAAAACATAATTGAAGGTAAGGTGACCATTTAAAAAAGTCACTAGATTACTTAAAAAATATCACATAATTTTATATTCTAACCTTAACTCTTCAATACTAGATCTAATGACCATGATTCATGCCTCTTATGTGTGTGTGTGTGTGTGTAATCAAATAATTCACTATAATGAAATAAAATATCCTTCTCATCTCTCCGTAAAAAAAATTCTTCTCTTTTTTTTCAAGGAATATTGTTAGGGTAATTATGATCAAAATATATGTTATATATTTAAATTATAGATTACAACGTTTATTTCAATCTTTTAAACTAAAATGTTCAACACAATTATAATTTTCAATGAAATTACTATTTAATTGCTGATAATGATCGAGTGTGGTTTAACTTTGGAGTAAGAGATATTTAAAAATATTTCTTACAATTATTAACTTTTTAGAAGAAAATATTTTAAATAAAATTTTTAATAAATTTTATATGGACTCTTTAAAATTTTCTTTTAACTCTACTTGCAAAATTCATATTTCCATATATTTATTTATAATTTTGTTAGTCTTAAAATAATTGCAACTTCAATTACACCATAAAATAGAATTTAAACTAATAAATCACCTAGACAAAGGTGACACAGATGGAGCTAAATTGTTGGCTAATGAAGTCATAAATATCCTAGTATAAGGATGGGATACCTATGAAAATAAAGAAAGGCACTTCAAGACCTAAGTTAGTAAGGTCTAGGAGAAGGTAAAAAAGAAACATAAGTATTAGAAAGTCTTAGATAATATCCAATTGATAGATAAAGTGATATATAGTGTTGAAGGATAAGTTTGTAATTATCATTATAACTTGCCCTTTTCATTATGACATTTTGAAAAGGTTTTAATACTTGTAGAATGAAGAAACAAAGAACCAAAGATGGTGCTCTAAAGAGACCTTTATTGATTAGGTCAATATATATCATGAGAGAGAAATATAAAGTACAAAGTATTAAGTGAGGATGGATGTTTGAGGGATCAACTTAGATGCCAAGGGATTTCTACCTAGGCTTTACTTCCAAAGGATTTCTTTTTAGGCTTTAATAATCGATATGTCAATTCAGATGCTAGGAGATTTCAACTTGGGCTTTAGCACTAGGGGATTTCCTTCCAGGCTTTGATAATTGATGGTTGCCAAAGGATTTTTGCTTGACTTTTAATGCCAAAGGAATTCCTTCTAGGCTTACATGAATAATGGGCTAATTTAGTTGTCGAGGAATTTCCACCTCGGCTTACCTATCTAAGGGACTAGCTTAGATGTTGAAGTCACTTACTCTTAGATTTGTATTATAAGCTCATAGCTTATTCATCTAATTCTTAAACTACTATTTTTTATCTAACTTTCTTGACTTTAGCTTAGCTGATTAGTCATTGCCAAGAGGTCCTGTACACTCTGATCACAAAGTTAGTGATCATTCAAAAAGGGTTTAAATTAATGTATACTTGAAAGTAAATGATAATAGATGTTGTATAGGTTCTTCCCTCTTTTCTATATAAGCTTATGTAGTAGATTATTTTTTGGTTCATTGGCTTATTCTTTCTTACCTTACAAGAAAGAGAATAATGAATTAGTAAAAATATGTATATTTAAATTAATTTCTAATAGCAAACCACATAACCTAGATGGATAGGAAATAGTCTTTGGAGGAGTATTTTATCCCTTCTTTAGACACCGTCGATCATTTTCTAAAGGCCTTGATCAAATTCAAAATTGTTAGTAAAGGTAATTAATAACAATTTTTTGACTTTCCCTTCCTTAGGATATTGAATAATTAAGATCACATTGAAATATATAGATATAACTATTGGATATTTTAATAATTGTTAAAAATATGTTTAACTATAATGTCCTAGTTTAGCTTTATAAAAAGCTAACTAGTAAGTAATGAGTTAAGATAGAGATCAAGCTTGCTCATGTGCATGTGACAATTATATCATATAACATATTTACAATAAGCGTGTAACAATTGAAACTTTGAAAGAAGAGTGTTTAAATTAAAAGGGCAAGTATATTCAAAAGGAGGATAACCTAAAGAGATGCTTGCTTTCACCATATACTTGCCTACGTATCTAGTTCCTCCAAAAAAGAGAATTTTACTTTTATTGCTCTCCATTTTTCTCCCTCATCTTTCTACTCTATTTGTTGCCCAAGCCATTGGTTTGTAGGTGTATTTCTAGTACTCTACCAACAAGCATGGATAAGCTTGGATGGGCATTTAAAAACCTTGCAAGTTTTTGGAAAGCTTAACTTAAGATATAGAATCAATAACATGGTGATATATTATGCCACTCATAACAACATTAATAAATAGTTAAGACAGTAACATGTTTATAATTTAATTAGGTTCATAAGTAATTCAAATATTTTTAACTAGAGATTAAAGCAACAATAACTTTGAAAGGGGAGAGGAAAACAAAGTGGCAATAACTTTAGTGCATTACATTCTATAGACCATGTCTTCTTTGCCTCTAACATCAATTCTTCCACCACCACCAAATTTCATTGCTTCCATTTCATTGATAAATTACTTAACAAATCCAAATAAAGTATTAAGTTTGAATTAATGGCAACACCTAATTAAGGAAAAAATATATAAAATAATATCAAGTATCATTACATTATTAGTAGTATTGATATTTTCTTCTTTCCTTTTGATCTAGCAGTAAATGAATAATGAGTAGTGATAAAAATAAATTGAAGTGGGATAACTTCCCTTAAATGATTTTTTTTTTCATTTTTCTTTATAGCATAGACCAAATAGTAAAAGAATCATTTTCTTCTATGCAACACACAATTCCTTTCTTCGTTGTATAAACAGTGTGCAACCTCCTTTTGTTATAAACTTACAACAAATTTAATTATGCTAGCTACTTTTTTTACTCTTTATCTAAGTTCAAGAGAGTTATTCTACTTTATTCTAAGAAAATGGATAAAAGGTGAAATAACTACTAAAAAAAGGATCTTTACTGCAAAACTTAAAAATATGGCCTAAAAAAATCCAACATAAGAGGAATGTTAAGGTTAAGATCTTGCAATCTCTAAGGTGGAGCACATTCATAATCTATAATGGACAATGAATTGGAAACAAAAGCATTATCAAGGAAAAAGAGAGATAGCAAAGGAAAAAGAGGAGTGTATGTGAATTTAGATGGATGTTAGGTTTAAATAAACAATATAATCATAGTTATTAATAGGTATTGTGAATAGTTTTATTATTTTTTAAATTGTGAATTGTAAAATGTATCATATCTAAAATATGGTTTTTAATGTGACTAAAAAATTTATAAATATAATATAAAATATGTTTAAACTCATAAAATATAAATATAATATAACTACATTAACCAAAATATATGACATTAAAGTAAATTATCTAGAATTTTCAAGATCAATCATAAATTTTTACAAATCTTAAAATAAAAATCATAAGTCAAAAAAGTAAATTATGGCTTCTATCTAATATAATTAACTTTATTTTTTAATCTAAAAATCCATTAAAATTTCATATTTTTTATTTAAAACTTCATATTGATATATACTGTGAATCAAATCACATGACATAAAACTTGAATCATTCAATTCATCATATCTAAAATGGATACAAGCTACAATATGTAGTGAAAAAACATTGCAACGTTACAAATCATAATATACATGTAGTAAATTCTATGATACCAACAACTATACATATGAGGTTTATATACTCAATCAATATTTAGTAATTATTTACAATTATTAAATTTTCATACTTAGAGAGCATATGGTTGAAAAGCACAATTTGTCAATATTCCATAAATTTCCCCATCTTATCTTATAACTTATAACTTTTGCAATAATAATAATAATATGCAAATTTTGTATGCCATAAATATATAAATAGTTATCCTACTTGCCAGAAAATCTTTCTTAAGAAGATCATTAATGCTCAAGGACTAATTGAGTGAATATCTTTTGGCCTGATTGGATTTGGTAATAACTTCTTAGTAGACTTCTACTAACAATTCTAACATACCACTAGCATCCTACCTAATAAGATTGGAGAAGCCTCTCATCACTACCATTTTTTCCTTCTATTTAAAAAATAATAATAATATTTCCAACCTCAAAGTTATATAAAATTTTGCAAACAATTTTCATTTAATTAAATTATGACTTTTAATGAAAATTATGCCCTTGTTACACAAAAAATATGCATACAATTGCAACCATCAGTGGAAAAATGAAAGTTGTTATGACTTTTCATATAGAATCTAGCATTTTTTTTTACAAAATGTAAACTCCCTCACTCATTAACACCTTAATCTTCATTAAGTAGGTAATTAATGCATACTAATTTGCTTTCTACTTTAGACTAGCTCACATTACCTCAAATTTCTGTATTTCATACAATATAGGCAAGAGTCATGTAATTATACAAAATGTTCCACTTACAAAGCGTACATCCATCACATATTACATCACCAACTATATAAACATTTTTAATACAATTTCAAAACATCATTCTCCTCTATCATGAGAGCCTTTGGAAGCATCATCTGGAATGGTTAGTAACAAGACAAAAACATAAGAAACAAAGTTTCCCAGTAGCTAGATATTACCATAAATATATCAAGTCATTCTAGATCCTTAAGCAAATAGAACATACATTTCAAAACAATTAATCATTTGTTATCTCATTCAATACCATTGTAAGAAATATGCACTGCACGCAGTAATCATCAAGCCCATTCAAGGACTTATTTAAATATCTAGATGGTCATCACAGATAATCGTACCTAGGCCTATATACAGCATTTCACTGTCTTCCCGGGGTACTCGGGCCAAAGGCCTAACACAGCATTGTTGGGAATTCGGATTATCACATGCAGCGGAATTTTAAATTTTGATCCGAATTCTACCTAGGATCCATGCAAAAAGCATGAGTCAATGATTAGGGTTTTACCTATTGGGCACTCGTGTTTCTACTGATCAAAACTTGAGAGCGGATGAATCAAACGCCGGCCGGAAGGTACAGCGTCTCTACGGTATCCACACGGAGTGAACAACGACCTCTCACCCTCCACTCGTCTGCTAGGATGCGTTTTTCTCTCTAAGAATTAGGATTGGATGTTTTTAAGTGATTTAGGGTTTATATGGAAGCTTAAAACGTGATTATTAAGTGCTGCCCTCAAGTCCCTTTTTATAGAACTTAGGCAAGCCATAATCCTAGTCCTACTAGGATAATGCTTCCAAAATCCTAATCACACTTAACAACTCATCTTATCCTTATCCTAGAGATAATGGGAAGAGATAAGACTTATCTATTAATTATCTAATATTAGATAATGATATTATCTCATAATATAAATATCTTAATATTAGATAATTGCATATAGTTATCAAATATCAAAATAATATTATCTCATAATATATTTATCTAATATCTGATAAGATAATTACTTGATATTACTTTAATATCAAATAATATCACATAATATATATATATATATATATATATATATATATAAAACGTGAATTTATTATTCTTAATAATATATATGCACGAAAATAAGTCCAATTAATTGGATATTAATATAATTAAAGTCCAATTAATTATTGTCTTATTCCTACTCCTTTTGTGTGACCCTGTAGGTTCTTACTACGTTGACAATGACTTATTATTGAGCCATAGACAGCGAGCGGTATCTAGCAATACATCACTGCCACTCAAGTAGTAAGAATGTCTGTGATTCGACATCCACCTAATACATGATCAACGTTTTACATCATGACCCTTTTGTAATAATATCCAAATTGAACTGGAGGCATGGAATGTGTCATCCTCGTCAATGTTCAATTTATATTTCTTGATACTGAGTAGACTTAAAATAAATAATTAATATCACATATTAATTCAACTGAGCATGGCCATGCATTTCTAAGTCTCACTCAATCAAGGGGCCCAAGGATATTTCTCTTTTATACAAGAGTAACAAAATCCCATTTACATCACTCACTTCCCTCTGCATGATTTATGACACACCCAATCAATGCCCTACTTGTCACCTGATTAAAGGTGACATAGGACAATATTAAAGTGAGTAATTTCTCATGTAGGGAACCGTAGTGACTTCAGGTCAAAGGTTTATGTGTAGTTGTGATCATATGAGAATAACTTATGACACGTTTATCCATGCAATATTCTCATAGTGGGTCAGTCCAGTACATTGTTCACCAGCAATGTACTCATGTATTGACTTGATATCACATATCCATGATTCGTAATCATCAGTCACTATACATGCTAGTCTCGATGTATTATTACTATCCTTTTCATAATAATACTTGACTAGGGGCATTTTAGGAATAGCAAAGCTATTCCAAGGATAATTATTATATTAAGTTATAAATTGCGCATAATAATAATAAAAACAAAATATAATAATTAAATTGCCTAAAACATAATACATTGTATATAACTTCAATCATCAATATGATTGGCTCTAGGACATACACCAACAAGCATTTCACTGTCTTTCCGGGGTACTCGGGCCAAAGGCCTAACACAGCATTTAACTGTCTTCCCGAGGTATCGGGCCATAGGTACCACACACAGCAATTGCATTATCATCCCGGGGAACTCGAGCCATAGGCCTAACACAGTATTTTACTGTCTTCCCGGAATGCGCACACAGCAATTGCATTATCATCCCGGGGAACTCAAGCCATAGGCCTAACACAGTATTTTACTGTCTTCCCGGAATGCGCATACAACAATTTCATACACATTCCATACAATGGTATAAAATACATAAAATCATGTAAATAGAAAATAGAGCTTAAGGATAAAGCTAGCTACCTTTTAAAAGCTTCCAATAGTGATGTTTCCTTCGCCCTCACTTAAAACTTCTTTACAATTCCCCTTGCCTCTCCAACTTGTTACTCCTTAGTCTACATAAATACACATCATAGTTCTTATTAGAACATCATCATTTTCCTTAAACCTTATGTATTCTTCACTTCCTCCACATTGATAAATGCACAAATGCACTTAAGTTCTATGTGTTCCATCATTTTAGATGCTCTATATTCTATTTTCAAGCTTTGAAATGACACATATATGCATTAGAAAAGGATCCGGAGGCAAAACCGTGCAAAACATGAAGAATCAAAACCAAATTGTTCACTTGACAAAGAACACGGGGTATGGGAACCCCGTGTTTATGGCCGTGTTTCTTTCTGGATTACTTCGAGGCTTCACTGGATAACTCAGAGAAGAACACGGGGGTAAACACGGGCCGTGTCATACCCCGTGTATCTTACTGATCAGCTTTCGACAAAGAACACGGGGTACAACATGGGCCGTGTTCTATCCCGTGTACATTACTGATCTTCCAAAAACACATTAAATGGCTAAATCTCCTTCTCTCCTTCTTTTCCATATTCACGGTTTTGGCTTCTCAAAAGGGAAATTTCACACACACACTTTCATAATTCAAAATTTCATCTTAATTTCATCAATTTAGCTAAATTCCAAACAAAACATGTCAAAACCACACATGCACCATTATGCCTCTAAAACCCTAGTGTGTACATCATGGTTTCTTGTTGTTTTTACACCAAACCAAAGCCATAGATCAACATAACAACATCCAAAACACCATTAGACATGTTCAAATCATCCAAAACTCCATGGTCAACCACCTTTGACCACACCAACATCAAAATTTCAAGAAACTAACAAGAATACATTAAAGAACTTTTAGAGGAGAACATTTTTACCTCTTGCTGCAACTTGAGAATCCTTATTTAGAGCTCACCAATCTTGATCAAACTTGAGCTTTCTTCAATCTAAACACACCAATAGATAGAGCATGATGAGATGAGCAACTTTCCCTTCTACCACTAAGCCTAATTCTCACTATATTTCGGTGAAAAAGTCAAAAGAAGTCTTCTCTCTCTCCTTTCTCTCTCTTGCACGTTTTTGGTGCTCTCATGGAGGTGTTTTGCAGCTAGGAGAAGAAAGGAGAAGGAAGAAGAGCTTTCATGAAACTTCAAGGGTATATTAGTCCTTTTTGACATTTCCAAGGGTATTTTAGTCCTTTTTCACCAATTAATAAGGCTATTCTTGCCATTTTCTTCTAATAATGACACTTGTCATGTGTCTAATGGTCTCACTAAAAGAAAATCACATATCACACCCTAAATTCTTGGTTATTCATATTGGATCCTAATTTCTTGGTTATTTTCCACTTTAACCACACCGATTTTGCACTTTTGCAATTTAGTCCATAGGGTTTCTGTCTGTTTAAAATTCCTTACACTGTCAAACTTACACAACTTCTCTTTTTAAGGTTTTCTAACCTCCTCTGATCATCTATACAGTTTAGGAAAATTAATTCTTTTCCTACTACTCCTTTTTCCTTCAAAATTTCGTTTACCTTTACACTCTTAATTCCTTTCAACTTGAGATTCACCCACCAAGCTAATTCAAACGTGCTCTTCATTTCTATAGCCTCAGAATTTAGAGATTTAAATAGTAGAATTAAAAAAATCAGGACATTACACAAAACATTGCAAATTTGCAAGCAAATTAAGTATACTAATACTAATAAACAAGAAATTATGCCTCCATCATTTAAAGTTACATTAAAGAATTCTTTACCAATTCACTTATTTTTATATAAAAGTAAAAGATGTTATAAATACCAAAATTGAATTCCAAATCTTTTACACCTATTAAATGAAATTTTATAAATTTTTCTTATCATCTTATATAAAATGACAACTACTTATTGGCATTCAAAATTTAATTTTAAATATTACTTTCAATTAACATACCATTATAGTATAAAAATTAAGACTATCAATAAAAATTTGCAAAAAGCATAATGACAATAAAAAAAGAAACTCATCATTAAGAAAAAAAAGTCAATTTCTTCTTTATGTGCCCCATCCTTTCAGCCTATCGTATTCTTTGCCATCTCTGCTTCTGAGTCTTCATCTTAATGATGATATAAATTAATGTTGTATGACATAAATAAAAACTAAGTTTATGTTATAAAATTTTCCTTTTAAAATTTGGATTTTACTTTAATACAATTTCACAAAGGGTTGTGCGATTTTATAAAATTTACAACTTTATTACAAAATATTTAAATTTTTTAATAAAATCATGTAAATATCCAGAATTTGAGATATAATTTTTAACCTAAATTTTACAATTTTTTTATAAATCTTACAATATAGATACTTTTTGAAAAAACTTGTAAATCTTATGAAAATATTACAAAACTTATGTAAAAAAATACAAGAAATGGTATCAATTTTTAAAAGAAATACCCAAAAATAAAAAATAAAAAAGAAACCTTTAAACATAAGAGTGGCTCATATTCTTTATTTGGTGGAAGCCTTTTGGTATGGCTTGAAAGTGATCCTATTCTTCATTTTGTTCACACCTTTCCTAACTTTCCTGCCAAAATGTGTTTTACACATATTTCTCGCCATTTTTTTCCTACAATACTCCCATTCTAACTTGAAGGATGAACAATAGGCATGAGGAGGGAGTTTTAGAGAATGTTCAATTATATAAGAAGTGTAATTTAGAAGTAAGAAATAAATAGACTATCTAACTAGATACTAATTGATAAAAATGAAAAATAAAATCTCTCATAAAATTCTACTTTGTTCTACTTTAGAAAGTGATTTTACTTCTCACAATAAGTAAAATGTCACTTATCTACCTCTTTTTAGAAAAGAAGAAATTTTTACATTAAAATAGATCCTAATTGATAAAATGAAAATTAATATATCTTGTGAAATTTTACATTTTACAACATGTTTCTACTTTCCTTTACGTAAAAAGAGCTTTTCACAAGATCATTTAATTCCTATTGTCTTTCTTCAAGATCACTTACTTCCTATTATCAATCAAATAATTAAGAGCATTAAGTTCATAGAAAAATTTACACCCCAAAAAATTCAACTTTATGTTGAATCATCAAAGAGTCTAGAAAAACATAGTATGCATTCTATGGCATCAAATTTTAAATGTTCTAACTGCAACCTTTTGGAATATTTATTTTTACTGTGGGTAATAGTTGAAGACCGAAATAAAATTATGGCCTCAAGGTTTTCAGCTTCTATTATAAAAAATGCCAATAACATGATATTTAATATAAATTAAGAAATGGATAATTACAAGGTGTTGAATGATAGGTGATACCTTAGACATTTCTTATCCTTACTTTTTTATTATTTTCTAATTATAGTATTTTGTTGTACATTATGGTTCTCGACACAACACTAAATCTTCATTCGTTGTTAGTAAATGAGCAAGAATCAGTGAGACCACTAAGGGACAAATAAAGGACCAAGTAAACTCCAAAGACCAACCAAAGAATATTTCATTTATATAGAAAATAGAAGACATAAGTTATGTCAGTAGTACTTGCTAGTTTTTTTTTTTGCTTCCAAAGGATTGCCACTGGCCATCAATATAACTTCGAAGATTAATTGTGTATTCCCATAGCTTTTGTTAAGAAATAGATAATCAATAGCTGATCAAGGAGTGATTAAAGGAAAGATAATTTGTAAGGATGGACTTATGTGCCCTTATCACTATTCATAATAAATTTGCTTAACAATTTTTTATGAATATTATGAAAAAAAATGTTATAAAATTCATAATTTTTTCATAAAATCTCATAACTTTTCTATATAACTTAAGTTATATGGGGTGTAATTATTTATACAAAACTCATAACTTTTTCATAGGATCTTGTAATTTTATTCATAAATCTCACAATTAAGGAGATCCCTCCTCCATCAGAAGCATAATGCATTATAGGTTCAAGTGATGCCAAATACATATGCATTTTATGCATATTCCTTTTTCTATTCATGGTTCATTTTCTAAACTCAAAATTAAATCACACCTATAAAAGTTTTGTACATTGAACATTTTACTAAGTGATAAGTTGCTCAATGAATGAAATCAAGAATATTACTATCACAATAGGGTATTGATATACCCTTGAATTAGTAAAATTTCTTATCTTCAACTAGATACATCTTAAATTCAAATCTTACTACTAGTAATATTAAGTGATCAAATGATTGACAAGAGCTACTATAAGCCTACAAGGAGAAAGGCGACATGCCTTGAAATTGAGCTAACATATCCTATAAGCATAATAGCGTAATGATATAAACACCAAATAGTGCAAAAGCAGAATTAAGCAATATGTCAAAATGAACGTAAGAGCATGCAGATTAAAAAGAGATAATCGTTATTGACCACATTAGGAAAATTTATAAAGAATAGTGGAGTATTAGGCAAAGAAGTTTATAACAAAATAACTCCATTATCTGCTAAATGTGCACAAACAAAATAAAAAAAAGGGAAAAATATTACTTTTAACAAAAGCAAACTAAACTATGTTATACTCACTATGACTTTAACAGCATTTAAATGTTACTTGACACATGACCTAGATTACAGTCTGGCAATGCAAAAGAAGTAGTTTCTATTACTTATAGGGGTGTATGATTGAAGCACTCTCATTTAAGGCAAGTAAAAATGTAAAATAAAACATGACTTATGTTACCTATAATCCTTTACATGGAAAAGTAAACCTTTAGTTAAATGATAGCATAAAATTTTCAACATATAATAATGCAAGTGGAGAATTTCAAATTCTTTTATTAATGGATTTCTTATAAGAAAATGAAGTATACAACCGATTGATAATTACAACATATCTTATAAGATGTGAAAAATTTTGGAAATAATAGTTTCTCAAAAACTCCCTCTTATCTTAAAAAATATTAAAATATCGCAATTACTTTAACAAACCATCACTAAGATAAGAACCAATCTAAAGTGAAGGACAAATTATGGATGAAATATATTGTTAATGATAGTGTAAGAAATAATAACTATTAATAGAAAGAAAATTGATAAAGTATAAATTTATTCTCATAATTAAACCGAGTTACATTCTTTGAGAGGATCATTGACGAACAATACTAAAGGAGAAACTTGAATTCTTTAGCAGATAATCGGACTTTATGTAGAATATATACAACATGAAGAGATATATGGAAAGTGGTTTCCTTCCATTACAACTAGCATAAAATTAACAAAAACTGTGATGAGTTACTATTTTATTTTCCCCTATTTTATATCTATTAGATGTTACATGTACTTAATTTTATAAAATAGGCTTTGTTTCATAATTATGAGCAGATTTTACAATTTTTTGAATTTATTTGGTAAATATTAGAATTTAATATTGTTTCCATTTTTCAGTCATATCTTAGGCTCCAGATCTTGGATTAATGTAAACTTTATATTGCTGGAAAGATAAAAGAAGGATCTATAACTTTTATATTTTGATCAAAGCCCATTTCAGACTATTTCAAGCCTTTACTTGGTCAAGAAGGTAAAGATCTATTTTTGTCCTAGCTGAACCCATTTTAATATTTAGGCCATATCTGGAACTATAATGGTCCAATTGACCTGAAATCAGTTCCTAAATTCTTAGAAGACACAGGCCTACAACTTTTACGTTTATGGATCTTCTAGAATTGATCAATTTTGTAGTCTTATTCTACTTGGAAGACAAGCCTGCGAAAATTCACTGATTTATCTAATGGAGTTAATTAACTTGTAAAACAAGTCTGTCTAAGCTTTTAGAAATTTTGAAAAGCCTTATTATTGTAATTATAATTCTAAGAGACACCCAATCCTATTCTAATAAGGTTTTGAGCTAACTTGGTTATATAAATAGGCAAGAGAGCTACGAGAAAAAACACGTTCAGAATTATAAATAGATTCATTCAGCAGCCAACGCCCTTCTTCCTCTAACTCTCTTTGTTCTTCATCAATGGAAGCCTAAATTCGTGATTGATTCAAGGAGTTGAGACTCTCCTCTTGAAGATTATGAGATCATGATTTGTAATGTTAATCTTTCTTAATTAATTTTTCTCTTTTTCTATTTACTTGCATTGAAAGTTTTGAGATTCCTTGTGTTGGATGTTGATTTGACATAATTGATATTCATCCTTGTGATTTTCGATTTCTTTGTTGCTTTGATATGAAATTATGGTTGGTAAATCATAGTTTTGTACATAAGGACATAGGGTTGAGGGATTAATTTAGAGATTTTTAATTTAGTTTCTTAAATCAACTGAATTTTATTCATAAATTAATTTCGATCTAGTGTAAGGATTATAATGATTACTTAATTCAACGAATCTTAATTGATCAAATCCTAAATGATTGCCTCGCGAAGAATTCATGAATTATTGCAAGGATTTCGAGTAATTCAAGGTTGAAGAATTTATTAGAAAAAGTTAAATCCTAATTGATTTATGATTAATCCAATTTAGGGCTCTCAATCTCCTTGAATCGGCTGTTTGATTTCATTGAATTTTTTTCTATTTTATTTCTATTTTGCTTCTGTCTTGGACTTAATTTTATGCTTATTACATTGTTTAATTTCATGCAACCACCCCTCTATTCTACGTTTTGTATTACACAATTACATAAACAGTATACAACATACATCATATAGCATATATATATTGGATTCTGTTTCTGCACAATATTCTATTTTATTGCATTACATTCTATTTATAATAGTTTTTCACATTTTCATTGCATAAATAATTCAAAATTTATGTAAGTATTGTTAGGAAATCATTTAGAAAAGATAAAAATCAAAGGATCATTAGGGATACGACCTAGTTGTGCCATTATTCTACATATCTTTTAACAACCAGTTTTAATACAATTTTGGTGCATTGCAACATGTTCATCAAATTAGAATATGAAGATGTCAAGTCACTTAAGATAACAACTCTCTCATTCATATTTCACTAGCAAGAAATGTATGAATGCATAACAACGACATTCAACAACCTAAATATTGATAATTTAGTTAAGAACAAATTTCAAAATCTTTTAAGTAACTAAGCAATGTGATGTGCAAGATTTTATCTATATTATTTTCTCTTATTTTATGCCTCTTAGTGTGTTATACATGCTTAATTTTATACAATTAACCTTATTATGCGATTTGTGATTGGTTTTACAATGATTTGAAATTATTTGAATAATGCTAGACTTTTACACTATTTAAAGTTTTGGGCTATATCTTGAGTTTTGCACATTAGACTAGAATGATCTTTATATTATTAGAAAACTTAAAAAAATCTCTACAACTTTTATGATTGGTTAAAATTGTAATGTTGACTTCTTCTAATTAATTTTCCATTTTCCCTTAACCTTTATGCTAATTAGTTAAAATTGTATGTGTTGAATGTTGATTTAGTATAATTGGTGTTTAACATTCTAATTTTTAATCTTTATCTATTTTTATATTAAATTGTGCTTGTTTAATAATGATTGTTCACATGGGGATAGAAGGTTAAAAGATTAAATTAAGGGTTTCTTGTTTAATCTTTCAACTCAACCGAATTCTATTTTCTAATGAATTTCGATATAACTTTATAAATTATAAAGGTTGCTTAATTCTGCTAATTTTAATTAATCAAATCCTAGATGGTTATTTAGCATAGGATTCATAAATTATTATAAAGGTTCCAAATAATTCAAAGTTGAAAAATCAATTGAAATGGTAAAATATTTTGTGATTTATGATTAATTCACATAAAAGCTTTTAAATCCTTGAATTGACTACTTCACTATATTAATTTTCTTTCTTGTTATTTTACTTCTATATCTTGTTTTATTTAATATATTTATTTTAATTTTGAATTAAATCCCCTTAATTTGGTTCTATGTTCATCTTGTTCTGCAAACTATTTGAATTCTATTCCGCATTCTACATTCTCTGCATTTCTATTTGCATTCTTATTTCATTGCTATTTACTTTTTTTCTTCTATTTTTAGTGCATAAAAAGCTTGAATAATTTGGTAATTAATGTAGTAAATAATTAAGAAAGGACATATCAAGGGATCACTATAAATAAGACTTGATTTGTCACCTTATATTGCATAATTTTTAGCAAACTAGTTATAATTATAATAGATTATCAAATTTTTGGCAACGTTATTGGGGATCCATTTGAATTCATCTTTTCCCATCTTTTATTAGTTATGATTTGCATAATTGTTCAACCATTGCAGTCAATTTTTGTCTTTATTAGTGTTTTACTTGCATTTTACGATAGTTATCACTTTTTTTGCATTTTCTTACATTCCTTACGTTCTTTAACTATTGCATATTCCTCCACTTCATTTCATCATTTTCCATCATATATCACTTCATTTTAAACTTTAATAGAGGTTTTTAGCTTATGAAAATAAGCTACACATTATGCCTCCCACCCCCCGAATAGGTGTCAAAATGACTAACTCCAATTGAGTTAAAAAATTTTATAGTGGTAAAAAATATTTTTCTAATGATGGCTCCGAATTAGCTTACAATTTAGGAAGACCCTCAATTTTTAGTTAAATTCCATCATTTAAACCATTTTTTAATTTTTATTTTAAGATTTTTTTATTGCATTTTTTGGTTCTACATGTTTATAACTTTCATTTTATGATGGTCTCATAATTTTTAAAAATATCTAGATAGGTTAATTATATATGTTTTGAGTAATTTTTCATTCTGCACTAGTGTTTTGGTGTTCTTGTGTTTCTATGATTCTGCTAAGTGTAATTTAGTGTAGTATAGTGCATGACTAGTAGAATTGCTAGTGAATTTTTAGAATTTGATTTTAAAATTGATAGGATTTTTCATTTTCTTTGTAGGACTAGAAATACAAGTAGTTGTAACATCCTCACCCTTCATTCTAATCCTTTTGATAATTCTAATAATATGGAAAACAATAAGACATTAAAGGAATTAACTGCTCCTGATGCTACTTACCAAACTTTAAGCATCCAATATCCTAAATATAATATTAATTTTGAGCTTAAATTTAGTCAATACATTCGCTTCTTAGATTTCATGATTTTACAAGTGAGAACCATTATAAGCACTTGAAAAAGTTCTATGTGGTATGCTCTACTATGAAGCCTCAAGGCATCTTAGAAGATTGCATTAAAATAAAGGCGTTCCTTTTCTCACTCCTAATGCAGCTAAGGATTGGCTATATTACTTATAATTAAGTTATTTCAAATTGGAATGATATGAAGCAGTTGTTCCTAGAGAATTTCTTCTTTACTTTAAGAGCTGCTACAATCAAGAGAAAAAATTATAGCATAAAGCAAATGAATGGTGAGATATTATATGAGTATTAAAAGAGATTTGAGAAGTTGTGTTTAAGCTGTCCACACCACTAAATCAATAAGTAACTCTTAATCTAGTATTTCTATAAAGGACTTCTTCTTATAGATAGGAATATAATTGATTCTACAAAAGGTAGAGCATTAGTGGACAAAACCCATAGGGCAACTAGAAACTTAATTACTAACATGGCATCAAACTCTTAGCAATTTGGAACCAGAATTATGGTTACTACTAGAGGCATGAATGAGATAAATTTCTCTCATTCAAAAAACTAATAAAGATTGGATAACAAATTGGATGATTTAACTTTTCTAGTTAAGCAAATGGCAATAAGACAATAACAAGTCCAAGCTCCTTCACCTTCTACTAATCTTTGTGGAATATGTTCATATCTAACTCATTCTATTAATTCATGCCCTACACTACAATATGATAATTATTAACCTCCCCAAGCCTAAGCATCAACCATTTTCCTTGGTAAATCACAATACTAGCAACAACAGCCTTATCAATACCAGTACTAATAGCAACCTCAATACTATGGTTGGAGAGATCAAAACTTCAAATGTGGCAGCAACTCAGGCCAAGCTCAACATCCTTCTACATATATTAGAATGCCACCCAATCCTATTCCTAAACCAAATTCAAATTCAACCTCTTCCCAACCATCATTTGAAAAATTAGTTAAGCAAATAGTAACAAATAACTTACAATTTTAGCAAAGAACAAAGGCCACTATTATAAATTTGCAAATTCAAATTAGCTAATTATCTTCCACCATAAGCGAGCTTAAAGCATGAGGTTTAGGATAACCTTCTTCGAACAAGAAGGTTATCCTAATTCTTAGGAGTTGTGAATGTCATAATTCTTAGGGATGGTAACCAAGTTAACATGCCTTCATCTTTACAACTAATAAAAAGCAATAAACTAGAAGAAAGCATTTAACCATAAGAGAACAACCACAAACGATCAGAAAAAGAAATAATATATGACACAAGTGAGGTTAATTATATCCCTAAACCCCCATATTCCATTAATTTTTCAATCTCCCTTCTTTTTTTAAGAAAAGTTTTTCCATTAAAAAATTAAAGATAAAAACCAAATTTTAGATTCACTTGGAAAAGTAGAAGATAACATACCTTTGCTAAATTTAATAAAACAAATTCCAATATATGCTAACTTTTTAAAAAATTTGTGCATCAATGAAAGAAAATTAAAGAATGATAAAAAAAAGTAAGTGTAAGGGTGAATATGTCTACTATCATTCAAAGAAAATTACTAAGAAAATATAAAGATTTAAGCACATTCATCATTCCATGTTATAGGAAAAAAACAAGAATTAAGCATGCTATGTAATGCTCTTTTTTGTTTTTAATGCTTTAAATTTGAGACCTTTGAAATAAAAAAAGGATAGTTATTTAATTAGCAAATAAATTTAAAATTTACCTATTGGGTGTTGTGGAAGACACTTTAGTATAGGTTGATGGACTTATTTTTTTAATAAATTTTTACATCTTAGATATGGAAAATAAGACATCTAAGGCCCTAAACCCAATCATTCTTAACTAGACTTTTCTTAAAATAGCAAAAACTATGATTAATGTTCATAATAGGACATTAACCATGAAATTTGATGGTGTGACAACTAAGTTTAACATTCTTGAGGCTATACAGGATAATTATATGTCTTATCTTTATATTTTTTACCCTTTAGTGCATAATGTTCCTTCTTCCAATTTTTTTGATGATGCTATTTTTAATTTTGCTATTTCTGCTTTTACTATTTTTGACATTAGTAGTTCTGAGCTTGTTCAATCTGATTTACATGTTGATGCTACTTTTGATAATATACTTGTTGAATTTCTTGAACTTTTTGAATTTATAGATTATGTGAATGGCCATGAGTGCACTTGCTATGATAATGATATTAAGTGTGCCATATATGTAGAGATTTCAACATTCACAAGTGATGAGAACAATATTATTTCAAAATGTGAAAAAATTAATGATCATGAAGAAATGAAATGTGTAAAAGTGGTTTCTACCACTAATTTAGTACCTTTTGTTAATCTCCTTAAATTGGAATTCTTAGATGAACAAAAGTACTTTCATACTGATCATTCTAGTCATTTTATTAATCATATTGAATTCATTTTATAGGATGATTTTGAACATTTAAGCAAAAGTGATTTAAGAATAACACTTAAAGAAATTGTGCTTAATGATTCTAATATACAAAGCACCTCTTTAATAGATGAATTAAGGATTGGCAATTTAGAAGCAATGCAAATAGTTAATCATCATATAGATCCTAGTTGAAGATATCCAAGCAATGTCTAGCCAAAGACATTAAAAAAAAGTACTTTTGGGAAGGTAATCCAAGCTTTTTAGATTTTCTTTCTTTTACCTTTCTCTTTTATTCACTTGTTCTTTATCTTTCTTAGTGATATTGATATGCTTTACATTGAGAACAATATAAAATTTAAGTGTAAGGGGATACTTTTAGGACTTCTTTTAATGCTTTTTAATGCTTTCAAAAAAATAAAAAAAGGTTTTTGAATTATTTTCGAGTTATTTTTTAATCTTTTTAAGTCATTTTAGTACTTTTCATTGATGGATATTTTACATTTTTCATAAGTAAGATTCAATTAAAATCAGATAGGATTCATAATATGATTGAATTAATAATTTTTTTCTTCAAATTGATTAATGTAGTGATAGATTTTAAATTGATAAATTGAACTTAGTAGCATAACTTCCTTTACGAGGTTTTAGGCTTTATGTTTAAAATTTATACTATTTTCTTTTCTTCTTATATGATGTTCTTTTGTAATTTGTTTCTCTAGAACTTGCTTTGACTTTCTATTAAGATTACATTTGCATATGTATACACATAAATGATAAAGACATTCTTTTTTTATTTAAGCTAGAGCCAAATAACTAACCTTAAATTTTTATCTTTATTGAGCCCTTTTAAGCTTAATTGCCCTTTTCTTTATTGACTAGCTTATAAGCATTTTTCGAATAAAAAACATGTGTCTTTACCTAACTTTAGATATTAGTGAAGTATTTAAATTTTCGTGAGATAGGTTCTTGATTAAGTGTGGGGGTATGTGAGTTCATGTGTTATGAAAAATTATAAACTTCAAGTACAAAGGTTAGTTGAAAACAAAAAGGGAAAAAATAACAAAAAATAAAAATAAAAAAAAGAAAGAAAAAGTTAAAAAATGAAAAAAAAATAAAAAAGAAATGAAATAATAAGGCAAAATGAAATTGATGAAGAAAAAAAAGAGAGAGAAAAAAAGTTGATGAGTATTTAAATTTAAATTTTAGTTATTGTATTGAGTTATAATTGTTAATGATTAACGCATATATTTTTAGTTCAAGTACTCTATTGATTTATTTTTTATATCCTTATTTTTCTTTTCCTTTTTCTTAACCACATTATAACCTTAAATAAAGTCCCTTTGATTTATGTCGTCCATGTGATTTAAGTAGTGAAGATTAGATAATTAGCAAGCTTATAGTAGAGTAATTTCATAAAATAGACTTGAGTGAAACACTTTCCCCAAATAATTAAAAGTAAGAGTGAATTTTATAAAAATCTACTATGTGGATTTACTCTTTTTGAATGAAGTTTCTATATTGGTTAGTTTCAAGTTTGTAAAAATTTTCTTTATGATATGTTATGTTTCTTACTAACTTTAATTGTTTCTTGCATGTGGACTTATGATTTTGAAATTTTTCAAAAGGAAGTTTTTAGTTTTTAGTTTTGTATAAAATTATATCTTAACTGAGGTCGTGCAAAGGCTAAGTGTGGGGGAATTTAATGTGCAAGATTTTGTCTATATTTTCTTCCTATTTTATGCCTCTTAATGTGTTATACATGCTAAATTTTATAGAATTGACTTGTTACATGACTTGGGGTTGATTATATAATGATTTAAAATTATTAAATTAATGTTAAATTTTTACATTATTTCAAGTTTTTGGCTCTATCTTGAGTTCTAGACATCGAATTGAGGTTATCTTTATATCATTAGAATGCCTAGAGAAAACTCTATAACTTTTGTATTTTGGTTAAAGCTCGATTCAAATGTTTGGAAGGTCTAGTTTAATCAAGAATTTTAAGCCCTATTTCTATTTCCACTAAGTCAATTTCGATTCTTAGACCATATTTGGAGCTTCAAATGTCCAATTAAGATGAAATTAAGGCTTAAAGCTTTCTAAGACCTGGCCTTACAACTTTTATATTCGTGGTTTACTGAAACTATGTAATTTTATTAGTCTTACATAAGGTGAAAGTCAAACCTATGAAATTTTACTGCTATAACTCTTAAAGTATATTATTTTGTAAAATAAGTTTAGAACTTCAAAAATTGGCAAAGCTATAAGGAATTGGATTCAAGTCTATTAGGTTCTAGTAGTTATCAAGTCATATATAAGGAGCAAGAACACACATTTTAACATTACAATTTTTCTCCTTCTTTGAAGTTTCTTATTCTTCAACTATAGAGGGCTAAATTTTTTATTGATTCAAAGATTTTGATGCTTATTTCTATTAGATTATGAAATCCTAATTTATAATGCTAACTTCTTTTAATTGATTTTCCTATTTTCCTTTTTTTTTTTGTATTGATTGTTTGAAATTACATGTGTTAAATATTGATTTGATATAATTGGTATTCAACCTTCTAATTTCTAATTTTTATCTATTCTAATATCAAATTGTGATTGGTTAATTATAATTTTTCATATAAGAAAAAAGGGTTAGGTGATTGAATCAAGAGTTTCTAGTTTAATCCCTCAACTCAACTGAATTTTATTTTTTAATCAATTTCAATCTATCTTTACAAATTATAATAGCTACTTAATTCTGTCAAGTTTAATTAATCA
Organism: Sindora glabra; assembly: GCA_020226215.1. NCBI lineage: Eukaryota > Viridiplantae > Streptophyta > Magnoliopsida > Fabales > Fabaceae > Sindora > Sindora glabra. Next base: position 74,476,100 of record CM035226.1, on the reverse strand, counting down.
AATCCCAAATAATTATCTAATATAAGATTCATCAATTACTACAGAAATTTCAAATAATTTAAAATTAAAAAATTAATTAAAATAATCAAATATTTTGTGATATATAATTAATCCATACTAAAAGTTATCAAATTTGTAAATTGAATACTTATTATATTAATTTTCTTTCTTGCTATTTTACTTCTAAATTTTATTTTATTTAATATATATATTTTAATTTCAAATCAAACACTCCCAATTTGATTCTACATTCATTTTGTTTTGCATACTATTTGAATTTGTTTTGCATACAGTTTAAATCCTATCCTGCATTCTATATTCAATTTACATTTCTATTTACATTCCTATTTCACTATTGTTTGTTTTTCTTCTTTTTATTTTTAATGCATAAAAAGTTTAAATAATTTGATAATTATTGTTAGTAAATAATTGAAAAAGAATATATCAATGGATCACTAGGTGTATAACTTGATTTGTCACTTTATAATGCATAAGTTTTACTAAATTAGTTATAATCAATTTTGGTGTGTTGCAATACTTTATCACAATGAAGTCCCAATTTGGAAGAGAATAAGGAGCCAACTTGACTCCACTCATTTTAGTTACAGCAAGCATTAGGAATTCACTTGTCATCCGGACCGGCTAATTCCGAAATGAATTTTATTAAAGAGCACAGCCCACCTAAGAAGTTATGATCAATAACACCCCTTGCTTCGACAACATGTGCAAAATCAACAAGTTTAATGGCAGCACCTGAACTCTTTCCTTTCAATAGAGACTCCTTTTCATATACCATGAGAACTGAACAAGAATAGAAATGGAATATGGTTTGAACCTCAAACCACGCTTTAAGCTCCAACAGCTGCGCCAAAATTCCAGAAGATCCACCATAAACATTTGATGCAAAAGAACAATCTGGCTGCTCTCTGCCATACAAAGGTATATTAGAAGAAACAAACTTTCTTAGAACCAATACAGCATCCTCAGCTGAGAGGTTTTGAAGAAGCTTCCTGTCAGGTTTCCAGGATCCAGAGTCTCGGCAGCCAAAAACCTTCAATCCCGATATCCTGAAACCCAATGACAAGGTAGAACTTTCTGTATCTTTTTTAAGACACTTCTGGATGTAGTCCTCAGAAGCTTGAGGGTACCAAGTTCTTGAACCAATCTTAATATCCATGACAGATGGATTGCTGTAACTGGAGACAAGATCTTGCAATACAAGGTGGGGATGTAAGCCGGACCCATCTGATGCATTTATCAGCTTAGTACCATAAAATGCCGGGAAGTATTTGCGAATGTGATCCGGAATCCTGGCATCTGTAGTGAAAGATGTATAGAAAGCCACTTCATTGGAACCGCGTTCGTCATTTTGAAGAGGCTTGTAGAAGTGGCCAGATTCATCTACTAGAGGGCCAATAACACCATCTCTGGCTTGATGGCCAGCAACTTGGTGATCTGGGATTTTTAGCATTCTCCTACAGATAAAGAAGACCATATGATACCCCAAAACAAAAACAAAAAATACTGTGGAGAATTCATGTACAGTGCAATATAATATTGATGGCAGTACCAATGCTTAATTAAAATGGTCAAGACCGGGTGGAAATCAAAGCAAGCTTAATTAAAAGAAATCACCGATTAGAATTTGTAGTTGAACATCCTTTGTAAGGTAAAAACATATATCGTCATCTTGTAGAGCCTATTTTAACGTTCAATCATTATGGGAATTTGAAAGGAGCAAATACAACAGTTGAAGAAAGTCTCTGCAATGTCTCATAAATATCCTAAAAATGAAAACCAATAAACGCAGAACAATTGCAGCTATAAATTTTGCAGCTCACGTCAACATAGAAACAAACAAGATGAAGAAATATTATCATCAAACATCTGAAGCGCAACAACAAATTCAAAAGAATCATACACAACGCAAATACTGGGTCGAGCACCTCAAACGAAATGGAGAATTGGTGAAAAGAGAGGAAAAATCGAAACGAAGGAAGCCAGCGCAGGAGCAGATCCGCCGAAACCGGTGGCCCAAAATGCCAATCCCTGACAATAAATTGATATATATATATATATATAACAGAAAAACCTGAGTGAGGAGGAACACTGAACCGTCACGTGAAGTTATCGGGTATCGTCCCTATGACTGTCCGCATAGATTTATAAAATGCCAAGCGTGTGTACTGAGTGCAGAAGGAGCGGCGAAACGGCGAAACCGCCAAGCGATAAATCAGATATTAAGCGCGAAGTTATTGAGGCACCAACCTCATTAATTGGTAGGTTTGAAATGAGGAAATTTATGTAGATGCAAGTTTTGCCCATGTGCTCGTCTTGAAATACAGTATTGTCAATGGCTGTGTTGAGATCAAGGACCTAATAAACCCGGAAGGACCGACATGTTACTTTCTCCGCCAGTACTGAATGCAATTGACGGGAGAGAAAAAAAAGGTCAAACCCCCAAGCAAAGAAGCCGATTGGTTGAGGTAAGTAACTTCAATTTTCAATTTTTTTGAAGTAAATTTTCCAGAAAACTTGCCACAAGTGCCCAAAATTCGAAAAGTTTCGAAGTAAGCTTTTATAAAAAATTATTTTTGTTTATTAAGAATAAGTAAGTAATTTTCTTCAAAAAGTAAAACTTTTGAAAATTCTTACTCCCATTATTTTATCAATTAATAATTAACTAAATAATTTATTTATCTTTTGCTTCTTAAAATATTGCAATTCTTATGTAATTTATACTAATCAAATCACCTTTAAAATTGAATGTAGATTTGTCACACTTTAGTGTGTAAGTTAAAATTGGATCAAATTTTTATCTGAAATTGTTGGTGACAAAGTGAGATCAAGAAAATAAGATAAATATAATATAATATTAAGAAGTAATTTGATTCACATATAAAGTAAATTATTGCAAGAAACTAAACTTTGTAAAAAAGTAAATTCTCTTATATATTTTCTAAGAAGTGTTTAAGATTGTTTCGTTAATCTTAAGAATTTAAACTTTTCACAATAAATTCTTTTTACCTAAGAAAGTAAATAAATAACTTGTTCCACATTATAAGATGTAAAACTTTTTGAGGAGACATCTTTCCTCCATTTTATAGATTAACAGTCAATCAAATAACTTACCTAATTTGTACTTCCCAAGAAATTACATTTCTCATATAATTTTTTTTTGTCATTTAAACAAACCACCTCAAGAATGAATGTTCATATAACTTCTATAACATTTATAAATCTCTATGCCTAATAAATATGATGCATTCCCATGATCTTTTACATCAAAATGCTTTGACAACATTTACTTTGTCTCAATCAGTAAGCTCACATTATTGTTAGCAAAGAAAATGCCATCAACATAGAATATCATTATTACATAACCACCTGTACTCATCAACATGTAGATATATTGATTTTGCATCATCTCCTTAAATTTAAAAGAAGTCATTACCTCGTCAAACTTAAGCTACCATTGTTTGGACACTTATTCAAAGGGATATATGGAGTTTTCAACTCACACACAAGGTATTCCTTTACCCTTATCTTAGAAATCATTTAGCTTATTCATTTAAATAGTTCCCAATAAGCCACCATTTAGGAATGTTATCTTAACATCCATCTGATATAACTCTAAGTTAAAATAAACTACCCTCACTATAATAATTCGAAATAAGTCTTTAGTTAAAATTGGCAAAAAGTTTTTTTTATAGTTTACCCTTTCCTTCTTAGTATAGCTCCTGGCTATTAATCTAGCTTTGTAATTCTAAATTTTGGCTTACACATCCTTTTTAGTCTTAAAGATCCATTCGCATCCAACCAACTTATATCCCTGGACCTCTAATTTAACTAGATCCTACACCCTTCTTATTCTTATGCATTAAGGCTAGTTCATCCTTCATAACATTTATCCATTCCAAAGAGTATGAATTGGAAATTGCCATCATAAAAAATGGTCACTTGTGCCACAATTAAAATTATGGCACAAGATGAAAATTTTTATGGCTATACAATTTAGCTATAGGAATATTATTTGGATGGACTCATGGCATAAGTGAGCATGATAAGGAAATTATTGCAAAAAAAGAGTCCCGTGGCATAAATAATTTTTATGCCATGACTTTTTTACAAATGGTTAATTCATCTATCTAGTAATGAGTACAATTGTGGAAAAAAGGTACCCATGATAAAATAATTTTTCAACATGAACTAAACCAACAAGTTCGAATAAGAGACAACATGTCATTTGTTTTTTATTAACATGAAATAAACTAACAAATTCGAATAAGAGATGACCTGTCATTTGGTTTAGATATTTGATAGAATCTATTCATGCTTTTGGCCCATATAACAACATAATCAAAACTCCTTATGTCCAAAAATCGCATTTACGAGGAATCAAACCTAAATCTCTAAGATAATGAGATGCTTTACTATCACATCACTTTGCTTCTTTAGTATTATAATGTAATTTTTTTTGTATGTAATATATTTTATATAAAGCTTTAATTCATTGGTTGACTTCACAAATATATATATATACACACTTATACAACACTAATGATATAATAATCAAATATAATATAAACATAAATATACATGTAATTTTAATCCAAGCTAAAAACCATTATGATTTATTTTTTTAAAAAAAATATAAACTATAATTTCATTTTGGTCTCTTACCAATTTTAGTTGTATTAAATTCTTCCCTCCAAAGTGTCTTATATAAATTTCATTTAATAAAAAAATTGATTTTGTCTCTTCATTAATATTTTCGTTAATAAGTTAATGACTTTGTAAACATAAAAATTAAAATAACATATAAATAATATGTAGCAAATGATATTAATAATGAAAATTTGCAATGAACAAAATTGATGTAATTTATATTTGTGAGGGATCTAAAACAAAAGGAAAAACTAAAAGAATTAATTAATAATAATTTAAATATCAATTTTTAATAAAAATTTAAATATGCCCTTTGAATTATATATTACCCTACAAGAAATCTTGAAAATTAATATTTAAATTATTATAAATTCATTTATTTTTAATTTTTTATGATACTTATTTTAAATCTTCACAAATACAAATTATATCATTTTGTCCTTTGTAAATTTTTAGTATCAATTTCATCTCTCAGATGTTATTTGTATCTTATTTTAGTGATTTTATTTATCAAATTGTAAACCATTAACAACAATAGTACAAAAGGAATGAAATTAATTAAATTATTATCTATAAGGGATGAAATTAATACAAAATGCCTATAGGATGAAATTGATATGCATGAAATTAATGAGAGACCATATTAGGATTTTAGTTTTTTTTATAAATATCACTCCATTAAATATAATAACTTAAGTTTTTTAAACATAATAATAATATTAAATTATATATAATTTTACATAATTACAATTATCTATTTTTAATAAATTTTTTTCATTATTATAATGATGGATGTAAAACTTATTATTAGATATAATTAATTTAATATTATTAACATTATTATACTATATATTTTTATATTATTATTTTTTATAAAGATATAAAACAATATCATTAGTTTGACCTTCTATTTCAACTAATTTGATTATGACCTATCTATTTTAATAGGTCCACCAAACCTATATAAGTGGTATAGATAAATGCCTTTAAATTTTAGGAAGGAAACTTATTGAATTTAATTTTTTTTTGTGGCATAATTCATGGCATAAGTGAAATTTTTTTGTAAGACGCACCGTTGCAACTATGATGGGATCAATATCATCATTGATGTCATACTTATGCTCTTATAGATAAACTAGATAATTATTTGGAATGATCAATCTACAAGTTCTATTTGATCTCCTCAAAGGAATCTCTCAAACTATTTCATTTGGTTTAGCATCTTCTGCCATTAGTTGTACTTAATTATCTTATGCGATAGCAAAAAATGGCTCTCCAAAATAGGTGCTTGTGGATCAATTATACTTTCTTTAATAAAATCTATGATACATGATATTTGACTGTCCAACTCATACTGAAAAAAAATAACTTAATTTGATTTAATAATTCTAGTGAATAAATTAGATAATAAAATCTATTACCTCTCAAGTCACTATAGTACCTAATAAAATACCTATTAATAATGTATGAATTAAGCTCCGTTATTGAAGGAACATATAACTTCATCTTAACTTTACAACCCTAAACACAAAAGTACCTCAAACTAGGCTTTTTATCCTACTACAACTCATAAAAGGTTTCAAGTGCTAACTTATTAGGAATTTGAATTAGAATATATATAGTAAGTTAGTTACATCACCCTACAAGAACTTTACTAAAAAAGTATGCATCGACATACACCTTTCCATGTTTATAAGTACTCGATTCCTTCTTTTTCTAATTCCATTTTGCTCCAATGTCCCAAGCATGGTGTAATTTACTTTAATTCCACACTCTTATAGGCATTTTGTAAAACAACCACGATTTCTTTCTAATTCATCATACCTATCATAATACTTACCATTTTCGTTGGGCTCAATTACTGGCTTGAACAACTAGTGACTTTGACTTCTCAATAAGCAATTCCATATAACCATATATAGAACAATCATCGATAAAAGTAGGCATAATAAGTTTACTAATGTTAGTGTGGATTAGTTCTAGAGCTTCTAGTTTTCTACTTCTTTTACTCAATCTAACTCTAATAAGAAATTTCCCTCTAATGCGACCAACATATATGTCATAGCTTGGAAAAACAAGATCATTAAGGATTTCCTTCTTTCATAAGCCTTTACATCTTTTCTTAGGAAATATGTCCCAAACATCTATTCCAAAACATTAAGGATATCTTATTGGTTCTTCCTTTCTTATTTCTAACAGAGGCATTTACTGAATTGGTATAGTTAAGATTAAAACCAATCTTATACAATCTATCACATAATGATCCAGAATTAACAATGGAAAAATCATAAATGAAATCAAATTTGTCATTTCAAAAATTATATAAATATCTACCAATATCCAATATAATTATAGAAATTGAATTCTTTCACATGAAAGGTACATAAATAGTATCTTTGAGTTCCAAAACATGACTAAATGACAAACATAAATTAAATCAATTTTTTTTAATTTTTTTCTAATTGTAATTATAGTTTCCTTTAGTTAAGATTTATCCCAATGGTTGAATTTGTTAACCTTAGGGTTTTAAATGAAGAGTTTTAATGATGATAAATAAATTTGCAATAATAATGCACATCATATGCTAAAGTGATATATTTTATACAAACATTAATAAGCATGTTATGTTATATATATTATGCACATCATTGTGCTAATATGTTATATTTTCTATATATGAATCATGTATTTCATCTTGACATATTAAAATGTATAACTACATGACTTTTAAAATTTATATATTTTATTTAGGATCACTTAAATAAAGAAGAGTAAGTATTACAGTAAAGCAACGGAAGATCTTGTCATGCTCAACTTAAGAAGGAGCAAAGAAGGAAGATAAGAAAGCATTTTTCAAGTATTATAGAATCGAAAAATTAAAATTTTAGAAGTTTAGAAGCATCAACAAAGCCTAAAGGCTTCATTAAGTATAATTTTTTCTTGCTTAACCTTTTTTGTAAAATTAATTTTTTCGTGATATAAAACTCAAGAACATATTTTTATATCTTAACATAATCAAAATGTTTATAACCTATAACTATGTTTTTACAAGATAACCTATAGGACTTTATAAGCAAAAGAGATGTCCTTTCAGTTTTGACCTTTAGTCACAATTTCAATCATATCTCATAAATTACTAATGATTTGATTACAAAGTTCATTTTATATGAAAGCAAACTAAAAGGAATTTTCATGGACAAGCCATTTTCTTAAAATGGTTAAAATATGACAAAGTTATAACCTTGATAAGTTTAGTTTTAAAACTAGTTTTTCACAATCCAAACTTTTTTACCTTTGCTTATTATTTTAATAATACCTCTAAAGCTACTTATATTATAAGCATGAGACTAATTTTATTAGAAAAAAACAAAAAAATCTCTCCAACAATAATTCTTTTTCTTAAAATAAGTTTGAAATGAAAAAGTTATGACCTTTTATAATTTTTGTTAAGTTGTATTTATCTAGACTAAAAACCTATTTTGGTTCCTATAAAATTGAGTTTCTATCAATTTCTTCATTCGTTGAATGCTTGTATCAATTTGGTCCTCGCAAGATTAACTCCATTTTAAATTTTTTTCCCTTATAGTAATTTAATAACTCTATCTTGTGTACAAAATGACTAAAATTTTAAATGAAGCTAATCTTACAAGAATTAAATTGATACAAACTTTTAATGAAAGATAAAATTAATATAAATTCAATCTTATAAGGATTAAAATAAGTTTTTAGTAATTTATCTAATATATGGTATAATAGTCAATTATCAGCCTTTTGAGGAGGTTTGGTTCAAGAATATGCAAAGCAACGACTATTTTTTATTTTCAAGTGTTTCAAATGATAATAGATCATTCTAAACTTCTTATATAAGCTAAATTAAATACACCATAAATGAAATTATTGACATCAATTACATTTTTCTTCATTAAAATCATAATTTGAGTTTCCTACTATAAGTTTCCTTTAATTTAGATGTTTCATTGATTTCATTTACTCTTTAAAAGAGTTTATTTAATTTATTCTTCATTTTATTTATGTTATTCTTCAAGTTGTATCAATATCCAATTGTAAAGAATGAAGTATCTTTTATAATTTCTTAAATGAGGAAAAGTAGCCCTTGTGAAGAGATAATTTGCTTAAGAAATAACAAGGATTTATAAGGCTTCTTCTAGTTCCTATTGAAACTTAAAAGGATGGTGGATTAAAACATGGGTTAACAAGCACTAAAGAGTAGGTATACACTATAGAAGGAATTTTTAAAGGGGAAGCACTATAAATTCTTATGTCAAATGTCACCCTCCTTACTTTATTGGATTTATTATGCTTCGATGCTTTTTTTTTTGCTTCGAATGATTAAATGGTTGAAAGAAAATATCTATATATGCATATGCTTTTGATGCCTTGTTTATAGATAGTTAAGTTACTTGTTTAACATAAGTGATTTGAATTGATACATCTTATGTGTAGCATCTTCATAAAATTATTTTAAGTTTGCTTCAATTGAAATCATTCTCATAACTTCCCAAAATCAAGAATTCTTCAAATAGAATTTTAAAAATTGTAACAGTTTTAAAAACACTAAATTTGCCTTTATTTAGGTGTAGGTTATCTTAACCTACATAACGATTCTACTTTGCTAATGGTTTTGTAACCATATTTTAGTTATCTGTAATGATGCCACCATAAGTATAGTTTATATTTTCCTTGTTTGTAAAGCTTGTACATTCCTTTCTAACTCAAAAAAATCCAACATTATTGTGTTATGTTATGTGACAAGCAAATATACTAAAGACAATAGTCAATAATGATCAAATTTTTAATCATTTGGTTCTCTAACATTTCAAGAAAATAATTATTTTTAAAGCTAAAGTCATTGTTAAGACTTTTAATTTGCATGATTAATTTTTCAATTAATGTAATTGTATTTGTTTATTTCAAATAGTTAATTATTTTGTACTATAGTTTTTTCTATATATTTAACATCTTTATTATGCCATTTTTGCTCAACAAAATAACTTAAGAATGTTTTTATATTGTATTAATCTTTTTTTCACTACATTATTTATTTTAGGGTCCTATCAAATGATATTATAGTTTTGTTAACAAATCCATAAGTTATTTTATGTTAATTTGCTCTAATGGTAAGTTTATTTATTCAATGGATGTGTCCTTCGATCCATTCAAAGATATATGGGCAGTTGAAAAGGAAATAATAAAAAATTGAATAATCATATGCCTTATGGTGGATTGGTATTTGCATTCTTTATTATATGTTAGTGTATAAGGACATCACTGGTAGTTAAGACATTTTACCTATCCCTACTACAAACTTTGTTAATGATGACCTCTAGTTGTACCCATAGGCAAGTTGAATCCAAGTTAAACAATTTATCATGTTTATTTTAACTATCGACCTATGCAATATTTTTATAGCTATAAAGATCCAATAATATCTATTTTGTGAGAATTAATCATTGTTTACTAGAATTCATAAGTTCATATCTTATTACTACATTTTTTTTACTTTTTAAATAATGTTAACCTCGATTAAGGTTGACTTTTAACTTTAAGTAAGCATATAGTGGAAAAGTTAGCTTAATTTTCCTTTTTAATGTTTTTAGCAAATCATAAGTTTATTTGTGTTTTGAAAAATGTAAAGCTTCCTACAAATGCCCTTGGATGCAATTACAAAGGCTATTGCATTAATCCTAAGTCTTGTGTGTATACTTTACCCAATAAATCTAATTCTCTTTATGTATGTTGTGAAGGTGGCAAGTTACATTAGAACCATATGTCCTAAAATGCTTTATAAACTATTACTTACTAAAATTTTTGTTGCTCGTGCACTATAAATTAAGGTGTATTGACTTTAAGGTTTTGTATATGTTAAGTTAATTGAGGCTAAAGATATTGTCATTGAAGTAAGGTGTATGAGGACTCTTTTCATCTTTACATGTTTAAGCATAATTGATTAGATTAGATTTTGCTTTTTTTGCTAAATATTAAATGAGTTTAGTTATTTTGTTTATTATAGAGACTTGGTATGAAATAAAGGGTCATTTTAATGATTTTGGTGTTATTCTTGCATAAAATGGTGCTTGAATTATGTTATAATACTTGAATATGGAAGTTGGAGGAATTATCTTCATAAATTTACAATAAATTTTTGGAAAAATGTAAGGCATTCATATAGGAATCACTTTTAGTAGTAATTCTTTGGGCTCAAAATACAAAAAGGCTAGGAATTACTTTTAAAAGTGATTCTTTACTTTCAAAAGGAAATTATAGGGGTGAAATCACTTCCAAAAGCATTTCCCCGCTTCTAAAAGGGGTAAAATCACTTCTAGAAACAATTTCTTACTTCTAAAATCAAATTCCACATTTGAAATCACTTTCAAAAGCAATTTTAAGCATCAAAGAAGTTATTAGAGATTTAAATCACCTTTAGAATTGATTCTCCTAACCTATTTTCATGTTTTAATATTAAAACTACATAAAATTAATCATTTAATGCCTATTTAACTATATAGTTAAATTGTAAACATATTAATGGGGATTTTGCCTCTTCTAAGCATATTTATTATTATACATTGAAATTTATTGGAATTGGATACAAGTAGGATATATGATAAGTTAAATTTCTTGAAGCCATGCAATGGAGACATCATAATATTGGTGAATACCATTATGATTCATATGTGCATTGTTTGTGTTAATTGAGGTGATTAGCATTGATACTTATGGAAAGAAAATAGAGGTGTGTTAATATTACTTTAAACACTAGATTTAGCAATGACTAGTGAGGGATAAGATTAATCGAGAGGAACAAGGATGGACTAATAAGGAAGGATATGGATGGATAGGAGTCACAAGTAGATTTATATGCTTTCTTCTTTATTTAATTACTAATGAGTGTTATTGGAATATCATGATTGTGTTTTGAATTTATAGTCACATATGTGTTGACTTTTGATAGGATTCCACTCTTGATAAATGAAGAAATATATAATTAAGTAAAAGAACCTTAGCAACCTTTAATGTTTATCAATATGGCATTTATTCTTATATATCTCTGATAGACAAGTAGATTTCTTGAAATAATTTTCATTCTTTTTCGGTAATGGTATAAGGGTGTAATTACCCATTTTATATGGAACTTAAAAGTTTTTTAGGCATGAGAATTTAATTGTGATCCATACACCATGTTATGTATTTTTTTCCTTTATTTTTACTAAAACATTACTACTCACTGAGTTTCATTAAAAATCATTTCCCTTTTGTTAGTTAAAGGGGAATTTGTAATTTCTTATTCTCAATCAAGTTAGACAATCACTATATATAATATAATATAGAGTACATAACATAAGATATAAGTGATATGGGACATAATACTATTTATTTACTAATACTCTTTCCCAAGTTAGGCTATAGATATTAATCGTGCCTAACTTATTATAAATTTCATCAACCCATTTCCTTGGCAGAGTTTTAGGTAATAAATTAGCTAATTGTTCCCTAGTTCTAATATTTTTAAGACTGATAACTCTTTCTTGTAGCTTCTACCTAGTAAAATGATAGTTAACCTTTACACGCTTAGTTTATTCATGAAAAATTAGGTTTAAAGCAATATAAGTAGCAACTTGATTGTCACACCATAATTACATAATCCCATGAGTTTTGATACCAAATTACTGAAGAAAGTAAGCAACTCATTCAAGTTCAAATGTAGCATGAGCCATAACTCAACATTTAAACTTTGTACTAGAGCAAGATATAACTACTTATTTATTACTTTTCCATGATACAAGGTTTCCTCCAATAAACACAATATCGAGAAGTAGATCTTTGATCTATAGGATACCTTACCCAATCTGTATCAGAAAAAGTCTTTACTTTACAATGACCATAATTTTTATATAAAACTCCTTAACTAGTTTATCTTCAAATGCTTCAAAATGTGTATGAGAGCATTCCAGTGTGAGGTCTTTGGAGAGTTCATAAATTAACTAACCACACTTATTGGAAAGGCAGTGTCAAGTGTAGTTATAACAAAGTAGTTCAATTTTCCTACTAATCTCCTGTACTGCTTGGGATCTTTAAGTAACTTCTCATCTTCTAGATTAAGCTTAACATTTGTAATTATAAGGTTTTCGCATGGTTTAGCACCAATTATCCCTATTTCATTTAAGAGGTTAAACATATATTTTCTTTAAGACAAGAAAATCTTTTTCCTTCTTTGAACAATCTCAATGCCTAAGAAATACCAAAATGCTCCTAGGTCTTTAGTCTAGAATTTAGCTTAAAGAAAAGTTTTCAATTATGAATGCCCAGTTTATCATTCCATGTAATCATAATATCATTAACATACACAGCTAGAAGAATACATCCTTAATCAAACTACTTGTAAAACATAAAGTGATCATGATCACTTTTTTTCATTTCAAATTTTGTCACCACTTCACTAAAGCTTCCAAATTAAGTTCGAGGAGATTGTTTCAACTTATATAATAATTTCTTCAAATGTAGTACCTTCTCACACTCCCCTTAAGCAACAAACCTAGGTGGTTACTCCATATATACTCCTTTATGCAAATCTCCATGTAAAAAAGTATTTTTAATATCCAACTAGTGAAGAGACTAATTACTAGTAGTAGTAAGAGAGATAAACAATCAAACAGAAGTAATTTTAGTTACGAGGGAAAAATTCTCTGAATAATCAACACCATAGGTCTAAGCATACCCTTTAGCTACTAAATGTGCTTTCAAATAACTAACAGAACCATCTGGATTCACTTTTACAATAAATACCTATTTACAACTAATGGATTGTTTACCATCAGGTAAAGCTATAAGATCCCATGTTTGATTTGCTTCAAGAATTATCATTTCTTTCTTTATAGCAGCACGCCACCCATCATGAGAAAAAGCTTCAAAATATGATTTAGGAATAATAACAATGTCTAAGGAAGCAATAAATAATTGAAAAGAAGCAGGTAAAGAAAAATAGGACATATAGTTGGAAATAGAATAAGGGTGGCTAGAGTCACCTTTCTCAGTACAAGTACTAGTACCTTTTTAGTGAGCAATAAGTAAATTCAAATCAAAAAATACAAGAAGAGGATCTAATGAGGAAGAAGTTGGTAGAGGACATGAAGTTGACAAATCATTTAAAATGAGGTTTGGATCAGATTTTTGTGGCTTGTCTATTGGAGGAACTACTGGTGGTACATACACTTTATGAGAACAAATATATTTAATGGAAGGTTGAATCCAATTTTGTTATGGAGAAACCTATGAATCTTGTGAAGGAGAAGTTACAAAGAAGTATTCATCAACATATTATAAATCTAGCAAGGTGGAAGAAGATGGAGAAAGCTTAAAGAATAGGGTAAATTCAAAAAATATAACATCAAAAAATACAACGATTTAAGTTAAAAGAAAAACACCCATACCTTTTTTGAGTACGACAATATCCAAGAAGAACACACTTCAAAAACTGAGGATCCACTTTGGATACCTAAAGATGATTATCATGAATGAAATATGTGCACTAAAAATACATAGGGGAATAAGAAATAAGGACTTAAAGGGAAACAAAAGAGAAAAGAGTACCTAACCACCAAGAATTGAAGAAGGTGTGCAATTTATTAGAAAACAAGCTATAGAAACTGCATTTGCCCAGAAAACTTTAAGAACTTTCATTTGAAATAAAAGGGCATAAGAAACTTCATTAAATGTCGATTCTTCTATTCAATTACTCCATTTTGTTGTAGACTAATAATATAGGAAGACTGATGAATTATATCATATTGTGATAAATAAGGTAAAAATTATATAGAGAAATACTCCTTAACATTATCACTCTAAAAATTACAAATAATTATGTACAACTAATTTGCAACTTTAGCATGAAAAGAATAAAAAATATTAAATAACTCTGAATGATTTTTCATTAAATAGAGCTAAGTCATTCTTGAATAATTATCCATAAAAAAGACACAAAATAATGATAACTAGATTTTGAAACAACTATGCAAGGCCCCTAAATATTTAAATGTACTAATTCAAATAGGGATGAAAACTACTTATTAATTCTAGGGACATAGGACTAACGATGTTATTTAGTAAATTGACAGGACTCATAATCTAAACAAGAAACAGATTCAAAGTTAGGACATAACTTTCATAAATATATTAATAAGGAGTAACCAAAATGATAATGCAATTAATGTGGAGTGGGGGTAGCAACAACAGTAATTGGTTAAGTAACTTTGTCATCTAATATATATAATCCTCTAGATTCATATCCCTTACTAAAAACCTTTTTCATTAATAAATCCTGAAATACACAATAACCAAGAAAAAAGAAAATACCATAATTATCAATATATGTAATTTAGCTAACTAAAAGTAAATTAAACGAGAAGTTTATGAGACATAAAACATTAGATAGAGAAATATTAAAAGTGACATTAACCATACCATTTCTAATAATAGAAATAATAGACCTATTAGCTAAAGTAACATGAGAAGGATAAGAGATATTAAAGGAAGACATAATAAATGTTTAACCTGTCATATGATGAGCGGCCCTAGAATCAATAGCCCATCTAGAATTAGAATTGGATAGACATGCAATAGGATTACCTATTTGAACAATTGTAGTAATGGGTTGAGTAGGCGATGACTTTAAAGAGGCCTTCAATTGCAAATACTCAACATATTCACTATTAGATAGTAATTTACCATTATTTTTTTATTTTTCTAAACTATTAGGACTCCTAAACTTGCTTATCAAACTCAGAATAAACTTATCCAACTAGCAAATTAAACATTAAAAAATTACCTAAAAAATAGAAAATATTACTTGGAGTCACAGAATGGCAAAATCAACCTCATAAAACAACTTAAAATCCTCTAAAATAGTGCCTCATCAAAGCTCGCTACTGGCCGAACCTCCATATGCCTCTAAGCTCCTCTATGTATGGGCTTCACACGTCATTATAGACACGCACATGTGACATCACGCGCCACCTCTTTTGGACTAATCATTGCAATCTATCATTCGGTGTACCCAAACCCTCCTTTAAGTGATTGAATCTGCTCCCACAATGCCAAACAGCACTGTTGCTCTCTTCTACTACCATATACCACCACTAACCAATGCCTTTAAGGTCTAGGCTTCCATCAATATATAGCTTAGATTGCCACTAGCCCCATCGTGATCTTAGTCATGTATAAAAAAATGAAAAAAAGAAAAAGAGAAAAAAAGAAAAAGTTAGATTGTTTTTATCTTTTTGTTGATAAGATGGGAAAAGGATACCTAGAAGGCTCTATATACCATGTCAATTAGAAGGGAATTTATAATGTCATATCCTTAATCGAGTTAAGTAGTCACTATATATAATATAATATAGAGTATATATCAAAAGATATAAATGATATGGAACATAATGCTACTTATCTACTAATACCTCTTTTTTCTTTTACTTTTCTTAGGATTTTTTCCTTAAGTGCCTAACTATTTTCAAATGGATCAAAAGTAGGCTCGCTTATGAATTTTGGCATTAATTTAAGTCTTGAAATAATTGGAATTGTCACATATGAACATTTACTTACTATTAGGTTTCAGATCAACATACGCAATGGAATTTTAAAATTTTTTATCCAAAACCTTTATAGGATCCATGCAAAAGTCATAAACTAGTGTTAGGGTTTTACCTTATTTGTGCTCGTATTCTTTCTGAACGAATCCTTGGGAGATCGAGATAAATCAAAATGCCAGCCAGAACATATAGCATCTTTATAGTATCCACATGGAATGAATAAGGACTTCTCCCTTCCACGAAATTGCTAGGATTCATCTCTCTCACTAGGATTAGGATTAAGCATTTTTTGAGTGATTTAGGATTTTCTTGAAGCTTATGTGCATAAATTAAAGTGCTACCTTCAAGTCCCTTTTATAGAACTAAGGCATGTCACAATCCTAGTCCTACTAGGATAATGCTTCAAAAAATCCTAATCACACTTAACAAATATCACCTTATCCTTATCTTAGAGAGAGTGAAGAGAGATAAAACTTATACATTAATTATCTAATATTAAATTAGCATATAATTATCTTATATTAAATAATAAATTATCTCATAATATAATTATCTAATATCTAATAACATAATTATCTTATATTACTTTAATATCAAATAATATCACATAATATTATATATATACTACATGAAAAAATATATTATTATTTTAATAATAATATATATGTATGAAAATAAGTTCAATTAATTAAATTTTAGTTCAACTAAAATTTAATTAATTATTGTCTTATTCATACTCCTTTTGTGTGACCTTGTAGGTTCTTACTAGGTTGATAATGATTCATTTTGGGTTATAGACAATTAGCGATATCTAGCAATACATCACTGCCACTTAAGTAGTAAGAATGTCTATGATTCGACATCTACTAAATATATGATTAACACTTTGCATCATAATCCTTTTTGTAACAATATCCAAATCGAACTGGAGGCATGAAGTGTGCCATCCTCATCAATGTTCAATTTATATTTCTTGATACTAAATAAACTTAAAATAAATTATCAATATCACATATTGATCCAATTGAGTATGGTCATGCATTTCTAAGTCTCACTCAATTAAGGGCTCCAAGGATATTTCTCTTTTATATAAGAGTAACAAAATCCCATCTACATCACTCACTTCCCTCTGTATGATTCGTGACACACCTAATCAATGCTCTACTCATCATCCTGATTAAAGGTGATATAGGATGACATCAAAATGAGTAACTCCTCATGTAGGGAATCGTAGTGACTTTAGGTTAAAGGACTACATGCATTTATGGTCATATGAGAATAACTAATGACATGTCTATCTATGCAGTATTCTCAAAATGGGTCAGTCCAGTACATTGTTCACTAACAATGTACTCATGTATTGACTTGATATCAGATATCCATGATTTATAATCATTGATCACTATACAAGCTAGTCTCGATGCATTATTACTATCTTTTTAGCAATAACACTTAACTGAGGGTATTTTACAAATAACGAAGCTATTCCAAGGATAATTATTATATTTAAGTTATAGTTTACGTAAAATAAAATATAATAATTATATTGCCAAAGTGAAACGTAATATATTATATAATATTATAATCATCTCTATGATTGACTCCTAGGACACATACTAACACTTATATCCTCTAAAATGAATTTATTTGTGATTGTATATCTTTCCTAGAAAAAGGTACAAATTTTATAAGAAACATATATTTGATTGCATTAAGAAAGGCTAGTAAGTGGTTGCATATTGTAACCTTCTATGCCAATCATATACCTGAGGATAAGTCATAATAAAGATAGTATCAAAGCATGGTCTAAGGGTTAGTGGTGCATTTCATTTGATATTATGGTATAAATGTCTCCAACTTTCCAAATGGATAATTTGAGAACTCAAGCCCTTGATAGTAGGTCAACAATTATCAAAAAGGAGTAAAGTTAGGCCCATCATTAACCTATTATACATTATAATATGCATGGGTCATTTTCGAGCACGAGCGATTAAGGATGCTTTATATGAGTATTGCTCCTATTTAGAACTATTATAATGTTTTAGCAAATGAGAAATTATAGTTTAAATTATAATTAAGTCTAGATGAGTTAATGGATGATTTATTCTAAGAATCTATTATTACATTCATTTTTCATGGCCATAACTTGTAAAAGTTGATTGAATGTAAGTTAGCATGTATATGAAATATTCAGGTGACTTTAGTCATGCATTGGTAACAATATATTTAAATCTCATGATATTTGAAACGTTATAATAATGACTTAAACTATGAATTAAGTTAGATACTAAAATAGAGGACCTAGAAAATTAGTTATTTGATGAGTGAAGTAGTTTCTTGGTTAGCTCTTACAAATTAGGTTAGCATAAGAAAGGTCACTTTCGAGTCCTTAATAATATAAACCATTAGTATCTTGACAAAGTGAGCTTTCATGCATTTCTTTTTCAAGCTAATATAAGAAAACTAGGCATCAAAGTATAAAGTAATGGAAGTTATAAAATCTTAGTTGTCTTACAAAAGTACAGATTGAATCCTTTAATACATTGTTAAAGCATGGTGAGATAAGGGCCCATGAACTTTAAAAGTTCCATGTAATTAGTGTTAGGAGTAATGAAACACTTTAATTACTTACTTTGATAATGAGGACATAAGTCATGACTTAGGAGGCTACTAATTTGTAGATAATGAAATAGTGAGCAAGAACCTATTTACCCTTAAACCTATAGATAACACATGAATGCTTAGAGGATTCTAAGTGTGTAAATAAGAGCAACCAAACTAGCTTTTGGGAGTTATCATATTGTATGCAAGGATACAAAATTGGTCAAACATGGTTAATTTTATAAATTAATTTATGCCTTTAATGATGTTTGGACTTTTACCAAACTAGATTTAAAGATTTTATAATATGAGTACAACAATTGTACTATTATAGGGATAAGATGAACCGATAGAAGAGGTTAATAAAAATATATAAGGTATTATAGAATTTTGGATAAAATTTAGCTATTTAGATGTATAACTAATTGCTTTAGTATTTAAACTAGTGATACTAGTTACAAATAAGCACTAATAGCTAAAGGTGTGGATTAGTAGGAATGAGAATGCATATAATTATGAAGTGAGTTTTGGTGAAAGTCCTAAAATCATTAATAAGACTAAATTCAAAAAGAAGGATAATTAATGGGGTACCTAAGTATAGAGCCTATTTGATAGGAGTTCAGAGAATAAAATGGTTCTTATGGGTTCAATGAATATAATAACTAGGGAATTATGAGTGAGTGTTAATAAAGAGTATTTAGTATATACATGATAAGCAATTTTTAAGAGGACAAGTATGGTAATGTGGTAAGTAGTGCTTCGATAGTATAAAGGAAATAAAGCCTGTATACTTTAGAAATTTGAATCAATAAGCTTATGAAGATAAAGGCTGTATAATAACTCTAATAATACCAAGATATGAGAAATGAATTCACTAAGGTTTAGGGAGGTTAGTATAGTACAAACTAGTTAGGAAACTAGATATTTAGATGTTAATAAATTCAAAGTCAAAGGAAGTGAGTTTTAATCTAAATTGGAAATGTGTGTCTTAAAGAAACTCACATAGATGCCTTTAAACTTCAAGTTCCTATATGTTAGGAAAAGTAGGGGATTGTTTAGAAGCTTTAGGATTTTGTGATAAAGGAATGTTGAAAATAGTCAATGTTTAGGTAAGTATTTTCTAGAGGATGGATCAAAGATATGTAATGATCCTTGAAATGAGAGTTATAAGATTTTAATGTAGGCATCATAATTTTAATAACTAAAACTTTTACAAAACCTAATTCTTTTGATAATGCTAAAAAAGAATAGGAAAATAAATGTTTAAGGGTTCATATGGTATTACTCCATGCGAGGAAAAGGTTAAGACAAATAGCTTTAATATGAGCAATAGAGAATAAATTGAGTAAGTGAACATACTTTGATAATAAATTTAAGGAAATTAGATAAATTAATTATGTAATGCCATGGAATTATGAAACTTGGATCTAGAATGTTGTTTGAATTAAAGAGCCACTTACAACCTTGGCTATATGATTATATATGAAAATTTGTATTATGAAATTTGAAGCGATAAGTGAGGTGCTATTGTTGTTGCAATTTATTTGCCCATTTAATCCTTATTTGGTAATAAATGATGAATTTATGTTATATCTAATCAATGCGACTTCAGATATATATATGTTTAGGCATTATTGGTGATATGGTAAAATGCTAGTTGATTAATAAAGTAATTTGGTTGTCTACTAATACATGGGTGCCGTACTACTACATACATCAACTTTAGTGCTATATATATATACTACGAAAGTATTTAACAAATAAATTCTTAATTAACTTTTAGTTAATTTGAGTATTTTTAACTATTTAATAAAGTTAATTAGCTGATTTGAGTATTTGATAAATAACTATTTTAACCAGCTTATTAGTTTTAAATAATCATTTTGAAAAAGTTAAGAATAGTAATTTTTTGAAACAATTATCTTACAGTTAGCATAAAAAAAGATATTCTTGCCCATAATTATAAGTTTTTATTTTATTTCCATTTTTTATAAATAAGAAAATATTAAATTATATTTATTTATTTCTTAAAGAAAAATATAATACATACAATAAATATAATTATTTATTTTTTAAATAAAAACTAAATAAGTATAATAATTATATTAAAATATTTACATAATAATAAAAAATTACATGAATATAATTACATCTTTTCTATCAAATTATATAAAAAAAAGAATACATGTTTTATTTCATTATAAATAATAGAAAATATATTGAGAAAATTATTAATTTTTTGTTAAATAATATCTCTTAAATTAAAGAATAATACATATGAAGAAAAAAAATAGGATTATATTACTTGTGAATGATATATTTTATATTTAAAATGTGTAATTTATTAATATTTTTAATGATAAATATATGAATTTTAAATTTAATATTAAAAATAGTTACAAAATAAACTTTAATAGTTATTGAATTCACCAAAATCTTACAAGTATTTCTTAATTAGAAAATTATAAATGTTTATTTTTAAAGGAAAATCAAATGAGTATAATAAATTATAATGATATGATTTTTTAAAACTTAAAATAATAAACAATATATTATAATCTAAAATATCATTAAAGTAAAAAATTATTCAAATGAATCATAAAATATATATATATGCCCTTATATGTTATTTTACATACAAACATCTAATAATAAATAACTAATTTTACTCAAAATCTTTATATATGCTATTAGGTAGTCAAATCAGCTAATAACTAATTCAATCAACTAACCATTAATATAATCATTTAATTGTCAAATAGGACCTATAAATATTATTATTATTAGTGTAAATATTATTATTACTATTATTGTTGTCATTATTATTAACATTGTTCTTGTTGCTACTATCATCATTATTAGTATCCTTTATATAAGTAAAACCATTACTTTTATTATCGATATTAATATTGCTATTAATGTTACTATTATAAGGATTATATCAACATGAACATTGATATGATGAATGTTATCTATTTGTATAATAAAGTTAAAGACTTAGTGGAGATGTGAATTTATAGGAATTTGAGAATGAAGGTAAAATTTCATTAGGTTGCTATTTATAATCTTTTAACCAATAGTTTTACATGTTATGAGCCTTTGGAAGGCCCAATAATTAATTGCCTTAGCAAATGAGATTTTCAATTCCTAACTCATACCTTATTTATGAGTGACACTTAAATTTGTTTAATATAGAGAATTTATATATTCACCAATGTTTAAGATTTATTGGGAAAAATTTGTGACAATGTATAGTGAGATACTGTAAGATGCTACTAAATTAAGAACCATATTCTAGACATATAGGTATAGATAAGATAAAGCATTCAAATGACTCTTTTTCTTAAGACATGTTCTTAAGCTTAGGATAAGTTTAATTCTATGGCTTATAAAGAAATAGGTTATAAAGGGCTTTGGTACTATGGAAATTAGGAATTAGCCCCATAAGAGAACTAGAAATAATGCAATTTTCAAAATTGTTATATGGTTGAAAATTTATGTAGGTGAATGAGATGTTAGAGTGAACCCCAAAAACTATTAAGATAGACTAGTTTCTACTCATGAAACCTTAAGATTTCAATTAAGTACTAGTAGGATACAAGTAACTTCCTTAACTAAACTTAAATTGGGTGTTCATGTAAATAAAGGTGTTAATTTGAAATTAGTAATAGTGCACAAAATGAAAATCTAGGCAATGAAAACAAGAGTATAATAGTAGTTAAAACTAGGAAGAGTCTAAGTAAAAATCTAGTAAAGAATGATATTAGGGCTGATCATTTTTGCTTTGACAATGATTTGGTTGTTCTCAAATGAATATTAGAGTTAATTGTTTAATATATAATCCCTAAGTCTATAGGGTTGAAGTAGAAATTAAGGCAAATGTGTAAATAAGCTAGAGTAGTGTAGGAGGTGGAGAATATGTTGAATATATAAAGTATTGTAAAACATTAGGCTAAATAAATTAAAAAAAGAATAACAATAGTCAACAACAATAATGAGTAGATCCTTTATAAGTCTTATGATTAGTACAAGTATAACTTGATGTATAAATTTCTTAAGGATATTTCAATCAAACACTAAAGGCTAGTGTCAAGGCATTTCCATAGAAATTACAGAATTTGCAAGGCTTTAAGAATTTGAGCATGAATTCTTTTGAAAGGGAAATTTTATTACACCTCCATAGAATTTTACTTTGTAAATGAAATAATAATTAAGTATGATGATAATAGTTGCACTAAAAATTTTATATGGAATGGATGAATTATAATAAGAAAACATGGATGAGATATTGGGTGAAGGGGAACTAATTAATTAGATGAAAATTTAAAATGAGAATCTTACATGAATTAGTAAGGAAAAGTGGGAGAAATGAAATGTTTAAAATTTAAATGTGACTAGAAATTAGTATGTTAGTAAGGAGGAGAATTAGGGGACATTTCAAAGGATAATATTAATTGAAAGAAGCAAGGATGGGCTATTAAGAGATAAGAATAGATAGGAATCACAAGAAATTTACATGTTTTCTTCTTTATTTGATTACTAATGAATGCTATTGAAATATCATAGTTATGTTTTGAATTTATAGTCACATATGAGATGGCCTTCAATAGGATTCCATTCTTTATGAATGAAAAAATGTAGAAATGAGTAAAGTAACCTCAAGTAGGTCTTAATGCATATCGGAATGATGTTTATTCGTATGTATCTTTAATAAATAAGTAAATTTCCTAAAATAATTTGCACTTTTCTTCAGTAATGGTATAGTAGTGTAATTATTATTTTTATGTGGAATTTGAAGTTATTTTCTTCCTAAGATTTTAATTATGATCTATAAACCATATTATTTCTATTTTCCCTTGATCTTTTACTAAAACATTGCCTACTTATTGAGTTTCATAGAATTTCATTTCTCTCATTTTCTTTTACTTTTCTTAGGGATTTTTCCCCTTAGATGCAAAGCAATAGTCAAATGGATTAGAAATGGGCTTGCTTGAAAATTCTAATGTTAAAGTCTTGGAATAGTTGGAACCTAAACATTTACTTACATACTCTAAAGTGAATTTGTAAACTGTATATCTTTTCTTAAAAAAAAGAATAAATTCAAGAAAAAACATGTATTTAATTATATTAAGAAATGATGGTATGAGGTTGTATAACATGCACTAGGATGGATCATAACAATTAAAGCTTGGGGTTTTGTGCCTATCAAAGCTCTAAATTGTGAGCACACAGGAGTAAGAAGACAAATGATCTAGAAAATGCATCAAAAAATAATTATATACTTTTACATTGATTGCTTATTAATAATGATGTGTTTAAGTAAAGGAGAGGAATTAAAATCTTTACAAATCTTGTTATGATTTGATTTTTGACATCTAATTTGGCTTAACTTCAATAACTATTTATCTTTTATATCTCCATGATATTTTTTTTCTATAGTAACAAATGAGATTTGGAGAACTTCCAAAAATTAATCTTTTAGATAAATATGATGATCATAATTTTAAAGGTAATCTTTTTTATCATAGATAATATATCACATTTGTAGGTTAGTCACTTAACTTATGAATTCATTTCATTCTTTTGTCAATTATTAATTATGATAATAATGGCATGGTGCATACATATATTAGTATAGCCTAAGTTTTTTATATTTAATTGAGGGAATTATCACACTTTTTTTACTAGATTTATTATTTAGTGTAAAAAATTATGATTTGTGACATTTAGCAAAAATAATTTGGGTTTAAACATGAAAAATTAGTGAAGAAAGAACAAGGTGTAAATGAATTATAAATCATTTAAGGAAAAAATGCAAATAATCCTTTAATTATGAGATGGTTGAATTTTACCTCTTTGAACTATGGAAACTTAGATTTTATCCATTGTGATTATATAAAACTTAGATTTTATCCCCACTGTTTCCAAGTGAATGACTATAACACTTAGCAGCAATTAAAATTGACATCATATCCTTTATCACTTAGCAATAATTTATAACTGCCAATAAATTAGCGAATATAGTGGTGGTTTTAAACTACTGGTAAGTAAAATATGGTAGCAGTGATTTTCCTAATAAATTCTACTAACTTGATAATTATAAGGTAAAATTCAAGTTTTATATAGTTATAGGGGTAAAATCTAAATTTTCATAATTCAAGGGGTAAGATCCAATGCCCCATAATTTAAAGGGGTTATTTGCATTTTTCCTATCATTTAATATTATTTTACAACTTCTCTATTTCTCTTTCTTCCGTATTTGTAAAATTTGGATATATGTTTCTCTTACCTAGTAGTCGTATTATGGTTGCTGTTAGGAACTAACATATGATTATGGTTATGCTATTAATAATGTCTTAGGTCCTGATTATGGTTATGCTATTAGATTACAAATATACTATTAGATTACCTCATCTTTATTGATCATTTACTACCATTACCTAATAATTAGTTCAACTTGATTTCATCATGGATATTGTTTCAATAATTATCGATTCTTTATTTCAATAGCTAATGTTAAATAACAATTCATGGATTAAGTTTCATATAACCTTTCAAATTTAATTACATAAAATTAAATGCCTAATATATATAATTTTTTAATGAATATCTGAAGAAAAAACTATTATGTTTGCTTTTATTTCATTCATTTTTTTCCTTTAATATTTTTCCTTTTTCCAAAATCTTTTATTTTCACTTATATCTATTAAGTCACATATACTATAAATTTTTTATTAAATTATATACATTGCAAATTTACTACTATATTATTCCTCACATATATATTTTCTATTTTTACTAAATTACATATGATATAGATTCAATTCAAAATAAGAGAATTTATACAATGTCATAATCTTACTATAAACAAAAAAGTGGACCTTTAACATTCCTTATATTTTTGCCAATCAAATTTTCTGGCCTTTTCCATTATGGTCAACCTCTGCACCTTCTCATATCCCTCTCATTGTTTCAAACATTTACCTATCTTTACATTTTATTATGTGAAACATTTCAATGGGGGTAAAACTAAAGCTCTTTCTAAGCTATTAGTTGTGGTCTTTAATTTTGTGGTTAAGTTTGCAATTATTCTGTTAAAGGATTAGAAAGTTAAGAAATTGTCTTTTGTAATTGTTAGAATTCAACCTTGCAAAAGGCCCTAGGTCCTTACGTCAACATCTTTACAATATAGTCATATTTAGGGTTTTGAATATTTCATCCTAAAAATTACCTAATCAATCTAATGGTCATTTACTTTGATAAGTCTTGTAAGTTTAGCAATGTTTTAGTTCTTTTCCTATGATTGGTATTAAAACTTTCTTTATTATTTAACTCATGGTAATAGCCTTTTAAACTTTGCATATTTGGAAATTTTTGCTTGATATTTGTGAATAATTAAGACACCAAAATTGGTGTAATTTTGTCTTTATGCATTAATTATTTTGATCTTATGGTTATTTAAGTGTTTTTTTAATGGGGATTAGTTAATTTGTCTAGTTAGATAGTTCTTTATTACTTGTCTCATTATAAATGCTATAGGATTAACAAAAGGCTTTTTTAAAACATAACTTCAACTTAAAATTTGATAAGAAAAACAACAGCAAAATGAAAAAAATTAAAAATGCCTGCATGTAATGATGTTAGCAAACCAATTCTAATAACTTGGAATCTATTTGGTTTAATTTTGCATAAAAAATATACAATTGAAAATGAGTGGATAAACTTGTTTCTGAGATGGTTCATTTTAAGGATGCTTATATTATCTAATCATTGTTTAAGGTTATTTCATTAGTTTTTAATAGAAAGTATCGCCATAAAGTCATTTCGAATGAGACCTTTTATGATTGTCAAGGAACATCTACAAATATTAAGGAATTAGAATGACAAAATCAAAATTTCAAGTTAAAAAATGAAAAATTGATGCTATAATTGGATTCTATTAACTTAAGGATGAATTAGTTGAATGTTGAGTTTCAAAAACCATATAAACATAACTCAATTTTCTAAAAGATAAATAATCATTGCTAAATGTTTAACATTAAGGTAAATACCACTTATATAATCCAATGTTGTACAGCAGGCTAGTGCTTTTAGTCCTGATGATATGGGTAATAGTTACTTAATAATTATGAACAAGGAAATAAATAATCAATTCTGTTCTAGATATTGAAGCATAGGGCACTTCGACTCTAATTTTATCAAATAATATTCAACAAAAGCCTTTTTTGAAAATCTTTGTCATTGTCCATTTTATTTTTAAAGTAAAAAAAAACCCATTCTCATCGTGGTTCGGATTAGCTCCTAATATGTGGCTTATTCACTAATTAAATTAGCATTTTTTGCATTCAACTTCTAATCTTGGCATTTAGAAGTATAAGGATAATGAAACCTCTCATGATTTTAAAATGCATAAGAAATATCAAGATGTGATGCAATATGAAGGGGTATACAAAAATATGTCAATTAACATTAAATATGATTAGAAGAGGATCAATTCACAAGATAAAGAATCAATATTTCATTATCTTTCAAAATTTGTTCACAAAAGAGATTTTGGAAGACTTTTAAGGTTTCCAAAATAAGTTTTAAAGTGTCCCATATAAAGGTTAAAAGTTTTTTATTACAAAATTCTTTAGTTAAATATCAACAATTATAAGAGAAATTAAAAGAATAAAGCTAACCACATGAACATTTCTGAAGTTTGTTTCATTAATAGTATTATACTATTTTGATTGACCTTGGTAATCTATTAGTTTGTTAGTATTTTGTAGGTTATGTTGGTTTTAATTGTTCCTTATTTCTATATATTTAGGCAAATTATCCACGTACTTTGTTGACTATTTTATGTGAGATGGTAAATAGAAGAAAATAACATTTTTATCATTTTACATATTTTATTAATTAATTAATTTACAATCTTTACAACTAAAATATAAATTTTTAAATGGTTAGATCAAATTTATATTTAATGGGTTTATAATATAATTAATTTAATTTGCATGTGGGTTAGCAATATAATTATAGGAACATGTTTTTTCAATTACAAATTTTGGACCTAATCCAAGGTCCAATTTTAAGTTACAATTTATTCAAATTTAACCATTAGCATCACTTTCCTTTGATTAATAAGTATCAAATGACCTTCATTACTACCTGTAATAGTTCTATACCAAGGCATTGTAGTACATCCCTATTATTTATATGTTAATATAACTTATATATTATGTTTGCTTTATTATATGTGAGGGGATATATTAAGTAAAATCATTATTTTTATATAAAAATTAGAAGAGTCAATCATTGCCATTAAATCTTGTATCAATGAGTTAGGATTAAAACATAAAATCATATGAATTTTTTAAATGATCACATGATATCTAATTATGTTTTAATCATAGCCCATCAATACAAGATCTAATAGCTATAGTTCGCTTATCTCACTATTATATAATAATAGTACTCTCATTTAAATTATGCTAGTAAATATTGGTATTTGCACTAAATAAGGTAGAGCCCTATATTTTCTACTAGTGGCATGCCCCCTAGGGGCTAAATTGCTACTGTGTTAGCTTTAAAATATCATGAGTTCCACCATTGATTACTATTGGATGATTAAGTGAAAGTAGGGGTTGACAAGCCTGTGAAATGCTAATGCCAAACAATGAAGTCCAAGTAATGGATAAAACCTATAGAACTTTCATTGTATTACCAAAAGGACTTATTAAATTACCTCCATAGGTATGACCATATATTAATCCACCCGTTTCTTTTATGGTTAAAGTTATATTAATCTTATTATTTAAGTAAAATAATTTGTGTTATGTGTTTCAAGTACCTTTTACTCATACTGGGTTGTAATCCAAGGTTAAAATTTAGGCTAGTAAAGCTTAGGTGTGGCAATTTTTGACACAACACGAATACGACATGAGTTATATGGGTTCGGGTTAGGCTTAAATGGGTTTAGATCATAAACGAGTCAACCCGTCTTACTTGAATAAATTTCGTATCGGGTTTGGGTTAACTCGTTTAACTTGTTTTAACCTATTTAAGTTATACAAATTATTAATCAAGTCAACCTGACCTATGTAACTTTTATAACTCATTATATAATATATTAATTTATTAATTTATATAAAATAAAAAATTAATATAACTGGGTTGATAAATGAGTTTGGATCGGGTTAAACAGGTTATGTTATTACTATATAAGCATATTATATATATTCGGATTAGGCGGGTCATGTCGAGTTAACTTATTTAATAAATGGGTTATGTCATATCAACCTATTTATTAAACGGGTCATGTTCGGGTTTAGCATAAATGGGTTGGAACTATGCTGAACCCGACTTGTTAACTCGAATTACCACCCCTAGTGAAGCCTAAGTTCAAATTTAGATGTAGAAAAGGTTAGTGGGCAAGGATTATGAGTTGTTCATTATTAAAAATGCCATCATGTGGCCTTTGGCAATAAATAAACTTGACCTCTCTTGTATTTAGTTATGCTTAAAATAAGTTTACATTGTCTTTTTTGAATGTACATTATTCTATTTAAAGCTAAATCTAAGTAGGCATTTACCTCAAACATTGTATGATTGTAGGTATTTTGTATAATCTCAGCATTAACTTTAAAAGCAATTCTTATTATAGATTCATATGTCCATATTACATAGACCAAGAGGTTTAAGGTAATACAAAGAGATGGTTCTACATATAGGGCATTGCTTGAGGAGTCCTAAATATAGATGCTATGGGTGGCTTACATAAAGAAAAAAGTAGCTTGATCTTATGGTTAAATGACCATACCTAGACATGAAGAAAGTACTTAACCAAGCTTCAAAGGAATGTTACATGTAGGGTATGGCCCTAATAAAAGGAGGTAATATAAAATGGTTACCTATGAAAATAAATCTTTTGAT
The DNA here is from genome assembly GCA_020226215.1 of Sindora glabra. Taxonomy (NCBI): domain Eukaryota; kingdom Viridiplantae; phylum Streptophyta; class Magnoliopsida; order Fabales; family Fabaceae; genus Sindora; species Sindora glabra. Next base: position 74,446,311 of record CM035226.1, on the reverse strand, counting down.
TAACTTAGGTCACCTTAAAATAATAGAATTATTAAGGTTCTTTGGTTGAAGCCTAATTGTTATTCATCTATTGCAATGTCATAAGTAGTAAGGTAATATAGAGTGTAGTTACTACATCATGTGATACATAGTTGACATGATCATGAGTATGACCGAACATTAAAACCCTTATAGGGTAATGGTTTCTAGTATTTTATAGCTTTTAGCACACTTGTATGTTAATTAATGTATTGACTTTGCTACTAACATGTTAGTATCCTGTACAAATTGCAATTCTTTAAGAAGGATATAAAGCCATATATATAGGAGCAAATTAACCATGTAAAGGATTTTTAGGTGAAGTATCTTATCCAAACCAAGTTTGCATTAGAATGAATGCACTCTTGCTTATATTTATTTCTATGTGTAGTATTGGGTTTATCTAATTCTAATTTTTTATGTACATGTTTACATATGTAACATTAACAAAGTGACAATGTTTTATTTGTAAATAACATGGTTCTATTTGTTTCTTTTATGCTATTGTTGATTTTTATACGTAAATGAAAGTTAAAACAACATATATAAAATTTCTTTCAATTGTAGAATATCTATTTCCATTGTTATTGTTAGTTATTATATAGATAAGAGTGTTGGAAATGGTTTATGGTGGTTGTTTTTGTTGTTATTGCTAATTTGTATAAATTATTAAACTGCAAAAATTGACTTAAAAAATTATTCTTAAGAAAAAATGTTAGTTTATTTTTAAACAAAAAACCAATATGTAAGTTATATAGGATATCAATTATTAATAATTAATTCACATGAATTTCTATAAACATACTACTTTAATTTTAATAAAAAAAATCAACATCTAAAATGAATCTTTAAAAAAGGATAATCACATAATTTTGGATATTTAAACTTAAAAGGTCCTTACTTAGGTGACATCATCTTATTTTAGAAGAAAATGAAACATAGAGGAATAGTGTGGAAACTCATTTAGGTTAGAGAACACATCACCTATTAGATGTCAATTTGAACTAATTAACCAATGCCAGAAGATCATTAGTAGGACGACATCACTTCAATTTAAATGTCAATTTATCACTAAAAAATCAACATTTAAGTGTCAAAGTGTTTTCCTTAAAAATTTAAAATTTTCAAAATAAAAGGTATCACTATTTAAACATTAGCTTTCCATATATTGCAAATGTCTAAATGAAAATGAGATTGCTTTATTTTACTATGTTTAAACAAATAAAATCACAAAAAGATTAGCAGAAGATGAAATATATAACTAAAATACCAATTGTAAAATTACACTAATGTTATAAATAATGTTACCAAGCACTAATATGTCCTTATTAGTTTGTTGAGTGATAAGGAAAAGTCTTTATATTCGACTTGCACTAAATTCACATGATTATCTGCTATATTGAGATTGTTTAATTTGAAAGTAGGGAATGGGTAGGAGTGATAAAGCATTGTTGTAGGTTTTAAAAGACATGCTTCTAAAAAGCAATGAATTTTTGGATTGTATGGATAGTACTTTTAAAGCGAAAAAAATCATGTGCCTAGTGAGTATAAAGTAGAGGAAGAGGTATGTTTATTATAATAATTACATATTGTACCAAAAGGATTACAAACCTTACATAAGTATCCAAATTATAAAGTATCATGTCATAAATTAAAGAAACATAATTTCATAATCAATGAATAGGCTTCCACAAAGGTTGTTATGTTATCCTCTAATATTATCTAGGTTTAAATACATGTTTACTAATGTGAGGGATACCCAAAACTTGACATAGCATATAAAGTGGAGGATTTATGATAGCAAGCTTTATCATCTAATAAATTGTCCCTAATGGAGAGTAATTAACTCATTCTTCCTTAAATTCAATAATGAAGTAAGAAACCTTAAACTTGCACTTTGTACAAATGGAATAAACTCCTATAGTAACTTGAGTAGCACATATAGCATATGGCTTATCATATTGGTGATTTACAATCTACCTCTTTCATATACATAATATTGTCATTGTAGATTTCGAGTCCCAAGCAACTAAGAAATGACATATATGACTTCTTAACTATTTATTGAAAACTTAAAGTTAATTTATGATAAAACGTGTCTCAATCATTGACATATATCATAAAGAGTTTTTTAGGTTGCATGTCATGTTTTTTTATATAATATATGACATACCAATTTTTGAAAACTTGTTTAAATATGACATTAAAGGAAATTGAGCATTCTATATATGTGAAAATGATACATATTCCTCTTAACTTAAGCATGGAAAAAAGATAGTGTATCTTAATTTTTGAAGATTTCTACCTTAGTCCCACCATTATCATAAGCAAAAAAATAACTTTTAATAGGTTGTCAAATGATACATTGACTCTAATGCCTTTAATTATCGAGCAAGCTTATGAATGAGTAAAAAATATTAATATCACTTTTGGCAAATCCTATACATCTGTAAGTGGAGAAACTTCATTCAAAAGCAGGCTTGAGTTCTTCAATCTTCCATATTGAAAAAACTTATTGTCAAATATAACATTGATATGATGCATGTAAAGAAAAATATAAGTTATAGTCTCATTGAAATTTCTATTAAACATTCTAAGCGAAACTATTATGACTTTTCTATAGTTATGATTGGTGTAACCATTAAACATCATTCTACTTGCCATTCTTAGGTTTAGAATTAAAACGTGTGATAAACTAAAAGGAAAAGAATTCAAATGCCATCTTTTATTATGGAATGAGAGTTGAAATTTTGTGCTCACTTTTCATTACGCTTGAAATTTTTAAAATACATATAAGCTATTCTCAAAAAGATTAGTCCAACTTTTAAACCTAGCACTACACAAGAAATAAGTTGGCTCGATTAAGCCCAATGTCAAATGTTTCACTTGGAGGTATACACTAACATATATTTATATCCTAACATACTATGACCATGGTCCTTTGTTAGAAAGTTTTTAGATTGCACAGCCACAAAATAAGTCTAGTTTCATTCCCATCTAGCTCACAAAAGAATGGAAGGATCCTTGAGTAAATGATGCCCCTTAAGTGTAAGGTTTCCATAATAATATCATTCAACAAAAGATACAAAGCAATTAAACCTCTTTGTGGCTCTTAATGATCCTTATTCCTTTATAAATGAGTATGCAAATCCAATGCATATATATCAACTCCCCTTATTATATCATTTTGCATATCTTTCATAATTCGTCATATAATTCAAGGTTTTCCAATTATAATCAAATTCATAAGCTAAATCAATTTCTTATCATTCTAAACCTTTATATTATATTTAAACAAGCTTATATAAAACAATTTTAAAGGTTAAACCTTAATCTAAGACCCTTATATAATTGATTTTAAAATGAATGGACATTGAAATTGGTTCCATAACCAAATCAAATTACTTCTATGCAATTTTGCTTGAAATAAATCAATTAGGCAATTGATTCCATGTACTCAAATTCTACTTCTGTTTGAGATGAATCAATTATTGAATTGATTCAATGCTAGGGATTTACATATTAAACTCGATGAATTGAATTTGCCATTAATTATCTCAAGAACATTCATCTAATTTTTGTAGTATTTAATTATTCATTTATGGGAACACTGCCGAAAACTTGTTTTCCAAGCCAAATTATTCAACTAAACCACCTTAAAACATAATAACAACATAAGCCTTAGATTCAATAAAGATTTCATATAAAACATTATCTTAAGTCAGTCTCCTTCATTCTATACAATTATAAAGAAAGCCAATTCCAAATAAACTAATTTGTTAATAGTCATGCAAAATTGAATAGAATGTTTACTTTAACTATTAAAGAAGCAAGAAGTGGTAGAAATGATAGATTTCTAGTCCCTACACATCAATAAGAAGAAATTTTAAGTTAATGTTTCCAAATCCCAATTTTGAAATCAAAACTTTTGCACTTAACCTAATTGAAATTTTTAGATAATTCACTAAGTAAAGAAATGAAATAGAGGAGAAATTGACAAAGATCCGAGTGTAAAAAGCATTACTTTTTTCAAATTAGAGAGGATGAGGAAAAGTTAAGGATTGAAATGCTTGAAATAAGTAAAAGGGGATGAGAGCTCGATCTTTTAGAGGAAATGGAAAATATGGGTTAGGTATAGGATAATAACTAAGGCAAAAGTACTGAGGGAAAAATGGAAAAATTACCTAAATCTCCTTTACCTTTTCATACTCCTTGTTAATCATATTAATCTTCAAACTATTCTTACTTATTCAATTATAAATCATTTCATATAATTTTTTTTCATTTATAAACTTACTATAATTAATTGATTATTTTTACATAAAACATCTTAATTTTAATGGTTGCGACAAAAACCAAAGATGAAGTCAAGGCTAGATTAGACTAGACTTAGTTTAAATGGCCATACAAAAGGAATTAACATTAAAGAAGAGGATTTAATATACTATATACCTTTAGCTTGTCATACTCTATCTAGAAATGAGAAGATAAATTTTTGTGAGTATCTAAGTGATGTTAAAGTGCCACAAGGTTATTCTTCAAGCATTATAATTTGGAAGTCTTGTTTTGATGAAAGATTTGAAGTTAGTCAACTTAGCTTTTTTATTTAAATAGGTAAGGCCAAGGCTAATAAATAGGCTAAGCACAATTTTTATAGGCTTAACTTGACTTGTAAACCGATGAGCTTGACCTCTTTAATAATTAATAAGTTTATATGTATAATAATATATATAATATATATTTATAAAATATAGATATATAGCATAGTATATTTTAATACACATAATTATAAATATATAATAAATTTAATTATTATTGTTACCTTGTTCCCTTTTTTTTTTTGCTTCATTTTATACCATAACATAGCATTATTGAGTAAATATAAGGAAGCAACACGTACTTTATCTTCATCGCCAACTCTTGCAGCATTAAAGTATTGTTCCATGCCTCATAGAAAGTTGTCAATTTCCTTAGCATTCCTCTTGCCATTGAAGGACTTTGGCTTAAGCACTTCAATGCAAAGAGTAACCCTAGCTTCTATAGTACCATAGGCGAGTGCCTCCCTATACATCACCCAATCTTATCTCATTTCCTCAATGTGGGCCTTGAATTCGGTAAGCATCCCCATCACCCTTTCTTGGAAGGCTACTTGCTCTACTTGCCTTTCATTTGCTACCTTTGTAGTAAGCATGGTTTCCTTGATAGCTTAGATGTCCTCTTCCATTTGAATGCACTTTTGCTCCATGACGTCAAGATGTTCAAGGATGCCTCCCACAGCAAGCTCCATTTTTACGACACAAGACTCCAACGCACTTGAAGCATCTTGAGATTCCTTGGTCTTCCTGCCATGAGAAGGGTCCTTCCCTTTTGAAGGAACATTCCCCATAACCTCATTATAGTTCTTTCCGTCCGACATAGTGCCTTCTAATCCCTATGCAAGATAGCTACTAAAAGAAGAATTGCTAGTGAACCTGGCTGGTGAACTAGCTCTAATACCAACTATCATGACCTGAACACTTCCCTAAGTATAGTCGTGTGGCACTTAACTAATCCAAACCCCTTTGGTAGCCAAGTAAGCCTAGTTACCCTAGAACATCATAACACCTTCTTGAAGTAAGCTAGGGAACTTGATAAAAGACACTTAAGAGTTTGAGAGAATGCTTAAGAGAACTTGTATTACTTGTTGATGATTTTACAAATGAAGGCTACATGCATATATATAGGCTAACTCTAAGTTTTAGAACATTCTCACCTGCTTAATAGATGGTGGAGATCAAGTGCATCTAATGGCCTAGATTTGTTCTCTAGAAAGCTTTCCTAGATATTTATAAGGATATTTCTAGAAAACCTTAGTTACAAAGTATTCTAGAATATTCTACAATTGTCTAGTTTTCTCTAGAGATTTTCACATAGTTCCAAGGTTTTCTATAACTATCTAAAAGTTTCTGGAAGATTCTAGAATTCTCCGAAAGCCTCTGAAAACTTCTAGAATTCTTTAGAAACTTCTAGAATCATCTAGAAGTTCTGGAAGCTTCTAGAAATTTCTGGTATCTTTTAGAAGCTTCTAGAAGTTTCTACAGTATTCAAGAGTTCTCTAGATTTTTCTAGAAAGCTTTGGAAACTTTCTAGACCAACCCCCTTTATATTTCCACATTTTAATAGATCATCACACTAGGCACACCTTTACATCATACATAATAGTAAAAAGTTTGAGCCTCACCTGAATGAGCATATTATCCTTATAAATAGGTACAAGTTGAATACAATGCTTATTCATCATGTAGCTATTGATATTAAAGAGATACTTCCTTTCTTTGTAGGACTATTTTTAATAAATCATAAATACAATTTGAAGGAGTTTTACATGCAAGATAATCATAAGGAATGGATATAGGTTGATGATCCTTCAAGAGAAAAATATAAGGATAATTTAAAGATACTAATATTGCCACTTTTAAAGTTATATGTATAGAATTGCTTACTTATTAGTTTCTATTTCCATAATTATTTTCATTTTGTTGTTTACTATTGTAATGCAAAATTCACGTGTGCAATAATCTTAGTGAGAGGATTAGAGTTCAAGATCCTTTGAGGGAAAAATATTTAGACAATTTCAAGGTAATTGTGTTTTTCACCATTAAAATTATGTGCAGAAAATTACTTTCCTATTAGTTTCTAGCTTTATAATTGTTTATATATTTTTACCTATTATTATGATGTAACTTTTATAAATTTTATAATGCTTAAAAAATGATAAATTCATGAAAGAAATTTAATTTCTTCAAGTGTTGATAATAAACTAGTACTTTTTGTAATTGATGCACCTATCAAATTATAATATGCATAAGCATTTTCTCTTGTAATAGGTTTGAATAGTTGTTGTGCTACTTCTATGCCATAATTCAACATTGTGATTTTCATCTTTGGTCTTAAAAGGCATTATCTAATGTTTATAAGGTTTAATGTCTTGAGACTTTTGTTCACTCAATTTATTGTATAAAATTATTATAATTGAGATTGTGTAATGTCGTAAAAGATATTGATTTCTATTTAAATTAGAGATTGCATAAGAAATATAAAGGTGTGTATAGAGGGAATTGGGGTTTAGGATAAGGGCATATTGTACCATGTTAGTTATTTATTGAAACTAAAATGGTATGTATGATATTACACATTGATTATTTTTTAAGCAACTGATGTGTAATGCATGTTTAAAAATTTCTTATAAATGATGTTGGTCTCTTTCATAAAATAAACTAGCATTGTTGCTTTTTTCCATGTCAGTTTACAAGTTCTAGCCAACATGTTATCTTGCCATGTAAATATTTTCTCAATGTAAAAAAATTTAACACATTGTTGGTTTTTCACATTGGTTATAAAATCAATGTGAAAAACTTAATATAACGCCGTTCATATACACCCTATTGATAACTGATGACATTTTTATTAGATACTTAACATCTATTTGCATTTTTATAGTAATGATTATTTTACTCATTATTCAAATTGCAATGCAAAGTTGAAATTTATAAGAAAAATTTATTGCATTTGGTCAAGTCCTATTTTACTAATTTTTATTTAGAATTTGTTCATTTTCTCAATAAACAAAGCTTTTTCCTACTTGCTATTCATGTCCATTTTACATAAGGTTATATCATCAGTAATATAAGCACATTGAGACAATGGCTTCAAATGTTCAAGAAGTACTTAAATAATAAATGTTACTCTTTTTAATTATTTTCACGTTACATATGAATTGTAATAATTCTATCCAAAATAAAGAAAAATAGCACAAAAATATTTATGAAATTAAAATTATAAGAAGTTAAGAAGAAATACTAACTAATTAGATGAGATAAGCAAAATAATACTCGTTAATTTAGAATAAGCCTAAAACTATATCTTTTTAGGTTACTATTTCATTAAATTTGTTCAAGGTTATTGTTTTATTAAATTCAGAAAGAAATTGTACTATTTTGTAGAAGGAATAATTGTATAGAAAGTTCCTTCAAATTGTTACAAGAATTCCATTAACAAATCCATTATTATCTTGCTATTTTTGTAAATGTTAAGAGCTATAAGAGTTAAGAAGTCAAGCATTAAATTGTATAAGAAGGTCAAATTTTCAAGAGTTCCATTTTGAATAATATTGGATTGGATTGATGTTTTCATTTAAGCTAAAACTTGAGATTAAGTATTAGGTTTTAAAATTAAAAATGATCAGTTAAAATTGAAATATAATTTATAAAGTATAGTATGTTTTATCCCAATTTTTTAGTGCATGTTTGGTATTTGTTGGAATGGTACATAATCAATCTAAATCCTATAATTGATTTAGTCCCTCAAAATCATGTGTTTAGGTTAATTTATGGGTAAATCTCAATTTATTGTGTCCCTAAAATACATTGATGCAAGAAATAATTTTGATTTTAATGTAATTAATTTTATGAAAAAAATATGAATTTCATCATTGAAATTAAAAAGCATTAGTAAAATATTTCCTAAATTATGTAAAGTTAGAATTTCATCCTTAAATAATAGTTTGTACATACAATTACATCCCTTAGTTGTATTATTTAAGGATAAAATTATTTGTATGAATCTATATAGAGGACAAAGTTATATGTATAGACTATTATATAAGAATGAAATTGTAACTTCACATAATTTAGGAACTATTTTAATAGCACCTTACAAACTTCAGTAATGAAATTAGTAATTTTATTAAACATAAAATAGATTTTGATTAAATTTAACACTTATTTTATATAGTTTGTTTTATTATATGATTTCAAATTTATTCTTTTTTATGAAAAAAAATCTCTTCCATTTGAGGGTAATTGGATTTTCCACTATTAACTTTGAAATTTAGATTCTGATTGTTTTAATTAAATTTTTTTTTATAAAATATAGTTATAAAATGTTAAGACGAGAGAAAGTATTTTTTTTTATTTTTTGGTGAATCGCTAATTGGGATGGATAACTACTTCAGGGATTAGAGCATTAGTAGATTTCTCCTCTTTCAATATGTATCATCTTTAGAATTTGAACCCTTGCCCATTGATAGGTAAAGTCTCAATATATGTTTTATTTTTTTAATATTAAATATGAAGAATTTAGAGAAAGAAATTTCTTCTATTTTAAAAAGGAATTTATTTATTTATTTTTTGCTATTATAACTTTAGGTATCATTTTTTTTAAAACTATAAATATAAGAAATATATTAGTCTTTCATATATATATATATATATATATTTACAAATGATATTTTTCTATAAAAAATACTTTCTGATAAAATAAATGGAGCCTTAAATAAAGCTCTAAATTGTAAAAATTAGGAAATTAATACTTATCATCTATTTAATTAACTATTTTATTAAATTACATAATTTTTATAAACTTTTTAAACAAGAATACTTTGAATGTTGACTTACTATGTCATTTTTCACACATAATATCAAAATTAATTTTGAAGTATTTAATTAAAATTCTACTTGTCTAATTTAATTTCTATATTTTTTAATATTATAATGTAAGAATTATGTAGGAAAGATGATGTGACAAACAATTATATAATAGTAATTTGGTTTTTGTTTGAAAAGCTTTTGAATAAACCATATGATTCAATAAAACAATTAATGAAGTGGATGTTGAGCACTAATTATGTTACATCTTCCTTAGAATTTTTATCTTGTGAAGGGAGGTAATTAATTTTAGTGGTGAAAATTTTCATATGGAAATTTTATGTGGAACGAATAAATTCTAGTGAGGAAATTGTAATGGGATATTAAGAAATAGAAAGTTAATTAATTAAATAAACCTTTAAAACTTTTGGATAAATGAAAATAAATTGTTAAATGGGCTTGAAATGAAGAACTTGTAAGGTTTAGTTGAGAAAAGTGTAATAAATAAAAGAATTAAATGTTATAAGTGATTAAAGGTGAATATATGAATATAGGGGATATTTAAGGTGAAAATTTGGAAAATGCCCTTGCTCCTTTGTAAACTCAACTTCAACCCAAAGTCCCTTATTTTCCTCATTTCAAATCCTAACTCTTGTTTCTTTCAACTCCTTCATCTCTTCTATTCTAATGAAGTTAACAAGGAAGCCAAATTTCATCAAGTTTCCATACAATCAAGATATGATTTCTTGAATACTAACTTTCTTAAGTGTTTTTTTATTTCTCTTTTAAAATTTGGTCATTTAAGGGTTTTGGTTCAAAGGAGGTTTTGAACCCTAATGTGGAATCCTTGAGATTTTTGATTGATTAGGGCCACGAAACAATAAATCTAACCTTCCAAATCCTCTTCCAAATTAGGTAAGTGAATATTCTAACCCTAGCCAAAGGATTTCAATAGTTTTATTTAGTTAAGTATGAGTTTTGGGTTTTATATGATAAATATGATGATTTATGATGTTTGATTTGTGTTTAATGTTGTAAATGGCTTAAACAGGATTTTGTTGAGGTGTATTCATGGTTTAGTAAGGATTGATAGAGTAATAAATGCATAAGAGCAGTATTAATGGTAGAATGAACAATGTTTAAAGCTAGAAATCTATAGAAAATGTAGTGGTAGTTGACTATATAACCAATTATGGCCTAAAAATTACTCTTTACATAGCTATAATTGATTACCCAAATGTAGAGTTAGCTTCAAAAAGCTTATTTACCTTCTGGAAGACTATAGTTGAGTATGTACTAAACTATCGATTAACACCTCACTCTTTAGAGATTTAAAATCAATTACATAGCCAATTATGATCCATATGTTGAAAGTTTATAGTTGATTATGTAATCAAATACTTAGAACCAAAACTTTAGCCAAGGTCTCTCATTGTTGACTATGCTGCCTTTCTTAGGTTACATAGTCAACTACCTTTAGTCAATTTCAAAAAGTTGTTTTTATAAAAAAGGATTTGACTAGGAAGTATAATATGTTATTGAGATTGTTGTTCATGTAATGAATAATGATGAAAATGAAATGTATGATTGAAATAAGTTATTTGGATGAGAAAGAATGTGTTGAAATATAAGAAATTAAATTTCTTATGTTTAAAAATATCTTCAAAAATGTGTTGAAATAAGTGATAAACATAAGAATGTGTTGAAACATAAGAAATTAAGTTTCTTATGTCTAAAAATTTTTAGATTAAAAATTTCTTAAAAAATATGTAATTTAATAAAATAGATAATTAAGTTGATTATGAATTTTAATACAAGTTTTTTATGGTTTAAGGATTTAGTTTGCAAGTTTCCAAAGTTAGGAGAATGCAATTATTTTAAAGTTGGTAGAGGGAATTTGTATTTTTCTCTATTATTTTATATAATATAAAAATGAAAATATATATTTTTTATTATTAAGCTCGTTTAACTTTAGGAATAGTTCGAGGCAAGTAATATGACACCCAAACTCAACTTGTATATTAATTAAGTTCAATTCATTTAGGCTTGACTTGTTTAAAGTTAAACTTTAATTGAGCTTTTTTGCAAATTAACCTTTAGTTATTTACGAGTAACTTGATTCATTTGTACCCTTATTAAAAATTGTTTTCAAATTTAAAGAAAATAAAAAATAAAAAGCATTTAGATAATTAAATAAGAAAATATCTCATTTAATTAGTATTTGAACAAAAGAACAAGTTAAGACAATATAAGGAATTTATTTCTATTTTTTCCTTTTTATTTACACATTTTAAGTTATAATTTTTAAAAATATATTTTAAAAATAGTTTACCAAATATAAAATTTTTTAAAAATGAAAAATATTTTTATAAATATAAACAAACAAACCCTATTATATCTCTCAAATTTCAAAACTAGCCCTATAAGTCTCTTATTTTTAATTTTGTTGTAATTATTTATCCATTATTATGTTAAAATAAATAAAAAATATTGAAGTGGATTATTAAATCTCATCCAATTGATATCAAATTGATGGTTTATTTCTAGTTATATATTTTATTTTCACAACTTATTTTGGTATCACAAGTAAAAGAAGGGACAGATAATTATAATAAAAAATAAAGGATTAAGGATTACTAGTGCTAATTATAAGTTTTGAGGAATATGATAATCATTATCTAGAGATTAAATGTTGCATTTATTCAATATTTATTATATTGATTTAATGGAAAGGATATTAACCCTAAACAGAATTTAATTGTGAATAGAGTTTGAAACTTGGAGAGTTTCTTTGCTGAAAGGGAAGATATTCATTAATACTTTAATTTTTGGAATAGTTATCCTAATTGACTCCCATTTTGCTAAAAGCCTTTGGTTTAAATAGCATTCGATATCTTTTTAAGATTTTATACCTTCTAGGATTCGATTTTTAATCTTTACGTATATGTCTAATAGTCTAACTATTCTTATGGTTAAAAAAAATTTCTAGGATCTAATTATAAGAAAAAAATGCGAGGATGAAAGTACAAATTGAAGTAAACTATATGATAAATTTATCTAAAATCAAATTCTTTCACAAATTAATTACCTATAATCAATTATGCTTAAAATTTTAAATTTTATTTTAGACACACTCTTTAAATGGTTTGATTAGGAATATCTAATAATTTGGTTTCATTTGATTATTAAATTGGTATTAATTTTTTAAAAATTCTTATCCAATGCAATTAAATAGTTAAAATATTAAATTAATACTAAAATTTAAAAAGATTAAAATAATATAAAATAAATTAATGAGAGGTAAAAAATTGTTTATCCATGTACATATGCCACGAGAAAAAAACATACAATTGCAAATTGAAGGGTAAAAAATTTCACTTAGTGTTGTTACTATAAGATTTTTATTAGATTAGATTAGATGAATTATTCTTTTTTATGAATGAAATGAAATGAATAAACGGTGGGGTTACAGTCTTTGATGAACTAAACGTTTGTTTAGTTTTTGCTTCACTCGCATTAGGGGTATTTTTCTCTTTCAGTTTTTCCGTTTTTCTTCGTTTCCTGCTTTCCTTTTAACTCTCAGCCGATCTCTCCGAATTGTTACCGACAATTTTCTCAAAAATATTGATCAGCGAATTTTTACCCGTAAAAAAGGGCAATATTTATAAATGAAACCTACACTGTGAAGGTGTCAATCTCATCTCGTATACAAATTTTCTGGTTCGCTCCTGAGTAATCCCTAGCCATCGAGACGCTAACCGCACCCTCCTCTTCTCACACACTCTTCCGTCATTTTCACCGGCGACTGCCTTCGCATCTCCTGCGCCGCTGAAGAACTTTAACCGTAACTTCACCGCAGGTTTTGTTCTCCTTCTTTCTATTTGTATTTGTGTTTTCGCTTTACCGGATTATCTTTTCCAATTTGCGTCTGCATTTCTGTTGATTCTGAGCAATAAGCGGTTTTTACTCATTGTTTTCCCAATCAATTATTCCAATCGCACATCCTTGGATATTGAATTCTCTGCGCAAAATTGAAACTACTTTTTTTTTTGTCAATTCTAGATGCTTCAAGCAATGGTGATTTTCAATTTCGGGTATTCAGAATCAAACGTAACGATTGGAATTTTTTTTTTTAAATATTATAAGTTCTTCATAGTCACGCTACTGCATTTTTACTTGTATGATCAAAGTACATTTGTCTAGTTTACTCTTGTACCTTCTTCACAATAATCACCGATTTATCGTGAAATATGTAATGGATATCAATGTATTACTAGTAAAAGTTTATGCTTGATTAGTAGAGCATACAGATTAGGAATTCTAACCTAGGTGGGAATACTGAATAATCAATTAATTATTAGTTATCATATAAAAATTACTCTGGGTGGAATAATTATCTGATTATCATTATTCGTGATATGGTTACTGCTTCCAATGGTGTTATCTTATGTTGCGGAGGAAAGCTGGCTTGATTGTAACTTTACTTTCAGGAACAGTTAGTGCCTTTCCTATATTTTATTTTTTATGTTAACTTTTGTGTTGTTGCAGAATAGTGGAAGTTATGATCAGCATTTAGATTCACGAAGTCGAAACAGCATTTTGAGTGTGTTTGTTGATGGTCTATAGTATGGTTGTTAATTTGTACTGCGGATAGTTGAAGGGAGGATAAGTGGCTTGGAATGATTTATTATGGCCCAGCAGTCATCTAGACTTCAGCGGCTGCTGACTCTCTTGGACAGTATCCTTCTTCTTTATTGTGTCTTTATTTGCACATTGTTTATTATTGCATTTTAGATTTTAGATTTTGTTACTCTTATGGAATTTTTCTTTAACCAAATCATAATAGCTGGATCAACCCAAGCAACAAGGTTGACTGCTGCACGTCAGATAGGGGATATTGCAAAATCTCATCCTCAAGACTTGACTAGTCTTCTAAAGAAGGTATTGGTTGCAGTAATATTTTATTTTCCATACATATTTTGCTTGCTCCACATTTTGTTAATATCAGATCCATGCACTGTCTTTATTATATGCCTGTTCCTGTGAAAAGTATGCTGTTACATTTGTTTGTGATGAAATATTAAATAGGGTTTAGAGAAAAGGAAAAATAGAAAAGGCTAGAGAGAACTCTGATAATATTATTGAATGATATATAGGTTGAATACAATAAAAGACTTTAACCTAATGTTCTATTTATATAGACCTCCTAAGAAATATAAAGACCAAAATTTCCCTAATTTTGGGTGCAAGATAAGCAAGCTCATAATCTAAAATTAATAATAGTCATTTTAAAATATTGCCAAATATGATATAATTCTCAATTTAAGATAATTTCCTAATAGATTCTAATGCAACAACTTAAGCTTTGAACATATATTAGAACTCCTTAAAAATAAAATTCAATAAAAACAGAAAACTTAAGAATCTTTTTAACAGCTTGCAATGAACACAACATGGGAGACAGATTGCATGGAAATGCAAGGATTTTTCCAAGGCAGATCGTTCCACTTCCTTTAGTTTGGAATAAAATAGTCTTTTAGGTTGTGTTGGTTATATCCTTTCTCCTTCCAAAAATATTGGAAAGCTGTTGCCCTTTGAGTCTTTTATGTATCGTTTTGGTGTTTCCTTTATTTTTATTTGTAATTGAGGGAGGATTTCCGGTCCTTCACCTTTCACTCACCCTCTCCTATCTATAATATTCTTCTTATATAGGAAAAACTATGTCAGTTCATCCGTTAAAACTGCTTTAGAAATAGGATGTGTTTACAAATTGTTGCATGTTTAATTTTCTTGATTTGCATATTGATAATGTGTCATATGGCAATATTTTAACCTTGTCATTGTAATTTTAGGTTTCTCAATATCTACATAGCAGAAATTGGGATACAAGAGTTGCTGCGGCTCATGCAATTGGTGCTATTGCTGAGAATGTCAAGCACACTTCCTTGACTGAAGTTTTTGCTTCTGTTGAATCAAAGATGTCTGAGGCTGAGATATCTGGTAGCATTGTAGATATGTTTGCATGGCCTTACTTGCAATCCAAAATTACAGGCGGTTCATTTAGAAGGTTAGATTCGTATGGCTTTTGTCCTACATCATTTTGTCTTCCAATATTACCCTTGAAAATATTTGTGTCAGATATTTAATTTTATTGTCCTTTCATGCTTTACAGCTTTGACATCAACAAGGTGCTTGAATTTGGTGCTTTAGTAGCATCTGGAGGACAGGTGAAGTAGCAATAATTGCACATTGGAATTTGTATCTTCTTTTATTTTTTTCCCCGAAGGTGTCATTATTCAACATTCCCTGTTTTAAAGGTGGTTTTGCATGGCTTAGGGATTATTGACTAGTTGTCTGATAAATGTTGCGAGGACAGGGGAACTACTTATAATATTGCAATACACAGGATAGAGAATGTCAATATTCCTGTGAGTGGAAGGAGCTTTCTAGACAGTTAGTTTATGCAAAGTGACCTGAAAACTATTGATGAAACATCATTTATGCTTATTTGAAAGTTAATTATGAACCTAGAGGAAGTTGTTAGCAAGCTAACTTCCACATAAGATTCTAGTTGAACAAGATTTTTGTAAATAAAAGTCAACGACGCAACGTTTCTTATAAACTGCAAAAAGATTGGAACAATAATGCTGTTTCCTAATGGAACTTGCTGAAGGTATAGGGCAGTGAAAATTCACTGAAGGAAAGTGAAAACATTCAGGAAGTAAAAATTAAATAGAAGAGCAATTCTTATTCATAAAGGAGATCAGAATGCATTTTTGTTTGCAAGTTGAAGAAGGAAGAAGCCCGCCCACTTCACATTTCCTTATTGAGAAAGCCTGCTGGAAAGTATCCAGAGGGGTGTACTTATTGTGTACTGATAGGATACCTCCATAAATTCATAAAATAGAAACAATGAGGAACCCATGTCCTATAATTTAGGTTTTAAAATAAAAGAAATGTGAATGGAAACATTTATAGTCACGACTACACATCTTTGTCTGGACAAGGGATGTGGATAAGTTCACTGCATCTTGATTGATGTTTAATGTTGTATGCTGGATGCTACTGCTTCCCCAAAATTCTTGCTTCTCTAGGCATGGCAATGCTGCAACCCTAAAGTATACATTGCTTTATAGAAAAGTGATAGAGACTGCCCCAAAATTCTCCTCTGCCTTCTCTTTTTTTGAATCAATTTAGTTACAACTGGAACTTGGTTGTTTTTCAAACAGCACTTTTTTTAGATGAAAGAAGAATTAGCATTTGTTTTGCAGGAAAAGGAGAGAATTAGATATGTGGGAGATAAGACATCCTGCTTAAAGAAATATTAAAACACAAAGCCATAGCAACTTAGAAGAACATGTCAACTTAGCATGGCATGTCTATCTCTCTGCATGTCCAACATTGAAGTCCTTCTGTTAAGAGTATAACTTAGGAAATTATCTGACTTCATCCAAGGTAAAGGGCACAAGAATGAACATGTCTTAGAACCACTATAGAAATAGAGATAGAGGACTAGGTTTTAAGTCTTATTTATTATTCAGTCAATTATTATTAATAGCATTTTTGTGTTCTTGCCAATCACCTTTTAGACGCTCTCCCTTTTCTCGGCACCCTCTTTATAATACAAATGAAGGAATATGTCCATGCCAAATGAATGTCCAAGGACAAAATAAATTGAATTGAGTGCAGTACTTGTATCCGTCCATCCTGAAAAATGCAGGTCAAATTTTTGGCTGCCACTTCATTTTATTAGACCTTCTCCCTGTATGTAGGGAAGGCCATTATGCTGGAGAACAAGAATGGTATTTGATTTCCTTCTATGTATTGTTTGAATGTCAAATGGTGTTTTTCATTTGTGTGTTTTTGATTTGGAGAACCACCTTCGTGATAAAGGATCATAGTTTTGTTTGAATCGAGTTTGGTGTGTTTTGCTTATTATGGTTTAATAAGAGAGATAAATCTGGTCTCTTGGGTATAGCCCTCTCTCTTTTCATGCTTTGGTTGTGTATTTCTTGTTTCTTGCATTCTGTTTTAGGGGGGCTGATGTTAGGGAATCCTCTTCGGCATTCTTTTCCTTTTCTTTAGCACCTTTTGGATTTGCATAGCATCAGGTCCTATTCCTAGCGTTTGCAATTTGCAAGGCTCCTATCTTGCTTTGGAATTTTGATTTCTTTTGTTGCACCTGAAATGATAAAATCCCTTGGATTTGGCTTTTGGAATTGGCACCCTAGACTCTTTCCATTGTCCGAGTTTCCTGATAAAATCTTTCTTGCAGTACTCAATCTGGAATTGAACCAGTCAAAGCTGTTTGTTGATGCAAGCATTGACTTTTCTGTCTTTGTCATGTTTGTGCACCTCAGAGGTGAAGAAGACTTTTCTTTTGGATAGCGGAACTCAGTCTCCCTGTTTCACTCTTCTTTTCTTTTCTTTTTTCTTTTTAATCTTCTTCTGGTCTTTCTGTGTCTGGATTTGTAATCCCTCTTTGGGTGCATGATTCCTTATTACTCTTATACTCTCGATGTCAGCACTTGGACAGTAGATTCTATAGGATCGTTTCTGGGGAAATCCGTTGTCCCATTTGTAATATGGAGACCTTGTCCACAAATTTGAGTTTTGACATGTTCATATGGGAAGGTTTTGTATGGACTCCTATATGAATCAACACTAATGATTTGTTATAGGTGTGTAGGTCAAATGCGACTCCTTTCCTTGGACTTTGTTTTGTGTAACAAATTCTAAAGCCAATATCCCTCTTTGCATTATGAGGCATCTTGACAGTTCTGAAGTTGTCTGGGCTGCTTTTAGATTTTTCCACATGTCAACCTAGTCTGGAGATATTTTATCTACCTTCTTTTGAGGTTTCCAGACATGAGAGGAGAACAAGTTGCTTTGGACTTGTGCTTTATTTGAAAGGTTTTATGATGCATTGTGATTGGAGTGAAATGCCGGAATTAGATTTATCTGAAAAAATAGCCATTCTCATTAGGCCATCTCCCTGACATGTGATATGTCATCAGAGTTCCAAAACAAAAAGGCATCTCTTCTTGCTTTGTGAATTTGAATTGTTTGGAAGATGTTGGATTTCTTTGCCAAAGGCAGGCCCTCTTTATTTGATCTTTAGGAGTTTTGGGAGTAGAAATAAGTAAAGACTCTTTCAAGCTGTTCTCTCTGTCATTAAGTGTTTTTGGTTAGGGCAATCGGAACTTTAGCATGAGATTGCTTCTTTTTCACTTTTGTGGACAGGATTGTTTGCCTAGCCTCTGTTGGTTTCATCCCGTGGGTCCTTCTAGGAATTCCATTTTCCCCCTTCAATGTGCAAATGGATGGGTTGCTACCTTGAGATGATTAATTTTTCAGTTGCTTCTTTCCATTTATTCTGTTCTGTATTGTTGATGTTGATTCCTGATGCTTCTGCATTGTGTTCCTGCTTTTACTATAACATGCATTTAGTGTTCCTTAAAAAATGTGAATTCATGCATAGATCTCTGTGCATCATTTCAGGAGTACGATATTGGAAGTGAGAATGTCAAGAACCCAAAGGAGCGATTAGCTCGCCAAAAGCAAAATCTTCGACGTCGTTTAGGTTAGTGATACTTCACCAGGTTGTAGTGTCTTGTTGCCATTATGTGAAAGGTGGATTCTGAGTTTATTGGGTTTGATGATTACTAAATATTGTATGGATATCAGTATTTGGTCTTATTGATACCCTGGATTCATGCTTTGCTTTTAAAACTAAGGTGCTGGGGTGGGCTGAAAGCAAAGTTATTTTGTTATTAAAATGAATTAATACATCGTTGTATTCAAATAGTGTGTGTGTATATATATGTGTGTATATATATGTATGTATTTAGATAGATAGATTGATTGATTTGTGCATAGTTCTTCTGTTGCTCAAGGAGGAAAGTTTCATCTTTAGGATATGCATAAGAATAATGTTGTGCTGCTGTTTGTTAATATTTAAAGTAAAAATAGCTAATGCTTCTTTAAGATATGCATAACTGAAAAAGAAATGAGCTAATGCATCAAACTGGTCTCATGCTATGGTGCTCCTTTTGTTTGATTCATCTGAAGGATTTGAGACAAGTTGTTGATTTGTTCCATGTCTAATTTTGTATTGAAGTCCCCTTTGTTGTGGTTTTTTTTTTTTTTTGTGCATGTGTGTGTGTGGATCCATAACATGGGTGTTTTCTTTGTAATCTTGTTCATTTTGTTATAATGAATGGTAGTTGTTACCTATTTTTTGTTTGCCTGCCACTCCAATTTTTGTTATTATTGACAGAAATACTTTTTTCATAATGTAGGTTTGGATGTTTGTGAACAATTTATGGATATCGGTGATATGATAGGAGATGAAGATCTTATAGCACAAAGATCAGACTCTCATCTATATGGAATAGGTCGGAGAGTTTTTACATCTCGTTCTGTACATAACATACATAAAATGGTTGGAAATATGGTGCCCAGTGTGAAATCAAAATGGCCTAGTGCAAGAGAACTAAATCTGCTCAAACGTAAAGCAAAAATAAACTCTAAAGATCAAACAAAAAGTTGGTGTGAGGATGGAAGTACAGAGGCATCAAGTGCTCAAAATATGACTTTAAAAGGGACAGATCCTGAATCAGTCAATTACAATAAGGTATTAAGCCTGTTTGGTTCATTTACTGTGTAGATTGTTCTGTTTTGTGAAATTTGGGCAAGAGTGGCTTGGGGCATGTTTTCACATGACAGTTGCATAGCACTTATCCAGATGAACTTAGTGTTCGTTGATTCTGTTTGATTTATTTGTTGTTGTTGTTGTTATTATATGGAAAAATCCACAAAATCCCCTTCAGCTTGGGGTTTGTCCTGTACCAATTTTGCAAACTTTGAATTGAAGTCTTAAATTATGCAAAAGCTACCCTGGAATTAAACTTTGTTGTCCACCGAATAAACAAGTGTTTGTTAGTCATGGGATTTTCATGCGATAATGTTAAACAAGTATTGCAATGTATTGGATGTTGGCTACCTGCATTGCCTCTTTATTTCTTCCACAATACTTTAGGAGTTGTTTCCATGTGTTTATTTAATATTCCACATACCTGATGTACTTGTGGTTATATAAATTTTCAATAACAAAGAAGTTGGAAATTATGTTAGAAAATGTCACGGCAACTCAACATCCAATGATACTGTGATACATGTTCCAAAAATAACCAGTGAGTATGGGGTTATGGGGAGAAATTTAACCACCCTGCATATGCATTTTTCCCTTGTATGTTGTTTATCATAATTATCAACGAAACAAGTTGCACAGTACCATTGTGTTTTCTGTCCTAAAAAATGTTGTTTGACATATAAATATATATTGTTACAATGCAAGTTGATTGCATCACAAAGGCATGATACTGCTTTTGACATCGAATTTCTATGTAGGTGCCCTTGGATGTTAATCTTGATGAGGATAGCCATGTGCATGATGGTGATGCACGATGGCCTTTCCATACTTTTGCTGAGCAACTCATCCTTGATATGTTTGATCCTGGTATACTTTATGCCGCTGTTATATTTTATTATTAATTAATAATTAATTTTTGATGCTAGCTCACTATCTTCTCTGTGGCTTTACATTTATTATATCTGATATACTTTAATTGATTATGTTTCATACTATTTTTAGTTTGGGAGGTTCGTCATGGGAGTGTGATGGCACTGAGAGAAATATTGACGCATCAAGGTGCCTCTGCTGGAGTATTTAAACATGACTTACACCTGGGTGGTGCAGTATTTGTTGAATCAGATGGTATAAATATATTGAACCCATTGAAGAGAGAGAGGGATATTGATTTAAACACACTAGTTTCAACAGATGTATTTGAGTCAAACTTGAAGAGGTCCAAGGTAGAAGATGACGCATCCTCCACTGCTATGGATAACATGATCTCTTGGAGCAATGGTGATGATAAATTAAGCATTAGCACTGAAACCTTTGGATGCAATTTCTCTGTGCATTTTGCGAATGGGCAATCTAATGGTAATTCTGTTGACATGGAGTTGCAACCTTACTTTGAAGCTTTACCTTATTCAAGTAAGCAACCTTCTGGTAAAGTCGAGCAGAAGGGCTATTCTGATGATGATAATCTTTCATTTGGAAATCTTAACTTACTGAGAAATCTTCCGCAAAATTGTGAGCTGATGAACTTGGTCAAAGTGGCTAGAAGTGCCTGGCTTCAAAACTGTGAATTCCTCCAAGACTGCGTAATACGTTTCTTGTGTGTATTGTCACTAGACCGGTATGAGTTTTTCATTCTGTATGTCATGCAGTGAACTAGATCTTGCTGAATATTATTTTAACTGACCTTGGGAGTGGGGTGAAGCTCTTCCCTGCTGATCATTTCTAGTCACTTTGGTAGCTAATTAGTTTTTGCATAGTGCTTGGATTTATCCTTTTTATCTGCTACCTTCCTATTAAAATTGTTAATCATTTTAATTTTGTAATTGCAGGTTTGGGGATTATGTATCTGATCAGGTTGTTGCCCCTGTACGGGAAACATGTGCACAAGCATTAGGTGCTGCATTTAAGTACATGCATCCGGCATTAGTCAATGAAACATTTAATATATTGCTGAAAATGCAGGTAAGGATCATGAGAGTATGTGTTTTCTTTCCTTTTGCTCTCTTGATGCTCTAATCAGTTGTTGATCTTTATGCTTCTGTTGTTGCCTTTTATTCAGTGTAGACCAGAGTGGGAGATTCGGCATGGCAGCCTTTTAGGTATCAAATATTTAGTTGCAGTGCGGCAGGTACATTTTGATTTTGCCCCTTCTTTCCCTGCTTTTATACATATGTATGAGAACTGAGGTAGATAGGTAACTGCTTATGCAATTTTCTTTCCCCCTGTGATTGTTCTGTTTAAAATCGAATGTGTAATCATTAGCACCAAGAAATGGACTGCAAAAGCCATGTTCTTTGACCATAGGTTCATCAGTCTTAAATGTGCAACAATACTCGTCTTATAGGAAATTATGTGAATTGAACAGTCTTTTTTTTGAGTAATCTATCAGCAGTGATTATTCAGAGCAAGTCTGTTTTATTCTTTTTTGGGGATATCAATTAAAAAAGTATTGTTTAAGGCTTTCTTGGATTGTTCTCATTGTTATACTAAATTTGTTTATAGATATTTAATGAACAAAAATGTTTGAAACAACAAATGTATATGAAAATGTGTTTTAAAGGCTGGACTGGTAACTGGACCAGACTAAGAGTGGTTTAAGGTTAAATGGTCTTAATGGTTTTAAATATACATATACATTGAATTGAAAATATAATATATTACAATTACAATTAAAAATAATTATTACATAAAATTAGAATTATCGATATAAATGTGAAAGTGACTTGAGCATTACCTAGTTGTTTTATACTCTCACAAGAACATGACTCAACTCACCAAATTATCACACAACCATGATTGAATCAGTTTTTATTATGACTCTTGTCTCTAGGCATGGAGAGCTATGTTTGACTATTTGGGACTATAGGCTTCAGATCTATTGTCTGATATTAAGCAAAAAGACCTTATTTTTCTAAATGATGGCAATTTTTTTTTTTTTTTGGGGGGGGGGGGGGAGGCCAGCAAACTTGTTCAACTGCGACCGGTTTGCATGGGTTTACTGGTTTGCTCCTGGTTCGTTGGTTTTTGTCAAACTTGTTTTAAAGGTTGTGCCAGATCAGACATGCAACTGGTCACCGGTTTGGTCTGGTTTTTTGAACATGAGAAAGTTATTCTGAAGTTGTTGTCATATAGGAGAGAGAGAGATTAAATCTAATGAAGGACGTAATAATAAAAAGGATAATGTTGGGTGCTAACTTGAGGACCATGTTCTGCAGTTGAGTGTCAAAACACTAAATAAACTTATCTATTTATGGAAAAGGTTGAATGGTATAATACTTATAATGCATAGTGAAGCATGAAAAGAAAATGATATGGTAATCCAAAGGAAACATGTAGATTCTACCTTCTAGCAGGTTCTTGCACAGTTACCGGGGAAGTAGGTTCCAAAGGAAGTAATGGCCCAGGGCCAATTGCCATGGTATTCTTCTCAGATGAATTCCTGTTTCCAACATTTGATCCAAAGTCTAAACTTGGACTAAGGAAGAAGAAAGGGAATATACAAATTCCCTTCCCGCTTCTTACTGTTTTATATTGGTTATTGAGTTCCATATGGTGCATAATGGGAAATGCATGTATGATGTGCCAAATTGCATTTGCAATGGGTCGGGGATGCATGGTGCAACTTCATATAATGATGCATTTTTGTGGGCCATGGCACCTGGCATGTAGCAGAATTTGAAAGTATGATTTAAAATTTAAATGTTGTCTGGGGTTCAGTGTTTTGGCTGAGATGCTGGGTGGAAGTATTAAACAATTTGGTTCATAATGTGTTTTCATCTAATAGGTTCTCTTTTTTGGGTGGGGTGTTTGTCTTGAACTGATGTTTGGCTCTCTATTTTTTTTCCCCTTCTCATTATTTTGGCTGTTGTAAATTTTTAGACTTCTTTCTACCTTTTGCAAACTCCTTTTTTTTTTTTTTTAATCTATACAAATGGAAGTTCTTTACTTATCTATGTTCCCAAATTGTCAGAGTGCCGCATTTTCAAGACAATGCTTTTGTTTGGCACAACTTTTTAGCAGCGCTCATTTTTGTGTGATTTTTTGATATATGAACCTAGGTGAGTGTGGTGGTTGTGCCTCAAGAAAACTTCACATTTTATTAATTTATTTGATAATAGAAGTCCATATAGACACATGCATTTTTGTACAGTTGTATTTATATATGCATGTTAATGTTAATATCTATGTTCTCTAGGGCACTATGCTCAAAGGAGAGCAGAGATTAGTAAGAAATCTTTAGATAATCTACTACATTATGAAGGGGGACAGACAAAGACTTCCAACATCCAGAACTCTTTTAAAAGGACAGAGTAGTATACCCCGATTGGAGAAAGATGCCTCCAGAACCATTGATGTATGTTGGTTGTATGACATTCCTCTTTGTCATCT
Source organism: Sindora glabra (assembly GCA_020226215.1). Lineage (NCBI taxonomy): Eukaryota > Viridiplantae > Streptophyta > Magnoliopsida > Fabales > Fabaceae > Sindora > Sindora glabra. Next base: position 74,421,849 of record CM035226.1, on the reverse strand, counting down.
GTCCCCATTTTTATCCTTGTTGGTGCTGCTTGGAGGATTCTAAAAATTTGAGGCAAATTTTTTGGTCTTGATAGGTGAGGATAAAAAGGACACTGTTTGGTTAGCTACAAATCTTTTTGTGGGTCAAAGAAGGGGGGCTGCTTTGGGATTTTGGCAATTTGGTGTCTGAAATCCTTCATTTGGCTGTCAAATGACATTGGTGTTTTCTTCTAAAGACTAGTTCCCTTTGCCATCAGGTGATCTAGAGTATGTGTATTTTTCACTAGAATGGATACGATTCTAGCCCAGCCGTCACTTGAGATTGTTTCCTCAGAAACTTACCTCTCAGGAATATTCTCTTGGATCAGTGGTCTCTCTTTAAAATGAATAATGGTACTTGTATCAGATTGTGGGAGGATCACACAGTAGGTGATTACTTCAGTCATGGATACTTGACAGGATCAATACTTATGTTACATTAATATGTCTGGCATACAATACCTGGTCTCTTGGTATGGGAGCTATGTCGGTTCTAGCTCATAAGAGCTGCCTATTCATATCTTTACTTTGTTAGGGAACCCCTTCTGTTTGGAATATGTTTTTTGAGCTTTTGTGGAGGTTAGATGTTTTTACAGTTCAGTAGCTTAAGAATACTATTTAGTTTTTTTCTTGGCATATATTTTGCTTGTTTTATTTTTCAAGTCAAATTTATGGTTTGATTCTTGTATTCTGAATCTCGGATATCTATCATTTACTTAGGGAGTAGGTTTTTGTCTACTCTTGTTTAGTGTATTAGTTGCTAATTTTCTATAAGATAATATTCTTATGTATTCTCTTTTAGGGGGTGACCTATGCTCTGGTTTTGTATCCTTTTCTCTTCCAATAGAGTTCTTTTTTCATGTGATAAAACTATTCTTTTATTATAAAAAGACTATTCTGATGTTGTCTGTTATTCACACAAGGAGTTGCTTCCTGACTTGCTTGGACGTGTTCTTCCTGCTTGTAAATCTGGTTTGGAGGACCCGGATGATGATGTCCGAGCAGTTGCTGCTGATGCTTTGATACCAGCTGCAGCTAAGATTGTTGCTTTGCAAGGTCAAACACTTCACTCAATTGTAATGCTACTGTGGGATATATTGCTTGATTTGGATGATTTAAGTCCATCCACTAGCAGGTATATGACTGACTAAAATTTAGAAAATTTTCTGTTCTTCCATTTGATATTATTATGTGCGTACTATGTTGTTATAGCAAAATAATGAACGTATACTCATCCATACTCCTTCATATACTAGGAATTATATGTCAATGACCATTGATGATGACTGTAAAGCTTTTCTTGTTATCTTTTGCATTCTTTGCTACCGTTGATTAGAGGAAAATTTGTAATGTCATATCTTCAATTGAATTGGGCAGTCACTATATATAAGATAATACTGAGTACATATCATAAGACATAAGTGATGTGGGACATAATGCTACTTATCTACTAACATTTCCCTTCAAGTTGGGTTATAGATATCAATTATGCCTAACTTGTTATAAATTTCATCAACCGTTTTTTTGGAAGATCCTTAATAAATAAATCAGTTAATTGTTCCCCAGTTCTAATATGTCTAAAACTGATAACCCTTTCTTGTAACTTTTGCCTAACAAAGTGACAGTCAACCTCTATATGCTTTGTTCGTTCATAAAAAATTGGATTTGAAGCAATATGAGTAACAGCTCGATTGTCATACCACAATTACATAATTCCATGAGTCTTGATGTCAAGTTGTTGAAGAAGGTAAGCAACCTATACAAGTTCAGATGTAGCATGAGCAATAGTTTGGTATTTAGATTTTGCACTGCAGCGAGATACAACTACTTATTTTTTACTTTTTCACGACACAAGGTTTTCCTCTAACAAACACACAATACCCAGAAATAGATCTTTGATTTATAGGACATCCTGTCTAATCCGCATCAGAAAAAGCTTCCACTCTACAATGATCATGATTTTTATATAAAACTCCTCGTTTAGGTGCTTTTTTCAAATACTTCAAAATGTGTGTACGAGCATCCCAGTGAAATCTTTGGAGAGTTCATAAATTGACCAACTACACTTACTAGAAAGGCAATGTCAGGCCTGGTTATAGTAAGGTAGTTTAATTTTTCTATCAATTTCCTGTACCGCTCAGAATTTTCAAGTAACTCCTCATCTTCCGGATTATGCTTAACATTTGTAATCATAGAAGTTTCACATGGTTTAGCACCAATCATTTTTGTTTTATTCAAGAAGTCAAGCACATATTTTCTTTGAGACAAGTAAATCCTTTTCCTTCCTTGAGCAATCTCAATGCCTAAGAAATATCTAAGTAATCTTAAGTCTTTAGTTTGAAATTTAGCTTGAAGAAAAGCTTTCAATTATGAAGTGCCCAGTTTGTCACTCCCAGTAATCACAATATCGTCAACATGTATAGCTACAAGAATACATCTTGAATCAGATTGCTTGTAAAATCTAGAATGATTATGGTCACTTTTTTCATTTCAAATTTCGTTACCACTTCACCGAATCTTTCAAACCAAGTTCGAAGAGATTGTTTCAATTCAAATAATAATTTCTTCTAACGTATTACTTTCCCATGCTCCCCCTGAGCAATAAACCTAGGTGGTTGTTTCATATACACTTCTTCACACAAATCTCTATGTAAAAAGGTATTTTTAACATCCAACTGGTGAAGAGACTAGTTATTAATGGCAACAAGAGAGATAAGCAATTAAACAGAAGTAATTTTGGCTATCGGGGAAAAGGTTTTTGAGTAATCAATACCATAGGTCTGAGCATATCCTTTACCTATTAAACGTGCTTTCAAATGAGCAATAGAATCATCCGGATGCACTTTCACAATAAATACCCATTTACAATTAATGGATTGTTTACCATTAGGTAAAGGCATAAGATCCCATGTTTGAATTGTCTAAAGAGTTGTCATTTCTTCTTCCATAGCAACACACCACCCATCATAAGAAAGAGTTTGATAATACAACTTAGGAATAGTAATAGTATTTAAGGAGGCAATAAAAGATCGAGAAGAAGCAGGTAAAGAAGAATATGACATATAATTGGAAATGGAAGAAGGATGGTTAGGTTTATTTTTTTGAGTGCAAGTACGAATATCTTTTCGATGAGCAATAGGTAGATTCAAATCAGAAGAAACAAGAGGAAGATCTGATGAGGAAGGAGTTAGTAGGGGAGATGGAGCTGATAGATCGTTTGGAATGAAGTCTAGACCATATGTTTGTGGCTTGTCTAGTGAAGGAGCTGCTAATGGTACTTGCACTTTATGAGAATAAACATATTTAATGAGAGGTTGAATCCAATTTTGTTGTGGAGAAACTTGTAGATCCTATGAGGAAGAAGATACAAGGAAGTATTCATCAATAGGTTCTGAATTTGGCAAGGTGGAGGAAGATGGAGAAAAGTCAAAGAATAGAGTAAATTTGAAAAATATAACATCAGAATATACAATGTAATGATTTAAGTTAGGGGAAAAACACCAATACCCCTTTTTGAGTACAAGAATATCCAAGAAAAACACTACGAAAACTGAGGATCCAATTTGGATACCTAAGGACGATTATCATAAACAAAACATGTATACCCAAAAATATGTGGAGGAATAGGAAATAAGGACTTAGAGGGAAACAAAGTAGAAAAGGGTACCTGATCATCAAGAACTGAAAAAGGCACACGATTTATCAAAAAACAAATTTTAGAAACTGCATCTATCTAAAAAACTTTAGGAACCTTCGTTAGAAATAAAAAGGCACGAGAAACTTCCATTAAATGTTGATTTTTCCATTCAGCTACTCCATTTTGTTGTGGAGTAACAGTACAGGACGACTGATGATTATACCATGTTATGATAAAAAGGCTGAAAACAGTGTAGAGAAATACTCCTTAGCACTATCACTTTGATAATTACGAATAGTTGCGTGAAATTGATTTGTAACTTTAGCATGAAAAGTACGAAAGATATTAAATAACTCCAAACAATTTTTCATTAAATAGAGTCAAGTCATTCTCGAATAATCATCCACAAAAGACACAATAACGAAAATCAGATTTTGAAACAACTAGGCAAGGCCCTCAAATATCCAAATGTACTAACTCAAATGGAGATGAAACCCACTTATTAATTCTAGGAATATGTGATTGACGATGCTGTTTAACAAATTGACAAGACTCACAATCTAAATGAGAAATAGATTCTAAGTTAAGGTGTAACTTTCGTAAAGATACTAATGAAGGGTGATCAAAATAACAATGCAACTAATGTGGAGTGGGCTAGCAGCAGCAATTGATTGAGTAACTTTGTCATCCAGTATGTACAATCCCCCAGATTCATATTCCCTATCAAAATTTTTTTTTGTTAACAAATCTTGAAACACACAATAACAAGGAAAGAAGAAAGTATCGCAATTATAAGTACATGCAATTTTGCTAACTGAAAGTAAATTAAATGGGAAATTTGGGAGAGACAAAATATTGGATAGAGAAATATCAGAAGTGACATTAACCATACCGCTTCCAATAATAGAAGTAGTAGACCCATTGGTTAAAGTAACATGAGAAGGATGAGAGGTATTAAAGGAAGACACGATAACTATTTGACCGGTCATATGATCAGTGATCCCAGAATCAATGACCCATCTAGAATTGAAATTGGAGAGACATGCAATAAGATTATTTGTTTGAACTATTGAGGTAGTGGATTGAGTAGGTTGCGACTGTAAAGAGGTCTTCAATTGCTATTATTCAGCATATTCACTATCGGATAGTAATTTACCATTGTTTCTCGATTTTTCTAGGCTATTAGGATCCCCAAACTTGCTTGTCAAATTAGAACTAGCATCCATGATGAATAAACTTATCCAACAAGCAAATTAAAACCAGAAATTACTCGGAAAATAGAAAACACTGCCTGGAGTCACAAAATCGCAAAAACAACCTCACAGGGCTACTTAGAAACCTCTGAAATAGTGGCTCAATGAAGACCGCCACCTACCGTGCCACCACACGCCTCCATGCACTGTTATTCTCCTTTGCACATGGGCCTCACATGCCACTATACACCAGGCGCGTGACTCCTATCGCCTCGCCTCGCTGTGATCTGTCGTCTCGTGTGCCCAGATCTTTCTTCCGATGGCTGGAATTGTGTCAACGTCGGCAAACAACAGCTTGCTGCTCTCCTCTGCCACCAAACAGCACCTCCGAAATCTGGACTTCCACTAATATATGGCTCACCTTGCCACCGGCCCACCGTGACTTTAATCACACATAAAAAAGAGAAAAGGGGGGAGAGAGAGAGAGCTGGGTTTTCTCTTCTTTTTTCTTTTTTAAATCGGGGTGGAAGAAAAATATCTAAAAGGCTCTAGATACTATGTTGATTAGAGGAAAAATTGTAATGCCATATTTTCAATCGAGTTAGGTAGTCATTATATATAATATAATACAGAGTACATATCATAAGACATAAGTGATGTGGGACATAATGCTACTTATCTACTAACAGTTACATCTTTTGCTCCATTTGATTATTTTCCAATAATTGAATTTAATTACTTAATAGTAGGCTCCTGGGTCATACAAGTCATAGATAATTGATAAAATTGCTGTTCTTCTGTTAATTTGTTATTCATAGTGGTCAAATATTCTAAAAATGAGAAAGGAACTTGGTATACGAAAGAGACATACCTCATGATACAACTCAAAATATTAACTTAAATAATGGGGTTAGCTTATCTATCTTGCAAAGACCTTGACTCTAAGATCCACTGAAATTATAATCCTGTTACTGTCCCACAAATCTATGGAAGAATTTTCCTGAAACTGCTCTGCTATTTATTATGCAGATTATATGTGGTTGATCTGCTATTTTCCAATAAATAAATAAATAAATTGTGTTGTTGTTTCTGCTGTATTTATGAAATAATGCCATATATTCCAGTTCTACCTTTCAAGCTGGTTGCAAGATAAGCATTAAAGTAACATACTCTTAATATTTAATGTTGGTAATCTGTTTGCAGTGTTATGAATTTGCTGGCAGAAATCTATTCTCAGGAGGAGATGATCCCAAAGATGTATAATAAAGTATTTAAATCAAGGGAAGTGGATAAAGGTGATCTAAATGTAGTTGGTTGTAATGGTGATGATGGAGATAAAAATCCTTCAATGCTTTCAACATTGGCTCCACGCTTGTGGCCCTTTATGAGACATAGTATAACATCTGTTCGCTATTCAGCCATGCGCACTTTGGTAATTTATCTTTATTTCTCAATGTTAGATTGCTTGGATGTACATCACTTGTTTTTACTTATTTAAAATTCTTATTGGGAATTTATACATGTCTTATTTTATTTATAGGAGAGGTTGCTTGAAGCTGGATATAAGAGAAACTTGTCTGAGCCACCTGGTACTTCATTTTGGCCTTCTCTTATACTGGGTGATACCCTTCGAATTGTCTTTCAAAATTTACTGTTGGAATCAAATGAGGATATTTTGCAATGTTCAGAGAGAGTTTGGAGGCTTCTTGTTCAGGTATTTCGTCTATTAAGGGGACATTTTTTACAAGTGTTTTTAACTAAACATTTACCTATCTTATTTCTGTTTTAGCTTGTCATGCATGAATCCTGTATATTGTGGCATTCTATGTTGATTATGTTTTTCTCATTCTCAATGCCTCAGTTGCCTTTTGACCTTGTAATGCATGGATCAAATCAATGTATTGTTGTAATGCCATATGTGAAGATTTTTTGAAGGATTAAAGGTAGAAAAATCAACTAGAGCATTGTCAAGATGCCATTGGTCATACATTTGTGTTTTGCTATAACAGGGCATGTTATTTTTTGCTGCTGTGTAGAGTATTGATTCAAGAAAAAGCGAATTGGCGTTTCTTTTGGTTATGTCTTGAATTTTGATCCTATAAAATATAGTGTATCTATATTTAGATTTCAGTTTTCTATGGTTTTTGTTTATACTGGACTAGGTATAATATAATCAAAATATAAAAGGATAGTTTCTACTCTAATTGATAAATGAAAACTGATGACATATTGTCATAATGTTATTTCCACTCAATGATTAGCATTGATGCTTGTTAGAAAGTGGTGAAAATTTTCAGTGCTAAAAGGTTTAATTGCAATTAGATTGATTACTGTTATATTATGGAAATATCATTATGATTAAGGTTTATAATGTTGCTCTACTGCTGTTGGTTCTTGGACTTCAATTAATGCCAACTATTGTATATGGTTGTTGAACAGAAGACACCTGCTTATACATGTGTTTTGGTTTTATTTTATAGTGTTTCCTTTGAGGACTCCTTATTCTCTACTCACACTCCTTTCCCTTCTAATATAATCTTCTCTCTCTCTCTCTCTCTCTCTCTCTCTCTTTTCTGGGAATGAAAATTGATTATTTGAATCAGGGTGTGACTTGTGTTTGCACTGAAGTTTGGGTTTCTATCTCATCTTGTGCTTGCTTTGTATTATTTATTTCTCTAATTTATTACTATTAGTGTTGTGAATGTCTATGAAGATTGATTTCTGAAGATAAATCTCCCTTTCATCAATCTCTGTGCCCCATATAAAATGCTTCCTTTATCAGGAGCTTCTTTGTTCTATATTTCTTTTAATTTCTCAGATTTTGTCATTTTTTGGGTCCTAATTATTGACAGTGCCCAGTGGAGGACTTAGAGACAGCTGCAAGGTCATACATGACTTCTTGGATAGAACTTGCTTCTGCCCCATTTGGTTCAATGTTAGATGCCTCGAAGATGTTTTGGCCGGTTGCTTTTTCACGGAAAAGTCAAATTAGGGCAGCAGCTAAAATGAGAGCTGTGAAGGTTGAAAATGAATTTGTTGGTGATATTGGTCTTGGCCATGCAAAAGTAACTGTTCAGCAAGAAAGAAATGGAGATGGTGCTCTGAATTCTCTTAAGATTGTTGTTGGTGCTGATGTGGACACATCAGTTACTCGTACTCGAGTGGTTACAGCAACTGCATTGGGAATATTTGCTTCTAGACTGCCAGAAGGTGCTATTAAATATGTGATTGATCCACTGTGGAGCACTCTTACCTCATCATTGGGGGTTCAGCGTCAGGTACGACTTTCTGAATTTGCTTACAGTGAAGTTCCCACCTCAGCAGATCTTCAGCCTTCAATTTCTATCCAGTTCGACTAATATTTGTCTATTTTATTTAGGTTGCATCAATGGTGCTCATTTCTTGGTTCAAGGAGATTAAAAACAGGAACTTCTCTGAAAATTGTAATGGCATTCCTGGTGTTCCAAACCATTTAAAAGATTGGTTGCTGGATTTGTTGGCATGTGCGGACCCTGCATTCCCAACAAAAGATTCACCACTTCCTTATGCTGAACTTTCAAGAACATACTCAAAGATGCGTAATGAGGCTTTTCAATTGTTGACTGCTATCAAGTCATCTGGCCTGTTCCATCAGTTGTCAAGTGCTGAAATTGATTTGGAGAGCTTGAGTGTGGAGGAGGCCATTAGTTTTGCATCAAAAGTGCCCTTGTTATGTAATGATAATGGTGGGAATGAATCCATGGAAAGGAACATTGTTGATGATATTGAATCATTGAAACAGAGACTCTTGACAACTTCTGGGTATTTGAAATGTGTTCAGGTGTGTTTACACTCTTAAATTGTTTTATACTTTTTGGTTTCTGCATCACTACAGTGTGAATTTAGTTTGCTACAAAGTATTGCGTATTGATGTTTTGATGCAACAATTTCTGGTTAATGGGACAACATGCAGAGTAACTTGCATGTAACGGTCTCATCTTCTGTTGCGGCTGCTGTTGTCTGGATGTCAGAGTTTCCTTCTCGACTTACCCCAATCATCTTGCCGTTGATGGCTTCAATTAAACGAGAGCTGGTATATGCTAATCTTGATCCATTTTCCTAATTAATATCGACATATTTATTGTGATTATAACATATGTGCTACGCTGTAGGAGGAAATTCTGCAAATGAAGTCAGCTGAGGCACTTGCTGAGTTGATGTATCATTGTGTTGCACGTAAGCCTTGTCCCAATGACAAATTAATAAAGAATATATGTAGTTTGACCTGCATGGATCCCTCTGAGACACCCCAAGCTAAATTTGTTAGCTCGATGGAGAGCATCGATGACCAAGGTCTTCTCTTGTTTGGATCTTCTGTGGGTAAACAGAAATCAAAGGTTCATGTGTTGGCTGGTGAAGATCGATCAAAGGTGGAAGGCTTTATCAGTAGACGAGGATCTGAACTCTCATTGAAGCTTCTATGTGAGAAGTTTGGTGCGTCATTATTTGATAAGCTTCCTAAGTTGTGGGATTGCCTTACTGAGGTGCTTAAGCCAAGCTGTGCTGAATCTCTTGCCGTGGCTGATGATGTAAATCAAGTCACTATGGCAATTGAGTCTGATAGTGACCCTCAGCTCTTAATTAACAATATTCAGGTTTGTATTAGTCAATTTCTAGTCATGATGACAGGGTATCATCTTATTGGTTTTCCTTCTTATTGAAAGGAAAGAAATTTTCCATGACTGCCAAAATTGCATCTATTTTCTTTTAGTACTTTTGAGATGAGCTATGCATTGCAGTCATTTTAAGTCCAGTATTGTAAGCTGGTATAAAAAATTTTATATGGGGATGTCTGTTGTGTGATTGTGTTGTTGCCATTAGTATTAAAATATTGAGTGACGTAGGGAAGACCTTTAAATTAAATAAGGTTTTTCTAGAAATGTGTAGGTATAGTATGTTGTAGGGTGAAAAAAATTCAGGGAACAGTGGGAGATCTTTTGGTTTGCACACAATCAGGTAATGAAATGCACCTTCAGGATGTTCATCCATTTCCTACAAAGATACTATATATAACAGGAGAAAAGTTTTTATGAAAATAAGCAGGTGGACCTTCGTTTCTATTGAGAATTATCTAGGGTTAAAGGATGGAGAGAGGGATTCAGAGAAATCAGTGAGAAACTGAGAACATGTCAATATTATTGAATGGTATGATAGTTTCATGCAGAGGACATCACCTTAATGCTCTATGTATATAGAGCGACTGAGGAACAGAGTAACACCCTTGGTGTCCTATAAGCAAGCCTATAATGTAAACCTAATTATTAAATATAAATATTCCCCCTTAAGCTGAAGCTCCTAAAGTACTTGTTATTGAACTTGACCTCTCAAAATTAGAACATTAAAAAAAAAAAAAAAAACACTAATCAAATTAGTTGAAGCCAAGGAGTTGCTGTGAATAGCTTGAGAAATCCTTAGCCAAAAGCATAGATTTTTACGAGATTTAAAACAACTAGCTACTATGATAAATGTATAGTTATCCTAAAGTCTATCCCACAATTTATATGGGGTGAAATATCCAACAGTTAGTCTCGAGCAACCTACTTCATAACACATCCTAGGTAGAGAATACTCACAAAATTGATGGTCAAAATTTCTTGCACAGCTTACAAGAAGCAATAGTTGGATTTTAACTCTCCTTGAATACAAATATCCACAATCCACAAAAACAAAATCTTAAAGATACAACAAATCCTAGGAATCTTGACACAAAACACAAACGACCTAGCCTTCAAAAGTTCTCTTCTAGCTTCCTTTGAGCTACTCCATCAACCTCTCCCAGTTACTCTTCTAACAGTCAAAACTAAAACAAGATTGTGCTACATGCAGACACACCAACAATCATAAACCAAAATGCTCCTGGGTTGTGCTCATCGCAGCCAAACACCATACATAAGGTACATTGCCTTACAATTCAGATGACTCCTGAGGAAAACTTCATCAAATCAATAATTGCACTTTAATATAATGCCAATAAGGCCACTGCTGCTTCCATGGCCTGGTCAACTGCTTTATGATGGAAGACCACAACTAGAACACAAAAAAGCACCACATAAAGCCCCAAAGCAGCCTCAATTTCAAGCCATAATCCACCAGATTGTGCACTAGAACTCAAAATGGCTAAAAGCAGGATTGTCCAGATCCAAGCTTGTGAAAATTACAAGTCCAGACCCAAAATCAGTTTGAAATGCACTGCCTGAATATATCTCCAACAACCTGGCTCCAGATTTTATTCAAAGCACACCAAATCAAGATACTTGACAGAAAAGCAGATTAAGCAACAAAGAAACTGGCCAAATCACCAAATCATTGCTTAGATCATTGTTAACAAATTTGCTCTAACCCCTGCTTATTGTGATCTGGTTTGTGCGTTACTGGCCCCTATTACTTTAATTAATATAATACTTTGGGCCATATCTGGCTTAAGTACTGGCCTCTTTTGCATTTGACTTCCTTGCATTCAACACTGGACTGTAACAATTATTTCCTTGCATGCATAGTGCCTGACAAATCCCATTCTAGAAATAAGTATCCGTAAGACAAGAACTCCTAAAGAGGAGTTACTAATCAGAGAAATGGAACAAAGCTGAAAGAAACAGGTCAGTCGCACCTGTATACCTTAATAAAGTGCAAATCTGAAACTAACAGCACAGTTAACCGCCAACAGCTCCGGCCAGATAAAAAACATGCCACCCAGCACTCAAAGTGGCACCACTCACTCTATAAATGTGAAGAGAACCTAAACTGGAGGCGAAAATGCAGAAAAAGATGAGAAGATGGATTTTAGCAAGGGAAGGAATTGAATAGAGCTTTTTTGGAAGTAAAGTACAACTCTGAATTTATATCGGCAACTAGTCCATTCCATTGGCTGGCAGGAGTATGATTCCCCATCAATCTCAGGTCAATGGTATTGCTTTGATACTCATGTTGGGTACTTAGGGTTGAGTATGTCTAAACAGTAGAGAGTGGTTGGAGAGTGATTGAGGACTAAGGACACAAAATATTATTGAATGATAAAAATAACTGAATGCCTATATGTAATCTTAAGTCTCAATCAATATGGAGGTACTAAAACACACAAAGACTTAGCTGGTGCTTGTTTTGCAGTTAGTTGGTGCATTTGGTTGTAAATAAGTGTTAGGATATTCAGAAAGCAGACTCGGTTAAATGGTCTTCTATGGGATAGGATTCTGTTTGTTGCCTCACTTTGGTTTAAACTATGGTTTTTTTTTTTTTAAGAGGGTTGAGCATGTCTGATTTGCATAGAAACTGGGCAGCAATTTTGTATTAATTTTTGAGGATTCCTCATCCTCCTCTATTGTATTATTTCTACATTCTATAAAATTTTCTCTTCCTTAAAAAATGAATCCATAAAGACTTGTACCTGTTATACTGATACATTCTGGCTGCTTTGTCATGCAAATTCTAGACTTCTTGGTTGAAGGCTTTCTATTACTATGTCAACTTGTCAAGTACCTGCATATTGTAAAAACTTAATGTGAATGGTTTTTATCAACATATCTACCAGCTTCTATGTAGACATCACAGAGTGATGGATTTCAGAGACCAACAATCATTTGTTACTCCTTTGTGTTATGGCTTGGGAGTTATGGAGCAAGTTGTCTTTGTTGTCTGATGTATATTGGTTTTGCCCAGATAACTTTGAAAGCTCTTTGTCCGGTAATGTTCACAAATTTTGGGAGTAATATTGCCTTGAAGGTTGCTTGGGATTGTGCTCTGTTTGCTGTCATTAAGTGCATCCAGTTAGAAGGAAATCTAGGGAGTTTTTAGAAATCAAGCCCAGACTAGTTTTCTTGTGAGAGAGGATTCTATATGTAGCTTCTCTTAGGCTAAAAAGCTAATATTTGCTTTAGAGGGGCCTCTGTCTGATTTACATAGGAATTGGGCAGAAACTTTGTCGTGATAGTCCTTTTTGTCTTTTTGAGGATTTTTAGTTTTCTTATTTTGTACCTTGTTTTCCTTATATAGAAGTTTCTTTTTCAATTTAAAAAAAAAGAAAAAAAGAAAAAAAATTGTAATAGAACTCAACTGTTGCAGGTTGGTCTTTTTGTCTGAATAGGTGGGGGGAAATTGAATTTTTTCCTCCCTGTGAATTGAATATCATCCTGCCATAATTTTCTAATGCCAGCAGGGTATTATGTTGCTGGGAAATAGAATTTGTTTTCTTTATTTAATTAATTTGCTTTTCATCATTTCGTCTTGATCAGCTGAGAATACATTCATTTATTGTTGGAGAGGTTTTACATTCAATCTAATATGTGACATGGTTTCTCTAAGGTTGTGCGAACTATTGCTCCCTTGATAAATGAGGAGTTGAAGCCAAAATTGTTGACACTTCTTCCATGCATTTTCAAATGTGTTAAGCACTCTCATGTTGCTGTAAGATTAGCTTCTTCACGATGCATCACTTCAATTGCTAGGGCAATGACTGTAAGAGTTATGGGAGCTGTGGTTGAAAATGCTATCCCAATGTTGGCAGATGCATCATCAGTTCATGCACGGCAAGGTGCTGGCATGCTTATTAGTTTTCTTGTTCAGGGATTGGGTGTGGAGTTGGTTCCATATGCTCCTCTGTTGGTTGTTCCTCTTCTAAGGTGTATGAGTGATTGTGATCAGTCTGTCAGACAGAGTGTGACGCATAGTTTTGCGGCTCTTGTACCACTACTGCCTTTAGCTCGAGGTCTTCCTCCACCTGTTGCACTAAGTGAAGGATTATCCAGAAGCACAGAAGATGGGCAATTTTTGGAGCAGCTACTGGATAACTCTCACATTGAAGATTACAAGTTATGCACTGAATTAAAAATTACATTGAGAAGGTAAATTGCTATTCCCTTCTTTATCTTTCCCTTGAACATTACTCTCAAACAATTACTGAAACTACTGCACTCTTCCCAGGTTTTGTATATTTAGTTAATGGCATTTAAGAAATTGCATGGGGAAACATGATCAAAGAATAACGTCAAGTTTTTTATTTCTTGTAAATCTTCTGGTTGACGTATTTAAAATGATGATTGAAGTGAGCTCTCATGTCTTGTGACTCAATCTATTAAACAAATTTGACTGTATAGTTTGGAGTTGTACTTGGTTGCTGATATTCTTAGGATTCCATTGATATAGAAGCATTGTAGTTGGCTCTTTAACACAATTTTTGTCTCTTACATGAGAGAGCTTCCCTTAATGTTTTGTTAGTAATTTGATTTATCACTTACTAGACCTCCTCTAGAATGTTTCTACTCATGTCCTAATTTTTGGTGTTTTTATAGCTGTATATTTGTGCTTGATTATGTATTTTAGCTATATTATTATTATTATTTATAACTATTATTTTGCTTCCAGGTATCAACAGGAAGGTATAAATTGGTTGGCCTTTTTGAAGCGTTTCAAGCTTCATGGGATCTTATGTGATGATATGGGGCTTGGTAAGACGCTGCAAGCATCAGCAATAGTGGCTTCTGATATAGTTGAGCATCGATCTTCTGTTGGGAATGGGGATCTTCTGCCATCTTTAATTATTTGTCCATCAACACTTGTTGGACATTGGGCCTTTGAGATCGAGAAGTATATTGATGTTTCTGTTATATCTACTCTTCAATATGTTGGTTCTGCTCAGGAGCGTGTGAATCTTCGTGATTATTTCTGCAAGCATAATGTTATCATAACATCATACGATGTTGTCCGTAAAGATACTGATTATTTGGGACAACTTATGTGGAATTATTGTATTTTAGATGAAGGACATATAATAAAAAATGCTAAGTCTAAAGTTACACTTGCTGTAAAGCAATTGAAAGCCCAACACCGCTTGATATTAAGTGGAACGCCAATACAGGTTGGTGAATAGCATATGCTCTACTTGCAATCAAAACTTACTACAACAAATCTGATGAATGGATTCACTGTTCCTGCAGAATAACATCATGGACTTGTGGTCCCTTTTTGATTTTTTAATGCCAGGATTTCTTGGTACGGAGAGACAGGTACAATTTTACTGCTTATTACCAGTTGACATGAGAATTAAGCATTACCAGAACTTGTTATCAAAATTTGCTTAAGAGTTTTCTATGTTCTAATGAAATTCTAATTTTTTTAAATTTTAAACACAGTCAGCTGAGTGGTTGCATACTTGTATTTGAGGTTATTTCTCATGGTTTTCACAGAATAAGGACTGGGAAATGCTTTTTTTTTTTTTCAAGAAGTCATATTACTAGATATATATTCAAAACATGGCACTGAGATAATAGATTTCTGATATGTTACCAAATTGAATAGCCCTTTCCAGTTTGAAGTCCATGATCTCAGCTATTGAAGTTAATGTAATAGCCCACACTACATTCATACCGGAAAACTGAGAAAATTCCCTTGAGCAACATGGACACAACTCTATTCATGGCAACTCTGCCTTGAATTGCTTTCCATCATGGTATTGATTTTGTTGACTTTCCATGACGTGAAAGTATAAATATGCTAAATCTGGCATAACCATGAAATCAACTCAAAAGTTCTTTACCTTGAGGCTAACAATTAGAATACAACAGTTACAGTCCGATGAAGACCCTCGAGAAGGAAAGAGAGCTGTGCAGACAACCAATGGAATGATTTATTGCAATCTTCAATTTTGAAACTGTCTCGTATTCTAAATAGAGCCATCCAATGTTTGTTTTCTATAAAATGACTTAGAGGAAGGAATAATTAGCTCTTTTGCTCTTTTTATCCTTTTTAACAGAGTTTTAGCTCTCTCTTTTTTCCTTAATCCCATATCTTATGATTGTTATCTAAACTATTGTTCATTTATGGCTTTGAACAGTTCCAAGCTACTTATGGAAAACCACTTGTAGCTGCAAGAGATCCCAAGTGCTCTGCTAAGGATGCTGAAGCGGGAGCTCTTGCAATGGAGGCATTGCATAAGCAGGTGACTATCTCCTCTTCTCAACACATGGAAATATGTATTTCCACTGTTCTCATTAAAAGGAAATTTCTAGGTGATGCCTTTCCTCCTTCGTCGAACAAAGGATGAAGTTTTGTCTGATTTGCCTGAGAAAATAATTCAGGACAGATACTGTGACTTGAGCCCTGTACAATATAAACTCTATGAACAGTTTTCTGGTTCTCGTGCTAAACAAGAAATCTCATCTATAGTCACAACAAATGAGCCAGCTGCTGCAGAAGGAAGTAGTAGTTCCCCTAGAGCATCATCACATGTTTTCCAGGCAATTTGCTTTCTATAGAGTTCTCTTTGTTTTTGTTTCATTATGTTTTACCATTGATGTCTGAAACCCTAATCCATGATTCAGGCACTCCAATACCTGTTAAAACTGTGCAGCCATCCTTTACTTGTCACTGGCGAGAAAATTCCGGATTCCCTTTCTATCATTCTTTCAGAATTAATGCCTGCTGGAACTGACATCATTTCAGAACTTCACAAACTGCATCACTCCCCAAAATTGGTGGCTCTCCAGGAGATTCTTGAAGAGTGTGGAATTGGAGTTGAAGCTTCAAGTTCTGAAGGATCTGTAAATGTTGGGCAGCACAGGGTGTTGGTATTCGCTCAACATAAGGTAGTCCTGACCTTTGTGGTACTAACTTCTTTCTGAAGTTCAGTCTATGATTTACTGATTTTTCATTAAACAATGGCTTTTATGCAGGCTTTTCTGGATATAATCGAGAGAGATTTGTTTCAGACACATATGAAGAGGTTAGTGCTGGGTCCTAGTCTTGCTCTGATTCTAAATTTATTGTCTCTTTTTAAGTTTCTACTCTTTACTTTTCTACAACCTTGAGCTTTTTATTTAAAATCCATTATTGTTATGAAAGCCTAGTGTTTTATTTACTATTTATTTCTTACTTGGTTTATTTTGCTTTAAGTGTCACATATTTGCGATTGGATGGATCTGTTGAGCCAGAGAAGCGTTTTGAAATCGTCAAAGCTTTTAATTCAGACCCTACTATTGATGTCTTGCTTCTTACTACACATGGTAAAGATTCTGTTCCTCCTCTTTTTTTTTTTTTTAATATCACTTTGGAACTTAAATCCTCCCCCCCCCCCTTTCAAAATTTTACATTTAATATTCTGACATCAGTTATCCATCTGCAGTCGGTGGTCTTGGTTTGAACCTGACATCAGCAGATACCCTTGTGTTTGTGGAGCATGACTGGAATCCCATGCGAGATCACCAAGTAATTATGATTTTTGTTTCTATCCCAAAAGAAATTATGATTCATTTTTTTGTGCTTTTCTGGTTTGTGTCGACTCAGAACTCTTTAGGAGTTCAAATTTTGGCCATCCATTGGATAACACTTTTCCACCGGATGAGTTTTCAGGATAACTGTAACTAGTTGAGTTCTCATAGTTGAAGTCATACTCATAGCAGTCATTGTAGTATGGCATGTCTGCCTGGATTGTTTACCTAGGAAGCCTTGATTAGCATGCAATTTTTCCCAATTTGCATTTAAAATGGGAGTGAAATGTCAACATACTTTTCTCTACAATTACAAGGTTTCTTGTATTAATATACTTGCAGGCTATGGACAGGGCGCACAGGCTAGGGCAGAAGAAAGTTGTTAATGTCCATCGCCTAATAATGCGGGGTACTTTGGAGGAGAAAGTCATGAGCCTTCAGAGGTTCAAAGTTTCAGTGGCTAATGCTGTCATCAATGCTGAAAATGCTAGTTTGAAAACAATGAATACAGATCAATTGCTTGATTTATTTGCATCAGCAGAAACCTCCAAGAAGGTAATAGCATTTGAATGTCTTGCATTAGTGTGCTAGATGCAGAGCATCGTTTGTGTATATCTTCCCTTCAGTCCTGCCAATCATTAGTTGTCAAGGCATTGGCTTCACTGTCACATCCATCGGTTTTTGTCATGAACCTTTGAATGAATTGGTCTCTTCACGTTGATCATTGACCTAATGCAAATTATACATACATGCATGCACGCATGGGCAATCTTGCATGGAACAAGCATTTTCTTGTTTTATTTCATTCAATGTCAGTTATCAGGGCCGAGTTAAATTTTCAAACTGTGATAGCTAGAACATGGATATTTACTTATTCTATGTTGCGCAGGGAACTTCTGTTGCTAAGCGTTCAGAGAATGCTGATGGAGACACTAAATTCGTAGGAAGTGGAAGGGGTTTGAAAGCTATACTTGGGGGATTGGAAGAGCTTTGGGACCAATCACAATACACGGAAGAGTACAATTTGAATCAATTCTTAGCAAAGCTTAATGGCTAAAATTCCAGATGTTCGCTTCAGAGTGTACATATCCCCAAAAACAAATTTTGACGCTGTAAGATCTCATTTTTTTTTTTTTAAGCCATGCCCGTTCACTCATTTTTGAAGAACACGCCAATGCCATGGCTTCTGCTACACATGCAAATGCATATGTAAGTATGTCTACGCTCGTAATGCTTGGTGTAACTGACATATAGGGAATTGGTTGAGTGCATGGCACAAGTCATTCTTGGGCAGAATTAAAAAAAAAAAATTGTAAATGAAGCAGTGGTGACTTTGGGAGGGGGTGGGGCTATATAGCTCTTGGATTTTGTATGTATTATCAACCTCAATGTAGCTGTAGTCATTGCTGCATTCCATCCTGGAATTGTCCCTTGAATGTTCTCTAGCCCTCTATTACTCTTCCATTCATTCTTCAATCCGTAAACATTTCTAGTGTACCAATGGTATAAAAAAAAACTGCAAATTACTGATATTTGCTGTTAACATTGAGCTAAAATGAAAAATTAATTATTTGGATTTTGAATTTGATTGCCATAAACTAATCTTATGAATTAAATAATAAATTAAAGCTCAACCTTTTTTAAAGGAGAAAGAGATTCATCAAGACAAAACTAATATAGATGTAACATGAAGGAGGTCGAATATATATATATATATATATATATATATATATATATATATATATATATATATATATATATATATATATATATATATATATATATAACGTACATACGTACGTACGTATGTTTGTTTGTATGTATATGTATTATCATTTTTTACTTTTTCGTCTTTGATGAATTCACTTTGAACAGTCAACTAGTAAGAATATGCATTTAAACCAATGGTTCTAGAATGGGTGCTTTCTTTTCAATGTGCCTTGTACTCTACAAAAACAAGTGTTGATTTTCAAAGTCATCCAAACAAGTGTTCATTCTACCAATTCTTCATTTGACTGTCCTATTGGGAGTTGTCTGGTATGGTGTTGGATATGACTATGAGTGTGTCAACTATATGTTTGGATGACTTTTTGGTGATGATATATTTTGAGGAGCACTGATGTTGAAAGACCAGTAGGTAATGGAAAATTGATTATCGAGATTAAGTTGCATAAATAACTTATTATTTAATTGTAATTTTAAGGCCATAGTTTTTGGACCTCCCTAAAGTTTCATTAATATACTAAAAAAAGAAAATAAATTATTATCTCGTTATTTGAGTCATAATTGGTTGTTGGCATAATTTATTTCAGACTAGTTATTTTATTTTGTAATTTTTGCTGTCATCATTTTTTCTGACCACTACAACCTCTACTGCTATTGTTGCTTTTGCTTTGCCGTTTTAAAATAATGGGTATACCGCTATTTGAGTCGTTTATCAATTTAGTACTCAATGGATTGTTTATTTAATCCTCCGTGGATCCAAATTTCTTCAATGTGGCCTTTGATCCATCTTCTATTAATGTAATAACAGACGTGGTGATGTTGATTATTTAATTTTGATGTTGCTCTTAATTGGATCAAGGTAAGTCGAATGTGGAAAAGAAAGGGTTCAGTTACAAGAGGACAAATAATAATAATAATAATATGCAAAACTGTATGGAACATGTAAACTCTGTTTTGGGCAGCTAAACCATCGAAACTTTATTCTAGATCTAGAACCATCGGCACTCGTCGAGGTGGCATTAAAACATTTTTAACATTTTGAATTCCAAATCCCAGCACATATACACATATGCTGGTACTTTGGAGGGGTCATATTTGTTGTCTCCTTTAATGTTCGTTATCAATGCTAAGAAAAGGATTTAGCTGTATCAGTATCACCAAACTCATGCAAAAAATAGATAATGACATTGGGGAAAGCTCCGAAGTGAATTTCCTTGCCATTTTCGTCTACAACAACCAGATTTTCCTAAAACTAGTATTGTGCCTAGGGCAAGTTCAGTAGTAAGAGTTCTGTCAGCGCTTCAACGGATTCGACCCTCTTTCTTCCCACCAGCATCTCCTTGCACTCGTTTTCCTCGTCTAAGGCTGACCTTTATTTTGTATTAGAGTTTCTCTCTTGCTTTATGAATTTATATGCAGCTGGAGTGCGTTTATTTGAGGGAAAAATGCCTCTTGAAACACACTTTTTCCCTTAATTTTTACGTGTTTGGAGATGAAAGAAAAATTGGTCAATACAAAGAAGATTCTGATCATTCAGCAGAAAATGATATCTCCTTTTGATTAAAAAAAAATTACTTTCTCAAATCATTATATATATAGAATCCTTTTCCCACATCTCTACTGTCATTCCATCTCTTCATGTCTGAATCTGAATTTTCTTTCTTACGTACGAAACACACTTTTTTTTTTAATTTGCTATTTTTTTTCAAAAGCATACAATTGAAAAGCATAAAAAATTGAAAGAAAATACAAAGTATAAAGTAAATCCTAAAGTCTCCCCTCTACATGTAAATTTTATATTGTCATCAATGTAAAATGTATGAATATCATCAAGAATGATAAAAGACATGGAAAAAAAAGAGAAGGATAAGAGAAAGTAAATTTAAATTGCTTGGATTGCCTGCCAAGCCATCTCTTTAATAAGGATTTATATAAGAATTGACTATCTCTTTTACTTCCACATTTCTAACTTTTCAATCATCCATTAAAGAGATGTTATGAAAATTTAAAGTATCCATTATAAATGTGTCAAGTGCTATTCTTAAATCATTCTTGTTTTTTGAATTTTCAACTTCTAGTAAAATAAATTAAACATATTCAACAAAATGGTGAGAGTAAGAATGATTAAGGTAAAAACACTCTTTTTGTTCTAAAGGTGGAATGCCCTCCTCATTTTGTTTTTCTGTAATTTTTGAAATAGCATTACTGTTTTTATCACCTAAAAATGCAGAAATTTTAGTACAAATATCACAAGTAACACCGTTATGTCTACAAGTGCATTCATGGTCATCCACACAATCCATAAACTAAAAAATTTCAGGAAATTCAGCAAGTATGTCATCATGGATATTTTCAACATATTAAGAATTAACAAGCTTAAAATCAACAAAATCAAAATGAGAAACAACAAAATCAGACATGATAGAGTTAAAAATAGTAGAATTAGATAGAAGAACAGCAAAAATAGCAACAAAAAAATTAAAAATAGTAGAAATAGTAATAGCAAAATTAAAAATAGCAAAAACAACAACAACAAAATTAAAAATAGTAGAAACAGCAACAATAAAATTATAAATAGTTGAAACAGTAATAGCAAAATTAAAAACAATAGAAACAGTGATAGTAAAATCAGAAACAACAAAAACAACAATGATCAAAGTGAGGAAAAAAAAACACATTCAACTACTAATTAGAAAGTTGGACTAATTATGCATAAAAACAACTAGTAAAAGATGGCAAAGGATGATATCAAGTAGATCCTCGGCAAAGGTGCCAAAATTTTGATATGCATAAAATAGGGACCTAGTTTTTCCTTATAAGATTAGATGACTTTTAGCATTACAGTAATAAAATTTTATATCTCTTAGGTGTTACATTTGTTTAATTTTACTGATTAGGCCTTATTTTATAAGTTGTGATCAATTTTACAATATTGTAAATTTATTTGATAAATGCTGGATTTTGATATTGTTTCTATTTTTCAATCATATCTTAGGCTTTGGATGTTAGATTGAGGCAAACTTTATATTGTTGGAAAGCTAAAAGAGAGAACTACAATGTTTATATTTTGGTTAAAGCTCATTTCATGCATTTTGAAGTTCATATGTAGCTGAGAAGTTGAGATTGTGTCTTTGTCCCAATTGAATCCATTTCTGTATTTGGGCCATATATGGAGTTATAATGGTCCAATTAATTTGAAACCAGTGCCAATTTCTCACAAGACATAGGCTTACAAGTTTGATGTTTATGAGTTTTTCCAAATTATATTGATTTCATGGTCAAAATCTGGTTGGAAGTTAGACTTGTGAGATTCATTGATTTATTTATTAGATTTAATTAACTTGTAATATATAGGTTTGAGCTTCTAAAAATTAGAAAAGCTTTATTATTGTAATCCTAAGAGTCATCTAATCCTAGTCTAATAAGGTTTTAGGATAATTAGGTTATATAAGAGGCAAAGAGACTTGAAGAGAGACATTCTATACACAGACTTTACACAAAAAACTCAATAAACAACTTTCTTATTCTTCTTGCTTTTTTTGTTCTTAATCAATGAAAGCCTAAATTTGTGGGTGATTTAAGGAGTTTGAGGCTCTCTTCTTGAGGATTATGAGATTATAATTTATAATTTGATATTTCTGAATTAATTTTTCTTTTTCTCTATTTACTTGTGCTAAATTCTTGGGATTGCTTTCGTGAGATTGCTTGTGTTGGATGTTAATTTGATACATACAATTGATATTCGCCTTTATGATTTTTTTATTTCTTTGCTACTTTGATATGAAATTATGATTGATAAATCATAGTTTTATACATTAGGAAGAAGGTTAATGGATTAATTTGGAGATTTCTAATTTGATTTCTCAAATCAACTGAATTTTATTTATAAATTAATTTCGATCTAGCATAGGGATTATATCAATTGCTTAATTTAGATAATCTCAATTGATCAAATCCTAAGTAATTGTTTAGCATAGAATTCATGAATTATTGCAAAGATTTCGAGTAATTCAAGGTTGAAGAATTAATTAGAAAAATTCAAATCCAAATTGAACTATGATTAATCCAATTTAGAACTTTCAAGTCCTTGAATTAGATATTTAATTCCATTGAATTTCTTTTTGTTTTAATTTTGTTTTGCTTCTGTTTTGTACTTGATTAACTTATGGCTTTTACTATAATTTTATACAACCATACCCCCTTAATTCTGCATTCTGTTATTGCATATTACATATACAGCATACAGCAAATTGCATAGTGCATTTTGTTTCTGTTTAGCATTCTATTTTATTGCATTAGTTTCTTTCATTTTCATTGCATCAATAAGTCAAAAATTGTGTAGATATTGTTAGGAAGTCATTTAGAAAAGATAAAACTAAAGGATTACTAGGGGTATGACCTGGTTGTACCACTATACAACATTATACTTTTAGCATACCAGTTTTGACTAATTTTGGTGCATTGTGATGTGTATATCACCCATCTTATACACTACCACTCTAGGCTCAAGGCCGCTAACTTTTTTTTGTCAATTATTAACCACTTCTCTCCTCCTCTATAGAGGATGTATATCTCCCCCTCACAAATCATATACATGATGATATTTATCATGAATCATATACCAGCGAACAATGATAAGACATCATAGGCATCACATTACCATGATGGGACACCGTAAACATCAATTATATATTTCATTGCCATATATCACATGGTATGGTTAGAATATCAACTATGCCCTAAGGGTTTTGTTAATGAAATTTTGCCATTCTTATGTAATCAATTTTTAACATCAATAAAGAAGGAATGCTACTTTTGTTAACATCAAGCATAAAACACAACTCGTATTCAATTCACACAATTCAAACCATTCATTTCACTCAACATCAATCACAAATCACAATTGAAATTCATGTCACACAGTTCAAATCATCATATACTTTCATCATTCAGACCAGAAACAATTCACTAGGGGAATAATTCATTCAGTAAGATAAATTGTAAATAGATTCAATAGGTTAACAAATTGTAACTAACACATACATAACAAAAAATCCATGGAGATCTCAAAGACACGCCTTATGGCATATTCGCCTATATTGCCTACTTAAATTTGATAGTTAGATTACTCTTGCCCATTCAGCACTAGGAACTTAAACCATGCTCTAATACCACCTTTGTCATGACCTAATCCTGACTGTGATCAAGATGGATCCTGATACTCAGTTTCCACAAACCTTAACATTATTTACTCTAATATATCCAACAAAAGTTTTCCTATTTTTGTGGAGACTTAAATTACACTTTAAATTTTGTGAAAAAATGGATAAAATTTCTCTTATTTTTGGACACTTTCTGAGGGTCACATATCCTAAAATACAAAACCTATATTATTTCCAAATACGATAGCATTGAACATACATAGTATTATACAGTTTCAAACTTATACACAAATAAACAATTCATTACATTAATTGATAGATTAGCAATATCTCTATCTCAAATTTTGGTCCTAATCCAACTATTAAGATTTTGTAACAAGGTGGTTTTGATTCTCCATAAATGCAATAAGTTCAAATAAGCTTATTTCAACATGAAAATATTTAAAATAAGGCCAAATAAGTTTCAAGAACTTAGTGAGCATATATTTACCACTATCTTGTAGGATATTAATGTAACAATTACAAGCTAATCATGTATTTAATTAAGTACTAATAGCAAACCCATTCCCTGAATTTCTAAAATAAATGAAAATAAGCCTTAGATTGAGTATTCACCACATGTAGCTTGGGTTCCATATTTCATAACAAGCTATAGTAATCTCAAATATTTTCTAATATATAGTATCATTATTATATTACACACTACCCATTCTAGGTAGTCATCACATTCATAAATAGTCATTAAAAGCTCAAACACAGACAAATCATCATAATCATATTAAGTCTTTGCGATCATATCAAATAGTGATATTCAATCATAGACAAATTTAGATGTTACACATCACATTACATAATTATTTACAATAAACATACATGTAGCTGTCTTTTAGATTTTTAGGTCAATTTAATAGCCTTCACAATTATTTACTAAGAATTTCCCATCTGACTTTTACATCATCGCCTTCATCACATTTCTTATCCTAGATACCACTTGGTATATTTCTCATCATAATATACATTAGAGCTCAGCTTTCCTTTTCTTTGTAATATTCCAAGTATAAATTTTGAGATTGTAGATAAATTATTTATTTGGATAATATTAGTTTTACATTTATTTTCTGAATTGAGAAGTTTTGGAATATTGAAAATAATATCTACTATAATATTCAAGATTTATATATGGTTATTATTGAAGTAAGATTAGATTAAAATGATTTTTAGTTTCTCATTTGTTGGAAATAATTTTAGTAATTTTAGGTGCAAGGATTTATGAGGTAAATCATTATGTTTAATAAACTATTTTTAAGAATTAAGGAAGTTTAGAGTAGATTCATTTCTAAATGGCCATTATTAATTCGAGGTTAATTTGATAAATTTTTATAAGGATTTCTCACAATTTAGAAATAGTACTTATAGGAATAAATATTATGAATTCATTATCGGTAATTGATAAATTAATTTGTGATTATGTAAATTTGAAATAAATAAGTGGGTGAGATAAAAAGGAGAAAATGAGTTTAAAAAGGGTGAGAAGCATGGGATCATTTCCCACGGCTCAAGTTCCAACATTTTCTCTCTTCTTTTTTATTTTCGATGCCCTTCCCCTTCAATTTTTACAAGTCGGTTACTGTCCCCCTTTTTATATTATTTTCGGATTGTTCTTCCCTCTCTCCTTACTCCATTAAATTTTATTTTTTTTATCTTATTTGGCTCCTTCTCTCTCTTTCTTTTCATTTCCAATCTTCTCTTTCTTATAGTCCATCATCACTTTCCCTTTTCCTTTCCTTCTTCTCTTTCTCTTATCTTTCTGTCTGAAAGCATCTTGTGGCCATCACCTCGAGTGGAGCTGTGGTTAGGCATGGAAGAACCACCATCGTGGGCATTACTATCTACTCGTGAGCCATTGTTCATGTGATGCACGTTGGTGAGGAGCCATAAGTAGCGGCAAGTAAAAGAGCTGGAGTCTGTTAACCATGCAAGATTTTTGGCCACCATCTCAATTTCCAATGTGTTCCCTTTCAAATGCAGTGAGTTTAAGGTGCAAGAGAAGTTCTAATTTGCAGTATTGAAGAAAGTGGGTGGCAAATTAGAAGTTGTGATTCCAACAAGCTCATTTACTTTTTGATGCAGGCAAATTGTTGGTAGCCTTTTTCAATGATGATGAGCAAAACTATATCATAAAATCTTATTTTTTATGATTTTTTGATAGTTAATCCAAGATATCTATTTTTATCTATATTTGAGACATATGAGGAAGCATGAGAAAAATATAATTTTTTTGTTAGAAAATGCTATAATAAAATGAGTAAAATGTAGATAGAATATCTTGTTACTATAATATCATATTTATGCTAGAATCGAAGAAATTCATTTTTGTGGATATTTGATTTGGGTGGTAATGTTGAATTACTATACATTTTGATTTCATATACATATATATATTTGAAATTTATGTTTATGATTAGAGATTGGTGTTTGTGTATTACTCCTTAACAAATTCTTGGAAAGTTATAACATAAATGCTTAGTCAGGTTACTTATGTTGAGTTATAGCACTATTTAATTATGTATTTGTATTAGAGGGGGGTTTAAGTTATGAATGGAGTCTTCTTGGAAAATTATATTGCAATATTTTAGGTTGTACCATATTTGAAGCATAAAACCTATTCCGCGCATTTTTTGAATATTGAATATAGCTTTTGAAACATTAAAAATAAGTATATGATTAGTTTAAAGGAAATGATTGAAGTTTTCTAGAATTTTAGACAATATTATGTTAATAGAGTGAACTTGTACAAAGAGTCAAAAGTATTAAAAGAATAAATAAGGATATTTACAGTAGAAGATAAAGAAATCTTTAGGAGGAGATATATATAGTCATCATTATTTAAATAACTAACATTGTAAATTGCTAAATAGGGACAAAGGAATAGATGATTACGAGTATTCTAAGATTTTCAAAAAAGTGAAAGATACCTATGGATATCTTGGAACTTCATGAAGTAGATGGACAACCTTATTAGGTGAGTATATATCTCACTATTTCTTAATATCTTATTAAGAGAATTATATTCTTTTACTTAATATTATAGAATTCTTATTCATGCATATATATTCATGTGTAAATTTAGTATCGTGAAATAAGAATGATTTTTTGTTTAATTAGATATAAATTGATCAGAGTGCATAGCAAAAGTGTGATAGTAGTATTTCTAACTATTAATGGATTATGATTGAGTTCTTTTATTATCTATATCCTATATACTAAGTATTATAGTATGAATTATGTCATGGGAGGCATTGAGATTAAAAATGTGACAAGGCCAATAATGTGATAGCTGAATGGTAAATTCTTGGAAAATAGTTATGGAGGATATAAGATTGATTTAAGCTTTGGATGGGAAAGTCTCATGAGTAGTTAAGAAAATATAATATTGGCCTGGAAATAAAAAAGTGATTGTTTGTTTGCTTATCATAACTGGATATGTAATACAATGTGATGTTGAAAATTATTTATGATTGAATGTCACTGTTTGACATGATTGTAAAGACTTGATATGATTGTGGTGATTTATTTATTTTTAAGCCTTAATAGCTAATCATAAATATGATGATAACCCAAATTGGGTGGTGAATGATTGGTTGAGCTTACAATAGTTTGTGATGTGAAATATGGGATCTAAGTTGTTTATAGGTGAAATTTCAATATGATACTGATTATGCACATTGCAAAGATTCAAGAAAAATGGGTTTGCTAATATTATTAATCTATGATTATTATAATGATCACCTACAAAATAGTGGTAGATATATGCCTATTGAGTACCTGCAATTCACTTCATTTTATTTCTAATGCTTTCAAGTTAAGACTTGAGTTTGTTGCATCCATAAAGAAGCAAGATGGCTTTACTAAAGATTTGACAATTGGGAATGTAATCTACATTCAAATAGAAATTTATGACATGTTGAATTGTTGCATGTATGTAAAATTGAAATTGTACTATCCTATGTATGAATATGATTTTGTCACATTTGTATAAAAATAGGTTTCATATTAAAGAGTGTGTGGCCTTTAGGAAGTGCTTAAAAACAAAGGAGGCATGAGGTCTTCAGATGTGCATGCTGCAATGCACTAAAATTAATTAAAAACTAGTTGCAAAAATAATAATGCAATATAGTGGCACAACCAGGTCGTGCTCCTAGTGATCCCTTAATTTTATCTCTTCTAAATGTGTTTCTAACAAAATTCACACAATTGTTGAATTATTTATGCAACAAAAATAGAAGAAACAGATGCACACAGAATGTAAATGTAGGAAATAGAATGCTATAATAGAAATAGAATTAGAAACAGTGCTATATGGTGTATGTAGGCAAAAGTACCGATTTACCATTTTTTTAGAAACTTTTTTTCATTTTACCATTGTTTTGAAATATTTTACCAAAATACGCACGTAGCTGAAGGGCGCCATGTTGAATGGCATTCATGGGGAGAAGAGGCGCCACACTACATGGCGCCTTTGAAGCAAAATTCGCAGACCGAAGGCACCAAGGCGAATGACATCCTTGCAGCTTGAAAGTGCCAAACGCAATGGCGCCCTCGCCTTTGGGCAAATTAGGAGAGAAGGTTGAAACTCATTGAGATCACCCTCTAAGTTAAAAACTAGAAGTGGAAATGGCATTTCCTGAACTGTATCACTTTCAATTTGACTGCAATTGTGTGAGGTGGAGATAATTTCCTCTTTGATCATTCTAGGTTTCTCAATGAGTGGCCATGAAATATCAAAAATATTTTAACAGTAAGCACATACCTGCACTAAAGGGAATTATACCTAACTTTGGGCCATTTGGATTCATTCTGCTAGGGAGCATAAAAGAAAAGACTTTTATAAAGTAATTACTGAGTTACAAGGGTGCCATTGCGTTTGGTGCCTTCAAGCTGCAAGGACGCAATTCGCCTTGGCGCCTTCGGCTTGTGAATTTTGCTCCAAAGGCGTCATGTAGTGTGGCACTTCTTCTTCCCATGAACGCTATTCAACGTGGTGCCCTTTAGCTGCGTGCATATTTTAGTAAAATATTTCAAAATAACTGTAAAATGAAAAGAAGTTTCTAGTGTCGTGTATGTATGCAGAAATTATGCAAAATAGAATGCAAAATTGGGCGGGGGTTTGAATTTAAAACAGGAAGATATTAACAGCAAAAGATCAATAATGGAATCAATAAAACAATAGCAATGAAAATAAGAATATCAATGAATAAAGACAGCCGATCCAAAGAATTCAAGGTTTGTTTGGAGGATTAATCATAGATCACTATAGATTGGATTTTGCAATTAATTATTCAGCCTTGAATTATTCAGAATCCCTGTAATAATTCATGAACTCTAAGTTAGATAATCATCTAGGATTTGATTGATTAAAATTAGCAAAGTTAGACAATTGTCATAATTCCTAAGTTAGATTAAAACCAATTTAAAGATAGAATTTAACCAAATTAAATGAATTAATTTAGAATCCTAAATCGTCCATTTATCCCCTTTTTTCTCATGAAAAATCCTGATTAATCAACCAAAATTCACTACCAATTCAGATTTAAAACATAACTTACAGGATTAAACAAAAATTATATCAAATCAACATTCAAATCAAGTAAATCATGGAAATTAGAGGAGATAGATGAGGAAAAAGGAAAATCAATTGTAGTTACTAGCATACAAATTAAGATCTCATAATCCCAAAAAAGAAGAGCCTCAAATTTTCTTGAATCAACTCAGAGAATTAGCCTTTCATTAGAGAGAAAAATCCTAAGAAAAATAGAAAACTATTAAGCTGTCTATCTCTTTTTCACATTCTGATTCTATCCTCTATTTATTTACAACCCTAGAAGCATAATTAGGACTGGACCTGAACTACAAACTTATAGCCTAATATCTTAGGAAGCTACCCATAAAATTTCAACCAATCATACTTTCCTAGCTCAAGTTATAGCTAAAATACTACAGACAGTTCAATCTAGTCTGAGTTGAAGTAATAAGCCATTAATCTGTCTTTTTTGGCCTTAAAAAAGACTCGTTTTCTTCAAAAGGGCTTCATGAATGATTAGATATGGATTTTAGGGAATAATTGGACTTGGCCTTGCATCAATTAGACACTTGGAGCTCAAGATATGAATTAATCATTGCAACTACGTCAGGTCTGGGCTTGGACAACAACTCTGCTTCGACTTTAAGCTAATCTTTGACTTCAAAGATGACAGAATTGGGTTCTCTAGTCAATATGAAAATTGTAGCTCTTTTCTTAGCTTTCTAACATGTATAGATCATCCAAATCCAACATCCGAAGCTCAAGTTATGATCAAAATACTGAAACAGTATCAAAAATTCAGTATTAAGTCTGAAATTCAAATAAGTCCAAATTAATGCAATTAATCATCATCACCTCCTAAGGGACCTAAATATAAGGAAAAATATTAATATAATATTATTCACATCATGTTCTATATGTGGTAGATTGACATCCCTATAAGTCGATAATCATTACTTTTTTTATGGTCATCCATTTTATGTACTTAATGCATGATTAAGAGGAAAACTTAATAGAAATCCATATCATTTAAGACAAATATTATAAACATGTTCTATTGATAGTATAATATTAGAGTATTTATCTAGGTAATATATATACTCACCTGGGATGTTTTTTCTCTATCTGAAGTTTTGAAGTACTCATACATATCTTTTCATCTTTTATTCCTACTTCACAATTTACAATAATAGATTATAGTTATAAATATTGATATCATTCATTTCTTATATCTCCACCAATTATAAATCAATCAAAACATCTTAACTTCAAGCTTTAAGGATGTTATAATCATGTTATTCTAGCAATCTATACCATAAATAACATTCTGCAATGTCAAAGAATATTTTTCCTAAGCCATTATCATTTATTCAAAGGCCACATGAATGTAATTTCTTAAATCAAACTTGAATCTTTTCAAAATATTAAGACATAATATTCTATATTTATAATTATTCTAATAATCTGTATCATAAAACTCTTAACTTTTTTTCTAAACCATTATTATGCATTTCTATCACATATAAAAATGGATTTTTCTAAGTTAGCTCTAAACACTAGGAACCAATAAAGATGATAATATAAAAAGATATCAATCATGTTGTTGTAGTTCTTTGTAGCATAAAAACTTCATATTTTAGAGAAATAATCATTTTTCTCAAAATGCATAAAAATGAATTTTCTTGGATTAGACCTCAAATCATCATCTTAAATATTAGAATTTTATGATATACAAATGCTCACAATTTCTCTAAGGAACCACTATGAGTTACATTGTTAGCAAGGAAGTTTTGTTCACTGAAAATCACAGCTTCATGCTTTCAGCTAGTTGCCTCTGCCACAAGTTGGTTCATGTGGCTTCTTTCATGTCACTGAGTTGCGACCATTGGATGACGACTCTAATTTGCTACTTAGTTGCCATCCATAACTTCTCTTTCTTCCACTATTGTTTGTAGGAGCAAGGTGAGGATAGGATGTCAGTAGCAGCTACAGCTTTGCTCGAAGTAGTAGTAACCATATCTTGTAGAATAAAGAGAAAATAGAGAATGAAGGGAGAGGGAAAGAGAGAGGAAGGCAGCTAGAAAAATGAGGGAGAGAAAAGCTAATCGAGAAAAGATGAAAAAAGAGAGAACCGGATGGATGTGTGTGTAAAGAGAAGCTACCAAAAACTAGAAAAAAGGAAAGATAGTGTCGATGGAGAGGAGAGAGAAAAATGGCTAAAAATAAAATAAAGTGAAAGAAAAGGAAAAATGCTAAAAAAAAAGCTTAGGGTTTTTTTTAATACTTCTCAGTGTAAAATAAACTTATTCTACCCTTTAAATCTCACCCACACATCTTAACTACCTAACTTTCCTTCATTAAATCCTACCTTTTCATTTCTTTTATAAAAGTCAATTTTTATAAAACTTATTTTGTTTAAAATTCCATCTTAATAGCTTAATAAATTTAAAATTAATAAAATAATTATTCCACAACTCCCAAAGATAAATTACCAAATACAAATAAATTGTTTCATAAATTCTTGCACCCATGATCACTAAAATTATTTTCAACATGTGGGAAGTTTCTTGGAAAAATGGCTATATATAAAAATAAATAAATTTCAAATATTTTAATTGGTATCATTTTAGTATTCCAAAACTTTTAAAAATAAATGGAAATTAAACAAACAAATAAATAATAATAGATAATCACAAGCATTAAAATTTATATAAACTTAAATATTAACTTGGGGTATTACACAACCTTGAGGACTATTGACCCAGGGTATTACATAACCTTGAGGACTACTAAAGAACTTCACAAATTTTCACTAAAGAATGAAGAAAATGCTTTAAAAAAAACTTTTTCTCTCCTAACTTTCTCTCTAGCCATACTGCATTTGTGTGTAGGCAACAATGAAGCTAAGCTTGGCTATTTATAAAAGTAAAAATAAAGTTGCTTGTAAGGAACAATGGCATAAAGTTTTCTTGGCTAAAGATGATACAATTTCCAAGTCTTTTAGTCTTTAGTCTTATGGTGTGTTTTAAAACACTAATTCAATGCTTAACTACACAAATTTAGACTTAAAGTTATATTTTATTTGTTTGATTTATTCATACTGGATATTAAATTAAGCAAAAATTCACTTTCAAAGTGTTTGAAAATATAATTCAATACTTAATTAAATAAGTTTTGGCTTAAGATTAGATTTCATTTATTTGATTTATTTGGATTTAATATTAAATTTAGTGAAAATCTACTAAATTTATTCAATAGCAATTATCTTGTTGAATGAATTTAGCAATTACTTCTATTTTGATAAAATTTTATTGGATAAAAACATCTAACATTATCTCCATTTTTTATAATAATTAGATACATATATACATATATTACATTATTTAAGGATTTTATATATAGAATTTTTAAAACCATAATTGATATAATTAATATAATTTTGAAATTATCCAAAATTTGAATATTTTGTGATAAAACTTTGAAACCATTGTCTACATTTAATGCTTAAAATTCAAACACTAGAAATTTAGCACTTAAATTTAGTGTTTAATTTCAATGCTTAATAATTATATACATTGTATGCAAAATTTTAGACTTAGCATTAAAAAATGTGATACATAAAATTTTAAAATTACAATCAAGAACAATTTTAAAATTATACAAAATTTCAATATTTTAGGACTAAAACTTTAAATTAATTAAATTAAATACTAAAAATATGGAATCTTTCAAATGCTATAAACTAAACACTTAATAAACTTAATGCTTAAAATTTAGAGTTTAATTTCAACACTAAACATTTCAATGTTATTAAACACACCCTTAGTTTCATTTTTTATATCATGGCATATGTCACACATTCATTTATGTTATTACATGTCACTTATTCTTGACGAAAACTCCTAGGAAATTTCCTACCATTTTCCTATCTTAATTAGTTACTAATTAATAATTCCTTAATCTAATCATTTTTCCTAATCATCCCTTAGAATTTTAAATCAAGGTTTCTTATAGTCTTTCCATTAATGGCCTTGGACTTAGTCATATTTCCTTTCCTTTCCCCAAAACTGTGCAAGTCCTTTT
This sequence comes from Sindora glabra, assembly GCA_020226215.1. NCBI lineage: Eukaryota > Viridiplantae > Streptophyta > Magnoliopsida > Fabales > Fabaceae > Sindora > Sindora glabra. The sequence continues at coordinate 74,388,217 of CM035226.1, read as the reverse complement.
GTGTGTGTCCTAATTTACACATTTGACACCTTAAGGTTTCCATAGGATGCTTTTGAGTACAAACACTAAGTTACTTTTAAGCCTTATTGACCTTGAATCTTGAGTACTTCTTATTTTACTTAAATTTTTCCTAGATAATTCATAGTGAATTTTTCTATCCACTTAATTTAAATACTTTGGCTAATATTAGTGAGCACTTTTACAAATTGTCCATTAATAAATGTTATCTTAGTTTAACTTTGTCAGGTTCTAACTATTATATTTTTTACCAGGTGTTACAATCATTAAAATCATATTAGTGATAGAAATGTTTGTTACTAATCTTCAAACATACATAGATTGCAATAGCACCTTCCCATTTCATCATATCACTTTTTCTTTCCTTCCTCTTTTCACCCCTGAGCTTTTGTTGTTACCTTTCAGCCTCCTTATTGCTATTTGCCTTTTCCAAGAGCTTCCTTATTATGCCCTCTTTCTTTTAATTAGTCATTTTTTTATGAAATGTTAGTTATAATGCTTGGAATTTGTTTAATAGTTTTGTGGGAAATTTTTTAAGTTTCTTCAATAATTAATGTTTATCTTATACTTTTCATGTATTATGTAAGTATTGGACTATTTCAGAACTTCTGATATAGATTAAATATGTTAATTTGATGATTTAGGGTTTAATAAAGGGAAATTAGGGTTTGTTTTATTTTGATTTAATTTGAATATGATAATTTATGGTTGATTAGGTCATTACAATGTTTACATTGATTTTTATTTTAATTTTGCATTGATTTTATTTAAATTCTAATTATTATGCCCTTGGATGAGGAGATATAAATAAGAGGTTTTTAGTTATAGAGCTAGAATCATAATAGTTGAGCTACTAGTATTTTTAAAATGTACTTCAGGCATATATTGCAACATAGTTTATTTGAAGAATAATTGATGAATCATTGGATGACATATATATGTGATGCAAAATAAATATGGATGTGCCTAAACATAGGAAGTGGATGAATTATACGATAAAGTTTAATTAATTAGGTATAATAATTGAATTCATTAATAGAGTGAGCAAGTTCATTATGCATGCTTGTACAGAGGAGTTTTTTTTTTTTAAGAAGATTAAGTCTCTATGTGTTAAGTGTGAAAGTAGGAAGACTTTTATGCTTGATACTGTTGTTAAGCATTTTTATAAGAAATGATTTATACCCAATTATTGATGATGGAGACCAATGGACTTAGTAATCCAAAGTGGAGAAAATAAAGTAATATGTTTGACAAACTAAGTAACAAATATAAAGTAATTGTAATGGATGTTGCATTCATGAATTTTAGAGAAAAATTTATCCAAAATGTAGATGAATGTCTTGACCCAAATGATCAAGGGTTTTAAGATATGTTAGCAAATGCACAATAACGTTTGTATGAAGGTTACAATAACCACATTGTGTTGTCCTTTGTACTTAGATTATTGAGTATAAAACTAAACTACAATTAGCTAGAGCAATGCTAGAATGAAATATGCCATTTCACAAGAGAATGCATGCTCAAAGATAACCAAATAACCTTTGATTTTTATAGAACAAAGAAATTAGTTATCAAGTTAGGCCTTGTATATGAAAAGATGGATTGTTATGTGAATGATGTATGCTTTATTATAAATAATATGTATATGAAAGGGAATGTGTTTTTTGTAACTATTTTCACTACACATACTGAAGATCTAGTTGATAGCAATATAGCGAGCTTTCTAAGAAAAAGTTATGGTACTTGCCCCTTAATCCTGGGCTCCAATGGTTGTACATATCAAAGTCGATTGCTAGCTCAATGAGATAGCTTCATGAAAACCTTTTTGAGTTAGGGTTTCTATCTCATTAGTTAAATGAAAAAGTATGGAAACACTTTGAGCACACCCATCTTCAATTTGTTAATAAATCTCAAAATGTAAGACTAAGCTTAAGTGCAAATAGCTTTACTCCTTATAAGTAATCTGACAAACTTATTTATGCTATCCTGTGATTTTAACCCCTTATAATATCCCTTCATAGATGTGCATGAAATAAGAGTACATGTTTCTTATTTTAATTATCCTAGGTCTTAATAGTTTGAAAACTAACACTAATATCTACTTGCAACCATTGATAGACAAATTGAAAGTGTTGTGGAAAGATAGTGTACAAACATATGATGTATCTTTGAAATAAAATTTTCCTTTAAAGTCTACATTGCTATGGATCATTAATGACTTTTTTGCATATGGTTTGTTTGTTAGTGTATATGCCCTAAAACCAATTATATTGATAATTGTAAATTTGAATTGTGTTATTTTAATGGCAATTCCAATTATTATATTTATATATATAGATATTATCTGCATAATATATTTAATTGTGATAATAACTTTAGAATAATTGTATTCTTAAATGTCCTTAGTCATATATCATTATGGATTGGGCTACTCTAATATATTAAGACTAACATGTGTGATGACTTATATGAGATATTAAGTTTGCATATAAGTACAAGTTAGAGAACTTGTATATTGGACCAACCCACTCTAAGAACACTACATGGATCGTTATATGAGTGTTATGAGTAATTCTTAGTGATCATTATTAATATGATCCTTTAACCTGAGATCGCCAAGGTTCCCTACATGTGAGTTTCATATTTTGATACTACTCTATGTCACTCATGGTTGAGTAAATGCAAGAGTAGTTATTGGATATATCATATATCATGCGGACGGGTTTGTGTGATCAAGATAGGATTTATCCCTCTTATATAACAGGAGTGACATTTGTGGGCCCCTTGATTAAGTAAGGCTGAGAAAATGCATGGCCATGCTTAAGTGAATTAACATGGGATGTTAATTACATTTGCTTCAGTCAGCATACTTAAGAATTAAGAAACCTTTAGATTAGGTTATATGGGAATGACACGGTCCATTCTTGTGCTCAATCTAGATATTTAGGACAAAAGGACATATATGATGATCACATATAAAGGTTCAATCGAATCACCGACTTTCTCATTACTTGGATAACAATAATATGTTGCTAAACACAGCTCATTGTTTATGATCATTAATATGATTAATGATCATTGCCAATGTAATGAGAGCTTGTATGATTGCACACTTAGAGCCTAGTGGATTTGAAATTGATAGATTAAATTATTTAGGCCTAATATTTGAGAATTCCATGTTATAATTATAAGGCCCAATAACAAGCCTATAATTATAAATGGAACAAAGCCCTTAGTTAGAGTTTTCTATGCACCTATTTAAATAGGCTTGTTATGTAATAATAGATGATTGTTCACGCATCCCTAAATCATAGAAAAACTTTAGCACCCCTCTTTGACCATAACTCTTGAAGAGGCGTAGCTAGCACTATGAGGCAAAGAAGAAGAATTCTAACCAGTGTTCGTGAGAACGTTCATTGGTGATTTATTGGTTCATGTGGATACCTTGGAGTCTTCAGCCGAGAGGAAGTCGAAGAGGTGATCAATGAATAAGTTCTTGAATCATCTGAAAGGTATTGATCGAATCCTCATTCTAATATAATATTTTACATGGATCCGTTAGTTAGGATTGGTTAATTCCATTGTGCTTGTTTGGCTCCCGATCCTAATAATGTTGTCCAATTAGTAGACATATAGGAAGCTAGCATACCCCAATTGTATAAAGTTTTCTCAGGCATTCAATTAAATATATGGTTGGAAAACTTCATTCTTTGATTGCCATAAATATAGGTAATCTCTTGATCACTCATTTAGGAGGAATAAAGATGCTTTCAAGAAAAATAAGGTAGATAGATCAAGTCCACCCTTAAAAATTGATTATAAAGGCATTTAATAGAGGGTTATGTACATACCAAAAGTTATGGATGAAAGGCTTGCAATATAAATTGAAGGGTACAAAGTTTCCTATACTTGGATAAAGCAAAGTATCTTTTAAGAGCTACCCTACTAGCAAACAAGCCTTATTCATTATAATTAAAATGTCATACACATTGAGAATAAGGTATTCAATAATGTGTTTAACACAATGATGTTCATACACATTGATAATAAAATAAGGACAATGTGAAAGCTAGCATAGATTTAGGTGAGTTGTGTAGGCATAGTGACCTTAAGCTAATTCAATAAGGCAAAAGGAAGATGTTTAAGCCTAAAGAGCAATACACATTGAATATAGACTAGAAAAGAATAGCGTTTGGGTGGATTTAAAACTTAAAACTTGCAAACAATTATACTTTAAACTTTGCTAGATGTGTGGATTTATGAGAATATAAGATAACTAGAATGAAAAAGCTATAATTATCATATATTTATGAAATAATTACTTTCTATTGCCTTTAAGGTGCTGCTAGATCTTATTGGGAATGCGATAATTTAGCTCATTTTATTTTTCAAACACTTGTGCTTATGCACCTTACATGAAGAATAGTTTTGGAAAATGGAACAAAATATCCATGTCATAATTTGTAAGTTAGAACAAATATTTCCTTTAGTTTTTTTTTATTTAATAGAGCATTTTCTAATGCACTTACCATATGAAGTACTAATAGAAGGCCTTATCCAATGTTGTTGGACGTACCTATTTAAAAGGTAAATTATTTGAGCAAATGATTTAGTTATTTCTCCATATTATTGATAATTAATTTATCTTGTTGACTGTTAGGTTCCTTCTCCTATTGAGGAAAAAGGTGAAAAAGAAGGCCATATAGAAGGGTCCATTTGTGAAACATATATGATTAAGAAGACATCCACTTTTGTTCACATTACTTTGAACCCCATGTTCAATCTAGGAAAAGTACAATTCCTAAGATTGATAATGGTAGAGACATAAAAAATGGTGATGATGTTAGTTCCATCTTCAATTGTCCTAGTTTTCCCATGAGGGAATGCTGTGCGATATTTAATAAATCAAGAGTACTTTGCATTGCTAAAATGTAATGAGGTGTAGTTATATATGTTATAAGTGTTTTATATAATAAATTCAATTAAAGTATTGACATATTCATCAAATTTTTTATAAGATCTAACATTATGATGTGACTTGTAACTTATTTGAATAGATAATATGACATTTGTTTGTAACTATAACTAAAAATAAATTCTCCTCCTGCTTTACAATTATATAAGTTAAGTCATATCCTCTTTATTAGAGTTTTATGTGCCTAGACGCAGGTCTCACTGGCACTAATAATGTAAACTTATTTTATGACTAGGTCTTAATTGCAAAGAACGCGATCACTGAATAAAAAACACTTGACATATCATAAGGCCCAAAGAGAAAAGTATGCACATAACCTATGTATTTTATGATTGGTTATGAATTTCACATGGAACAATAAAGCCAACACAAGCTCATCTCTTCAAACTTTGGTGTGTACATAAAATTTAGTGATGGACACTCCAAAAATGATTATTATAGAAAATGTCAAGAGGTCATCAAGTTAGACTATGGTGGAGTGCTAGTAAAAGAGCTAATGTTGTTCAATTGCTAATGGTTTGATCCTACTTCTAATAGATGAACAAGATGGCACAAATAATATGATATCATTGAAGTTTGAGTATCTTAACATTATTACAAGTTTAGTGTCTTTATCTTCACTTAACATGCTATGTAAGTGTGTTACACTCCATACTCAGCTTGTGGAAAAGATTGCATTGAGTGGTTGGTTTTCATTAAAATTAAAGCAAAGTGTTATCGATATTCTATCAATAAATGATGCCATAGTTTCCTTCTAAGATGATGAGCAATATAACCAATTACCAACAAGCATTAAGAATGAATAAATCCATTCATTAGGGGATAACTTTGTATCTCTTGAAGAAGTTGGTCTCATTGAACAAATTATATGTGATGATTTAAATGACCTTAATGATAGAGAAAAAGACTAGGAGGATAAGGAAAAATAAAGAGGACAATAGAGAAGATACAAATAAAGATGAAGAAGAAATTCAAGATGATGACATAAAGTCCTTATCTTAGATTAAGTTATTTTTTGTATATGTAGATTAGGATTTTCATTTATATGTCTTGCATACTTAATGTAAATGGTACTAACTTAATATTATTTTTTTTGTAGGTTACCAAGTCTTTAACAAGCCTAGATTAAATGATATAATCGATACTTTAGCATGAGGTTTCCAGAAATTGGACATCTAAGAACTGCCTCTAGATGATAAGCTTTTCCACCTTAGCATGAAAAAAAGAACATTGAGGAGTGTCAAGGGGAAAATGACAACTACTAACATTAGGTTTTGGGTTTTAGTAATTTATTAGAAATATTAGATTCAAATTTTGGATTATATAGGTTCCATTATTTTATATTACAATTTTTATTTAAATGATTAGATGCTTGATATTCAATATTATGAAATTTAATTTTGGAAATTTGTTAATTGAATCTATTATTGCCGTAATGAAATTGTATTTATACATGGTATTTGTTGTATGGTTGCTTTGAAAAAAGGTTACAAATTATCAATATCTTTTAGATTAACAATGAATTTTAGAATAATGATGCTAATAATATTCTTCAATTTTACAAATTAGCAATAAAATCAAAATTAGTGACAAGGATATGTATCTTTAAATTTTAGTTTAGCGATATATGTAACAATAGTAAAAAAATTAGTAATAGAATTATCTATTTCTAAAGTTAATTTTAGCAATGGAAATTTCATCACTCGTTATAACATTTAACAAAAGACATTGGTGTCACTAATTTCATCCATCATTCATTTTTGTTTATTATCGTCTCACAAAATTAATGATGGAAAAAGTGATCAACCAAAAAAATTTATTGCTAATTGAATTATTAATAAACTTTTTACTAATGCTATATAATCCATCACTAATTTCATCACTACTTAATTTATCAATAAATTAATGATAATAAGTGATGGATTTTTTTTATTGCTAATGAACATTATTTTGGTGTATCTTAATCTTTATTATGGAATCAATGAAGACTCCTTAAGTTACAATAGCAATTGAGACTATTAGGGACATTCTAGATGAATAGATGGTTACTACAAATGTGAGACAGACAAGAAATTTCATGTCAAATGGAAGAATAAGCCTATTTGGATTATTGTTGCTAATTTTTAACATTAAAACTTGAAACTTTTCAAGAGATACCAAGCAGTTAACTTATTGAAAACAACTTGGCTAGGCAAGAGAGAATTAATGGAGAAAATAATTAATTAAGAGTTTGTTTATTCAAGAGTCACAATTATTTGTATTAAGTCAATTGATTGTATCAATTATCTTAGTGATTGAGAGTTAACTTTTCTCAATGTCAAAATTATAGTATTTAATTAGTTAATCAAATTAGAAGCTTTGATTATTAAAAATAGTTTATAGGTCAATAAAAAATCATTTAATTATTCATTTAAGGTCCTTTTGATTTTAAATGCCTAAACAGGGATGAATAGGAGCTTTTTTAATGTATTTTTAGCATCTTATTGAATTATTATGAGTGGTATTCTTAACTTTTCAATTTTGAAGGCTATTACATTCGCTATTAGGATTAAAATTTAAACTACTCAAATTTCTATTCATAAAGATTGATTTCTTTCATTTTCTACTTAATTTTTTTTTGACACATATTATATTAGAAGTTTGTTCAAATTATAGTTCAAACTAGTTTTAGCATTAGCACCAGGTTGTTCATTATGGGTTGTAAATCATCTTAATGACAATAAAAACTATAAGAGAATATTAAGGTAGATTTATGGATCATGAAAGAGATGGTTTGTTGCTATACATTGTGCAACAAATTAATAATATTTTTATTTGAATCATTAGTCTTGGAACTTGAATGGAGGCGACTACAATCAATATAAGAGTCAAAGATGAGGCGAATGCAAACAATCAAGATATCCAAAATGAAAACCATAAATGTTTGAAGTAATAAGTAAGAATATAGAAGAAATCCCTTTAAACTAGGCCTAATTAATTCAAATCATAATTTTTTTAGTTTTTTATTCAATGGTTTTATCAACAATATATTGGATAGCATGAAAATCATGAAGTTTTTATCGAGAGAGTCAAAGTTGATGGTTGTAATTTTTTTGGAAAGTTAAATCATTAGCACTGTATTAATTTTATCATATCTGTAGAAGATTATTTTGATTACTACTAAATGAATGAAGATAGAAATATTAGCCTTGCAATGATAAAGATAGGGTAAGCATGAATGTGGTCACATAGAATTGAAGAGTGTATGTATACACTTGGGCTTCCTTTTAATCTTCATCGAGAGGAAATAAAACTTAAGTTGTTGTAGGAATATCTTCCTTTTGGTTATGAGGATTCAATGTATAATGAATTTTTGCAATAAAATCAAGGTTTTATGAAAGAGAAAGAGTATATAGAGAAATTCAACAATTTGATTATATGTTGTTAAATTAATGATAGAGACATTAACTTCTTACACATTACAAAATCGAGCTTCATAGAGAAATTCAATATGGGATGATATTAGTTAGATAAATTAACCTATGATTTCATCCTTAAATTTTTTACTCCATAAGTATTTAATCCTTCAAATATTGAAATTCCCATTATGAGTCCTCAAAAAACATTCACTAAAAGCTGTTCATCTTTATGCTCATGGGCTCTATCAAAGTGTGCCCATATGTCATAAGCTTTATTGAGATCGTTATTAGGTTTTCCTATCAACTATGGAAGTTGCAAAAAGGATCCTACTAATTAGACTCATGTGTAAGATTTTACTTATATTATTTCCTTCTATTTGATATCTCTTAGAGTATTACAAAGGCTTAATTTTATAGAATTGGCCTTGTTACGTGATTTAGGGTTGGTTTTACAATGTTTTGAATTTATTTGATTAATACTAGATTTTTATACTATTTTAGGCTTTTAGTTATATCCTAGGCTTTAGATGTTAGATCAAAATGATCTTTTTATTGTTGGAAAGTTGAAAGAAAGTTATATAACTTTTATGTTTTGGTCAAAACCTAGTTTAGATGTCTGGAAGGACTAATTTAGCCAAGAAGTTAAGGCCTTATTTTTGTCCTAATTGAGTTAGCTTCAATTTTTGGATTGTATTTAAAGCTTTAGGAGTTCAATTAATGTGAAAACTATGCTTAAAAATTTCTAAGGTATGGCCTTACAACTTTTATGTTTGTGGTTTACTATAACTACATAATTTTAGTGGTCTTACATTTAGTGGAACTTAGACCAACAAAATTTTATTGCTATAACTTTTGGAGTACATTATTTTGTAAAATAGATTCTAGGCCTCCAAAATTAGCAAGACCCTATTCTTTATAACCTTAAAAGGCATAAAATTCAGGTCCATTAGATTTTAGTGGTTACTAAGTCGTATATAAAGGGCAAGAACACTACAAACTTTAACACTATTATATAATTTAGCAAAGACAATTTTTCTTTCTTTGAAGTTTCCTATTTTTTCAACCATTGAGGGCTAATATTTTGGTTAATTTAAGCATTTTGAGGCTTATCCCTATTTGGATTATAACATCTTAAGTTATAATGTTAACTTCTTCTAATTGATTTCTCTTTTTTCCTAATTTTTTATGCTGACTGTTTTGAAATTGCATGATTTGAATATTGATTTGGTATAATTTATGTTCAACCTTGTGATTTCTAATCTTTATCTATTTTTGTATTGAATTATGCTTGGTTATTGATGGTTTTCATGTAGGGATAGAAGGTTGAGAGGTTAAATCAAAAGTTTCTAGTTTAATCCTTTAACTTAATTGAATTCTATTTTCAAATCAATTTTACTCTGGCTTTATAAATTATAGTAGTTGCTTAATTCTACTAATTTTAATTGATCAAATCCTAGATGGTTATCTAGTATAAGATTCATAAATTACTAAAAGGGTTTTACATAATTCAAGGTTGGCAAATCAAATAGAATGGTCAAATGTTTTGTTATCTATGACTAATCCACACTAAAAGCTCTTAAATCCTTGAATTAACTACTTTGCTATATTAATTTTATTTTTACCTATTTTACTTTTGTTTTTTGTTTTGTTTAATATAATTATTTTAATTTTGAATAAGAACCCCCTTAAGTTTTGTTTTGTGTTCATTTTATTTTGTATATTGTTTGAATTTTATTTTATATTTTGAATTTTGTCTGCATTTTGTTTGCATTTCTGGTTCACTTTTATTTGCTTTTCTTCCTTCTATTTTGAGTGCATAAAAGGCTTAAATAATTATGTAATCATTGTTAATAAATAATTAAGAAAGGATATCAAGGGATTATTAGGGATACAATCTGGTTTGTCACACTATGTTGCATAATTTTTAGCAAAATAGTTATAATTAATTTTGGTGTTTTACAATGCATGTTAGAGATAACTGAGGATAAGTAGAACTAGATATCTCCTTTCTATGGATAATTTGTGTTGTGTGTGTAATTGAATTCTTAGTTACTCAGATCTCTTCTTTTTTTAGTAATTTTTTTGAAGAAATAAGGTGATTTGAACATTCTTTTATTAGTTACTTTTAGATTCTATTAAGAATATTTAGAGATTATTAAGGCTTTTAAGCATTTGTAATATTTTTAGGAATGGCATTTGTTTTTGGATAAGAAAGCTTGGATAATTTTTTTGAAGAATGGGAAAAGGATCAACAGAAGTTGCTATAGATTCCACTTTATGTTGTTCCATTGAACCTTTTGCTCCACCGAACTTGATGCCTTTATTGCTTGATAAAATTTCAATCATAGAACTAAAAAATTAGTCTTATGTTATTGCTTTTCATTAATAAATCTCTTGTTTGACTCAAAATATAGTTTAATGCATCTACAACCTGCCTACTAGCAATATTCCTTAATATGGTTTATTATGAATTTCCTATCCATCTTACAAGGTGAACTCAAAATATGTTGAATTTCAAGAGTTATGTACTTAAGATTGGCTACAACAATCCTATCCTTGTAGTTGTCTCTAGTGAGAAAACTTTTAACACAATCCTATCTTTGTATAGAAGTCAAAAGAAGGTATTATCTACCATTTTCCCCTAAAGTTATCATTTTTTCTCTTCCTTAGTGGTTTTGTTTTTATTTTCCCTCTTGAAGCTCTACTAGGACTTAATTTGGTACTAATAGGTTAAAAAGAAGATAAACTTTGAATGCTTCTAATTCTAATTAAAGTAACATAATTTTTGCTTGCTGGAAATATTTTATACATTGTAACATTTTTATGCCACACTTGTAGTGCATAATAATGTTCATGGATAGAAGGATGAAAAATTCTAATAAAATTAATTTTGGAGGACACATGATGAAAGAACCAAATTTTGGTATATTAAATACCTAATTTGTGAAAATTTTAGGGTTAAAATCATGGATTAACTCTCAGTAAGATTCTATAACATTTAAAAAGTATACAAAGTGACTTTCAAAATTGAGAACCAATTAAAGTTGTCAATTGCCAAATGTTTTGGGTTATTGCTAGGAGAATTTTTAACTAGAAAAGCTAATTTACCATTAATCTAGTAAAAAAGCATGCTATAATACTAACTAATCCTAATTTCAAAGGAAAATATATAGCTAATGGGTCTAGCAAGTAAAGACGTGATAATGAGTACTTTAAATGTTAAAGTAGCATCGATTTTGCTTCCATGCATCTTGCTAAAAAAATTGAATTTTTGTAATAGTCGAAAGGTTATTAATGTCAAACAAGATATGGATTAAACAATGCTTGATGAACAAGATGTTGAAGAAGTTAAAGGCATTAAATAAGTAAAAATGGTAATGCAGTGCATTCTTGCTACCCAAAGAAATTTACATAAGACAAATGGCTTAAGACTAACATCTTTCAGAATAACATCATGTGTGGAGATTAAGTGACCAAGCTTTTCTTGTTGTTCCATTCTTAATTGATGACATTTTTAATTAGTGATATTCACAAGGAGACTTTTTGGTGTGTTATTTTAATGAAAGTTGCACACATTTTATTAGGGAGACCATAATAATAGGATAAGAAGGTGTTACTTGATAGAGAGACAAATATCTATACCATCAATTATGGCAAAAAGAAAATCAAATTATAACCTATGAAAGGGGAAAAGACCTATCACCTAAAATATGATATATAAGAAATATCATCAAATTTTAAAGATCTCATTTGAGTAGGATTGCTAACAAGTCTTCTATCATTTTGAAATCTTCTATGTAATAAGCTTTGTACCTAGTGCTTCACTTCCACACCTACTAGCTCATAAAATAAGCCTAACTAAACTTCAAAAGTTTAGAAGACAAGTTTAAGACCTTTTGTATTAAGTTGTTATTAAAGAAAGCCTTATACATATGTTATGCCCATATTATTAAATTTAAATAATGATGAGAGTTAGAGGATGTGTATTGATAGTCAACTAATTGATAAGACAACCATTAAGTATCAGTTCCTTATACTAAAACTAGATGACATGGTTGACTTGATGATATGGATAAATGTCTTTTCAAAATGATCTCAAATATCACTACTATTAAATTGGAATCTGTTTAAGGAATGAATGGAAGATAACACTCAAGATGAATGATGAAATATATGAATGGTTAATAATGGCTTTTAGGATTACCCACACTTATATTACCTTCATATGGGTAACAAATCATATTCTTAGCCTTATATTGAAAAGTTTGTTGTCCTTTATTTTATGATATATTGATTTACAAGCATAACAAATAAGAGCACTTAATTCATTTAAGATATGTTATGAAGAACTTAAAGGCAAAAAAACTACACATTAATTTGAAAAAGTTTATGTTCTTAAGTAATTAAGAGAACTTTTTAGGGTTTATTATATCTTGAAGAGGAATTGAAGTTGACTAACAAAAAAAGAAAGCTATGCTTGTTTAGCTCACGTCCACCAATTTAAGTGAAGTTAGAAGTTTTCATAGGCTAATTAGCTTTTATAAGTTATTTATACACAATTTTAGCTACATTATGGCCCCTATTATTAAATGTTTTAAAAAATTATCTTTATATGGTCGTAAGTTATGGAAAATGGTTTTAAATAAATAAAAAAAGATGGCAATAAAACCAATTCTTAAATTCCTAGATTTTGAAAAAGTATTTGAACTATCTTGTACTGCATCCCATTTAAGGATAGGAGTAATTCTCAATCAAAAAAGTCATGTTATTGTTTTCTATAATGAGAAATTGAAGGATACAAAGAAAAGATACTTTCCCTATGATCATGAATTTTATGTTATTATGTAAGCTATCAAACATTAAAAACATGTCCTTTTTTACAAAGAGTTTGTTCTCTATTTAGACCATAGGGCATTAAAGTTCCTTAATTCTTAGTTAAGCTTAAGTGCTAAACATGCTAAATGGAATGCATAGTCATAACAATTTTCATTTGTTGTTAGATACTATTTTGGAACCAAAATTAGAGTTATTAATCCTTTTAGTAGAAGAGTAGTGTTATTGCATATTTTGCTAATGAAAGTTATTAGTTTTGAATAATTAAAGAAAGAATATGCAAGTGATACATCTTTTAGATATAAATATGCAGATTTTGAAGTTAATTGAATTAGTAACCATCTTAATTATAGTTTGAAGGATGGCTACATCTTCTTAGGAATCAATTATGTTCACCAAATAGTTCAATGTATGACTTTGTTATGTGGGAGTTGTATTCTTGCAGGCTTGTTAGACAATTTGTACAGGATGCCACAATAAAGGAGGAATCTAGAAAATATCATATATAATATGATCTCAAAGAGTAAAGAAGAGTAACTACACATTTCATGTCATGACTTAATCCTAATTTGTGACTAGTGTAAATCCTAATATTGGTTTCTGCAAGTCTTGACTCTTTATACTCTTTCTATCCAACAGGAGTTTCCAAATTTGGAAGGAAAAATCAAAATTTAACTTTAAAATTTTGCAAAAAAATAGATAAAATCTCCGCTATTTTTAGACACTTCTCGAGGGCTACATGCCATAAAATACAAAACCTGTATATATTTTCAGGTATGATAGCATTAAACATACAATACAATATAATTTTAAGCTTATACATATATATTCAGTTCATCATCTCATATAATTCAACAAATCACTATTTGAATGTTGATCTTAATCCCAACTATCAAATCCTCTAATAAGGAAGTTTTGATTCTCCATAAGTGCTACAAGACTTAATTTTTAACTTAAAAACATTGGAAATTAAATGGTGTGAGTTATAGAAACTCAGTGAGTATACATTTACCACTACTTGTAAGAGATTTAACTTTATATATTTGTAAAGTTACAAACTAATCATGATTTAAACTAAATCGAATCACAAACCTATTTCCTTGGATCTTTGAATTACATAGCACCAAACTTTAGATTGAGTGTGCATCTACACACAACTAGATTTTATATCACAGATCATAGTATTCCTAACTATTCACTAGTACACTAAATTGTTATCATATCACATATTACCCATTTTAAGTAGACATCACAATCACAAATAGCCATTAAGGCCTAAATACAAATAAATCATCCTAGTCACATCACGTCTTTGCAATCATATCAAGTAGTAACAATCAAGCACTGACAAATTCTAATATTTTGTCACATCACAGATTCATCTATAGTAAGCATAGATGTAGTTACCTTTGGCCATCTTTTGATTTTAGGCCTATTCTATATTTTTCTCAACTAAACACTGAAAATTCTCATCTGCTTTTCATATCAATTTTATATCCTTCATGACTGTTTGCTAGGAATTCCCATTAGGCTTTCATATCATCTCTTTATCACAATTCATAATATTCAATGTCAGTGCTTTAGTATAGTTCATATTTCTAATGCCAACCATGATAGGATTCATAGACAACATACATATGGGAGCTCAATTCTCATTTCAAAACTATTTATAGAACTTCAATGCAAAATAACTAATTCATCATTAAATAGTAGCAAGCACATAGTAGTATGGGCATACATATATAGTAATCCATTATATTCTCTTATATGATCATAACATGCAATTACTATTGAATTCAAACACAATCTATCAATAATTAAAAATAATACTATCATGCTTCCGTTGCCCACTCTGATCTACAATATTCCTTTAATGTAACACAAAACTGAGTTTAGCATGAGTATGGACATATATATATATAGACAAGAATGTAGAATTGGTATTATCAATAAGAGATATATAATTCACAATATTTAAATCATATTTTATTTAAGTGAAAGTTTGGTGGTGAGATATATACTTACCTAGTGAAGCATGTCCACTACATTAGCTTGGAGTAATTCATTTCCACTTTTCCCCCCTCTTTTCCCTAATTAGAAATTACAATAAATTTCAAATGCAAGGCATCACTATGATATTTCCTAAATACCATGGGGGTTTATCCGAATCATGATATTTTGATATTATAATTTATTAGTTTTTTTCCTATTTCTTACAGTTACTTATAAAATCAAAGCATATCATTATGTGCATTAGGAACATTCTAATTATGTTATTACCTGATATAGATCACTTATACCTTATTATTTCTATCTTTATACTATGATAGTGTTTTAATCAAATTATTCAGTATTTCTATACACTTATTTCCTTACATTTATACTTTTACTTAAATTACTATTTGGAATCTCTTAAATTAATGTATATAAAGAAATATACAAATGGATGACATAAAGAAGGCTCATGCATGCCATTTTAGCATCTCATATTCTAGAATTATATACATATACATACATACATACATACATACATATATATATATATATATATATATATATATATATATTACAAATTTCATTTAATATTTCCTAATAAGGCTTCTAGATCATGTTTCATGTATTTAAGATTTCCTTGAATTAAGTTCAAGATGCCTTATTATGAAGACATGGCATTCTAAAGGAGCTCTGACTACTTTATTTAGTAAAACTATATACTTAACTTCTAATATTTTCTAACTTTATTTCTTAAAATTATGTAATATCCCTAGTTAAAATTTAAAATTTTATAAGTTTTGATGTTTGTGAAGATTTACTTATTATTCGGTTAATATGTGGTATTTTTCATATTGAAGGATCTGAAATGTTGAAAATGATCTTTATGATAATATTTGAGATTTATTTCTTTTTATATATGGTTATATTAATTTAAAAATGATTTAAAATGTTTTTAATAAATGAATCTTTTATTAGTTGAAAATGTTTTAGTAATTATGGGTGTAAGAATATAAAACAATAAATAGTTGTATTTAATAAATTATTTTCAAGTATTGTTGGAATTTAACTAAGTCAGATTATGAATATATATATTGCAAAATGAATATTTGGGAAAAAAATAATAGATGAGGTTGAAATTCAAAAAAAAAAAAATGAATGGTAACTTGTATAAATGATTAAGATTAATTCTAAATAAGATCAGAAATTTAAAATGGTAATTTGTATGAAATCATCACTTAAAGTTTATTTTTCTGCACTTTCTCTCTCCTATCTTCTCTTTTTTTTATTACCGTGCTTTCTTTTCTTAATTTTCACGTCCCCACTTTAAATTTTTATGGCTACCATCCATCTTTCTTTTCCCATCTCGTTGGCCCTCTTCTTTTGTCTTTGTTAATATTTCTCTCTCTCCTTTTCCAGAAAATCGCCACCATCTCTTTCTTTTTTCCTTGTTTCTTCTCCTTCCGGTCACCTTCCTCCTCCTTTCTTCTCTCTTTTTGCTTTCTTTTTTGGTGAACCAGAACAGTACCCTGTTGAGCTCTCTTCTCTTTCTTGATCACTTAGCTATCTTCGCTGGTTGCTATCATTGTCAGATGGCCTTGTTTGGTATTGATCTATAGTTGCAAAAGAGTATCTTGTCGAAGCTACTAATAGCATTAAATCTCCGACTAACCACTAGTTTCTAGCGTAGCAGAAAACACGAAAAATTATCATGAAACATAGCTGGAATCGTCATGAATCGTATCTAGATATTGCACAACAACAGGGCAGATAAAAAAAAATCGTTGCTTACCGGTGATTTATTGTTTCTTTGATGCCGACGAGGTACCAGTAGGTTCCTCTGGTGATGGTAAACAAATCTATAACATAACATTTTTATATTAATATTTATTTAGAGCTAAATCTAAGAAAAATCAATTTTATATATATTGGGGAAAATGATGATATCTTTTTAGAATAAGATTTTTATGCTATTGAAGGTTAGAATAGCATTGTTGGGTTCCATATTGAGTATTGATTGAGTTCTGTAATGAGTATTTGAAGTTAAACTAGAAAGCTTCTTTCGCATGTGTTTGAAATATAAAATAATGACTTAGGAGAAATTAGAGTTTTATGATAAATTGGTAAAATAGTAGAATTAGAATAAAAATGAAATATTATATTTTAATATTTTAAGGGATTAAGTTTAGTTCAGAAAATTCCATTAAAAATTTTCATATTATCGATCTTCACATTATGGAGTGTTAGAAAATCTTTAGAATGATATCAATGGGATCTGCCAAGATTATTAAGTATTAATCATTCTACTTGCATAAGTTGAATAAAATGATGTATTGTAATTTCATTGACTGGCATTACAAAATATAAGAAGTGATGATATAGGATAGTAAATTGAGAAGAAATTGAATAAATTTTATGTATTTACAAGTATTTGTATAAATTGTGGAATAGGATCAAAAGGAATGGGTACATATACTTTAGACTTCTAAGTGTGTTAAAGCATCCTTAGGTAAATATATATCTCACCACTGTTTTTATTTTAATAAAAAGATAATTCGGATATGGTGAATTATATTCTTTCTATTGATAGTACATATTTAATATTCACACTCATATCTATACTTATATATAAACTCAATTCTTGAGTAGTTGGCTATTAAGTTATTACTAGTTAATTAGAGTACGTAATGGAAGCATGATGTTACTAATGATCACCAAATGTTTATAGTTAAGTTGTTTGTCACTTGTATGTTAGAAATGATAGTGTGAAATATGATTTGATAATTAAACTTTCATGTATATATTATTTAAAGATTCTATCATGGTTGGCATTGAAAATCATAAACTGAGTTAGAGTGGTGATATTAGGAACTGTGAGTTGTATTGGAATGATACTTTAAATGTTGGATGGAAAATTCCTGATAACACTTGTGAATGATACAAGATTGATTCGAGAGATAGATAGGAAATTCTTGGCGATTGGTTAAGAAAAGTGCAAACTTGATCTTGGAATAAAAGAGTCGTTACATAAATATTGGCTATAACTAAATGTGTGATTTGACGTAATATTAGAACTTAACTTGTGTTTGGTTGTTACTGTTTGATATGAATGCAAAGATATGATGTGACTATGATAATTGTTTGTATTTGAGCCATAATGGTTAATTATGAAAATGCTAGTCACTTGCAATGGGTGATGAGTGATTGATTGAGTTTATGATAGTTTGTGATGCAAGATATGAGATCTAAGTTATTATAGGTGAATTCCAAAATAAAACTGATTGAGGGCATCACAAAGATTCAAGAATAATGGGTTTGCTAATATGATTAAATTATGGTTATTATAAATAATTGATCACTTATAAAATAATGGTAGGTATATATGTTCACTGAGTTTTCATAACTCACCCCATTGTATTTCCAATTTTAAGTTAGGAATTGTGCCTTGTAGCATCCGTGGAGAATCAAAGACTACCTGAATTAAAAGATTTGACAGTTGTTGATCATTTTGAATTAGAATTAAAAGTAAAAATAGAAATGATATTAATTCATCACTTGATGTGTTGAATCGTTTATTTGTGTATAAGTTTGAAACTGTACTGTACTATGTGTTTGTTTGATAATGTTGGATCTAAAAACAATATAAGTTTTGATATTATAGGGCATGTGACTCTTGAAAAGTATCCATAAAGTGGGGAGGCTTTGTCTATTTTTTCATAAAATTTTAAAATAAATCTCGAGTCCCCATAAATTTTGGATACTCTTGTTAGATAGAAAGAGTGAAACTTGTCAAGGCATGTGGAAACCATGTCATATCCCAACATTTAAGTTTCATAAATTTCAATATTTATGGATAATAATTTCTTATTCAGTTAACATTCAGGTTTTAAATTTATTTTCCAAATTAAAGATTTTGAAAAGTTGAAAAAATGATATTTGTGGGGATTATTTATTCTTATGGTCATTATCGATGTAAGAATAAATTGAAGTCATTTTATAAGAAATTTCTCATAATTTGAGGATAATTTTAATATTTTAAAATTATTTGCATTTCCATAAATTATTTAAAATTAAATTAAAGAAGTTTGGAATAGATTTATTTTTAAATAGTTATTATTAATTTGAGATTGGTTAAAATATTCTTATGAGAATTTCCAAGTTAAAAATAATAAAAGTTATAAATATGGAATTTTATGAAATTAATTGTTGGTATTTCATAATTTATTTGTGAGAATTTTTTAAAGAGTCAAATAATCATTTTGGGATTTTTAAATCCATTAGACTATTAGAAATACATATTAAAGGAAGTTTGAAAATAATTGAAATTTTAAATACAATTGAAAATGAACGGTCAAAATTTAAGAAAAAAATGAGTTATATTAGGTGAGAAATGTAAGACCATTATCCATAACACTCCTTCTCCCCCTTTTTTTTTTTTTAATCAATTTTGGTACATTCTTTTTATTATTAATGGTCCCCTTTGCTTTTTAAGTAAACACACCACTCCCCTATCCAGATCTTTTTAACCGACTTCTCCTTTCTTTGTCAGACCAACCAGCAGCTCTCTCTCCCCTTGATTTTTCTCTTATTTTATGCTTTATTTTTCTTCCCCCATACAGTCCTCTCTCTCTTTTTGCACTCCCATCACTGCCTTAATCTTTTTCTTCCCTTCTCTTCCTTTCTCCATTCTTCGCCACAGCTCCCTCTTATCTGTAACCTTGTTCTCCAAACTGATCATTGTGTGCGGTAGCTGCCGTTTCGATTTGGCTCTGGACACGATGATCTACACAGGGAAGCTATGCGGGTGGTAGAACCAAAACCAGCAGGGAACTTCACGGCAAGCTCCCATGAGTTCCTTTAATGCCTTTTCTTTACTTACTGCCGTGAGCTGTGGTCACTAAGAGGAGTTGCCGGAGCTTGGGAAGGCAGCAACCGAGCAATTGGATTTCCAAGGTTTTTGACAAATCCAACACTTTTCCGGCAACAGTGACCTCGCCGGCGATATTTTCCAGTGAAGGTGAGGAAATTTTGTTTTATGGAGTATGATGATTTAATCCACTTAGAGAAACCTGTTTGTGTGTATGTGTGTGTGTGTGTGATGCAGAAGATGATATAAACGATGAGTATAATTTTTTTTTATATGGTAAAATGTATAAACAAGATGATTAAAATACATATGAAGTATCAGAGTAACGTATGATATAGAAAGAAAATCATTTATGGATTTATTGATGACATTTATGAGATCATAATTTTTATATTATATAATAATATAAAGAGTGATTAGCGTATTTTTGGAGAATTATATTCTAATATTTTAATTGTTTTACATTTTGAACTAGAAAATTGAAGAAGTTGTCACATACATGAATTTTCTGATATTTGATCTAGGATTAGTAAGTGGCCTAGCTGGATTATGAGCTAATATCGGAAATAATAAGGAATGATATTATGCTGTAATTTGAAAAAAAAATTAATATGTGGTTTGATGGTTTTAGTGAAATAGAGTTAGTAGTGTAAGAAAGTGGGAATTACTAAATAATTTAATTAGAATACTATTATAATAATTTTACGTAGATGAGAAGTAATAACATCAAATAATAGTATAAAATAAATAGATACTTTAGATAGTATTAAATCCTATGATTTCTATTTGAATGTGTTTGACATGAAAATCTTCATATTATATTTTTAGGATTTTTATGACCAACTTAAGAGAAAATAACAAAATAGTTGAAGTTAATTGTAGATTATGGTTTGGAAATTAGGTGTAATGCTTGGAAAGTAAATAGTATTTTTGTATTCATGATATTATAAAAAATGGTGAACTAGGAGGAGAATATAGAAAGGGGATTAAGGATGCTTTGGAGATTCTAAAAGAAAATTGACATTATTAGGTTAGTATATATATATCTTAACACTATTTTTATCTAAATATAATATGATTTAAATGTTGTGAATGGTATTGATAGTATAGATTCTATATTCATTATATGAGCTTAGTTTCGTGATATAAGGGTAATTAGTTATTAATGAATGATAGTTGATCAAAGTATTTAGTGAAAGTATGGTTATGTTATTAGCCATTGATTGATTAATTATAATAGGATTGCAATGGAGCATATTGTGATTGTGCCATATGCTTTGATTGCTTGAAATTATTGAATAATTATCTATGTAGGCTTGTATTGGATCTAAGAATATGAATATAGTAAAACTCTAGTGAATTGACTACATTGTAAACTAAGCCTTATGAGGCATTGGAAAATTGAGAATGGTGTTAAAGCAATGACATCAAATGTTGTGGTTTATGATGAAGAGATCATACCAAAATTTGAATGAAAAATTCCTAACAATTGTAAAGAATATAAGATTGATCTGAGAATCAGATGGGAAATTCTCGATGAGTAATTGAGAAAAGTATAGACTTGATCTTGAAATCAAAAGGTGGCTACATATATAATTACTATAACTAAATATGTGATTACATATGATATTAGAACTTTGCTTGTTATTGAATGTCATTGTTTGACATGGGTGTAAATACATAGTGTGGCTGTGATGACTTGTTTATATTTCGGCCTTAAGGGTTGTTTGTAATTATGTTGTCTACTTGGAATGGGTAATGCGTGTTATGACAGTGATGTTGTGTATTATCATATGGTTGTACCTTCGATAAGTCTTGTGTAGGAGAGCTCTCATTTCATGATTTGGTTCTATAGGTGGATTTGCTAATAGATTCTAATTCATTACATGATTAACATACAATTATTATATATATAAAGTTGATCTCCCACAAAATAGTGGTGGATATATGCTCACTGAGTTGTTGTGACTCACTCCATTGTATCTTCAATACTTTTAGGTTGTGGTGAGCATATTTGAGTTTGTTGCATTTGTGGAGATCCAAGACCGTCTTATTAAAAAGTTTTGATAATTGGATTAGGATTAAAATTAGATATAAAGATAAAGTTTTCAATGATTTAGCCATTGATATGTTGATTCATTTACCTAGATATATATATTGTAACTGTATAGTATTTATATGTGTGTTGATGACACTGTCACATTTGGAAATTAAATAGGTTTTATGCATGTGATCTTCAGGAAGTGTCTGAAGATAGGAGATATTTTGTCTATTTTTTCATAAAAATCTAAAGTGAAATTATTTTAAGTCCTCTTAGAATTTGAAAATTTTCATTAGATAGTTAAAGTGAAAATCATTAAGGCTTGTGAAAATTGGTAGTGGAATTCACGCCGATCATGATTAGGATGAGTTGTGACAAATGAATAACGAGTTCTACGTCAGTCACAATCGAGTTGGGTTATGATAAATTACCCATTCCCATATCATATCTTTAGGAGTTTTTTAGTTCAAACTTGAATCAACCGTAATATTAAGATATAATTTTCTAAAACTATTCCAATCATAGTATTATAATAGACTATGTCATAAAAATCATATTCCTCAAGCTATTATCATATATTTATAATTACTCATAAGAAGACCCATTGAGATTAATACTTTCACAATTAATACTAATTAGATGTAACACTCTAGATTGACTTTACTTTTGTTAATTTAACATTTTAAAGCATGGTGTCTCCATTTTTTTAGAAGCATACACATATTTCAGCAACACATAAAAATAGGTTCTTCTTCCATTTAGCTATAGGACAATGGAAACAACAGAATTTTATGTTAGAGCTCCCCTTACCAATTCAAGACTAATCCACTGGAGCTCTACTAGCAGTGAAATCATGTCATAACATTGGTAAAAGCAAAGAGTTAAGAGCCCTAGCCACTATTTCTTAAGCTGGCCACAATTAGAGTAGAGTTTCTACCATGTTGTGAAGTTATTGTTGCCAAGGATGATGTATAGGTTGTAGGATCATAGTAGTAACACTAGTAAAGAAAGAAAAAGATCGATGCCTTTCTATGTTGTTTTCATTTGAAACTAGCAGCTTCATCTCCAATGCCTATTGTAGTTGGCCAAGCGATGTAAAGTGATAGCTACTTGATGAATGGGAACCAATATAGTTCTAGTGACCAAAGAGGTGGTGTCAACCTAGAAGAAAAGGGAGGGAGAGAAGAGAGCAAAGAAGTTAGTGACAGAGAAGGAGAGGCCAATAGAAAATGAAAATAAGAGGAGAAAGAATCAAAACTTTTTATAAAAGTGCAAAAAAAACTAATTTAATAAATAAGTAAATTAAATAGGTATTTAGACATATTAAAAGGGAAAGGGAGAAGAAAATGCTAAAGAGAAAGAGATAAGATAGCAGCTAAAAATAAAAATAAGGGACAGAGAAGGGTGGAAATTAAGAAAAAGAGAGGGATTTTTGAAAAAAAAAATAAAAAAAAGGGTAGTTAGGAGGTATAATCCTGTACTTCTCACTACTATATGTCCATTCCTTTATAAAATCTTAACTATTTTTTTTTATAAAAATTAATCTTGGCCCCTCATTTAATAAAAATCCACTTTTTCTAAAACTTATATTATTAAAATCTCAACTCCATCATTTCCAATTTTCCCCTTAATAAATGTAAATATTTATATTGTAATAATTTGATAAATTTCAAAATCCTAAATTGAACATTTAAATTTTCCATAATTTAAAAAATAATTTATTAAATACAAATAATTCATAAATCTCCGTACTCTCAATTACGAAAAATATTTCCAAAAATAATTTATAAACTACAAACACATCATTCCATAAATCATTGCATTCATAATCATTAAATATTATTTTTTTAAATTGCAAAAAACTTCCATTATTTTCAAAAGTAATTTCTCAAATATAAACAAATTATTTCCTAAATTCTTGTATCCATAATTAGTAAAATTATTTTTAGTTTGTAAGAAATTCATCATAAAAATCATTTTAACTAATCTTAAATTAACAATGGCTATAAATAAAAATAAATAAATTTTGAATATTATCATAAATATTATTTTCAATGTTCCCAAGCCTTTAATACAAAAACTAAATATAAAATCACATATCAATTAAGTAAATAAATAATCAATCACAAGTTTCAAATTTTATATAACTGTAAATTTTAATTTGGGATATTACATTTTAAAAGGTCCAATGACAAGAGTTAAGACTAAAAGGATAAAAAAAAAGTACTTCAGAGGTTAATGCAAGGAGGAGAAAGTTTGGAAGAGTTTGGAAGAACTTGGGTTATATACATTTTAACCTTAGTAGATTAAAATGAGTATTTAAGTACTATACTTGATTACTAGGCGTAGAGCTCATCACTGCTTGCTAGTAGTTGAATGCCATATTCGTATATTACAATATTTTCCACAGTATTCGAATATGGTAGCAGAATACCTAACAATCTTATACATGCCAAATTATTTTTGCTGATTATTTTTTGTAGCTTAAGTCATTGTAGGCCTTATTTTTGTTAAGTGTATTTTGGCTTATTACTTTGAACAATATTAATGACTTAATTAGCTTCCTAGTTTGGGCCTAATTAAGTCCATTAAAGACCAATTAAATCTTATTTAAGCAGGGTTATTCCTTATGGTTATAATTTTTGGATGAATTTGAATTTTGAGACTCTTTGTCAGCTTTCTTTCTTGGTTTTTGTAAAAACTTCAGACTTATTAAATGATATTTAACCTTTATGGTGTCCAATCTCACTTATTAAAGGATTTTCATCCTCTGTGATGTGATTCTTCATTACTTATTGCTTCCCTTCCTTTCTAATATGAAATGTGGCATGAATATCCTTCTTTTTTTATTTGATTTTTAAATTTAGGATAATCTATTAGTTTGATTCACATCATTTAGCATTTTATAGCAAAGGTTTTCCAATTTTCAAGTTATGTTCTTCATT
Organism: Sindora glabra; assembly: GCA_020226215.1. Lineage (NCBI taxonomy): Eukaryota > Viridiplantae > Streptophyta > Magnoliopsida > Fabales > Fabaceae > Sindora > Sindora glabra. The sequence goes on along the minus strand of CM035226.1, from coordinate 74,363,148 downwards.
TCTTAACCATTTTTATCTGTTAATCTTCATTTTTATTTTTTATAATTTAGATTTTATTGTTGTTGGTTGTGATTCTATCTATGTTTCTACTATTTTTGTGTTACTCTTGCTATTTATTGTTATTTTTGTGTTTAAATCCAAGTTTTCATTATTGTTCATCAATTTCGATGTCTCTATTTTTGTTTCATCATAAATGTTTTGCCATCCAAACTTGTTCCTATTTTTATTAGTTTAATTTTAGTGTTCTTGCTTATTTATGAGTCTAATTCTTAAATCTTTATTAATTCATGCATTTAATATCTTAATTTTTGTGCAAATCTGTGTTTGATTTTGTCAAATTCCATTGAAACTTTTATTAATTTAAAAGTTACTTTGAAATGTTTAATTATAAGTTCAAAATCATGAAGTTTAATTTTTAGTAGTTGAGCATTGTATTCAAATATTGCATAAAATAGCACAATACTCTTGTAATCAAGTTGTTAAATGTAAAGAGCACCTAATTTTGTGGTATTTGGATATCTTATTCGATTACCACTTTGAAGAAATTAAAAAATTGGTTGGTAGTTGAATAAGATTACCTTAGCTTAAGGTATTCAATTCCTATATTTGCATAATGCAGGGTAGAGGCTATTTAAATCTTTTGTAGTTAATTACTATAGTTGAATACCTTCCTTCCCCTATTCAATCAATATTAGAGTGTTATATAATTACTTTGGGGTCTAATTCAAAAGGAAAAATAACAACAAAAATGAATCAAAAGAAAGAAAAGATGTGTTAAAAAAAATAAGTTCTACAAGGGAAGAAACAAAAGTGAAAATCAAAAAGCAAAAAAAAAAGAAGAAGAAGAAAATAAAAAGTGAAAAGAACAAAAGAAAAAAGAAGTGTAAAGAAGAAAGAACAAAAAGAGAAGTTGTTTGAAGAGAAATTGCTTATTCATTGTATCCTCAATTTCATCCTTTGAATTTTTTATTTTGAATTAACTTTTTCATTACTTTTTTCATTCAATTAAAATTTTCATTCTTAGTCATTTAATTCTTAGTTTTGTTTTCTTGTTTCTAGTTATGTCTTTGAGTCTTAGTTGTTCCTTCCTTGAATCCTAAAGTATCATTCATCGTTCCATTTTGTTGTTTAGACCTTGGTTAGTGGCATTGATTGTTATAATTATTGAATTTTGTTAATTATATCTTCTTAGTTCCTAAAGAACCATAAAAGGAAAAGATAAGAATGGAAAAAGGAAAGAATGTGTGAGATTATTTAAGAGCAAAAGCCTTAATTAGAGTGCAAATATAAGTATAAGTTCCTTTAATTTAAATGAGAAGTGTGCTCTTATAAGGTTCTTTTTTTATCTAACTTTTTCTTGCAAGTTTATCTTTAAGATATTCGGAGGTAGTGTGAATATTGATATTGGATCCATGTTGAGGGCTATATAACAATAACATGATGGTATAACCATAGAATTTGGTGAAGTGAAAAATAGACTTGGGAGAGTTAGGAGTGAATAACTTTATAGAAACCATTATGGCTAGAGGAGGGGAAGGATAGAGAAAAGATAAAATAATATAAATTATGAAGAAGAAGAAGGAGAAGAAGATAGTAAGGATGGAGGTAGTGAAAGATCATATGAATTCAAGAGGGGTGAAGAAAGGATAGTTGAAAGGAGAGATGATAGAAAGAGCGATGAGAAGGAAGGTAAAGAAGAAAAAGGGTGGACTCCAAACTTGACAACATCAAAATGAAGATTCCTTCATTTTAAAAAAGAATGATTTGGATGCATATCTAAGAATAGGAAAAGAAGATGAAGTTAATCTTTGATTGCTATCACTACTCCAAAGAAAAGAAAGTAAAATTTGCCTTCATTAAATTTATTGGTTATGCTATGAATTGGTGGTATCATCTTATGCTAACTATAAGAAGATATGGAGAAAGGCCGGTTACCACTTGATAGGAGATGAAGGCCATTATAAGGAAAAGATATGTCTTTTACCACTAATATAGAGAATTGTATCAAAGATTACAAAACCTCACTCAAGGCTCAAAAAGTGTTGAAAATTACTAGAAAGAGATAGAGATTATAATGATCAAAGCTAATGTATTGGAAGATTGTGAAGCTATAATAGCAAGGCTTTTTCATAGTTTAAATAGGGAGATTGCTAATGTGGTAGAGTTTTAGCATTATGAGAAGCTAGAAGAGATGATTCATATGATTATAAAGGTAGAAAGACAACTTAAGAGGAAATGTTCTTCTAGATTTAGTTCCAATTCAAGTTTTTTCTCAAAAACCTTAGGAGAGGAATATTGAAAAGAAGGAAGATAAGAAAAAACAAGCATAAGCATGAGTCCCCTATAAAACAATAAAAAGAAGATCATAAAAGGAAAAGCAAGATTGAAGAACCGTAAAAGCATTATAATCTCAAGTTCTTTAGATGCTTGGGTTATGATCACATTGCTAATGATTGCCTAAATAAAAGAATCTTAGTGCCAAAGGAAAACAATGATGTAGACTCCACAAATGAATTTAATAATGAAAATTTTATATCTTCATTAGACAAGAGAAGTGAAGAGAGTGACAGTGCTGTCAATGGTGATGCCTTAGTTATTTAAAGAATTTTAAATGTGCAAGTTAAAGAAGGAAGTGATGAGTAAAGGGAAAACATCTTTTGCATAGGGAAGATATGCAATGTTGTTTTTGATAGTGATAGTTGCGCAAATATGACTAGTACTATCCTTGTTGAAAATTTGAGTTTACCTACCTTGCAACACCTTACTCTTTACAAGCTACAATAGTTGAATGAGAATGATGAAATAAGGGTAACAAAGCTAGTGATAGTATCCTTTTCTATTAGAAGATACCAATATGAGATACTTTGTTATCTTGTTCTTATGCAAGCTTGCCATTTATTGCTTAGTTAACTATTGCAATTTGATAGGAATGTCACTCATAATAAGGTTTTTAACAAGTATAGCTTTATCATGAATGGAAGGAAGGTGACTTTCAAAATTTTAACCCTAAAACAAAAGTATGAAGACTAACTAAAAATGAGAAAAAAAGAGAGGAAGAAGAAAAAATAAAAAATTTGAAAAGGACAAAATTAATAAAAAAAAAGTATAAGTGAAAAGAAAGAGAAAATAAATTAAAAAAGTGAGTTTTTAAAACAAGAAAGAGGAAAATTGAGTATTTTTGCAAAAATGAGTGATATGAGGAGTGCTCATTATACATTTAGACCAGTATTTATGCTTTTGTACAAAGAGGGTTATATAAACACTAATCAAGAAAGCTTTATTTTGCTAAGAAAATCTATTTTACAAAACTATGAAGAGGTATTTTCAAAGGATGCTCTAAAAGGGTTGTCACTAAAAAAAGGAATTAAATATCAAATTGACTTTATTTTGAGAGTTTTTATTCCAAATCATCTTGCTTATAGGACCAATCTAAAGGAAGCCAAGAAAATACAAAGTTAAATGGAAGACTTCATGTCTAAAGCTTAGATAAGAGATAACATGAGCCCATATATGGTGTTGGTCTTATTGGTGCCAAGGAAGGATAGGTCTTATAGAATGTGTGTTGATTGTTGACTAATCAATAAAATCATTATGAAGTATAGACATCCTATTCCTAGACTTGATGACATGCTTGACGAGTTACAAGGGTTTTGTGTCTTTTCAAAAATTAATTTGAAACAAGTGTATTGTTAAATTAGAATGAGAAAGGGTGATAAATAGAAAATAGCTTCTAAAATAAAAACATGATTTATATGAATGACTTATTTTGCCTTTTAGTTTTTTTAATGTGAGACTAATGAACTATGTTTTGTGCCCTTTCATTAGAAAGTTTGTTATGGTCAATTTTAATGATATTATTGTTTATAGTAAAAATATTGATGAACATGTTATGCATTTGAGATGTGTTTTGCAAGTTTTAAAAGATAAGAAATTGAATGTCAATATGGAAAAATGTTCATTTTTCTTGCATAAAATTATGTTTTTAGGTTATGTTGTGAGTAGTAAAGGAACTGAAATGGATGAAGAGAAAGTTAAAGTAATTAGGGAGTGGTCTATCACTAAAAATGCTAATGAAGTTAGAAGTTTAATTAGGTTAACTAGTTTTTATAAGATATTTATGAAGGATTTTAGTACCTTAGCTGCACTTTGAATGAATTTATAAGAAAGAATATGGAATTTCAATAGGAAGAAGAGTGACAGAAAGCTTTTAATTTGTTGAAATATAAGTTGAATTCGACTCTTTTACTTGTTGTTCCTAATTTTGCTAAAAATTTTGAATTTGATTGTAATGCCTTAGGTGTAGGTATTGGAGTTGTTTTGATGCAAGAGAAGAAACCAATTGCATATTTTAATCAAAAGCTAAATGGAGCAGCTCTCAACTATCCCAACTATGACAAAAAGTTTTATGCTTTGATTCAGACCTTGGAAACATGACAACATTACCTATAGCTAGAGGATTTGTTTTCTATATTGACCATGAATCGTGCATTTGAAAAGCGAAGGAAAATCAAATACAAGGCATGTAAGGTAGATAGAGTTTATTGAAATATTTTTATATGTGATTCAATATAAGTAAGGTAAAGATAATGTAGTAGCTGATGCATTATCTCAAAGGTATCTTTTCATCCCTACTTTGCAAATTAAATTATTAGGTTTTAAGCATATTAAGGAACTATGTAGGAGTGATCATGATTTTTCACTATTTTTAAGGCTTGAGAGAAAATGGCCTTTGAGAAATTCCATAAATGTCATAGGTACTTGCTTAAAGAAAACAAATTACGTGTGCTTAGGAGTTTTTTTTTTTAGGAATTGCTTATGAAAGAAGCCCATGAGAGAATTTTGATAGGGCATTTTAGCATAAAGAAAACTCTAGATATTTTTTGTGAGTATTTCTTTTAGCCTTACATGAAGCATGATTTGAAAAATGTTATGCTAATTAAATTTCTTGCAAAGAAGCTTAATCTAGAGTTTTGTAAGATGGGCTTTACACTCCACTTTCCATTCCCATTGAACATTGGACTAGTATTTTATAAATTTTATGCTAGGTTTACAAAGGATCAAGAATGGAAAGTGTAATGTCCTGAATTTTTAATTCTATCATTTAAATCTCTAAATTCTAAGGTTGTAGAAATGAAGAGCACGTTTGAATTAGCTTGGTGGGTGAATCTTAAGTTGAAAGGATTTAAGTGTAAAGGTAAACGAAATTTTGAAGGAAAAAAGGATAGTAGGAAAAGAATTGATTTCCATAAGCAGTATAGATGATCAGAGGAGGTTAGAAAATCCTAAAAAAGGGAGTTATATAAGTCTAACAGTGTAAGGATTTTTAAACAGACAGAAACCCTATAGACTAAATTGCAAAAGTACAAAATCGAATGTGGTCAAAGTAAAAATAACCAAGATTTTGGGATCTAATATGAATAACCAAGATTTTTGGGGTGCAATATGTGATTTTATTTAGTATGACCAATAGACATATGACAAGTGTTATTATTAGAAAAATAATGGTAAGGATAGCCTTACTAATTGGTGAAAAAGGGCTAAAATACTCTTGAAAATTTCAAAAAGGACCAAAATGCCCCTAGAAGCTTCATGAAAACTCTACCTTCTTCTCCATTTCTCCTAAAAGCTGCAGAAATCTCCATGAGAGCAAGCTTGGACGTGTGAGAGAGAGAAGGAAGAGAGAGAAAGTTTCTCTTAACTTTTTCACCTAAAAATAGTGAGTTTTAAGCTTAGGTGTAGAAGGGAAAGTTGCTCTTCTCATCAAGCTCTATCCATTGGTGTGCTTAGATTGAAGAAAAGCTCAAGTTTGATCAAGTTTGGTGAGCTCCAAGTGAGGATTTTCAAGTTGCATCAAGAGGTAAAAATGTTCTCCTCTAAGAGCTCTTTAATGTACTCTTTTTAGTTTCTTGAAATCTTGATGTTGGTGTGGTCAAAGGTGGTTGACCATGGAGTTTTGAATGATTTGAACATGTCTAATGGTGTTTTGGATGTTGTTATGTTGATCTATGGCTTTGGTTTGGTGTAAAAACAATAAGAAACCATGATGTACACACTAGGGTTTTAGAGGCATATTGGTGCATGTGTGGAATTGGCATGATATGTTTGGAACTTAGCTAAATTGATGAAGTTAGAATAATTTTTATGAATTATGAAGCCTATGGAAGATGAAATTTTGAATTATGAAAGTGTGTGTGTGCAATTTCCTTTTTGAGAAGCCAAAACCATGAATATGGAAAAGAAGGAAGGAAGGAGATTTAGCCATTTAATGTGTTTTTGGAAGATCAGTAATGTACACGGGGTAGAACACGGCCCATGTTCCACCCAGTGTTCTTTTATGAAGGCAGATCAGTAATGTACACGGGGTAGAACACGGGCCGTGTTCCACCCCGTGTTCTTTTACGAAGGCTGATCAGTAATGTACATGGGGTAGAACACAGCCCATGTTGTACCCCATGTTCAGTACACGGGGTAGAACACGGCCCGTGTTTACCCCCGTGTTCTTCTCTGACCAAGCCAGTAAAGCCTCGAAGTGATCCAGAAAGAAACACGGCCTTTAACACGGGGTATGGGAATCCCGTGTACTTTGTCAAGTGAACATTTTGGCTTTGATTCTTCAGGATTTGCATGGTTTTGCCTTTGGATCCTTTTCTAATGCTCATATATGTCATTTCAAAGCTTGAAATCAAAGTATAGAGCATCTAAGTATGCATTTGTGCATCTATCAATGTGGAGGAACTAAAGAATATATGAGATTTAAGGAAAATGATGATGTTCTAATAAGAGCTATGATGTGTATTTATGTAGACTAAGGAGTGACAATTGGAAAGGCAAGGGGAGTTGTAAAGGAGTTTTTAGTGAGGGCAAAGGAAACATCACATTGGAAGCTTGTAAAAGGTAGCTAGCTTTATCCTTAAGCCTCGTTTTCTATTTACATGATTTTTCTATATTTTATGCCATTGTATGGAATGTGTATAAAATTGCTGTGTGCACAACCCGGGAAGACAGTAAAATACTGTGTTAGGCCTATGGCTCGAGTTCCCCGAGGATGACAAGTGTGCGGTACCTATGGCCCGATACCTCGGGAAGACAGCGTGATGCTGTATGTTAGGCCTTTGGCCCGAGTACCCCGGGAAGACAGCGTGATGCTGTATATAGGCCTAGGTACGATTATCTGTGATGGCCATCTAGATATTGATATAAGTCCTTGAATGGGCTTGATGATTGCTGCGTGCGATGCATATTTCCTACAATGGTATGGATTGAAATGATAAATGATTAATTATTTTTGAAATGTATGTTTTATTTGCTTAAGGATCTGGAATGGCTTGATATATTTTTATGGTATTAGCTAGCTACTGGGAAACTTTGTTTCTCATGTTTTTGTATTGTTACTAACCATTCTAGGTGATGCTTCCAAAGGCTCTCATGATAGAGGAGAATGATATTTTGAAGTTGTATTAAAAATGTTTATATAGTTGGTGATGTAATACGTGATGGATGTACGATTTGTAAGTTGAACATTTTGTATAATTACATGACTCTTGCTTATGTTGTATGAAATACAGAAAATTGAGATATTCTGAGTTGGTTTGGAGTAGAAGGCAAATTAGTATGCAATAATTACCTATTTAATGAGAATTAAGGTGTTAATAAGTAAGGGAGTTACAGAAAGATTTTGTGTTTATTGTTAGTGATAGGTTCTTAAAAATGACTCATTTTATTCCATATCATAAGATGGATGATGCAACAAATATACTTAATCTTTACTTCAAAGAAATCACAAGATTGCATGGAATGCCTAATAGTATTATGTTTGATAGAGATACAAATTTTTTAGCTACTTTTGGAAGGTCTTGTAGATTAAATGAGGGACCAAGTTGCTATTTTCAACAACTTATCATCATTAAACTAATGGACAAACTAACATAGTGAAAAAAACTTTGGGTACTTCAGCACAATCTATCATTTAAAAGAATTTGAAGAATTACAAAAAATAATTTCCTTATATTGAATATGTTTAGTTATTTATGGCTTTAATCCCTTAACCTTTTTAGGTTTATTGCCATTGCCTATTGATGAGTGCTTTAGTTTGGATCAAAAAAGGAAGGTAGAAGTGATACAAAAGTTGCATGAGTAAGTAAGGAGGAACATTAAGAAGAAGATCGAGCAATATGCTTAACAAGCTAAGAAAAGGTGAAAGGTTATATTTAAGCTAGGTGATTAGGTGTGGGTTCACATAAGGAAAGAAAGATTTTTGGCTTAAAGGAGGAAGAAGTTATATCCAAATGAAGATGGTCTTTTTCAAGTGCTTGAGAAGATTAATGATAATGTATACAAGTTAATTTACTAAGTGAGTATAATGTTAGTGTTACTTTTAATGTTGTTAATCTTTCTCCATTTGATATAGGTTTCAAAGATTCAAGGATGAATCCTTTCAAAGAAAAGGAGAATGATGTCATCATAAAGAGTAAAGAAGACTATTTACACATTTTGGAAGGTCCAATGACAAGAGTTGAGGCTAAAAGGATTAGAGGAGAACTTCAAAGGTTGATGCAAGGAGCTTGGATGCAAGGAGAAGTAAGTTTGGAAGAACTTATGTGATGTGGATTTCAACCTTAGCAAATTACACATGACTATTCAAATATTATACTTGCTTAGGCTTAGAGCTCATCTCTACTTACCAATAGTTGAATACCATATATGAATATTGCAGGACTTTCCATAGTATTTGAATATAGCAGCCAAATACTTAGTAGTTTTATGCATGCACAATTATATTTTCTAGTTGTTTCTTATAGGTTAAGTAATTTTGAGCTTTTAGTTTTATTGAATTTATTTTGACCCATTATTTTGCAGTTCAATTTTGAACAATATTAATAACTTAATTATGAGCTTTCTCTCTTGGTTCTTGCAAAAATTTTTGACTTATTGAAGGAGATTTAACCTTTGTGACATCAAATCTCATTTATCAAAGGATCTTTATCCTTTGTGGCATGATTCATCATCACTTATTGCTTCCTTTCTTCTTTAATCTAAAGCATGATATGAATATCCTATTTTTATTTGATTTTTGAATTTTGGGATGATCCATAAGTTTTAGATCAATATGCGAATGCCATGTTTCTCATATTTTTAAGGTGAAGAAGCAAAATTTTGGATTGTTTGAGTCACTATTAGTTTCCAATGCACCTTAGGAAAACCTATCCATGGATTTTATATTGGAATCCTACAGACTTGAAAGACTTAATTCAATTTTTGTTATTATGGGTGGATTTTCTAAAAGGATTAATTTCATCCCATGGAAGAAGTCATTAAATGCATCTAATATTGCTCAAATTTTCTTTCATGAAATGGCGAAGCTAAATGGTTTTTCAAAGACTATAGTCTTTTATAGTGATGTTAGGTTTATGTCTTACTTTGGATGAAGACACTAATGGGAACTAGGTTGAAGTTTTTGACTGCCTGTCATCTACAAATGGATGGTTAAATTAAAGTTGATAATTAGGGTTTAGGAGATTTATTTAAGTGCTTAGTGTAAGATAATGTCTAGAAATGGGAGTTGAATATGCCTATTATAAATTTGCTTATAATAATTATATTAATAAAACTAAATGCTAGTTGTTATTTAAGACATTGATAGGGATGAAGCCATAGCAACCCATTGATCTTACTATCCTACTTATTGATTCAAGAACAAGCTTAGAAAAGAAGGTGTTTATGAAATATATTCATCAACTTTGTGAAGAAATTTGATAGAATATTGAAGTCAGTAACCAGTGATATAAAAGCAGTGTAGATGTGCATTGAAGGCATGCTGAATTTTAGGAAAAAGACTAAGTTATGATTAGATTAAGGCGTAAATGATTTTTTTCAAAAAGGTGCATTTCAAATACTTCATTCAAGGAAAGTAGGGCTACACAAGGTGTTAAAACATCTTGAAATCAATGAATATTTGTTTTAGGGGAAACTTTAAATAACTCCCTCTAACTTTGGGGTCGTTGGATTTTACTCCTCTAAATTATGGAGAATTGAATTTTACTTGTTGTAACTATATAAAACTTGAATTTTACTTCTATCATTACCAAGTTAATAGAATCTATTAAAAAAATTATTACTATCATATTTCACTTACCGGCTATTAAAAACTACCACTATATTCACTAATTTTTGAAAATATTATCACTTATTAGTGATTATGAATTATTGTTAAGGATGATAGTATTAATTTATAACCACTGCTAAGTGTTACAACCATTAACTTAGTAACAATAGTGGTAAAATCAAAATTTTATATAGTTGCAGAGAATAAAATTCAAATTTACATAATGTAAGGGGGTAAAAACAAGTTGGAAGGGTTATTTGTAGTTTTTTCCTTTTTTTAAATTATTGAAAACTCAAAAGAACAATAGATAGTTACAAGATTTGCTTAAGTGGCAAAAGCAACTATGATTATAAAAGATATCCTCGATGAACAAGTCATTATTACAAGGCATAGAACAAATAAATTTTTTTGCCAAAATAGAAAGATAAGTCTATCGCAAAAAGCACTTGGATTATTGCTACTAATTTTCAATGTCAAAAACTAGAACTTTTTAAGAGATACCAAGCCTTTAACTTATCAAAGTTAAGTATTGCTAAGCAAGAGTGAATTATGGAAGATTTTTTTTATTAAAATTAATTTCCTTAGTAATTAAGAGTTTAATTTTTTGAAGAGTCACAATTATTTGTATTTTTCTAGTTAATTGAATAGCTTTTTTTTAGTTATTAAAAATGCATTTTCTTAAAAGTCACAATTATTTGTATTCAATCAACTAATTAAATTAGTTAGTTTGATTTATTAAAATTATCGTAAAGGTCAATTGAAACTCAATTAATTAGTCATTAAGGGTCCTTTGATTTTAAATACCTAAAGGATACTAAATAAGAACTTTTCTATATTCTTTTCAATAACTTATTGAATTATTATGAGTTTCTATCTTAACCTTTCAATTTTCAAGTTTGTTGCCTTTGTTTCTATAATTGGGATATGACTTGTTTTAGATTTATCCAATAAGGTGGACTTTTCCCATTTTTCAATCATTTTTCTACATTTTTCTTTTTCAGCATAACTTATATTAGACTTTCTTAGAAACTTTGATTTGCACTATTAGGGCTAGTGAGAACCTAAAGTGTATAGTATAATGTCCATACTGGTTATAATGCTAGAAATTAGACTTTGACATTTTACCACTAAATTGTTTTGGTTTTAAGCACTAAATGTGGGCCAATTGATTGGTCAAATTAAGTAGTAGTCCATATGTTGAGTATTCAACTCAATGCTATTATTTTTTTTTCAATTTCCTTTAATAACCTTAAAGTTTCTTCATGAAAGTGAAAATAATTGGTTAATTATTAACTATTTTATTACCTAAAACATTCTATATGTTATTAAGTAGAAAGGAATTTCCTATACACAAAGTTAGTATTAGGCCTTTGATAGTAAAATTGATTTGATTCATGTATGTATATACATATTTTAATTCGATGTTTGATTCTTTATTTTGTAGGACCAAATTTGGGCTATTAAGATGTGGGCTGTTTAGGGAAAATGCATTTCAAATCAAGGTAATTTAGTTAAAAAATGTTTTTTTTTTCACCTTAACTAAAATGACACATATACATTACTATAAAATTGATTATTTATGTCAATCAATAAACATTGATTAATAATAAAATTGATGTCTATTTTAATGCAATGATTTTTTTGAAATTATATGAAAAATTAATATGATGTTTAAGAAGATAACTGACATCTAAAACTATGATAACTTTCAATGTCAATTTTGTATTAAACCATCGTTGAAAAGGCATTTCAACAGTCTCATTAGAAATTGTAATAGCATAAGATGTTGATTCTATTTAACATCCATCGTTTAAAAATCATTTCAAGAGTCTTATTGGAAATTGCACAAGCATAAGATGTTGGTTTTGGTGAATAACCGATGTCTATTTTTTCCTTATAAATCTTTGCTTTCACTCTGCTTTTTCGCACAAACTTTTGTAACATCTCTTTAATATGCTCTCAAGTATGATGAGTTTAATATCTAATGTTTTCCTCCACTTTTCATCGAGAGTGTGTATAATGAAAGATCCTTAACCATTGTTTCTCTCTCATTACGAATTTTTTTCATTGTGAAAATAGAATGGAAGAGCTTGTAAATTATAATTTTTGTTGATCTCTCACTTTACTTCCATCCACTTCTTCTATTGTATACTCTCTCATTTTCTATGAAGTGTATAAAGTAGAGAAATTTTGCCAATGATGCCAAAGTTCGCATTGAATATGAAAATTTGATTAATAATGTTTTTTTTTGTTATTCTTAGGTAGTTATTTTGTTGTCATGTAGTTTTTTTTATTGATAATTTAATATGGTTATTTTATATAAATTTACAGAGATATTATTTCTCTTTACTCATCGATTTGTACCTTCATTATGAATAGAGCTATAAAATTTTACAAATTTTGTGAATTGTTTCTCTTTCCTTATTTATATGTTATTTTTACTTAAAATTCTATAATAATTATTTGGATTACATAAACTAAAAAAGATAAGACATATTTTAATAAATATAACTTTATGTGTTAATTTGATTAAAAAATAACTTCCTTTTCATATTTAGTTGATTACATAATAGAAATTTGTGATAATTAAAAGGCGTTCACAATGGAATTGGCAAACATAGAAATGTCAATTTTTAGGACTAACCAATGTCTAATATGGTGGCATTTTTTGTAATCTAATGATGCATAATTGAATGCCTTTTATTAAGAAGTTTAAATAAATGAAATTAAACATGCATGAATTAATGAATTTATGAAGAAGTTTAAGTAAAAAAAACTAAAAAAGTTTAAATAATGAATTTGTGAAAATGTTTAAATGAATGAAATTGAAGAAGTTTAAATGAATGAAATAAATAACTTCATCTACAACATTTAATAGAACTTACAACATCAAGTTTTTGTTATGATAGTCATGTAAATCCATTTCAATTCTATATTTTAGAAATTCACAACATCAATTCCTTATGGTAACCATTAGGTGAGTCCATTTTAATCATCATGATAATTCAACAACAGTTTACACATTTTATCACTTAGTTGATGTTTTAAGTCAGTGCAACGATACATATAGCCAAACTTAAGATGTTAGTTTATAATTAATAATTGATGTCTTATTATTTTTTTCTAGCCCATAAATAGGGCTCATTAACAACAAATGTATTACCTTTTAAGATAGATATCTTTTTATATAAAAAAAAAGGCTTTTGAGTTGGGGATGTAAATCTCATTATATTCCATTACCATGGCTATAAGGAAGGTTTAGGGACCTTTCAAAGTTTCTTACAAGGACTTTTATCCATATCTTGTAAGGAATCCTAAGAGACTTTTAGATTTTCTCAATAGTCCAAGTATCGTTAATATTACAATCTACACCATTTATCTTAGCAGCCTTCTTTGTGAATGGATTCCAAAAATTGATTCTTTTAGAAGTTTATGAAATTGATCTAAGTTCTATCCAAGAACTTGTATCCATAATTCAATTATAGACACTAGAGTTTTACAAAGCATTTATAAGGACTTCATATAAGCATTCTTCTAAATTTTTTATAGAATTTTTAGGTTCATTATTGAAATGTGGACACAAGTGTTTTAATTAAAGGAACTTTAAAAGATTTCAATTACTTCTTAATGTTGAATATTACGGTCTACTTCTTTTATCTCAATCTCAGAAGCCATTTTTTATGGTCATAAGCATCATATCAAATCATGGTTATTCTTTGCATGTAATAAATGGTTATAAGCATATCTATTGTTTAATATGACTGCTATAATTATAATATTTAAAGCATTTCTAATTATGTAACATTGATGTTGTGAGGTCCTTTTATTGATGTTGGGATGCTTGATTTCTCAGCCTCTACCACTTCCTTTGTTTCAATGTAGAAATCAATATATTGCTTCTTTTATGTGCTATGTCAAACTTTGATACACGTAAAGCAAGAAACATGCCATTTTCACATTGAAATTCAAGTACCTTTAGGGGTTCAAAGCAAATAAAGTGATTAAGTACCTCAAGGTTAATGGATAGAAAATGAATGAAATCAATACTTCAAATGCCATCAAGCAATATGAATGAATCATGAGTACGGGATAACTACTTTTCCTTTTAAATTTTGTAGGGATGTCATGTATTATTGTAAATATAAAGTTTATTGTTCATTTCAAATAACAATTTTTTTTGTATAACTGTTCATGTACTAATATAAAAATAAATAAAATAGAAGAACATATTTTCATAATATACTATTTCCATTCTCATATTTATTTCATTTACATTCAATAATTCCTTATTGTTCTATTTAATTTTGTAATAAGAAAAAAAGAAATCATTTTATAAAAGAAACTAATTCATTATTTATGATGTCAATTTTTCTTATGTAACTGATAATTGACATTGAACATCAGTTAATAAGATAAGATCATTATATTAAAGATAATAACAAGTGTTTAAAATAAACTCATAATATAAATTTTAGATATTAGTTGTTATGTACAAACCAATGTGGAATATTATACCATGAGTGTGAATTAAAAATGTGAAGGATAAAGTATAGTCCAAGTTGAAAATAAAAGGAGTGAAAAATATCACTATTTGCACATTTCATCTTGCAGCTCTTTCAACCCAAAAATGATTTTTTGTCTAATGAGGTATGCTCTTGTCATGACCCTAACCTAATCATGATTAGTATGGAACTTATTTTTCAATTCTCACTAACCTATTCCTAATTATTTTGCTTGATCCTAATTAACAAGTATCATACATATATGAAAGAAAATGGTACTTTAAAAAAACATTCATTAGAAATCATTGAGATTTTTATAAAAAAGGAGGAAGTTAAGTATGCTTATAGTCCTCCCAAAATGAGGATAAGCAAGTTTAACTAACTCAAGAGGAATCAATTCAAATATCTCTTCTACTTAAATCTATGACAAAATAAGGCCTAAAATATAATATGTACAAGATTCTATGTTACCACACTATCATCAATGAGCTCATGTGGAATCTATATTTGAGGAGATAGATGTGAAGACTCGACTTGGGAATCTATAAAATAAATCATAAAGGAATAAGTTTTAGGTTGAATGAGTGAATAATTTATAAGAACAGTAATAATTTATAATAACTTACCCATCAGACTATTTTCCTTTGATAATTCATATCATATTTAAGCATATTAGTAGCAAAGAACTAATAACAATAAGATTGACACATAATCATTTCATTTTCAATGTATTATATAATAATACTCATAAATAACTACATTCAAGATCACATCTCATTTGGAACAATAAGTAATATATAAAATAAATTTATCCACCTTCGGTCTTTTGGGTAAACTTTACACCCTCTACAAGCTTTCCATCCTTGTTCCTTTAAATTCTACCTTATATCCTCCATAAGCATATCATTATGAATTTTCCATCTAGTATTCATAATATCACCCCTATCATATTTCTCATCTTTAATACCACTCATGGCATGATTCATAATGTAATTTAAACACTAGACTTTAAGCTTTATCTAATACAGTCATGATTCAATTTCAATGTACATCATAATACATATTAGCACCATTAAGCCCTCTTATATGGCTAAAGCATTCACACAAATCATAATAATCAATCCACAAAACATTTCTTAACACATTTCATTCTATGGTTAATGCAATAACTTCATTATAACACATATTGTACCATATAACTTCTACGTTCTTATTTCATGATTATCCAAGTCATGTAATTATCTTATAATTATCATAAACCACTCTATCTTTAATGCTTAAAAACCAAACACCCTATGTTATGTTAGTGTGTGTCCTAGGAACCAATCATATAGATGATTGAAGTAATACACAATGTATTATGTTTTATTTTAGGTAATTTAATTATTATATTTTATTTTTATAATTTTATTATTATTCTGCGCGATTTATAACTTAATATAATAATTATCCTTGGAATAGCTTCCCTATTTCTAAAATGCCCCTAGTCAAGTATTATTACGAAAAGGATAGTAATAATACATCGAAACTAGCATGTATAATGACTGATGATTACAAATTATGGATATGTGATATCAAGTCAATACATGAGTACATTATTAGTGAACAATGTGCTGGACTGACCTACTATAAGAATATTATGGATAGACGTATTATAAGTTATTCTCATATGATCATAAATACATATAAACTTTTGACCTGAAGTCACTACGGTTTCCTATATGAGGAATTACTCACTTTAATATTGTCCTATGTCACCTTTAATCAGGATGATGAATAGGGCATTGATTAGGTATGTCATGAATCGTGCAAAGGAAGTGAGTGATGTAGATGAGATTTTGTTACTCTTGTATGAAAGAGAAATATCCTTAGGCCCCTTGATTGAGTGAGACTTAGAAATGCATGGCCATGCTCAATTGAATTAATATATAATATTAATAATTTATTTTAAGTCTACTTAGTATCAAGAAATATAAATTGAACATTGACGAGGATGACACATTCCATGCCTCTAGTTCAATTTGGATATTATTACAAAAGGATTATGATGCAAAACGTTGATCATGTACTAGGTGGATGTCGAATCATAAACATTCTTACTACTTGAGTGGCAGTAATGTATTACTAAATATTGCTCACTGTCTATGGCTCAATAATGAGTCATTGTCAATATAGTAAGAACTTACAGGGTCATACAAAAGAAGTAGGAATAAGACAATAATTAATTGAACTTTAATTATATTAATATCCAATTAATTGGACTTATTTTCGTGCATATATATATATTATTAAGAATAATAATATGTTATTCACGTAATATATATATATATATATATATATTATATTATGTGATATTATTTGATATTAAAGTAATATCAAATAATTACGTTATTAGATATTAGATAAATATATTATGAGATAATATTATTTTGATATTTGATAACTATATGCAATTATCTAATATTAAGATATTTATATTATAAGATAATATTATCTAATATTAGATAATTAATAGATAAGTCCTATCTCTCCTTATTATCTCTAGGATAAGGATAAAATGAGTTGTTAAGTATGATTAGGATTTTGGAAGCAATATCCTAGTAGGACTAGGATTGTGGCTTGCCTAAGTTCTATAAAAAGGGGCTTAAGGGCAGCACATTAAGCACACACTCATAAGCTTCCTAAAACCCTAAATCATTCAGAAAACATCGAATCCTAATTCCTAGAGACAGAAACGCATCCTAGCAGATTCGTGGAGGGCGAGAGGTCGTTGTTCACTCTGTGTGGATATCGTAGAAACGTTGTTCCTTTTAGCCGGCGTTTGATTCATCCACTCTCAAGTTTTGATCAGTAGAAACACGAGTGCCCAATAGGTAAAATCCTAATCATTGATTTATGCTTTTTGAATGAATTTTAGGTAGAATTTGGATCAAAATTTTGAAATTCCGCTGTATGTAATAATCCGAATTCATAACATGTTAGGCCTTTATAAATTATGAAAACATAAAACAAGTTAGGTATAGTTTACTATATGATCACTATAGTTGTGACCTTAGAGTGATATTTTATGGATAAATAAAAAATTATGAATATATTATTTATGAAACTTATTTCATATGAAAATAAGCTCAATTATCTTTTTATAAATTGGTCATTTGCCTAGATTGTCTAAGTTTTAAAAGTGTTATATTTTTTTGAAGATAGATACAAAAAGTCTATTTTTTGAAATCTTAAGCTTTTTAACTCTGTCCACTATTTTAATAATATCTTAAAATATATATAATATATTAATTTGAAATTAATTTCAATTGAAAGTAGACTCAATTACTTTTTCAAGATAGGTAATTCATTTAAAATGGGCATAAAAAGAAAGAGTTATGCCCCTTTAAAGTCGATATAAAGTTCTAGGGTTAGTGAATCAATTGTGCAATCAATTCGCCTCTCTTAAATTTGCCTTTGCACATGTAGAATTAATTACACACTTGATTTTTATGCTCAGATTCACCTCTGAACCTTGAGAATTAATTATGCACTTGATTCACACATGAAAATCATAGTTTTCTATGAAAATTTCGTTATTCATCCATTCATAAATGCCTATTAAACACATGTATTATGCATAAACCTTGATACAATCATTAATATACTTACTTCTTTCTTCATCATTTATTGCTTCCACTATATCAAAATAATTATGACTTAAGCAAAATTATAAAATAACTAATATTTTATTAATACCATCATATAGCCACAAAATCCATAAATTTAGCTAGATTATCCACTTATCTTATATGGAAAAAGATGCTAGGAAGCTAGTTTGATGATTTTTCAATCTTACTACATTAAAATTTATAGGTTCTAGAGCTATGATTTATAATACCTAAAAAAACCAAATAAGTCTTAAATTTCTTCATCATTTAAGAAAAAATAGGAATGATAGAAGCAATGTTCTTACTTTGATTGGATCAAGAAATCAAGAAGAATCGAGGTTTTCCTTACTTGATTAGTAGTATAATAGAAGAGATTCTTAGAGAGAGTTTAGAGAATTTGAGAGATAAATAGAAATAAGGGGGATTAGAGTTTGGGGGTTGATAAGGATGAAAATAGTGCCTTGGAGGAAGTTTTGGAGTCTTGCTCCTAAACCTTTACTATACTCATATACTTATTTATATTAGTACAAAATTTTATATTTCATGATTTCAATAAATTTTCCCTATCAAATTTTTACTAAACTTATATTCCTATATTTTTAATTTGATTAAATTTATTTTATTCCATGTTTCACATATAAGATTCCTAACATGATTGAATTTAATGGTTGGCTATTTTTTATTACAAAATGATTTCTAATTTACTAATAATTAAAGAAGGTGTAATAGCTCTCTTTCCAACCTTAAGATAATTCTCTTTGATTTTGTATTTTTGCTCATTAATTATTTTACAGGATTGAAACTCAATTAAGTTATGAATAAATATGTTAGGTTTAGCACTCATTAGAAAAACACATAATATAAGGATAGCTTTTCTTTTATGTTTATCCTTGCAATTTGGTTTCTTATTTTCTAATTGATCCAATTTTGTTGTCTATTATTTTGATGTAACTTTTCATTAAAAAAGGTGTAACAACTTTCTTTCTAACCTTAAGATAATTTTCTTTGATTTTATATTTTTGCTCACTAATTATTTACAGGACTGAAACTCAATTAACCTATGAATAAATATGTTAGGTTTAGCACTCATTAGAAAAATACATAATATAAGAATAGCTTTTCTTTTATGGTTATCCTTGCAATTTGGTTTCTTATTATCTAATTAATGTAATTTTATTATCTATTATTTTGATATAATTTTTCCTATTGTGCATAGGTAAAAAATTTGATCTCAATGCATCTGTAAATATTGTATTCAAAAGGTTTATCTAGAGATTGCAAACATCACATACTAGATAATAGATATCAAGATAAATTTAGCAAAGCATTCATCTCTGACTATGGTACTGTATACAAACTTTTACCATTCTTAATATTTTATTATTCAATTTATTCTTTAGAGCTAGTGTTTAAATTAGGATTCCCTAGAGTAATATGAAATGTTAACTTTCTCTAGTTAGGAAATATAATGGAAAAAGGGAGGATGAAAAAGTGAGGAACATGTGGATTTGGTTAGGTTTTGGGATGATGGAGTAAGGAATTGGGGTTGGGGCATGGGGAGGGAATGAAGAACAAGGTATAGGTTTGGTTAGGTGAGATGGGCAACCATATGACATTGATTATTTAAAAAAAATTAATATGACATTTTGGTTATTAGACGTCGATTTTTTTAAATGTAAATAATATTTAATGTTATTTTTGAAGATAATATAAATAGATGTCAATTTAAATGTTGTTATTCTATTTTATGACAGTTTACTAAGTAATTTTAAAACTTTATATACTACAGTGCTTAATTACACGTGGGTTATTTTCTAATTTGTAATCCCTAAACACTCAATGTCTATCAGTAATTTTGTCATAGTGATAAGTGAATAAAGTATGGCATATCATTTAAAATTCTTACTAATCAGTGATAGGCTTAATGATTGATGATATCTTTTTTAAAAGATGTTTAATTGCACTTTCAAAATATTTCAATAAATAATTTTAAAAAATAATCCTGATTAAATTAGAAGCTACTTTGAGTAGTTTTTTTTAATTTAAATCCATATTATAGAAAGAGAAATAGCAAGATTTGTACTTATATTAAACTTATTTTTTTCATCTCTATTTCTAAAATCCATATTTACTAATTTTACTTGTAATTAGTGTTGTTGTTGTTCTTTTTGTAATTAGTTTGATTAGAGGTTATATAGTTAGGAAAAAGGTTAAGTTATGCATAAAAAGGGAAAGAAAATTTCTTCTTTTCCTAAAATATTTTTCCTTGTTTCTTTTTCTAAGAAGTATACATGAGTATGGTTGTTCTTTTCTAGTGTTTCTCTTCTAATATATTGGTATATAAAGCATTTTTTCTTTTATCACTACCAATGTTGGGTTGTTCCATACTATGTTTCTAATTCTTGATGAAAATAATTATGGTAGATGGTGTATTTAGATGAAGGCCTTGTTTAGATCTCAAAAGGTATTTAAAGTGGTCACTAATGAAGTCAAAAATTTAAAATATAATGCTATAGAGTCTCAATGAAAGATTCATTTTGAAAACAAGAAGAAGGACCACAAAACTTCATTTTTGATACATTAAACATTGATGGAGTGATCTTTGGAAAGATTGCAAGCGCATCTAATGGAAAGAAAGCATAAGACTTGAAAGATTTTATAAAAAGGTTGATAAAGTTAAAAAAGTTAAATTACAAATACTAACAAAACCCAATGAAGATAAAGAATAATGAGATAATGAATACATCTCTAAAGTGGTTTTTTTAACTAATTAGATGAAAAGAAATAGAGATAATATTTTAGATCTATCAATTATTAAGAAAATACTTCAAACTTTCATAGTTAAGTTTGATTGTATAATAATAGCCATTAAAAAATCAAAGGATCCTAGGAGAATTTCGATTGATGAATTACAAGGATCACAAAAGGCATATATATAGAGGTTAAATGGAAGAATTTTTAACAAACTTGTTGAATAAGCATTTCATACTCATTTTTTTTTCATAAAAGTGATTGTATAAATGATGTAGCAAGCAAAAGGGATGGACTTATGGACATGTATAGGAAGAAACTACATAGTTAGAGGTCTTGGTTTTAAGAAAAATGAACTATAAGGTGATAGAAAGGAGGATTTTGATCAAGAAAGCCAATTTACTCACAAAACATGGTAGAAATCACAATATAGATGGAAGGAATAAGGTGAGAGATTTGATAATTTTAAAAATATGGTGCTTTAAATGTCAAAACTTTGGACATTTTGCTAATAAATGTAAAATAAAAGACTAATTGAAAAGAATGAGGAGGTAGTTAAATTTGTTCAATGAGAAAAATGTGATGAAGATGATGTTGAGCTTATAGTTACAACTAACTTAGAACAAGCAAAAACACTCTTTGGTATCTAGACTTTAGCTTCTCAAATCATATGACATGAAATAGGCATTTGTTTGTTAAAATTTACAACTCAATTAAATCAAAAGTCAAGTGCCCAGATGAAAGCACAATAATAATGGAAGGGAAAGGAAAAAAATATTAATTTAACAAAGTAATAGAAACCGTGCCTATATAGCTGATGTTCTTTATATACTTGTAATAAAGAATAGCCTTTTAAGTCTTGGTCAATTATTAAAAGTGAGTTAATACTAATGAAAAGATGGAAAAGGAGGTTTAGTTGTTTTAAACATCAAAGAAAGTATAATTTGAAGGCTCCTCTACATAAAAATAAAACCTTTAAGATTAGAATTGACAATGATGAATACTAATGTCTAGTTTCAATAGTAAAAAATGATAGTTAGGTTTGGCATACTAGATTGAGGAACCTTAATTTTAGAAGTTTAAATTAATTGATCAAAGATGGAATGGTTATAGGACTACTTCTTATTGATTAACCAAATAGACTTTGTAAAGCTTATATGCTAGGAAAATAACATAGGAAGCCTTTTTCAAGACAAAGTGAGGTTAGAATTTATAAAACACATGAAGTAGTATATTTAGATATGTATGGGCCAATTAGTGCTATATCACTTAGAAAGAATAACTACTTTATTACTTTTCTAGATGCCTTCAATAGAAAAATCTAGGTTTTTATGTTAAGACACAAATATAAGGCATTAGAATAATTTAAAACCTTTAAGCAAATGGCAAAGAAACAAAATGGGAATTAGCAAAAGGCTTTAAGAACAAATGGTGAAAATGAATATATAACTTGATAGAATTTAAGGAGTTATGTAATCAAGAAAGGATAATATATGAAGTAGTTGCCCTTTATACCCTATAATAGGATGACATGGTTAAGAGATGAAATAAGAAAATTTTGAACATGGTTAGAAGTATAATGAAAACAAAAAATAAGACCCTTAAAGAATTATGGATAGGAAAGAAACCAAAAGTAAGTCATTTGATGTTATATTACTCACTATGTTATGTACATGTACATGAAAAGAAGAGGCAAAAGCTTGATGACAAGAGTGAAAGAGTTGTGTTAATGGGCTACCATCAAACAAGTGGTTATAAGTTGTTCTATCCAACTAAAAATAAAATGATTATGAGTAGAGATGTGATTATAAATAAGATTGCTTTCTAGGTTTAGGATAAAAATAATACTTCCATTAAGAAGAGTGATCCTTTGTTACTTAAATTAAAAGATAAAGAGAATTAAGATGTTCAAGAACTTTTACAAAAAAGAAAAAAACTAAATATCTAAGGCACCTAATGGGCCATGAAGAGATAGGAGACTTCTTTCTAGATTTAAGGATTTTATGATGTTTACTAATGATACTTTGACTAGAGAAGAATAATTTGAACATAAAGTTTTATTTGCAAATTGTGCTCCAATTAGCTTTGAGGAAGCTATTAAAGAATAGACTTAGCTTAAAGTAATAAGAGATGAATGAATGTAATAAAAAGAAACCAGATTGGGGAGCTAGTAAAATTTCAAATTGGCAAAAGACCAATTAATGTTAGATAGGTATATAAAACAAAGTGTAAACTTAGTAGGGAGGTTGAAAAATCAAGGCTATGTTAGTTAAAAAGGATTTTCCTTAAAAACCTGGTATGCACCATGAAGATATTTTTTCAACTGTGGCCAAGATTGAAACTTTCAAACTTTTAGTTGCAATAGTAATTTTTAAAAGGCAAAGGATAATACAATTAGATATGAACTTTACCTACCTAAATATGCTATTAGAAGAAGAGGCTTATGTCTCTCAACCCCTAGGCTTTGTAATAGTCAGGGAGGAATTAAAAGTGTATAAGATGAAGAAGATCTTATATGGCTTGAAATAAGGGCTACAGGCTTAAAATAAGAGGATTGACTCTTTCTTTTAAGACCATGGATTTGAAAAATGCTCTTGTGAGTACGATTTGCATCTAAAAGTGACAAAGAATGAAACTATCCTAATTGTATGTCTCTACATAGATGACTTACTAGTATCAAGAAATAATGAATAGAAAATATGTGAATTCAAGCACAAGATGAAGGAAGAGTTTGAAATGACTGACCTAGGGCTATTGTCATACTTTTTAGAAATTGGGTTCGAGCACACTAAAAGGGCTTTGCTTATGCATCAAACAAAGTATGCAAATGATGTGCACAAAAAAGTTAATATGATGCATAACAATCTAGCTCAAATGATAGTTGATACAATGGTGAAATTAATGAAAGATGAATGTCACAATTCATTAAGTCATACACTTTCAAATAGATAGTACATTGCTTGAGATATTGTAATACCTTGGGTTAATGTTAAAGTTTTATAAATTTCAATGCTTATAAATTTTTATTTTATTTATTCAATTAATAATTAGTTTTAAATTTCTATTCTTTTAAATTCTAAGACATTAGAATGATATTGATGATAATATTTGAATTTTATTTATATGGTCATTATTAATTTATGATTAATTTAAAATTATTTCTATAAGGAATTGCTTGTAAGTTGAAAATAATTTTAGTAAGCATGGGTGCAAGGATTTATAAAATAATTTATTTGTACTTGATAAATTATTTTTGAAAGTTGTGAAAATTTTGAATAATTATTTTAGGACTTTCAAAAATACATATATCTATTGGCGACGGATTAAAAATTATTGAATTGAGATTTTAAACAAAATTAGCTTTATGAAAATGAGTTTCTTTTTAATAAATAAATGGTTAGATTATTTTTAATTTGAAATAGATGGCTAGTATTCTTTAGAATAAAAAAAGGTGGATGAAATTAAAAAGAATATGGGATTACAGTGCACCAAGAAGTGCTATAGTAATAGCTATAACTTATCTTTTTAGCATTTTCTCTCTCCTCTCCTTTTCTTTTTATTTTATTAGTGCTTTCTCTCTCTCTTCATTTTTTTTTCTTTTTCCTAGTCCTATCTTTCTTTCACATCCCTAATTCTTTCTCCTTCCTTCGTCTTTTCTCTCTTCATTCCTTTTAAGATGTCATTGCTGTCACTACTTCAAACAAAACCATTGCTAGTGCTAATGGTTACTATTATAGGTAATGCCTTTCTCCTGCAATATCCAACTAGTTGCACATGGAAGGAGTTGTGGTTTTAGTGTCAAACCAACACTAACAAGCTGAGTTCCTCTATTACTTTTGCTACCACCATAAGTCATCTCTTCGACATGCCTCAAGCATAGATGTTAAAGACTATTTCTCATCATGATTTGGAGTTGTGGTAGTGGTTGAAAAGTAGTCAAAGTAGCAAAGTGCATGGCCTTCACCTTTTTTGCTTTGCTAGTGTTTTGGAATGATTTTACCATCGACAAAGCTCTAACGAAGCCACTTTGCAAAGGTAAACCGATTTATGTCATAAAATCTAAATATTTTTGTTATTGTAAGCTTGAATTAGAAAACTTATCTTGAGAGTATTTTGAATATATGATGCTATTTATAAAAAAATATAAATTTTATGATATAAAATGCTAGAATGAAATGAATAAGTGTATAAAAAGTATTATTTTAGATGTTTTAAAAGAATCGTGCATGGTTTAGAATGAAAACCATTTATAGGTATTTTGAATATATGATGATACTTATGAAAAATGTATCTATATGTATATATTTTATGCTATAAAGTATTTAAATAACATGTGTAGAACCATTATAGAGCATTATACTATACTATTATTAGTGGTGGCTATATATTTTAGAAAAATGCATATAGGTAAATTCAAGTACATATTGATGGTTTTGAAAAATAAGAATTTTATGATATAGAATACTAAAACAATATGATTAAAGTGTTCTTGAAGTGTTATATCCGAATATTTATGCATTTGAACATCATTTAGAAAACTCTTGTTTTATCATCTTATTTTGGATAACCAATATAGTATTGATAAATAAGGATTTTATGATAAAAAAATTATCAAACTAGTATATTTAGAATATAATTATATCATAAAGATCTACTATTTTAATGTTTAGAGTTTGATGCAAAAAGTCCTTAATAAATGTGATCTTTTGATTCTTTGTGGAAAGTAAAAAATATAAGTAGATAAGCCTATAATTTTATATAATAATATGAGTGATAATGTTTTGATGGCTTTGTACTTTGATTTGGAAAAGTCATTATATACAAGAATTTTTAATTTTTGATGAAAGGTTTGAAAATAAAGAAAATGAGAATCTAAGATGATTAAATGGCATACTTTGATCATCAGTTAATATTGAAAAATATAAGAAGCAAGTAATATAAGATGCTATTAGATTATGATTGGAACATGGATTTGTAATAGGTGGAAAGAAAATAAGTAATGTGCATATAGTTATAATGTATTATTGTAAATTGACATATAGGAAAGAGATGGAGCATGAAAGCAAAAGAGTTAGGAATTCTTGAAACTATTGGGCAATTTTAGGTAAGTATATATTTAATCATAGATTAATATTTTAATAAAAGGTTGTTTAAATGTGATGAATTATATTTTCTTACTAATAGTACAAATTATATATATATCTATTCATGTGTAAGTTCACAAAGGCACCATTGTGATGTAATACTACTATATGGTATCTATAATTGATAGAACATTAGTTTGTGAATATGCATTATATTGGGTGACCATGGATTAACCATACTTAAAGAGCATGGCAATGTTATTACTGATTATTGAATGCTTGTGATTGAGCTCTCTTTGTCACTTGTATGCTAGAAATGATAGTGTGGATTGTATTAAGATGTGAACAAGTGTTGTGGCCATGCAAGATGGTATAGCAATATTGCTATATAGATACCATTATATGTTAATGTTCACCTCATGTTGATGAGCAACTATTTATAAATAAATTGACATCAAAATTATGATTTATGAAATTGAGCTCTAGTGAATTTATTATATTGTGAATTATGCCATAAGTGGCATTGAGATTAGGAATGTGATAGGGCCAACAATGTTAAAGCTAGATGAAAAATTCTTAGCAAATAGTTAAAAAAGATATAAGTTTAAGTATGGAGTTAACAATAGATGCATTTATGTTTCTTATAATTAATTTTATGATGTGATATGATATTGAAACTTTGTTTGTGACCAAATATTATTGTTTAATATGGTTGTAATGATTCATTTGTGTTTGAGTCTTAATGGCTATTTACAAACGTGATGACTACTAGAATAGGTGGTGTGTGATATAATAAGGATATTGTGTACCTATGAATAGATAAGAATATTATGATTTCTTATGTGAAATTTGGAATCTAAGTTGTGCACAAGTGAATGCTTAATTTGAAGCTTGTTTTAGTATACTTTAGAAATCAAAATAAGTTTGTTATTAATTTTTGAGGTAATAAATGATTAGCCTTTGACTATTATGCATATATATAAAATTGATCCCTTATGAGGTAGAATAGATATATGCTCATTGAGTTCTCATAACTCACTCATTTTATTTTTGATAATTTTAGATGAAGATAAGTGCCTTCATGCCTTGTTGCATCTATGAAGAATCAAGACTACCTTGATAAAAGATTGTGATAGTTGGATTAAGATTAGAAATACTAATAGAGATTAGTTAATTTAATGTGAAATGCATTGAATTATTTATTTATGTATAAGATTGAAATTATATAACATTATGTAGTATTATGTATGTATATGATGCTATCATATTTGAAAATATATGCAAGTTTTATATTTTAGGGTGTATGCCCTTAGGAAGTATCCAAAAAAAGGAAAGACTTTATTCATTTTTTCATAAAAATTTTAAATATAATTTAAGTATAAAAAAATAGGAAGACTTTTGTTGGATAGATAATAGTGAATAGTGTTAAGACCTGTGAAAACATGTGTTAGGATCTATACTAATCATGATTGAGATTGGGTTACGACAGATTTATGTGTAATACTAGGCTTGACATTACTTACAAAGTAGGATTAATAAGCAGGTTTATAAAGAAACTTTAACAGCCTCATTTATCAACATTAAAAATAATCTTGAGATATGTTAAAAGGACATGTGATCAAGTTTTGGTTATTGTTTAATAAAAAATGTTGCAGTGCTAAAGAAGTAGTTGGATTTATTAATAATGGCTGGTGTGGTGACAAAAGCAATAAAAAGAATACCTTTGGGTACTTGTTCAAATTTATTGATATAACTTTCTCTTGGAGCTCCAAGAAGCAATCTATTGTGACTTTATCATCTCCAAGTTGAGTATATGGCAACATCAACTGAAGTATTCCAAAGTTATTTGATTGCATAACTTGCTAAAAAAGGAGTAAACACATCAAAACTAAGTACCATTTTCTTATAGATCAAGTTAATAAGATGAAATTTTAGTCTTACATTACAACACTGAAGACTAGTTTCTAAACATAATAACAAAATCTTTAAAATTTACCAAATTTATCAAACTTAGAAAGATTTTAGGGATAACATCATTGAGCAATTTGGATTAAAGGGGTGTATTGGAAATAATATGGATTTACCTTTTTTACTTATAATTAGCATTGTTGCTAGTTTTTTCTATAATTGGTTAAGAAGTTAGCTAGTTAAAAAAATAGTTAAATGGTGTCCAAAAAACATTACAAGTGCATGGTATTCAATTTCTCGCATTTTAACAAGAAAATTTCTTCCTTTCCTAACACAATTCTTTCTTGTTTCTTTTTCCAATAAGTGTGCATGAGTGTAGTTGTTCTTTTCTAGTAATTTTCTTCTAAAATCTATTATTATAAGGGAAAATTACACTTTACCTATCAATGACATGACCCAATTTTTAATTTACCCACTTATGGTTTAAAATGTTAAAAAAGTGACATGTGATTTGCGTCTTTAACACTTTGTCCCCTTGTCATTATTTTCCATTTAAATCTAATAGAAATTGTCATATGCTAGTCACATTCTTCCTTTATTAAACAATAGCAAATGAAATTCAACCAAGTAGTTGATTTCTACCACAACTGATTTCAAACGATGGTTGGATTTAATTGGCAAAGAGTTAACATGAAGAAGAGTGGATTAGTTGGAAGAAAAGAGGGTCATAGTGTAAAGAGAGGAGAGAAAGAAAGAGAGAATTGAAAAGGGGTTTGAACTCTCTAATGAAAATATTTGTGAAAGTGTTGACTTCAACCAAATATTTGTTTTTGCAAAAAATAAAAGGGAAAAAGGGTAGTTGAAATGCTATTTTCCCTTGCTTGTTTGCAAAATGGAACATGGGAAGAAAAAATATCGGTAGAAAAAGGTCTTATAAAATCACCTATAGTTTTCTTAGCAAACTTGATGAGAAAAAGAGTAAAAAATTCATCAAATGATGATTATTCCAAAACTACCTTTAAAATTTTAGAAAATTAGTACATATGAAACACCTCAACATATCACAATACGAATTCACCTTAACATATCATATTATATTTGTTTATTTATTAAAATATAACAAAATTCATTTGTTATAAATTAGAAATAATATTTGATAAATTTCAATACTTCTATATATTTTATTGATTAATATTCCTTTGTGATAATAATTTAAAATTTGATGATAACACTTTTACTTGATGATATTTTGATACTTTTATTTATTAAATATATATTTATAACCATTAAATTTTTACATTATATTTTTAAGTATATATTTTAAAATATTATTGTAAGAACAAACATGATATTAGACAAGCACATTAATATTTAGGGTAAAGTTGTTATTTCATAAGATTTAATTTTCTTTCATCTTACTTACTTTTCTATAAATAGAAGTAAAAAAAATTTCCTTCTTTTTTTTTCTTCTTTTTTTTCATTCTAGCAAGAAAGGAAAAATTATTTTCTTATTTTATTTTTTCTTTACATTCTATCAACTATAAAATAATTTTTATATTTGTAACTATAAAATAATTATGTTTATAGTTAATAATCCTCCTGCATACTAGAAATAAAATTTACATAAAAATTAATTACCAACAAAACATTTGTTTAATAAAAAACATACTGTGACACTTGACAAACTTAACTTATTAATGAATAAGATTTGAATCCTAAAAATGATTTTTATTTAGAAGAAAAAATTTATTAATATTTTATTCTTCAAAATAATTCTAATTCTCAAAGTAATTGATTTACTTGACCATCATTTTATAGAAATACATACCTATAAACTACAATTATTTTAGGGACTACTCTAACTACTTTTATGGGGATGATTTGTACGCCTTTGTAATTTTGAGAATGAAATTATTAAATTTTGTCTAGTATTTATCTTTTCTTCATATCTTTGCTTTTATCTTGGCTTCTAGATGTAGTTAAATTCAAATTTCTTCTTCCAATTTGTAGACATTTGTAGAAAAAAATTGTTAATATTCATCCCTTTTTTTTACTTGAATATCCATCTTGTTGACTTAAAAGTATTATTGTAGAAGAAATAATTTTAAAAAGTTCAACCCAAAGCCAAGACTATTTCTAGAGCTTTGTTTTTGGTGTGGTTCTTTCTCCATGTAAAATTTTGAGAGAAGTAAAAAAGTTAATTGAAGAAATTATAAAATGGATCGAGGAAGATTGGAAGTCGTATTTTTTTGGCACAGGTGGTTAGTTGTTGGCTATCACTAAGTGAATATATTAATATTTTTTAGGCAAAAATCTAAATTTATTTTTTATTTAATTAAGCCTTTAACCAGTGGAATAAAAGGACTTTAACACTATCACATGCACCAAATCCCACACTGATCCTCAATAAATTGTAATTTTTTTTAAAGTCCACCGATAATATTCTTAAATTCCAATAACAATTTGGTAGTAATGTTCTTAAAAATAATAAATAATTTATGGTAGTAAAATTTTTTAGTGTTTCAAATAGCTTTTTTATAATTAGATAATAAATAGAGGAAGTGGTATAAGTGATGATACATAACGTAGTATATGGATATTAGCAATGATATATATATATATATATATATTATATATATATATATATATATATATATATATATATATATATATAATGGAAATGAGATTCAAAATTGAGTTTTGAATAAAAATTAAGAATTATTAATAAATATAAGATAATGAAATAAATTTGTAAAATTCAATGTAAAAATATAAAACATTTAAAACTTAAGTTTCAATCTCATTTTCATTTTCTATGGCATTTTTTAATGAATATTATTATTTTAACCCTAAATAGTAAATGTTTTTGGTATTTTTTTAATTTATTATAGTATTTTGGGACTATTTTATGGTCGGATAGGCTAATATATAAAAAAAACTAGGAAAAACCTAATTAAATCTAAAATCATTAATTTGTTTAATAATTATAAATCTTTACAATTAAAATTTTTAATTGATCATATTATCGACTATCATGACCTGAATCCCGATTGTGAATAGCGTGGATCCTAATACTGGTTTCTACAAGCCTTAATACTTTTTACTCTCTTCATTTGAACGAGAGTTTCCAAATTTTCAAGGAAACTCAAAAATTATTTTCAATTTTTGTAAAAAATGGACAAAAACTTTACTATTTTTGGATTTTTTAGGGTCACACGTCCTAAAATGCAAAACTTGTTTTATTTTCATATATAATAACATCAAACAAACATAATACAATGTAGTTTCAAATTTATACATATACAACAAATTAACACGAGATGAATAAGCAATTTTCTATCTTTATTACTGATTCTAATCACAACTGTTAAATCTCTTAGCAAGGCAATTTGAAATCTCCATAGATGCTATAAAGCTTGAATCTTTAACTTGAAATTTTTTGAAATAAGACAGAGTAGTAACAAAAATTCAATAAGCATATATATATTTTAGTATTTTGCAGGTGATCAATTTTATATGTAATAATAATAGGTTAACTATATACTAATTTAGAAAATATTAACAAACTCATTTTCTAACTTTCTTCCTTGTATGAAATCAAGCTATGAAATAGAAGTTCACTTGCATGTAACTTAAACTCTGTATTTAACATCACATTTGTAGAATAAGCAACATCATTATCTTATCATCTACTACCCATTTTGAGTAAATATCACAATCATAAATAGTCATTAAGGTTTAAACACAAGTAAATCATCTTGATCACACCAATAGTAATATCCAATCATAGACAATTTTCAATATCATATCATATCACACATCTAATTATAATAAACATAAAGATAGTCATTTTTGGTTTCAAGGTTAATTCTATACTTTTCTCAACTATTCACTGAGAATTTTCTATCCGACTCTTAGATCAATCTTATATACTTGTCAATTGTTTATCAAAAAATTTTCTTTCCAACTTTCAAAGCATTGCTCCATTACAATTCACAAATCCTCAAAGTTATTTCTCTAATATAATTCATAACTTCCAATACTATTCATGGCATAATTCATAAAGAATGTATATACGTGAGAGCCTAACTCTTAGATCATGATTATTAATAACATTTTAGTGCAAAGTAATTAAATTTATTAGCATATAATACCAAGCACATAACAACATATAGCCATAACATACAAATATCATTGAACTCTATCACAATTTATCTATAATTAGAAGCATGACCACTATACTTTTGTTGCACACTCTGATCTATTAATATTATCATAGAACTGAGTTTACGCATAAGTTTATATACATGAATATGAAATTTCATGCTATCAATAAGAAGAATATAATTCTCAATATTTAAATTATCTTTATTAAGATATTAAATTGTGATACCTTTGGAAGTTTCTAATGCATCCATAATCTTCTTTTTACATTTTCTTCCTATTATCATCACTTACAAGGATAAGTTATAATTATATGAACATTAATTATTTTCTTTTTATATATTACAAATCCACAACCTGATCATAATATAATGGTATTTCATATCACTTGTTTCTTATATTTCTCGATATTAACTAGTAATCCAAGTATGCCATTGAATTATCTTAAATCCTTACTTTCTTATCTTAAATCCTTACTTTCTTTATTTTCAAGCTCATTATTGAAATGTCAAAAACTCTCATTTATACTAGCTTTTCCAACTTAAAGCACAAAACCATTAATGTATACTTGAATTTACTTACAACATGGTTCGTTTAAAATGTGTAATCACCACTAATAATATTATTATATATTACTTTATATTAGTTTTACTTTTATCATTTAAACACTTTCTAGCATATATACATCTATAACAATTACAAATTAATCATGTATTAAATTAAAAACTAATAACAAACCCATTCTCTTTTCACATCTTTGGGAATTCTTCAATTTAAACATGAAACAATTTATAACTTTTCTAAAAATATTTCAATAATAGCATCATATTATAAAGACCATGTTCCATATATTTGAATATTACTTATAAACAAGCTTTTATGGATTATACCTTCGCAATTAAAATTATTTAAATTTTATGCTCTAGATTAACTTAATTTGTATAAATCTAACATTCTAAAGCATGGTATTTTTATTTTTCAAAAACATCATCATATTTTTCAACGACGCATACATATGGGTTTTCTAAAATCAACCTAAGCCAACAAGGAACCAAAGAGGCCGAGTGCATAAAATTTTTTACCACTTCCTAAGAGGACTATTGGTGGCTTGCTGGCATCAGAAAATAACCGATTGCTAGCGGTTCAAAGAGTAATCATAGCTCCCTTGCTGCTGTCTAAGACCAGCCACAAATCACCCCCACGAGCTGACAATAGAGGTGAAAGCTAGAGAGCAGCTTAGCAACTCCGTCTTTTTAGAAGCTCACTGGAGACTCATCAAAAAAGTACTACACTAACTCACAACCATTTCAAATTCACTGCAAGCATGCTGTCGACTTCAGACAGTTGATGATAGTAGCTCCAATCACGAGCAAGCGTCGTTCGAGTAGATCAACCTATTGATGGAAGAAAGAGGAGGACGTGCTGGAGATCCACCATGGTAGATGCCAATAATGATGAGAAGCTGGCCACAAGCATCATGTGGTTTCTGCCACCTAAATTGCAGTTGCCAAGCTAACTTCTTCACATTGTCGGGAGCTACCATTAGTAAGATGATGTGCACAAAAGGCCACCTTGTAGTTGTAGTGCTAGTGTTAAAAGAAGGGAGAAGGCCGAAAAAGGGTGCAAGTGACAAGAAGAGAAGGAAAGGAAGAGAGGAGAGAGGAGAGAGGAGAGAGTGAGAGAAAAAGGCAATCGTACGATGAGTGGAAAAAGAGAGAGAGAGAGGTAAATCAGTAAAGGAAATAAAATGGAAAAGGTACGTATCGACATAATAAAAAGAAGAGGGGAAAATAAATAAAAATCTTGGATTTTTATCCCATGAACTACAGTGCATTGTAAGTCCACTTCCTTTAAATATCATCTGCCGATTTTTATTTAATTCAATCCTGAACATCCATTAAATTACCATTCTATAAAAATTTTCATTTTCCTACTAAGTTTAAAACTTTCACATAAATATTTCAACCCCATGTATTAAATTTCAAGTAATTCATTTTACAATAATGGATTTTATTTAAATTCTTAATTCAATTATTTTTTTATCTTCCCTCACTATGTAAATATATATTTGTAATAACTTAATAAATTTGAAAGTCCAAAATAAATATTTTACTTTCTCTCGATTCCAAAAATAATTTATAAAATACAAATAAATTATTTCAAAGATTCTTACACTCATAATTACTAAAATATATATTATTTATTTTTTTAACTTGTATGAAATCCCTTATAAAAATCATTGTAAGCTAATAATGGCCATATATAAAATAAAATAAATAACTTTAAAATATTATTACAAGTATCATTTTCAATATTCTAAAACCTTTAATATAGAAAACAAATTTAAAATCAAATATTAACTAAATAAGTAAATATCTACCCACAAGTATTAAAATTTAGAAAACTTAAAATTTAAACTTAGGATATTACATCATTGTATATATTTCTGTAATTTATTTATAAACTCTTTCATAATTTCTTAACTTTTTTATACCAAGATGGCCAATTAATTCATTAAGAGTTTAAATCAATTATTCATGTATAACATTTTACATTAGTAATGAACAAGAAAATGATACACAATTAAAAAGTTATAAATAATTAATAATTTTTAATCATAATAAAAATTTTAATAATTTTTTATTAATGTAATAATAAAATAATAATTAATGATATAAAAGTAATTTATATTCGTAGTGATTCAATTTTAAATTTATTTATTGAATCCACATATATATAAAGATATAGGATCCAATCTAGAATGTAGAAAAATGACACAATCTTCTTAAAAATTAAGGATCCATTTATTTTATTGGAATGCATTTTTTGTAAAATGTCATTTGAGGAAAAATGTTCCCACCATTTTAAATTTTGAAACATTATTTTTATAGTTTATTTTAATTAGTTCTAACAAAGGAGATTTTGAACAAGGTGTCACTATGTTATTAGTTACTGATAGTTTGTGGTATCTTTCATGTTAACAACAAAGTAAATTTAAACTTATAAAAAGAAAATTAGATAATAGTTGGAGAAAAATTTAAACCTATTTTAAAACAATTGGAGAGGAATGTTTTTAATTAATACATTAGCTATATATTAATGGTTCTATTTATGAGCAGTAATAGTCTTAATGAGTTTTCAAATAATTTGAATAGAAGGTAGGAAAGTGTACTTATGTACAGAAAAAGAAAAACATAAAATAGTTATCTTGTTGTTATGAAAATATTAAACACTTAAGAAAATGATAAAAGAAAGAGATGAAGAATAATAAGAAAGAAGAGAATATTTCATTTAATTGTATCCAAAGTAATTTGTACAACTTATATTTATAGGGTAAATTGATCATATATTACAAGTTTATAATAATAATTCATAAATAGAATTAAATCCTAATAATTGATTATAATTAAGGATATAATTGATCATAATTGAAACTTAATAATAGGATCATAATTGGAGATATAATTTATCATAATTAAATCCTAATAATTGATCATAATTAGAGGTATAAGGTTTGACCTATAGACATCTATATTCAATAACTATTCATAACAGTTCCCCTTGGATGTCCATATAATATGCAATAAGATATTGCCTCATTAAAAATCTTGCTAGGAAAACCCAATAAGACAAAAACCATAGTGAAGGAAAAAAGAGTACAAAGTGTATTAACTCCTTTTCATAATAACATCAATAGGATCGTTGAGCTAATACATTCCAATTTTTTGTATTAATCTTTCAAATGTTAAGGTAGGTAATGTCTTGGTGAATAGGTATGCTAAATTATTTGTTGAATGAATTTGTTGAACATCAATATCACCTTTCTTTTTAAAATCATGGGTGAAGAAGAATTTTAATGAAATGTGTTTCGTTCAATCTCTTTTGATATATCCTTCCTTCACTTGAACTATACATATAACATTGTCTTCAAAAAGTATAGTTGGAATTCTTTTACAAGAAGATAGCCCACACATCTCTCACATATGTTAAGTTATAAACCTCAACCAAACACATTCTTGACTTGCATCATGAATTGCCATAATCTCTGCATGATTGGCAAAGGTGGAAGCAAATGTTTACTTGGTGGAATGCCCCATGAAACAGCTATATTACCACTTGTAAATAAATAGCCTATTTGAGATTGAGCTTTATGTGGATTAGATAAATATCCAGTATTTGCAAAACCTATGAGCTATAGTTTAGATCCATTTGCATACAATAAACCCATATCAATAGTACCTTGGAGGTATCGAAAGACGTGTTTAATTCCATTCCAATGTCTTCAGGTTGGAGAGAAACTAAACCTTGCTAACAAGCTAATAGCAAAAGCTATATCAAGTCTTGTATTGCTAGCAAGATACATCAATGCATCAATAGTACTAAGATATGATAT
Organism: Sindora glabra; assembly: GCA_020226215.1. NCBI lineage: Eukaryota > Viridiplantae > Streptophyta > Magnoliopsida > Fabales > Fabaceae > Sindora > Sindora glabra. Next base: position 74,326,594 of record CM035226.1, on the reverse strand, counting down.
TTCAAGACTAAACTTTTTCATTATCATCTCGAGGTTGAAAGATGTCCTTTTTCACATCAAGTAACCGAATAACCATTAGGGTACTCAATGGATATGCTTTATCCATGTAAAAATTTTTTAAAGACATTTTGAGTATAAGTTGATTGATGTATAAAAATTTCATCTTTTATATGTTCAATCTACAAGTTGAGGTAGAACTTTATTTTTTCAAGATCTTTCATTTCAAATTCCTTTTTCAAACAATCAACTGCCTTTTGAATCTCTTCAGGAGTTTTAATAATATTCAAATTATTAACATATACAATAATAATTGTAAATTCAGAATTTGTTCACTTTATGAAAACACATTGACATATTTGGTCATTATTATTCCCTTCCTCTAACAGGTATTACTAAGACAATTATACCATATTCGTATAGATTGCTTTAATTCATACAAAAAAATTTGTAATTTAATTGAATAAAGTTCTCGGGACTTTGAATTACATGCTTCAAGCATCTTAAATCCTTTTGGAATTTTCATATAGATGTCATAGTCAAGTGAGCCATATAAATAGGATGTAACAACATCCATAAGATGCATATCAAGTTTTTTATGTATTACTAGACTAATGAGATAATAAAATATGATTTCATCCACCACAGGAGAATAAATGAACTTATAATCAATTCCAGATCTTTATGTAAAACCTTAGGTAACAAGTCATGCTTTATATCTTACAACTTCATTTTTCTCATTTCATTTACGCAAAAATACCCATTTGTACCTAATAGGTATTATACATTCAAGTGTTTGGACTACATGTCCAAAAACTTTACATTTTTCAAGTGAATTCAATGCTACTTGAATTGTGTCTTTCCATTTTGGCCAATCATATATACGTCAACATTCATTAATGGATCTAGGTTCATAATCCTTATTATCATTCATAATATTAAGTGCTACATTATATATAAAAATGTTTCGATAACTATTTCTTTATGGTTCAATATTTTCCTCATAGAGACATAGTTTATTGAGATCTCCTTATTTTCATTTTCTTCATTATTTTCAAGTACCTTAACTTCTTTTGGAGTTATATTATTTGTTATGTCTCTAGACTCTTCAAAAATATCTATTTCTTTAATGGGCTCATCTTAAATAATTGCTAATTTTCTTTTATGGGGATTTTTTTCTTTTGAACCTATTGGTCTACTGCACTTCTGACATGCCTTAACTCATTAGCTTTCTCATTAATGGATTATCTTTTAGGACATCAATCCTTATTGAAGCATTAACAACTAGTATATGTGACTTAGTTACTCTATTTAGGTCAGTAAATGCATTTAACAATTGATTAACTATACTTTGTAAATGGATTATTTTTTGAACTTCAAGTTCACATTTCTTTGTACAAGGATCAATATTTTTCAAAGTATTCCATATAATTTTTTTGACTAACTGCTTATCCTTTTCTCCCCCTAATGTTAGGAAAACTGATTCATCAAAATGAGAATCAACAAAACATGTTGTAAATAAGTTTCCTATCATTGGCTTATAATATTTTACAATAGAAGGGGAATTATACCAAACATATATTCCTAATCTCCTTTGAGGTCCCATCTTAGTACATTGTGATGGAGTTATTGGAATAGATACCGCACATCTAAAAATTTTGAGATGGGAAATATTTGGCTTCTGATCATAAGTCAATTGTAAAGGGGAGTATTTATGATAACCAGTTGGTCTAATGTGCACGAGTGTTGATGCATGTAGAATTGCATTTTCCTAAGCAGAAATAGGGAGTTTTGTTCTCATAAGCATGGGTCTTGCTATTAATTGAAGTCATTTAATAAATGATTTAGTTAAGCCATTTTGTGTATGAACATGAGCTATAGGATGTTCAACATTTGTTCTTATTAATATGCAGTAGTTGTTAAAAGCCTGAGATTAAGAAAATTCACCAGCATTATCAAGATGAATAGACTTAATAAGGTAATCTAGAAATTATTCTCTTAAACCAATAATTTGAGCAAGCAATCTTGTAAAAGTGAGGTTACAAGTTGATAGTAAATATACATAAGACCATCTGTTGGATGCATTTATTAATATCATAAAATATCTAAATGATCCACATAGTGGGTGAATAGGCCTACATATGTCACCCTGTATACGTTCAAAAAATGTTAGAGATTTAGTTCCAACTTTAGTTGGTGATGACTTAATAATTAATTTACTCAAAGAACATGCATCGCATGAGAATTCTTTAAATTGAAAACTTTTCAAGTTTTTCAATAGTTACCTATATGAATTCTTAATAATCTTCTTCATCATTAGTGATCTGGGATACCCTAATCGTTCATGCTAAATAGTAAATATTTTTGAATTAATAAACTTTTAGTTTATTATAGCATGTGTTTCAATTGTACTAATATATGTGTAGTACAAACCAGATGAAAGAACATTTAATTTTTCAAGTATGCATTTGTTACCTGAGATCATACCAATGATAAAACAGATATTCAATATTTCCTTCATTTGTTGTCAAGATATGAAATCCATTTTGACAGATATCCGTAAAACTTAATAAGTTTCTATGAGACTTAATAGAATATAACGCATTATTAATGTCTAATTTTGTTCCTCTAGGTAACAAAAAATTAGCTCTTCTGGAACCTTCAATTAAATTTGTAATACTAGATATAGTACTCATATTGGCTTCTGACATTTTTAAATATGAGAATATTTCTTATTCTTAAGTATGGAGTGTGTTATTGCACTATTTATAGGACATGTATCTTTATTATTAATTGCTAATCCATCTGGGGAAGTACTCATATTCTTTGTTGCCATAAAATACACAACATAAATGTTTAAGGTTAATATAAGAAAATTAAATTTAATATAGGAAATATCACAAATATAATGAAACATAAAAAATATATAAACAATTTTTATGGAAATAACATTAAAAGTAAATATAATTGTAACAAAAGAAATTATTTTTGCACACTCCTATCTCTAATTAAATGATTAATTCTACCTTCAATGTGAGAGAAAAAGTCTAAATAAGTTATATCTATTTGGCCTTCATTAGAATTATCATCTTCATAAACAAAGCTTCTTTCAATCTTTTTCCCTTTAAATGATTCTTAATAAAGTTCAATAAGTTACTTTAGTGTACGTTGAGTACAAGATCAATGACTTTTGCCATCACAATGATAACATATATTCTCAATATGTTTGTTATTTTTCCCACATTTTTCTTTATCATTCTTTTCTTCATTTTTCCACTTCTAGTGGAAAGTTGAGTTCTTGATATAAGAAACATGATCATGACCATATCTAGGACATAAGTTTGTTAATAAGTAAAATGGTCATGTGTTGCTATATTTGCTTCAAGGAATGAAGCAGAGGCAGTCAGGTAGGACTAATGATTTTTTCATCAAAAGTTCATTATTTTTTTAGCCAAAAAGGAATAAGAAATTAACTCAAAATATTTTTTGAAACCTTTTTTTTTTGTATTGCTATTGTAGGAGCAAATTAGACCTATGAAAGTGGAGAATTTTTTTTATCTTATATTTTTTTTAAACTACTACAAAGAATAAGTGAATTTTTTACCGTGAGGTATCCAATTTTAATCCTTTAAATTTTTTCATAATGTTAACAGTCACAAATCAAGATTTGTAAGATCTACCATAATATTATTATAGACATGTAAAAATAAATAAGAAAATTTTTAATATAATAGAGATGAAATATTTAATAAAATTATTAATTTTTAACATATTAATCATATAATTATTAATTCAATCTTCTATTTCATTGTCAATTTATGTGGTGATTAAACATTGCAAAAATTATCAAATTTATGAAAGTTATGTTCCAGATTATATGTATATTTATACACCGATTGATTTTAAATAATTTTTTTTCTTTTTCTAAACTTAGTTTCTTGAATATTTATATTTATCTTTGCGTAAAGCCAAATTTTATGATGCAAATAAATTTATGATTATATCAACATAACATATATCAACATAATGTATATTATTATTTCATACAGCAAAAATATTTTTTTTAATCAAGAAGGAATAACATAATCATGTTTTTACCACATATTCATAATTGCATACCATATATATATACTCACACATTTTATGAAAATTAATATGCATTTCAAAAATAGATTTAAAAAATCCATTCATTTAGCATTCAAGAATAAATTCTCAAATGTATAAAATGTCATATATATGAATTTACATTATTTTCTCTTTCTCAATTTAATTCATTATTTATTTGTATTTCTACACATCATATTTAATATTTTGTAACTATTATTTCTTTGAATAAAATTAAAAAAATGTTAAAATTATTATAGAAATTAAAATCAAAATATGAAGAAAATAAGGAATAAGAATGAGATAAGATAGAAGAATTAATATACTAGCAGAAAATAATAAGATTATATATGTCGGTAAGAAATTATCTCAGTGGATCAGAGCCTCGAGCTCATAATATATTATTAAAATATTAAACACTTAAGAAAATAATAAAAGAAAAAGATGAAAGAGATAAAGAATAATAAGAAAGAGAAGAATATTTCATTCAACTATATCCAAAATGATTTGCACAACTTATATTTATAGAGCAAATTAATCATGCGTTACAATTTTATAATGATAATTCATAAATAGAATTGAATCCTAATAATTGATCATAATTGAAATCTAATAATAGGATCATAATTGGAGATATAATTGATCATAATTGAATCCAAATAATTAATCATAATTAGGAGGTATAACGTTTGACCTATGGATATCCACATCCAATAATTATTCATAATACTATCAATTTAGTAATGATTCGATTTTACTCATTTTAGCTTTAAAAATTTGGAAGAGTGCTAACTAAATTGATTTAAGTATTAATTTTATTTTATTTATAATTTAAGGCTTTAATTTCAAATTTTTAAAATTAGAAAGGTTAACACTAACCATATAAAATTAAAGGAATTTTTTTCATTTTTCTTATTTATATAAAATATATGAAAATTAGTAGTTATATTTGATTGGTTAATATGTTGCAAGAAAGTGAGACTTTTTGCACCACACCAAGAAAAGTTAAACTTCTTTGCAAAATGAATTGTGAGAAATTTTAGTGTATTGATGAATTATTTAATTTAATTATTAAATTTCATTCATATTATATATAAATAAAATTTAATAATTTAAATTAATAATGTATCCGTACAACTAATTTACTATAATTATTACTTAAATTGTAAGACTTGCTTCACTATCAAACAATAATAAAAGGACTCAAATATGGATAATTAAATATTTAAAAATTAATTTTATTTATTATTCATATAATATGACCAATTGATTTTCTCATTAATGGCTATGATGATATTCTAAAATGTATTTTATACTTTAAAGGAGCCCAATCTCTCAAATATATATATATATATATATATATATATATATATATATATATATATATATATTAACATCAAGTAAGAGAACCACTCAGCCTATTAATATCTTTCCATCTTTGAATTGGAAATTATATTATTTTTCTTAATAATTATGCTTTTGCTAACAATAACTTTTCTATAGATAAATAACGTACTATTTTTAGTGAGCTTGGTCACTATGAGTTCGAGCAAATTTTGTCCTTTATTCTTATTTATTCTTTTTTGCCTAATTAGTATTTAATAAATAAAAATGAATAGCATCAATCATCAATCAATAGTTGGTAATGCACTTAAATTTTGATATCGTAAAATATAAATTATTTGATATTGGTATTTCTAATTTAAAATAATTTATTTTAATCTTCTTAAGTATTAAATTAATATAGTCTTGATTTTGTGTTTGATTTTTATCAAAATTTTATCAATCTTTTTATGAACTATATATAATTTATTAATAAAAGTATTATTATTAATTGGGCCCTATGTGTGTGACAATTTTTTATGGGCATATGAGTATTTGGCCTAACACTAGTAAATGAGTTTGGATCTTATAATGGATAGGATCTAGAACCCATATTGTATAATATATAAAAGGGTCTCTACTTCACATATTCTAAATCCTAGGTTTTTTATTCCATCAGTGAGACTTACTGTATAGAGATTAGGAGATTGTGAAGGAGGGATTCCTTTGTATATCGATAAGAAAACTTATACTTTGGATTGTAGGTATTTATAAATTACTTTGTTAATAATATTAATTACATTTATTTTATTTTCTCCTGATCATACTGTAATTGAAGGCCAAGGCCAAAGGCAAATTTCATAAATATATTCTTGCAATTAGTATCAAAGACAGGTTTAATTTTTGGTCATAGTTAATATTTAGAGGAATTTTGAATATGAAGTTTATGCCTATGATAATTACAATGATTGTTATGTTCTTCTACCTTGAATGTTTACCATGAGAATTGCTTTTATAGTTCTTTGCATTAGAATAATATGTAAATTTAGTGGATATATGATATTCTTATAATGGCCATGGAAACCTGACTCATAATAATAATAAAAAAAATTGACACAGAACCATGAGAGTTGGCAAAGGTTGCATAAGACATTCAAAAAAAGGGAGAGGAAGGAAACCCATTAAGAAACATCCATTAATGAATTTCTATGAAATTAAAAATTTGACAACAAGATATATGTAAACAAGATCGAACCTTGAAAAGGATCAATGTACTGGAGACATTTCATAAAATACCTAAAAACCTTTCTTTAGAAACCCAAAACTTCCATAGTTGAAAGAGCCATTTTTCATTATTTTTAAAATATTAATTTATAGGCATTCTAGGTTAGAATTCATTAGATGATATAATGGGAGGTTGAAGAATAAAATCTAGGTAGTTAGAATCTTGAAAAATGCATTGGAATTACATGAAATAAGCTAGCAAATTGCTAGGTCAAAGGTGCTAAATCAGGTCAAAACTGAGTCAAATAGACTTATGTGTAGTAGCTTTCAATTAGGGAAGATGCATTACAACATGTGTGTGTCTTGCATAGCTACATGGCCAATGCATGAGGGCCACATGCTACCTTATTGACAGTAGCTAGCAACAGTGAACACACTAATGTGCTCCACTCTTCAAGTACTTCTTTGTGGGCATTTTTTTGAAATTTTTTAAAATAAAAATAACTTTGATTAATCTTTTCTTATTTTATTTAAATACTTAAATAGGCTTACTTTAAGCTAAAAATTTTACTATTTGTTCTTTGACATATGGTCCACCTTTTAGAATTTTTATGGAATTTTTGAATATTTTTTAATAAAATTTAGAGTTTTATTTATTAAAAGGAAAATTGTAAATGACTTGTTCTTTGCCATAAAAAATATATGTATTTGTCTACCTATTTTCATGGGGCCAATTACATGAATTTTGGTTTGATTTAAAAAATTATTTAAAAAGGGAGAAGTTGTATTAATGACATAAATGCCTTTTGACATATGTTATTGATGTAGTTAATTGCTTATAATGTAAATGTAAAGTTAAGTATTGTGTATCTAAATTACTTAAATGTCCTTTGGTGTTATTATTTTATGGGTATAACATTTGACTCCTGTATCATGTTGTAAAGTCTAAAATGCCATTCAATATTTGATTTTATAACATGATACTATGTAAGGTTGCATATTTAAACATTGTGAGGAAGGCATTAGCATGATTGCGTTATACATGCATTAATGATGGGTGTATTATTCCTTAGTTGCTATGCAACAAAACTCCAAAAGGACATTGAATGGGATAATAAAAAAGGATTAGGCCAATGTTTATTTTGAATTCAATCTAGTAAATACACCATTAGATACATGGTAGCTTGATACCGGCTCTATAATACACATCACCAATTCATCCCAATCATTAAGAAATTCTAGAAAAATAAGTAACAGTGAATTGATTATTAAAGTGGGAAATGGTAAGAAAATAGTAGTAAAACTCATAGAGGATGTGTTTTTATGGTTATCTGATAGATGTGAGCTGGTATTGAAGGATATTGTCTCCTTCCATGAGAAGGAACCTAATATCAGTTGTAACTCTAGACCTCCAAGGATATTCTTGTAATTTTAGAGGTAAAAAAGTGAATATGTTCCATGGCTTGACTATTGAAAGCACTAGTGAACTAGTAGATAGACTATACAAGTTGAATCTAGATATAAGTCCTATTAACATTATTAATACAGTTATAGGGAAAAAGAGAAACAAAAGTGAAGAAAACTTAATATAGTCATAGGGAAAAAGAAAAACAAAAGTGAAGAAAACTCCTTGATACTATAGCATAGGCATCTTAGTTATATATCCAAAGACTGAACTCAGAGGTTAATTAGAGATGGTGTAGTACACAATCTAGACTTTTCTAATTTTGACACTTGTGTGGATTGTATTAAAAGGAAGCTCACTTTAAAGGCTAGACAAGGAAAGAGAGTTAGAAAACAAGAGGTACTAAAACTTATTCATATTGATGTCTATAGCCCTATCACTCTTGTAGCTATAGGAGGTTATAGATACTTTATTACTTTCATTGATGACTATTCACATTTTAATTGGATGGAGTTATTTATAAAGAAAGTTAGAGTCCTTGGATGCATTCAAGGCATTCAAAGCAGTAGTCGAGCTTAAGTATAGCAAGAAAATTAAGTGTGTAAATTCTAATCGAAAGGGAAAGTACTATAGTAGATATGATGAAACCAGAAGGAATCTAGATTCGTTTGCCAAATATCTTTAAAAATGTGGCATTAAGGCAAGCTATACTTTGCGTAAGACACCAGAATAGAATGGGATAATCAAAAGGAGAAATAGGACATTTCTCAACATGGTCAGGTGTATGCCTTCCTATTCTATGCTTCCAAATTTCTTATGGGGAGAAACATTAAAGACCAAAGGGTACATATTGAATTAGGTATTAAGTAAGTCTATACCTTTGACTCCATATAAATTGCTGAATGGTAAGAAATCAACATTAAATCATCTTCATGTTTAAGGTTGTAGAGAAAAGGTGAAGCCATATATTCTTGCTATTAGGAAACTTGATTCTAAAATTGTATCTAGATTTTTCATCGGTTACTGTGTTAGTTCTAGAGATAACAGGTTTTATTATCTAACTCATACTTCCTGGATCATTGAATTTGACAAAGCCATTTACTTTGAAGATGAACTGGATAGTGAAAGTCAAATATCACAAATTATAGATTTTGGAAATAAAAAGATAGTCATCATTTTAGTTTCTCAATCTACTGGTTCCTTATCTTTTAGTATTCCATAACATGATTTGATATAGCCCTCAGAGGAAAATAAGGATTCTAATATTAGGATCTAGTTGAGAAGATCACTTAGATAGTGTAGACGTGTGATATCAAATGATTATTTTATGTATTTGCAAAAGCATGAGTATGATCCAAATAAAGATACTGATCCTATTTCATTCTCTCAAGCAATATCTAGTTTAAATTCTCCTCAATGGATCATTGCAATGGAGGATAAATTAACTTCAATGAATAAAAACCAAGTGTGGAATCTTATTGAACTCTTGCAAATTATAAATCGGTTAGATGTAAATGGGTATTTAAGAATAAGCGTGATGCTTATGGGCAGATTGAGAGATATAAATCTAGACTTATGGCTAAAGGCTATACTCAAAAGGAAGGTGTGGATTATAAAAAGACTTTTTCACTGGTATCAACAAAGGAATCTTTCAAGATTACTATGGCTCTTGTTGCTCATTTTGACCTAAAGCTGCACTGGAATGAAAATAGTATTCTTGAATGGCAATTTATCTAAAACCATGTACATAAAGTAGCCAAATGAATTTCCAAAGAAGGGTAAAAGACATTTAGTGCGCAAATTAAAGAAATCCATATATGGTTTGAAGCAAGTTTCTTAACAGTGGTATCTTAAATTTCATGAAATAGTTACTTCTTTCAAATTCAGGGAGAATAATGTGGAACAATATATTTATATGATGAAAAATACTAGCGAATTTTTTATTTGGGTGTTGTATGTTAATGACAATTTACTGGCAAGCAATGACTTAAGTTTGCTTACTAACACAAACGAATTACTATCGTATCATTTTGAGATGAAAAACTTGGAAAATACTTTTTTTGTTTTAGGCATTGGGATATTTTGTGATAGGTCCCAAGGTATTCTTAGCTTATCTCAAAGATCATAGATTAAGAAAATTCTAAAAATATTCAATATTTCCACTTGTTCTCAAGTCGCCTCACTTATTTAAAGGGTGAACTATTTACAAAGGCCTAATGTCCTCAAATAAATGAAGAAAAAGAGAAAATGGAAAAGGTCCCCTATGCATCAGTTTGTGGGTAGCCTGATGTATAATTAGGTATGTACAAGACTTGATATTACTTTTACTATGGTATACTAAGAAGATACTTAAGTAACTTAGGTTAGAGACATTAGATTACTATAAAGAGAGTTTTGAGATATCTTTTAGGTACGAAGGACTTCATGCTAAATTATAAAAGATCAAGAGATCTCGATATTATAGGCTACTCGAACTTGGAGATGATTCAAAGTCTACATCTAGGTATATTTTCATAATAACTAGAGGTGTTATGTTATAGAAAAGTGTTAAGTAGTCAATTGTTACAATCTCCATCATGGAAGCAAAGTATGTCGCCTATTGCAAAGCTTCTCATCAAGTTGTATGGTTAAGGAATTATTTCTCAAAGTTTCATCTTATGAAAAGTATTGTCAGGCCCTTGACCATTTTATACAATAACTTTATTGCTATGAGCTTCTCTCTCATTGACAAAAGTTTGACTCATTCAAAGCATTTTGATGTGAAATATCATTATATGAGAGAGAATGTACACAAGCATGTTACTATTATTAAGCACATTTCTACGGATTGTATGCTCATGGATTCATTGACCAAGAGCTTAGTAGTCGGAACTTTTGTTGAATATGTAAACCATATAGGTTTGTGTAAAGTCCTTTGATATTTTGGGTTAGTGAGGGTTGATGTATATGACATTATTCATGATGTATGAATGAAGTTTTGTGTTATGTTGCCATGTTTGTACACATTTTGGTTATGACATGTTTATAAAGATATTTAGACCCTATTTCATATTTGTTAAGTATCTTGGATGGATGTAAAAACTCATAGTGCGTAGATTTACACATAGTCACATAAAGTTGTGTAAATCTTATTTTGCATGTATTGATAGTGTTAGTTAATAAAGTCTAGGTGTCTGGTATATTGTGATGCTAATATCCTTTTGGATATAATATTTGTATTATTACATACTTATGATCTTATTGGATCAATGGGTGTGAAAGTACTATTTTATATTAACATTAATCTTTTTAGTGACTACTATTAATAAATTATATATGTCCAAGTAGGAAATTATTAATATTTTTATGAACTATACATAATTTATTAATAAAAGAATTATTATTAATTAGGCCCTATGCATGTGATAATTTTATATGAGCATATGAGTACTTGATCTAACACTAGTAAATGGAACCCAAATTGCATGATATATAAAGTGGTCTTTATTTCATATCTTCTAAGTCTTAGGTTTTGTGCTCCATCGGTGAGACATACTACACAAAGATTGGGAGATTATTGAATAAGAGATTCTCTAGTATATCATGTGAGAAAACTTATACTTCGAACGACAAGTATTTATAGATTACTGTGTAAATAATATTAATTACATTTATTTTATTTCCTCCCAATTATATTGCAATTGAAGGCCAAGATTAAAGATAAATTTCATAAATATATTCCTACATTTTTGTCAATTTTTATTAACTTCTGTCAATTTCTATTTAATTTTTAAGCATTCACCATACATTGTTTTTAAAAATAAATTATATTTTTAAAATTTTTATAGACAATTAACCTTTATAATGATTTTATTTTTTAATGTAATTCATTAATTTTGTTCAAAATTTTTAATATTTGGATAATTTTTTTTATATTTACATAAAAATCATTTTAGATTAATACAAAAGAAGTATTAAGTAAAAATGATATTATAAGAACTAAAAATTAATGAAAATTAAATAAAAGAATTAAAAATGTATTAATTTAATATTTAAAATTAAAATAAATTATTTTAAATCAGAAAAATTAAAATTATATAATTTATGTTTTAGAAAATCGAAAGTTTCGTTTAACCCAAATAACAAAGTGTATATTATTTGAGTGCCGCTGCGGAAGTCAAATCTTTCTCAACGATTATGACGTCTTCACATATTAAAATCATTCTTAAAAAAATTCAAAAATTATACATCTTCTATAAAGATTATAACACCTAAATGTGTTAATTACTTTTATAATCTATAATTAATATTTGAACCATTAATTTTTTTATAAGAGTAATTAATTGTTATTCCTTCTATAATGCTTTATACTATTTATTTTCTATTTGGTTAGGAGGTTCGAGCAGAGATGGGAGAAAAAAGTATTTAAAAAGATAAATAAAAAATTTCTCTATCTTCCATTTTCTATTCCAAAGAAAGCCGCTATGTAAGAAAAAATTGATTTACCACATTCATATTATGAAAAATGTCTTATTTTTCCCATTTAAAAATTATTATAATATTGATAATTGTTATAATTATCAAATTATAATTATTAATAAATGAAAAAATTATACTTTACCCACATTTAAATTTACTTTTTTTACTTAACCTACTTACGATTTTAAGTACTACAATTGATTTACCTATACCTTCAAATTATTAATATTTTATTTAACTAAATTTTTTTCATTAAAAATTTAACCAAAGATTCTCATGCATTACATGTGATCTTTAATTCCTCAAATTTTAATTCAATATAAAACTTAGTAGAATTAATTTATGCCCCAAAGATCTTGTTTGGCATATTCTATTAATATAGACTAAATTGTAAAAGATAAATTTTCAATAGATTTAAATTTCTTTAGGGACAATTTAATTATAAATAAATATTAAATTGAGTTAAGATTTAGGAAAGTAAAAATTATATATAATGCATATTATTTTTTTTATTAAATATGGATGAAAAATAGTTTAGGTAGCCAAAATGTTAAAAATTTGAAAGTATAAGTGAGTAAATTATATCATTTAAAACTATAGGAGAATTAAATGATAAAGGATTAAAATCATGAGTAAATAAAATGTACTTTGACTTAAATAAATAATAATAGAGTAATTAATTCATATATCATCATGGAACATGAATCTTGTCAGAAATTTATCTAATGCATTACTATAATGATGTATCAATAGATTCAAAGGTATGAATTTATTAATCTATGCAATATTGTACAAACTCAATAAAATTTAATAATTTTTAAGTAATGATGAATGATAAGATAGTATATGATAGTCTATACTAAATTTTATTCTTTAACTAAGCTACACATAACTCATGATGCCTTGCTTCCCGTTGCTCAAACATGAGCCCAAGCTTGTTGGATTCTTAAAATGCGTCATTTTCCACTTATTTCACAGGAAAATCGCCGTTTTGAAAAAAACTATTGGAAAATATAGGGCGGACCAGCATGTAGTGTCTGACCACACGCTCTTCATACCTAAAATAATTGAAACTTTCAAATTAACAAACTCAGTCTTTGGTCCTCACAATACTATCTAGTCCGCGTTTTCTTTGTCTACCTTTCTCTTCATTCTTCTCATAAAAACCTCATTTCATGACGGCTCAGATTCATTCATTTCTGTCATACTCAAATCCCACCATGAAATTATTGAGCTCCACCGATCTCTGCCATGGCCTTTCTTCATAACTTCTTTATTTTCTTGTACTTTCTTTCTTCACTTCTATCCGTAAATTCGCTTTCTACTGTTTCCATTTCTGAAACTTCTGACAATCAAACATTAATTTGTGCCTTACAACCGTCTCGTGCCCAACAAGGACAAGCAAATCTCAACTGCACAAGCTTTCCTGCAGCTGCAAGTTATCAAATTCAAGGGAATCCGAATACTTCCTTTTCGGAGATTGTTGGAGGAAATGGATTTCTCTGTGCATTAAGGCTACCATCTTTTTCTACTTCAATCATGGGTTGTTGGAGATTCTCTAGTAATTCTACTAGTGGTTCCTATAAACGTCTTTACCGTGGAAATGTTATTGGAAATCTCGATTCTGGGAGCTCCCATGTTTGTGGCCTTGTCGAAGGGAATAATAGACTCGAATGTTGGCAATGGCCCGAGTTCAATAGAAGAAGGATTTGGAATTTTTCAAGCATAGCAGTTGGAGAAAATTTTGCTTGCGGGTTATCAAAAATTGGAAATATTATATGCCTAGGAAGGGAAATGACTGTTGTTGGTCGAGAACCAATTGGAAATTACAATGTAATTTCCGCAGGGAATAGGCATGCCTGTGCTATTTCCTTAAATGGGAGCTTGACTTGTTGGGGCGAAATGGAGGGCGAACGACCGCAAGGGGAGTTTAATTCTCTAGCTTTGGGAGAAAGCAGAAGTTGCGCACTTCGGCCTAATGGGACCGTTGCTTGTTGGGGTTCAAATAATTTCAGCATTCCAGAGAGGCTGCAGGACACAGAATTTGCAGCGATTGTTGGCAAGGGAAGTGTTTTCTGTGGGGTTGTATCTTTGAATTGTTCTTTGCATTGTTGGGGAAGAGATATTCCTGAGAACGCTGTGGTATTTGATGAAGTCCTCCCAGGCCCATGCAGGAATGATAATCAATGTCGATGTGGGACATTGACAGATTCCGCTGGATTATGTGATCAAGGTGCCATTTGCAAGCCTTGCGATCCACAAGTAACTGAATCAGCACCCAATTCGAGTCCTTCTTCTCCCGCAGCTCGAAACAATGGTTGGAGCAACAAAATGGTGGCATTTCTAGTAGTTGGTTGTGTTGGTTCTGTTTCTTTGCTGCTAGTATTGGCTTTCTTCCTTTACAGATATTGCAAAGGCAGAGGATGCCAAGTTCATGACTCCGGCCCATTAGATGAGTTCAGAAACCCAGAAGAAACACCACAAGCTCAACCTGAACCGGTCACCAGAGTTCTGGAGAAACGGTTGAGCCATTTAATTAGCACAGGAAAAAATGGGGGTCATTTGGAGGAATTTTCTTTACAAGTTCTACTTAAAGCCACTAATAATTTTTCACAAGAGCTGAAAGTTGGGACTGGCAGCTTTGGCTCTGTATATCGTGCCACGCTCGAAGACGGACGGGAAATCGCCATTAAAAGAGCTGAAAATTCATCCATCTCGCCGTCATATGCAATTCTTGGTGGCACCAGACGCCAAGAAGACAAGGATAATGCCTTTGTCAACGAGCTTGAATCTTTGTCTCGACTGAACCACAAGAACCTCGTACCATTGTTGGGATACTACGAAGACAACACAGAGAGGATTTTAGTGTATGAATACATGAATAATGGGAATTTAAACGATCATCTTCACAAGCTCCACAGCCCTCCTCTAATGTCATGGGCTGCACGAATTGAAGTAGCTCTGGATGCAGCTAGAGGCATACAATACCTCCATGAATTCGCCATGCCGCCCATAATTCATCGCGATATAAAGTCAGCAAACATCTTATTAGACGCGAAATGGACAGCCAAAGTGTCTGATTTTGGACTCTCACTAATGGGTCCGGAAGATGAAGATACACATCTTTCCCTTCATGCAGCGGGGACTGTGGGGTATATGGATCCAGAGTACTACAGGCTTCAGCAATTGACCACAAAGAGTGACGTGTACAGCTTCGGTGTCGTTTTGCTAGAATTGCTATCCGGATACAAAGCTATACACAAAAATGAAAATGGGGTGCCAAGAAATGTGGTGGATTTTGTGGTGCCTTATATTGTTCAGGATGAAATTCACAGGGTTTTGGATCCAAAGCTGCCACCACCAACGCCGTTTGAGATAGAGGCAGTGGCGTTTGTGGGTTATTTGGCTGTAGATTGTGTTAATTTAGAAGGCAGGGATAGGCCATCTATGACTGAAATTGTAAATTACTTGGAAAGAGCATTGGCTGCATGTTTGGTCCGTCCAACACTACCAAGGTCCACCACTGATTCTTCTGAATAGATTTTCCTTGGCTCACCGGCATTCATTCCGCTTACCGTAAATTTTCTTCTCTTTGTATAGTGGAACACTCCTTAATTTTTTTCAGCTTGATGCAATTTTGACTATCGTATAGTGTAAATCGTGCAATTCGATCGTTTTAATTTAAAATAATATGTATTAATTCTTTAAATATTTAATTGATATAATTTTAATCTTTTTATTATTATTTTTGACAACTTCAATATTTTAATTTGTTGGTTTGAATCCAAGACCTTGCTAATTTGAATACAGGGATATGTGTGTTAAGTGATTTGTTAATATTTATTACAAAATAATAATAATAAATAATGAAATGTTTGTATATCATGATTATAACATGTGTTCTACTTTTATTTAATAAAAAGAAGTCAATTGTTAATTTTATATTTATATATCAATTTTAAGGATGGATTTATACGGATTGACAATTATACTTTTAAAATTTTTATGAAATTAAAATTTTCAACTATTTTTTTACTAGGTGAAAATTTTATACTTAAAATATACAATTATTTTTAAAATAAAAATTTTGGTCTTTTGCATAATAGACGAACTTCTCTCTTCTTTTATCCTTTCAATTTATTTTTTTTCTTACCAATTACGTTGTCATGAGGAAGACGATGGTTAAGACAAATCCAATGCTTGTCATATTTATTAGGAGAACCCCAAAAGTGGACGACCCTAAACAAAAACCAAAGAGAAGAAGAGAAGGACGTACGCGTAAATGTCAGAGTATGCATCCCCTCCAGTCCATTGGATTAATTTACAGTTTGTAGCTTTATATGAAGAAGTCGTACTTTGATGCCAAGACAGTGCTTTGAAATTCTATTTCACAAGACAAAGTCAAACATGAGGAAAGTTTCGAAATAGCAGCATAGTTGAACTATTATGTAAGATTAATATGTATGATTCAAAAAATATATGTTAGGTTCAACCATCCAAACCAAATCTCAACAATCATAAGAACATTACTTAGACTATTTTCCAGGACTGTGTCATAACAAGTTAAATTGACTTTTTAGTTTGAAGTTGTTGGAGCTTGTTCAGGCTTTTTTTATTTATATTTGGACAAGAAATGTTCTTCATTAATGCTCCAGGATCATGACACAAAAGTAAATAAATAAATAAAAGGGTTGAAAAAAATGAGAACAAGTCCACCTTTGGCAAAAGAATACATGAAGTGATATATAAAATTTCTTGGCATCTTGGTTTCTAGAAGTCTTAGATTAATATTATTGAATTCAGCAAATACCCCTTTAATCATTATTAATAGAAAAACAAAAGATAATTAGCGTCGCCTATAGTTAGGAGCGGAAACAAAATGAACTACCCTTAACTTAATTTTGATTCAGTTTAGTCTAATTTCGGGTCAAGAATACACGCACATATATATATATATATATATATATAAGTCTAACTTTATTGTTTATCTATTTTGGTCTTAAAGGTTTTTGGTTTATTTAAAAGTTTATTTATACAAGTAGATAAACTTTTAAATAAATTAAGTTTAAATTTTAATTTTATATAAATTAATAAGTCAAATTTAAATCGACACTTTACAAAAAATCTATATAAGATAAAAATCCGACCTAACTTATTTTCCTAAGGAAGTGCACGTAATAAAGGTTTGGTTTGTTTTGACCAAAAATATTTTTTATAGAAATAGTTTCATTTGCTTGTAATAATTAAATAAAATATTAAAATAATACAAAATATTCTAATTATTATTTATTAATTATGAAAAGTGTGATGGAAAATAATTCAAAAAATAAATTATCTTTTTTTTTATTATCATACAATCATGTATTATTTTTTTCAATTATATAATTTATAAGTATAACATCCTGCTTATTTATTTTTATATAAGTAATAATATTTTGCTATAGAAAATATCTTTAACAAAACAAAAAAATTTTAAAATAGTACTAATAATTAATATTTTTTACGAATAGTAAACTAGACAATTTTTTAGTGAATATGGATAAATAATAATATAAAAATAAATTTATATTTAATGAAATTTAAATTAAAAAAGAATTCACCTATTTTCAAATGTTTAATAATATCGTAGACAAAACATCTTTCCCCCTTGAATGAAATTCGGATTTGTCGGTTTCGTTTCCATAAAAATTTATTCATTTGATTCCCCATTAGTATAAAATTACTTTAATATATTTTCACCTCCATCAAAAGTGAAAGGAGGTCGAGCAATATGCGTCACGTCACAAAAAATAAATTATATTATAAAAATTTACAAATTATGATAATTTTATCTTTTACAATTGAAATAAAGCAATTTAAATAAATGTATAAAAAATTTAAAAATCTATGTGCCATGAAAATTTTATCCATGGTAAAAAATGCTTATGCCATAAATAAATTTTATTAATGAGAATACTTTATTCATAATAAAGTATTAAGTAGGAAAATTTTACTTATAAAAGAGTAACACTTATATGGATAACGTCATGGCAAAATGCATGATGCTTATGGCGAACATATTATTAAAAATTCATATTAATTAAGTTTCCTTTAAAAAATTTAGAATTACTTATAAGAACTCATTTGGTAGACTTAGTGAGGCAAATAGATGATAGTCAAACTAGTTAAATTGACACATTAAACTAGGGATATTATTTTATATGTTTATATAAAAATAATAATATAAAAATATATACTATAATAATATTAAATTAATCATATCTAATTATAAATTTTGCATTCATCCTTGTAATATAGAAATTTATTAAAAATAGAAAATAATTATGCAAATAATAAAAAAAAAATATTATGTTAAAAATATTTAATTTATTATATTTAATGGATGGTATATATAAAATAAAGACTAACCCTTACTTTAATCTTTCATTAATTTTACTTGTATCAATTTCATTCTTTAAAAACATTTTATATCATTTTTATCCTTATTGATATGCACATCACAATATACTAAAATTAGTTTATTACTGGTTTCCTTCAAGTTGTATCCCCATGATCTTTTGAATTATCTTTTCTAATTTATTTTTTTTACAATATTTACATAATTTTTTAATTATTTATACACTAAAAACACTAAAAAAAACTAATGTAAACATAATCAAAAATAGAAATTAGACAAAATGTAATATGCAACAGTATGCAGTATGTAAACTAACATAGAATCAAAGTTGGGGGATTTTGTAAATTGAAATTGAAATTTAAATAAATGTATTAAACTAATCAAAGCACAAAGTAAATAGTAAAGAAGAAAAACTAATGTAATAAAATAGTTAATTCCAAAAATTGAAAGCTTCATATTAATCATAGATCAATTGATATTTAACTTTTCTAATTAATTGTTCAATTTTGAATGATCCAAAACTCCTACAATAATTCATGAATACTATGCTAAATAACTATCTAGGATTTGATTAATTGATATTAACGAAATTAAGCAACCGTTATAATCTCTAAGTTAGATTAAAATTAACTTAAAAATAGAATTCGGTTGATTTGAAAAATTAAATTAGAAGCCTCTAAATTAATCCTCAACCCTTTACCCCTGTATATAAAACTTTCATTTACTAACCATAATTTAACATCAAAATAGCAAAAAATTAGAAATCACAAGGATGAATACTAATTATACTAAATCAACATCTGACACAAGTAATTTAAAGAAATCAACACAAGTAATTAGGGAAAGAAATAAATTAATTAAAGAAATTTAACATTAAAAATCACAATCTTATAACCTAGAAGAAAAAGTCTCAAACTCCTTAAATCAATTCTGAATTTAGTCTTCTATAGCTAGAGTATACAAAAGTTAGAAAAAGAGAAAAGTTATCTGTTGAATACTTTCTAGTTTATTATGTCTAATTTGTGTTCTTGCTTTTATATCTAACATAATTAACCTAAAACCTATTGGACCAAAATTCTATATCTCTTAGGATTATAACAATGAGACTTTTCTATTTTTTAGAAGTCCAGAACCTATTTTTACAAAGCAATTAACTCTAGGAGTTACAATAGTGAATTCCTATAGGTTTGACTCTAACCAGTATAAGACCACTAAAATAATGTAATTTGGATAAATTATAAACACAAAATTGTAGAATTGGTCCTTATGAGAATTTGGGCACTAGTTTCACATTAATTGGGTCTTTGTAACTCCAAATATGACTTAAAAATTGAAGTTAGCTCAGTTGGCATAAATACAAGGCTTCAGATTCTTAGATAAATAGGGGTTTCAAGGACTCCAAACTAGGCTTCAACCAAAACAACAAATTTGTAAAAAAAATTTTAACGGTATAAAGATCATCCTGATCAAACATCCAAAGCTTAAGATATAACTAAAAAATAAAAATAGTATCAAAATCTAGCATTAATCGAATAAATTCAAAATATTATAAAATTAACCCTAAATTATAAAATAAGGCTAATTCTATAAAATTTAGCAAATATAACATACTAAAAGATAGAAATAGGAGGAAATAATGTAGTAAATATTTTTCTCATCACTTATAAATAATAATTTGATTAGTTTAGTCTCTCTAAAAGTAACAATTTAATAGATAAAATGACTAAAATAAGATACAAATAATATTAAAGCTACTCACAATTTTAAATTAAGTAAATTTAAAAAAATAACTTTACAGACTATGTGGACTTTAATCCTTCTCTTGAAAGTAGTAGTCTTATTCTTGTAGGTCAAGTTCATTTTTTGTAAACATTTTTTATTTTTTATTAATTTAAGTTTTCAAGTTTTTTATTTTTTTTATTTTTCAATTTTGTAAATATTATTTTTTAATTATTTTAAAAATTTTTAAGATCTTTCTCATGTTTTATGATAATGGCTTCAGTTACTTAATGAGTTTACTTTTCTCTCTACTTTTGATAAAGTATCAAGCGAATACCATTGAGACATTTAAAATAATGTATATTTTTTATTAATTACTATTATTTCTATTTGAGGGATTAATAATATGATTTTGGCCATGTTATGTTATATAGTTAATTTCAAGGTAACTTTTCTTTGAACAATATTGTGGGATACATAATACCTTCTCCACACATAATCAAACTTCTAGACCATTATTTTAGTAAAAAAGATTATTTTTTTATCCAAATTCTTAGTTTCTAATTTTTTCTTAAAAAAATTAGTAGTGACTCTTATTTTTATTTTCAAATATTAAAATAATTGTCATGCGCACTACAGCATTCTCCAGGCACATTATGACAAATATATGCCAGCTTATTTCCTAATGCTTATGCCATCTAGTTATTTCTTAATTCATAATCCCACATTTTTGCATACTTCCACATTTCATCAAATCTCAATTTCATGACTCCTTTTAAGGGTTTCATTGTTCAACCATGACAATCCCTTCTCACAACTTTCATGTATAATTCACAAATTGTCAATTTCATCATTCCCATATGAATTCATATAATTTGCACTTATAAATTCATTTGCACATAATCCATATGATCCGTGAGATCATATCTTAATTCATATATTCAACATTTTCATGTAACTTCACATAAAGTGGAAAAATGATACATACATTTCATGAATATATATATATATATATATATATATGAGACATTAATTTCATCATTTTATATGCTACAAAAAAGATTCTAACCATATATTCATCCATTATCACATTTCTTATGGACCAAAAAATTACTCACTTTCACACTTTTAATAGATTCATAATGCTCATATAGCACATAATGCATTCTTAACATATTCTTATATTTTCTCAAGTTCAATCTTGCTTCATGTTTTATGATTAATTGCACGGCCATTAGAGAGAGAGTGGAGGAAGAGAGAAAAAATTGTAATCTTACACAAACTTCATCTTTTTCTATGTTTCTAGTAAGTGAGTAGAAAATTTCTTAAGTTATATTGGAGGTTGGTAGAATTTTAACTCTTAAGATCATTTAGGAAAATGTAAAACTTCATAAACTCTAATGAATTCTTTCATATTCCTAAATTCTTTCTAAAAGCTTTCTACTAACTCTACGCTATTTTGATAACACATCTTGGATAATACATAAAGAAAACAAATTTTAGTACTTTTTAAGGATAAGTAGAGATCTACTCTTTTTATTCTTAGTTTTCTTTAAGAAGATTATTATATATAAACTGTATATATATTATTGTGATTGACTATTGTTTGTTGTGTTGAAGCCACGTGTATTCATGGTGGATTATTTGTTATTTGTGTGTTTGTGATGATATATCAGAACCATGATATTCATGGTGAAGGTGTTTGTAAAAAATAATTTTTTCAATAACAAGAAAGGGTTTAAAAAACTGTGATTTTGGGAAATAATTAAAAAAATAGTAACTTAGTTTTTTTGATCGAAAAAGTGAATGTTTGAATGGTTTTTTTAAAATGGAGGCACAAATAATATTTTGAAAAAGATAATTTGTAAAAGGAAAATCTTGAAAAAGGGGCATGGAAATTACTTTTCTTATATATTATTTAAAATATTTGAAATTTTGAATTTTGTTTTTCATGTAATAACTTGAAATAATTCTTCTGTGAAAAGTATATTAAGCTCTTAGTTTTCCTTGAAGAAACTAAGGCAAATTGCTTATTTTTAAGCTAAAATTCGGTATACATTATTGTAGAACCCATTATGAGTATTATAAATGTTAGAAGCAAAAATCTTCCTTGAAACCGAATGAGAAGGCCATAGATTTTCTATGATTTTATGGAAGAAAATTTTGCTTTTCATACTAAAATTTATTATATTATGTTTTAAACTATTTATATGATATTAACATATATTTATATCAAGAGTTTTGTA
Source organism: Sindora glabra (assembly GCA_020226215.1). Taxonomy (NCBI): domain Eukaryota; kingdom Viridiplantae; phylum Streptophyta; class Magnoliopsida; order Fabales; family Fabaceae; genus Sindora; species Sindora glabra. Next base: position 74,303,721 of record CM035226.1, on the reverse strand, counting down.
GTGTAAAACAACTTGAAAATAAGTTGGAAAGTCATGGTTAATAGTATAGCAAATTTTATTTTACAACTTTATTTTATCTCCTATAAAACTATTTTGACTAATATTATTTTGGATGACTTTGTAACTTATTTTTAACATAAAAAGGAGTAAAAAATTATATTTAAAACCTTAAAAGTATTCTAGAATTTTTTTAGAAAATTTGGAAAAATTAAGTGTTCAAGTAAATTTTTTAAGCCAAATGTGCTTCTTCAAAACTATTTTAATAGCTTGAGTTGTGGATAATTTATAAAAATTATTTTGGTGCAAAAATGATTGAAAAATAAAATTTTATATATTAAATTTTTTTATGAAAATTTTTATTATATTTTATTAAAATTTGATATTTAATATGGAATTTCCAAGTTAATTGTGCATTCTTCAAATTATTTTGAAATTTTGATGAAAGGATAGCTTGTTTGATTTGTTTTGGACAAGGAAAATTTTCAAAAGTGAACTTTATGGGATATGTTTTTATACTGGAAAAATTCATTAATTTTTTATTGAATTTGCTATTTTCAATGGATTTTCCAAGAAGAGTATGCTTTATGAAGCTTAATTAAGGTGCACATTTGAATGTTTAAGATTTTGAAGCATATATGTCAAGGAATTTTTTGTAGTCCTTTTAATCGTAGTATTAATGCATAAATACTTGGTTTTAATGTGGAAAAATAGTTTTCATATTTTTTAAAATGATAATATAGGCCTAAATATGATTATATTTGGAAATAGTGGAACTTGGAAAATTCTAAGTTTGTATGCTTCACAATTTGCTAAAAATCATGTAGTACTCGTTATTTGATTGATAATTTTGCTAAAAGTTGTAGGGTAATTCATGGGTTTCATGTTCAAACCATGAGTTTGACTTGATAATATTGCATAACTTATATTGTGAATTGATTTGTGAAATATGTGTGTATATGTGTGTGTGTGTGTGTGTGTATATATATATCCATTAATGAGTTTATATGTAAGGGTTAATGTAAATGATAATGAACTTTTACATGGAATTACAATATAGTAATTTAGCAAATGAAAGTAAGAAAGCTTTTTTAGGCCATTTGTGAAACAATGAGATATTGTGAATCTTTTCTTTTATCATAGTCACTGGATAAGTGACGAGTTAGTTGTGAATAATTTAGTTAGATTATAATTATACTATATTATATGATGTTTTTGATAATAGTTGGCATTTTGACCTTACTTTATTTTTTATCATATGAGTCAAAGTGTAACCTATAGGTTAATATGTGCCTTATGAGCTAGTGAGTGCTCTATGCTATACTTATGTAATCTTAAGGCTTGAATGCTTATGTGATGATGTGACAATTTAGCATGATATGTGATATGGGGAGAGTTGTTGAGGTTGGCCTAATGCTTTATATTTCAAGTCACATAAAATAATATTGGGTAAGGGGGGAGGCATAAGCCTAGGATATATGTGGTTATGGCTAGTTGGAGTAATAATATGGAATCTTTTATGCCTCTTTGCCAATTTAGAGTAATCATAAATGATTATTCTCTTAAATTGATATTGATAGTAAACTATTTTTATGCTTAATTTGTATTGTGTTTGATTTACTAATTTTATAGCATATAGAATTATTTGAAATAAGTATGGAAGGAAATTTTGGTAAGAACATGTTTAATACACGTCTTATATATGATTAAATTTCTTAACTAAAATTGATTAGGAAAATAATATGATTGCTATCATATTGAGCAATCATATTGCTTACTCTATTTATATATATACTTTTCAAGTATTATTTCATAATGCTTGTGGAGATTGCCAAAGTTTTATGGCAAGTATTTTATATCTAGTTCGATATGATCTTGTTGTAGTTCCTCTTTTAGATAGTTATTAATGGGACTAGTGTTTCCTATTTGACCTAATTACATGTAGCGAGGTTAGAGTTATTAATTTTTAACCCCAATCACAATGGTTTTGATAATATTCCTACTTTAAGTGGTGACTTATCATAAGATTCAATACCTGATGATCCTATCTTGGAAATAGGTGAGGCAGATGTATTGATTATTTATACTAACCTATTTTTAAACCCTTAACTAGAGCTAGTGGGATTACCAAACCCAATCATACCCTTTGTTCTATTGGATGCTTTACCTATTACACTAGTGGTATCCTATGTTCTACCTAATGCTTAGATTACTCCACTAGTATTACCTTATGTTCTAGAACTAGTTGTTAACCGACCAATGTCTTCTTATATCGTAGCACAAGAAAACCTAATCAATCATAAAGATTGATCTTTTTATGTCAATGAATTCACCTTTTTACAATCTATTATCAATAGATTTAGAAGATATGAGGATGCCCATTAAGGATGATAATTGCTTGCATTTTTTGTCTTTATATAGTCATTTCTTGACAATTTTTCTTTTTTTCTACCACTTGTATATAGTACTCTAACATGATTAGCAATTATGACATGATTAGAAGTTATGGTATGGTTTTGCTAGGTCTATTTGTATGAAACATTTAGTTATGATAATTTATATGATGTATATTATTTTATATCTAATCTATTTTCCACATCTGATCTACAAAAAGCTAAAGTAAGGCAAGAGAAAAGATTTCCTAATCACCAAAGGTAGTACAAGGAAAAAGTTTTACTTTTTAAAAGGTAAATAAATACTTTCCTACAAATGTTTTCTAAATATTTATCTTAAGTTATGTAAAATATAATATATTTAAAGCATTTTCTAGGTTCTATTTTTAAAGAAAGTGTGTTGTCTTTAAAGCAATTTATATATAGGATCTTTTGTTTCCCTAAGGTCATGCAAACTTGATTCTTGAGCTTCTGAAATGATTTATTGTTTATTTTTCAAAAAATCTTCATCTAAAATTTCTTTCTAGTTTTTTAAGAAAAGAATATTCTGTTAGTTTTATTAAATTTGTTTCAAGTCTATATTTTTTATTAATGCTCTTTTTTGAAATTTTTTTTCTAAAAAGTTATCTAATGGAGAGCTTGCAAAAAGTAACAAACTTTTAATAAATAAATATTATTTTAAATCACTTCACTTAAAGTTTTTTTTAAGGTTATTATATTTCAACTATTTCCAAAACAAAAAAGAAAGATTCTTTTATTCGTCTTAGATTTTGACTCCAATAGAAATCATTGTATTTTTTATTTTAGAGTCTCCTTTCAAAAAAGAGAAAAAGGGAAAAGGATTTTCATCACTTCTAATTTAGAAAAAGTTTTTTATTAGTATTATTTATCTAGTAATGAAGTTCTATTTATTAGTTTTAATTGTTACTAATTTTAATCTCATTAATTGTGAAAAATGGTTTCTAATTTGATTTCCATTTTTTTAAAAAGAAGAAAGAGTGTTGGAAAAGGATTTGCAAGGAAAGTTAGAAAAAATTAGTAAATCTTTTGTCATTGTATCGTGCATATTTTAGGAAATAATTGATTTTACAAAATCATTGGTTTAGAAAGACTTATAAAGCTATGTAATTAATATCTTTACATTAGTCATGATTATCTAAAATTGAGTTATAGTAGAGGTGGTATCAAAGTATGGGAAACTTTGGTATTATAAATTTAGGTTAGTTACATTGGTGGTCTGAGTAAATTGTAGAACGGTGGAGTCTAGATTAGTACAAAATGAGAAATTATAAATGATGAACTCTAGTTGAAAGTGACTGAACTAATGCAACATTAGCAATCTTAACAACTCCATTAAGAGTACTAAGTATATTTTAATTTGAAAGATTATTTGTGTTTTCTTGCCTGAGTTATATTATAGGATGTCAAAAGAACTAGGATAAATCTAGGTAATTTGGAAGATGGAAAATTTTTAATGATAAAGTTAAAGTGACTAAGAAGGCTTAAATTGGAGTGTTATTAAAAAAAATTTTTAAGATAGGTTAGACTAGTTATTAGGACTCTAAAACCAAAGCTCTTAAGTTATAAAAGTATCAATCTACCAGTAATCTTTATAAAGATAGGATAATGAGATACAATAAGAATGAGGGGATAGAGTTAGCAAATTATTTGTAGGCACGAACATATGAATAGATATGGATATATATAAATAATGTTGAATGAGCATGATGAAGGTTTTAGTGGTATAATGAATCCTAATAGAGGGTTGAGTTATATGCATTGAACAACTAAGGATAAGAATGAGTATAGTTGAGCAAATAATGGTGAATAAGGATCACTACAAAATTAGTAAGATTTTCACAAAGAGAATGAATTATTTTGAAAAACACAAGGAAAACATGTTGCAATACAATAAGTAATAGATGAAGAAGAATAAGAAACATACAAAGTGCATTTTAGAATTTTGATCAAAATATGACAAATTTCATTAATAGTAGTCATCGAGAGTGCATAAAGATTTATTGAAAGCTTATGAGGTAGGAGGACAGAAATAATTCCTGGATTAAGAAAAGTTAACAGTAATAGATTAAAAAGTATATTTGCTTACCATTAGGCAATGGTTAATCAAAGTCTATGCAATGAAAAGACAAAATAAATGTTAAAAGGATCAATTAAGACATATGAAACTCTAAAAAATGGAATTAAGGTGAGAAAGACGAGATAGATGATAGGTTCCGATTAAGAAACTAATATGTATGCATCTAGAAACATATGACACAGATATGTTAGATTCTTTTGGAAAAGTTTTTTATTTTACAACTTTATCATTTATAAAGAAATATAAGTGTTAAGTTAACCAATGATGAATGATTAGATGAACTATGATAAAAGAATTAAAAATTCTTATGATGAAATGGTTAAGGTTTTAGATACTTTATAAATTTCATTATAACAAGATCTATTGTTATAGGTTGATATACTAATGATTTCAAATATGCTAGTGGTGGGATTATATCCTCAATGTAATTTAAGAAACATATTTTAAAGGCCATGTGAGAAGAAATTATGGAAATGTTAGTAGGAAAGTAAGAGGTTCAATAATATGAATAAGTTGGAAGGTTAATCAAAAAGTAAGAATGAACTCTTTCAATAAGAAAGGATATGTTTATAGATTTTAGCAAAAAGATAGTTTGGAAAGTAGTGTAATGATGACAAGATGAGAGATTTTTATTTATGGCAAATAAATTATCAAAGATAGTTAAATAAGTTATGATCATCTTAAAAGCAGATCCTTGAAATTTGAAAAAATTTTGAATTGTGAAATGGATTGAAAATAAAATTGATCAGAGCAACACAACAGAAGCATAGAATTAATAGGATAAGTTTGAAATGAGAAGTGAAAAAGGGATTATGGTTTAGATGAAATATTAAAGGTAAGTTATTTTTAAATTGATATTAGAGAGGAAGTTTTCCACTATTGGTATTTATCCTTGACACTAAAGTCTTGATAAAGGTGGTGTCATTAATGATTTTTATTATGTATTATGATAAGTATCTTAGAAAAACTATTTTGGATTTACCATTCATACATAGTAGTAGAATGAAAAGGATATAGTGAGATATGACTCCTAAAGGTTCTCTAAGACCATTAACAGTTCCAAATAATTCTATTTGGTTTAGTGAAAATTCAATGATAAATTTTCTTAAGAAGGAAAAATTGTAATACCTGATATTACCAAAATCAAATTGGACAGTGTTTGGGTATAAGTAGTTTGTAAAACTACTCTTTATGTTGGCAAAAGTATTTATTAGTGATAATGAATGAAAAATTTATTTTGGAATTATTAGGAGAACAATTAATGAAATTAAAGGAGTTTATGAGTAATTAGTAGATAGAACTCAATAGTTCTAAGAGAAGTAAAATAAATTTTACAAATTATTTTATGAAAAATTAAAGTAATTTTATAAGGTATCCAAGATCAAAGATTGATAGAATTTTGAAATAAATTAATGTTATTATACAAAAACACCTTATATAATGCAAGAAGGGCAAAATTGAAAATTTCAGGAATGGAAAAGGAGCCATAATTTTAAGGAATAATATAGGGAGAAACAAGTTGATCAAGGGTAAAAAAAGGAAAATTAAATAATTGGATTAAGTAGGCATAAAGAAAAGAATATTCCTTAGTGATGATGCAAGCTATATGGTTTAAGCACTATGTCACCCTTCAATTTACACAATAAATAAAAGAAATGGAGCACAAATTTTTGCACACCAAGGCCAAGGTTGCATGGTCATTAGAGAAAGAAGGAAAGGAAGAGAGAAAAACTTGCAATCTTACACATACTTATCTTATTCTATATTTCTAGTAAGATAGTAGAGATTTATTGAGTTAGATTAGAGATCGATAGAATTTTAACTCTTGAGATCATCTACAAAAAGGTAAAATTCCATAAACCTTAGTAAATTCTTTCATCTTGCTAAATTCATTCCAAAAGCTTCCTACTAACTTTACACTATTTTGTTAACACATCTTGGATAATAAGTAAAGAAAAGGAGTTCTAATAATTTCTGAAAGTGAGTAAAGATCTATCCTATATAGAAGATGTATATATATTGTTGTGACTGACTATTGTTTATTGTGTTGAAACCATGTATATTTATGGTGGATTATTTATTATCTATGTGTTTATGATGATTTATCAAAATCATAAGATTCATGGTTAAGGTATTTGTAAGAAATGATTTTAATAACAAGAAATGATTTTAAAATCTATGGTTTGGAGAAATGTTTTGAAAAATAGCAACTTGGTTTTTATGATTGAAAATGTGAATGTTTGAATGATTTTTTAAAAATAAAGGCATAAAAAATATTCTAAAAAGGAGAATTTGTAAAAAAAAAAAAAAAAAACTCTTGAAAAAGGGCCATGAAAATTACTGTTCATATATACTATTTAAAATAATTGAAGATTTGAAAATTGTTTTTCATGCAAAAACTTGAAACAATTTTTTTGTGGAAAGCATATTACACTTTTGAATTTCCTTGGAGAAACTAAGGCAAATTATTAATTTTTATGCTAAAACCCAGTATACATTATTCTAGAACCCATTATAAATACTATAAACTTTAGAAGGGAAAAATCTTCCTTGAAACCAAATGAGAAGGCCACACATTTTCTATGATTTTATTGAAGAAAAAATTATTTTTCTTACAAAAATTTGTTACATTATGTTCTAAATTATTTATATGATATTAATGTGTATATGTGTGGGTGTGGGTGTGGGTGTGGGTGTGGGTGTGTGTGTGTGTGTGTCAAAGGTTTCAAAGTGAAAACAACTTGAAAATAAGTTAGGAAGTCATGGTTAATATGCAAAAAAAATTTGTTTTACAACCCTCTTTTATCTCCTATAAAATTATTTTGAGTAGTAATGGTTTGGTTGAATTTTGTAACGTATTTTTTAACATAAAAAGAAGTAAAAAAAAATGATATTTAGACATTTAAAAAATTTCAAAAATTTCCAAAATATTTTGGAAAATTTAGGTGTTCAAAGCAGAATTTCTAAACCAAATATATTCTTTGCAAACTATTTTTATATTTTGAGTTATGGATAATTTATGAAAATTATTTTGAGCATAAAAATGGTTGAAAATGAAATTTTACGCCTCAAAATTTATTTTAGAAATTTTAATTAAATTTTGATATTCAAAATGAAATTTCTAAGTTAAGTTTATTTCATTTGAATTGTTTTGAAAATGAATTTTGTAGGCTATATTTTTAGATTAGATATTTTCATTAATTTTCAATTAAACTTGTTATTTTAAATGGATTTTCCAAGAAGGGTATGCTTCAAAGAGCTTAATGGAGGTGCATATTTGATTGTTTAATATTTTTTAGTTATATATGTAAAAAAAAATTGTATCTTTCTTACTACTATATTAGGGCATAAATGCCTAGTGTTATTATGAAAAAGTAGTTCTCATATTTGTTCAATGATACATAAAATATAGGCTTGAATACGCCTATATTAAGAAGTGGTAAAACTAGGAAGAATCCAAATTTATGTGCTCCATGGTTTGCTAAAACCCATTTAGTATTTGTAATTTTACATATAATCTTGCTTATGAGCATATAAGAATTTGGAATTAATATATGGAATTTAATTAATAATGTTACCAAAATTTGTAAGGTTTATCACAAGTTTCATGTTTAATCCATGAGTTTGACTTAATAATAGTGCATAACTTATATTATGAACTTTTTTATTAAATATATGTATATATAATGCATATATGAACTTATAGGTTTATATGCAAGAATAAATGTAAATGATAATGAACTTTTGCATGGAATTGCGATATGGTATTCTAGTAAATGGAAGTAAGAAATCTTGCTATGGACAATTGGGAAATAATGAGGTATTATGAATATTTTCTACTTATCCTTATTTTGTGTTATGTTAATGAGTACCTTATGAGCTAATGAATGCTCTATGCTATGCCTGTATGATGTTGAAGCTTGAATGCTTATGTGATGATGTAAGAATTTAGCAAGATATGTGATATGAGACCTTTGTGAAAAGTTGTAGAGATTGGCTTGGTGCCTTGTATTCCAAGTCACATAGAATGATATATGGTAAGGGCAAGTATAAGGCTAGGATACATATAGTTATGGTTAGCTAAAGCAACAAAGTGGAACTTTTTATACCTCCTTACTAATTTAAAGTAATTTTAAATGATTATTATGTCAGAATGATATTGATAATGAATTATTTTTAGTCCTTAATGTGAAATGTGTTTGATTTCCTAATTCTGCAATATCGAAATTATTTAAAGTAGATATAAAAAGAGATTATGGTAGGAATATATTTAATGTATGTCTTATATATGATTAATTTTTTAACTAAAACTAATTAGAAAACTAGTGTGATAGCTATCTCATCAAGTAATTATACTAGTCACTATACTTGTGGATATACTTTTCAAGAACTATTTCATGATGCTTGTGGAGATCGTTAATGTTTAATGGCAAGTTTTTTTAGTACCTGAGTTAGTAAGATCAATTTGGAGTTCCACTTTTGGATGGTTATTGATGGAACTGATGTCTCCTAGTGGGCTCAGTTATGACTTGCGAGGTTAGAGCCATTATTTTTTTTAACCTAGTCACAATTGTTTTTATGATATTCCCACTTTAGCTAGCAACTTCTCATAAGATCAAATACTTGAGGGTCCCATCTTGGAGATAGGTGAGGTAGATGTACTAGTTGTTTATACTAACCTTTTTCTAGAACCTCTACTAGAGCTCATGGGATTACCAAACCTAGTAGTACCTTTTGTTCTACTAAATGCCCTACCTACTACACCTGTGACATCCTATGTTCCACTTGATGCTTAACTTATTCCACCAATATCTTTTTATGTTCCAATACTAATTGCTAGCCCACTAATGTCTTCCTACATCCTTTTACCAATAAATCTACTATCATAGAGTTTGATCTTTCTATGTTAGCTAATCCACCTTTTTATAGTTTGTTATCAATGGATCCAAAGGACATGATGAGGAAGCCCACTAAGGACACGAATGATGATAGAGGCTACTTTGAGTTATTAGTGAATAATTAGTCTGAATGATAACTATTTGCATTTTTTGTCTTTATATAATCACTTTCTAACACTCTTTTTTTTTTTTGCAAAACTTGTATATAAGACTTTGACATGATTGGTAAGTATGATGCGGTTAGGAGTTATGGTATCGTTTTACTAGGTCTATCTATATGAAAAATTTAATTTTAATAATATATATTATGTATAATATTGCCTATTTAATCTATTTTTTCCATCTAAATTACAAAAAGCTAAAGTAAAACAAAATAAGAGATTTTGTAATAAACAAAGTTAGTACAAGGAAAATTATAATACTTTCCTACAAATATTTTCCAAATATTTATCTTAAGGTATATAAATTATAATTATTTTAAAAGTATTCTTTGAGTTTATTTCAAAGAATTTTATAAATAGGATCTTTTGATTCCTTAAGGTCTTACTACTTGATTCTTCAACTTTTGAAATGATTTGCTATTTATTTTTAAAAATATTTTTGTCTAAAATGTCTTTCTAATTTCTTAAGGAAATAATATTTGAACTTGTTTTTATAAAATTTGTTTCAAGTCTGTATTTTTTATAAATGATTTTTTTTGAAAAAGTTTTCTAAAAAGTTATTTGATGGAGAATCTTAGGAAGTAATGACCTTATAATAAATATATATTTTATTGAAATCATTTCATTATTTGTTTCAAGTTTGTATTTTAAGGTTATCATGTTTCAAATATTTCCAAAAAGAAAAAGAAAGATTCTTTTATATTCTAGAATTTTAACTCCAAAAGAAATCACTAAATTTCTAATTTCAGAATCTCTTCCAAAAGTAGGAAAAAGGACAAAAAAAAAGGGATTTTCATTACTTCTAATTTTGGACAAAGTTATGGGTTGATATTATTTATCTAACAATGAGGTTTTGTTTATCAATTTTAATTGTTATTTTATTTAAATGACTAAACCTCATCAATCATGAAAAATAATGTTTGATTTGATTTCCATTTATTTTTAGAAGAAGAAAGGGTCTTGATAAAGGATTTGTAAAGAAAGTAAAAAAAAAAATAGTGAATCCTATATCTTTGCATTGTGTATATCTCTAGAAATAATTGATTTTACAAAATGGTTGATTTAGAAAAGCTAGTAAAGATATTTAGTTAATATCTTTATACCAATCATAATGGTCCAAAATTAGGTCATAACATTTTGATTTAATATATTTTAATTTTTTTTAAAAAATTAAATATAAAAATTATGAAATATTAAATAAAATTATAAAAAAATTTATGAGAAAAGTTATAGAAGCTTATTTATAAAAATTATAGCACATAAATTATTTAAACTTTTACAAAAAAAAGTTACAATAAAATTTTTCATAAATATGATTAATTTAATAAAATTCATATGTATTTATGTATATATGATACATGTATAAAAGTTTTATTCTAAAATCATAAAATGATAAAATTATAAAAAAAATAACAAGAAAGTAACAATTCTAATGCAATTATATTATGTGTATAATGTAAATAAGTACATATGAATTTTTTAAAAATAAAATTAGAGATAAATAGAAGTTTGATGTAAGTTTCATATTTTAACTAAATATATGCTTTTATAAAGTATTTTAAAGTATAATGTAGTAAAATTATTCATATCTAGCAAAAAGAGAGAAAAGCCAAAAAAAAAATGTATAAATTATTGACAACTTTTAATAATAGAATAATTATAATTTTACACTTTGCATTTATATTTCTATATTTTTATTAAATTTATTATTATTACATAGGTGTATAATTTTTTTTATCATGATTATGTGTGTTTTGAAAAAAATAAGAGCAGAGTGTATAATAACACACACATATATATATATAAGAGAACATTAAGTTTTGGAGGGGGTAAAGTCATCCCTAATCCCATTCTCTTCACCATTGCACACAGAAATTGAAGAAGTTGGATAACAACAAAAACTGCAAAAAAAATATTTGGTTAAATAATAGTAAAATAATTCAACTCATAACTAGTCTCTGACATCTTCCAGGATTAATAAAAGGCTTCCCTTATCTTGGAATAAACTTGGTATTAGGGTCCATAGAAGTGTCTACTGGTTTGGAATCTTAATACTAGTTTTTTCTAGGATATCTAAAGCATACTTCCTCTGAGAAACAATAATGTCAAAATAGGACTAAGTAACCTTTATACTGAGAAAGTATTTAAGTAATCCTAACTCTATAGTTTGAAAATGATTAAATAAATGTTTCTTTAAATAGTCAATACCATTTTGATTATTTTTAATTGTGGCAATATCATTGATATAAATCACTAGATAAATACATTGTCCTAATGAATTATGCTACAGAAAATAGACTGATTAGATTTACATCTAACCATGCCAAATTCTTGAATAACAACATTGAAATGTCTAAACCAAACATAAAAGGACTACTTCAAACCTTATAGTGAATAACAAAGTTTACAAACTAGAGTAAACTCTCTATAAGCAACAAAACAAGTGGCTGCTCTTGAAATTCACCATGAAAAAGGATATTTTAATATCTAATTGATACAAAAGCCTAGAATACATGGCAACCATTAAGAGAAATAAGTGAATAAAAGACATTATATCCATAGGAGAAAAAGTATCACAATGGTGAAATCTATAAACTTATGTATATCTTTTAGCAATCAAATAGGCTTTAAGTCAATTAACTTGATCATCAGGATCTACTTTGATAGGGTAAACCCAATAATATCTAACAAAAAAATTACTTGGAGTTAGAGGAATCAAGTTCCAAGTACCATTAGAATGTAGAGCAGTCATGTTATCCAACATAGCTTGACACCACCTTACATCTAAAAGTGCCTCTTTAGCAGTTTTAGGAATAGAAATAAAAGATAATGATGAGATAAAAGCATAATAAGTTGAAAATAAGTGATTATAACTAATTGGATAAAGGTTATGAGTAGAATAAGTACCTTTTCAAATGACAATGGAAAATTGGTCTTTTAATGGTATGTCTGCAGCAAGTGGAGATGCTTAAGTAAGAAGTGAGTTAGTATAAGCTTTTAAGGTTTCAAAAGTAATTAGAGGAATATCTATAATAGTATAAGGATTAGCATAAGAGTGTTTATGATATATTTACAGTGACATAAAAGATGAAATACACTCATATGCAACAAGATCATAAGGAAAAATAGGTGGATTATATGGAATAGGTAGAATCCTTTTCAAAAAGTGATGTTGTGTGGAAGAAGATAAGGAGTAGAAGGAAAATGACTTAAAGAAAGTAACATTAGCTAACATATAGTACTATTAGGTGTTTGAGGAGTAACACTGGTAACCTTTTTGGATATAAAAGTAGCCAAGGAAGATGCATTTTATAGACGTAGCTGATAATTTCTCCTATTTAGGAATCATATTATGAACAAAACATATTCAATTAAAAACATAAAATGGAAGAGCATACAATGGATGGTCAAGAAATAATACAAAATAAGGAACTCCATGCTAAAGAATAGAAAAAGGCATTCTATTAATAAAATAACAAGTAATAATTATAGCATCACCTTAAAAACAAGAAGGAACATTATGATGTGACAAAAAGGTGTAAGTAGTTTTAATCAAATATCTATTTTCACACTCAACAACCTTATTTTGTTGAGGTGTATAAGCACAAGAAGATTGATGTAAAATTCCTTAACAAGACATATATTTAGTAAATGTTATGGGAAAAGATTCAAGGGCATTATGACTATGTAATACTTGAACATGTGTATTAAATAGTGTTAACTTTAGCACAAAAAGATTCAAAAATTAAAAATAACTCAAATTAACTTTTCATTAAATACAATCGAGTGCAATAAGAATAATCATCAATAAAGGTTTCAAAGTATTGAAAACTAGAAATGAATATGATTCGACTAGGATCCTAAGCATCAGAATGAAAAAACAAATTGAAATGTAGCTCAACTATTAACAAGCTTAGGAAATAAAATTCTTGACTGTTTACTAAGCTGACATGACTCATAATTGAAATTTAACAAAGTTGAAGGACCAATAACCATCTCTTGAAACTTGGATAAACTGGGATGGCCTAAATAATTCTAAAGAAGATGTCACAATGCTCCTAGGCTATACTTGGCATGGAGCCCAATAATTTGATTTCCACCAATCTAACTTAACCCTAACACTTGGTATCATCACATTCCTTACACATAAAGCAAGATATTTTATATAATAAAATAAAATATTTATGTTAAGTATCAATCCAAAATTGTTAAAGAAGGGAGGTTGAACATGCTTACTTACCCTAATAAATTAGGTTAAGCTAGTTTAACTAACCCTAATTTATACAAACATTCCTACATGATAATTCAACTAGGTGTTATGAGGCTTAGGATAATATTTCTATGTGTAATAAAATAATTATCATAACAACCTTATAAAAAAAATAAGCCATAAAGTTTTTACTTCTATTATAATGCTTATGGAGGAGCTTCTGTAGTGATATCTATAACACTAAATAATAAAAAAAATGAGTTTAACACTTAGTAAGTATACAACCTACTTAGTAGTATAAATGGAAAAGTATCCATAATACTTTTTTTTAGATTAATCCTTACTAAGTATTCTTATATATAACAAAAATCAATAATTATAATAAATCTAATTGAATGGATAATAATGAGAAAATAAGGTAAAAATGCATTTAAATTTGTTTGTGACTCCTAATTAACCTTATCCTTTCATAAACCCATCCTTGTCTCTCTAAGGTTTTCCTTTTAAAAATGATTCTTTGATATGGTTTATATCAAATTTTACATTTATCATGCCTTTTTTTTTCACATTTCACATCATAATTACATCTTATTTTGGGATTTTAGTATAAGATATCAAATATAATTGCAATTATGAGCTAATTCCATATTATATAGGTCATATATTCTTACAATATCATAAAATTCTATTAAATATGAAAAATTATGATTAATAGGATGATAGTCAATTATATAATTAACTATGAGGGGTTTAAAAGCAAAATCTGGCCCCTATAGTTAACTATGTGCAACCCAAGGGCATCTCTAGAGGCTATATGTGACTATAGGCATTTATAAAGCACTTCTTTCTGGCATAATCAATTACATAATTAGCTATGTGTAACCTATGGACAACTTTTAAGGCTATAGTTGATTATATAATCAATTATTAGCTTGTGCTATGCAGAAATATGCATTTCAATATCTATTTAGTCCAATTCCATCAATTCATTCACCTATATAACCTTAAACCTAGAAATTATCATGACACAAGTATCTATGTTCATTTGTAAATCATAAACATAAAAAAATTCATTCTATAACATAACTTTATAGCATTAAATCATCAAATTTCTAATGCTTAACATTTTATCCTCAATAACACAAATTTAGTAAAGCTATTAAATGCACAAGTTAGGTTTGCTCCTAAGCTCATCTAAGGTAGATTGATGCTTTCACAAGTTGAGTTGGGTTATTTATATATTTCATGACTCTTCATATTGGAAGCCCTATTCCAGTCCTTGCAAGTTGGCAGGTAAACATGTCAGCTTATAAGCCTTTTTTTAATTTTGATATATTTTTTATTTTCAAACTTTTAAACATTAAAAAAATTTAAAACCTTATCAAAACACCACATATCTACCTATAAATAAGTCATAATACATTCATTTTATATACAAATACTTAAAAGATAAAATATTATATATAAATAATTTATAACACAACCCTAAATTAATAAAAATAAAAAAAGGAAGTGTAATTTTGTATGAATTGATAATTTTAGCTTATAGAAAAATTTAAAATAATAATAATAATAATAATAATAATAATAATAATAATAATAATAATAATATGCAATTTAGCTTAACTCATTTGTGGGTTAGCCTATGTAGTCCAAGTTGAGATTCATCTACATTTAAATGGACCATCACTAATGGGCTAGCTTGCAAGCTTCAACCTAAATCAACAATTATAAAGTTTAGCAAAATAATGAATTCTAAGTAAATTGTTTATTTATGTGTGTATGAAGGAGATGAAAGAAGATCGAAAGGATGATTGGCTTGGCTTGCCCTATTCAACATGAATTCTAGAATTTTAGAATAAATACCCTAATCCCTAATTATCTCCACCCAAAATAAAAACCTATATGTCAATCATCCAAAAGCTTTGAATTAGAAGGAATTACCTTTGTTAGCTAAGAATTTTAGATGGTGTCTTAAGTTCCTTGAATGAACCTAACTTGAATTTGAAAGTGAAAAAGCTAAAGATGAAGGATGAAAGGAAATTATAATTGTTTATAGGGAAATGAATGAAATTTGGGGGTTGTAGGGTTTTAATTAGAACTAAGGGTGATATAGGGATTTTCTTACTATAAATGGTAGAATTGAAGAGAACTTTTCCAAATCTCATCCACATACACTTACTTAATTCTAAATACACTTTAGCCTTGATATAGTTTAATTCCTTTTATCCTTACAGTTTTGCCATGTATTCTATCATGAAATCCTCATTCTAAACACAATCATAATTTCTCACATAAAAATAGTCTAATTATTTCTAATTTCCTAAGGGGTATAATAAAAGAGCTAGAAACTTAATAGCTATCTTGATCCAATTTTAAACCATCATGACTAGTATAAAAACATCAACTAAACATCTTTCAAGGCCTTTCTTACTAAAATTATTTGTAAAAGCTAATGTTGTTTGAAAACATGTAACATTTAGAAATTCAAGTTCAGAAATTTTCACTAAAAATTTTTCTTATTTCCTTTATATATATGTACATACTTTTTTCAAATAGTTATTAAAAAGCATCCTTTTCAAATAGATCATATATATTTTTCCTTTTTCTTTTAAAAATAATTGATACTTCCACTACGTAGAACCTCATTAACATCATTAAGTTTAAATAAATAGATATTCAAAAAACTCCTTTTATAAAAAGTAATTGAGGAGATTTATATCACTTTAAGAAAAATAGAAATATCAAAATTTTCTTTTCTTTCTTTCTTTTTTTTTTTGAAGGATATTTTGAAATCAAGTATATAATAATTTTCCTTAATCTTAAGAATTAGAAACATAGAATCTAAGTACTTTTTTTTCAAAACATACATTTTCTCTTTCTAATTAGGAAATAGTTAAAACATAATTCTTAATTCATAAAAATATATAAATATCTTTTTCTTGAAATTCCTAAAGAAACTAGAGAGATATTTTAAAAAGAAAATCATTGAAGAACTTTTCTAATTCTTTAAAAATAAGTAAGATTTCTTCTAAATCAAACATTCAAATCATAAAATAGATATAATAGAATAGGACCATATTAATAAAACTCAAAAAATTAAAAGATCTTATTCTACTTATTGAATACTTTGGAGATAACATAATCTCCTTAAAATTCAAATATTCTAATTTCTTCATTTCAAATCAAGTTAGAAATACTTCCAAACTCATATATATACATACTTTTGATGTAAATGAAAACCATTTTCCTTTACTTTTCCTTTAAAATTCCATGAGAAACTTTTTTTTTGCAAACAACCTTTAATAAATCATTTAAAGAAATAGTAAGCAAATAAAGCAAGCCATATCATATATATTATATATAACATAATTATACATAAGCTACCTCTATACAAAAAGTTTAAAGCTTATACCATAACCTATTTATCAAAACCTTTTATGAATGCTACAAAAAGTCAGTGATAATAATATATAAATACTAAAACAAAAATCAAGTGATAACTATTAACTAGATTAACTATTCATCGAGTCCTCAGAAAAGATCTCCATATCAAAGTCCACTAGGTCTTTAAAAACTAGAATGTAAGGTGGCAACTCTATAATTGTGAGAGCTAATGGTGTGGTTAAGAGTACAAATGGAGTAGTTAAAAAAAATAATGTTAAGACAAAGAGATCATAGGGCTCAAAATCACGTATAGGCACATCAATAACTACCGTGACAAGCAAAGGCTCATAAAAAATAAAGTCCCTGGAAGCTTTTTGGCAGTTGAATTCTATTGAGTGCTAGTCTAGATATGATGGGATAGGGTTGGGCTCCTGTAGCTTAACCTTAACAGCTTACATTTGTGCCCACTAATGCACATTGTCATCCTTGTGAATCACAAGTATGGTGTAATATCCTGAATTTTCAATTCTATTATTTGAATCTCTAATTCTAAGGTCGTAGAAACGAAGAGCACGTTTGAATTTGCCTGGTGGGTGAATCTCAAGTTGAAAGGAGTTAAGCGCAAGGTAAATAAAATTTTGAAGGAAAACGGATAGTAGGGAAAGAATTAATTTCCCTAAATAGTAAGAATAATTAGAGGAGGTTAGAAAACCCTAAAAAGGAAAGTTGTCTAAGTCTGATAGTGTAAGGAATTTTAAATAGACAGAAATCCTATGGACTAATTTGCAAAAGTGCAGAATCGGGTGTGGTTAAAGTGAAATAACTAAGGAATTGGGATCTAATATGAATAACCAAGAGTTTTGGGGTGCAATATATGATTTTTATTAGTGTGACCAATGGATTTATGACAAGTGTCATTGTTAGAAAAATAATGCTAAGAATAGCCTTACTTTTGGTGAAAAAGGACCAAAATACCGTTAAGAATCTCAAAAAAGACCAAAATGCCCCTAGAAGCTTCATGAAAAGTCTTCTTTCTTCTCCATTTTTCCAAAAAGCTGCAGCACCTCCATGAAAGCTCCAAAACGTGCAGGAGAGAGAGAGAAAGAGAGAGAAAGTTTCTTTTGAGTTTTTCACCCAAAAATAGTGAGTTTTAAGCTTAGTGGTAGAAGGGAAAGTTGCTCCTCTCATAAAGCTCTATCCATTGGTGTGCTTAGATTGAGGAAAAGCTCAAGTTTGATCAAGTTTGGGGAGCTCCAAGTGAGGCTTTTTAAGTTGCACTAAGAGGTAAAAATGTTCTCCTCTAAGAGCTCTTTATTGTGTTCTTCTTAGTTTCTTGAAATCTTAAGGTTGGTATGGTCAAGGGTGATTGAACATGGAGTTTAGGATGATTTGAATATGTTTAATGGTGTTTTAGATGTTGTTATGATGATTTATGGCTTTGGTTTGGTGTAAAAATAGCAAGAAACCATGATGTACACATTTGGGTTTTAGAGGTATAATGGTGCATGTGTAGAATTGACATGATATGTTTAGAACTTGGCTAAATTGATGAAGTTAAATTAGTTTCTATGAATTTATGAAGCTTATGGAAGTTGAAACTTTGATTTGTGAAAGTGGTTGTGTGCATTTTTCCTTTTGAGAAGCCAAAACTATGAATATGAAAAAGAAGGAAAGAAGGAGTTTTAGCTGTTTAAAGTGTTTTCGGAGGATCAGCAAGGTACACGGGGTAGAACACGGCCCGTGTTGTACCCCGTGTTCTTCGTCAAAGCTGATCAGTGTGCTACACGGGGTGCAACACTCCCCGTGTTTATCTCAGGACTGAAGGGCAGTAAGGTACACGGGGTAGAACACGGCCCGTGTTCACCCCCGTGTTCTTTGTCGAGTAGCCCAGAAGTGAACCAGTAAGGAACACGGCCCTGAACACGGGGTATGGGACCCCCGTGTTCTTTGTTAAGTGAACTTTTTGGCTTGATTTCTTCATGTTTTGCATGGCTTTACCCTTAGATCCTTTTCTAATGTTCATATGTGTCATTTCAAGGCTTGAAAGCAAAGTATAGAGCATCTAAGTATGCATTTAATTAAGTGGAGAAAGTAAAGAATACATGAGAATTAGGGAAAGTGATGATATTCTAATAAGAACTATGATGTGTGTTTGTATAGACTAAGGAGTGACAACTTGCAAAGGCAAGAGGAAGTGTAAAGGAGTTTTTGGTGAGAGCAAAGGGAACATCACATTGGAAGCTTGTGAAAGGTAGCTAGCTTTATCCTTAAGCTCTGTTTTTTTATTTACATGATTTTCGGTATGTTTTGCCATTATATGGAATGTGTATGAAATAGCTGTGTGGTGCACACCCCGGGAAGACAGTGTGATACTGTGTGTGTAAGGCCTATGGCCCGAGTTTTCCCCGGGATGGTAATGAAAATTGCTGTGTGTGGTACCTATGGCCTTTAGAGTACCTCGGGAAGACAGTGTGATACTGTGTGAGTAAGGCCTATGGCCCGAGTTTTCCCCGGGAAGACAGCGTGATGCTGTATATGAGGCCTAGGTACGATTATCTGTGATGGCCATCTAAATATTGATTGAGATAAGTCCTTGAATGAGCTTGATGATTATTGTGTACAGTGTATGTTTCTTACAATGGTACAGAATGAGATGATAAAGAGATGAGAAATGATTAGTTGATTTCGAAATGTACGTTTTATTTGCTTAAGGATTTGGAATGGCTTGAAATGTTTTTATGGCAATAGCTAGCTACTGGGAAACTTTGTTTCTTATGTTTTTCTGTATTGTGACTAACCATTCCAGGTGATGCTTCCAAAGGCTCTCATGATAAAGGGCAATGATGTTTGAAGTTGTAAATAATTATATAGTTGGTAATTTTGTAAGTGATGGATGTATATATATATTGTAAATTGAACTCTTTTTGTATGGTTATATGACTTTTGCTCATGTGTATAAAGTACAGAAATTTGAGATTTTCCGTATTAGCTTGAGGTAGATGGCGAATGAGTACGTATAATCATCTAGTAATTGAGGAATAAGGTGTTAATAAGTAAGGGAGTTACATATGGAGTGGTATCTTGCTTAAAAAATGCCATATCTTGTGTCATAAATATGCTACCATATATTTGTAATATTAAGCAGTAGCATAAGGAGGATTAGCTACAAAACATATTCATAAGTAAAGTGAGTAATAAATTACTCATTGAGAAAGCTATCATATAAAATTTTGAATTGGTTTTAATTATATATATAAGACATATATTAAACCACTTTTTTGCCATAAATGTTTTCCATACATTTCACATGGCAACTTTGTATACTTCATTATTAAAGATTTCAATCATTAGCAAAATCATTAATTTAAAGGAAATGAGGCATAAAGGTTCCTTCTTATTACTTTGAACTAATCACAACCACTCGTATCCTAACTTTGTGTCTCCTTTTGCCTTACATCCTTCATTGTGACTCTAAATATAGGGCGTTAGGTTAATCTCCTATCTTCTTCATATATATCACATAATCATAATATGTTACATCATTATGTATGGCATTCAAACTGAAAACCACATATGGCATTCATGGTAATAATCACATAGGCATTCTAACCCATGATGACATAGGCATTTAAGCTTTTTACACATAGGGCTTTGATGTGCATCACAGTATACCAAAATTAAATATTATTAGTTTATTGAAAAGTTTTTTAGTAAAAGGTGACAAACCAAGTCAAACCCTAGTGATCCATTTGATATATTCTTTCTTAATGCTAACTGTGACTACCAAATTGTTTAAGCATGTTATGCACTAAAGACAGAAGGGAGAAATGAAAACAAAAGTGAAATAGAAATGCAGGAAGTATTTAGATGGAATGCAAAATAGAATAAACATAAAACCAAGTTGGTGGGGTTTGATTTGAATTTAAAACAAATATACAAAACAAAACAAAACATTAAAGTACAGCAAAAAGAACTTCAATATAGCAAAATAGTTAATTCAAGGATTTGAGAACTTTTAGTATAGATTAATCATAGATCACAAAATATTTGGCCATTCTAATTGATTTTTCAACCTTGAACTATTTAAAATTCCTATAATAATTCATGAATCTTATACTAAATAATCATATAAGATTTGATTAATTAAAATTAGTAGAATTAAGTAATCACTATAATTTATAAAGCTAAATTAAAATTAATTTGAAAATAAATCTAGCTTAATTGAGAAATTAAACTAGAAACCTCTAACTTAATTCCTTAACACTTTATATCCTTATAAAAAATTATAATTAACTAACCAAAATTCAACCTAAAAATAGATAAACATTATAAATCATAAAGTTGAACATAAATTATACCAAATTACTTTCAACATATGTAATTTCAAGCAAAAAAACACAAAAAATTTAGGGAAAGAGGAATATCAATTAGAAGAAGTTAACATTACAACTTAGGATCTCATAATCCAAATAAAGATAAGTCTTAAAATTCTTGAATCAATCAAAAATTAAACCTCCTATGGCTAAAGAAGAAGAAACTTGAAAGAGAGAAAAGTTATCTTCGTTGAATTGTGTAAACTCTAAAAACCTAATGGACTTGAATCATATGCCTCCTATAGTTATAAAGAATAGGGCCTTGCTAATTTTACAAGCCTAAAACCTATTTTAAAAAATAATATACTACAAGAGTTATAATAGTGAAATTTCGTAGGTCTAACTTCTATCATAGTATGACCACCAAAACTACAGAGTTTGTAGAACTCAAAACATAAAAGTTGTAGTGCTAGGTTTTCAAAAATTTTAGGCATTAGTTTCAGCTTAATTAGACCTTTGGAGCTCTAAATATGGTCTAAAAATTGAAACTAGCTCAATTGTCACAAAAATAGGGCTTTAAATTCTCGACTAAATTAGACCTTCTTGATGCATGAATTGATTTTTGACCAAAACAAAAAGGTTATAGAACTTTCTTTAAGTTTTCCAAAGATATAAAGATCAACCTAATCTAATATCCAAAAGTCAAAATATAACAAAAATCTAAAATAATGTAAAAACCTAACATTAATTAAATAATTTCAAATCATTATTAAACTAACCCTAAATTACATAACAAGGCCAATTCTATAAAATTAAGCATATGTAACATACTAAAAAATATAATATAGGAGGAAATAATATAGAAAAATTTTGTACATCAAGCTTTCATTGGTCTATTGAGCTTCAACTAACTTATTTTCACATATAGTACTCTTTAGCCCAGTTCTTACATATAATAAGGTAAGATCAAGAAGCCATCCTTTAGCTATAACCATTATATAATATATTATATAGCACTATCTAACAAGAAATAATATACTATTACCTTGTCACATTACTAGTGACCATATTTAGCATTTGAGCTTCCATTTCTACATGCTAGATTACCATATCATATAACCATGTAAGAGTTCATTGCCATTCACAACTACCTTTGCATATAAACTCATTAGTGTATATGTAATTCATAGACAGGAAGCCATGCACTAGTTTTCCATTTCAAGCCCATGATTTCATCATAAAAACCCATAAAGCATCTTTAATCTTTCATAACATTTTGACTAATGTTTAAGCACACTTTTAAGACATAAATTTTATACATTTGTGTGCTATAAACAAGAAATATTTTATTATAAAATAATAGACATCTCGTAATTTTTATAGCAAAATTGTGAAGCATAAAACTTAAATTTTATAAGTTCCAAAATATACAAATCTAATCATACTCAACCTTAAACTTTGCACATTATTTAATCAAGTAAGAAAACTATTTTTTCTTACTTTTTCAAGCTTATAAACACATTGCCCTTAGAAAAACTACACATTTTTGTCATATAACAACATCAATGAGTCAAGAAAACAATTACCCACCCTTAGTAGGCATTAACAATCATTCTTATTCTTCAAATTTTCATTTTAAAAATGAAGCTTTTACTAAATTTTCAAAAAAAAATTAGAATTAATTAAAAGACATTAATTTTCATTTTCCGACCTTTTTCATGCTTAAAACATGTTAAACAATTTACTAAAACAATTAACTATCAAACAAAATTGAAAGAGATAAAAATTTTCTTTGAAATACTAACTTTTTACAAAAAAACCCATAATTTTCTAGCCATATTTTAATGTTTTAGGACCTTTTTTCAATTGTTTTCTCATTAGAAACAAGTTAAATAAGTGGTTAAAAAGTTTTCCTAAAAAATACTACTTGAAAGAAACAACTTGTTTATTGAAAACACAACTTTCTGGTGTTATTTTTCGACATAAAACAAAAACCTTTTAAGCATTTTTTATAAACATGTTTTTGCTTCAAAACCTTGATATGAATGTTTAATATCATTCCTTAACTAGTATAAAATGTAGTATAACAAGTTTTTCTAATAAAAATAGACATTTTCCTCACAAAATAGGAAAGTACCTGTGGGCTTTTTACATGGTTTCAACCATGATTTCCACTTCAAAACTTTGATATAATCATCATATAATATTAACACTAAGGTTTAAAATAATGTATGCTAAATTTTATCATGAAAATTATAATTTAACAATTGGTTCATATATAGAACCCAAGAGCAATATGGTTGCTTTCTTACAAATCTTTTGCTTTTATTTGTGTATAAAACTATCTTTCAAATCATTTGCTATTTGGAAGGGTCATTTTCATAAATCTTCTTCAAGAATTTCCTTTTTTTATTTACTTTCTTTATAAATCATTTTCCAACCTTTTCCTTTTTCTAAAAAGAAAAAAGAATCTAATAATCTTTTTTTTTTAAAAAAATCATCATGTTAACATCCCAAATGGAGGTTTTAAGAAAACATTTTTTTAAGTAAATTCACCATGAATATTATGGCTTCAACACACCATTAACCAAATCATATATATATATATATATATATATATATATATATATATATATATATCATACATAAAGATCCTCTTTAAAGAAAAATAGGAAGAAAATAAGTATAAGTATATCTCAACTCACTTAGATGAGCTTGCTTGCCTATTTTTTCCATATCTATGGTTCAAGTTGTGTCATTAAAAATAACATAAAGTTAGTAAGAAAGCTTTTTTAAGATTTATGAAAGGAAAAGAAACCACTAGAGCATGAGTTTTTGCCTTCACTTTGATGATCAAAAGAGCTTAATCTCCAATAATTGTCAAAGAACTTTAAAAAAACTAACACAATCTCACTAAGAAATATAAAAAGGATAAAGAATACTCAAGAACATAGTTTCTCACTGTATCTTTCCTCTCTTATCATGGGCTTATGTTGTTGTAAGGGAAAGTTTGAACTAAACTCTTCTATTTATAGTGGTGGGGTTAAGTATACTTCAAGCATCATTTAAACTAGATGACATCACTTCCCTTGGTTTTCATCAAGGCTTACATGATTTTACCTTTAAAGATGAAGCAGAACCTAAGTCAATATTCTTTATTAATGCACTCTTATCATATATTCCCAATACTAAGAATATTCCTTCCTCATTTATTATATCCTTAGCTTATATGATGACTGTACTTACCTTTAGAAGCTTTTTTCTTACTCGTTAAATAACCACAGGCTAATACTTATTAAAATATTATTTTTTAATCCAACTAATCATTTCTTAATTTTATAATTAGTCATATTTAGAAAAACTAAGAATTACATTTATGTCCAAAATTAACTTATGTTTCCATTGGATCTCCCTTCAAACTTGTGCACCCTTCTTTATTGTCCAAAAATTTACTACTTTATCCCTCTTAGGTTTGGATAGGATACTTCAAAGAAAAAACCTTTAAGTTACTCAAAAACTTTATCAACCTTGGATCTTGAATAATTTCTAAAAGTACTATAACTTAAAGCTTTCATCAGTAATTTCTAATAAGGTTTTCATATATTAAGATTAATGGATACTTTTACTAATTACCTATTAATAAACACTTTCTAATTTAATTTTATTAATTTTTATTTATTGTGCTTTTACTAAGTATTACAATTCTACCCCTTTAATGAATATTCATCCTCGAATTTTCACCATAGATAGGAAAACACATAATTATCAATGACCAATGAATAAACTTTAAAGAATCTTACTTAATAATTCTAGATATTTTTCTCTGATTCCTATGTCACTTTCTACTCACCATATCTTTCCTAAACTATTTTAGCTATTGGAATTTCCTAAAACCTTAACTGCTTAACTTGTATCTTTACTATGCTGATTGGTTTCTCTATATTAGTTAGCTACTAATCTAACTTTATTAGTTCTTTTTTCAACACATGGGGCTTATCAAGGATGTATTTTCATTACATCAACATATAAAAAATAGGATGTATCATTTTCATGCTCTTTAGTAAATCTAACTAATATGTGTTAATGTATATGCCCTAAAACTAATCATATTAATGATTGTAAATTTGAATCGTATTATTTTAATGCCAATTCTAATTATTATATTTATATATATTATTTGCATAATATATTTAATTATAATAATAACTTTAGAATAATTATATTCTTAAATGTCCCTAGGCATATATCATTGTGGATTAGGTTGCTTTGATATGTTAAGACTAACATATGTTGTGACTTATATGGAATATTAAGTTTACACATGAGTACAAGTTAGAGAACTTGTATACTAGACCGACCTATCCTAAGAATACGACATAGATTGTTATAAAAGTGTCATGAGTGATTCTTAGTAATCATTATTAATATGGTCCTTTAACCTGAGATCACCAAAGTTCCCTACATGTGAGTTTCATATTTTGATACTATTCTATGTCACTCATAGTTGAGTGAATGTAAAGGTAGTTATTGGATATGTCACATATCATGCAGAGGGGTTTGTGTGATCGAGATGGAATTTGTCCCTCCTATATAATAAAAGTAACATTTGTAGGCCCCTTGATTAAGTAAAATTGAGAAAATACATGGCCATACTCAGATAAATTGACATGGGATGTCAATTACATTTGTTTCAGTCAACTTACTTAAGAATCAAGAAACCTCAAAATTAGGCTATACAAGAATGACACAGTCCATATCTCGTGCTCAATCTAAATGTTTAGGACAAGAGGACATAGATGATGATCACGTGTAAAAGTTTAGTCAAATCACTGAATTTTTCATTACTTGGGTAATAATGATGTGTTGTTAGATACCACTCATTGTTTATGATCATTAATATGATTAATAATCATTGCCAACGTAATGAGAGCCTGTAGGGTTGCACACTTAGAGTCTAGTGAATTTAGAATTAATTGACCAAATTATTTGAGCCTAATATTTGTGAATTCTATGTTATAATTATAAGGTCCAATAATAAGCCCATAATTATACATGGAACAAAGTCCAATTAGTTAGGATTTTCTATACATCTATATAAAGAGGCTTGCTGGGTAATAATATAGGGATTATTATTCACGCATCCTAAGCATAGAAAAAAATCTAGCACCTCTCCTTGACTAAAAACCATTGAAGAGGTGATCAATAATTGAGTTCTTGAGTCATCATTAAGGTATTGAACGAATCCTTATTTTAATTTAACATTTTACATGAATCCGTTAGTTGGGATCGGTTTATTCTACTACGCTTGTTTGACTCTCGATCCCAATAGTGGTATCAGAGCTACTTGTGAAACTTTAAATTAGGATTTTGTTTGCTAATTGCACAATTGTGATTTGATGAATTTTTCTATATGTCACGCTTCAATTAGGATTAAGACAAACTTGATTTCGTGCATTCTGGTTCTAGAAAAATTAATATGATTAATTATGATTCTATTTTGAATTTGAATCTAATTTTGTATTTTGATTTAAATTTGAAAGTATTTCATGATTAATTCCTATTCTGGTTTGAATTTGAATTTTTAGGTTTTGATTGAAATTTGAATCTATTTCTGAGTTTTGTTTTAAGTTTAAATCTGTTGCAATAATTCTGGGTTTTTTATTTGAATTTGAAACGAATTTTTGGGTTCTATTTTGAATGAAATCAAAAAGGAATTAATTACATGAATATGATTTTATATATGAAGAACAATGTTTTTTGGTTAAAATGCAGATTCTGTTATAAATGAGAATTAATCAAATTAACTTTTTGAATCTGTTTTGTATATGTGATATACCTTGCATTTAACTGCTGAATCTGATTTTGTACAGAATTAATTGTTGAATCTATTTTATATAAGTGTATGCATAAATGCTTTAATTAGTGAATTAATTGGATCTGTTTAATATGATTAAAATTTATCCATTATGATTCTGTTGTAAATCAGATTTCAAAACTATGATTTGAATGTCAATAATTGTTGAATTGTTCGACCAAAGGGTTATGTCAATTGTTGACAAATTAAATTGCAATCTGAATGTCAAGTGCAATCAATTTTTTGGGTAAGGGGGTCCACCCTGTACCCTCCCGCAGGGGCGCTACCCCTTGACCCTGTCTGCTAACTAACTAGCAGGACCACCATAAATTCTCTGCATAGCGCAACATTAAATAATTAGTTAATTAATTAATTAATTCAGAATTAATTAATTTAGATTTTGATATTGAAAATATATTTGGATATATGCTTCACTTATCATGTTGTTTGTTGCTTGATGTATGGTGCATGATTATGACCCTTAGTTTTGTTGTAATTTTAAAATACGGCTTACGTGTCGTGCCTTTCTATTACTTCTAGTTGTACATTCTCTTCTCATCTTACTCCCCTCGAATGTAACTCGAGGTTTCTTTATTATTATGTAATAATTTTGTTGGAGCACCTGAAGAGGCAACAATGGAGGTGGAGATCAAATCATGAAGAAATAAGAAGATTCTTAAGAAGAGTTTTTTCTTTCTTAGTTTTATTTGATATTCTTAAGCTGTAGAATATCACGTAGGTTGGACCATAATCATGTCACATTTAATTTGTGTTTTATGTATGAGATGCATATGATGAATGTATGAGATACATATAGTAGATGTATGTGATGCATGCTTAATAAAACCAAGTACATAATGGTGAGATCAAATACATTAAAAATCCCTCAAACAAAATATTAAGTAAAAAAGGAAGATGCCTTCCAATAATAGCACTCGTCAAGATCTTAACCGATTATAGGTGGGTTTGCAAAAGCAAAGTATCTAAAGTCTATCTGGGTAAGATGCGATGGGATAATAGTGATGTCCAAATTGCTAATTATTGGATTTGACTTAACTAGGCTATACCAATAGGATTGGGGCCTAGAGGCATAGAGTTGGTTATAAATTCATGAGATGAATTTAGATAAGAGTTATTCACCCAACTATCCAAGAGTTGTATAAAATGTAATTCATAAGGAGTTATCTACCTAAATAGCCACATATTGGGAGATTAGCCAAAGCTAACTTAAGATTTAGTAAAATATGGATCTTGGCTCACTAGAAAACCTTGATAATAAGGTTTTTCGAAATAATAGTAAGGGCTATTATTTTGAAAAAAATAGTGGGAGTATTATTTAATAAAAGACCTTGTTAAATAAATAAAATACATGATTCTCATTCTACATATTTTTCTATTGTAAATAACCATCGCCTCAAATGTATCAAACTTATTACAGCGATCTATCATTGAGAAGGATAAACTGAATGGGATGAATTTTCTCGATTGGTATTGAAACATGAGGATTGTCCTCAAGCATGAAAAAAAATAATATGTCCTAGAGCAACCTACTCTAAATGAGCCTACTGCCAATGCTCCTTGAGCAGAAAAGGATGCTTATAAGAAGCATATAGAAGATGCTCTAGATGTCAATTATCTCATGCTTGCTACCATGAACTCCAAGCTTCAAAAGTAACATGAGAACATGGAGGCGTTCAATATGATTGATCACCTTAAATAGCTATACCAAGAGCGAGCAAGACATGGGAGATATGATGTATGTAAAGCATTATTTCAGTGCAAGATGGTTGAAGGAACACCTGTTACTACATATGTGCTTAAAATGATTGGGTACATCAATAACCTGGAAAGATTGGGTTTTCTTTTGCAGCAAGAATTAGCTATTGACATAGTTCTGCAATCGTTGCCCGAGAGCTATAGTCAATTCATCATGAATTACAACATGAATGAAATTGATAAGACTTTGCCTAAACTGCTTAATATGTTGAGAACTGCTGAGCAAAACTTGAAAAAGTCCAAGCCCAATTTCATTATAATGGTTTAAAAGAGCAAAGGAAAGGGCAAGTCTAAGGCTAAGAATAAAAAGAAAAAAGGACAAGACTGATGGAAAGTCCAAGTCAAGTTCCTCTGCACTGAAGCCCAAATGTGGCATGGCCAAGGAAAGGCAATGCTTCCATTGCAAAGAACCAGAACATTGGAAGCGAAATTGCAAGATTTACCTGGAAGAGCTTAAGAAGCAAAAGAGAAGTGGGACTTCTAACTCAGGTATTTATGTTATAGAGGTTAATTTATCTACTTCTACATCTTAGATATTAGATACTAAATATGGTGCTCACATTTGTGTAAATGTGCAGGATCTTAAAGGAAGTAGATCATTAGCCAAAGGTGAAGTGGACTTGTGTGTTAGAAATGGAGCAAAAGTTGCTACATTAGCTATAGGGACTTATTATTTATTTTTACTTAGTGGATTAGTTTTAGAATTGGACAATTGTTATTTTGTGCCTACTGTTAGTAGAAATTTGATTTTTGTTTCTTGTTTAGACAAGAAAAGTTTTTCATTTATAATAAAGAACAAATGTTACTCTATTTATTTAAATGAAATGTTTTATGGCAATGTACACTTAATGAATGGTCTTTATGTTCTAGACCTTGAAAATCCAATCTATAATATAAACATGAAGAAGGTTAAAACTAATGATTCAAATCTAACCTGTCTTTAGCATTGTCATCTAGGCCATGTAAATGAGACACGCATTTCCAAACTCCATAAGGATGGATTTTTTTGACTCATTTGATTTTGAATCATATGAGGTATGTGAGTCATGTTTATTAGATAAGATGAATAAGGCCCTTTTTATTAGGAAAGGTGAAAGGGCTAGTGATTTATTGGACCTTATACATAGTGATGTATGTGGACCTTTAAACACACAAGCTAGAGGAGGTTATCAGTACTTCATTACTTTTACTAATGATTTCAATAGATATGGTTATGTGTTTCTTATGAAACACAAGTATGAATCTTTTGAAAAGTTCAAAGAATTCAAGAATGAAGTACAAAATTAACTTAGTAAAAGTATTAAAATACTTTGATCAAATCGAGGTGGTGAATACTTAGATCAAGAGTTCCTTGATCATTTAAAGGAGTGTGGCATTGTGTCATAACTCACTCCACCAAGAACACCTCAATGGAATGGTGTTTCTGAAAGGAGAAATTAAACTTTCTTAGACATGGTTTGATCAATGATGAGTTAGGCTGACCTTCTAAATTCCTTCTAAGGACATGCTCTAAAGACTACGACTTTCACACTAAACTGTGTTCTATCAAAATTAATTTAAAAGACACCATATGAGATATGGATTAGGAAACGACCTAGTTTATCTTTTATGAAGATTTAGGGCTGTGAAACTTACGTAAGACATCAAACTTCTGATAAACTTGGCCCCAAATTTGATAAATATTTTTTCATTGGATATCCTAAGGAAACAACAGGATATTATTTCTATAATCCAACTGAGCAAAAAATGTTTATTGCTCGAATTGGTATTTTTCTAAAGAGAGAATTTATCTCTTGAAGAATCAATGGGAGAAGAATAGAACTTGAAGAAATTTAAGATCAACGAGAAAAACATTGAACGTGAGATGGAACCTGAGCTGGTTCCATAATCAATTATGGAAGAACCTGCCCATGTAACACAGAACCCACGTAAGTCTAGTAGGATACGTCGTGAGCTCAAGAGATATGAATTTCTCGTGACTTATCATGGTGTTGTGTTGCTCATGGACTAACATGAGCCCATAACCTACGAAAAGGCTATGATGGGCCCAGATTCTGAGAAATGGCTAGAAGCTATGAAATCAGATATGGACTCCATATATTCAAACCAAGTTTGGACTTTAGTTAATGTAATGTCCTGAATTTTTAATTCTACTATTTGAATCTCTAAATTCTAAGGCTGTAGAAATGAAGAGCACGTTTGAATTAGCTTGGTGGGTGAATCTCAAGTTGAAAGGAATTAAGAGTGTAAAGGTAAACGAAATTTTGAAGGAAAAAGGGATAGTAGGAAAAGAATTAATTTTCCTAAACAGTATAGATGATCAGAGGAGGTTAGAAAATCCTAAAAAGGGAAGTTGTCTAAGTCTGACAGTGTAAGGAATTTTAAACAGACAGAAACCCTATGGACTAAATTGCAAAAGTGCAAAATCGGTGTGGTTAAAGTGGAAAATAACCAAGAAATTGGGATCCAATATGAATAACCAAGAATTTAGGGTGTGATATGTGATTTTCTTTTAGTGAGATCATTAGACACATGACAAGTGTCATTATTAGAAGAAAATGGCAAGAATAGCCTTATTAATTAGTGAAAAAGGACTAAAATACCCTTGGAAATGTCAGAAAGGACCAATATACTCTTGAAGCTTCATGAAAGCTCTTCTTCCTTCTCCTTTCTTCTCCAAGCTGCAAAACACCTCCATGAGAGCACAAAAAACGTGCAAGAGAGAGAAAGGAGAGAGAGAAGACTTCTTTTGACTTTTTCACCCAAATATAGTGAGAATTAGGCTTAGTGGTAGAAGGGAAAGTTGCTCATCTCATCAAGCTTTATCTATTGGTGTGTTTAGATTGAAGAAAGCTCAAGTTTGATCCAAGTTTGGTGAGCTCTAAGTGAGGATTTTCAAATTGCAACAAGAGGTAAAAATGTTCTCCTCTAAAAGCTCTTTAATGTACTCTTCTTAGTTTCTTGAAATTTTGATGTTGGTATGGTCAAAGGTGGTTGACCATGGAGTTTTGGATGAATTTAACATGTCTAATGGTGTTTTGAATGTTGTTATGTTGATCTATGGCTTTGGTTTGGTGTAAAAACAACAAGAAACCATGATGTACACACTAGGGTTTTAGAGGCATAATGGTGCATATGTGGATTTGGCATGATTTGTTTGGAATTTGGCTAAAAAGATGAAATATTGAATTATGAAAGTGTGTATAAAACTTCCCTTTTGAGAAGCCAAAACCATGAATGTGGAAAAGAAGGAAGGAAGGAAGGAGATTTAGCCTTTTAAATGGTGTTTTTGGAAGATCAGTAATGTACACGGGGTAGAACACGGCCCATGTTGTACCCCGTGTTCTTCATCGAAGGCTCATCAGTAATATACACTGGGTATGACACGGCCCGTGTTTACCCACATGTTCTTCTCTGAGCAGTCCAGTGAAGCCTCGAAGCAATCCAGTAAGAAACACGGCCCTAAACACGGGGTTCCCATACCCCGTGTTCTTTGTTAAGTGAATAATTTGGTTTTGATTCTTCACGATTTGCACGGTTTTGCCTCCGGATCCTTTTCTAATGCATATATGTGTCATTTCAAAGCCCGAAAATAACATATAGAGCATCTAAGTATCCCTTTTTGTAACTCCCTTACTTATCAATGCCTTATTCATCATTAAATAGGTAATTAACGCATACTAATTTGCCTTCTACTCTAAGCTAGCTCCCGATACCTCAAATATCTGGACCTCATACAATAAAGGCAAGGGTCATGTCATTATACGAAAAGTTCAATTTATAAATTGTACATCCATTAAATACAATATCACCAACTATATAAATATTTTTTTAATACAACTTCAAATCTCTATTCTCCTTTATCATGAGAGCCTTTGGAAGCATCACCTGGAATGGTTAGTAACAATACAGAAAAAAAAAACATAAGAAACAAAGTTTCTCAGTAGCTAGCTATTGCCATAAAAATACATCAAGCCATTCCAGATCCTTAAGCAAATAAAACGTACATTTCAAAATTAATCAATCATTTATCATCTCATTCCGTACCATACCATTGTAAGAAATATGCACTGCACACAGCAATCATCAAGCCCATTCAAGGACTTATATCAATATCTAGATGGCCATCACAGATAATCGTACCTAGGCCTCATACAGTAATTCACTGTCTTCCTGGGGATAACTCGGGCCATAGGCCTTACTCACACAGTGTCACACTGTCTTCCCGAGGTTTCTGGCCATAGGTATCGCATACAACAATTGCACTATTATCCCCGAGGATCTCGAGCCATAGGCCAAACACAGTATTTTACTGTCTTCCCGGGTTGTGCCACAACAATTGCATTATCATTCCGGGGATCTCGAGCCATAGGCCAAACACAGTATTCTACTGTCTTCCCGGAATGCGTGCACAACAATTTCATACACATTCCATACAATGGCATATAATACAGAAAATCATGTAAATAGAAAACAACTTAAGGATAAAGCTAGCTACCTTTTATAAGCTTCTAATGGTGATGTCTCTTTTGCCCTCACTTAAAACTTCTTTACAATTTCCCCTTGCCTTTCCAACTTATCACTTTTTAGTCTATACAAATACACATCATAATTCTTATTAGAATATCATCACTTCCCTTAAACCTCATGTATTCTTTACTTCCTTCACTTAAATAAATGCATACTTAGATGCTCTATATCTTGTTTTCAAGCCTTGAAATGACACATATGAACATTAGAAAAGGATCCGGAAGTAAAACCATGCAAAACGTGAAGAATTAAAGCCAAAATATTCACTTGACAAAGAACACGGGGGTGAACATGGGCCGTGTTCTACCCCGTGTTCAGAACATGGGGTACAACATGGGCCGTGTTATACCCCGTGTACATTACTGATCTGCCTTCGCTGAAGAACACGGGGATGAACATGGGCCATGTTCTACCCCGTGTTCAGAACATGGGGTACAACATGGGCCGTGTTCTACCCCGTGTACATTACTGATTTTCCAAAAACACAATTTACATGGCTAAACCTCCTTCTCCCCTTGGCTTCTCAAAAGGGAAGTTTCATACACACTTTCATAACTCAAAATTTCATCTTCCATAGGCTTGATAACTCATAAGAATCATCCTAATTTTATCAATTTAACCAAATTCCAAACAAATCATGCCAAATCCACACATGCACCATTATGCCTCTAAAACCTAAGTGTGTACATCATGGTTTCTTGTTGTTTTTACACCAAACCAAAGCCATAAATCAACATAACAACATCTAAAACACCATTAGACATGTTCAAATCATCCTAAACTCCATGTTCAATCACCCTTGACCACTCCAATATCAAAATCTCAAGAAACTAAAAAGAGTACTTTAAAGAACTTTTGGAGGAGAACAATTTTACCTCTTACTATAACTTGAGAATCCTTACTTAGAGCTCACCAAACTTGATCAAACTTGAGCTTCTCTTCAATCTAAACACATCAATGGATAGAGCTTGATGAGAAGAGCAACTTTCCCTTCTACCCCCAAGCCTAAATCTCACTATTTTTGGGTGAAAAACTCAAAAGAAGATTTCTCTCTCTTCCTTCTCTCTCTTGCACATTTTTGCAGCTTTCATGGAGTCTTCCACAGCTTTTGAGAAGAAAGGAGAAGGAAGAAGACTTTTCATGAAGCTTCAAGGGCATTCTTGCTATTTTTGACATTTCCAAAGGTAATTTAGTCCTTTTTCACCACTTAATAAGGCTATTCTTGCCATTTCTTCAAATAAGGACACTTGTCCATTTTCTTATAACAAGGACACTTGTCATGTGTCTATTGGTCTCACTAAGAAAAATCACATATCACACCCTAAATTCTTGATTATTCATATTAGATCCCAAATTCTTGATTATTTTCACTTTAACCACACCCGATTCTGCACTTTTGCAATTTAGTCCATAGGATTTCTGTCTGTTTAAAATTCCTTACACTGTTAGACTTAGATAACTTCCCTTTTTAGGATTTTTTAATCTCCTTTGATCATCTATACTGTTTATGGAAATTAATTCTTTTCCTACTATCCTTTTTCCTTCAAAATTTCGTTTACACTTACACTTAATTCCTTTCAACTTAAAATTCACCTACCAAGCTAATTCAAACGTGCTCTTCGTTACTACAGCCTCAGAATTTAGAAATCCAAATAATAGAATTGAAAATTTGGGACATTACACTTTTAATCATTTTGCACATCATACTAAGTAGATGGATGATGAGACACATAGAACTTAAGTGCATTTGTGCGTACATTTATCAATGTGGAGGAAGTGAAGAATACATGAGGTTTAAGGAAAATGATGATGTTCTAATAAGAACTATGATGTATATTTATGTAGACTAAGGAGTGACAAGTTGGAAAGGCAAGAGAAATTATGAAGAAGTTTTAAGAAACATCACTATTGGAAGCTTATAAAAGGTAGCTAACTTTATCCTTAAGCTCTGTTTTCTGTTACATGATTTTCTGTATATTATGCCATTGTATGGAATGTATATGAAATAGCTGTGTGCGCATCCCGGGAAGACAGTAAAATGCTGTATGTGAGGCCTACGGCTCGATTACCCCGGGAAGACAGTGAAATTCCTGTGCATGAGGTCTTGGTACGATTATCTGTGATGGCCATCTAGATATCTATATAAGTCCTTGAATGGGCTTGATGATTGCTGCGTGCAGTGCATATTTCTTACAATGGTATGGAATGAGATGATAAGTAATTAATTGATTTTGAATTTGAAATGTATGTTTTATTTGCTTAAGGATCTGGAATGGCTCAATATATTTTTACAGTGATAGCTAGCTACTGGGAAACTCTGTTTCTTATGTTTTCTGTATTATACTAACCATTCCAGGTGATGCTTCTAGAGACCCTCTTGACAAGGGAGAGTAGAGTTTTGAAGTTGTATTATAAATGATTATGTGGTTGGTGATATTGTAAATGATGGATGTAAAGTTGAACTTTTAGCATAATTACATGACCCTTGCCTATATTGTATGAAATACAAAAATCTGAGGTATTGCTAGCTAGCTTAGAGTAGAATGCAAATTAGTATGCATTAAATACCTATTTAATGAGGATTAAGGTGTTATTGAGTGAGGGAGTATACAGTTAATCCACCTGAAGGGGTAAAACCCATTGGGTGCAAATGGGTTTTCAAAAAGAAAACTAACATAGATGGTAATGTGTGTATCTTTAAGGGACGATTGGTTGCAAAAGGTTTCAAACAAATCCATGGTATTGACTATGATAAGACCTTTTCTCCAGTTGTCATGCTTAAATCCATCATGATTCTTCTAGCTATAGCTACATATTATGATTATGAAATCTGGCAAATGGATGTCAAAATTGCTTTCCTTAATGGAAATCTTCTTGAGGATGTGTACATGACATAACCTAAAGGTTTTGTAAATCCTAAAAATGGTGGAAAAGTTTGCAAATTGCAACAATCCATTTATGGGTTAAAGCAAGCTTCTCGAAGTTGGAATCTTTGTTTTGATGATGCAATCAAAGAGTTTGGTTTCATCAAGAATGAAGATGAACCCTATGTGTACAAGAAGGTTAGTGGGAGCACAATAGTCTTTCTGGTATTGTATGTAGATGACATACTACTCATTGGAAATGACATTCCTACACTACAGTCTGTAAAAACTTGGTTAGGAAATTATTTTTCTATAAAAGACTTAGGTGAAGCCTCCTATATATTAGGTATCAAGATCTATAGAGATAGATCGAGAAAATTATTTAGCCTAAGTTAGAGTACATACATCGATAAGGTGCTAAAGAGGTTTAGGATGCAAGATTCTAAAAGAGGATTCTTGCCAATGTCACATGGCATAAGTCTATCAAGAACTCAGTGTCCTTCCACAGAGTGTGAGAGATAGTGCATGAGTAAGATCCCCTATGCATCTGTGATTGGATCTATCATATATGCGATGTTATGTACTGTCCTGATGTCTCATATGCTTTAAGTATGATGAGTAGATACTAATCAGATCCTGGTGAAAGTCACTAGACAGCTGTCAAGAATATTCTTAAGTACTTAAGAAGAACTGAAGACATGTTCTTGATTTATGGAGGCAAGGAAGAGCTCATTGTAAGTGGTTACACTAATGTTAGCTTTCAAACCGACAAAGATGATTTCAAGTCACAGTTAGGTTATGTATTTTGCCTTAATGGTGGCACTGTGACCTGGAAGAGTTCAAATCAAGGGATAGTAGCTAATTCTACAATAGAAGCTGAATACATTGCAGCATCAAATGCCACAAAGGAGGCTGTTTGAATTAAGAAGTTTATCACTGAACTTGGAGTTATTCCTAGCATTGCTGATCTGGTAGAGCTTTATTGTGACAATAATGGAGCCATTGCACAAGTCAAGGAACCTAGATCTCACTAGAAATCCAAACATATACTCTGGCACTATCATCTCATAAGAGATATTGTTGACAGAAATGATATCAGGATATGCAGAATATCGACCGATGATAACGTCGCTAATCCATTGACAAAAGCCCTGATGCAGTAGAAGCATGATAGTCATATGAGATCCATAGGTATTAGATACATGGATGATTAGCTTTAGTGCAAGTGGGAGATTGTTAGTGTATATGCCCTAAAACCAATCATATTAATGATTATAAATTTGAATTATGTTATTTTAATGGCAATTTCAATTATTATATTTATATATATTGTCTGCGTAATATCTACCTTAGAATAATTGTATTCTTAAATGTCCCTAGTCATATATCATTATGGATTAGGTTACTTTGATATGTTAAGACTAGTATGTGTTGTGACTTATATGGAATATTAAGTTTACACAAGAGTACAAGTTAGAGAACTTGTATACTGGACCGACCCATCCTAAGAGCACTACATAGATCATTATATGAGTGTCATGAGTGATTCTTAATGATCATTATTAATATGGTCCTTTGACCTGAGATCGCTAAAGTTCCCTACATGTGAGTTTCATATTTTGATATTATTTTATGTCACTCATGGTTGAGTGAATGTAAGGGTAGTTATTGGATATGTCACATATCATGCAGAGGAGTTTATGTGATCAAGATGGAATTTGTCTCTCCTATAAACAGGAGTAACATCTGTGGGCCCCTTGATTAAGTAAAGCTGAGAAAATGTATGGCCATGATCAGATGAATTGACATAGGATGTTAATTACATTTGTTTCAATTAACTTACTTAAGAATTAAGAAACCTCAAGATTGGGTTATATGGGAATGACATGATCTATGTCTCGTGCTCAATCTAGATATTTAGGACAAAAGGACATAGATGATGATCATGTGTAAAGGTTTAGTTAAATCACCGACTTTCTCATTACTAAGGTAACAATGATGTGTTGCTAGACACCATTCATTATTTATGATCATTAATATGATTAATGATTATTGCCAACGTAATGAAAACCTGTAGGATTACACATTTAGAGCCTAGTGAATTTGGAATTAATGGACCAAATTGTTTAGGCCTAATATTTGGGAATTCCATGTTATAATTATAAGGCCTGATAATAAGCCCATAATTATACATGGAATAAAGCCCAATTAGTTAAGGTCTTCTATGCACCTATTTAAAAATGCTTGTTAGGTAATAATATAGGGATTATTATTCACGCATCCCAAGCATAGAAAAAAATCTAGCACCTCTCCTTGATCAAAAACCCTTGAAGAGGTGATCAATAACTGAGTTCTTGAGTCATCATTAAGATATTGAACGAATCCTTATTCCAATTTAACATTTTACATGAATCTGTTGGCTGGGATTAATTTATTCTGCTACGCTTGTTTGACTCCCCAACAATATGCTACCCTACTAACTTTCTTGGTTATTAGTAAAAGCTTAACATACCTTAGTGTTAACATTCCTTTTTTTTAAAAAAAATGCATCATTTTTTTCATTGGTGACACTTTTAGAAATATATGCTTACCTTCTTGGAATTCTAGTTCTCATCCCTATATGTATTGGACTTTTTCCTATCTTTAGCAGTACTTGAACTCTATTCATTACATCTTCTACTAGGTTAGGTCCAATCATCTTCACTTTTCTTAGTTCAAAGTAAGCTATATGCAATCTACACTTCTTGCCATATAATGCTTTAAATTGAGCCATCTGAATGCCTACTTGATAATTATTATTATTATTATAGGTGATAAAAAATCAATATTTTTCCTACCTTCCTTCAAAATTGATTAGATAGGCTTTGAGCACATTTTCTAGCATTTGAATCATTTTTTGAAGTTGCTCATCTATTTGTGGGTGAATTGTTGTACCAAAATGTAGTCATGTTCCTAATATATCTTGAGATGACTATTAGAAATGCAATGTAAACTATGTTTCATGATTGGAGATAATTATAGTTATCATGTCATGCAACGATATAATTTTGTCTTAGAAAATTTAAGCA
Organism: Sindora glabra; assembly: GCA_020226215.1. Classification (NCBI taxonomy): domain Eukaryota; kingdom Viridiplantae; phylum Streptophyta; class Magnoliopsida; order Fabales; family Fabaceae; genus Sindora; species Sindora glabra. The sequence continues at coordinate 74,264,172 of CM035226.1, read as the reverse complement.
TATAGAGATGTTGAGTGTGTTATCTTCACTCGTGAGAAATGCGCTATCTTTTGTAAGATGATCCATGATCATCCAAAAAGAATTATAACCTTTATTCTTGAGTGAACAATGTTTTCTGAGGAAAATCTATAAGGAACCTTGATATAATCATTACATAATTGATTATGTTCAAGAATTTGTTTTTCATATTTATGTAATTGATTATGTCCAAATTGTTGCTCTCTAGACCTATACAATCAATTACATTCTAACATAATTGATTATATAATTGATTACATTTTGTCCACTTGTAAATTTTTGCATATTCCAAAGGTTTCATGGAAACTTAATTCAATCTATGGTTGTAATATTACAATGTACACATTAGTAATTGTTTAATAAATGTTATAAGGCCATGCAAAAAGGCATGGTGTAACATCCTAATTTAAAATTTAAAATTTTATAAATTTTGATGCTTATGGATAATTATTTATTATATGATTAATATTTAATTTTAAATTTATTTTTCGTATTAAAGGTTCTAGAATATTGAAAATGATACTTGTGATAATATTTAAAATTTATTTTTTATATGATTATCATTAATTTAAGATTAATTTTAAATGATTTTTACAAAGAATTTCTCACAAGTTGAAATTAATTTTAGTGAGCATGTGTGTAAGAATTTATAGAATAATTTTCTTGTATTTTATAAATTATTTTAGGAACCGAAGAATATTAAAATATTTATTTTGGTACTTTTAATTTATCAAATTATTAAAATAAATGTTTATATATATTAAGGGAAATTTTGAAATAATGGAGTTAAGATTTTAAATAAAATAAGTTTTATAAAAATTGGATTTTTATTTAAATGAAGGGTTAGGATTGAATTAAGTTAAGATTGATGAAAAGGAAATAGGCTTATAATGTACCAAAAAGTGCCATAGTAAAACTCAAATCTCATTTTTTAGCATTTTCTTTCTCCTCCCTTCCTTTTTCTTAGTTTTCTCCCTCACCTCCCTTTTTGGTTACTAGACTCCTTCTTTTTTCACACCATTTCACTTGTTTCTCAACTCCAAGTGTTGGCCACCTTGTGCCACCACCAGAATCAACACTTTGCCATTTGTTGAGTAGCTTAGCTACTACTGTGCTCCACATTGTTTAGCCAATTACAATTGATATTGGAGGAAAATAACTAGTTGCAACTAGAAACGACACTGCAATAGGACATTTAGCTCTTTATCCTTTTCTCTGATTTTGGCAACATCAAATACCATAACAAAGGGCTTTGTTTCTTCCTAGTCGTGGTGACAATTTGTCACAACCTAACTTATTTTTGTCACGACTGGCGTAAAGATGTCCAACCAGTATTCTATACTGATAAGATATCCTTACTAGCCTCCAAAGATAATACAATATCGCATATTTTTATAAAACTAACATTAAGGCGTATGAAAATAAATAGATAATAAAAATGTTAAAATATCAAAATAAGATATAACACGTACGTATAAACATCATAAAATATTCACAAGATAAGTTCGTTTACAGTACTGTAAATACTCTATCCCTAATTATCTGACTTGCTAACCCGATTAGAACCTTCCTCCTCCAGATCAGACTCTAGAGGAGAACTGGAGCTAGACACTCTGGGCCCTATTGGTGTCACATTACTCTCAAACTCATCGTCTGGGATGACCTGCACTAGTGGAAAGAAAAAGTCAAGGACATTTGGCTCTGTGTCCAGGGGCTAATAGTCCATGCGATACAAAATGTTTACATCAACAAGAGTGACCCAAATTTCAATGTGGAGCTCCAATCCATATGTTTCGCGAGGTGTAGTGGCATATCTTCGGTAAGTGTTATTGTTAGTGTATATGCCCTAAAACCAATCATATTGGTGATTGTAATTTTGAATCATGTTATTTTAATGGCAATTTCAATTATTATATTTATATATATTGTCTGCGTAATATATTCAATTATGATAATAACCTTAGAATAATTGTATTCTTAAATGTCCCTAGTCATATATCATTATGGATTAGGTTGCTTTGATATGTTAAGACTAGCATGTGTGAAGACTTATATAGGATATTAAGTTTACACATGAGTACAAGTTAGAGAACTTGTATACTGGACTGACCCATATTAAGAACACTACATGGATCGTTATATGAGTGTCATGAGTGGTTCTTAGTGATCATTATTAATATGGTCCTTTGACTTGAGATCACCAAGGTTCCCTACATATGAGTTTCATATTTTGATACTATTCTATGTCACTAATGGTTGAGTGAATGCAAGGGTAGATATTGGATATGTCACATATCATGTGGAGGGGTTTGTGTGATCAAGATGGGACTTTTCCCTCCTATAAACAGGAGTAACATCTGTGGGCCCCTTGATTAAGTAAAGCTAAGAAAATGCATGGCCATGCTCAGATGAATTAACATAGGATGTCGATTGCATTTGTTTCAGTCAGCTTACTTAGGAATTAAGAAACCTTAAGATTGGGCTATACGGGAATGACACAGTCCATGTCTCGTGCTCAATCTAGATGTATAGGACAAAAAGACATAGGTGATGGTCATGTGTAAAGGTTTAGTCAAATCACCGACTTTCTCATTACTTGGGTAACAATTATGTGTTGCTAGACACCGATCATTATTTATGATAATTAATATGATCAATGGTCATTGCTAACGTAATGAGAGCCTGTAGGGTTGCACACTTAGAGCCTAGTGAATTTGGAATTAGTGGACTAAATTGTTTGGGCCTAATATTTAGGAATTCATGTTATAATTATAAGGCCCAATAGTAAGCCTATAATTGTACATGGAATAAAGCCCAAATAGGTTAGGTTTTTCTATGCACCTATTTAAATAGGCTTGTTGGGTAATAATAGTTGATATGATTATCATTATTCATGCACCCCAAAAAGGCATAGAAAAACCCTAGCACCTCTCCTTGACCAAAAAATCCTGAAGAGGTGTAGCTAGCACTACGAGGTGAAAGGAGATCAATTCCAACTGGTGTTTGTGTGGACATGCATCGGTGATTCATGGGTTCATGTGGATACTTTAGAGTCTTCGGCCAAAAGGAAGCTGAAGAGGTGATCAACGACCGAGGTCTAGAGTCATCAACAAAGGTATTCAACGAATCATTATTCCAATTTAATGTTTTTTCATGGATCCAGTGGATGGGATTGGTTTATTTCGCTGCGCTCGTATGGCTCCCGATCCTAATAGTTATTATGCGTCCATGGATCCATGGTTTGAAACTGTAATTTTAATGCAATAGACAAAGTGAGTATAAGACATACTCAGTGAGTAATAACTTGTTATGGTCCCTTTTTTATTTCCTTATCTAAGATTTCTTTTCTACTTATGAATCATACATTCAATTAGAAGTCCAAGTTTAGATATTATGTTCTTTGAGAAATTGCATTAGTTGGTATGTAATGTCACCTTATATTTTCAGTCCAACCTTATCCCCCGCCACCCTAGGCCTAAGGCTACCAACCTTTTCCTTCCACTACTTACCCCTCCTCTGAAGGATGTTTTCTCCCTTCCACATTTTCATAAGTAGAATGAATAATTGTGGGACACTACATGCATCAACCACAATTTTTTCTCAAGGAATCTATCAAAATACCAACTATACCATGAGTGTTTTATGCTTCATTTATCCTTCTAGACTCGCTATCATATCAATTCCTAAAGGATATTCATGTACACAAATCAAACAATTCATATCACACAAAGGTTCTTCCTTGTTGTAGGCCCTATTTGGATAGCATAAGGGTAGGAATTATTTGGAGGACTAAATAAAATTTAATATTTCTGAAATTTTGACTCATGCTACATCACAATCAGAGTGACTCATACAATATTTTTCAAAATTTTTCTCAACCATTTGATAATCCTAAAAAAATTTTGTGAACAAGACTGGAAATTTTCGGATTTTATCATGAACAACTCTTTTTCACAATTTTATTGGGTGACCAATTCATCTCCGATTGCCCTGAAAATTTTACACAATATTAATAACATCTTTGATGGATTCTATAAATTTTTTCATGATTTTTCATGATCATTTTAAGCCGTAAAAATTTCTAAAATAGAAGCTAGTGCAAAAATGCCCTGTTTCTGGACAGCACTAATGACCTTACTTAGGAAATTCTCCTAAAATATCTAAAAGTTTCTAAAAATCCTCAAAATTTTCATAATTCAACCTCAAACTATGGGAGACCTTAGGATACCAAAAATCAAATTTTTTTTATGATAAATCACTTAGGTTTCACGTGACTATTCACCCACTAGAATTTCAACAGCATTCTTTATCCTTCTTGATACCATTTCCAACATAACCTTAGCAGTTGCTTTACAACAGTAAAAAACAATCCTATTCTCATCATTCATGATCCAAATACTCACTTTCAACAACATCATCACATGTTTAAATTATTTCAAACTAATTACCACAGCAACTAACACAAAATATATTTAAGGAATCATATTCATCTTGACAATCTAGTATTGGAAATTCATAAGATTTGTAACAAGCTATTACTAACCTCAAATCTTTACTCCTTTCTTCTTCTTTCTAACACTGAGTTCTAAGGGAGAGGGAGGTGAATAAAATCAAATTTTAGGGTTAAGAAGAAGAGGAATACCATAAGAAATTTGGGGGATTAAAAGGAATTAATAATCTACCTATTTGACTTGCCAATTTTTCCTTGAATTTGCTTTGTCTAACTTTCCTTTTCTCCTTCTCTATGTTGTCACATTTGGGCAGGAGTGGAGCAGCAAATTTGCTGCTACTAAGTCTCTCTTGATTTATATAAAAATTATTTAAAGAAATTTGTAAAAATTCTACAAATTTCATCAAATCAAAAAATTAATTGTCTTGGATTTTGGAGGATTTTTAGGGACATTTGGATGGCTGCATGGGACATCCAAGTGATCTAGGATTTCAAACCAGCTAATCCTCTTTTAACCAATAAAAATATGACACAAATCAAAAGTTCTCAAATATTACACTTTTGCCCCAAGTTTTACCTTTTTTTTTATTTTGGTCCTTAGGGAAGTTTGGGCTATTTTTGGGTCATGAATTTGGGCCTTAATTTTTCATATTTGGGCCTAAAAAGGCTTGGGTCAACCCAACCTACACAACAAAAATACAAAAGGCCAAAAAGATAAAGGGGTTTATTACAATTCGGCCCTGAATTACTTAATTTCTTTACATTTTCACCCTTAGGCTTGTAATTATTTTTAAAATTTTTATTTTGACTTTCCATAATCATTTTTTAGCTTTGAAAATTATTTTTGAGCATCCACAAGTTTTTAGAATTAATTTACTATAATTTCAGTGTATTTTCTCACTTTTTTGCTTTATTGGGTACTAGGAATTCAATGAATTTCTAAGTAAAATTTCTAAAATCTATTCTTAAGTTTCTAGGTAAGATTTCACTCATTATAAAATTCCTAAAAATTTTCTATTTTATTATTATTATTATTTTCATCGTTACTATTGTACTAATTTAGGGTCATTACACAATTGATAATGCTATAAAAGTTATGAAAGGTGGTGCTGATCTAGCCCTAGGAAACTGCCATGTTATTCTACCTTCACCAGTATTCCAACATTTTTCCATCATTGACAAGCTTTAACTACGTATTTTATAACGAGGTGAGCATGTTTATGCCATAAAAATTTAATATTTATGATTTTTCATTGGTTGATTCAAGAAAATCTATTTGGGTTACTGATGTGCACGTGGCAATGCACCAAAATTAATAAAAATTGGTGTACTGAAAGTATAATATTGTATAGTGGCACAACTAGGTCATATTCTTAGTGATCCTTTTTTATTTTATCTTTTCTAAATTAATTCCTAAAATATCTATATAATAGTTGAGTTATTAATGCAATGAAAATGAGGGAAACTAATGCAAATAGTATGAAAATGCAATGAAATAGAATGTTGAATAGAAATAGAATATACTATGCAATTTACTATAGCTATATATATATATATAATTATGCAATAACAAAATGCAGAATTAGAGGGGCTGGCAGCACAAAATCAAAATGATAACAATAAAATAAACAAGTACAAAATAGAAATAAAACCATAAATAAATAGAAAGAATTCAATATACAAAATATAACTGATTCAAGGATATGATAGCTTTTAATGTGGATTAATCCTAGATCACTAAACATTTTATTGTTCTAATTGATTTTTTTCAACCTTGGATTACCTGGAGCCTTTACAATAATTCACAAATCCTACGCTAGACAATTATCTAGAGTTTGGTTAATTAAAATTAATAGATGAATTAAGCAACTGCTATAACCCCAAAACTAGATTGAAATTAACTTGAAGATAGAATTCAGCTGAATTAGAAAATTAAATTAGATACCACTGAAGTAACCCCCTAACCCTTTGTCCTAACATATAAAACCATGATTAACCAATCATAATTTCACATTCAAATAGCAAAAGAATGGAAGTTGCAACATTGAGTACCAATTATATCAAATTAACACTTAACACAAGTAATCTTAATAATTCAACATAAACAATTAAAGAAAGAGGAAAACCAATTGGAGAAAATCAATATTACTAATCAAGATCTCATAATCCTTGAAGAGAAGAGCTTAACAATCCTTGAATCAACCAAGAGTCTTTAACCTTTCATGGCTTGAAAATAAGAAAATAAGAAAAGAGAGAAAGAAAAACTATACTATTGAGTCTGTGTGTAAAGTCTCAGGTCTAATGAGTCTTTCCCCTATTTATTTGACCTAATTAAGCTAAAACCCTATTGAACTAGGATTATATGACTTTTAGGATTACAATAATAAGGCCTTTCTAATTTTTAAAAGCCCAGACCTATTTGTTACAAGTCAATTAAATCTAATAGATAAATCAATGAATTCCCACAAGTTTGATTTTTAGCCAGATTTTGACCATGAAATCAATGTAAGTTGGAAAACCCATAAACATCATACTTGTAGGCCTATATCTTGTGAGAATTTAAGCATTAGTTTTAGGTTAATTGGATCACTATAACTCCAGATATGACCCAAATACAGAAGTAAGCTTAGCTAGGATAAAGACATAACCTCAACTTCTTAGCCATATATGACCTTCAGAATGCCTAAACTAGGGATGGATCAAAACATAAAAGTTATAGTTCTCTCTTTTATATTTCCAACAATGTAAATTTTTCTCTAATCCAATGTCTAGAACTAAAGATATGATTGAAAAATAGAAACAATATCAAAATCAAGCATTTATCGAATAAATTTACAATATTGTAAAATTGACCACAATTCATAAAACAAAATCTAATCAATGAAATTAAGCAAATATAATACCTAAAAGACATAAAATAGTAAATATTTTTCTTATCAGTAACTTTGATGCATCTTTTCTTTTTTGAGAAATATCTTTGGTTATTATTAGCCTATGTTCATTAATTAGTGATAGTTATAATATGTTGATTAAGATTGTACTAATTGAAGTGATGGTGATTTCTTTGGTTTATGATTATTTTGTAAAGTACTTCTAGGTTTCAGAGTTGATATACAATTGTGTTATTTTGTTATTAGGAAAATTATAGTGTTAGTTTAATTTGCTACATGTTTATTTTAAACTATGCTTGGCACTTGTGGGATTTCTTTGCTATTTTATGGCATGCTTGCTACTTTCATACATTATTCTACATTTCTACTGAACATGGTGCATTTTATGGCTATGCAAAAGTCTTCTTGTCTATATGAAGTAGGATTAAAGCATTATACTATTATTCTAATATACATATATGCATACTTTAGAAAGAAAATCATTCATGAATATTTAGAGTATATGATGATGCCTATAGAAAATAAATAAACAAATGAATAAATAAATAAATACAAATTTTATGCCATAAGATGATTGAGTAATATAAGAAAAGTCTTTTATGCTACTAAAATTAATATTCTTAGATGATTTAAAGTTAAACCAAGGGAAGTACATATTTATATATATACTCTAAAGAACTTGATAATAATTTGAAGATATAAAGATATTATGTTATGGAGTGATAGGATAGTATATTCAAAACATGTCAAAATTATTAATACCTAATCTTTATATTTAAATCATATGGACCCAAGAAATCAATATCTAAAGGTATATCTCCACTCTTTTGAGTAAATAGTTGAAAATAAAGGAAGCTAATAATCTAGAATGATTAAATGAAACAAAATGGATCTTTTAAGAGTTTTAAGCTATTATAGTTTTATTTGTATGGTTTTAATTTAAAAGTCCCCAAATTGTTGCATGCTTGACTTTAAAGCTAAGAAACCAAAATTGAGATAACTAGAAAGAAAATGAGTAATGCTCATATAATTATAAATTATTCTCATAAATTGTGAATATGAAGGAAAGATGAAAAGATGAATGTCAATGTCTTGACACTTCCAAAAGTGAACAAGCATTTATAGGTGAGTATATATCTACTTTAAACAAATATTTTAATAATACTTAGCTTATATGATGCATATATAATTTCTCATAAGTAGCCCAAATTCTTTAGATATCCACTTATGAATCCTTAGAGACACATTTATAAGGTATGGATTATTATTAAGCTACCTATGTAGTTATGTATGAATGATATAGGTTGTACCATGGTTGAATTTAGTTTGTTAATTACCTATTAGAGAAAATGGTGCACTTTATATTGTGATGTGAATGATTATTGTGGCTATGTAAGAGAAAGCATGATGATATTGCTATATATTTATGTATATATATTGCAATATGCTTTGATGTTGCCCCATAATGATAAAGTGGCTATTATGTTGATATTGCATAGAACTTGTGAGATGTAGAGCTAAGCTCTAGTGGATATACTGTATTATGAATCATGCCATGAACAACATTGGAAGTTGTGAAATGTGATGAAGCCTATGGTGTGAAAATCAAATGGGAAATTCCTTATGAATAGCTTATGAAAAATATAAAATTGACCTAAAAATCCAAATGTGAATGCATGTGTTTATTATAAATGATCATGTGATATAATGTGACATTAGGATATTGTTTGTGGATGGATATTATTATTTAATGTGATTATGATGATTCATTTATCTTTGAGCCTTAATGGCTATATGTGAATGTGATAACTACCTAGAATGTGTGGTGTGTACTATAATAATGATATCGTGTATTAGTGAATTGCAAGGACCACTATGATTTGTGAAGTGACATAAGAAATCCAAGTTGTGTGTAAAGGAATCCCCAAACCAAGGCTTAATTTGTATATTTTAGAAACCTAGGAAATGGGTTTGCTATTAATAGCTTATAATTGTTATATATATCTCTCTCTGAGACTAATCTCTTATAAGATAATGATAGATATATGCTTACTGAGTTCTCGTAATCCACTCTACTTTATTTTAAGTGTTTTTAGGTTGGAATGAGCATATTTAAGCTTGTTACATTTATGGAGATCCAAGATCGCTTTACTAAAGGGTTTTAACAATTAGATTAGGATTAAAGATGAGTTAAAGATTATAAAGATTCAGTATCTAACGTGCTAACTCATTTATCTACATATATGTTATAATTATGTAGTATGATGTATGTATATGATGCTATTTTGTCTATCATATCTGAAAATATACATAGGTTTTGTATTTTAAGGCATATGACCCTTGGGAAGTGTTTAAAAGTAAAGAAGATTTTGTCCACTTTTCTATAAAATTTAAAATAAATTTCGAGTCTCCTCAAATTAAGGATAGTTTCATTGGATAGATAAGAATGAATAGCATTAAAATTTATGGAAACTGAGCATCAAGATCCATGTTGATCATAATCAAGATTGGGTCGTGACATATAGTGATGTTATGACTTATTAGATTATGTTATAGATTGATTTCGAAATGAATAATGATTGTAATTTATAGCTAAAATTGTGATGATTATTGAATAGGCATATGGCATCGAATTCAATTTACAATTGCATTAATATTGTCATTTGTAGCCTTTGTTTATATATTAAGTGCTAGTTGAGGTACTTATTGTTATCTTGATCATTGTGTTATTGATGAAATTGATGATGGTGGGGAGATGATATACATATTATAGCTTTTTGCATTGGATTTGATACCTATTTATGAACGATAAGGCTGATCCTTAAAGGACTAGGATGGACTTATGAAGACTTACATGTTTTCCTATTATGTTTTCTATTAAATAATATTGTTACACTATGATTGAAATGTAAAAACATGAAAATGCAACTATTTTCCATATGTTGGGACACTTTTAAGAATTATAAGCTAAGGTTTTTAAAATCCTTTTTGAAAAACTTATGATTTAAGGAATCCATAAGGATAATTCCAATTCAATTAAACCCAATAAAGCTTTATGAAGATGTTTGGATTTAAGATATGATAATTTAATGAATTAGTATGAATCAACTCATTCAACTATATATAGATAAAGAATAAAAAAACACATGTATAGATAAATTTTTCTTTCGACCATTCAATTATCTAAGCATTATGATAAGCATTATAGCATAATACATTTAATAAATATTATTAACAAAATATAGAGCATGCAATCAAATGTAAAAAGAATAAGGGTAGAAATATTAAACACAAGAATTTATAGTGGTTCACCCTTGATTATCCTCTCCAAGGTATATGTCCACTCTCTAAGTTTTCCAAACTTATGTTTCAATCCATTATTCCTTCAAATTTGAATTGAGCACTTCAAAAAGTCTTATATAATGCTTTTGCTTTTCCTTAAGCAAATTTTATCTTTGCATGGGATACCTTACCTTCTTTAAGATTTTCTAAGGGATGTCTCACCCTTTAAAATTAAAAATTGATTGAAGATAAAAAATAACACATACAATCTCTCTCATAAAGTGGATAAAACAAATAAATCTCTTGGAATCGAAGAATTTGAAAAAGGAAAGATCAAATCATGATTCAGAAGAAAGAAAAAGTAAAACAAAGTTAAAAGATGAAGTTTATGCTTTTCATATATTGTATTTGATGTTTCTTAGTTTATATAAGAATCTCATGGGGTGTTACATCCATTTGGAACACTTCAAATTGAAAATTGGCTATTTAAAGTTGCTATTCGCTTGCCAGAACAACAAAATTTGATTATATGATCAATTTTGATGAGATTTTTTGCTTCCGCATGGCTAGAATCAATTATGTAATCAATTCTTGACAACAAAATTGCAAGCTTAATTTTAAAAGGTCACAACTTCATTATTAACTTTAAAAAATTATAACCTTTTCATTTTATATCCATTTTAAGGAAATGACCTATCATTGAAAAGCTATTTAAGTCTATTTTAAATGAAACTAGTTTCACACGCACACACACACACACACACACACACACACACACACACACACATATTTTAATTTTTGAGATATTATTAAATTAATGAGAAAAGGTCAAAAAGAGTAGATTGTAAAAATCTAATTTTTAGACTCAACTTATAAAATACATAGGTTTTTATATATTGATTAATTAAGAAAATAAGCTATCTATAGAAATCCTTTTACGTATATTTTTACATAAAAAAATTTCATAATTAAATAACATATAATTCATGAGATATAAACAAAATAATGAGCAAAGGTCATAAAAAAATTAGAATATAGAAAATTGATTTCTAAACTTAACTTTAAAAGTTAATAGCTCTTTCATATTTTAATCATTTTAAGAAAATGATATGTTTATGAAAAGCTATTTGAGTTTATTTTTAGATGGAAAAAGTTTTACAATCAAATCAAAAATATTTTATGAGATATAATCAAAAGAATAGCGTCAAAATTAAAAGACCAAAACCTCATATCTCATTAGTTTTTAAAATGTCCTATAAGTTATCTTATAAAAACATTATTGCGGGCTATCTTTTTTGAAAAATTTTGATGAAGATAAGATTATGTAATACATTTTTGAGCTTTATATTAAGAAAAACTCTATTTTACAAGAAAGTTTAAGCTTAAAAGAAAAACTATACTAATGAAGTTCTTAAACTTTTCATAATTCTTTTAAGCTTCCAAAACTTCAATCTTTAGGTTTTTTAATACTTGGATCTCATTTTCTTTCTTTTATTTCTTCCTTATTAATTCTTGAGTTGAGCACAACAAGGTCTTCTATCACTTTGCTTCAATGCTTACTTTTTTTCCTTTTGGACTTTCCTATATAATATGTATAAACTTTGCAATCCATATAATTAGTCTAGTATAATATATCAAGATATTAATATGTATAATTCACATATAAAATATATAACAAATTAGTATAAGAACATGCATGATCATTGGTGTGCAAGATTTTCTCTATATTATTTTCTCTTATTATGCCTCTTAGTGTGTTACATATACTTAATTTTATAGAATAGGCCTTGTAATGTGATTAGGTGTTAGTTTTTCTAATATTTCAATATTGTTTGGTTAATACTAGATTTTTACACTATTTCAAGTTTTCATCTATATCTTGAATTTTGGACATCAAATCTAGGTGATGTTTATATTATCAGAAACCTAAAAGGATGTTGTACAACTTTCATATTTGATCAAAGCACGATTTAGACATTTAGAAGGCCAAAATTATCCTTAAAGTTAATGCTTTATTTTTGTCCAAGTTGAACCACTCTTGATTTTTAAGCTATATTTAGAGTTTTAGAGGTTCAATTAAGGTAAATCTAATGCCCAAGGTTTCCTAAGACTTGGCCTAATAATTATAGTTTAGTGAAATTATATAGTTTTGAAGGTCTTATAATATCTAGAAATCAAACTTACGAGATTTTACTATAATAACTTTTCTACTATATTATTTTGTAAATTATGTTTTGAGCTTTAAAAATTTGCAAGGCCCTATTCTTTGTAACCTTATGAGGTCTATTATCTTGGTCCATTAGGTTTAGCACCCAAGGAAATCAAATATATGGTTTTGTGCCTTCAAAGGTAAGAACACACTTCTATATAACACTAGATAGCTTTCTGATCGCAATCCCGCAAGTGCACGGGTTAAGTCGAGTTATAGTATAAAAGATTATCGTCTCCTCAGGGATTGCACGTTGAATACTAACTAAATCTCAAGTAAAATTATCTAGGCGTATCGATTGATTTTAGGAATTAAGAGTGAAATGTAAACCAGAGCTTAGCTATCAAGAAAAGGTTTAATTCAATGAAATGAAAGCGTACTCAGCTTAAGGATCCCTTGTACATTTCATTATGGAATGAATGTAATCCTCTAACTTGGTTTACTGTTAATTAAGATTGCTGGATTACCTAAATTAAGCTATACCTCATTGCAAGGCTACTAGCTACTAACCAAAAGATTAAGTGCCCAGAATTACTCTAGTAATCACTCATTTAGGTTGCATTAACTTGCTTAGAATCCATTCTTGGACATTTCATCCTTTGCAAAAGAATCCAATTAGCTTAATTCCTAAGTCTAATTGATATTCCCAATGATCATGCAAGATCTGATTAATTAATTGGTCATTTCAACCTAAAATCAATTAATCCATAACACAAATCCAATACTCCGGATATATTGGTTTGTTCAAGTCAAACAGCATAATCAAATCATAAATTAACAGTAAATCAAGCTAGATTATATAAAATTCAATTCCATAAATCCATGAACAAGTTCACCCAAGCTGAGCACAAGGGTTTAGTGTGAAAACATTACAAAATCAGAAGAAAACCAGAAAACAGAGAGGGAAGTCAAACAATTCATGAAGATCTACAAATTCCTTGCTTGATTCTTCAATTCCTTGCTTGAATCCACATTAGAAGATGCCCTTGGTGAGTTTGGGTCTCCCCTAGGGTTTCTCCCAGCAGCTCTCCTTGTTAATTCTCAGTTTCTCCTCTTCCCTTTTCAAAATTTTGCACAAAACTTATATTGGTGATGTACACGGGGGTCAACACGGCCCGTGTTTTACCCCGTGTTTCTCAGCGAAAGTTGAGCAGCACGAAACACGTTGTGCGACACGCCCCGTGTTCTTCTCCGAAGTGTCAAGCAGTAATGTACACGGGGTAGAACACGTCCCATGTTGTACCCCGTGTTCTTCAACGAAGACTGATCAGCATGTTACACGGGGTGTGACACTCCCCGTGTTTACCTCAGAAGCGAATGGCAGTAAGATACACGGTGTATGACACGGCCCGTGTTTATCCCCGTGTTCTTCTCTGAGCAGCCCAGTGAAGTCTCGAAGCAATCCAGAAGCAAACACGGCCCTAAACACGGGGTTCCCATACCCCGTGTTCTTTGTCAAGTGAACAAATTTGCTTCAATTCTTCACAATTTGAATGGTTTTGCTTCCGGATCCTTTTCTAATACTCATATGTGTCATTTCAAGACCTGAAAACAAAATATAGAGCATCTAAGTATCATTTTCAATCAATTTGCACAAAATACTAAGTAAATGAGTGATAAAACACATAGAATTTAGGTGCATTTGTGCATTTATCAATTCCCCCACACTTGAATCTTGCTCGTCCTCGAGCAAGGAAGTAAGAGAACAAGAAAATCTACTCTAATTTTTATTCTCTTCTTTTTCTTCTTTTTTTTATATATAATCAGGCAATCATTCAACAAATCAAAGATTAGGATCAAGTCATGCCAAGCAACTAAATGAAAATAAAGCAACTAAACAAGTCAATCCTCAGCATAGAAGCAAAAGAGAATAGCCTCACAGGTAAAGTGTTTACTCTCACTCTCAAAACAAGGCTTGTGTTTACTCTCAAGTCAATCAGCTCATGACTTAATGCTACCATATGCTTGTACAAACTCTAATCTCCACTACTATAATGTAAAATGCATACAAATCAGAGGACTTTATTAGGGAAAAAGGTAAGGATAAGAGAAAGGAACATCATAGGGTGAAAAGTGATAGAACCCTGAGTTTGTAGGAAAAAGACACATTGGTCATGAATTTGACCATTGTCGAGTTCCATTACTCAGCTTAACATAATACCCTACTTCTATCCTTGCTTCAACCTCCATTCTTCTCCTTTTGATTTTCATCATTTTTTTCTTTTTATACAAATTAATCAGCAAACACAACACATTTTTTTTTATTTATTCCCAACAAGCTTTTCTTCCTTTTCTTCTTCCCCAAATTATTTATTTGACACCATTTATTTTATGGTGTTTTGTTGCTTTTTTTATTATTATTATTTGTTTGATTATTTTTTTTGTTTTTGCTTGTTTTATTTTTTTTTTAATAACCAAAGCTATAAATCAACTTATCCAACTAGCAGCACTAAGTAAGGACCTCTAAGATAGCCAAACTCATATAATGTATCTAAGTTCCCTTAAACTCTAAGGTTCAAGTTCACTTGGGCAGTGGCTTTGGATGTACATGGTATGGTTAGGCTAGAAATGAGGGTCCAAGGCTCAAGGTGGCTAACTAGGGAAAAAGCTGAAAAGTTTAGGGTAAATTAAAGAAAAGGATTCAAATAAGCCAAGCAAATAAAAAGGGTAAAGAAACATGACCTCATCATTTTTGACATGCAAAATACATAAAATGTAACCTCAAAAAGAGTAAATGCAAGTTCTAAAGCAAAAAGTCAGGAGTGATGACATAATCCCTCAAGAAGAAAAATGAGCTTTGATTTCTAATGTGAAAATTGCTTAAAAGGCTCAAATCTCACAAGGGTCAATTATGCTCATTACTCTTAACTTCAAGCTTTAGATTTTCCTTACTAGGTTGCCAAATATTCATTAAAGAAACAAGGCATGAATCAATCACTTTATTCAATAGATTGCCTTAAAATTTTTTTAAATTTTTTTTTAATTTTTTTTATATTTTTTATTTACACATTTTTTTATTTTACACATTTTTTTTATATCATATTTTTTTATATCATTGAAATTGGAGCAAATTTCAGTACTCTAAATCAATCGAGCAAGTTCAAGTGCAAAACACTGCTCCCCCACACTTAAAATTGGATATTGTCCTCAATGTACAAAATAGTAAATGGGAAAAGAGACAGAGAATAGTTGGGGGACTAAAACTTCCCTGAAATGTGGAGTATGGTGGCCCAGTATATCGCAGGGAGATCCAGAAGCAGAGACAGATTAGGAGAGAGAGAGAGGAGACTGGTAATCTAAAAGAAAGAAAATGCAATACTAGAAAAGAAATGCTGTTAGTTATTACAGATATTAATATCAAAAGTGCAAGAAAATAAAAGAGAAATAGGTAATATAATAAAGGGCAAATGAAAGTGCATAGTCAATATATGTACAGACCAATAGAAATAGAAATAGAGATGAAGAATAAGTAAACAGAAAACAGAATAGCTAAGTAAACGATCTAATCCGGGCTACTGAGTAGGAGGGTCCGGGTCAGTTAGGGAGGAAGGATGGAAAAGGTGGAACAGGGGCTCGACCATGCTCTCGATGTGTCTGGAGCGCCTATCCAAATCATCATAAAGTCCCTCGATCCTTGACTGACGCTCGGATATCAGTCGGAGCTCAGCCAGAATCCGCTGCTGACCAGATAGAATATCCCGGAAGTAAGCCTCGGACAGAACTCTGCTCCCCGCAGAAGATGATAGACCAAAATCAGGAGCTGGATCATCTCCTGGAATATGCTGCTCCTCTTGCTACTGCTGCACAGGCTGGATCCCCATAGCTATAAGAATGCCCCTTCGAAGGGGTGCCATGTGAGAAACTATGGTTAGCGATCCATATGGCCGGTCAAAGACTCCCAACCGTCTGGCTAGTCTAGTAATATACGGACCAGCAGCTATGCTAGCAACTCTCCTGTCTGAGGCCTGGGCCGAGAAGAAGTGGGCAAATGCTCCTCCAATGTGAATGGGCACCCTCTCAATCATGCTGTATAGGAAGAGTATATCTGAAGTGCTTACAACCCCATGACTGTGCCCCCGTCCACTCAAAGTGTGACTGAAAATAGAGTGGAGCACACGCCAGACAACCCTCCTAAGGCTAGATGCCTTACTCTTGGTGGGATCATAGGTGTTCCCAGTGGCTATGTCAGTCCATATCCGCCACTCCTAGATCCCGTGGGGCAGTCCTACCAACATGTCCTGGTACTCTGGAATAGTCACAAACTCCATAGAATAAAGGCCCAGGCGGATAGAAAGCTGGGTCACACTCATCGAATAAGCAACTCCTCCTAGACGAAACTGAACAGTATCAGCTGAGTCAACCGTCCCGAAATACCTCTCCAAATAGAAGGTGCTAAGGAACTCCAAAGTGAGCTCCCTGTAGGTAGGCTCTCTAATATCAAAGAAAGTCTCCCAAGCTCCAACACTGATAAGCTCACGTATCTTATCCTCCAGTCCAAACTCTCTCAGCACTGCCCAGTCTAAGTATCTCCCCTCCACAAACGACCTATCCTTGTGTCTATCATAGGCTTGAATGTGAGCCTCTTCAGTAAACTCCAAGAATGAGTGTGTAGGTCCTCTAGAAGAGGTCCCTCTAGATGTACTACCCTTGGTAGTCTTCCTAGCAGTGGTCTTTTGCCCTTTAGACATGATCTGCAAAAGGGATTGACAAAGTGAGAGAGAGTATTGAGAGATTGACAGCCAGAAGATTCAAAGGCAAGAGTTCAGCAATATCCAATATTCAATCATTCAATAACCAATCATTCAACATAAAGCACAATTCAAAATCAATGCCATCAATGCAATTAAGTGGCCATATCAATGAGGTAAAGAAGGCAATCAGTCAATCAATCATTAAACTTCAAAGGCTTGCAATTTAAGCAATCAAAAAGTTCCAATTCAATCAGTCAAAGATTCAATAAACATAAGTAATTCCATTGAAGTTCAATGAACATCAAAGTCAATTAATCAGACTCAATCCATCAATCAACAGTTCAAGTCCTATTACTCAGAGATTCTAATTCAATTCATCAATCAAAGATTCTAATTCAGTTAATTAATCATCAAAGATGCAAATTCAATCAATCAAACTTGTGAATTCCCATGAACATTCCTATGTAAAGTCATTCAATCAACCAATCAAACATCAACTTTAGAGGATTTCAACATTCCTATGAATTCTAACATGCATTGGAAGTTAATAATCATAAGTAATTGCAATAAACTCTAAAGAATTCAAAGAAAATGCACTTACCTCGTGAAATGAAGAAAAAACCCTAAGTTCGTGTTGAAATGACAAGAAGAATCCAAATCTCAACTTTCAACTGATTAAATTGCAAATCAAGTAGCAAAACAACTTCAAATGGCCAAATCAAACACTTTAATCGGTGGATTTCGGCAATATGGTGGCCGAAAATGCAAGGAGAGAGGTTAGGGTAGCGAGGAAGAAGAAGAAAATAGGGGAAAATCTTGAAAAATCTGGGTTTTTGACGATTAAAAGCTCGCCCGCACAGGAACACGGGGTTCAACACGTCCCGTGTAGTACCCCGTGTTTCTCCGCGGATGAGTGCTCTGGGTTTCGCAAACTTACACGAGGTCTGACATACCCCGTGTTCTCCCCCGTGTTTCTCTTTGAAACAAGTTAACAATCCTCGCAATTGTGCACGGGGTCAAACACGACCCGTGTTTTTTCCCGTGTTTCTCTCTGAATGACACTAACAAAATGCGCAATAGTACACGGGGTTTAACATGACCAGTGTTATCCCCCGTGTTTCTCTTTGGAAGGCTCATGTTCAAAAGTCCTCATCATTGGTTCAACCAGTGAGGTACACGGGGTAGGACACGGTCCATGTTTGACACCGTGTATCTCTCTGGAACGCGATGAAAATCAGAAGTTCTTTTAAATTGGCCAGACAGTGAGGTACACGGGATAATACACGGCATGTGTTTTACACCGTGTATCTCACTGGACTGCGTTTTAAGCCCTCTGTGCAAGAAATCAAATAAAAAACATACATTCATGCCTAATCTACCTCAAAGACAGAGTCCACATGCAAAAATGAACATCCTACATCAACACTTAATAATTTAAATGCCTCCGTTACTCAGAAACTCATATTGAAAAGTAGAAAACTAAGATTTAAAAGCAAGAAAACAGAGAAATAAGCTTGGGTTGCCTCCCAAGAAGCGCTTGTTTAAGGTCATAAGCTCGACCCCTATTTCTTTATCAGTCTGGAGCTTCCATTAGTGGTGGCCCAGCAATATAATGCTTCAATCTCTGGCTATTTACTTTGAAATTGCCGGTGCTTTCACTCCAAATTTCCACAGCTCCAAACGGATACACCTTCTTCACAAGATACGGTCTAGTCCATCTTGTCTTAAGCTTCCCTGGAAAGAGCTTGAATCTTGAATTGAATAATAGCACCAAATCTCCTTCTTGAAATTCCCTTCGAAGAATACGCTTGTCATGCCAAGCCTTTGTTCTTTCTTTATAAATCTTGGCATTGTCGTAAGCTTCATTCCTCAGTTCTTCAAGCTCAAGAAGTTGGAGCTTCCTTTTCTCCCAGCAGATTGTAAATCAAAGTTAAGCAACTTGATTGCCCAATACGCTTTGTGTTCCATCTCAATTGGTAGGTGACAGTACTTTCCATAGATGAGCCGAAATGGTGTCATTCTAATTGGAGTTTTAAAAGCAGTTCTATAGGCCCATAAAGCATCATCCAACTTGAGTGCCCAATTCTTCCTTGATCTAGACACAGTCTTCTCCAATATGGACTTGATTTCTTTATTGGAAAGCTCAACTTGCCCACTGGTTTGAGGGTGATATGGAGTAGAGATCTTATGGGTTACTCCATACCCTCTTAAGAGCGATTGAAATTAATGGGCAATGAAATGAGACCCTCCATCACTAATGACAGCTCTAGGGATTCCAAACCTAGGAAATAACACCTTCTTGAAAAATCGAACCACAGCCTTGGCATCACAAGTCCGAGTGGCAATTGCTTCAACCCATTTGGAGACATAGTCAACCGCCACAAGTATATATCTATTGTTGCAAGAAGGTGGGAATGGTCCCATAAAGTCAATTCCCCAAACATCAAAGATTTCAACTTCCAGAATGTTGTTTAAAGGCATCTCATGTCTCTTTGATATGTTACCAACCCTTTGGCATTGGTCACAAGAAGTGACATAATGGTGAACATCTCTGAAAAGAGTCGACTAATAAAAACCTGCTTGGGCAATTTTCGCAGCTGTTCTTGAAGCACCAAAGTGTCCTCCATATAGAGATGAGTGACAGTGGAACAAGATGCTTGCAATTTCTTCCTCAGGCACACATCTTCTAAACAGGCCATCTGCACATCTCCTAAAGAGAAGAAGCTCATCCTAAAAGTAGTGCTTCACCTCTGCTAGAAACTTCTTCTTCTTTTGATACCCCGCATCCGGAGGTAAAACTCCACTCACAATGTAATTCACATAATCCGCAAACCATGGGATGGCTGAAGAAGAGACAGCTAACAAATAATCATCAGGAAGGGAATCATTGATTGGCATGTCCTTATCTTCCTCATCTCCTAACTCTTGCTTCAATCTGGAGAGATGATCAGCTACAACATTCTCAGTACCTTTCTTATCTCGAATTTCCAGATCAAATTCTTGTAACAAAAGAATCCATCTGATTAGATGAGGTTTAGCTTCCTTCTTGCTTAAAAGGTACCGGATGGCTACATGATCTGTGAAGACTATCACTTTTGAATCTACCAAATAAGATCGGAACTTGTCAACTGCATATACCACCGCAAGAAGTTCCTTTTCAGTGGTGGCATAGTTCAGTTGAGCTTCATCTAGAGTCTTGCTGGCATAGTAGATTGCATGAACCTTCCTATCCTTCCTTTGGCCAAGCACCGCTCCTATTGCATAGTCACTAGCATCGCACATCACCTTAAACGGTAGATTCCAATCCGGTGCTTGCATAATTGGGGCGAAAATCAATGCTTTCTTCAACCTGCAAAATGCATCCAAATAGTCTTGATTAAAATCAAAAGCAACATCTTTAGCAAGCAAGTTAGTCAAAGGTTTAGCAATTTTATAGAAATCTTTGATGAAACGTCGGTAGAAACCGGCGTGTCCTAGAAAACTCCTCACTCCCTTTACAGAAGTTGGGGGAGGCAATTTCTCTATGATGTCCACTTTGGCTTTGTCTACCTCAATCCCATTTTCAGATACTTGATGGCCAAGGACAATCCCTTCTCTTACCATAAAATGGCATTTCTCCCAGTTGAGAACCAAATTTACCTCCTCACATTTCTGCAACACTTGAGATAAATTGGTCAAACAGTTATCAAAGGAAGTGCCATGTACAAAAAAATCATCCATAAAAACTTCCATGATATTTTCAATAAAATCAGAGAAGATAGCCATCATACAATGCTGAAAAGTAGCAGGAGCATTACACAGACCAAAAGGCATTCTTCTATATGCAAAAGTACTGTAAGGACATGTAAATGTGGTCTTTTCCTGATCATTTAGATGTATAGGAATTTGGAAGAAACTAGAATAACCATCCAAATAACAAAAATGTGAATGCTTAGCTAACCTTTCCAAAGTTTGATCAATGAAGGGAAGAAGGAAATGGTCTTTCTGGGTTGCCTTGTTCAATTTCCTATAATCAATGCACATTCTCCAACCCGTGACAGTCCTAGTGGGAATTAGCTCATTG
Organism: Sindora glabra; assembly: GCA_020226215.1. NCBI lineage: Eukaryota > Viridiplantae > Streptophyta > Magnoliopsida > Fabales > Fabaceae > Sindora > Sindora glabra. The sequence continues at coordinate 74,242,568 of CM035226.1, read as the reverse complement.
TTTTCATTTTTTACCACAGTTAACCCCCTTTTTTTAGGCACAATATGAACCGGGCTAACCCATTGACTATCTAAAATTGGGTAAATTACCCCAGCATCTAACAACTTCATTATTTCCTTCTTCACAACTTCTTTCATATTGGGGTTCAACCTTCTTTGATGTTCAATGGAGGGCTTATTATTTTCCTCCATCAATATCCTATGCATGCATATAGAAGGACTAATCCCTTTCAAATCAAAAATTGTATACCCCAAAGCTTTTCTATGAGATCTAAGCTGCCTAAGTAATTTTTCAATTTCTATAGCAGTTAGATTTGCATTAACTATCACAGGATAAGTGGAATGGGGTCCTAAAAATTCATACCTGAGGGAAGATGGGAGAGGTTTCAATTCTACCTTTGGTGGTGTGTCTTCCTCAGTGGTGGTTTTGTTGGACTCCACTTCCAATGATTCAATAGCTACTTCAGGGAGGGAAAGTGGTGGGCTTGCTTCCAAAAACTGTGCATATGCAGCAGTTTCTTCATCTTCAATCACTCCTTTTGTGACTAGACATTCTTCAAGAGGATCTTGGAGGCTCCCCTTTAGAAGGTTTTCTTTCACAGCTTTGTCTAGCACATCTACCCTGCAAATTGAGTCTTCACAAACAAGTAATTTAATTGATTCATTCAAATTAAATTCAACCTTTTCATCCCCAACGGATAATGAAAGTCTACCATTTTTAACATCAATCAAAGCACCAACAATAGCTAAAAATGGTCTACCCAAAATGATAGGGATTTGTGAATCCTCTTCCATTTCAAGCACAACAAAATCAACAGGTATGAAAAACTTACCAACTTTGATAGGTATATCTTCAAGAATACCTACCGGATATTTTACTGAACGGTCGGCTAGTTGGAGAGAAACTGTGGTGGGCTTCATCTCCTCTATGTTCAATCTCCTTGCAACCGTCAGTGGCATAAGGCTTACACTCGCTCCTAAGTCACACAATGCCCGATCAATTGGAACATTTCCTATCACACAAGGAATGGAGAAGCCGCCTGAGTCCTTTAGCTTAGGAGGTAGTTTATTCTAGATAATGGCACTACACTCCTCAGTTAAAGCTACAGTTTCATGCTCCTCTAGCTTCCTCTTATTGGAGAGAATGTCCTTCAAAAATTTTGCATATGATGGCATTTGTGAGAGTGCATCAGTGAAGGGGATATTGATGTACAACTTCTTCAAAACTTCCAAGAACTTTCCAAACTGCTTATCAAGTTTAGCCTTGGCTAATCTTTGAGGATAAGGGATAGGCGGTTTGTATGGTTCCAAAGGGATATATTTGGATTTTTTTGGTAGTTCCCCTTCTTTCTCTTCAGCATCAATAGGAATTGAGGCCTTTTTGCTTTCTTTTTGCTCTTCCCCCACACTTATTTCTTTTTCACCTTCTTGAGTGGCAATTGGATCATTCAATAACCTTCCACTCCTAAAAGTTATTTCCTTGCAATGCTCCCTTGGATTTGATTCAGGTTGAATAGGGAGTTAGCCATAAGCTCTAGAAGAAGATGCAGAAACTTGTTGAGCAATTTGAGTTTCCAACATCTTTCCATGAGTGGCTAATGAATCTACTTTGGAGGATAATTGCCTAATTGAATCTTCCATGGCTCTACCATGCTGTCTAAACTCCTCATTAGTATTCTCTTGGGAAATGAGAAATTTCTCCAATAGGCCTTCTAATTTGGTAGTATAAGAGGTTTGGGCTGGTGGGTTATATGGTCTTTAGTTTTGGAAACCGGGTGGTGGTGGTTTATTGGGAGTGTTTTGTGTGTTGTATGGCTGGGTGGGCTTGTAGGAGAAATTTGGGTAGTTTCTCCATGATGGGTTGTAAGTGTTGCCAAATGGTTCATTTGAATTTTTCTGTCCAAACCCACTGTTATTCACATAGTTCATTTGCTCAATAAAATCTTGTCCCAATGTACACTCAGCTGCCATATGCCCTGTAATACCACAAATCTCACAAGGAATGTCAGTAGCACCTGTTGTATTTACACTGTTAACATGAAATTTATCAAACTTAGCCATAAGTGCATCTACCTTGCTACCTAAACTTCCTAGTGCATCTACTTTAGCTGACAAGTGATTAAAAGCATCTAATTCATACTTACCTACTGCTTTCCTTGAAGGTCCCCTCTCATTTGACCATTAGTAATGATTCAAAGCCATATCTTCAATCAACTCATATGCTTCATCTAACCTTTTATTCATCAAAGCACCTCCAGCAGCAGCATCCACAGTAAGCCTAGTATTGTAATTCAAACCATTGTAGAAAGTATGAAGAACTAGCCATTTTTCTAGCCCATGGTGTGGACACAACCTCAACAGTTCCTTGTATCTATCCCAAGCATCAAACAGTGATTCTCCTTCTCTTTGAGAAAATGTAGTGATTTCATTCCTCAATTGGGCAGTCTTGCTTGGAGGAAAGTATCTTGATAGGAAAGCCCTCAATAGCTCTTCCCATGTTGTGATTGATCCAGCTGGTAATGAATGTAACCAAGCTCTTGCTCTATCCCTCAAGGAAAATGGGAAGAGCCTAAGCTTGATAGCATCCGCTGCTATACCATTGATCTTGATTGTATCACAGTATTCCAAGAAAATCTGGATATGGAGGTTAGGATCGTCCATTGGCAATCCACCAAACTGGTTTTGCTGCACCATAGACAACAAAGCTGGCTTCAATTCAAAGTTATTAGCCTCAACAGCGGCCTCCTTATACTGGATTGAAGACCAGTGGCATCGGGTGCTGCAAATTCTCTAAGTGATCTGTTATCCATGTTTTGAATCTCTGGTTCAGTGTCAATTGCTTCTTGAATATGAACTAATTTCTACTCTCTTCTTCTCCTAAGCAAAGTTCTTTCAATTTCTAGATCTAAGTCAAGAATTCCTTCAAGACTTCTCCTTCGCATATACAAAGATTTTTTGCAAAATGAATAAGTAACACTCGAACAAAACAAGATAAGAAAGTAATGCTGTAAAAATAAGAAAAATCAGAACAGGATGAATTAAGAAGTAAAAGAAAATAAATTGCCTAGTCTAATTCACTCAAAACTTGCTGTTAATATCAACTGGATACAATCCCCGGCAACGGCGCTAAAAACTTGACCACAATCCCGCAAGTGCACGGGTTAAGTCGAGTTATAGTATAAAAGATTATCGTCTCCTCAGGGATTGCACGTTGAATACTAACTAAATCTCAAGTAAAATTATCTAGGCGTATCGATTGATTTTAGGAATTAAGAGTGAAATGTAAACCAGAGCTTAGCTATCAAGAAAAGGTTTAATTCAATGAAATGAAAGCGTACTCAGCTTAAGGATCCCTTGTACATTTCATTATGGAATGAATGTAATCCTCTAACTTAGTTTACTGTTAATTAAGATTGCTGGATTACCTAAATTAAGTTATACCTCATTGCAAGGCTACTAGCTACTAACCAAAAGATTAAGTGCCCATAATTACTCTAGTAATCACTCATCTAGGTTGCATTAACTTGCTTAGAATCCATTCTTGGACATTTCATCCTTTGTAAAAGAATCCAATTAGCTTAATTCCTAAGTCTAATTGATATTCCCAATGATCATGCAAGATCTGATTAATTAATTGGTCATTTCAACCTAAAATCAATTAATCCATAACACAAATCCAATACTCCGGATATATTGGTTTGTTCAAGTCAAACAGCATAATCAAATCATAAATCAACAGTAAATCAAGCTAGATTATATAAAATTCAATTCCATAAATTCATGAACAAGTTCACCCAAGCTGAGCACAAGGGTTTAGTGTGAAAACATTACAAAATCAGAAGAAAACCAGAAAACAGAGAGGGAAGTCAAACAATTCATGAAGATCTACAAATTCCTTGCTTGATTCTTCAATTCCTTGCTTGAATCCACGTTAGAAGATGCCCTTGGTGAGTTTGGGTCTCCCTTAGGGTTTCTCCCAGTAGCTCTCCTTGTTAATTCTCAGTTTCTCCTCTCCCCTTTCAAAATTTCGTGCAAAACTTATATTGGTGATGTACACGGGGGTCAACACGGCCCGTGTTTTACCCCGTGTTTCTCAGCGAAAGTTGAGCAGCACGAAACACGCTGTGCGACACGCCCCGTGTTCTTCTCCGAAGTGTCAAGCAGTAATGTACACGGGGTAGAACACGTCCCATGTTGTATCCCGTGTTCTTCAACGAAGACTGATCAGCATGTTACACGGGGTGTGACACTCCCTGTGTTTACCTCAGAAGCGAATGGCAGTAAGATACACGGTGTATGACACGGCCCGTGTTTATCCCCGTGTTCTTCTCTGAGCAGCCCAGTGAAGTCTCGAAGCAATCCAGAAGCAAACACGGCCCTAAACACGAGGTTCCCATACCCCGTGTTCTTTGTCAAGTGAACAAATTTGCTTCAATTCTTCACAATTTGAATGGTTTTGCTTCCGGATCCTTTTCTAATGCTCATATGTGTCATTTCAAGACCTGAAAACAAAATATAGAGCATCTAAGTATCCTTTTCAATCAATTTGCACAAAATACTAAGTAAATGAGTGATGAAACACATAGAATTTAGGTACATTTGTGCATTTATCACTTTCTTTTGTTCTTCAAGTTTCTTTTTTTTTAGTCATGAAAGGCTAATTTTTTTATTAATTCAAGGAATTTAAGGCTCATCTCTATTTAGATTATGAGATTCTAAGTTGTAATGTTAGCTTTCCTCTAATTGATTTTCTTTGTTTCCTTCATTCTTTATTTTAATAGTGTGGAATTGAATGAATTGGATGCTAATTTAGTATAATTTATATTCAATCTTGTAATTTTTTATATCTATCTATTTTTATATTGAATTATAGTTAGCTAATCATGATTTTTCATGTGGGAACAAAGGATTGAATGATTAAATCAAAGGTTTCTAGTTTAATCTTTCAACTTCAATCTAGCTTTACAAATTCTTAATTTTGCTAATCTTAATTGATAAAATCTTATATGGTTATCTAATGTAGAATTCATGAATTATTGTAGGGGTTCCAAATAATCCTATGCTAAAAAATCAATTTGAATGGTCAAATATGTTGTGATTTGTGATTAATCCACCAAAGCGTTCTTAATTCCTTGGATCAATTGTGTTTCTGTATTGATTTTTGTTTCTATGTTACTTCTATATTTTATTCCTAATAATGTGTTTTGTTTAAATTTCAAATCAAAACATTATTTGGTTCTGTTTACATTCATTCTATTTTGTTTTGTTTTCTATATATTGTATTCTTGCATTCTTGCATTGTGTTTTGTTTCACTTCTATTTGCATTTCTCTCTTTTAATTTTACTTTATAAAAGGCTTAAATAATTTTGTAATTATAATTCATAAATCATTGTGAAAGGATGTTTTGAATGGATCGCTAAGGGTTCAAGCTAGTTTGTCATCTTATACTATTAAATTTTTACCAAACCAAAATTTCTAATGTTAATTGTGTTACAATACATGTCAATTATCATATCATATATGCATCAACCATAGCATAGCACATTTATTTATATGATTGAACATTTTAACTTATAATCAAGCATTGGTATTGTAACTATAGTATAGCATATCTATTAAGGATTTTATAATACTTTAGATAAGGACATGCAATGCTATTGTTTCACTCATTTGTCATCATCAAAATTCATCATATAAAACCTCAGGGCTAATAAGAATGGGGATGATGTAGAAAAACAAGTGATATAATCTTCCTTGTGTCTTAACATAATTCATATCTACGTCTATCTTTCTGATAGATAGGATATTCTTTTTGAATACTATCTCCTTTTCCATGGTAAAGGTATAAGAACATAGTCTTTCTTTAATATGTGACATGGAACCTAATCAATCCTCCAAAAACACAACACACACACACACACACATATATAATTGTGAGTTAGATGCTATGGTGTATTTAAGCTTTAAATTATTTTTTAGTACTTGTTGTTTACTCACTAAGTATTAAAGAAACTTACATTCTCTCTTCATTCATTTTTTTCTATAGGGCTTCCATTTAGTTACTTAACTATAACACCAAGTAAAAACACAATAGTTAGAACATGACAAAATTAAACCAAATAACATTTATTAATGGGTAATCTATAGAAATGCCCAACTAATCTAAGCATATCTATTTATTAGATCTAGTAGAATTCATTGAGAATTATCTAGGAAAAATTCAAGCAAATTAGAGGTATTTAAGATCCAAGATTAATAAGGCTTTGAAGTAACTTAATGTTTGTACTGAAGAGCATCCTATAAAGGAAGAGAATTTAACGTTTATGGGGTATACTTGGATATGAGTGCCAAGGTGATGAAATAAAATAATGGTTATGTAAATATACTATTGTCTTGAGTTAAGGGTTATATAGTTTCTCTTAAAGGCTATACTAATTGGACATTTGTTATATTATAACTTGAACTAATCTTGTGATTTATAATGGTTCAATACTCAGTTAATATTTATATATTAATATATGGTCCAAGAAGAAGTGATTAATATATCTTTAGTTAGTGGTAAAGCATTAAGCAAAAGAAGAAAGTTGTTAGCATGACTTATGTGAGGGATTTCTAACAGTTAGACAATCTTTAAGTCTAATGGGTGGGATACTAAAAACCAATTAAGTGGGTTGATTTACACTTAATGTATTACTAAGAATATACTAATAACTCATGTTTTAAAATTTATGATTGAATATACTTTCTCTTAACTAGTAAGCCAACAAATTAAGTGAAGGATACGAAGAGTAAGGCTAAGATGAATGTTATTAGATATTGGAAGTTTGTCACTTTAAGCAAGAGAGAGAGAAATAGGGAAATAAAAAGAGAAAAAGAGAGAGAAAAGGAGAGTTATGATAAGAACAAGACATAATTAAGTGAATGAGGTTTCTTTCTTTTATGGACATACTACTAGGGTTATGATATAATTATATGATGGGCATTCTTATTTGACTTTAAGAATTTTGCACTTTGAGAATTGTATGTAGAAATAGGAGAGGTGTGAGTTAGTGTTTGATCAAGTAATATACTAATTGAGGAATTTTAAGTTCTAAATATAGGAAAAGTAGGTAAAGATCAAGTGTAATGGAATGGAGATTGATCAACTATGGAGACTTCGAATGAATTAAGTAGTGCTAGCCTATTCGTTTCTTCAAAAGCATATAAGTGAAATAATAAGAATTCTATTAAAGAAAGATATAATGGTCTCATTCACAACTTGCTTACTTATGAAATAAGCAAATTATGTTGAAAGTAGCAATGATACATTAAAAATAATACTAAAAATTAAGTAATTCATGCATGAACCTAGTAAGGTATATAAATTGGTAAGAACATAGGGCACACTTATATGAAACCAAGATATGTGTGAATATGCTATAAACAAGGTAAAGGCAAATGGATAGAAGAATATAAGGTCTAATGGATTCAAATGAACTAAATTAAACCAAAATCATTTCACTTGAGTCATCATGAAATGGTATGATTCATAAGACATGAGCTAGAATGTAAATGGTGCAAGTTACACCAAAGCATTAAATCCTATTAGGTGAGGTTGTTGGTTCTTCAAGTACAGATGTTTTCAAACATTGTGAATCATGAATAAGAGTAGAAGAAGTATGGATTGGAAGTGAGTAAATAATCCTATCTTAACTTGTAAATTTCTTAGAAGTAAACTTATTTAAACTAAAATTGCTATAATTATGTTATGATTTCATAATATTTTAGGTAAATATTTTAACAAGATTAAAGTTATTATATAGCTTTTAAACAATCACTTTAGGGATTTTCTTTCTTTATAATTAGAATTGAATTTGGTTTTGGAAATATTTGGCATGATTTATGGTTTGATACAATTTATAATTGGAAAATAAATCTATGCTAATTAGTGAATTGAAATTATTTATGTTGGTAACTGATGAGAAAAATATTTGCTATTTTATTTTCTCCTATTTTATGTCTCTTAGGTGTTACATTTGCTTAATTTTATAGAATAGGCCTTGTTTTATAATTTTAGATTGATTTTATAAGTTTTTGAATTTATTCTGTAAATGTTGGATTTTGATATTGTTTTGATTTTTTAGTCATAACTTAGGTTACAAATCTTGGATTGAGGTAAACTTTATATTTTTGAAAATTTAAAAGAGAGATCTATAATTTTTATGTTTTGGTCCAAGCCCAGTTCGAACATTTTGGAGGTCAAAAGTGGCTGAGAAGTTGAAGGCATCATTCTATCCTAGCTGAACTAGTTTCAGTATTTGGGCTGTATCTGGAACTACAGAGGTCTGATTAAGGTGAAATAAGTTCTCAAATGTTACTAAGATGCAGGCCTACAATCCCAATTAAAGTATTAGTGAAACTACATCATTTTGGGGGTCATTCATTAGATGGAAGTCAGACCAATGAGATTTCATTACTGGACCTTCTAGAAGAAATTGCTAAGTTTTATAATCCTAATAGTAGTAGGATTAGCAAGGCCTTGATTTGTGTAATCCTAAAAGGACTAGGATTAGGATTTTATGGGTTTTATCATATATAAATAGAGATAAGGGGGTGGGTAACATAAAATCTGATTACATATAATCAGCAACACAGTTTTCTTTCTTCTTCTTCAAGCTTTTGTCTTCTAACCATGGAAGGCTAATTTTCTGAGGTTGATTCAAGGAGTTTGAAGCTCTCCTCTTGAGGATTATGAGATCATGCTTTGTAATGTCGACCTTTCTTAATTAAGTTTTCTCTTTCTCTATTTAATTGTGCTGAATTCTTGAAATTCCTTGTGTTATGTGTTGATTTGATATAATTAATGTTCATCCTTGTAGTTTCTGAATTCTTTGTTATTTTATTATCAAATAAATTATAGTTTAGTGTTAACCAATTAATTCGAAGATTTCTAATTTAATTTTTCAAATCAATTGAATTCTAATTATAAATCAATTTCGATCTAGTTTAGGAATTATAGCCATTGCTTAATTCAACTAATCTTAAGTGATCAAATCCTAGGCGATTATCTTGCATAGAATTCATGAATTATTGTAGGGATTCGAGATAATTCAAGTTTGAAGAATTAATTAGAAAAATTTAAATCCTAATTAATCTATGATTAATCTAATTTAGGGCTTTCAATTTTCTTGAATCGACTGTTTAATTCTATTGATTTCTCTCCATTTTATTTCTATTTTACTTTTATTTTAAGCTTAAATTCATGCTTATTAATTGTTTAAATTTGTGCAACCAACCCTCCCCTATATTTTAATTATGTTCTACAAACTGCATAATATAACATTCTGTATACAGCATATTTTATTTCTATTTGCATTCTATTTTCACATTTTTACTATATAAAAATTTGAATAATTTTGTAGGTATTGTTAGGAAATCATTTAGAAAAGATAAAATCAAAGGATCACTAGGGGTATGACCTAGTTGTGCCATTATTCTACATTATTTTTTAGCAACTAATTTTATTAATACAATTTTGGTGCATTGCGGTGTGCACATCAAAAAATTTTTAATGTGCATGCTGTAATGCACCAAAATTGTATTAAAACTAGTGTGCTAAAAATATAATGTTGTATAATGGCATAACTAAGTCGTACCCCTAGTGATCCTTTAATTTTATCCTTCTTAAATGATTTCCTAACAATATATACACAATTATTGAATTATTTATGTAATGAAAACGTGTAGAACTAATGCAAATAAAATGCAATGCAATGAAAATAGAATGTTGCTATTATGCAAAAATAGAAGTAGAATCAGAATGCAGAATATAGTAATGCAATAATGTGTGTATGTAAAACAAAATTAGAATTAGGTAGGTTGGTTGCACAAACTTAAACAATTAATAAGCACGAATTTAAGCTTAAAATAGAACTAAAACAAAAATAAAATAGAGGAGCAATCAATGGAATCAAACAGTTAATTCAAGGAAATTAAAAGCCCTAAATTGAATTAATTATAAATCAATTAGAATTTAACTTTTTCTAATTAATTCTTCAACCTTGAATTATCCGGAATCCTTGCAATAATTCATGAATTCTATGCAAGATAATCACCTAGAATTTGATCAATAAAGATTAGTTGAATTAAACAATCACTATAATCCCTAAACTAGATTGAAATTGATTTATAATTAGGATTTAGTTAATTTGAGAAATTAAATTAGAAATCTTCAAATTAATCCTTCAAACCTTTATCCTTGTACATAAAACTATGATTTATCAACTATAATTTCATAACAAAATAGCAAGAATTTAGAAACTACAAGGATGAACATTAATTATATCAAATCAACACCTAACACAAGGAATCTTAAGAATTCAGCATAATTAAATAGAGAAAGAGGAGAATTAATTAAGAAAGGTCAACATTACAAAGCATGATCTCATAATTCTCAATAGGAGAGCTTCAAACTTTTTAAATTAACCTCAAAAAATTAGCCCTCCATGGTTGGAAGACAAAAGCTTAAAGAAGAAGAAAAACTATGTTACTAATTGTATGTAATCAGATTGTATGATTGTATTGTATGTTGCCCACCCCCTCATATCTATTTTTATCTAATAAAACCCATAGAATCCTAGTCCTCTTAGGATTACACAAATTAAGGCCTTGCTAATCCTACTCCTATTAGGATTATAAAGCTTAGCAATTTCTTCTAGAAGGTCCAATAGTGAAATCTCACTGGTCTAACTTCCATATGATGAATGACCTCGAAAATGATGTAGTTTTACTAATCCTTTAATTAAGGTTGTAGGCCTATATCTTAGTAACATTTGAGCACTGATTTCACCTTAATTGGACTTTTGTAGCTCCAGATATAGCCTAAACACCGAAATTGGTTCAACTGGGACAGAATGACGCCTTCAACTTCTCAGCCACTTTTGACTTCCAAAATGTCTAAACTGGATCAAAATATAAAATTTGTAAATCTCTTTTTTAATTTTTCAAAAATATAAAGTTTGCCTCAATCCAAGATTCAAAGCCCAAGTTATGATTGAAAAATCGAAATAGTGTCAAAATCCAGCATTTATCAAATAAATTTAGAAATTTATAAAATTAATCCAAATTTATAAAACAAGGCATATTCTATAAAATTAAGTAAATGTAACACCTAAGAAAAATAAAATAGGGGAAAATAAAATACCAAATATTTTTCTCATCAGTAACTATTGCCCATGTTGAGTAGCAAGTGAGGACTTTACTTCAACGTCAAATGTAAAATGATTAATTTTCTCATTATATTTAAGAGCTTGTTCCTATGTTTACATATGTGGTGGTGAGATTGTTGTTATGTACATTTATACTTTTACATAATTTTATAATGCTTTAAATTTATATGTATATCAATTTGCTCAAGAATAGGTTTATATAAGTTAAATGAGTATGATTATTTGTAACTTTAAATATGAATTTTCTAGTACCAATGTGTGCAAGGATTTTGTATCTCTGAAAAAATAATTGAAGTTTGAATTTATTGGAGTATTATTTTGCATGGTAGTACGTATGAAAATTCCAAGGAAATGGATTTTATGGCTTTGTAAATATAAAGATGGCGTAAAGGTTTAGATAGGATTGTTAAAAAAAAAAGAATATAAATGGACTTATGGATTTTTTTCCTCAGAAAAATCCAAGTACAATTAGATTTTTAGTTTATAATGGCCATTATAAGAGGCAATAAGGAACAAATATTTGACAAAAACGTTTGAGTTTCACAAAATGATCACTTGTGCTACCTATTGATGCTTTTGGCCCATATAAAGTCACTTGAAACTAATCTAAATTATTGAACCTTGCAAGAAATCCTTATGTAATCTTAAGCTAAAAAGCATCAAGCCTTACTATTACACTAACTTGCTTCTTTATTGTTATAATACAATATATTTTATATAAAATTTTACTTCATAAATAAAAATATAATCACATAACATTAATTATATCATAACAAAAATATAATATAAATAACCATACAATCGCAATCCATGCTAAAAACTTTTATGATTTTTTTTTAAAAGTTATAGGCTAAAATTGCATTTTGATCCCTTACTAATTTCAATTGTATTAAATCCATCATTTATAGAATCACAAGTGTTTATCAATTTTATCTCTCACAAATAATAAATTAATGAATTTTGTTCCTCCAGTAGTATTTTTATTAATATATTAATGGTAATATAAACCTAAAGACTAAAATAACACATAAATAATATGTGGTAAAATAATTTATTACTAAAAATCTGCAATGAACTAAATTAATGTGATTTATATCTATAAGGTACCTAAAATAAAAAATTAAAATAATTAATTAATAATAATTAAAATATTAATTTTTAATAAAAATTTAAATATGCATTTTGAAGTATATATTATCCCACAAATAAACTATTTTAAAATTATTATTTAAATCATTATAAATTCATTTACTTTAATTTTTTTATTTATAATGTCTATTTTTGCCCTTTACAAATATATTCCTTATATTTTTTTAATATCAATTTCATCAATCATATATTATTTGTATCTTATTTTAGTCTTTTTATATCAAGCATTTTACCATTAATAAAGATACTAATAGAAGAATCAAATTATTCTTTATAAAAAATTATATAATATGCTTGTAATAAATGAAATTAATACAAAAGTAAAATTAATGAGGGACTAAAATATGATTTAGTTTTTTTTGGTATATACTATTCCATTAAATATAATAATGTAAATATTTTTAACATAATGATTTAATTATTAATAAATTATATATAATTTTATGTAATTACTATTATCTAGTTTGTTAATTGAAGTTTTTCAATATTATAGTGACGAATGTAAAATTTATTAATAAATATAATTAATTTAACATTATTAATATTGTTATAATATATTTTTATATAGATATAAAAAATAGTATCACTAGTTCAATTGGTTTAACTATGATTTATTCATCTGACCACATCCACCAAATGGACCATTATAAATAGCATTGATTTTATCCTTCTAAATTTTCAAAAGGAAACTCATTCAATTTTGTTTTTTAATTTTTTTATATGTATGTGAACCATGAGCATGATATATTTTCACATCATTCATAGACTTAGTAATTGAACAAGTGATACTTCACCATAAGTAAAGTTTTTCTACTTATATCACTTTATAAATGATACTTTGTTAGAGGTAAAGTGTTCTTGTAGCTTTATTTATGACATAAGTGATTCTTTACTACATTTAAGTTTTATTAGTGGCACAAGTGATTCTTTGTCATGAGCAAAGTTTTCCAATTGTATAAATTTTTTAGTTTTTTTTACACATTTGTTTGAATTCTTTTATTACCAAGATAAGTGAAAACAATGTCACAATTTTTAAATTTTTGTGCCATAATGCACAAGTAATCATTTTTTTATAATGACATATATCCCTGTTAGGGCATGCCATAGGATTATAGGAATCACAACTAGACTAGAATTTGATTACACTTGTGAAGTGGGAGGTGTAGTGTAATACCTAGTAAGAAATCAATAGATTAAGAGCATTAGAATTTAATTAAAAAGTGTTTATTAGTAGGTAGTTAGTAGAGATACCCATTAATTTTAATGGATATAAAATCCATTAGATGTGATTTTAGAAAATTTAAGTATTTCTATAAAATATGCAAAATCAAATATTAATAAAATTTTGAAGTAACTTAAGGTTTTTACCTAGAATTAACCTATGAAAATTGGCCAAAACTATGAAATTTTGGCAAAAATAAGAAAGCTTACTAATAAGTAAGATTTTATCTATATTATTTTCTCCAATTTTATATCTCTTAGTGATTTATATATGTTTAATTTCATAGAATTAACTTTATTTTATAATTTGGAATCGATTTTATAATATTTTAAATTTATTCAGTTAATGATAAACTTTGAAATTGTTTCTATTTTTTAGCTATATCTTGGGATCCAAATATTATATTAAAGCAATTTTTATATTGTTGAAAAGATTTAATAAAGATCTACAACTTTAGTGTTTTGGTCAATATCTAGTTTAAATTCCTTGAAGCCCTCATTTAGTTGAGAAGTTGAAGTTTTGTGTTTATCTTAACTGAATCAACTTCTATTTTTGGGCCATATTTAAAGTTACAGGGGTCCAATCAATATGAAACTAGTGCCCGAATCCTCATAAGACTCAACTCTGCAACTTTTATATTAACGGTTTACCTAAATTACATTATTTTAGTGATTTTGTACTAGTTAAATGTCAAACTTGTAAAAATTCACTATTATAACTATTAGAATTAATTGCTTTGTAAAAATAGGTTTAGGGCTTCTAAAAATTAGGAAGGCCCCATTCTTGAAAACCTAAGAGACATAGAATTCAAGTCCAATAGGATTTTAAGATAATTTTGTTAGATATAAATGTAAGAATAGATATTAAACTGAGAGATTTATATAGACTTTTACACATTTAGCGGCACAATTTTCCTTCTTTTCTTCTAGCTTGCATTCTCTAACCATGGAAGCCTAAATTTGAAGTTAATTCAAGGAGTTTAAAACTTTTCTCTTCTAGATTATAAGATTATGATTTGCAATGTTAATTTTCTTTAATTAATTTTCTTTTTTCCTTAATTACTTGTGCTAATTTCTTAAAATTACATGTATTAAATGTTGATTTAGTATAATTGGTATTCATCCTTGTGACTTCTAATCTTTTGCTATTTTAATGTTAAATTGTGGTCAGTAAATCATGATTTTACACATAAAGGTTAAGGGATTAATTTATATATTTTTAATTCAATTTCTCAATTCAATCAAATTCTATCTTTAAATTAATTTTAATTTAGCTTAGGGATTATAGTAGTTGTTTAATGCAACTAATCTTAATTGATCAAATCCTAGATAGTAATTTAGTATAGGATTTAAGAATTATTACAAGGGTTCCAGGTAATTCAAGGTTGAAAGATTAATTAGAAAAGTCAAATATCAATTAATCCATGATTAATCCAAACTAAAGCTCTCAATTCCTTCAATTAGCTATTTTATTACATTGGTTTTTCTTCCTTGTTATTTATTTTATGCTTTGTTTAGTTTAATACATTTATTTCAATTTCAATTTACAAAACCCATGACTCTAATTCTATCTTAGTCTGCATACTACATACTACATTCTATTACTGCATTCCATATTTTGTACAATTTCTATTTTTGGTTCTATTTACATTAGTTTCTTAGTATTTTTAGTCCATAAATAATTAAAAAATTATATCAATATTATTAGAAAATTAATTATAAAAGATAATTTAAGGGATCACAAGGGTACGACCTAGTTTGTCCTATTATATTGTATTATTTTATAGTAAACTAGCATTAACCTAATTTTATATGCATTTACGACATGCAAATCACTTGTCTAGTTTCTATAGGAGCCAAAAGTAGAAATATTTGAATTTCAAAGCCAATAGTGTAAAGATTTGACTAATAAATTATGCTATTGGCAACTAAATAAAAGCCTAATCTGAAGGTTTCTTTCAGGACTTTGCCTAAGATCCTGGAAAAAGTCATGTTTTAGAAAAAAAATGTGATTTCGCTTATTTAGTAAGGAAAATTTTGTAGCACCCACTAATATTACCTAAGTGAGCATAATTCTTTGAAGCACTATAAATTCAAGTAAGTAGCAGTTTTATTATGAAAATTAAAGAAAGCATTTTAGATTTATGAAGTTTGGATTTCAATAATTTGAGAAAATAATTTGATTTTGAAATTTTGGTTTAATTTCAATGTTTTTCTAAATTATTTTATTAGAAAATTTAAAATTGTAGCTTAGTTTTTCAACTCATTAATTCATTTTTGAATACTTGGTGGATTGGAAGCCAAGTAAGCTGGTTTATGTCATGTCTTATAGGAAGGCTTCCATAAGCACATGAAGCATATAATGAAGTAATTTAAGCATTTAGTGCAAGAATATTACTTAAGTGGAAAAAGAGTATAAAAGGATTTTGTGAGATTTTATCACACTAATACATATTTAAAGCCTATAAAAACTTGGAGCCCAAGTTTGATGATACAATCTCATCCAAAGTGATATTATTAAGGGGTTTACACTTTTACAATAAATAAGAGTGTTATCTTGCAAAGTTCTCACACTAAAACCTAATGAAAAGTGACGATTTTCATATTAAGAGAAAGTATGAGGAAGTCTTTGAGTTTTTATGAGTCCTCTTCATATTTTCTAAGTGATTTCTTGAGTTTCTTAGAGGAAAAAACTCTATTGATCTTTGAAAGGTAGGTAAAAGATCATTTTCTCCAATGATATTATTTATTTTCATGGTTCTTTTAAAAGATCTTTTACTAACTTTGTGTTATTTTTGGATAATGAAACTTGAATCTATAAGTGCAAAGACAAAGGAACAAAGCTTTAAAAGAATGGATTGAAATTTACCTATTGTCTTTTAGTTTTCTTTAAGAAAATCTTTTATGTATGAGATGTATATATGTTCTTATTTGATGGTGTGTTAAAGCCATAACTTTCATAGTATATCTCTCTTTTTTTAAAAAAATTTGGAAAGATGTTTTCTTCAAAATAAAAAAAATATCAGTTATTATTTTGAACTTCAAAAGTGTGGATTTTCAAGAAAGATGCTTGTTTTACAACTTTGAGAAAGGAAGTGTTTTGGAAAGTTTTGAACTTTGGAAACATCCTATATTTTAAGAAAATTACCCTATGATTTGAAAAAGATGAATCTTTGAAAAGTTTTGTGAAATTGAAAAGGGACAAAAGAGTTTTTTATTATATTTAAAAAGGATTTGTAAAGAAAATAATAAGTTTTCTTTGATAATGATTAATAAAAAAGGACTATCTTATTTTAGGTTTTATATGGTCATCTTTTATAAACATGATTTAAAAAAAAAAAAAAAGAAACAATAATCATGTTGGAAAGCAACATGAAGCTCTTGGGTTTCTTGGTAAATCCTTGAGAAAAATCTTAGTTTGGTAAGAAAATTATATTACACTTTATTTTAAACCTCTTTGAGAATATTAGGTAACATTTATATTGAGGTTTTTGGAACAAAAACATTTGGAAACTTGCTTGAAGCTTTTGGGTGTTCTAAGAAAGAACTTAATTTGATTTTTAAGAGAAAACCAAGTATGCAATGTTTCAAAAATTTATAAAATATTAAATTATGTTTATGTTAAAGTTTTTTTTAAAAAAAAATACATTGAAAAAAAAGCTTGAAACTCATAAGTATTTGTTGGAAAACAGTGCTCAAAATGTTGAATTTCAAAGTAAAATCCTATCACTTTAATATTATTTACTAGTGAAATGTTTTGTAATTTTTGTAAAATGTTTTAAGCAAAAAAATGGTTAAAAAAGAACCCTTTGGATCATTTGGAAAATAGCAACCATTTCAAAAAAAATATTTTCTTAAAAAGTTAATATTTTATAGTAAAGGTTGTGTGTTAAAACTTACCAAAGGTTTATGCTTGATTGCATGACTATTTGATATTGATAGGTGAAGTGTTAGTTAAAACTTCCATAAATGTGAGTTTTTAGCTTGAATTAGTAAGGAAAAATAGTTTTTTTTTACTTTTTTGAATGAAATGAAAAGCTTAGGCTTAAATGTGTTTAAAATTGAGAATAATGGTTGGAAAAATTAAGTTAAGCTTCATAGTTTTGCTAAAAAATTGCAAGCTTCCATATTATTTAGTGCATGAGATATATTATGATGATTTGTATGTGCACTAGTGAAATGAGATGCAAAGGTATTTGGGAAAGAACCCTTAAAAATACTTATGAGAATTTTAGGAAAAAGTTAATAAACTCTTAGATATGAAATATGATATGGTATGTTAGAGTTATTTAAACTCTTGAATATAAATGATATATGGAAAGTATGATTAGAGTTATTTAAGTCTTAACAAACCTAGCATTTGAAATTGAAAGCATGAATGCTTGAAAAAGGTTGCTTGAAATGTGATGAGTTAATTTTAAAAACTTTATGCTAGATTATATGATTGTGATTATGATTACTGTTTATGTGATGATTATGGTAAAGGATGATATTTTGACCTTATCTTATTATATAGTATGAAGAATGTCATTGGATAAATATTGTGGCTTAAATGCTTTATATAATATTGTGGCTTGAATGACCTATGTGATAATATGGCTTGAAATGCCCTATATTACAATGTGATAATGAATATGATTATGTAAATATGGAACCAATTTTGTGAAAATGATAGAAGATTAACATGGTGCCTTGTATTGCAAGTCACAAAAAATGACATGTGGTAAGTAGGTGGAGGAATAAAGTTGGGATGAGAGGGATGTTAAACCATAAGTAACAAGTTGATAATCTTGTATACCTTCTTGCATTCTTATTATGTGATTACATTGTAATATTATACTTGTAAATGTATTATATGCTTAAATTACATTATGCTTATAACAATAAAAAATATAAATTATGTTAAGTGATTTGGAAAAATTATTCTAATAAGAAAATGTTTTGATATATGTTTTATATATAATTGGCTTTTTTGGTTAAAACCTATTGCAAAATTAGTGTGATAACAATTTATTGAGTAATCCATTACTCATTATCCTTATGGATATATTTTTTTCAAACACTCCTCACCTAGATGGTGCCTATTAATATCTAGGATATTTGGTGGCATTTGTTCAAAACTACTTTTAGATGGTTTCAGCTTTAGTTCCATTTTAGTATAGGTATTAGCCATGTGAGTGTATAGTTGATGGCTAGGGCTGGATTTGCGAAGTTAGAGTGTAGTGTACCAAACTCAATAGAGCAACTCTTTGATGCATATGCATCAAATGCAATTCACCATGCAATCTCCCAATTAATTATTTTAGTCTTTGATAGCCTTATCACGGAGTACTACTTCGATGGAGACCAATTCCCTCTTAATTTTGTAGCTAACCCTATACTATAAATAGTACTAGCTACACTAATAGTAGTTACGATAGATGATCCATTGGCCTATATCCTTGTAATATTCTAAAATAAGACAAGAAAATTTACATAGTAGTTTTCTTTAGAAAACACTCGAATTAGAAAACCCAATGGGAAAATTAAGTGAAATTTAGGAAAAATGTCAAGAAAATTTGAATGTGAACCCAATGAGAATTTTTATAAAAATTTTATTAGGGATTAAAATAGATCAAAATATAATTAAAAATCCAACAAGAGATTTAGGAAAATTCACATAGAAATTTATTAGAATTCCAAAACTCAAGTACATTGAAAAGTGAAAATTTGAGCCTAAAATCAGATAGATTAATTTGAAAACTTTTAGGATGACTTAAATCAATTTTTTAGAACAAAAATGTGTGTGAGAATTCAAAAATGGAGGTCTATATCAAGGTCTAAAAATGTTTAAAAGGCTTAGAAAGAAGCATGTAAGGAAATGGAAAATTGGGGTTAATTTGCAATGAAGTTTTTTTTTTACCTTTCAAAGTAACTTATTTTTATTAGTTTTAGGGTAATAATTTTTTGAACATCTAGGGTCATTTGGATGCCTAAAATGATCAGCTAATTGTCTAAGATTTTTCAAAATAATAAATAGAAGATTGAAATTTTTTTAATTAGGGTTTAGTGTTATATATATGTGTGAGCTAGTCATTTTGAAGCAAAAATTTGTTTCCTTTATCCAACTAAAACCATGAGAAGGAGAAGATAAATTAAGTGGGAATTCAAGTTCTTATCATTTATCAAGATGTGAGTAGTAACTCTTCTTTATCTTTAAGGGTTATCTCACAAAAGATAATAATATGTTGAAATGAGAACAAATTTTCTAAGTATTCTAAATTAAGGTTTCAATTATCTCATGTATTTAAGGGTTAGAAATTTTTAAAATTTCAATCCTTAGCATTTTAAGGTTATAATTAGTGTTAGGATGATTGTAGAAGAAATTGAGAAATTTCAAAAATTTGTAGAAATATGAAAAACTAAGTTATAAATGAAACACTGAAAACTACCAATTTTAGAAACCTGCTTTATTATGTGTCTGGTTTTGAATTATTTGGAGCATTAAAAAATTAATAAAAATTATGAAAATTTGTAGATATGATATCTAGGATGTTAATATTTTTCTCTTAAAATTTGGTAGAAAATGGAGCTAATTTGTTTTCCCAAATGATAGTTTCATTTTTATAACTCTAGTGCTATATGAATTTGGCAGCTTTAGATTTATAACTTTGGCACATTAACAAATCCATGAAACTTATTGTACAACAATTAAATTATTCCTTATTCATTACATTAAGAATGTCATGGCAAAGTTTAGAAGAAATTGGTTTCTATTTGAATAATGAAAAGTGCTTTGAATTGCAAGTGTTTATATGTTATCCTACACTAGAAGCCTTATTTTATTACCATATGAATAATAACTTAAGGCTATAAAACTTATAGAATGAATAATTTTTCATGCTTATTATTGTATTAGAAATATTAGACAAAACTTTAGTAATCTATAAAATTGTTTTGGAGCATCCAAGACTCCAATCAATAATTTATAAAACCTTAATTTTCAGCAAGTAGAATGTTAATAAAACTTGTAGGAAATATTGTGAACAATAATCAAAACTTAAGAAGCCAATCACATGGCCAACTAATGTCATCATTGATAGGATAGTAATAACCAATCTTGAAAATGATGTTATAGAAAGATAAGGATGAATATAAGGAAATGACAAATTACATAAGACATTTATAACATGGTTGGTACTTAGCCATACCTATTGGAATAAATTTAATGGTTGATGTTTTAACATCTAATTACTTTTTATTGTAAATTTTTAAGGGAAGATATGACATCCTTTGCAAAGAAGGAGAGGTGTGATTAACAGTGGAGGCAAAAGATTAGTGGCTAACGCGTAAGGTGGTGGAGGATAAAGTTAGATCAAAGACATAAAGTGAAACTTGTACATCTACCATTGTTATTTTCTATAATAAAATATATTGATGATAGATATAGAAAATTTTCCTCATAAAATATTAATAGTAATCATACATAAATAAAACTAACCTTTTATAATGAAAACCCTTTTAAATAAGGTAATAAGTAGCCATTCACTAGGTATACTATATACTCATTCTATTATTGAATTAAATTGTAGGTAATAATTATAGAATTAATAGAGAAAATTGATACTTATATAAGGACCTTCCAATTTCCCCATGGCACTTATGAGATACTTTGTCAATACAAAGTATAATTTACACCTATAAATGTAAGAATAGATTACAAAATAATACTTAGAAAAATAAATTCAAAGTTTAATCCTATTATAATATATTCTTTTTATCATGTACCCTATTTAAAAGCTCTACTAGTAATAATGTTTTTTCTTCCTCCATGGAGGTAGATCCAGAGGAATGGAAATTCTTAATGAATTTAATTGAGAATCTGTATCATTTGATATGTTATGTAAATTATGTTTTTGTATGAATAATTTTTGGATGCATATATATAAAGTTTGGTATTTTAAGTTTTGATATCTAAATCCTCTAATAATATTAATTTAATAATGATATTTGAATACTATAAAGGCTTGTAAAGATATCTCTTTGGTATGTTAGTACTAATTAGGTATCTTTACACCAGTCATGATAGTCATAAGATAAGTCGTGACAATCCTAGCACTTGAGGATCACTTTATGCTTGATTCTAATGATACCCTTGACAATTAATTAGTTTGATAACTATCATTTTAAAATATTTATTTTTGAAACTCTATTTTGTTTAATTATCTTATGAATCTTTTTGCATAACTTTTATAATTATTTTATGACTTTAACATAATGATGATTGGGTTACTGTATGATGTTCTTTCTATATAAATGATGCATGTGTATAATTATGTATGAATATATAATGCATATCTATGTATATGTTAGATGCATGTTTTAGTACAACATGCTCATTATTTCTTAATTATATTACAATTGTTTTGTGATGAGTAAAGATATGGCCTATAGTTTTCAAATAAAATAAAGGTAACACAATGGTTTTCAATATCCAAGGTAATTTGCATAAGGGTGTTTGAAAGAGAACTTCTATGCCTTTAGGTTTTGAAAACCTTCATCAAATAGTGAAGAGTCATTTTCCTTCATAAAAGAGTTATCAAAAGAATTTTCAAAATTAATACGTTAGTTAGTTGATTTCAAGGAAAGGAATTCAATTTTTGAATATTTTAAAGGAGAGTATGTTATCTCTAAAGTATGTTTTTGAAGATAAATAGGATCTTTTGATTTTTCTAAGATTTTATAACCTAATCTTATTCTATTGTATTTGTTTTCTTGAGGAATCTTGAACAAAAATAATAATTATATTTTCTCAAGTTTTTAATTGAGATAATTTTGTAAAACTAGTTCTAAAGTCTTTTTTTAGAAAAAGGTCATCAACATTGCTATTTATTTTGATAAGGTCTTGTATGTTGAAAATAAACTACTAAAGTATTTTATATTAAAAAGATTATTCCAAATCTCATCTATTATGTTTTCATCAATCTATTTCTTGAATATGAGTTTTCATATATAGATATATATAGAGAAAAAAATTATTGGAACTTCTTAACTTAAGTTTTCTATAAAATAATAAGTTTTATTAAATTGCAGTATTTGTAAAGGGTTGTAAAAATATCTAATTGATATCTTTACTCCAGTCATGGTAGACTAGAAATGGGTCGTGACAAGTGTTAGTAGCTAAGCATAGTCTAGGTAAATTGTGGAAATAGTAGAACATTATCCAATGTAAGTTATGGGACTGAAAATCAAAATCTAGGGAGGTGTTGAACTTTAACCATTGACAATTAAGAATAAATTAGTACTATGCTATCATTAATGATCTCAATGGATCCATATGGAGTGCTAGGTATCTTTTATTTTGAAAATAAATTTTATTTTCTTATCAAGATTATTCTATAGGTTATGGTGTGAACTACGTAGATCTAAGCATGTTTGAACATGAAGACTCTATAACCTCCCTTAGTAATGAAAATAGAAATGACTAAGAACAACTTAAAACCCTAGTTTAGGTTGATATTTTGCAACAACCTTAGAAAAAGTACTTAGAGAAATCAAAGCTAGGATAGGTAGGTAGATAACCTTTTCCTCTTTTTGTACCTCACCAAGATAGCTTACAATTGGTTCACAAATTCTTCAAATTGAAAACCTTAAGTTATGATAGGACTAACCCATCAGTTGACCTTTATCAATTCCTTGATCAAATAGAAAAGATTTGTAACATGCTAAGGTATAGCAAGGTTATGATGATAGAGTTAGCTAGCCATTAACTAGAAAAGCTGATGAAATATGATGGATCTTGAATTAGATTTGGAACAATAAAAATGAAAAAAGATGGAGGATGGGCGCCACAATCACAGATTGATAAGCCGAAGGAAAGATCGCCACAAGAGAAGGCCTCTTGATAAGATCAAAGATAATTGGCTCACTTAAGAACCTAAGAGTCACAAGCTCTCAAATCTCAAATTGTATTCCAAAACTGCATAAAAATATGTTTACAAGAGCTTATATATGAGCAGCCCCCATAAGCAAACCCTAATGGACCTTGTACACTAACAAGCCTAATTCTAAGTGGCCCAAATAAAATAACAAATTTTCATGCCAAAATAAATGTAAAAACAAGTCTTGGCCCATAAGGCCCATTTATTACAAAAATGCTAAACTAACTAAATGCTAATGGATTCATTAGAGCCTAAGTTTTCCAAATACACGCAATTGAGTATCTTGGACTCTTTTAGCTCCAAATTGTGCCTTTTCTCAAATAGGGCAGCAATCATCTTCTCTAGGTCTCCCTTCATCCTCTTTGCCAAACCCCTTGACATTGATCAATGAAGCCCTTCCAACACATTTAGTCCATTATCTTCAATGGGCTTTCTTTGATTTTCATCAAAAGCACCCGTACAATTTATGATAAACAAGGATGAGTCATGCAATTATGTATCAACTATTAATAGTTGCACAAGGTTATTATTAAGAATTGGTATTTATTATCATGGATAGATGACTTGTATAACCAATTTCAAGATGCAAAATACTATTTAAAGATTGATTTTGTTAGTGTATATGCCCTAAAATCAATCATATTGGTGATTGTAATTTTGAATCATGTTATTTTAATGGCAATTCCTATTATTATATTTATATATATTATCTGCGTAATATATTCAATTATGATAATAACCTTAGAATAATTGTATTCTTAAATGTCCCTAGTCATATATCATTGTGGATTAGATTGCTTTGATATGTTAAGACTAGCATGTGTGAAGACTTATATGGGATATTAAGTTTACACATGAGTACAAGTTAGATAACTTGTATACTGGACCGACCCATATTAATAACACTACATGGATCGTTATATGAGTGTCATGAGTGGTTCTTAGTGATCATTATTAATATGGTCCTTTGACCTGAGATCATCAAGGTTCCCTACATGTGAGTTTCATATTTCGATACTATTCTATGTCACTAATAGTTGAGTGAATGTAAGGGTAAATATTGGATATGTCACATATCATGCGAAGGAGTTTGTATGATCAAGATGGGATTTGCCCCTCCTATATAACAGGAGTAACATCTGTGGGCCCCTTGATTAAGTAAAGCTGAGAAAATGCATGGCCATGCTAAAATGAATTGACATGGGATGTCAATTACATTTGTTTCAGTCAGCTTACTTAGGAATCAAGAAACCTTAAGATTGGGCCATACGGGAATGATACGGTCCATGTCTCGTGCTCAATCTAGATGTATAGGACAAAAGGACATAGGTGATGATCACGTGTAAAGGTTTAGTCAAATCACCGACTTTCTCATTATTTAGGTAACAATGATGTGTTGCTAGACACCGATCATTATTTATGATCATTAATATGATCAATGGTTATTGCCAACGTAATGAAAGCCTGTAGGGTCGCACATTTAGAGCCTAGTGAATTTTGAATTAATGGTTTGGGCCTAATATTTGGGAATTCATGTTATAATTATAAGGCCCAATAGTAAGCCTATAATTGTACATGGAATAAAGCCCAAATAGGTTAGGTTTTTCTATGCACTTATTTAAATAGGCTTGTTGGGTAATAATAATTGATATTATCATTATTCACGTACCCTAAAAAAAGGCACAGAAAAACTCTAGCACATCTCCTTGACCAAAACCCTTGAAAAGCTGTAGCTAGCACTACGAGGTGAAAGGAGATTAATTCCAACCGGTGTTTGTGTGGACATTCATCGGTGATTCACGGATTCGTGTGGATACTTCAAAGTCTTCGGCCAAAAGGAAGTTGAAGAGGTGATCAACGATCGAGTTCTAGAGTCATCAACAAAGGTATTGAACGAACCCTTATTCCAATTTAACATTTTTGCATGGATCCGGTGGATAGGATCGGTTTATTTCGCTGCGCTCGTATGGCTCTCGATCCCAACAGATTTGTGATCTAGACATTATCAATTGAAGATTCAAAAGGAGGATATTTCAAAGATAGTATTTCATACTCATTATTGATATTATGAATTTTTCGTGATATTTTTTTAGGATGACAAACACATTTGCGATGTTTATGAACCTGACAAATTAAGTCTTTTAGCCATTTTTGGATGAGTTCATTTTCATGTTTATTGATGATATTTTACTGTATTTGAAAAGTGAAAAGGAACATGTGCAACATCTATAGATTACTTTGCAAACCTTATAAAAGTATTAACTACATGTTAAGTTTTCTAAATGTAAATTTTAGATGACAAGTGTCTATTTCTTAAGATACATGATTTCAAAAAAAAATCCAAGTTAATCTTTGGAAAGTTAAAGCTATATCCAAATGGCTAGAAATTTTAGTGGTGATGGAGATACATAGTTTTCTTAGATTGATTGAATACTACAAAAGGTTCATGAAGGATTTTTCAAAGAGTGCATCATCATTAAATAAGTTACATTTAAAGGAGCTAAGTTTGTATAGAGGGATGAATGCAAAAAGAGCTTTCAAAAGTTAAAGAAATGTCTAACATATGCATTTGTGTTAGCCCTACCAAGTGGAATCTAGGATTATATGATGTATTATGATGCATTAAGAGTTAGATTTGGATCTGTGCTAATGCAACAAGGAAAGGTTATTACTTATGCATCAAGACAATTGAAAAAGAATGAAGTGAACTATCTAACTCATGATTTTTTCTCTAAAAGTTTGGAGGCATTATCTTTATAGAGCAACTTGTGATATATACATGGATTACAAAAGTTTGATATACATTTTTGAGCAAATGATGTAAATATATGACAATGAATGTGGATGGAATTGACAAAGGACTATGATTGTTTTATCCATTATCATCATGGAAAAGAAAATGTTATAATAAATACTTTAAGTGAAAAAGATCTAAGGAATAGAAGGAGTACATAAAAAGAGGAAATTAGTGGAGAAATATCTAGTATAAGGATACACCCAATGATGTAGAACAAATTAAAAAAATAGCTAAAATATTCTAAGTATAACTAGATAAAGGAAAAGACAATGATAAAATAGGAACCCTATTTATGTATTGATGACAAAGATGTGATTAAAAATAAGAAGAGATTATGAATTCCTAAATCAATGAGAAGAGATATATTGAGAAAAACAAATGAATTGATGTATATGATACTTCTTGGACTAATAAAGATGTACTAATATTTGAAGAGTATATATGGGTGGAAAGGAATGAAAAAAAGGTAACTAATTATGTGATCAAGTATCTAATTTGTTAGCAAGTCAAAATAGAACACCAATGCCCAATAGAATTCCATTGAAATATTTATATTCTTGAATGGAAATGGGAAAGCATCATGATGAATCTTTTTTACTGGATTGCCAAGAACTAGTAAAGGCTATCATTCTAAATAGGTAATTGTAAATCATTTCACAAAAATAACATATTTCTCATTTATAAAGATAACGTTCTTAATATGTTCAAATGTTCTTGGATAGGATCATATAACTAGTGCACCAATTATAATCATCTTTGATCATGGGATGCAATTTACATCATATTTTTTGCAATTGTTTCAAGAAATGCTAAGGACATAGTTACATTTCACCCATAAACAAGTAAATTATTGAAAAGAACTAAGTTAGGACAAGGATTTACCTTTAATAGAGTTTTCTTATAATAATAGTTATCAAGCAAGCATTCAGATGACTCTATTTAAAACATTGTATGGTAGAAAGTGAAAATTATTAACAAAATGATTTGATCTAGGAGAAATGAAGAAAATTAAACTAGATCTAGTAGAAGATGTAAGTTATTAGAGAGAAATTACAAGCAACTCAAGATAGGCAGAAGTCCTACATAGGTATATGCCAACAAGAGTTAGGATTCCAAGGAGGAAAACATGTATTTCTAAGAGTATCATTGATAAAAAGGGCAATGCATTTTGATAAGAAAGGGAAATTAGCACTGAGGTATGTTGGACCTTATTTAATAATAAAAAGAGTTGGTAAGGTAGCTTATCAATTAGAACTATTAGAAAGTATGAAAGCAATACATCCTATTTTTATATGTTAATGGTGCAAAAATATATCCTTGATGAAGCCTATATACTAAAAGGAAAACTTGTAAAGTTAGATCAAAACCTAACTTATATAGAACATTTAGGTAGAATAGTATACAAAGAAATTAGGAAGTTAAGAATTAAAGAAATACCTACAATTAAGATAGTTTGGAAAAAACATGGTGAACAAAAAGCAACTTGGGAATTGGAAGCAAACATGAGAGAAAAGTATGCTAGATTTTTTGGCAAGATTCTATAAAGCTTTTACATAGGCAATTGACAATTTTGTGTTTTTCTTATCTTATTAGTAAATATTCAAGGATGAATTTTCTTTAAAGGAGTAGAAATTGTAATACTTGATAGAAAACCAATAAATTAAGAGTATTAGAATTTAATTAAAAAAATTTTTAAGTAGGCAATTAGTAAAGATATGAAATAATTTTAATGGATGAAAAATTCATTAGAATTAATTTTTTGGAAATTAGAGCATTTTTAGAAAGTATCCAAAATCAAAGATTGATAGAATTTTAGAGTAATTTAAAATTTTTACCTAAAGTTACATTATGAAAACCCAAGTAGTCAAAATTGTAAAATTTTAGAAAAAAAAAAAAAGAAGTACGTTGGTGCAATTTCTATAGGAGTCAAAAGTAGAAATATTTGAATTTCAAAGTCAATAATGTAAGTGGTAAAGATTTGATGAGTAAATTATGCTAGGATATTACACCTTTTTTAAACATAATAAATTAGAACTTATTTTTATGAAAGGAAGTAATTTAAGTAACTAGTAAATTTAGGTGAATAAAAAATTTTGAATATAAAATTACAAAATAAAATGAAGTGGATAAATTGGCAAATATAAGAAAAATAAAATTTATGGGATTTGGATAACGAAAAGTCAATAGAATT
Source organism: Sindora glabra (assembly GCA_020226215.1). NCBI lineage: Eukaryota > Viridiplantae > Streptophyta > Magnoliopsida > Fabales > Fabaceae > Sindora > Sindora glabra. Next base: position 74,214,083 of record CM035226.1, on the reverse strand, counting down.
ATATAAAGTTTTGATTTGTTACAAAGGGAATATAAAAGTATGGAAGATATTTATGGCGAAGTTTTTAGAAATACCCTTGGCCATTGCTAGGTAGAAATTGGCCTTCCTCCCTTTTATCCCTTTCAATTTTACAAATTGGCACAACTTCTTTATAACTTTCTCTTCCTTTTCAATTTCCTCTTATCATTTAGGTGAAGCAAATCAAGATTTATTCTTAACCTTCTTATCCAACCAAGGTAAAAACAATTCTATTATTAAGATTTCCTATCATCTCCCTTTTCATTTAAAAGAATTTGATGAGTTTCGATTTTCATTGGGATTAGAACCCTAACTTAGGGAAAACTTGTGTTAAGATGTAGTTACAATTGTGAAGGCTTTAATCTAGCCTTCTAACAATCTCTTCTGCATTAGATGAATGAATACTTTATCTTAAATTCATTGAAGCATTGAAAAATTATCATTTACTTATATACTGTATGTTATGTGAAAATATGGAAATAATGTGATTTTATGATAAGATTGGTGAATGTTGCTTGTGTGAAGTGCTAGTAGGTGCATTTATTATGAAAAAGTGGCTTGGTTATGCAATAAATAAGTTGGTAAGCATTTATGATGATAAATAAAGGAAAAAAGTTATAGAAAAATGAGCTGCACTCTTAGGCGAAGCCCTTCACAAAGGAATCCTTGAGCCCAAAATACATTAGGCAAGGAAGTGCTTCACGAAGCGCTTTTGTAGGAGGCCGATGTCATTAGACCTAGCAAAGAGCTTCATGAAGCCCTTACCTAGGCTAGAAAATCTCGAAATTGGGAAGCAACTGTTGGAAATCACGCATCATACATGCACAGCGGAATAAAAATTTTACACGATTTCCACCAAGGAACCATGCAAATTTCGGACGTCATAGATTAGGGATTAGGATTTATACCTTTCGGCAAAAAATATTCTGTCTACTACACAGCAAATCTGATCTGCTTCTGTCTGTTTTCCAATCCAATCTGCTCTCCAAATCCCAAACTGGAATAGAAACTAGAAGATCATATCACTAGTGCAGCGTTTAATACAGTTGCACCTCAATGGTATCCACACGAACCCATGAATCACCGATGAATGTCCACACAAACATCGGTTGGAATTGATCTCCTTTCACCTCGTAGTGCTAGCTACGCCTTTTCAGGGGTTTTGGTCAAGGAGAGGTGCTAGGGTTTTTTTGTGCCTTTTTGGGGTGCATGAATAATGATGATAATCCTATTATTACCCAACAAGCCTATTTAAATAGGTGCATAGAAAAACCTAACCTATTTGGGCTTTATTCCATGTACAATTATAGGCTTACTATTGGGCCTTATAATTATAACATGAATTCCCAAATATTAGGCCCAAACAATTTGGTCCATTAATTCCAAATTCACTGAGCTCTAGGTGTGCGACCCTACAAGCTCTCATTACGTTGGTAATGACCATTGATTATATTAATGATCATAAATAATGATTGGTGTCTAGCAACACATCATTATTACCCAAGTAATGAGAAAGTCGGTGATTTGACTAAACCTTTACACGTGATCATCACCTATGTCCTTTTGTCCTATACATCTAGATTGAGCACGAGACATGGACCCTGTCATTCCCGTATAGCCTAATCTTAAGGTTTCTTGATTCCTAAGTAAGCTAACTGAAACAAATGTAATCGACATCCCATGTCAATTCATCTGAGCATGGCCATGCATTTTCTTAGCTTTACTTAATCAAGGGGCCTATAGATGTTACTCCTGTTATATAGGAGGGACAAATCTCATCTTGATCATACAAAGCCCTCCGCATAATATGTGACATATCCAATATCTACCCTTGCATTCACTCAACCATTAGTGACATAGAATAGTATCAAAATATGAAACTCACATGTAGGGAACCTTGGTGATCTCAGGTCAAAGGACCATATTAATAATGATCACTAAGAACCACTCATGACACTTATATAACGATCCATGTAGTGTTCTTAATATGGGTTAGTCCAGTATACAAGTTCTCTAACTTATACTCATGTGTAAACTTAATATCCTATATAAGTCTTCACATATGCTAGTCTTAACATATCAAAGCAACCTAATCCACAATGATATATGACTAGGGACATTTAAGAATACAATTATTCTAAGGTTATTATCATAATTGAATATATTACGCAAATAATATATATAAATATAATAATTAGAATTGCCATTAAAATAACATGATTCAAAATTACAATCACCAATATGATTGGTTTTAGGGCATATACACTAACAACTTGTAAAATTCTTCTTGGCTTTTAGATATTACTAGAAAGGATGAAAAGCTTTGTGAAGCACTTCTCCCACCCTATTTTACATCCTAATTTCTATTTTGAAATGCCAAAGCTCTATCTCTCTTCTATAACTGTAGGGCTATTTTAAATTAGGATTAGTGTTGAGAAACATACATTATATGTGGCTTATAATATAAGATGAGAAATAATGATGATATGATACATAATTTACGCTAGAAGTGAAATCGATCATGAAATTATGAAATAAAATATAATGTGTAATATGTATGGAAGCATGGTATTGAATGATGATTAAGATCAAAATGGCATATGGCCACTTGTGAATAATAAAAGCCTTAAGCTAATTGTGAAATGAAAATGTTAAATAGGGTCATGTAAACACTAGATAGAAAATTCCCAATAATATGCTTTATGGAGGGCATAAAATAAACCTTAGAGGGACAAAAATGGAAAGTTTATGAAAGGTATAAGGATGGCTTGGGCGTGATAAGGTGGATGCATGTACTTATATTTGTAATAATTATTTAATACTTGATGAAATGGATATCTTTTCTTATTAACTATCTTTGTGCATTATAATCATGTTATTATGAATAAACATTAAGCCCTTGGGCTATTGGACAATGACTCCTTGAATCCCTTTTGATGTTAATTCATAGGATAGCTTGGCTAGTAAGTTATTGTGGTATGTTTATTTATATGAAGTATTTACTCACAAAGCTAAAATTTCACTCCTCATTATATTTACATTGCAAATACTTAAGTTGAGTTGCCATTACCACCATTGCCTCTAAGCTAGGTCTCTTAAAAGTCCTCATATTTAGTTACTAACAACATTGGATATTTGCTGATAGGATATCTTTTAGGCCTTATATTATGTGTAGACTTGGGGTAGAGGTTATAAATAATAAACCCTTATTTTGAAAGAGTTAAGGTAGCTTATCCTTCTTATAAGGGTTATAAACAACCCTAACTTCTTTGCCAAGTTGTATACTCTAGCATAACTATGATATGGAATTCTCATCAGTTAATTAATTTCCTTTTTTACTATTATTGGATTATCATGTTATGTATAAAGTTTATTAGGGTAGGCATGTGGAAATTGGATAATGGGGGATATGACATAGAATAGTGTGAAAGATTAATAACTTGATAAAAGCCTTATCTAAAGGTTTTTTCTTCTTTTTAAGATTTTATCTAAGATCCTAATAAATGTCATTTTTAGAAAAATAATAATTTGATTTGTTTGATGAGGAAACTAGCCGAGCACTAAGCACTATGAATTCAAGTAACAGGTAATTTTATTGTGAAACTAAAAAATGCATTTTAATATTTATGAATTTTTATTTCAATTATTTGAGAAAATAATTTGATTTTAAAATTTTAATTTAATTTTCAAATATTTTCCAAGTGTTTTCCTAAATTGCTTTATTAGAAATTTAAAATTGAGGCTTAACTTTTTAACTTATTATTTTATTTTAGAATACTTGGTGGATGGTAAGCCAATTAAGTTAGTTTAGGGCATGTCATCAAGGAAGGATTCCATAAGAATAAAAAGCATTTAATGAAGGCATATAATCATTTAATGTAAGAATATTACTTGAGTAAAAAGAGAATGTAGAAGGATTTTATGTCATTGATAGGGACCTAAAGCCTATAACAACTTGGAGCCTAAGTTTGATGATGCAATCTAATACAAAGTGATATCATTAGGGCTTACACTTTTACTATAAATAAAAGTGTTGTTTTGTAAAGTTCTCACACCAAAACCTAGTGAAAAGTCACATTTTTCATATTGAGAGAAAGAGTGAGGAAGTTTTTTATGTTCTTGAGAGTTTTCTTCATAATTTCTAAGTGAGTTCTTGAGTTTTCTTTTTAAGTTTGTTACAGAAAAAACTCTCTTAATCTTTAAAGGGAAGTGATTCTATTTCTTTTCATAGTTCTTTTTAAAGATCTTTGACTAACTTTGTGTTGTTTTTTGAAAATGAAACTTCTATCCATAAGTGCAAAAGCAAAGGAACAGAGCTTTAAAAGAGTGAGTGAAGATCTACCTATTTTCTTTTACGTTTTCCTTAAAAAATATTTTATGTATGAGATGTATATGTGTTCTTGTTTAATGATGTGTTGTTGCCATGACTATTATAGGGAATCTTGTTTTCTTGAACTTAGAAAGTTGTTTTCTTAAAAAGAATAATACATATTATTATTTTAAACTTGAAAAGTCTAGATTTTAAGGAAAGATGTTTGTTTTCCAACTTGGGAAAAAGAAATGTTTTAGAAAGTCTTACGTTTTAGAAATATTCTAAGTTATAAGAAAACTACCCTATGATTTGAAAAAAAAAAACCCTTTAGGTTATAGGAAATAGGTTGGCAAATAGCAAGCACTTTAAAAAATATTTGCTTAAAATTTTGATATTTTAAAGTGAAGATGGTATGTTAAAACTTAGTAAAGGTTTATGCTTGATTGCATAACTATTTAATATTGAAAGGTGAAGTGTTTGTCATAATTTTAAACTGCTATAAATTTGGGTTTTTAGCTTCAATTAGTAAGGAAAAAAATAATTTTTTCACTTATTTGAATGATATGAAAAGCTTGGGCTTGAATATGTTTAGAAATGAGAATAATAAAACTTGGAAAAACCTAGTTAAGCTCCCTAATTTTGATGAAAAATAATAGGTGATGAGAAAAATATTTACTATTTTATTTTTCCCTATTTTATGTCTCTTAGGTGTTACATGTACTTAATTTTATAGAATAGGCCTTATTTTATAATTTTAGATTGATTTTACAAGTTTGTGAATTTATTTGGTAAATGCTGGATTTTGACATTGTTTCTATTTTTAAGTCATAACCTAGGATTCAGATCTTGGATTGAGGCAATCTTTATATTTATGGAAAGCCAAAAAATATATCTACAACTTTTATGTTTTGGTCAAAGTCCAATTCGGACTCCTTCAAGCCTTTACTTGGCCGACAAGCTAAAGTCGTATTTCTATTTCAACTGAACCTGTTTCTATATTTGGGCCATATCTGGAGCTATAGTGGTATGATCGACCTAAAATGAAAGCCCAAATTCTTAAAAGATACAAGCCTACAAATTTCATGTTTATGGATCTTCCAGATTTTATCGATTTTGTGGACTTATTTTGCTTGAAAAATAAGCCTATGGGAATTCACTAATTGATCTAATTGGAATTAATTGACTTGTAAAACAAGTCTGGACTTCTAGAAATTAGGAAAACCTTATTATTGTAATCCTAAGAGTCATCTAATCCTAGTCCAATAGGGTTTTAGGCAAATTAAGTTATATAAATAGGCAAGAGGGCTGAAGAGAAGGAGACTCAAACTTTACACAGTTTAGTAGCCTAGTTTTCTTTATTCTTCTTCAAGCTTTTGTCTTCCAACCATGAAGCACTAATTTTTTGAGGTTGATTCAAAGACTTTGAAGCTCTCCTCTTGAGGATTATGAGATTATGATTTGTAATGTTTACTTTTCTTAATTAATTTTATTCTTTCCATATTTACTTGTGTTAAATTATTGAGATTGCTTGTGTTAGATGTTGATTTCGTATAATGGATATTCTTCCTTGTGATTTCTGATTTCTTTGATATTTTGTTGATGAATTGTGGTTAGTTAATCTTGTTTTCACACATAGGGTTAGAGGGTTGAGAGGTTTATTTGGAAGTTTCTAATTTAATTTCTCAATTTAACCGAATTCTGTCATTAAATGAATTTCGATTTAGTATAGAGATTATAGTAGTTGCTTAATCAGCCAATCTTAATTAATCAAATCCTAGGTCATTCTCTAGCATAGAATTCATGAATTATTACAAGGGTTTCAGGTAATCCAAGGCTAAAAAATTAATTATAAAAAAATTTAAATCCTAATTGATTTATGATTAATCCAATTTAGGGCTCTTAATTTCCTTCAATCGATTATTTGATTCCATGGAATTTTTTTCTATTTTATTTATGTTTTACTTCTATTTTAAGCTTAATTTTTGTGCTTATTAATTATTTAAATCCATGCAACCAACTTCCCTCTCCCCAATTCTACATTTTATATTGCTCAATCAAGTTGCATAAAATAGCATACATCATCCATTATACAGCATTCTATTTTATTATATTGTATTCTATTTATATTAGTTCTTCATATTTGCATTGTATAAATAATTTAACAAATGTGCATATATTGTTACAAAATTATTTAGAAAAGATAAAATTAAAGGATCACTAAGGGTATGACCTAGTTATGCCACTGTCTACATTATTTTTTACTAATCAATTTTAATACAATTTTGGTACATTGCAACATGCACATCAAAATTTTGGCACCATTGTCGGGGATACTCTTGAGTTTATCTTTCCATACATATTCCTAGCAATATATTACATAATTGATTAAGCATTCCAACCATACGGTAACTTGCATGCTTCTTTCTTTCTGTGTTTCATTGCATTCTTTTGCATTCTCTGATTTTTGCTCATAATTAACATAATCTTTTTCATACATATTCTTAGTAGTATATTACATAATTCTTGCAGCATTCTAGCAGGTAATTGCATCCACTAGTTGAGTTTCTTGTATTTTATGGTAACTTTTATTTTCTACATTTTCTTCGATTTCATTGCATTCCTTATTTTCTTTTCATGCCTCTAGCTTAATTCATCATATTTTATCATAATAAACATCACTAAGCATTGAAACAGAGGTTTTTGGCCTAAGAAACCTGATTTTACAAAATTTTGCTAATAGGTGAGTCTAGTCCAAGTTGTCCCCAAGAAAAGTGGCTTGACGGTAGTGAAAAACTAGAATAATGACTTGCTGCCCACTAGAGTGCAGAATAGTTAGAGAGTATTCATTGATTATAGGAAGCTGAATCAAGCAACCAGAAAAGATCACCTTCCTCCACCTTTCATTAATCAAATGCTTGAAAGAATGGCTAGAAAATCACATTATTATTTCTTGGATAGCTACACTGGTTATTTCCAAATTCACATTGCACCAGAAGATCAATAGAAGATAACTTTCACATGTCCTTTTGGCACTTTTGCTTATAGGAGGATGCCCTTTGGCCTATGCAATGCACCTAGTACATTCCAAAGGTATATGGTGAGCATTTTTTCTGAATTTTTAGAAGATTGCATTGAAGTTTTTATGGATGACTTTTCTATTTATGGTTCCTCCTTAGATGCATGCTTAAATAATGTTTCTAGGGTGTTAGATAGATGCATTAAGACAAACCTAGTGTTGAATTTTGAAAATTGTCATTTCATGGTAGAACATGGCATAGTTTTAGGACATATAGTAAGTAACAAAGAGATTAAGGTAGATCTTGCTAAAATTGATATGATTTCTACTTTACTTTACCCTACTTGTGTGTGGGAAGTGCATTCTTTTCTTGGTCATGTAGGTTTTTATAGTAGATTTATTAGAGAATTCAACAAGATTGCCCTTTTATTGTCCAAGCTACTCTAAAAAAAAGTGGATTTCAACTTTGATGAACATTGCAAAGAGGCTTTTGACAAGTTGAAGCAAGCTCTCACTATCACTCTTATTATCCAGCCACTATCTTAGGACTTACCATTTGAGTTGATGTGTGATGCATCTAACTATGCAATTAGTGTTATTCTTGCACAAAGAGTAGGAAAACAATCTCATGTGATCTACTATGCTTCAAGGACTTTGGATGCTACCCAAGCAAATTACACTACAATAGAAAAAAAACTTTAAGCTATTATTTTTGCTTTAGATAAGTTTAGATCATTTTTTCTTGGTTCTAAGGTAATTGTGTTTTTTGATCATGTAGCTTTAAAGTTCCTTTTGAAAAAATCAAAGGCAAAACCCTGCTTGATTAGATGGATGTTGCTTTTGCAAGAATTTGACATTGAGATTAGAGATAGGAGTGGAGTTGAAAACTTGGTGGCTGATCATTTGAGTAGAATTTCAAGAGATGCGGACACTTTTCCCATCCATGACACCTTTCCAGATGAGCAACTTTTTTAGCTGCTAGGTAAGGACCCTTGGTATGCTAATTTAGTGAATTATCTGGTTACTAATGAGTTGCCTGCATATAATAAGAAAACTTAAATTGATAAGTTTAAAAGTGAGGCTAAGTATTATGTGTGGGATGATCCTTATTTATGGAGATTTTGTGTTGATCAAATAATTAGAAGATGTGTATATGATTCTAAGTTTCATTCCATACTTACATTTTGTCATGATCATGCTTGTGGAGGTCATTTTGGACCTAAGAGAACAGCAAGGAAAGTATTAGATTGTGGTTTTTATTGGCCTACTTTATTCCATGATGCTTACATGTTTTGTAAAAATTGTGAACAATGTCAAAAGAAAGGGAATTTAACTCATAGACATGAGATGCCTTAATCTCCTATGCTTTTCTGTGAAGTTTTTTATGTATGAGACATTGATTTTATAGGTCCTTTTCCTTCATCTTTTGGATTTACCTACATTCTTCTTGCTGTTAATTATGTTTCTAAGTAGGTGAAAGCTAAAGCCACTAAAACTGATGATTCCAAAGTTATTGTAGTTTTTGTCAGGTCTCACATCTTTAGCAGATTTCGCATTCCACATGCTTTGATTATTGTTCAAGGGACTCATTTTTGCAATAGAGTATTTGAGGCCTTGTTGAAGAAATATGGAGTTTGTCATAAAGTCTTCATGCCATATCATCCCTAAACAAATGGGCAAGCAGAAATTTCAAATAAAGAAGTGAAGTCAATCTTGGAGAAAACCATAAAGCCTAATAGAAAGGATTGGAGCCTTAGATTGGATTATGCACTTTGGGTTTATAGGACTGCATACAAAACTCCTATTAGGATGTCTTTGTTGGGAATTCGGATTATCACATGCAGCGGAATTTTAAATTTTTTGATCCGAATTCTACCTAGGATCCATGCAAAAAGCATAGGTCAATGATTAGGGTTTTACCTATTGGGCACTCGTGTTTCTACTGATCAAAACTTGAGAGCGGATGAATCAAACGCCGGCCGGAAGGTACAGCGTCTCTAAGGTATCCACACGGAGTGAACAACGACCTCTCACCCTCCACGCGTCTGCTAGGATGCGTTTTTCTCTCTAAGAATTAGGATTGGATGTTTTCTGAGTGATTTAGTGTTTATATGGAAGCTTAAAACGTGATTATTAAGTGCTGCCCTCAAGTCCCTTTTTATAGAACTTAGGCAAGCCATAATCCTAGTCCTACTAGGATAATGCTTCCAAAATCCTAATCACACTTAACAACTCATCTTATCCTTATCCTAGAGATAATGGGAAGAGATAAGACTTATCTATTAATTATCTAATATTAGATAATGATATTATCTCATAATATAAATATCTTAATATTAGATAATTGCATATAGTTATCAAATATCAAAATAATATTATCTCATAATATATTTATCTAATATCTGATAAGATAATTACTTGATATTACTTTAATATCACATAATATATATATATATATATATATATATATATATATATATATATATATAAATGTGAATTTATTATTCTTAATAATATATATGCACGAAAATAAGTCCAATTAATTGGATATTAATATAATTAAAGTCCAATTAATTATTGTCTTATTCCTACTTCTTTTGTGTGACCCTGTAGGTTCTTACTACGTTGACAATGACTTATTATTGAGCCATAGACAGCGAACGGTATCTAGCAATACATCACTGCCACTCAAGTAGTAAGAATGTCTGTGATTCGACATCCACCTAATACATGATCAACGTTTTACATCATAACCCTTTTGTAATAATATCCAAATTGAATTGGAGGCAAGGAATGTGTCATCCTCGTCAATGTTCAATTTATATTTCTTGATACTGAGTAGACTTAAAATAAATAATTAATATCACATATTAATTCAACTGAGCATGGCCATGCATTTCTAAGTCTCACTCAATCAAGGGGCCCAAGAATATTTCTCTTTTATACAAGAGTAACAAAATCCTATTTACATCACTCACTTCCCTTTGCATGATTTATGACACACCCAATCAATGCCCTACTTGTCACCTGATTAAAGGTGACATAGGACAATATTAAAGTGAGTAATTCCTCATGTAGGGAACCGTAGTGACTTCAGGTCAAAGGTTTATGCGTAGTTGTGATCATATGAGAATAACTTATGACACGTTTATCCATGCAATATTCTCATAGTGGGTCAGTCCAGTACATTGTTCACTAGCAATGTACTCATGTATTGACTTGATATCACATATCCATGATTCGTAATCATCAGTCACTATACATGCTAGTCTCGATGTATTATTACTATCCTTTTTCATAATAATACTTGACTAGGGGCATTTTAGGAATAGCAAAGCTATTCCAAGGATAATTATTATATTAAGTTATAAATTGCGCATAATAATAATAAAAATAAAATATAATAATTAAATTGCCTAAAATAAAATATAATACATTGTGTATAACTCTAATCATCTTATATGATTGGTTCTAGGACACACACCAACAGTCTTTATATCGGATTATTTTTGGGAAAGCATGTCATCTTCCAATAGAGTTGAAGCATAAAGCATTTTGGGCCATAAAAAGGTGCAACATGGATTTGAAGGCATATGGAGAGGAAAGAAAATTACAATTGCAAGAATTAGAGGAGCTTAGACTTGAAGGCTATGAGAATTCAAGGCTTTACAAAGAGAAAATAAAGGCATTCCATGATAAATTCATTCTCAGAAAAAATTTTGAGATTGGCCAAAAAGTTTTGTTATTTAATTCAAGACTTAAATTGATGCCACGTAAACTCCATTCCTATTAGAATGGACCTTTTGTTATTACTAATATTTTTCCTTATGGTGGAGTTGAAATCAAGAACTTGGAGAGCAACAAAGTGTTTAAAGTCAATGAGCAAAGACTTAAACCATTCTATGAAGGTTTCCAAGAATAACTGGTGGAAGCAATGGAGTTAGGGATCCCAATTTATTCTTAATGAGTTTAAGCATGTTGTCTAGCCAAAGACATTAAAGAAAGGTGCTTCTTAGGAGGCAACCCAAGCAATTTAGATTTGCTTTCTCTTACCCTTTTCTTTTATTTTTCATGTCCTTTATCTTTCTTGATGATATTGATGTGCTTTACATTGAGGACAATGTAAAATTTAAGTGTGGGGGGAGTCTTTTAGGATTTACTTTATACCTTTATGCTTTTCGAATTTATGCTTTAAAAAAAAGAAAAAAATTTCAAAAAAAATGTGTTTTTCACTTATTTTTAAAGTCATTTTGAGTTTTTTTTTAGTTGCTTTCCATTAATGGAGATTTTGCACTTTCATGAGTAGGATTTAGGTGAAGTTAGATAGGATTCGTAACATGATTGAATGAATGATTATGCTTCTTGAAATTAATTAATGTAGTGATGAATTTTGAATTGGTAGATTAAATTTGGTAATATGACCCACCTTGTAAGATTTTAAGCCTTTTATTGAAAATTAATATCGTGATATTGTCTTTCCTTCTTGTGTGATGTTCTTCCATGATTTGTTTCTCTAGAACTTGCTTTGAATCTTTTTGAGATTACATTTTGCATATGCATTCACAAACATGATTAAGGCATTCTTTCTTTCTTTTAAACTAAAGCCATAAGCTAACCTTGAAGTTTTTACCATTGTAAGCTCCCTTGAGCTTTTATTGCCTTTTCTTTGTTGATTAACCCATGAGCATATTATTCCAATGAAAAAAAAATGTCTTTACCTAACCTTAGGGATTAGTAGAGCATTTGAATTTTTTGAGATGGGCTCTTGAGTAAGTGTGAGGGTGTATGAGTTTATGTATTGTGAAAAGTTATCATCAAAGGTTGGTTGAAAAAAAATCATCAAATCAATCAAAGTACAAAAAAAAGAGAAAGAAAAGTGAAAAAAAATAGAAAGAATAAGGCAAAAAGGAAATTGAAAAAAAAAAGAAGAGAAAAGAAACAAAAAAAAAAGAAGAAGTTAATGAGTATTTGAATTTGCATTTAAATTTGGATTGATATGTTAAGTTGTAATTATTTATGATTTGCCCATATAATTTCTTATTCAAGTGCTCTTTTAATTTTTCAGGTTTCTAACTTTCATTCATCCTTATTTTTCCTTCCCTTTTCCCTAGCCCCATTACAACCTTGAATAAAGTCCTTTTGATTTGTGTTGTGCATGTGATTTGAGTAGTGGAGATTAGATGATTAAGCAAGCCTATAGTAGAAAATTTCATGGAATGAACTTGAGTGAAACACTTTAGCCTAAACACTTGAGAGATGGAAGGTGAAGTTTGTGAGAATCTACCAATTTGATCTGTTCTTTTTGAATGAAGTTGCCTTTATGAAAAAAGCCATGCCTTTATTTTATAATAACTTGAAGATTCTTTCAAGTGAATTTTAAAGCATGAATGCTTGAAAAAGATCCCTTGGAATGTGATAAGTTAATTACAAATTCTTTCCACTAGATTATATGATAGTGATTATGATTACTATTTATGTGACAATCATGGCAAAGGATGATATTTTGACTTTAGCCTATTATATTGTATGAAAAATGTGAGTTGATAAATATTAAGGCTTGAATGCCATATGTAATATTGTGGCTTGGATGGCCTATGTGATAATATGGCTTGAAATGCCCTATGTGATAATATGCCAATGAATATGATTATATGAATATGAAATCTATGTTGTGGAGATGATGTGAGATAATCCCAGTGCTTTGTAGTTTAAGTCATATAGAATGATGAGTGATAAATAAGCGGAGGAAAAAAGTTAAGATATGTAGGATAAGGTTGGATCATGATATGAAAAATATTATCTATATTATTTCCTCCTAAATTATTCCATCTAATGTGTTACATATACTAAATTTAATAGAATTGATTTTATTTTATGATTGGATTATGATTTTACATTATTAATGAATTATTTAGTTAATAATAGATTTTAACATTATTTTAAATTTCTAACTATAACTTAAGTTTTGGAGGTCCACATTGGATGATCTTAATCTATTGGAAAGCTTAAAAAAAGTCTTAAAATTTTATATTTTGATCAAATCCTAATTCAGACATTTGTAAGATCAATTTGGTCGTAAAGATGAAGCTCTATTTTTATCCTAACTAACCCAATCATGATTTTTAGGTTATATTTTGGAGTTTCAAGAATCCAATTAAGGTGAAACTAGTGTCTTACATTAGATAAGAACTAGCCTAATAAATTTCATGCTTAACATTTAATAAAACTATGCCATTTTTATGGTTAAAATTAGGTTGAAAGATGAATTGTGAAATTTTACTATAGTAAAACCTATTAGTAATTTAATTTGTAAATTAGGCTATGGGTTTCCAATTTTTGTAAAGCCCTATTCTGTATAACCCTAAGAGACATATTTATTTGGACCATTAGGTTTTCTAGCTTAAGAATTCATATATAACTAGGTTTTATGCCTTCAAAAGCATTCATTCTATTTTAAAGAATAAACATTTTTCTCCCTATTTTCTTTTGTAACCACCATGGCTAGCTAATTCTTCTTATTGGTTCAAAAAATTAGCACTCCAATATTGATTTGGATTTTGAAATTTTGATTTAATTTAGTTTACTCTTGATTCATCTTTCTCTTGTTTCTCTATTCTACTCATGTTTTATGATTGTTTTTAATAGTTAGCTAACGAGGCTTGTTAGTTAATTACTCTTGATAATTTGCAACTATGTGACTGATTGCAATTAATTCTTGCATGTATATTAGTTATTTTTAATCATAAGTAGTAGCAATTAGGTGTTTAATTTTTGCATGTAAAATTATAATCACCTAGGAGAATCAAAGGATAAATTAGCAATTTCTCACATGTAAGATTGTCAATTTACATTTGGTTGTTTGTGAATTGATTGCTTATGCTAGCTAATTAAGGATGACATCAATCTTTAGTTAATTAATATTATGTAATTAATTTGCAATATTAATTAGGGATTATTGTAGGACATCCAAGTAATCTGTATCAAAGTAATAGAATTAATAGTAACCTTGTCAATGTTGATGATAAATCTACAAGAATTCCTTAAACTAAGCTTTTGTATTCTATTTTACTCTATTTTAATTTTATTTTATTATACATTTAAATTTACTTTTGAAAACCCTCTATTTTTGCATTTTATTTTCATCAATTGAATTTTATTCCTTTAGGTTTAACCTGGACTCACCCTATCTATGTGTTAGAGAAGGTTTTAATAATAATTTTTAGTGTGAAATGATGTAAATTAGACCATAAGTAACAAGGTGGTAACCATTTATACCTTATGTGATTACATTATAATATTATGCTTTTGAATGTACTATGTGCTCGAATTACATTTTGCTTGTATTCTTATAAATGTAACAAATAGAAACATAAAATGTGTGAAGTGTTTTAGGAAAAAGTATTCTAGTAAGAAAATGTTTTGATATATGTTTTATATATAATTGGTTTTTCAACTAAAACCTATTAAAAAATTAATGTGATAGTCATTCCCTGAGTAATCCATTACTTACTATACTGTGGATATATTTTTCAAATACTCCTTACCTAAATGGCACCCATTAATATCTAAGATATTTAATGGCACTTGTACAAAACTACTCTTAGATGATTTTAGCATGAGTTCCACTTTGGTATAATGATTAACCATACAAGTGTATAATTGATGATAAAGGCTAGAGTTTTGAGGATAAAGCCCGATGTACCAAATTTGGTGCAATAGGTCTTTGATGCTTATGCATTAGATGCAGCTCACCATGTATCCTCCTAGTTTCCTATTTCAGTACTTGACAGCCCTATCACAAAGAACTACTTCAATGTACACCGATTCTTAACTAATTTTGTAATTGACCCCACAACATTAGCAATACTAGCAACATAAGCAACAACAATAGTGGTAAATGATCCATTACCCTACATCCTAGCACCCAAGGACCACTCTATGCTTGATTCTAATGATAACACTGGCAATTAATATGTTTGGTAACTATTAGATTAAAAAATTTTGTTTTTGGAAGTCTACTTTATATAATTATCTTCTAACTCTTTTTGCATGAATTGTATAATGATTTTATGACTTTGACTTAATAATGATTGGGTTATTGCATGACTCAAGTACATTTTTTATGCATGTGTATAATTATGTATAAATATATGATGCATATTTATGTATATGTTGGATGCATGTTTTGGTATTACATGCTTACTATTTCTTATTTATATTATGGTTGTTTTATGATTAATAAAGATGTGGCCTATGGTTTTAAAAGAAAAAAAGGGTAAAAAATGGTTTTCAATACCTAAGGTAATTTGTATAAAGATGTTTTAAAAAGAAGTTTTGCCTTTGAGTTTTAAAAAACTTTATCAAATAATGAAGAGTCATTTGCCTTCATAAAAAAGTTGTCAAAAGAATTTTCAAAAGTAATATGGTTCCTAGTTAGTTTCAAGAAAAGAAATTCAATTTTTGAATATTCTAAAAGAGAATATGTTATCTCTAAAGCATGTTTCATAAAGTGAATAGGATCTTTTGAATTTTTTAAGATTTTAAAACTTGATCCTATTTTATTGTCTTCTTAAGGAATTTTTAAGAAAAATGATGATTATATTTCCTTAAGTTTGCAATTCATATAGTTTTATAAATTATGTTTCAAAGTTTTCTTTTTAGAAAAAAAGTTCTCAACATTGCTCTTTATTTAGATGAGGTTTTGTTTATTAAAAACAAAGTACTAATGTATTTTCTATTAAAAAAAGTATTTTGAATCTCATTTATTATGTTTTTCATGCTATCTAATTTTTAAATATGAGTTTGTATTCATAGATATGCAAAGGAAAATTTTAATGGAATTTTTCTACTTGTGTTTTTTTGCATCTTGCATGTTTTTTTAGAAAATAATGTGTTTTATAAAATAGTTTTATTTGGAAAGACTTATAAAGATATCTAGTTAATGCCTTTACGCTAGTCATAATAATCTAGAAATAAGTTGTGATGTGTAGATTATACAAAAAAAATTATGTTTATATGAATCACCATGAAAATATATAATGTTAGGAAAATGTTTGTGGAATGCAAAATATTTACTATTGAAAGTATACCCTTGAAGCCTCTTTAAACCCAAATGCATTTAAACTTATTTATTATAAAAAAATAGTTTAATGAGCAAATTAAGGGATGGGTTAACATTCCTTTTACAGTAATGCAATATGGTGATGTTTTCTCTAGAATTATGTTTGCAAATTGACAATTGTAATTATGTCTTAGAGTATTAGGCCTACAATTTTGTACGCATTAACAACTTCATGATAAATAATGGTATGAGTTGGTATTTCTCTCAAGGACCATACCTTTAAAAACTAGATCCTGTAGACCAGACTAAAGTTGCTAATGTTGCACAAAACTTGAGGTTTATGTAGCTAAAATAATAATAGAATGATAGTAAGAGTGTAATAAAGAGTGTTGTCAGCATTCCTCATACATGTTAGAGTTCTTGGTCTAATTATTCACTATTGGAAATCAAATCAACCATTTAGTACATAAAGTTTATTATAGTAACACTACATTACAAGTGAATAGAATCATTTAGAGTAGTATAAAGGATGACAGATATGCTAATTAAGTAGAAATCTAGAATAATAAGCTAAGGGAATCAAGGGAAATAACCTGATTATTTAAAGGGAGCAAATTATGCATGAATTTTAGTATTTTTGTATCTAAGTATGAACCTCATACAGACTTTTTAAGTTAATAAGATGACATGATTAGGTATTGTTGAACATACTCATAAAATTTGAGGATGATTTTTTTTTCAATAAAGGAAGTACTGTTACACCCATTACAATTTTAAAATGTTAAAAAAGGCTATTTGGTTTGCTCTCTTGAGTCATTTTGTTAGCCATTAACTATAAAAATGAAGGAAGTAGAACATCTTGAGAAATTTTACTTTCCACAGACCGTGGGAAGTTACCTACCCATATTCTCTTAAAAATAAGAACTTCTGAAGTCTTCTATAGATAAAAATACTAAATAATCTTTACTTAACTTAACTAATGATTATTTTAATCTTTCAACATCGCCATTTAAAAACTATAATACATATAATTTATTAATTATAAAATATGGATATAGTTGTTTAAATATAATCATTAATTATATAAAATTAATTATTTAATCAATTATATAATAAATAGAATAAGTATCATATAAAATTATATAAAATAAATATTAAATATTATATCATAAATATTAAAATGCAATTGTTTTATTTTTATTCATTTAAATTATATTCCAATTTATATATGAAATTAATTCAAGACATAAATATACATACATATATATAATAAACATCTTAATCTTTTTATAAACCTTTTTTTACTTTACTTTTTTAATAAATTAAAAAATAAAAAATTAATTTGAAAAGATTATGATGGAAAGAAAAGTTACTAATATAGTTTAAAAAATAAACATAATTAGAGATAATTAAAATATATCAATATTTCTTATTTTTATAATAAAAATTTGAAAAGTGTATTAGTCATTTTGATAATATTTCCTAGAAAGTTTAGAGTTGAACTAAATAAAATATAAAAAGTTAGTTTTCAAGAAGTATCAATTTCTTAATGTCAATCAAATAACTTTGAGTACTATCTAGAAAGTTTACCAAGGAATTTAGTTCTTAGGAAGTTCAACTTTCTATAGAAACTCATTTCTTATTTAAACTAAATGACTTCTAAGTGTAAATAATAAAGAAAATTTATAGTAAGATTATAAGTAAAGATTTTTGTCTAGAATAGTTGAGAAATCAATAAGTGAAAGTATTTGAATTAAAATATTTTATGTGAAAATTAATTAGTTACTATAATCAAATTTTTAATAATGACCTCTGCATGGAATAGTTGATAAATGAGTAATAGGGAGTTTTTTCAACATAAAATATGATTAAAGGTGAGAATGTGAGTGGGCTAAAGGCTCTAAGATTTTATTTTTCATTTTGTCATTAGGGCTTATTGCCTTTAATAAACCCTCAATTCAACCTCTCCTCCTAATTTCCTCCAAAACCCCACACATTTATTCTTTTACTTCTTTTTTATTCTCCCTTTACAACAAGAGGGATCATCAATCTTCTCTAACTACTTATGTTTCATTCTATTTGAACAAGGTAAGAAAACACACTCTTTAATCTTTATGAAACTTCACTTTTTCCTTTCGTTTTAGGATTGTGGATGATTTGAGGTACTAGTTCAAAAGCAAGGTTTTGTGCCCTTACCTTCCATCTTTGTTAACTTCTTTTCTTCCTCTCCTTTTTGGATGATAGATGATTTGAGGTACCAATTCAAAAGTGGGGTTTATGCCTTTACCTTCCGTCCTTGTTTGTTAATGTTTAGGAGTAAACCAATCCTTATTCCTACCATCCATTTCCTCCTTTAATACTAGTGAGTAGCCATTTTAATTGGATTTGTGTGATTTTAAATTAAAAGTTTTAATTGGAATTAGGTTTTCCTTATTTTGAATAACTTGAGGATTTTTATGATAGAATGGTTTTCTACATGAATTTTGCTAGATCTAGTGTGTATGATGTTGTAATCACAATCTATGGTGGATTGATTGAGTGATTTGGCTTAAAAGGTGACTTTTGAGTCATTTGTTCTCAAGTGAACAATAGTTTTTTGTAGGAAAATCTATATGAAAGCTTGATATAATCGATTATGTCTAAGAATTTTCCTTCTAGACTTACATAATTGATAATATCCAAACTATTGCTCTTTAGACATATATAATTGATTACATTATCAATTGTAACCAAGCAAAGTTACTCTTTGGAGTTACATAATCAATTATATTTTGTCCATTTATAAAATTTTGCTTATTCAATGATTTCATGGAAACTTAATTTCACCTATGGTTGTAACATGAGAATGTATACTTTAGTAACTGTTAGATAAGCACTATAGGGCGATAAAAAAGGTCATGATGGTGTTGCAACTCATGAGATTATGTAATAGATTCATTGATTTTGAAATGAATAATAATTATAATTTATAGCTAAAATTACAATGATTATTGAATAGGTATATTGTATGGAATCCAATTTACATTCTAATTGATATTGCCATTTATGGCCTTTATTTATATATGAAGCATCACTTTAGGCAATTATTGTTATCTTGATCATTGTGTTATTAATGAGAATTAATGACATTGAAGTAATGATATGCATATTATGGCTTTATACATTGGATTTGTATGCTCATTTGTAAAAGGATAAAGCTAATCCTAGAGGGATAATGTTAGACTTGTAAAGAATAAAGTTGGATGGGAGTCATAATGAGATTTACATATTATCTTTTTATGCTTTCTATTAAATCATATCAACATACTTTGATTGAAATGTGAAACTATAAAAATGCAAGTATTTATCATACAATTGGACACATTTAAGAATAAGGATGATGTAGAAAAACAAATTATGTAATCTGGCCTATCTCTTTGTTATGAAAAGTTTTATTGATGGATGATGTGGCAAAAGCATGTTAATGTAATTCAAAATCAAAGTAGGAAATAACAAGACACTAACAAATTAATGTGGTTTGACTTTTAGCCTAGTTCATGAGTGAAAATGAGAAACAAATCCACTAAAAATTAAAAGAAAGAATACGAACAGCATAAGAACTCTCAAACTCACACTTTAAATACACCCAAAAATCCTTGCATTGTATAAACTTTTCAATCACAATAATCTTATTAAAATAATAAAAGCTAATTGTGAGATCTTAAATCACACCTATGGGGGTGACAAATACAACTCAACTCTTAATCATAATACAAATATTTATAACCTAAAATCCTAATTAGAGGATAAGCCTAACTTGATCATAATATTAAAGAATAACATTTATTAAATTTAATCACAATCCTTTCTATTTGAAATTCAAGCTTGAATAAAATGAAAACAATAAATAAGTAATTTTCCTATTTCAAAAAAATAGAACTTGTTTTAAAATTTCAACAATCTCCATCTTGACATAAATTCTATCATTAAAAGCTTTCAAACTTTAAATCAAGCAAATCCAGATCAAATAATCCACTAAATTTTAGTCATATTTTTCATAGACAAGGAATGTCTTTAAAGCTTCATGTCCAATGTTGCACTTAGCACATCTAATATGCATCAAAGAGGATTTTACAAAGTTTGCTTGATTTTTTCCATAAAAAGCTCTCCAAAACAAAATCACTAGAAATATAAAAGATAGAGTTTTTGCCAAAACAAAATTTAGGATTGATAAAATCTTAAACAAATCTATATTAAAACTTGATTAATTAATTTAAATGCAATAGTAGAACTAATCAAGATTGTCTGAACAAATAGGACCTAAACCTAGCAAAAACAAGCTTTAATATCACTTATTAGGAAATTTTTTTATGAATGCATTAAAAGTGATGCATTGATATAAATTAAGATTAAAGTAGTAAATCAATAGTACATAGGTAATTAACGTAATTTGGCTTTCAACCTACCCTATGGGCAAAGATAATAAATAAAATTCATTGAAAAAGATTAAAGGAGAGAATATAAATGGCATAAGAACTCTCAAATGCCCATATCAAATATAGTAAAAATGTCTTATTGTGTATATACTCTTTAATCTGAGTAATATCAAAGAATAAAAGCTAATTATGGGA
The DNA here is from genome assembly GCA_020226215.1 of Sindora glabra. Classification (NCBI taxonomy): domain Eukaryota; kingdom Viridiplantae; phylum Streptophyta; class Magnoliopsida; order Fabales; family Fabaceae; genus Sindora; species Sindora glabra. The sequence continues at coordinate 74,193,066 of CM035226.1, read as the reverse complement.
TCTCAAGCCATCTTTATGAGGGTGACAAATACAAACTTTCGTAACTTTTTTTTTCCTTACCATCACAAATAAACCATGTATAATACAAGTATTTTTAACTTAAAATCTTAATTAAAGGATGGGCCTAACTTGATCATAATATTAAATAATAGAATTCATTAAATTTAATCACAATCTTATCTATTAAAAATTCAAATTTGATTAAGATAAAAATAAAAAATATATAATTATCTAATTTTACAAAAATAAGAATTATGTCAAAATCCTAATAATTTTTACATAGTGTCTCTCTTTATCCATCATTCTAATAGATAGGATACTTTTGAAACACCATCTTCTTTTCCATAATAAAAGTATGAGAGCAGAATTATTCTTTCAAATGGAACCTAATCATTTCTCCATATATATATATATATATATATATATATATATATATATATATATATATATATATATATATATATATATAATTATGACTTAGATGTCATTATCTATTTAAGCTCTAAATTATTTTCCAATATTTGTTGTTTGCTCACTAAGTTTTAAAGAAAATCACATTCTTTCTACTTCCTTTCTTTCTTATAGAAAACTTTTCAATAAGGTGCTCAACTGCTATTGGATAACTTCTTACTTAGATATTTAGGCGATAAGGTATGTGTTAGGATAGTTAGTGTAACAGCCAAGCAAAAATCTAGTTTTTTTTTTTCATCTCTAAGTTAAATACATATTCTACATAACTAATTCTTCCCCATAGGTCTGTTATGATAGCTAGAGTATTTCCATGTGAAAGCATCCTTCTTTATACTGATGAGTACCTAAAAATATTAGACAATTATGAAGTCATAAAGACTTAGTGAGTGGACTCCATACAAATTATCTTAGATTTTGTGTTTTGTGTCTTTCTTTTCTATTCCCATGTATTATTTTTTATAACATTATTACTATACATGATTTATTTATGTCTTCATATATATACATTATTACATTCACAAGCATTATATGACTTAGTATTTTTTTCATTACCACACATGTGTCACAATTTACTACACACAATTCCACATCATCCACAATTATGACAGGAAAAACCAATGTATATACTTATAGATAATGCATTCATAAGTATTATGTGTCTTGACAACTCTCCATTACCATGTATGTGTCATGGCTTATTACAGATATTTTTGCATTATTTATGATAATGGGAAAGGCAATATATATTCCTTTGTAGATAATGCATCCATTAATCATCTTTAATTCATGATCATATCCTAGCAATTCTTATTTCACATTCTTGCAGTGTTGTACATTTTTATCATGTGTGCACATCTCAACATCATAAATTTCACATTCACAACTTAATGCACATATTTAATTTTAAATATTTGTATTGATATTTCAATTTCATATCACACACATTTAGTATGCACAAAGCATAAGAATGCAATAAAGTATATGATTTAAATTAAACCAAGATGTGTCCATAAAACCCTCATAAAATACCTTATAGATACCAAATTCTCCTTATATCTTTAGTTCAACCTTATTCATCTTGCCCCACCTTATTCCTCCAGTCAAGCCTTATTTGTCTTATCATTAATTTATATAGCATGCATGCTCCCTACTCCCATAAGAAATCACAATGTGTAGTATATGTTAGCTCATCCTTTAACAATTTTGCCATATCAAATGCCTATCATTTCATAACACATATGGCCATTGTGAAATTCATATTTCTTATTGCATTTCACATTATCACAAATTTTAATATATTTTAACAGAAGATAAAAGGCCGCATCATATATAATCCATCACAGATATCACAAGTGGCCACACTTCACAATTTTCATACATATTATAACAATTATCACAAATAGTTAATATCCAACAATATTCATACATAATTCACCATAAATATTATAAGTGGCCAAGATTCAATATTTCACATGCATTCCATAATAAATATCATAAGTGATCCAAATATTATAATTTCATAAATAATTCAAAATAAACATAATAGATATTATAAATGGTCAAATCTCACAATTTCTTGCATGATTTGTAATAAATTTTATAAGGGCCAACATTCACTAATTCAATCTAGGTCTACAATAAATACATAATAAATAATCTTATTCATAATAATTTACACCAAAATCAACACTTTGTATCCACAACTCGTAACCACACTAGTCATCATGCTTGTATATTCCTAACATACACACGTATACGTATGTATATACATATATACATATAAAAACACACATTTATGTATATTCATTTCTGAATTCCAATTTATATTTATAATGTAATGTAATCATTTATGTATTCCACAATTACTAGCATTATAATTTATGTTCATAATAAGTTATATTCTTATTTTGCATTTGTATTCATAATCTATATTCAACATCTATGTATATACTAACTATATACACAATTTATATTCCATAACTTATATCCATATATTATGTTCACAAGTTATTTTCATGATTTTATTTTCATATTCACAAACCAAATTCACATACTTATTTCACTCTCATCCTTATATTATTTTATAAATACCTCATACATAAAATTATGCAATTTTATCATTAAAACTATTTATTGCAATTACTCATAACTCTATAATTTACATCTCATTATTATTATTATGGTTATTATGATTATTATTGTTATTATTGTTATTGTTGTTGTTATCGTTATTATTATTATTCCTTATAACTTTGCACGTTATAACATAAATATCCTCCCTAAGTAAAGTTAAAGGTGCAAAATTCCTTTGCTAAATATTTCTTCATCTTGTTAACATTATTATTTTTACCATATCACCCATGTGTTTAAATGTAACTACTACTACTATCATCATCATCATTATAAAACTACATCAAATACTCATAAAACATGTATGCCTATTTTTTCAAAAACACGTATATATAAAAGCATCTATCTAAATTAATCCATTAAGTTTTTAACAGTTATCAGTCACATACTCCTTCCTCGTTCCTTGTGTCTAAACCATGCACCCATATAAGACTTATATTCTTGTTAATATTCCACTTTTGCAACATTTCTCTTTTTTACTTTCTCAAGTAAATAGTGTGTATCCATCATAGGTAAATTTTCATCTATTCTTTTATAAATTAAACAAGAAAGATTTAACTTAAAATTTTCTCTTAGTAAAAACCACATATTACACTAGTTGTTCTTTTGAAAAACAAGTGGGTTTAAGTAATCTTTTGTTTAAAATGTGCAACCATTAATATTTTAAATAAAAACTCTATATTTTATTTTTACTATTATTTTGAAATATATTAAAAATCTTTCCCAAAAAATATGCTTTTTCTTTACTTATTAGTAGCACCTATAAAGCACTCAAAAATATTATCCATGGTTGTTCATTATTGAATATATATTTTCAAAGTTAGTATTATTCAACATTATTTCCAAAGGGAAATCATTCTTCATTACTACCATATTTAGAGTCATCCTCCTAAATTTTAATTTTAACAATATTTATCTAGCTCTAGTATATATATTCTACACATATAAACATATCTAAAACTATAGCAAGTTTAGTATTATGAAACTTAGCACCACATAGACAATTTCACTAACATACACATATAGAGTTATTCTAGCAATTAAATGAGGATTTTTTACCACTAACTTTAAGGGTGACCAAAACATACACACCCAAGTTTAAGAGAATATGATAAACTTGCATATAAAAATTAGCAAGCACATAACCAATATTATTTAGACATGGATACAAATCACTTTAGTAATTAAAAAAGATATTTTTATTCATAATTCTAAAAAGTGGTAGAAACAGACCCCTTCTTGTCACATTTTCTTTTCTTTTTATTTCTATTTTCTCATATCATATATTTTTTCTCAAATGATGTATTATCATTCATTTTTCTTTTATTTGTAAGGAAACTTATATGCTTTCCCTTGAAGTTAATCAATCCTTAATTTTGACTAAAGTATTACTTCATATCTTATAAGTTCTTATTACATATGTCCATCAAAATCAAAGTCTGTTCAAAAATCACATTTTCCCCTTAATTTCCCTTGGGTACCCAAAAAACTAGGGCACACCCCAAGGCAATTTTCTTTTCTTTCTTTCTCAATTTACTTCTAATTAACTCAACAAAAGATTGACACACTTTTATCAAACATATACATTACTTTATGAAACTTTTTTCTTTCTTTTTGTTTGTATGTTTATCTTTTAATAAATGATGTGGAAAAACTCTAAAATAAGAGTGTAGCAAGAATACTCACCTTAGAAAGTTTCCTTCAAATCCAAAGAAGAACTTGAAAGAATCATAAGAAAACTTCCTAATTATTTCTCTAATTTATTCGACATAATCAAAGTCTAAAGTGGTATTATTACTTTTTTTTTGCTACTTGGAAGATTGAACTATGTTTTTTCCTTTATTTCTTCTTCTTGAATGTTCTATCTACTTTCAAGCCTAATATTATTAAATCATATCTAAGTTAAAACATATGAATATCAAAGCTACCTTAAATTTCTTTCTTTTCTTAATCTTTTATTTTATTTATCCAAAATATTCGATATTAGAGAGGAGAATAAAATGAATTAGAAAAGAAAGCATCACTTTTCTTGGTGAGGTTGATTTCTTAGATGAAGAAAAAATCTTAAGAAAATCAAAGGAAATCATAATCACTAATCATCTTAAATTGAAATAAAAATGAAAAACTAAGGATGTGATTGTTCTTACCTCTAGAACAAAGCTTGAACCTACTCCTAGCACCATAGGAGCCTTGATTATGCTTATAGAAAGAAAAGAGAATATTTTTTTCTATTTAGAAGTAGGGTTAGTGTGAGAGAATGTGTGGAGTGGTTGACTAAAACTCTTGTATATTTATATAAACTTAAGGCTTATAGGTTAAGCTTGTTACAGGCTCATCTTCCAAGTCTTAACTTGTTCTAATAACAAGTTGAAATCCAATACTCCTAAATTTTAACTAATTTGGAGAGTGGATTGAGTTCTATCTTAGCCTCCCGTTAGCTTTTTTAACTAAAATTTTAGATGTTTTGGGGTTTAAAGTGGGTTATTTGGGCAATCCTTCATAAGGTGTTAATAGACCTTTTTATTTTATTTTTTTGGTGAACCATGTCAACAATACTTTTAAGAAAGCCTATTAACTCCATTAAATAATTAAAAAATCTTGCTAAACCATGCCAAAAAGCTTTTTGAATCTTTTAATGGTTTGTAAATTGGACATTTCTATACCAATTTATAGTCAAAATATCATTGGGTGCATCAAAATTTTGTAAAAATGAGGCTATCCATGAATTTTACTTAGTAATCAATTTGATCCTTATTTCATAATTTTCTTAGTCACTCATACCCCTTATTTACATCCAATTATGTCCTCCATTCTCAAGATTTTGATCCTTCTACTTTGAGTATATTTCCAATGATTTTCTACATAAATTCTCCTCACCACCTTTAAATACTAAAACTTAGTTCTTACTCTCAAATTCCAAAAACCATATGAGCTAACACTTATGGGATTTTCATTATCATAATTTTATCAACTTTCTCTCATTTTAACTCAATTCAAGCATCCATATTATCTTTCATACCATCTCATCTATGCAACTTTTCATGCTTAAGGCTACAATCTCTACTTTTATAATAATCTTCTTCCAAACTATGCATTGATTCATCTATAAATACCTTGAATAGGTTTTGGGGTGCTATAGTTGGAACAGTCATACATGATATTTTATTAATAAATTTGGTAATTGGTTTTGAAAATCATATATTCCTTTAAAAGAAAAGTATGATCACATGTGAAAAAAATTTTCATTAGATTTATTTAGGAAAGACTAATAAGCTATCATCTATAGTGACTCTTTATGCTAATCATGTGCCATGGGATAATTCATGACATGAACGATGGTATTTTTGAAAATATAAGAAAACTTTAAATATAAGTTCTTAAAAAATCAATATGTTTTCCTAATGAAATCTATTCCTAAAATAATTAAAATCTAAAATTAAGAGACTAATTATGTTTTCCAAAATATGAAGAGATTTTAGACACTAATATTTAGAATAAACTAACATATTTCTTCCCAAGAGACTATAGACATTGGTTCCTAAAAGAACTAGTATTTAAAATCATGATATTGATGACATTTTTGTAAATATTAGAAAAACTTTGGACATAAATTCTTTAAAAAAAAAACTAACATGTTTCTTCTTAGGAAATATTATATATTGGTTCCTAAAATAATTGACGTTTAACGTCATGGACCGATGAGGTTTTTGAAAATATAAAGAAATTTTAAATGTCAAATCTTAAGAAAGAAAATATGTTTTACTCTCAACATCAATTCCTATATGTGAATTGATATCTAAAGCCTAAACATTAAATGTTGATTTCTATAAGGAAATCAACATCTAAAGTCTTAAGCTATAAATAAAGCAAATCTTACTTTTTTCCCCTTATTATCACTCTTACTTTCCCTCCCATTGTTCCAAGCTTAATCTTTATCTTCATCTACCTCCTTTTATAAAACCCTAGATTTCACTCTATCCTCTACCACAAGTTAGTGAGTTATTAATACTTCTTTAACTAGCACTAACATCTAAAGTCTTGCACTATAAATAAAGTAAATCTACCTTTTTATTTTTCATTCTCACTCTCACTTTCTTTCTTATTTGCTTCCAAGTTCAATTTTCATTTTCATCTACCATCCTTTGCAAAACCTTAGATTTCACTTTAGCTTCCACCATATATCAGTAATCTATATATGCTCTTTCAACTAGCATTAAGCATGAAGCAAATACAATGTTCCAAGCCACTTATTTCAAATATAAGAGCCTTCTCTCTTGCTTTCATTTCTCTTATCTCTACCTCTTCCATTTTTTTCAATTTTTTTCCATAAGTTTTTTCAAGATGTATTTGTTTATGTTTCATTTTAATAATTGTATTTGATTTTTTGATACCTAATATGTATTTAATAAAATGTTATAATGGAGTACAAAGTTGGTTGAACAACATTAAGATAAAGAAAAAAGTGAAAAAAAAATTCATTAAAATAGTTTTTTTTATGATTTTGAAAAGGCTAATTGCTTTTGGCATTTGCAAATTGATAGGTCTTGTAAAGTTAAATGAAATAAAAAATTTCTCTAAATAGACAACTAAGCATAAGTTACAATTGTTCAAAGTTTTAACTCAAAATACTTCTTTTTTAGTGGGATGCTATGTTTATTTAATTTTTAATGTAAATATTTTGGTAAGGAAGTAGAAAATAAACATTTAAAAAATATTATGTAAATATTTCACTCAAAAATTAACATGAAATAATAAAAAAATTAAAAATAAATGTTAGTAAAAGAATTGATTTGGAATGATTTAACATTCAAAATAACTTTATATTTTTAAACTAATGTAATTTTTGTGAAATAATTGAAGTGTAATTGTATTCATGTAACAATGCCTCTTAGACATGTATAAGTTATATCAATTAATTTGTAAACTAATTTAAAGTACTTATGCTTAAATGAGAATTTTTTTTACCAACAAAACTAAAAGAAAATCCATATGCAAGCATAATACAAGGGGTCATTACTGTATAATATAATTGAAAGGCCAAAATTAATTCCTAACTATTAAACATGCTTTGTAATATCCTAAAATAGTTTTCTAGAAAATTCTCCTAATTACAAATCCAATAGGAAAATCGAGTAAAATTTGAGATAATTGTAAATGTAATTTGGATGTGAGTTTAACTATAATTTTTATAAAAAATTTTAAACATCAAAATAGGTAAAAATTCAATTAAAAACCCAATAATAGCATTAGGAAAATTTACATAGGAATTTGTTGAAATTCCATCACTCAATAAGCTAAAAAATGAGAAATTAGACCTAAAAATTTAAACGAATTACTTTAAAAACCCTTAGGCTGACATAAATAAAAATTTGTGAGCCTAAAATGTGTGTGAAAATTCAAGAATAAAGATCCAAAAATATCTAAAAATTTAGGTGTAAAAATACAAATAAAGTGAGAAATTTATGGTCAATTTGTAATAAACCTATCACAACCCACTTCTGATCATGATTAGTGTGGATTTCGGAATCGGTTTCCACAAGCCTTAACATTTTTCACTCTTTTCATTCAATGGGAGTTTTCAAATTCCAAGAGGGACTTAAAAATTTTCTTTAAAATTTTACGAAAAAGCTAATAGAGTTTTTCCTATTTTTGGACACTTTCTGATGGCCAAATGCCCTAAATATATAAAACCTATTTTAATTCTAGATATGACAATATCAAAATTACCATACAATTACAACATAAATTTATATATAGGTAACAATTCAACACATCATAAGAATTAGCAAATTGCTATATTAATGTTGAATCTAATTTTGATAAGACTCCAACTATCGAATCTTCCAATTAGGCAGTCTTGAGTCCCCATGAATACAATAAAGCTCAAAGGCACTTTATCTTAACATGAAAATATGGAAAATAAAATAGAATGAATTATAGAAACTCAGTAAGAATATATCTACCACTACTTATTATAAGCTCAATTATATGCAAGTAATCACATATTGTGTAAATAGATGATTAAGGAAACATGTATAATCCAAACTTTTGGATTTTTGAAGTGTGCAAAATTAAACCTTAGACTAAACCTTCCCCTTGTACACAACTTAGGTTCTATATTTCACATTTCAAATCATAGTAGTATCAACTATCAGCTAACATACTACATCAATATCATATCTCCCATTACCCATTTCGGGTAGACATTATGATTACAAAGCCATTAAGGTTCAAACACAAACAAATCATCATAAACACATCAAATCCTTTCAATCACATCACGTAGAATGTCTATTCATAAATAAAGTTCTAATACCTCAATCTCTTTTGATAAATATATATTTGGATTTTCAAACCAATATCACATCCTTCATAAGCTATTTGCTAGGAATTTTCCATCTAGCTCTCAAATCATATTCACATTCCTTACGACAGGAATTCATTGTCCAGCTTTTATATCATCCATCACCATTCATAATTTCTAATGCCATTATGATTCACAAATAGTAATCCATAAGACATTCAATGCAAGATTATTAATTTACCATTAAACAATATCAAGCATAGTGCAACACACAATATTAATGTCATAACATATAAATATCATTGAAATTATCTATAATTCATCATTAGATAAAACCACTACAATCATGCTTTTATTGCACACTTTGATTTATTAACCTTTATTTAGATAGCCAAGTATTGTTATTACTCAAATTGAGTTTACCCATGAATACAAGTGTATATATATAAACAAAGATGCAGAGTTGGCACCAACAATAAGAAAAATATAATTCGTAGTATTTAAATCATATTATTTAAATAAAAATACAGTGGTGAGATATATACTTACTTAATAATACTGATTCATTCTTGGAAATCTCGAGGCATCTATAACTATCTTTTTACATTTACCTCATATTATTACCAATTACAAAGATAGATTATAATCATGAATATTAATTATTTTTTTCACATATTACAATCTATAACCTAATCATAATATAATGCTATTCCTTATCACTCGTTTCTTATACTTTCCAATATTAACTGCTAATCCAACTATCCTTCTTAATTGTACTAGATCATTATTTTCTTTATTTTCAAACTTATCATTGAAATATTAGAAATTCTTGTATATAATGGCTTTCCAATTTAAAGTGTAAAACAATCAAAATACTAGATTTTGACAATATAAATATATTTTAAATGCACTAGTACAATATTTTTTAGTATAAAATCTTTGTTTTGTTAATATTACACCAAAAATCTAAAGTTTGCTAATAAAATGGACATAGCATGAATGAATTATTAGATTACCATTTGTTAAGCCTTGAGTGAAGATAGAATACAAAAAACTTAGAAATTGCTTTGCTGATTTTTGCTTCTAGAATTCCTGAAAATCTAGAAATAAGCCATGATTTTTAGGGACATACTAGAGCCTTTTAAAAATTCATATTTCACCCATTTTCTAGTCTCTTATGATGTTAGGATACATATAGAATTTGTTGGAAATTTTTAGAAATTTGTAGAAACCTGAACAAGGGACGTTTCTACACAAAGGTGTAGCTCACCCAGAAACAAGACATGAATAATTTTACTCTTGTTCTTGAATTATTTGGGGTAACTAATGATTAGTAAAAATTCCATAAAAATTCCTAGATACCCTTCTATATGTTGGTTAAAACATAGTAAATTTTCGTGACAATTAGAGCTTATTTTCCTAGTGAATAAATTCATACAATTTCAAAACTCCAGTGCTACCAGGGATTGAAACTATTTTGAAAAGGCATGATTCATGAATTTTTTGGATAGATTCTCTTGACTAATTGTGAAACATAAGGACCATATTTGTCAATTAACATATTTATAACATCATATAATTATTTGAGAAACTTTAGAGGTGTTTTAGAAGTCATAAAAGGTCTCTTATTGTAACATACCCCCTACTGCACTATTCTGGAATCTGAATGTGAACAGTATCGTTGAATGAATATTTGTGAAATATACTAAGTATTTGATACTTAGAAATACATTGTGATTATATTAGAATATGATTGGAACAATGTGTTGAATTATTGTAATTATTTGAATGTTCTTTAAGGGTATAGAATATAGTGATAGATTAGATTAAGTTATAGAATGTTAAATGTATTGAAATTGTGATACATTATAAGAATATGCAATGATTTATACTCTTTAGTGTTAAATTTGAAATCTATACTTGTTACATTGATCAAGGAAAATAAATTAGGATGCTAATGGCTAATTAGTATTGATCATACCTTTATATTGTCAAATTGACATAATTTTACCTTAATTGACACGAAAAGTCTTTCAATTTTAAATGTGATATGTGGGAGGAAGAATTTGGCCAAATGGCCTACAGCATCCTTCTAAATGAAGGAGAGGGTGGCAAAAGAAGTGGAAAGGAAAAGGTTGGAGGTAAGTGAGATAAGGATGGCTCAAAGAAATAAGGAAAAAACCTGTATACCATACTAGCCATATTTATTAATGTAATGCTAATACACAATGCATAAGATAGATATTAGTTATTAGATGCGAATAAAGTTAAGTATATGAAAATTTATCTAGCCTTCCTAATTTTATATCAAAGAGAACTTATCATAAAAAACTATGGGAATAAAGATTGAGTAACTACTCACTGAATATTTTATATATTCACTCCTCTACGGTGTTATTTTGTTTTACAGATAAAGAACAAAGAGCCTAAATGGAGGATTGATACACTCCATAAAACTTTCTAATCTCCATAGGGCATTATGTAACAAAAGATTTATATATTTGAGTTGTCCTCTGTACAGATAAAGTCTATGTATATGATAAATAAGTTTTGTTATACTACTATATATTAATATCATGTATAACTTTTTCATTGCACATGCAATACAATTTACTTTACTTATATTATTTGATGCTATCATATATTTTCCTTTTATTATAAAGTAGTTAGATATAGTTTCTTATAGGCTTGTAAAGATGCCTGATTAATTGGATACCAATTAGATATCTTTATGCCAATCATGATACTTAAAATTGAGTTATGACATCTCAAAATTCTAATTGGCTTAAACCAACGCCCAAAATTCCCTAAAACCTAGCCCAACATGATTCAAGACTAACTTTAGTGAAACTATATAGTTTTAAGGGTCTTACAATAGTTAGAAATCTTACTTGCGATATTTTACTATAGTAACTTTTGTAATGCATTGTTTTGTGAATTACATTTTGGGCTTCTGAAATTAGTAAGGCCTTTTTTTTTTTGTAAACCCAAGAAACATATCAACTTGGCCCCATTAGGTTTTATAGTATAGAAAATCAAATTTAATAGTTTTGTACCTCCAAAAGTAAGAAAACACATAATTCCAAATAACACTTTTTTTAGAGCTTTTCTTTTTTGTTCATCCATAGGGGGTTAAATTTCATATTGATTCAAGGATTTTAAAGCTAAACTTAGTTGGATTTTGAGATCTTAATTTGTAATGTTACTTATTGTTAATTAATTTTTCTTTTTCTCTAATTCTCTTATCTAATTTTCTAGATTTGCATAATTATATATAGATTTGGTGTAATCTATGTTCAATTATGTGATATATGATTTCTATATGGTTTTATGTTGAATTTTAGTTAGTTAATCATAATTTTTCATGTGAGAATGGAGGATTGAATGATTAAATGAAATGTTTTTAGTTTAATCATTCAATTCAACTAAATTTATAAATTCAAATTGATTTAGATCACCTTTATATATTATGGCAATTAATTAATTTTGCTAATTTGAATCAATTAAATTTTAGATGGTAATCTAGGATAGAGTTTGTAAATTATTTAGGGCTTTTGGATGATTATAGGCTAAGAAATCAATTGTAATTCTCAAATCTATAATGATTTGTGATTAATCTATCAAAAAATCCTTAATTTTCTTAGATCAATTTATTTTTTCTTACGATTTTTCTATGATAATTCTATATTCAATTTTTAGTCTTGCATTTTTTTTTATTTTTCAATTTAAACCCCCCTAATTTAGTTTTGTTTACATTTCTACAACCTACTTATATACTGTTTGCTTAATTACTTTAGTGTACAAGATTAAATTTCACTTCTCCTTCTATTTGCTTCTTTTATTTTTTTTTATATAAAAAGGCTTAGATAATTTTATAATCATAGTTAATAAATTAATGTAATAGGATATATTAAGTGGATCGCAAGAGTTTTAACTTGGTTTGTTGTCTTACATTACAAAGTTTCATCAAACCAATAATTTTTAATTTTGATTGACTTCGACAATTGTCAAAGGGAAAAAGAAGACAACAAGAGCAAAATCCAAGTTTCCAAATCAAGCATAAAAGTCTTCATTTGTCTTATTGTTTAAAGCTTTAAACTTACATATCCACTCTTAGAAAGGGTCTAATATTCTTGTAAATTTCTTTTTGAGATATTCCTTCTTTGATTTTGTGCACTACCTTGGGATTAAGAGAAAATAAGGAGTCTTTCTGTGTATTCGTAGAATCTAGTTAAACATTATGTCTAGTAATAGGTGAAAGAGAAATTACAAAAATAATCAAATTATGAGATAGGATTGCTTGAGTCTTAATGGAAAATTAAGTGTGGAAATTCTCAAATTGTGAGGTGGCATTACTTGAATTCTAATAAAGATCAAGTGAGGAAAAAGTTGTAAAAAGAATTGATAAAGATAGTGAATAACCTTTGAGCTTTTGTTTGGGTTTAAAAGAAAAGAGCAGATCCAAAAAGTATTTTCTTTTAAATCATCAAACTTTTGTAAAGATTTTGCACATTTCTCTACTTTACTCTTTTATTTTCACAATTTTATCTTATGCATAATACTTTGTTTATTTAATTTTTGCCATAGAAATTCTACTTACTTATTTGTAACTATGCTTACTTGTTTAAAATTTCACTTGCTTGTTTAAAATAGAAAAAAATTTATTGAACAAAAGATTTTCTAAATTTTGAAAAATCAATTCTCCCCTTCTTAGTCATTAGTTCTTTCATCATATGTTATTTTAAAGAAACAATGAAAATTGAAAAAATAATATATCCATCATAAATTGTGATTTTCATGTGAAAAAGTTTTAATCGCCTTAAAATATGGATCATTAATTCCTAATTTAAATCATAAAAAATAAAATTTAATTGTAATTGTAGTTAGATTTATATGTAAAATTATTCATGAAATCAAATTGAAATAATTAAATTCTTGTTAGTGTATATGCCCTAAAACTAATCATATTGATGATTGTAATTTTGAATCATGTTATTTTAATGGCAATTTTAATTATTATATTTATATATATTATTTGCATAATATATTTAATTATAATAATAACCTTAGGATAATTATATTCTTAAATATCCTTAGTCATATATCATTGTAGATTAGGTTACTTTGATATGTTAAGATTAACATGTGTAGTGACTTATATGAGATATTAAGCTTACACATGAGTACAAATTAGAGAACTTGTATACTGGACCGACCCATCCTAAGAACACTATATGGATTGTTATATGAGTGTCATGAGTGATTCTTAGTGATCATTACTATTATGGTCATTTGACCTGAGATCACTAAGGTTCCCTACATGTGAGTTTCATATTTTGATACTATTCTGTCACTTATGCTTGAGTGAATACAAGGGTAGTTATTGGATATGTCACATATCATGTGGAGGGGTTTGTGTAATCAAGATGGAATTTGTCCCTCCTATATAACAGAAGTAACATTTATGGGCCCTTTGATTAAGTAAAGTTAAGAAAATGCATGGCCATGCTTAAGTGAATTAACATAGGATGTCAATTACATTTGCTTCAGTCAGCTTACTTAGGGATCAAGAAACCTCGAGATTGGACTATACGGGAATGACACGGTCCATATCTCGTGCTCAATCTAGATATTTAGGACAAAAGGATATAGATGATGATCACATATAAAGGTTCAGTCGAATCACCGACTTTCTCATCACTTGGGTAACAATGATGTGTTGCTAGATACCGTTCATTGTTTATGATCATTAATATGATTAATGATTATTGCTAATGTAATGAGAGCTTGAAGGGTCACACACTTAGAGCTTAGTGGATTTGGAATTAATGGACTAAATTGTTTGGGCCTAATACTTGGAAATTCTATGTTATAATTATAAGGCCCAATAATAAGCCTATAATTATACATAGACCAAAGCCCAAATTAGTTAGGGTTTTCTATGCTCATATTTAAATAGGCTTGTTGGGTAATAATAAGGTTGATTCATTATTCACGCATCCCATACAGTATAGAAAAACCCTAGTACCTCTGCTTGACCATAATCCTTGAAGAGACGTAGCTAGTACTACGAGGCTAAGGAGATGAATTCCAATCAGTGATCGTGAGGACGTTCATTGGTGATCTACTAGTTTGTGTAGATATTTCGGAATCTTTGACCGAAAGGAAGTTGAAGAGGTGATCAACGAACAAAATCTGGAATCATACAAAGGTATAACCTGAATCCTATATTCTAATTTAACGTTTTGTATGGATCTGTTGGTTAGGATCGGTTTATTCCGTTGCGCTCGTATGGCTCCCGATCCCAACAATTCTAATATTCTAACGTGATTTAATATCTATGGAATCCTATCTAAGTTATCATTTTAACTCGAATGATGTAAAGTAAAAGAAGGATGCATAATCTTTTTAGTGAAATTAACCTACAGTTAAATGTCGAAGGATTTTGGTGAGTTTCATTACCTCCTATCTTCTTTTCCCTGTCAATTTAAAACTATCCTGTACGGGAAAGATTCTGTCACAATCCTCTTTTTCTCTTGTATTTTCTTCCATCCAAACCACCAATAAATAATTTTCACATGACACTAACTTCACATGCATGAGTCAAAGAAGGAGGAAACTGTGTGAAAGAAATATTTCACTTTAATTAATTACCTTATCTTTAAATATGTAAATGCACATAAATAGCGTGAAGACACATTTATACCCGGCTCCTCCATGTGAATCTCAAAAACCTCTCTGAAAAAATCAAAGATGATGACGACATTGAACGGCTGGTCATCACTATGACAGTATTGTGGATGTTGACAGACTCCAATAGGGACTCATTGCAGAAAATGGATATTTGCACTTGGTGGTAGTGGAAAACGGATATTTTAATTCAATTGGCCTTTGTCTCTCTCACTGTCTTGTGGAATGAAAACTGGTCCGCTCATCTCCTGACAAGTATGGAGCATGCTATTTCAAAATTTTATGTGTATTATTTATCGAATATTAGTAAGCCTGGGTAATTTATAAATATCTAGTAAATATATATCTATTTAAAAATATAAATATTAAAAAAAATTCAAATGAAGGCATTTCTCTTAATAAATCAAAGTTGAAAACTATATATTTTCTCATTAACAACCATCAGAAAAATTATGAATTTAATATTTTTAGAATTTAAAGATAATTTTATTATACTTTTAACTTTTATATATAATAATATTTTTATAACTTACAACAATTCAATGGTCATTCATAATGTATTTAATAATCTTATTAGTTTATTATAATATTAATTAAGACAATTATGGAGGATTTATTTTTAACTTTTATATTATATATTTTGAGGAATATGTATCTAAATTATTTAAAAACATTATATTAATATCATATATATATTTCTAATTCATAATTGCATTTCTAGCGTTGAGAATTTTAGTATTATTAGTTTTTATATTTAAAAAAATATTGAAGTTCTCTTTCAAATTTTAGAATCATTCAATCGCTATTGCAATATTAAAATATACAAGTAGAAATAATATCAGAAGAAAATTATTAGAAATATAGAGTATGAATTTTTAAATTAAGATTTAAATTTTTTGTATTTATTTAATTAAATTTTATATATTTATCTCAGTATTTTATATTCAATAATAATTTTTAATTTTTATTTAAAATTTAATTCTAAATCTCATCGTCAGTGTTGTACTAAATTTTTGAGTGCCCTGCTGGAGACCCGTATGAATACCTCTGAGCATACAGTCATCCAAATTGCAAACAAACCAACTTGCAGAGTTGCAGTCCAGTCCAGGCCACACCCTCACAGACCCCATTAACTCTCTTGTAACCATCAAAATAATCATTTAAACCGAAGTTAAATAAATACCCAACCAAGCTCAAACTTTGTTTTCCTCAATACTCCACTCAGAAATTCGACACACAAATTTTTTCTCAGACCCAACCAGGAAAAAATAGCCATGTTTCTGTTTCTCATCTTTTTCCTGCAAATTCTGACCGCAACAGCGGCGGATCTCCGACCTGGGTTTTACCAAAATTCATGTCCGGATGCCGAGAACATAGTGAGAAATGTTATGAAAAAGGCTCTGATTAGAGAACCCAGAAGCCTTGCTTCTGTCATGCGCTTTCAGTTTCATGACTGCTTTGTCAATGTAAGTTCAAAAATTCAAGTTCTTTCTGGGTCCCCCCCCTTTTTGTTAAAAATAGTTATTTTTGTTTTCTGTTGCTGAATTTGTGTAGGGCTGTGATGCTTCGATGCTGCTGGATGATACCCCAACGATGCTCGGGGAGAAACTGTCTCTGTCGAATATAAATTCACTTCGATCATATGAAGTGATAGATGAAATAAAAGAGGCTTTAGAAAATGCTTGCCCAGGAGTTGTTTCTTGTGCAGACATCATAATCATCGCTTCCAGAGATGCTGTAACATTGGTACATACTTATTCATGTCTTCATCTTTCTTTTCTTTTAAACAAAGATTCAATTCTTCACTTGAAAAATGAACAGAACCTTATTTCAATTATGATTTTGATTTTGGGGCTTTGATCACAACGGATTATCCTTGATTCTGTTCAATTTATTGGGTGCGTACGTAGTACGCAGCCTGTGTTGTTTTGTCTTTTTCTCATTCCATTTGAGAATAATTGGATGCATGTCAGTGTCTGTGAAGGTCATTTTCTCGTTTGGAAAAAATCTACTGTGCGGTGTGTAACAGTATACCGGTAGGTCTAATTATTAATATATCAAATAAATCACATGTTTCGAAAAGTTATTAATTTAACATAATATAATGATTTATTATTGTATAATTAATGCATCATAAACTTTTTGTTTTATTTTATTTTTTAATGTTACCCTTTCAGTGAAAATGATTAGATAAAATTAATAATTTCATTTTTAAAAACTATAATGTATTGATAAAATAATTTTTAAATTATATAAAATTATAATTTTATTTTTAAATAATATTTATATAAATAATTTCATACATGAATTATTATTTGGAAGGATAAAATCATTTGTATATATCATTATTTACATTTGAAATTATAACTTTATATAAATTAGAAATAATTTTATTAATATTATATAATTTTAATAACGAAATTATATATTTTATCAATTTGATAAGTGACACGAAATCAAATGGCTTTATTGAAATAATGGACAAAAAAATTGCCCTTTGCCAATTTGAAAAGCTCCGTGCATATATACTCATCTTGTTACTTAATTTACATTTTCCCCCCGCTATTTATCTGTAATTACCAATTACCAATTCCTTTGTGAAAGGTGAAACCCCAACCATTTCTATGTCTATGAAGTCACCCAAATACTTCTTCTGAAGGACCCAATATCTATTTTACCTTATTTCAAAAATCTATTAGAAAGTTGGTACGAGTGACAGAGTCCAAAAGCATTCTGGGACAAACTCTGGAATGTGTACAATTCATGTCCTACTTTATTTGCCTACCTTACTTCCTCGCATGTTAATTTGTGAAATTTGGATTGAGATCCGAATTTGTCAACAACCCAACCGCTTTGTCTCAGAAAAAAGAAAAAAAGAACACCAAAATGTGTGATAATGGAAGTATATATATATATATGCGCGCGCGCGCGGGCGCCCAAAGATGAAAAATCAGTATGCCTATTACTAATTTTACATGTATTGCAGACAGGGGGACCCGATTGGGTAGTGAAGTTAGGAAGATTGGACAGCTTGACTGCCAGTCAAGAAGATTCCAACAACATAATGCCCAGCCCAAGAGCCAATGCAAGCTTCCTCATTGATCTCTTCCAGAAATTCAACCTCAGCGTAAAAGATCTTGTAGCACTTTCAGGATCTCATTCCATCGGCGAAGCGCGCTGCTTTTCGATCATGTTTAGGTTGTACAACCAATCTGGATCCGGAAAACCAGACCCAACAATTGATCCAGAGTTCAGAGAAAAGCTTGACAAGCTCTGCCCGCTGGACGTCGATCAGAATGTGACCGGCGGTCTTGATGCTACGCCGCGACGTTTTGATAACCAGTATTTCAAGGATTTAGTTGCTGGAAGAGGTTTTCTTAACTCAGATCAGACACTTTTTACTTTCCCCAGGACAAGAAAGTATGTGACATTGTTCAGCGAAAATCAAAATAAATTTTTCAAAGCCTTTGTGAAAGGGATGGTGAAAATGGGTGACTTGCAATCTGGAAAACCTGGGGAGGTTAGAAGGAATTGTAGGGTGGTTAATAGTCACCTAGTTCGTGTACTGTCTCCAGAGAAGATGGAGGGAGAGCATAAGGCAATGTAGTTTTTGTTTGTTGTTAAATATCAATGAGAAATAAGAATTAAAAAAATAAATAAGTTTCGAGGGCTCCAAAGGGCAATCCAAATTTGAGACCCAAGGAAGAAATTTAAGTGCAATGATAAATTAGTATAGCAATTTGAGTTGAAACATACTATACATGAGAATTGCGGCCTTCACAAAAATTAAAATAAGAAGATTTTGTAAACCTCATTGTTCAAAAGATTTAAGTGAAGATTACCAGCATTTTAATAATCTGTTGTCTAATTTAACTTTGTCACCCGATGAACATTTGTAGTACCCTTCAGTTTGATTATTATTATTATTATTTGATAATTTAGTTAATCCTTCGGGCATTTTTAAATGTTTTTTTATTAAATATGAGATTAATTTACATTGAAATAGAAGTAGTAAATAATAAATCATTTAAAAAAAACTCTTTCAATAATTAAATTTATGATTTCTTACTGAGTCAGAAAAGTTTTGAAATTTAGCCTAATACTACTAAATCAATCAATTGTTAATCAATTCCATTATTTAACTACATACCGTTCAAAGAGTTTATTATATGAAAATGCTAACAAGTTGGAGTACTTTCACAAAAGCAAATGAATAGAATGTTGTTTGCGTTAATTAAATAATTTGAGTGTTTTCACTGGGCATATCAAGTCAAAACATAAATCATTGAGATGTAAACAATTAGTCTCTTGATTGTCGGGGCAGTGGGTCACCGAAAGTTACCCTGAATATAATAACCTAATCCCTATATTTGTCATCTTCCAGCTTTCACACAAACAGAACGATAGACATTTTCAAGAACCTTTCCCTATCAATGGTGAAGTCTTGTTTATTTGTATACATTCATGTTGTATGGTGAAGTAATTTTATTTCAGTTTTGTTATATATATATATATATATATATATATAACGTGTTTAAGTAAAGGTGCAATATGAACGTTAATGTGTAAATTAAAACACAAAGGGAGTATCGTTTTAGCGGAAAATTAAATTTTATTGGAGTTCTTTAACAAGAAAATACATTTCTAAAAGGATAAATTGATTTTTTTTTATTGTTTGGATAATATAAAAGAAAATACATTCTGATGCGTATAGTCAAACTATTTTTCTTTCAATGAAATGAAAAATATCAAGGCATTCAAATGATTATTTTGTAATTAGAGTGGTATCATGGTGGGAGTTAACAAATATATACTAATTAAAATCCTAAGTACCTTTTTTTATTATAAACAACATACAAATAAAAATTCTTAGAGCCTTCTTTTCTACTTCTCTGGGTTTTTACCATATTTATTCACGTTCGATTGATTTTGGCCAAAATTATTAATTATATTTACAACTTTCTTACATGATCAAATACCTTCTTAACAATCTTTCATAAAACTATTGAATATCAACATCTATAGGATGGAGGGAGAGAGAAAAAGAAGGAGAGAGAGAGAGAGAGAGAGAGAGAATGGAGAGAAAGAGATGAGAGAGCAAAAGAGGGAGAAGGAGATAGTAAATTAAGAGATGTGGATCCATTTGCTTGAAAGAAAATTGCTTTCTTAGAAACTATTTTCCTAATTTTGTTATGTTTAAAGCAATAAGAAACCTAGTCAACAAAAGTAATTTGAAATAGGGTAATTTCCCTTTTTAATTAGAAAAAAAATTACTTTCTCATAACCCTTTTAATTGTTCAAATATTTTTTCAACAAATTTTAATAAAATTATTGAATATTAACATTTATAGAATGGAGGGAGAGAGTGGAAGGAAGGAGATTGGATAAAGAGGAGTGTGAGAAAGAGACGAGACAAATAATGAAGGGAAATATTTTTAGTCACAGAGCAATACTAAAATTTCAATATTATCTCTATTTTTATTTTGATAAATAGGATATTTTAATATTATGATTAAGTAGTCATTAAAAATCTAGCTGGTAATTGTCATATTTATCAAAATACAAGTGAAAATAATATTGAAATTTTTTTATACTGTGGTAAGACTAGAAATTGTTTGGAGCCAATAAGAAAGTTAATTGAGAGAAGTTGATTTTCCTTTTTAATTAGAAGAAATCAATCTTGAAAATAACCTTATATTACATACTCTCAATCTCCATATCTTTACTTTCCTTTTTTTTCTCTTTATCCCCTTTCTATCCTACATTTCTCTACCATTCTTTCTTCACTCACTTTTTAATTCTTCTTTCCTTGTTTCCTCCCCCATACACCATATCTCTCACATTTTTTTTTACTCCCTAGTGGTTATCGAAGTCAATCAAAATTAGAATTTACTAATTTGAAGAAAACTTGCAGTGCAAGGCAATAAATTAGGTCAAACCCCTGATGATTGACTTAATAAATCCTATTACATTAATTTATTAACTGTGTTTGCAAAATTATTTGAACTTTCTATGCAATAAAAAAGTGAATGCAAATAGTTATGAAATTTAATTCTACACAGTAAAGCAATTATGCAAATAATATGCAGGCAAAGCATAGGAATTTAAACAAAACTAAATTAGGGGGTTTGATTTCAAAATTAAACAAAATCTAATATTGGAAACAAAATTATCACAAAAACAAAATGATCTAAAGAAGTTAAGGACTCTTTAGTAGATTAATCATAAATCAATTCAAATTTAATAATTATAATTAATTTTTAAGCTTAGAATCATGCAGATTTCTTGCAATGATTTACAAATTCTATACTAGATCACCATTTAGAATTTGATCAATTCATATTAGTAGAATTAAGTAACTGCTATAATCTATACAGTTAGATCTAAATCAATTTAAAAGTAGAATTCAATTGAATTGAAAGATTAAACTAGAAATATCTGATTTAATCATTTAATCCTTTATTTATACATGAAAAATGATGATTAACTAACCAAAATTTGACATAAATCTAGATTAAAATCATAGATCACATAACTAAACATGAATTATACTAAATATATATCCAATTCATGCAATTCTAGAAAATCAAATAAAAGAATTAGAGAAAAAGGATCATCAATGATTAAAATTACAAATTATGATCTTATAATCCAAACTAAGTTGAGTCTCACATTCCTTGAATCAATTTAAAATTTATCCTTCCATGTTGGTTTACAAAAGAAACTTAAAGAAAAGGAAAAAGCTATCTAGAATGTGTATTAATATGCATGCCGCAATGCATCAAAATTAATCAGAATTGGTGTGCTAAAGTATAATGTTGTATAGTGGCACAACCAGGTCATACCCCTAGTGATGCTTTTAATTTTATCCTTTTTAAATGATTTCCTAACAATATCTACACAATAGTTGAGTTATTGATGCAATGAAAATGAGAAAAATTAATGCAAACAGTATGAAATGCAATGGAATAGAATACTATGGAGAAACAAAACCAAATATGCTGAATGTTGTACAAGAGATTATGCAATAATGGAATGTAGAATTAGGGGGTGGTTGCACGAAATTAAAATGATAACAATGGAATAAACAAGCACAAAATTGAAGTAAAATAGTAATTAATCCGAGAGAATTCAATATACGAAATGTAACTGATTCAAAGATATGATAGCTCTTAATGTGGATTAATCCTAGATCACAAAATATTTAATTGTTCTAATTAATTTTTCAACCTTGGATTACCTGGAACTCCTGCAATAATTCATGAATTCTACATTAGACAACCACCTAGAGTTTAGTTAATTAAGATTAGAAGATAAATCTGTTAGTGTATATGCCCTAAATCTAATCATATTGGTGATTGTAATTTTGAATCATATTATTTTAATAGCAATTCCAATTATTATATTTATATATATTATCTGTGTAACATATTTAATTATGATAATAACCTTAGAATAATTGTATTATTAAATGTCCCTAGTCATATATCATTGTGGATTAGGTTGCTTTGATATGTTAAGATTAGCATGTGTGAAGACTTATATGGGATATTAAGTTTACACATGAGTACAAGTTAGAGAACTTGTATACTGGACCGACCCATCTTAAGAACACCACATGGATCGTTATATGAGTGTCATGAGTGGTTCCTAGTGATTATTATTAATATGATCCTTTGACATGAGATCACCAAGGTTCCCTACATGTGAGTTTCATATTTTGATACTATTCTATGTCACTCATGGTTGAGTGAATGCAAGGGTAGATATTGGATATGTCACATATCATGCGGAGGGGTTTGTGTGATCAAGATGAGATTTGTTCCTCCTATATAATAGGAGTAACATCTGTAGGCCCCTTGATTAAGTAAAGTTAAGAAAATGTATGGTCATGCTCAGATGAATTGACATAGAATGTTGATTACATTTATTTTAGTTAGTTTACTTAGAAATCAAGAAACCTCAAGATTGGACTATATGGGAATGGCACGGTCCATATCTCGTGCTCAATCTAGATGTATAGGACAAAAGGACATAGGTGATGATCACGTGTAAAGGTTTAGTCAAATCACTGACTTTGTCATTACTTAGGTAATAATGATGTGTTACTAGATACCGATCATTGTTTATGATCATTAATATGATTAATGATTATTGCCAACGTAATGAGAGCCTGTAGGGTCACACACTTAGAACTTAGTGAATTTGGAATTAATGGACCAAATTGTTTGGACCTAATATTTAGGAATTCATGTTGTAATTATAAGGCCTAATAGTAAACCTATAATTGTACATGGAATAAAGCCTAAATAGGTTAGGATTTTCTATGTACCTATTTAAATAAACTTATTGGCTAATAATATATTATGATTATTCACACACTCCAAAAGGCATAGAAAAATTCTAGCACCTCTCCTTGACCAAAAATCCTTAAAGAGGCATAGCTAGCACTACGAGGAAAAAGGAGAACAATTCCAACCTGTGTTCGTGTGGACGTTCATCGGTGATTCGCAAGTTCATGTGGATACCTTAGATTCTTCGGCTAAAAAGAAGCTGAAGAGGTGATCAACGATCAAGTTCTAGAATCATCATTAAGATATTCAACGAATCATTATTCTGATTTAACATTTTGCATAGATCCATTGGTTAGGATCGATTTATTCCACTGCGCTTGTATAGCTCCCGACCCCAACAGAATTAAGTAATTGCTATAATCCTAAAACTAGATTAAAATTGACTTATAGATAGAATTTAATTGATTTAGGAAATTAAATCAGATACCACTAGAGTAATCCCCTAACCTTTTATCCTAACATGTAAAATCATGATTAACTAACCATAATTTTACATTCAAATAGAAAAAAAATAGAAATAACAAGATTGAGTACCAATTATACCAAATCAGTACTTAACACAAGCAACTTCAATAATTCAGCATAAATAATTGGAGAAAGAGGAAAATCAATAGGAAAAAATTAACATTACTAATCAAGATCTCATAATCCTTGAAGAGAAGAGCTTCACAATCCTCAAATTAACCAAGAGTCTTTAAACTTTCATGGCTTGAAAATAAGAAAATAGAAAAGAAAGAAAAAGAACTCTGCTGCTGAGTCTATGTGTATAAAGTCTGAATGTCTTCTTCTCTTCAGCTCCTTTACCTATTTATATAACCTAATTAGCCTAAAACCCTATTGGACTAGGATTAAATGATTCTTAGGATTACAATAATAAGGCCTTTCTAATTTTTTAAAGCCCAGACCTATTTATTACAAGTCAATTAAATCTAATATATAAATTAGTGAATTCCTGTGGGTTTGATTTCTAACCAAATTTTAATCACTAAATCAATGTAATTTGGAAAACCCATAAACATCAAACTTGTAGGCCTGTGTCTTATAGAATTTGGGCATTAATTTTAGATTAACAGGACCAATATAGCTCCATATATAACCCAAATACAGAAATAGGTTTAACTATGATAGAGACACAGCTTTGGCTTCTCAACCACCTATGTCCTTCAAAACTCCTAAACTAAGATTAAATCAAAACACAAAAGTTGTAGTTCTCTCTTTCAGCTTTCTAACAATTAAAATTTGCCTCAATCCAACATACGAATCCCAAGATATGATTGAAAAATAGAAATAGTGTCAAAATCCAACATTCATCGAATAAATTTACAATATTATAAAATTAACCACAAATTATAAAACAAGGTCTAATAAGTGAAATTAAGTAAATATAACACCTAGGAGACATAAAATAGAAAAAAATAAAATATTAAATATTTTTTTCATCATATTCTCTCATACTTATCCCTTGTATGTCCTCGAACAAGACACAATTTTATTTAAATCTAAAATACAAAAGACTTTACTTTCTAAAGACTTCAAATTTACAAATCCACAAGCAATAACCAACCAAAAAAAGCAAGAAACATAACACATCATAAAGAAAAATCTTGACACACATGGAATTAATTAACATAGCAACTTCATTCAAAAAGAATAGATCAAATTAGTAAATTCCTCACAAGATTCACTCTCTAACTCTCAAGTATTTAAGGTAAAGTGTTTTACTCAAGTTCTTTTCATAAAATTTTCCACCATAAGCTTGCTAATCATCTAATCTCCACTATTTAAATTACATGCATAACACAAATTAAAAGGATTTTATTCAAGGTTGTAATAGGGTTAGGGAAAAGGGAAGGAAAAAGTAAAGATATGGAAGGTTAGAAATCAAAGAAATCAATAGAGCACTTGAATTAAAAATATATGGGTAAATCATAAATAATTACAACTCAATACATCAAGCCAAATTCAAACTCAAATACTTATCAACTTCTTCTTTTTTTCTTTCTCTTTTCTTTTTTTTATTTAATTTTTTTTATTTTCATTTTTTTTGCTTTTCTTCTTTTTTTTCATTTTCTTCTCTTTTTTTTTGATTATTTTTTTTATTTTTTTTCAACCAACCTTTGATAACAACTTTTCATAATATATAAACTCACACACCCTTACACTTATTCAAGAGGCCATCTTAAAAAAATTTAAATGCTTTACCAATCCCTGCTAGGTAAAGACATTTATTTTTCATTGAAAAAATATGCTCATGGGTTAATCAACAAAGAAAAAGCAATAAAAGCTCAATGGGGGCTTAACAAAGGCAAACACTTCAAGGTTAGCTTTATTCCTCTAGTTTAAACAAAGAAAGAATGCCTTAATCATGTTTGTGCATGCATATGCAAAATGTAATTTCAAAAAGATTCAAAGCAAGTTTTAGAGAAACAAATTATGTAAGAAATCACATAAGAAGGAAAGAAAATATCATAGTATAAAGTGCTGGAAATCGCGCATCATACATGCACAGCGGAATAAAACTTTTTGCACGATTTCCACCAAGGATCCATGCGAATTTAGAACGCCATAAGTTAGGGATTAGGGTTTATACCTTTCGGCAAAATTCTTCTGACAGCTACACCAAGTCCGATCTGCTTCCAAATCACAAACCGGAATGGAAACCAGTAAATCAGATCACCAGTACAACGTTTATGTGGCTGCACCTCTGTGGTATCCACACGAACCCGTGAATCACCGATGAATGTCCGCTACACACACCGGTTGGAATTGGTCTCCTTAGACCTCGTAGTGCTAGCTACGCCTCTTCAGAGATTTTGGTCAAGGAGAGTGGCTAGGGTTTTTCTATGCTTTTACTTGGGGTGCGTGAAGAATAATAGTAATCCTATTATTACCCAATAAGCCTATTTAAATAGGTGCATAGAAAAAACCTAACCTATTTGAGCCTTATTCCATGTATAATTATAGGCTTACTATTGGGCCTTATAATTATAACATGAATTCCCAAATATTAAGACCAAACAATTTGGTCTATTAATTCCAAATTCACTAAGCTCTAAGTGTGCGACCCTACAAGCTCTCATTACGTTGGCAATGACCATTAATCATATTAATGATCATAAACAATGATTGGTGTCTAGCAACACATCATCATTACCCAAGTAATGAGAAAGTCGGTGATTTGACTAAACCTTTACACGTGATCATCACTTATGTCCTTTTGTCCTATACATCTAGATTGAGCACGAAACATGGACCGTGTCATTCCCGTATAGCCCAATCTTAAGGTTTCTTGACTCCTAAGTAAGCTGACTGAAACAAATGTAATCGACATCTCATGTTAATTCATCTGAGCATGGCCATGCATTTTCTCAGCTTTACTTAATCAAGGGGCCCATAGATGTTACTCCTGTTATATAGGAGGGACAAATCCCATCTTGATCACACAAACCCCTTCGCATGATATGTGACATATCCAATATCTACCCTTGCGTTCACTTAACCATTAGTGATATAGAATAGTATCAAAATATGAAACTCACATGTAGGGAACCTTGGTGATCTCAGGTCAAAGGACCATATTAATAATGATCACTAAGAACCACTTATGACACTCATATAACGATCCATGTAGTGTTCTTAATATGGGTCGGTCCAGTATACAAGTTCTCTAACTTGTACTCATGTATAAACTTAATATCCTATATAAGTTTTCACACATGCTAGTCTTAACATATCAAAGCAACCTAATCCACAATGATATATGACTAGGGACATTTAAGAATACAATTATTCTAAGGTTATTATTATAATTAAATATATTACGCAGACAATATATATAAATATAATAATTGGAATTGCTATTAAAATAACATGATTCAAAATTACAATCACCAATATGATTGGTTTTAGGGCATATACACTAACATAAAGTTTCAACAAAAAGCTGAAAATATCATAAGGTAAGTTATGCTACCAAATTTAATCTACTAATTCAAAATCCATCACTATATTAATTAATTTCAAGAAGTAAAATCATTCATTTAATTATATTATGAATCCTATCTAACTTCAATTGAATCCTACCTATGAAAGTGCAAAATCTTCATTAATGGAAAGCAACTAAAAAGGACTCAAAGTGACTTAAAAACAAGTGAAAAACACATTTTTTATTTTTTATTTTTTTTGAATTTTTTTAAAACATTGAAAAGCATTGAATGAAAACACAAAGATGAAACACAAAGCATAAATTAAAAACCTAAAGTTTCCTCCTACACTTAAATTTTACATTATTCTCAATGTAAAACATATCAATATCATCAAGAGTAACATTAAGAATGATAAAGGACGTAGAAAATAAAAGAGAAGGGTAAGAGAAAGCAAGTCTAAATCGTTTGGTTACCTCCTAAGAAGTGCCTTTCTTTAATGTCTTTAGCTAGACATTAAGCTCAAACTCCTTCATCAAGAATAAATTGGGATCCCCAACTCTATTTCTTCCACCATTTGCTCTTGAAAGCCTTCATAAAATAGTTTAAGCCTTTGCCCATTGACTTTGAACACTTTGTTGCTCTCTAAACTCTTGATTTCAACTACACCATAAGGAAAAATGTTAGTAACAATAAAAGATCCATTCTAATGAGAATGGAGTTTACCCGACATCAATTTAAGCCTTGAATTAAACAATAAAACTTTTTAACCAATATCAAAAAAATTTTTAAGAATGAACTTATCATGAAATGCCTTTGTTTTCTATTTGTAAAGCCTAGAACTCTCATAGGCTTAAAGTCTAAGCTCCTCCAATTCTTGCAATTGTAATTTTTTTCCCTCTCTACATGCCTTTAAATCCATGTTGCACTTTTTATGGCCTAAAATGTTCTATGCTCCAACTCTACTGAAAGATGACAGGCTTTTTCAAAAATAATCTGATATAGAGATATCCCAATAGGAGTTTTGTATGCGGTTCTAAAAGCCCAAAGTGCATCATCCAATCTAAGGCTCCAATCCTTTCTATTAGGCTTCATGGTTTTCTCTAAGATTGACTTTACTTCTCTATTGGAAATTTTTGCTTGCCCATTTGTTTGGAGATGATATGGTGTGAAAATTCTATGACAAAACCTATATTTCTTCAATAAAATCTTAAATGCTCTATTGAAAAAATGAGTCCCTTGATCACTAATCAAAGCATGTGGAAGCCAAACTTGCTAAAGATGTGAGATCTAACAAAATCCACAACAACTTTAGAATTATCATTTTTGTGGCTTTAGCTTCCACCCACTTAGAAACATAATTAACAGTAAGAAGAATGTAAACAAAGCCAAAAGATGAAGGAAAATGACCCATAAAATCAATGCCCCATACATAAAAAACTTCACAAAAAATCATAGGAGATTGAGGCATCTCATGTTTACGAGTTAAATTCACTATCTTTTGACATTGTTCACAATTTTTACAAAATATGTTAGCATCATGAAACAAAGTAGGCCAATAAAAACCATAATTAAGCATTTTCCTTGCTATTATCTTAGGTCTAAAGTGGCCTCCACAAGCATAATCATGAGAAAATACAAGTATAGAATGAAACTTAAAATCATGTAGAAATCCCCTAATTATTTGATCAACATAAAATTTTCACAAATAAGGATCATCCCACACATAATACTTAGCTTCACTCTTAAGCTTATCAATTTGAGTTTTCTTATCATATGCAGGCAACTCATTAGTAACCAAATAATTCACTAAATCAGCATACCAAGGATCTTTACCTAGCAACTGAAAAAGTTATTTATCTGGAAAAGTGTCATGAATGGGGAAAATATCTACATTTCTTGAAATTTTGCTAAAATGATCAGCCACCAAGTTTTCAGCTTCACTCCTATCTTTAATCTCAATGTCAAACTCTTGCAAAAGCAACATCCATTTAATCAAGCAAGATTTTTCCTTCAGTTTCTTCAAAAAGAACTTGAAAACTGCATGATCAAAAAACGTAATCACCTTAGAACCAAGAAAATATGATTTAAACTTATCTAAAGTAAAAGCAATAGCTAAAAGTTCTTTTTTTATTGTAGTGTAATTTGCTTGGGTAGTATCTAAAGTACTTGAAGCATAGTAGATCGCATGAGGTTATTTTCCCACTCTTTGTGCAAGAACAACACCAATTGTATAGTTGGAAGCATCACACATCAACTCAAATGGTAAATCCCAAGATAGTGGCTAGATAATAGGAGTGGTGGTGAGAACTTGCTTCAACTTATCAAAAGCCTCCTTGAAATATTGATTAAAATTGAATTTTATTTCTTTTTGGAGTAGCTTAGACAATGGAAGGGCAATCTTGTTGAAATTTCTAATGAATCTCCTATAAAAATCTACATGAGCAAGAAAAGAATACACTTCCTACACACAAGTGGGGTAAAGTAAAGTAGAAATCACATCAATCTTAGCAAGATCTACCTTAATGCCCTTGCTACTTACTATATGTCATAAAACTATGCCATGCTCTACCATGATATGACACTTTTCAAAATTTAGCACAAGGTTAGTTTCAATACATTTGTCTAATACCTTAGAAAGATTATCTAAGCATGCATCAAAAGAGGAACCATAAACAGAAAAGTCATCCACGAAAAATTCAATGTAATCTTCTAAAAATTAAAAAAAAATGCATATTATCCACCTTTGGAATGTACCAAGTGCATTTCTTAGGCTAAAAGGCATCCTCCTATAAGTAAAAGTGTCAAAAGGACATGTGTATGTTATTTTCTCTTGATCTTCTGGTGCAATGTGGATTTGGAAATAACCAATGTAGCCATCTAGGAAGTAATAATGTGATTTTCCAGCCAATCTCTCAAGCATTTGATCAATAAAAGGTAATGGAAAGTGATTTTTTCTGGTTGCTTGATTCAACTTCCTATAATTAATGCACACTCTCCAACTATTCTGTACTCTAATAGGGAGCAAGTCATTATTTTGGTTTTTCACTACTATCAAGTCACTTTTCTTGGGTACAACTTGGACTAGAATCACCCATTTGTTGTCTAAAATTATAGATATAATTCTAGCCTCTTAAAGTTTAGTAATCTCCTTCTTTACCACATCTAAAATAAGGGGTTTAAGTCTTCTCTATGGTTATCTCATTGGTTTGGCTCTTTCTTCCAGCAAAATTCTATGCATACAGGTTGAAGGGCTAATTCTATGGAGGTTTACAAGTGTCCACCCTATTACTTGTTTGTGAGCTAGCAAAATCTACAATAATCTCTCTTCTTAGTTAGGTTGTAACTTCCTTGCTACAATGACTGGTACCTTCTCATTCTCCATTAAAAATGCATATTTGAAATGGTTTGGAACATGTTTGAGCTCTAATGTTGGTAGCTGGATGACAATGGGTAGTAATTTTATGGTAGAGATCACTCTAATAAGGTGAAATCCTTCTTAGATAGAGAATTCTATACTTTCTACTTTTTTTGCCTTTTTTGGAACAATACCATTTTCTTCACTTAAGAATGCAGAAATCTCTCTACATATAGCACATTGGTTATCACCATTATAGTAGGCACATTCGTGATCATCAAGGTATTCCATAAAATTAAAATTATGGGAAGAATCTGTTGGTGTGTGTCCTAAGAACCAATCATATAGATGATTGAAATAATACATAATATATTATGTTTTATTTTAGGCAATGCAATTATTATATTTTATTTTCAAATTTTGAACAAGTTATAACTTAATATAATAATTGTCCCTGGAATAATTTTACTATTCCTAAAATGCTCCTAATCAAGTATTATTACAAAAGGGATAGTAATAGTATATCAAGACTGGCATGTATAGTAACTGATGATTATGAATCATAGATATATGATATCAAGTCAATACATGAGTACATTGTTAGTGAACAAATGTACTGAACTGACCTAATATAAGAATGCTACATGGATAAGACTTGTGTCATTAGTAGTTCTCATATGGTCACAATTGCATATAGTCCTTTAACTTGAAGTCACTACGGTTTCCTACTTGAGGGGTTACTCATTTTAATGTCATCCTTTGTCACCTTTAATCGGGATGACAAGTAGGGCGTTGATTGGGTGTGTCACGAATCATGTAGAGGAAAATGAGTGATGTAGATGAAATTTTGTTACTCTTATAAAAGAGATATATCTTTAGGCCTCTTGATTGAGTGAGACTTATAAATGCATGGTCATGCTTAAATGAATCAATATGTGATATTGATAATTTATTTTGAAGTCTACTCAATATCAAGAAATATAAATTGAATATTAACGAGGATGACACACTCCATGCCTCTAGTTCAATTTGAATATTATTACAAAAGGGATTATAATGCAAAATATTGATCATGTATTAGGTGGATGTCGAATCATAGACATTCTTACTACTTGAGTGGCAGTGATGTATTGCTAGATACCACTCACTATCTATGGCTCAATAATAAGTCATTATCAATATAGTAAGAACCTACAGGATCACACAAAAGGAATAGGAATAAGACAATAATTAATTGAACTTTAATTAGATTAATATCCAATTAATTGGATTTATTTTCGTGCATATATATATTATTAAATAATAATATATTTTTCACGTAATAAATATAATTATTATTATGTGGTATTATTTGATATTAAAGCAATATCAAATATTTATGTTATCAGATATTAGATAAATATATTATGAGATAATATTATTTTGATATTTGATAACTATATGCAATTATCTAATATTAAGATATTTATATTATGAGATAATATTATTATCTAATATTAGATAATTAATAGATAAGTCTTATTTCTCCTCATTATTTCTAGGATAAGGATAAGATGAGTTGTTAAGTGTGATTAGGATTTTGGAAGCATTATCCTAATAGGACTAGGATTGTGGCTTGCCTAAGTTCTATAAAAGGGGACTTGAGGGTAGCACTTTTAATACACGCTCATAAGCTTCCATAAAACCCTAAATCACTCAGAAAACGTCCAATCCTAAATCCTAGAGAGAAAACTGCATCCTAGCAGATTCGTGGAGGGTGAGAGGTCGTTGTTTACTCCGTGTGGATACCGTAGAGATGCTGTACCTTCCAGCTAGCGTTTGATTCATCCGCTCTCAAGTTTTGATTAGTAGAAACATGAGTGCCCAATAAGTAAAATCCTAATCATTGATTTATACTTTTTGCATGGACCCTAGGTAGAATTCGGATCAAATTTTAAATTTCCGCTACATGTGATAATTTGAATTCCCAATAGAATCAACAAGCTCATCAAGCACCACTATTTGAAATATAGAATGGTCTTCAGTAGGGATTCTTATGGATTAAAATTAAAAAACACTGCTATATCTCTAACTTCCATAAAAAGAGTGCTTGCATCAACATCAATTTTTATCTTTGTTATTTTGAGAAAAAGGTCTTCTTAGAATCAAAAGTGTAGGGCTCTTAGCAGATTCACCCTCCATAGTAGAATGTAAAAATCTACTGTGAATATTAATTCCTTCACTTGAACTAGCACATCCTCAATAACTCTAACAAGTTGTGCATTGCTTCTATTGGCTAGTTGGATGATAACTCCTGTCTGCTTCAAAGGACCAAGTTATAAAGAAGAGAATATAGACATTGGTATGACATTTATGAAAGCTCCCAGGTTAATTAAAGCATGCTTAAATATGTTGTTGCCTATTACACAGGGTATGTCAAATGTCCTTGGATCCTTGCACTTCTAGGGCAAGCTTAGTTGAAGAATAGCTGAGATATTTTGGCTTAAACTCACTCTTTCATTGCCATAAAGGCTTTCTTTTTTGTGTGCATAACTCTTCAAGGAATTTAGCATACTTATGGATTTGTTTGATGGCTTCTAGCAGTAAGATGTTAACTTCCACCTTCTTAAAAGTTTCCAGGATCTCTTTGTCTCTATCAATTTCTTCTCTTTTCCTGGACTATGTAATTCTATTAGGGAAATAAGGTGGTCTTGTGAAGTTTTCTGGTTTTTCACTACTTTTGGTTTGTCCAAATTCTGGCTAGGTTAAAAGAAGCTTTCTGCAAAACGTTTAGCAGTTACTAGTTGTGTAGCCTTATGTTGTTAGTTTATTGGTTCTAGATTGTTGGAAGCATGAACTTCCTTACCACTTCTTAGCATGATGGTAGAGACATTACTTCTAGGATTAGGAATTGTTTAGGAAGGTAATTATCAAACCCTTGTGATTTAAACTTACTTAAGGTGGAAGCAAGCTAACTAATTTGCATTTGTAGGTCTTACATTGTAGCATCTGCCCTTTGTTGGAATTGCAGATTATTGGTAGCCATTTGCTTGACTCAGTCCTTAAGGGATGGTTGAGAGGATGAGGATGCTGCTACTTGCTGGTTCTAGAAGTTTTGTTGTTGTTACATTAGCTTGGAAGGCTACTGGAATGGAGGTCTATTCTAATATCGTGCTGGTCTAGTTTGCTATATTGGTGCATTACCATATCTGAAATTAGAATGGTCCCTCTAACCAAGATTATAAAAATTTGAGTAAGGATCATATTTATGTTATTATTGCTAGTACTGATTTTATTGCTGCTAATATAGTAGTTTCCTAGGGAAAATTGCTACAACATAGGCTTAGTATTGGCCATCATATTCTAATAAGGTTGGACATGAATCAATAGGATGGCTTGAGTAGGAACAAAGACCATAAAGTCTAGTAGGTGAAGGAGTCCGTAATTGCTTCTGTTATTGTCCCACAACCAGTTGCCTTACCAAGGAAGTTAATTCATCAATCCTATGCTCTATTTTCTATTAGTCTGCATAGGACGGAAGGCTTATCTCATGCATACTTCTACTAGCAAAGAGCATTTTGGTGCCAAATTATTGTGAATTAGCTATCATATTTGCAATCAAATCCCTTACTACCATAGAAGTCTTGTCTACCAATGCACCACCATTTGCAGCATCCATCATGCTCCTATCCATAGGAAAAAGGCCTTCATAAAAGTATTGAATTAGAAGCTGCTCACTTATTTGGTGATGTAGATAGCTAGCACATAATTTCTTGAATCTCTCCCAATACTCATAAAGCATCTCCCCATTCATTTGCCTGATGCCATATATCTCCTTCCTAATGGCAACTGCTTTAGATGCACAAAATATTTTTTTCCAAGAATTATTACTTCATGGCTGTCCAACACATAATAGAACCAGGCTACAAGTAATACAACCAATCCTTGGCTACATCAGCTAAGGAGAAAGGGAATGCTCTTAGCTTGATTTGATCTTCTAATATGCCTTAAGGCTTATTGTTGAACACATCACATGAAACTTCTTCAAGTGTTTATGTGGATCTTTACTTGTAAGATCATGAAACCTTGGAAGCAAATGTATCAGACCAGACTTTAACTTAAAATCAACATTTTATTTAGGATCTTGGATGCCTAATGGTTGGTATGTGACATCAAGGGCAACCAATTCCTTTAAAGTCCTATTGTTATTTGCCATGTTTTCTGGTCTATCTAGAGGTGGAGGAAAGCTAGAACTACTTATGTTTTTATTTCTACAAAGGGAATAAAATGTCCTATCTATTTCAAAGTCAAAATTAAGTAATTCAGTAGGATTTCTTCTTGTCATGCACAACACTACCTAACACCACACAGAACAGAAGAGAAAAGCACTATAGGAGCACAAAAACACCAAAATGCAAATGCACTATGAAAAATCAACCTAAACATAACTAATTAACCTATCTAGACATTTTTAAGAATTATAGGATCACCACAAAAAGTCTTTTACAATTATACAAAACCTAAAAATGTAATAAAAATATTAAAAATTTAAAAAGTGGTCAAATGAATAGAATTTGGCCAAAAAATAAGGCACTCAAATAGTGAATTTTGATGAGAAAAATAAAATCTAGATCCTATAAAAATTTCAGCTCAATTGGAGCTAATATGACCAAGTTATGCCCTAAATAAGGTATAAGTGCAAAATTGTGTAAAATTAGATTTCTTAAAACAAAAACCTCTGTTTCAATGCTTGATAATGTTTATTATGATAAAATATGTTGAATTAAAGTGGAGGTATGAAAGGAAAATAAAGAATGTAGTGGAATCCAAGATAATGCAGAAAATAAGAGTTATCATAAAATGCAAGAAACATAATCAATGGATGCAATTACCTACTAAAATGCTTGAAGAATTGTGTAGTATTTTATTGGAAATATGTGAGAAAAGATAAATTTAAAAAGATCCCTGACAATGGCATCAAAATTTTAATGTGCGCATTGCAATGCACCAAAATTAATCAAAACTAGTGTATTGAAAGTATAATGTTGTATAGTGGCACAACTAGGTCATACCTCTAGTGATCTTTTTAATTTTATCATTTCTAAATGATTTTCTAATAATATCTACACAAAAGTTAAGTTATTGATGCAATGAAAATGAGAAAAATTAATGCAAACAATATGAAATGCAATGGAATAGAATATTATGCAGAAACAGAACCAATATGCTAAATGTTGTACGAGAGATTATGCAATAATGGAATGTAGAATTGGAGGTGGTTGCATGAAATTAAAATGATAACAATGGAATAAACAAGCACAAAATTGAAGTAAAATAGTAATTAAATCAAGATAATTCTATATACAAAATGCAGCTAATTCAAGGACATGATAGCTCTTAATGTAGATTAATCCTAAATCACAAAATATTTAATTGTTCCAACTAATTTTTCAACCTTAGATTACCTGGAACCCCTGCAATAATCCATGAATCCTATACTAGATAACCATCTAGAGTTTAGTCAATTAATACTAGAAGATGAATTAAGTAACTGTTATAATCCTGAAAGTAGATCAAAATTAACTTACAAATAAAATTCAGTTGATTTAGGAAATTAAATCAAATACCATTGAAGTAATCCCCTAACCCTCTATCCCAACATGTAAAACCATGATTAATCGACCATAATTTCACATTCAAATAGCAAAAGAACAAAAATCACAAGATTGAGTGCCAATTATACCAAATCAATACTTAACATAAGCAATTTTAATAATTCAACATAAATAATTGGATAAAGAGGAAAATCAATTGGAAGAAATCAACATTACTAATCAAGATCTCATAATCCTTGAAAAGAAGAGCTTCACAATCCTCGAATCAACCAAGAGTCTTTAATCTTCCATGTCTTGAAAATAAGAAAATAGAAAAGAAAGAAAAAGAACTCTATTGCTAAGTCTGTGTGTGTAAAGTCTAAATGTTTTCTTTTCTTTAGCTCTCTTGCCTATTTATATAACCTAATTAGCCTAAAACCCTATTGGACTAGGATTAGATGACTCTTAGGATCACAATAATAAGGCCTTTCTAATTTTTAGAAGTCCAGACCTATTTGTTACAAGTCAATAAATCCAATAGATAAATCAATGAATTCCCACAAGTCTAACTTCCAACCATATTTTGACCACCGAATTAATGTAATTTGGAAAATTCATAAACATTAAACTTGTAAGCTTGTGTCTTGTGAGAATTTAGGCATTAGTTTCAAGTTAACTAGACCAATATAGCTCCAAATATGGTCTAAATACAGAAACAAGTTCAACTAGGACAAAGACACAACTTCGGCTTCTTTGCCACATATGTCCTTCAAAAAGCCTAACTGAGCTTGGATTGAAACATAAAAGTTATAATTATCTCTTTCAACTTTTAAAAAATATAAAATTTTCCTCAATCCAACATTTGGATCCTAAGATATGACTGAAAAATAGAAATAGTGTCAAATTCTAGCATTTACCGAATAAATTCACAATATTGTAAAATTGACCATAAATTATAAAATAAGGCCTAATTGGTGAAATTAAGCAAATATAACACCTAAGAGACATAAAATAGAGGAAAATAAAATAATAAATTTTTTTCTCATAATGTATTCATGCCTTTGGAGGCATAAACACTTAAATCTAATCTCTTATGTTACAAAACCTAATGAGATAAGTTAATATGTCTTCTAGGGTTATAAAGAATGAGGCCTTGTTAATTTCAAAAGCAAAGAACCTAAATTACAAACTAATACACTACAAGAGTTACTATAGTAAAATCTCACAAATATGCCTTCTAGCTATTATAAGACCCTTAAAACTACATAATTTCATTAAAATAAGTCTTGAATAATTTTGAAATGGATCTTATGCAACTTTGGGTGCTAGTTGGAGCCAATTTCAACCTTCAAAGCTCCTTTAAACCTTATAATCATGGATAGGTCAAGTTGGATAACACATTGCTTCATTTTCATGATCAAATTTAACCCTCCAAAAGTATGAATTAATTTCCAACCAAAACCATAAAAGTTTTAAAGCTTCCTTTAACTCAAGTTATGGCTAAAAATTTGAAATAGTGTAAAAATTTAGCACTGACCAAACAAGTTTTAAACATTGGAAAATGAACACCCAATCAAACAACAAGACCAATTTTATAAAATTAAGCATATGTAACATACTAAGAGGCATAAGATAGAAGAAAATAATATATTCAATACTTTGCGTATCAAATCCCCTCACACTTATCATTTACAAGACTACAAGCAAACACAACTTTATTCAAAATTAAAAACTAAAAACTAACTTTCTGAAAAATTCAAATTCACAAATCCAAAAGTCAAAAACAATCAAAGATATCAAGAAACATAAACACTTCATAAACAAAAATCTTAACAAACTTGAAACTAAGCAACATAGAAACTTCATTCAAAATCAATAGATCAAATTAGTAGAATTTCACATAATTCATTCTCCAACTCCTAAGTGTTCAAAATAAGGATTTTAGTTAAGTTTATACCATGAAATTACTCTACTATAAGCTTTCTAATTATCTAATCTCCACTACAAAAATCACATGCACAACATAAATCAAAGATACTTATTCAAGGTTGTAATAGGCTAGGAAAAATGAAAGGAAAATTGCAAATATAAGGGATAAAAAATAATAAAAAATTAATAAAGCACTTGAACTATAAACATATATGCAAATTATGAACACTTATTACATAACATAACAACTTAACATTAATTCAAATAGTCATTAACCTTTTTTCCCTTTGTTTCTCAATTCTTCTTCTCTTTTTCTTTTTTTTTAGTTTTTCTCTTTTTTAGTATATTTTTATTTCTTTTTTATTTATTCTTTTTCATTTTTTATCTTTCTCTTTTTTCTCATTTTCTTCTTCTTTTTATAACTAGCATTTGAAGTTGAAATTGATAAATTTTTGTAACATACAGACAAACACCTCTGCACTTATTCAAAAACCTATCTCACAAAGATTTAAATGCTCTACTGATTCTTAAGATCAAATAAAGAAACTTGTTTTATATTAGAGGACATGTTCATAGGCTAAATAACAAATAAAAGGTAATTAAGCTCAAATGGGACTCAACAAAGACAAAAATATAAGGTTGACTATTTAACAATAGCTTAAATAAAGAAAAAATACCTTTATTATTTTTGTACATGCATATGTAAATGTAATCTCAAAAAGAATTAAAGCAGGTTTTAGATAAATAAATCATAAAAGAACATCATACATAAAAAAGGAAGATAATAGTATAAATATTCAATATAACAATTAAAATCTCATAAGAAAAGTTATGCTATCAAATTCAATTCTCCAATTCCATATCCATCATTACACCAATCAATTTCAAGAAGCAAAATAATTTACTTAATCATTTTATGAATCCTATTCAATTTAATTGAATCTTACTCACGAAAAATAAAAAATTTCTATCAATGAAAAGCAATTAAAATGACTTAAAAAAACTCAAAAAAGTGGAAAAACTTTTTTTTTAATTTTTAACATTTCAGCATTTTTCCTAAAATAACTCAAGAACATCAAAGGAAATATGAAAACTTAAAAGAAAAACACAAATAAAATCCTAAAATTCTCTTTTCTCACACCTTAAATTTATATTATCTTCTATGTAAAGTATATTAATATCAAGAAAGATAAAGGACAAGTAAAATAAAAAAGATGAAAAAAAGACAATGAACTTGAAAAAATTAAGTTGCCTCCTAAGAAGCACATTTCTTTAACATCTTTGGCTAGACTCAATATCCTTTCTCATAAGTAAACTAGTCTTACTTTTATGATTTGCTTTTAAAATTTTTTTTCATAAAATGGCTTAAGCCTATGCCTATCGACTTTTAATACCTTATTGGTTTCTAAATTCTCGATTTCAATTACACTAAAAGGATAAACAATAGTAATAACAAAAGGTCCATCCCCATGGGAATGGAGTTTGCCCAGCTTTAATTTAAGTCTTGAATTATGCAATAAAATTTTTTAAACAATCATAAATTTTTTTCAGAAATGATCTTATCAGAGAGTGACTTTGTTTTCTCCTTGTAAATCCTAGAATTCTTAAAAGCTTCAAGTCTAAGTTCCTGTAATTCTTATTATTGCATTTTTCCTTTCCTCTCTAGCTACATTCAAATTCATGTTACACATTTTAATTGCCTAAAATGTCCTATATTCCAATTCCATATGAAGATAACATGATTTTGTAAAGACAATATGGTATACAGACATCTCAATAGGAGTTTTGTATGATATTTTGTAAACCCAAAGTGCATCATCCAATCTAAAGCTCTAATATTTTCTATTAGGCATTATAATTTTCTCTAAAATTGTTTAACTTCTGTATTAGAAACCTCCATTTACACTTTTGATTAGGGATGATATGGTGTGAAAACTCTATGACAAATTCCATATTTCTTCAATAAATCTTCAAATTCTCAATTGCAAAAATGACTTTCATGATCACCTATCAGAGCACATGGAATGTCAAACATGCTAAAAATGTGAGGCCTGACAAAGTCTACAACAACTTTTAAATTATTAGTCCTAGTGGCTTTTGCTTTCACTCATTTAGAAATATAATCAACAGCTAATAGAATGTAAACAAGACTAAAAGGTAAGGGAAAAAGACCCATAAAAGCAATGCCTTACACATCAAAAACCTCTTAGAAAAGCATAGGAATTTGAGACATCTCATTTCTACTAGTTAAATTCCTTATTTTTTTAACATTGTTCACAATTTCTACAAAACATATAAGCATCAAGGAGTAAAGTAAGCTAATAAAAACTAAAATTAAGCATTTTCCTTGTTATGAACACAAGTATAGAATGAAACTCAAAATCATGTACATATCTCCTATTGATTTGATTAAAACAAAATCTCTACAAATAAGGATCATCTCACATAATATTTAGCCTCACTCTTCAATTTATCAATTTGAGCTCTATAGCTTATGTAGCAACTAATTAGTAATTAAATGAATCATTACATCAACCAAAGATCCCTACCTAGCAGTTGGAAAAATTGCTGATTTGGGAAGGTGTCCTGTATATGTAAAGTGTCTGTAGCTTGCAAAATCCTACTCAAATGGTCCACAACTAAGTTTTTAGCACCACTCCTATCTCTAATCTTAAGATTAAACTCTTGTAAAAGCAATAACCATCTAATCAAAAGTGGCTTCACCTCAAGCTTCTTTAATAGGAACATCAAAGTTA
The DNA here is from genome assembly GCA_020226215.1 of Sindora glabra. NCBI lineage: Eukaryota > Viridiplantae > Streptophyta > Magnoliopsida > Fabales > Fabaceae > Sindora > Sindora glabra. The sequence continues at coordinate 74,151,578 of CM035226.1, read as the reverse complement.
CATGATCAAAAAACATAACCACCTTAAAACTAAGTAAGTATGATATAAATTTATCTAAAGAAAAAATAATGGCTAAAATTTTTTTTAATAGTTATGTAATTGGCTTATATAGTATTTAATGTTTTATAAGTATAATAAGTCACATGAGGTTACTTGCTAATTCTTAATACAAGAATAGTACCAATTGCATAATTAAATGCATCACAATTAACTCAAATGGTAAATCCCAAGTTGGTGGTTAAATGATAGGAGTAGTGATAAGAGCTTACTTTAGCTTGTCAAAAGTCTCCTTATAATGTTGATTAAAATCAAACTTAACTTTTTTTAATGTAACTTGGATTATAAAAGGACAATATTGCTAAAATATCTAATGAAACACCTATAGAAACTTGTATATCCAAGAAAAGAATGCACTTCCTACATATAAATAGGGTAAAGTAAAGTGGTAATCATATCAATCTTGGTAGGATCTACTTCAATGCCCTTGCTATGCATTATGTATCCTAAAACTATCCCATGCTCTATCATGAAATGGCATTTCTTAAAATTCAACACAAGATTAATTTGAATGCACCTATCTAACACCCTAACAAGCCTACCTAAGCATGCATCAAGAGAGGAACCATAAACAATGAAATCATCCATGAATACCTCTATGCAATCCTCTAAAAAATCAATAAAAAATATCCATCATACATTTCTAAAATATGCCAGGTGCATTGTATAGGCCAAATGGCATCTTCCTATAAGCAAAAGTGCTAAAAGGGTAAATGAATATGGTGTTTTTTCCTGGTCCTCTGGAACAAACTAGTATGACCATCTAAGAAACAATAATGTGATTTACTTGTAAATCTTTTTAACATTTGATCAATGAATAGGAGTGGGAAATAATCCTTTCTAGTTACTTAGTTTAGTTTCCTATGGTTAATATAGACTCCCTAACTATTTTGAACTATAGTGGACATCAATTCATTATTTTGGTTCCTCACTACTATCAATCTAGTCTTTTTAGGAATAACTTGCACTGGACTTACCCATTTACTATTAGAAATAGCATATAGAATGCCAATCTCCAATTGCTTGGTAATCTCTTTTTTTGCCACGTTAAGAATCAAAAAGTTGAGTCGCCTTTAAGGTTATCTCACTAGGTTAGCTTATTCTTCTAATAAAATTTGATGTATACATGTAAAAGAACTAATGCTAGGAATATTTGCCAATGTCTACCCAATTACTTGTATATGGGATCTTAAAATCTACAATAACATGTCTTCTTGGTTAGGATAGAAATTCTTTGCTATAATCATTGATAATTCTCATTTTTTTAAAAGAATGCATACTTTCACTATTCTAGTAAAGGCTTAAGTTTCAAGTTAGGAGGCCATGTGATAAAAAGTATTAATTTAGTGGTAGAAACCACTTATGTAAGTGAAATTTCTATATGATCATCATTTTCCACACATTTTGAAATAACAATGTTCTTATCATTTATGAATGCAAAAATCTTAGCACATATATCACACCTATTATCATTATAATAACAAGTGCACTCATTACCATCAATACAATCCATAAACTTAGAAATTTCAAGAAATTCAACAAGCATTTCATCATAACTATCTTTAGCAAGTACATTAATTAAATTTTATTGAAAAATAAAACGCTCTTCTAGAGGATATTTCATAACTTTAAAGATATTGAATCTCATGATTATTCTCCAACCTCCATGGAAAGATGCCAACATGTACATCAATTGTAGTTTTTCCTATTTTAAGGAATGATTTCCCTAGATCAAAGGTACATGATTACTTGAAGACTCATCCTCCATGTGCAAAATATAAAAGTCTATTGAAAATATCAATTCTTTAACTACAATGCTTCTATTGGTAAATTAAATGACTACTCCTTTTTACTTCAAAAGGCTAAGTTATAATGAAAAATACATTAATGTTTCCATGACTTGACTGAAGCTACCAAGTTTATCAAGGCATGCTCAAATCTATTATTGCTTATGATGTAAGGTATGTCAAATACTTTAGGTTTTTGAATTTCTAAGGTAAGTTAGGTTAAGGATGGTTGATACATTCTATCCTATGCTCATTTTCTCATTGCCTTTAACCTTTTCTTATGAGTAAACAACTCTTTAATGAACTTGGCATACTTAAAAATTTGCTTGATAACATCTAGCAATGGAATATTCACTTCCACCTACTTAAAACCTTCCATAATCTTTTTATTTCTATTAAGTTCTTTTTTCTTTCTAAACTATATGATCCTATTTAGAAAGGGAAGGGGTATTGTATAGTTTATTGGTTTTTACATAAATTCTAGTTTGTAGTTTGTTATGAATCTTTTACAAAATTTTCAAAATTTAATGGTTATTTATACTTGCCTTGCTTACTTGCTAGTTAAGGATTGGTTGGTTCTTGAACTTCCTTACCGCTTCTTAGTATAATGTTAGGAACATTACCTTTTGGATTTGGAATTATCTAAGAAGGCAATCTGCTAGACAATTAAAATTTAAACTCACTAAGGGAAAAAGCTAACTAGCCAATTTGAGTTTGAAAATCATGAATTATGGTTTTTGTTCTCTACTAAAATTGTGACTTATTGGTAGCTATTTGCTTGACTATTCTCAAAGGATGGCTAAGAAGTTGAAGTTGCTTGGTAGTTTTGGAAGTTTTACTATTGAATTAGCTTGGAAGGTTGTTAGAATTGAGGTTACTTGGTTGATATTTGATAAGTGCACAAATACACCTAAATTCTATGTGTTTCATCCACTTATTTACTTAGTATTTTGTGCAAATTGATTGAAAAGGACACTTAGATGCTCTATATTTTGTTTTCAGGTCATGAAATGACATATATGAGCATTAGAAAAGAATCGAGAGGAAAAACCATTCAAATCATGAAGCATTGAAGCAAGATTGTTCACTCAGCAAAGAACACGGGCCGTGTTTAACCCCGTGTTCATGGCCGTGTTTCGTTCTGGACTGCTTCGAGACTTCACTGAGTCATCCAGAGAAGAACACAGGTGTGAACACGGGCCGTGTCACACACCCTGTATCTTTCTGCCATTCGCTTCTGAAGAACACGGGGGGTATCACACCCCGTGTAATATGCTGATCAGCCTTTTTTGAAGAACACGGGGTAGAACATGGGCCGTGTACTACACCGTGTACATTGCTGTTTGACAATTCGTAGGAGAACACGGGGCGTGTCACACAACGTGTTTCTTATTGCTCAAACTTTTGCAGAGAAACACAGGGTACAACACGGGCCGTGTTGGACCCTGTGTACATAAAAAATATAAGTTTTTGCGCGAGATCTCATCAAAGAGGAGGAGAATCTGAGAATTAACAAGGAGAGCTGCTAGGAGAAGCCCTGGGAGAGACCCAAACTCACCAAAGGTGCCTTCTAACACGGATTCAAGCAAGGAATTGAAGAATCAAGCAAGAAATTTGTAGATCTTCATGGATTGTTTGACTTCCTTCTCTGTTTTCTTGTTTTCTTCTGATCTTGAGATGTTTTCACACTAAAGCTTTGTGCTTAGCTTAGGTGAACTTGTTCATGGAGTTATGGAACTGAATTTTATATAATCTAGCTTGATTTACTGTTGAATTATGATTTGATCTTGCTGTTTTGTCTGGAACAAGCCAATGTATCCGGAATATTGGATTTGTGTTATGGATTAATTGATTCTAGGTTGAAATGACCAATTAATTAATCGGATCTTGCATGATCATTGGGAATATCAATTAGACTTAGAAATTAAGCTGATTGTATTCTTTTGCACAGGATGAAATGTCCAAGAATGGATTCTAAGCAAGTTAATGCAACCTAGATGAGTGATTACTAGAGTAATTCTGGGCACTTAATCTTTGGTTAGTAGCTAGTAGCCTTGCAATGAGGTATAGCTTAATTTTGGTAATCCAACAATCATAATTAACAGTAAACCAAGTTAGAGAAGTAAATTCATTCCATAATGAAGTGTACAAGGGATCCTTAAGCTAAGTACGCTTTTATTCCATTGAATCAAACCTTATTTTGATTGTTAAGCTCTGTTTTACAACTTGTTCTTGATTCACACTCTCAATTGATCCGCCTAGATAATTTTACTTGAAATTCAGTTAGTACTCAACCTACAATCCCTGTGGAGAACAATAATCTTTTATATTATAACTAGACTTAACCTGTGTGCTTGCGGGATTTAGAGGTCAAGTTTTTGGCGCCGTTGCCGGGGATTGTATCCAGTTGATATTAACTACAAGTTTTAAGTGAATTAGACTAGGCAATTCTTTTTCTTTTACTTCATAATTCATCTTGTTTTACTTTTTCTTACTTTTTTTTTATATACAACGTTTCTTTCTCACCTTGTTCTGTTTTAGTGCTACTTAATCATTCTACAGAGAATCGAGTATATGCGAAGAGGAAGTCTCGAAGGAGTTCTTGACTTAGATCCAGAAATTGAAAGAACTTTGCATAGGAGAAGAAGAGAGCAGCAGTCAATTCACAACTAAGTAGAAATCTACACTGAACCAGTAAATCAAAACATGAATAATAGATTACTTCGAGAGTTTGCAGCACCCGATGCCACTGGTCTTCAATCTAGCATACAAAGGCCCGCTGTTGAGGCAAATAACTTTGAATTGAAGCCAGCTTTGTTGTCTATAGTGCAGCAAAACCAATTCGGTGGATTGCCAATGGAGGACCCCAACCTCCACATCCAGATTTTCCTTGAATACTGCGATACAATAAAGATCAATGGCGTACAAGCGGATGCCATCAAGCTTAGACTCTTCCCATTCTCCTTAAGGGATAGAGCCAGAGCTTGGCTGCATTCTTTACCAGCTGGATCAATTACCACATGGGAAGAGCTACTGAGGGCTTTTCTTTCAAGATACTTTCCTCCAAGCAAGATTGCACAATTGAGGAATGAGATTACTACATTTTCTCAGAGGGAAGGAGAATCCCTGTTTGATGCTTGGGATAGATACAAAGAGCTACTAAGGCTGTGTCCACATCACGGATTAGAAAGATGGCTTGTTCTTCATACCTTCTACAATGGTTTGAATTACAACACTAGACTTACTGTGGATGCTGCAGCTGGAGGTGCCTTGATGAATAAAAGGCTAGATGAAGCTTATGAGCTGATTGAAGACATGGCTTTGAACCATTATCAATGGTCAAATAAGAGGGGACCATCAAGAAAAGCAACAGGTAAGTATGAATTAGATGCCTTTAGTCATTTATCTGCTAAAGTAGATGCATTAGGAACTTTAGGCAGCAAGGTAGATGCTCTAATGGCTAAATTTGACAAATTTCATGTTAACAGTGTGAATACAATAGGTGCTACTGACATTGCTTGTGAGATTTGTGGAATTACAGGGCATATTGCAGCTGAATGCACCTTGGGCCAAGACTTTACTGAGCAAATGAATTATGTGAACAACAATGGTTTTGGACAGAAAAATCCTAGTGAACCATTTGGAAACACTTACAATCCATCATGGAGGAATCATCCAAATTTCTCCTACAAGCCCACCCAACCATATAACACACAAACCATCACCAATAGACCGCCACCACCCGGTTTCCAAGGTCAAAGATCGTACAATCCACCAGCCCAACCATCCTCCACTGCAAAATTAGAAGGCCTCTTGGAGAAATTTCTTATTTCTCAAGAGAAGATCAATGAGGAATTTAGACAACATGGAAGACACATGGAAGATTCAATTAAGCAATTGTCTTCTAAGGTAGATTCTTTGGCTACTCATGGAAAGATGCTGGAAACTCAAATTGCCCAATAAGCTTCAGCATCTTCTTCAAGAGCTTATGGCCAACTCCCTGCTCAACCGGAATCAAATCCAAGAGAGCATTGCAAGGCAATAACTCTCAGGAGTGGAAGATTATTGAAAGATCCTATTGCCACTCAAGAAACTGGAAAAGAGACAAGTGTGGAAGAAGAGCAAAAACAAGGCAATGAGGCCTCAATTTCTAAGGAAGCTGAAGAGAAAGAAGGGGAACTACTAGAAAAATCAAAATATATTCCTCCAGAACCGTACAAACCGCATGTCCCTTATCCTCAAAGATTGGCCAAGGCTAAACTGGATAAGCAATTTGGAAAGTTCTTGGAAGTGCTGAAGAAATTGTACATCAATATTCCCTTCACTGATGCACTTTCACAAATGCCTTCATATGCTAAATTCTTGAAGGACATTCTCTCCAACAAGAGGAAGTTAGAGGAGCATGAAACTGTGGCTTTGACTGAGGAGTGTAGTGCCATCATTCAAAATAAGCTACCTCCTAAGCTAAAGGATCCAGGAGGCTTCTCCATCCCTTGCGTTATAGGAAATGTCCCTATTGATCGGGCATTATGTGATTTGGGGGCGAGCGTGAGCCTTATGCCACTGACGGTTGCTAAGAGATTGAACATTGAAGAGATGAAGCCCACTACGATTTCACTTCAACTAGCTGACCGCTCAGTCAAATATCCAGTAGGTATTCTCGAGGATGTACCTATTAAAGTGGGTAAGTTTTTCATACCAGTTGACTTTGTTGTCCTTGAGATGGAAGAGGATGCTCAAATCCTTATTATTTTAGGTAGACCATTTCTTGCCACTGCTGGAGCTTTAATTGATGTTAAAAATGGTAGACTGTCATTATCTGTTGGGGATGAGAAGGTTGAATTTAATTTAAATGAATCCATCAAATTACCTATTTGTGAAGACTCCATATGCAGGGTAGATGTGCTAGATAAAGCTGTGAAAGAAGACCATAAAAAGGGAAGCCTCCAAGATCCTCTTGAAGCATGTCTAGTTGCAAATGGAGTGGTTGAAACTGAAGAAGCTGCTGCATATGCCCAGTTTTTGGAAGTAAGTCCACCACTTCCCCTCCCTGATGAAGATATTGAACAATTGGAAGAGGAGTCCAACAAAGCGATTACTGAGGAAGACAAACCGCCAAATGTAGAACTTAAACCTCTCCCATCTTCCCTCAGGTATGAATTTTTAGGACCCCATTCTACTTATCCTGTTATTGTTAATGCCAATCTAACTGCTATGGAAACAAAAAAATTACTTAGGCAGCTTAGATTTCATAGGAGAGCTTTGGGGTATTCAATTTCTGATTTGAAAGGGATCAGTCCTTCTATTTATATGCATAAGATCTTGTTGGAGGATGATAGTAAGCCCTCCATTGAACACCAAAGAAGGCTGAATCCTAATATGAAAGAAGTTGTGAAGAAGGAAATAATGAAACTGTTAGATGCTGGGGTAATTTACCCAATTTTCGATAGCCAGTGGGTTAGCCCAGTTCATGTTGTGCCTAAGAAAGGAGGGCTAACTGTAGTGAAAAATGAAAACAATGAGCTAATTCCCACTAGGACTGTCACGGGTTGGAGAATGTGCATTGACTATAGGAAATTGAATAAGGCAACCCGGAAAGATCATTTCCCCCTTCCCTTCATTGATCAAACTTTGGAAAGATTAGCTAAGCATTCACATTTCTGTTATTTGGATGGCTATTCTGGTTTCTTCCAAATTCCTATCCATCCAAATGATCAGGAAAAGATCACATTTACATGTCCTTATGGCACATTTGCATATAGAAGAATGCCTTTTAGTCTGTGCAATGCTCCAGCTACTTTTCAGCGTTGTATGATGGCAATCTTTTCTGAATTTATTGAGAATATCATGGAAGTTTTTATGGATGATTTTTCTGTATATGGCACTTCCTTTGATAACTGTTTAACCAATTTATCTCAAGTTTTGCAGAGATGTGAAGAGGTAAATCTGGTTCTCAACTAGGAGAAATGCCATTTTATGGTAAGAGAAGGGATTGTCCTTGGCCATCAAGTATCTGAACATGGCATAGAAGTGGATAAGGCCAAGGTGGACATTATAGAGAAATTGCCTCCCTTAAATTCTGTCAAGGGAGTGAGGAGTTTTCTAGGACATGCCGGTTTCTACTGACGTTTCATTAAAGATTTCTCTAAAATAGCTAAACCTTTGACTAACTTACTTGCTAAAGATGTTCCTTTTGATTTTGATCAAGATTGTTTGGATGCCTTTTGCAGGTTAAAGAAAGCCTTGATATCCGCACCAATCATGCAAGCACCGGATTGGAATTTACCTTTTGAGGTGATGTGCGATGCTAGTGATTATGCAATAGGAGCGGTGCTTGGCCAAAGAAAGGACAGAAAGGTTCATGCAATTTATTATGCAAGCAAGACTCTTGATGAAGCTCAATTGAATTATGCCACCACCGAAAAGGAACTTCTTGCTGTGGTATATGCAATTGATAAGTTCAGATCTTACTTGGTGGACTCAAAAGTGATTATTTTCACGGATCATGCAGCCATCCGGTACCTTCTCAGCAAGAAGGAAGCTAAACCCCGACTCATTAGATGGATTCTCTTGTTGCAAGAATTTGATCTGGAAATTCGAGATAAGAAGGGCACTGAGAATGTTGTAGCTGATCATCTCTCAAGGCTGAAGCAAGAATTAGGAGATGAGGAAGACAAGGACATGCCAATCAATAATGCCCTTCCTGATGATTATTTGTTGGCTGTCTCTTCTTCAGCCATCCCTTGGTTTGCTGATTATGTGAACTACATTGTGAGTGGAGTTTTACCTCCGGATGCAGGGTATCAAAAGAAGAAGAAGTTTCTAGCTGAGGCAAAGCACTACTTTTGGGATGAGCCCCTTCTTTTTAGGAGATGTGCTGATGGCCTATTTAGAAGATGTGTGCCTGAGGAGGAAATTGCAAGTATCTTGTTCCACTGTCATTCCTCTCCATATGGAGGACATTTTGGTGCTTCAAGAACTGCTGCAAAGATTGCCCAGGGAAGATTTTATTGGCCGACTCTTTTTAGAGATGTTCATCAATATGTCACTTCTTGTGACCAATGTCAAAGGGTTAGGAACATATCAAAGAGACATGAGATGCCCTTGAATAACATTCTGGAGGTTGAAATATTTGATGTTTGGGGAGTTGACTTCTTGGGACCATTCCCACCTTCTTGCAGCAACAGCTACATCCTTGTGGCAGTTGACTATGTATCCAAATGGGTGGAAGCAATTGCCACTCGAACTTGTGATGCCAAGGCTGTAGTTAAATTTTTCAAAAAGGTGTTGTTCCCTAGGTTTGGAATCCCTAGAGCTGTGATTAGTGATGGAGGGTCTCATTTCATTGCCCATCAGTTTTAGTCGCTCTTGAGAGGATATGGAGTAACCCATAAGATTTCTACTCCATATCATCCTCAAACCAGTGGGCAAGTTGAGCTTTCCAACAGAGAAATTAAATCCATCTTGGAAAAGACAGTGTCTAGATCAAGGAAGAATTGGGCACTCAAGTTGGATGATGCTCTATGGGCCTATAGAACTGCCTTTAAAACTCCAATTGGAATGGCACCATTTAGGCTCATCTATGGGAAGAACTGTCACTTACCAGTGGAAGTTGAACACAAGGCGTATTGGGCAATCAAGTTGCTCAACTTCGACTTACAATCTGCTGGAAAGAAGAGAAAGCTCCAACTTCTTAAGCTTGAAGAATTGAGGAATTAAGCTTATGATAATGCTAAGATCTATAAAGAGAGAACGAAGGCTTGGCATGACAAGCGAATACTTAAAAGGGAATTTCAAGAAGGAGACTCGGTGCTCTTGTTCAGTTCGAGATTCAAACTATTTCCAGGGAAGCTAAAGACAAGATGGACTGGACCATACCTTGTGAAGAAGGTATATCCATTTGGAGCTGTGGAGATTTGGAGCGAAAGCACCAGAAATTTCAAGGTTAATGGCCAAAGATTGAAGAAGTATGTTGCTGGGCCACCATTAATGGAGGCACCAGACTAATAAAGAGACAGGGGTCGAGCTTATGACCTTAAACAAACGCTTCTTGGGAGGCAACCTAAGCTTATTTTTCTGTTTTCTTGCCTTTCAATCCTTAGTTTTCTACTTTTCAATTTGAGTTACTGAGTAGTGGAGGAATTTAAGTCATTAAGTGTTGATGTTGAATGCTCATTTTTGCATGTGGACTTGTCTTTGAGGTAGATTAGGCATGAATTTATGATTGTTGTCTGTTTTCTTACACAGAGGGCTCAAAACGCACTCTAGTGAGATACACGGGGTACTATACGGGACGTGTACTACCCCGTGTACCTCTCTGTCTGGCCAATTTTAAAAAAACTTGTGATTTTCAACGCAGTCCAGTGAGAAACACGGTGTATAACACAGACCGTGTTAGACCCCGTGTTCCTCACTGTCTAATTCGCGTAAAAACTTTATTATTTTCATGAAGGATCAGAGAGATACACGGGACAGAACACGGACTGTGTCATACCCCGTGTACCTCTCTGGTTGAACCATTGATGAGAGCGTTTAAACTTTAGCCTTCCAGAAAGAAACACGGGGTAAAACACGGACCGTGTTAAACCCCGTGTTCTATTACGCATTTTGTTAGTCTTCCCCAGAGAGAAACACGGGACAGAACACGGGTGGTGTTTGATCCCGTGTACAACTGCGAGGTTTGTTATCATGTTTCAGAGAGAAACACGGGGTACTACACGGGTCGTGTTTGACCCCGTGTTCCTATGCGGGGGAGCTTTTAATCGACAAAAACCCAGATTTTTCCAGATTTTCCCCCATTCTCTCCTTCTTACTCGCAACCCTAGCTTCTCTCTTTGCATTTTCGCACTCCATACTGCCAAATTACACCGATCAAAGTGTTTTATTTTGCTATTTGAGGTTGTTTAGCTAATTGATTTGCGATTTAATCGGTTAAAAAGCTATGATTTGGATTCATCTTCTCATCTTTACACGAACTAGGGTTTTGTTCATCATCTCACGAGGTTAGTGCATTTCTTTTGAAATCCTTGGAGTTTATTGATATTTCTAATGATTATTAACTTCCATTACATATTAGAATTCATAGGAATGTTGAAATCCTTTGAAATTGATGATTGATAGGTTGATTGAATAACTTTACAAAGCAACGTTCATGGAAATTCACTGGTTTTCTTGATTGAACTTGCTTCTTTGATGATTAATTGATCAAAATAGAATCTTAGATTGATAAATTGAGTTAGAATCTCTAATTAATAAGACTAGAATTGTTGATGCACAAGTGTGATTGATTGACTTAGTTTCCTGTTGAACTGCAATACCATCACTCATGTGCTAAACCTTGAACTGCTTGAATTGGAACTTTGTGGTTGCTTATGTTTCAAGTTTTGAAGTTTATTGCTTGATTGCCTTATTGCCTGCTTTGCTGACATAATCACTCCATTGCTCTCATAGCTTATTGCTTGATTGGCTGTTTGGTATTGCTGAATCTTTATTCTTGGGATTTGCTGCTGGCTGGTATACACTCTCTCAATTTGTTGATTCCTTTTGCAGATAATGTCTAAAAGACAAAAGACTACTGCGAGAAAGACTACCAAGGGTAGTACATATAGAGGGACATCGTCTAGAGGACCTTCACACCCCTTCTTAGATTTCACTGACGAAGATCACATCCAAGCCTATGAAAGACACAGGGATAAGCCAATTGTAGAAGGGAGATTCTTGGACTGGGAAGTGTTGAGGGAATTTGGACTAGAGGAAGAAATACGTGAGCTTATAAGTGTGGGAGCTTGGGAAACCTTCTTTGAGATTAGAGAGCCCACCTACAGGGAGCTCACCTTGGAATTTCTCAGTACATTTTATTTGGAGAGGTATTTTGGGACAGTGGACTCGCCAGATACAGTTTAGTTCAAACTAGGAGGCGTTCCTTACTCTATGAGTTTGACCCAGCTGTCTGTTCGCCTGGGACTCTACTCTATGGAGTTTGTAACTACTGAGGAATACCAGGACATGCTGGTCGGGCTGCCCCACGGGACCCAGGAGTGGCGGGTGTGGACCGATATAGCCACTGGACACACATATGATCCCGCCAAGAGTAAGGCGTCTAGCCTTAGGAGGGTTTCCTGGAGAGTCCTTCACTCCATTTTCAGTCATACTCTGAGTGGATGGGGGCACAGCCATGGAGTTGTGAGCACCTCTGATATTCTATTCCTCTATAGCATGATTGAGAGGGTGCTTATCAACATTGGAGGAGCATTCGCTCACTTTTTCTCATCCCAGGCCATGGACAGGAGAGTTGGTAGTATAGCTGCTGGCCCATACATTACTCGACTAGCCAGATGGTTAGGAGTTTTCGACCGGCCTTATGGTTCTCTGACCATAGTATCACACATGGCACCCCTTCGAAGGGGCATTCTTATAGCCATGGGGATTCAGCCGGTAGTGCAGCCCCAGCCCCAACCCCAGCCCCAGGAGGAGCAGCAGCATATTCCAGGCGATAACACAGCTCCTAATATTGGTCCTTCTTCTTCCACCGGGAGCAGAGTTCCACATGAGGCATATTTCAGAGACATCCTCTCTGGGCAGCAGCAGATCTTGGCGGAGCTCCGTCTGATATCCGAGCGTCAGACGCGGATTGAGGGACTCTATGATGACTTGGACAGACGCTCCAGGCACATAGAGGGCATGGTGGAGCCCCTGTTCCACTTATTCCACCCTTCCTCCCCTGTTGATCCGGATCCCCCTACCCAGTAGTTTAGATTGATTACTGCATTTTAATTTTTTTTTTTAGCTATTCTATTTTTCTTTTTACTCATTCTTCATATTTATCCCCATTTATCTGGTCTGTACATATATTAACTTTGCCCTGTGTTTCACTCTTTATTATATTGCTTTCTTCTCTTTTATTTTCTTGCACTCTTAATGTTAATATCTATAATAACTAACCGCATTTCTTTTCCAGTATTGTATTTTCTTTCTTTTAGATTACTGGTTCTCTCTCTCTCTCCTACCTCGTCTCTCCTTCTGGATCTCCCTGCGATTTTATGGACAGCCATAATCCGCATATCAGGGAAGTTTCAGTTTTCAAACTGTTTTCTGTCTCTTTTCTCATTTACTATTTTATACATTGAGGACAATGTCCACTTTTAAGTGTGGGGGAGCAGTGTTTTGCAATACTTTGCACTTGAACTTGCTTGAATGATTTAGAGTACTGAAATTTGCTCCAATTTCAATGATATATTCAATGATATATAAAAAAAAATAAAAATAATAATAATAATAAAAAAAAATTTTAAGGTAATTCATTGAATAAAGTGATTGATTCATGCCTTGTTTCTTTAATGCATATTTGGCAATTTGATAAGGAAAATTTAAAGCTTGAAGCTAAGAGCAATGAGCATAATTGACCCTTGTGAGATTTGAGCCTTTTGAGCTATTTTCTCATTACAAATTAAAGCTCATTTTTCTTCTTGAGGGATTATATCATCACTCATGTCTTTGGGCTCTAGAACTTGCATTTTCTCTTTTTGAGGCTACATTTTATGTGCTTTGCATGTCAAATATGATGAGGCCATGTTTCTTTACCCTTCTTTTTATTTGTTTGGCCTATTTGAATCCTTTTCTTTAATTTTCCCTAAAACTTTCCCTCTAGTTAGCCACTTTGAGCTTTGAACCCTCATTCCTAGCCTAGCCATACCATCATCCCAAGCTACTGCCTAAGGTGACTTGAACCTTAGAGTGTGAAGGAACTTAGACACATTTTATAAGTTTGGCTATTTTTGAGGCCCTTACTTAGTGTTGCTAGTTGGATAAGTTGATATACAACCACTGTTGAAAAAAAAAATTATTGTGTTTGCTGATTTATTTGTTAAAAAAAAATGATGATGAATGAAATAATAGAGGTTGAAGCAAGGGTGGAAGCAAGCCATCAAGATGAGTAATGGAACTTGACAATGGTCAAGTTCATGACCAACGTGTCTTTTTCCTTCAAACTCATGACTCTATCATTTTTGACCCTTTGATGTTCCTTCCCCCTTTCCTCACCCTTTTTCCCTAATAAAGTCCTCTGATTTGCATGCATTTTACATTATAGTAGTGGAGATTAGAGTTTGTGCAAGCATATGGTAGCATTAAGTCATGAGTTGATTGACTTGAGAGTATACACAAGCCTTGTTTTGAGAGTGAGAGTAAACACTTTACCTGTGAGGCTATTCTCTTTTGCTTCTATGCTGAGAATTGACTTGTTTAGTTGCTTTATTTTCATTTATTTGCTTGGCATGACTTGACCCTAATCTTTGATTTGTTGAATGATTGCCTGATTTATATATATATAAAAAAAAAGGAGAAGTGAATAAAATTGGAGCAGATTTCCTTATTCTCCTACTTCCTTGCTCGAGGACGAGCAAGATTCAAGTGTGGGGGAATTGATAAGTGCACAAATACACCTAAATTCTATGTGTTTCATCCACTTATTTACTTAGTATTTTGTGCAAATTGATTGAAAAGGACACTTAGATGCTCTATATTTTGTTTTCAGGTCATGAAATGACATATATAAGCATTAGAAAAGAATCGAGAGGCAAAACCATTCAAATCATGAAGCATTGAAGCAAGATTGTTCACTCAGCAAAGAACACGGGCCGTGTTTAACCACGTGTTCATGGCCGTGTTTCGTTCTGGACTACTTCGAGACTTCACTGAGTCATCCAGAGAAGAACACAGGTGTGAACACGGGCCGTGTCACACACTGTGTATCTTTCTGCCATTCGCTTCTGAAGAACACGGGGGGTATCACACCCCGTGTAATATGCTGATCAGCCTTTTTTGAAGAACATGGGGTAGAACATGGGCCGTGTACTACACCGTGTACATTGCTGTTTGACAATTCGTAGGAGAACACGGGGCGTGTCACACAACGTGTTTCTTATTGCTCAAACTTTCGCAGAGAAACACAGGGTACAACACGGGCCGTGTTGGACCCCGTGTACATCAAAAATATAAGTTTTTGCGCGAGATCTCGTCAAGGAGGAGGAGAATATGAGAATTAACAAGGAGAGCTGCTAGGAGAAGCCCTGGGAGAGACCCAAACTCACCAAAGGTGCCTTCTAACACGGATTCAAGCAAGGAATTGAAGAATCAAGCAAGAAATTTGTAGATCTTCATGGATTGTTTGACTTCCTTCTCTGTTCTCTTGTTTTCTTCTGATCTTGAGATGTTTTCACACTAAACCTTTGTGCTTAGCTTAGGTGAACTTGTTCATGGAGTTATGGAACTGAATTTTATATAATCTAGCTTGATTTACTGTTGAATTATGATTTGATCTTGCTGTTTTGTCTGGAACAAGCCAATGTATCCGGAATATTGGATTTGTGTTATGGATTAATTGATTCTAGGTTGAAATGACCAATTAATTAATCGGATCTTGCATGATCATTGGGAATATCAATTAGACTTAGAAATTAAGCTGATTGTATTCTTTTGCACAGGATGAAATGTCCAAGAATGGATTCTAAGCAAGTTAATGCAACCTAGATGAGTGATTACTAGAGTAATTCTGGGCACTTAATCTTTGGTTAGTAGCTAGTAGCCTTGCAATGAGGTATAGCTTAATTTTGGTAATCCAGCAATCATAATTAACAGTAAACCAAGTTAGAGAAGTAAATTCATTCCATAATGAAGTGTACAAGGGATCCTTAAGCTAAGTACGCTTTTATTCCATTGAATCAAACCTTATTTTGATAGTTAAGCTCTATTTTACAACTTGTTCTTGATTCACACTCTCAATTGATCCGCCTAGATAATTTTACTTGAAATTCAGTTAGTACTCAACCTACAATCCCTGTGGAGAACGATAATCTTTTATATTATAACTAGACTTAACCTGTGCGCTTGCGGGATTTAGAGGTCAATATTGTGCTTGTCTAGCTAGTTACTAGATTGAAGCATTGCCATATTCGAAATTTGGATGATTTTTCCAATCAGGATTGTAAAAATTGAAGTAAGGATCATGCTAAGGCTACTGCTGTTGGTACTAAAGTTTACCAATGAAGATTGCTACTACATAAGTTTAAGGTTAATAATTATCTTCTTGCAATATGGGGTGAGAATTAGTGGCATGAGTTAAACATAAGCATATACTATAAAGTTTGGCAAAAAAAGAGGCTTAGATTTGTTGTTATTTAATGGCTATCTACCTTACTGAAGAAGTTAATTTACCTAATCTATGCTCCATTCTCTATTAATTTACATGAGAGAAGTTTATTCGTTCATAGCTCTAGTAGAAATGATCATTCTAATGCCAAATTATTAAGAGTTTGTAGTTATATTAGCTATTAAGTCTTTAGCTAGCATAGGAGTTTTACCTAATACTTTATCACTAGTAGCATCAATTATAGTTTTGTCTATTAGTAGAAGCACTTCATAAAAATATTGAACAAAAAGTTGCTTATTAATTTGGTGGTATGGATAACCAGTGTACAATTTCTTAAATCTCTCCCAATACTTATACAATGTCTCACCAATCATCTATAGCAGCTCTTGAAGGAGGGAATAATTTCTCTAAGAATAGCCTCTTTATATCATTCCAATTAATGATGGACCCTAGTTAAAGATAATATATCTAATCTTTGGTTGCACCAGTAAGTAAGAATAGAAATGCCCATAGTTTGATATGATCTTCTAATATGCCATGAAGTTTCATGGTTAAGCAAATTACATGAAACTCTTTCAAATACTTATGAGGATCCTTATGTTTAAGACCATGAAATTTAAGAAGCAAGTCGATTAACCCAAATTTAAGTTCAAAATCAACATCAAGATCATGATATTTTATTCCCAAAGGTTAGTAAGTGACATTAAAGGTAGTTAATTCCTTAAACGTCCTGTCATGAGCCATATTTTGAAAATTATCAACAAAGTGAGAATAGGGTAAAGGAATGCTATAATTAGGTGTATTTCTAATCCTACTAAGGAAATAAAATGTTCTTTCTATTTTAGGATTAAAATTAGTTAGGTTTCTAATAGTTTTCCAGGTCATGCACTAAACTATACTATATAGTCCCATAAAGGCATAAAAACACCAAAATACAAATGCAATGGTAAAAATCACTTAAAGAAAATCTAATGAACCTATCTACACATTTTTAAAAAATTATAAAACCACCATACAATGAATGCTCTAACTATAAAAAAACTAAAAAATGCAATAAAAAATCTTTAAAAAATAAAAAAAGTGATCTAAAACTTCCACTAAGGTGTAAAATCAAGTAATATATGATATAAAAGGATATACTCAAATGGATGAACATGCAATAAAATGTAGAAAAATGATAGATGTAAAATGTTATTAAGCATTAACAAATGCAAAATTAAGTAAAATGCTTAAACAATTATACAAATTAGAACTAGTAAATGATGTTAAGAGATGAAAACAAGTGGATCCTCAGCAATAGTGCTAAAATTTTAACAAAATTTGAAGCTAATCAAAATTAAAATTTGCTAATTTGAAGAAAACTTGCAATATAAGGCAACAAACCAAGTGAAAACCCTAAGTGATCCACTTAACAAATCCTATCACATTAATTCAGTAATTGTATTCACATAAGTATTTAAGCTTTTTATGCAATAAAAATAATATAAGTGAATGCAAATAGTTATGATATTTAATTCTGCACAATGGAGTAATTATGCAAGCAATATGCAAGTAGAATTATGAATTTAAACAAAATTGAATTAGAAAGTTTGATTTGAAAATTAAATAGAATTATCATAGAAAAATAGCAAAAAAACACAGGATTCAAGGAAATTAAGGACTTTTAGCAAATTAATCATAGATCAATTTAGATTTAATAATTGCAATTGATTTCTCATTTTAGAGTCATTTGGAACCTCTATAATGATTTAAGAATTTTGTACTGTATTACTATCAAGGATTAGAATAATTTAGATTAACAAAATTAAGCAACTACCATAACCTATAAAGTTAGATTTAAATTAATATAAAAGTAGAATTTAGTTAAAGTGAAGAATTAAACTAAAAACCTATAATTTAGTCATTTAGTCCTCTATTTCCACATGAAGAATGATGATTAATCAACCAAAATTCAGTATAAATCCAAATTAAAATCAGATCACATAATTGAATACAAATTATATCAAATATATCTAATTCATGAGATTCTAGAAAATTAGATAAGAGAATTATAAAATGAGGAAGATTAATTAACAATAATCAATATTACAAATTAGGATCTCATAATTCAAATTGATTTGACCTCAAATTCCTTGAATAAATTTGAAATTTAGCCTTCTATGGTGGTTTACAAAAGAAACTTAGAGAAAAGGAGAAAACTATCTAGAATGTGTGTTCATGCCTTTGAAGGCAAAAACCTTTAGATATGACCTCTTAAGCTACAAAACCTAATAGATTAAGTTAATATATCTCCTAGGATTACAAAGAGTAAGGCCTTGCTAATTTCCAAAGGCTAGAACTTAATATATAAACCATTACACCATAAAAATAAAATCCCGCAGATCTACCATTTAGCTATTGGAAGATTCCCAAAACTACATAATTTCACTAAATTGAATTTTGAATCATGTTGGACTAGGTCGTAAGCAACTTTCGGCATAGGTTTAAGCCAATTTAGACCTCTAGAGCTCCATTGAAAGCCTAAAAACTATGGATGTGTTAGACTAGACAACACCACTACTTCATCTTCACAACTAAATTGGTCTTCCAAAAATCTGGATTAGGTTCTAGCCAAAATATAAAAGTTTTATAGATTATTCTAAGCTTTCTAAAGATATAAAAATCATCCAATTTTGACATTTAAAAATCAAGTTATAGCAAAAAACATGAAACAATGTAAAAATCCAATATTAACCAAACAAATTTTAAACATTAGAAAATTAACTCCAAATCAAATAATAAGGTAAATTCCATAAAATTAAACATATGTGACATACTAAAAGGCATAAAATTGATAGAAGTAATATAGTCAATATATTGCATATCATTCCCCCACTTATTCCATGCTCCTTTATTCTAGGTCTCTTCTTTCCTCCTCCCTATCTCTCTACAATTTTTTTAAAAATTCTAAATACACTAAAATTTCTATTTTTACTAGTAAAAATTTGTTTAGTTTAATGATGAAAAAAAATTCTAAAACAAATAATTATTGTTTCACTTAACCTTAAAAATAAAATTTTATATGTCTAGTGATACATTTAAATAATAGAAAATTATTTTCTTTAATAAGAAAAGTTATTTTCTTTTTAGTTATCCAAAAAACATAAAATCAATTTGTTTTCTAGAAATGCATTTTCCTAAAAACAATTTCTATAAAATTTCATTTTCTATCAAAACAAAAAAATTTAGAGAGATAGAGAGAGACTGTGTGTAAGGGTGGAAAGAAGGAAGAAAATAGTATGTGGGGATAAAGTAAGGAAATTAAAGAGAGAAAGATAGAGAGAGAGAGAGAGAGAGAGAGAGAGAGAGTAAAGATTGAGATTATATAATACATGGTGAATTTTAAAATTGATTTCTTTTTATTTGATAGGCAACTCACTTTCTCTCAAATAAAATTTTATTTTTTGTTAACTGTAATCTAATTTCTTTTGATAAAATTTATTTTAATTCTAACATTGGAAAGTTAGGAAAATGATTTTCATAAAAGCATTTTTCACCTCTTGAACAATTGCAACCTAAGTATGGTTTAATATGAGGAACTTGTGTAGTATACTAAATATTTTAGGTTTAAACCCCATCACCATCAATATAGCAATAAAATGTACATTAAAAGGCATTAAATTAGGATGAATTTGAATGGAAAGAATTGAGAATGGTTTCATCAATTTTCAATTCCAATTTAGAAACCTATTGACATTAAAACTGAAGAAATAAATTAACCTAACAACTAAAATGACCGTTTAGCATCTTGATATTATTAGGCCTTTTGTGAATTTAAATACACATAAAAAATTCATTAATCAATTTAATGCATAGCAATTTATAAAGTAGCAGTAGTCAATATTATGGAGATGACTATAGTGTGCCATTGACATAGTAATACACTAGTGTACCACAAAATTTGACTATTGATACATTATTATGCAGTTATATCTAGAGGTGTACTAGTACGCCACTATGTCAATGGTCTACCATAGTCTCTCTCTAATATTATTCTAACAAAACTTCAAAATTTTCCATATTTTATGAAATATCCAACAATCCCTCCTTTAGCTCTATAAAATTATTATAACACCTTTATTTTTAACCTTTTTTATTTTAATTTTTTTAGTAATATAGCTTTTTCCCTTTTAATTTAATCCTTAATTATTATTAGTTTGTTCCAATGTAATTATAAAAGATAATTTTCAAAAATAGAAATTAACTACTAAAATAGTCATGTCATCGTCAAGAGTCTATATTGAGGAGGTTATACGAACCTTACATAAAAACATACAAGGGATGACCTTACTAAAAAGATTAAGTCTTCACCTTAATAGTAGCAAACCAATATACAACTTGAATTCCATTGAAATAAGCAGTTAAAGTAGCAATCTAATATAAGTCAAGGCATATCGGGTCTAGTCATATATTCATAGTGCACATTATACTTTACATTACATTTATTTAAATCCATGAAAAGACTATAGTAGAAGTGGATACATGTGGTCCCAAACAAGTGTGGTACTATGATCATCATCATATCCACATGCGTCAATATCTTGGCATTAAGTATTAATAACTAAAAATGTTAAAAAAGATGGAATAAATCATGAAGACTTAGTGAGTAAAATTTCATACAAATTATTATAAGAGTTTAAGTTATCTTCATTGTCTTAACCACACTTTAAAAGAGCATAATTAATTCATACATCATACACATATGTCATGAACTTCCTATAGTTGTGATTATTGTGGGATTAAATCTACTAGATTCCATCACCTTTCCTAACTAAAAATACTAATTTAAATGAAGAATATGAGATTTTCAAATGATGTTTTATACTTGATTATATTACAAAATATTAGTATTTAACATAATTTAAACAAAAAAAAGGAGTTAAACCTACTTATAAATTTCATATATTTTCTAAAGATAAGTTAGTTTAATTAATACTTTTAGGCAATCTTTTAGCATCTATAATATCTTCTTGACATGGCCTAATTGTGAATGTGTAAATATATCAACTAAACATCTTTATAAGCTTCTTTTCAACAATTGTTCCTTTTTGAAAACTAATTATTTAAAAAAAAAAACATACATGATGCAAAAAACACAAGATTGAAAATTTCGGCAAAAGTTTTTTTCCCCATTAAGTAAAAAAATCAATCATGCATAATTGATGAGGTTTAATCTTTTAAATCGGCATTTCACTAAAATTTTTTTCTTTTTTTCCTTTGTGGATTTTCATTTTCTTAAATATTTTATTCACTAAAAATCATTTCAAAATGTCTAAGTCAAAAAGTACAATAATAAAAGCTATTAATTCTTCTACAATAGATAAAAATTCATTCCTAAATTCAAAAAATGTAGGAAAATTCTTTTGCTTTCTTCTTGAATGAAATTCTAAAATCCAAAAAACAAAGTAATTTCTTTTGGAGATGAAATTCAAGCTAAATGGGAATGGATTCTTTGGAAATCAAAATCATATATAAAATAGAAGAAAACAAACTTGAATAGATTTTCAAATTTGTCTGAGTATCATTTTTCAAAAACACCTTAAGAAACTAACAAGATATTTTAAAGGAAAGTTTTTTTAAACTAAATAGTAAAATCATTTAAAAGTTCAAAATGTAATAAGGCCAAGTTCAAAAAAATTAGAAAGAATCTTAGGATTTAAAATGCTTTCAATATAACATGCTTTCCAAAAAAGATATGTAGTTACCTTTATTAAGGAAACCTTGTTCTATCAATACCACAAAATATTTTTAAAATTCCTATTTTCATTTCACTTTAGCTTTGTAAAATAGATGTGGCATACAAATTAGACATGTAGTAATAAACATCTTAAACATTATCATATCCAAAAGTTTATACACAAACAATTTTCAAAATAAATAAGTGACAAAAGCTATATATATATACATACCTAATCAAATTGAAATATATATACATAAACAAAACTAGTTAGGGGGTCCAAAAATAATGACAAGTGAATAATTATCAAATAGAATAATTGTTCACTTATGACTTAGAGCCACAAACATCCTCAAACTCACTAAGGTTTCTAATCAAAGGACTATAGAAGGATGTTTCTATAGTGAAATTAGACTTGTGTGGGATCATTTGGAAGAATTGTTGGAAGGATAGCAAATAGATCAATTGGAACAATTGATGGATTAAGTGCTATCATTAGTAGTGCAACAAGCTAGGTCTAGGTAGGTGGAGGAATATGCATCTTTATTGATGGAGCTAAAATAAGATCTAGAATCTCTAGTGTGATTCTAAGGTTTGGAGCTGCAGTTGGCTCCATAGGGTAATATTGATCAATGATCTTTATAGGGATGTCTATCTCCCATGCATTTAGAAATGGTATGTCAGGTATAGGCAATATAGATATCACTGGATGCTCCCTCCAAATTGAGTATGGATGGAAGCACAAGTAGTGCAAGTCTCACCACTTTTATATGTGAAGACTGACTCATGACATCCCTATTAACAACAGTATCAAAATGGAACTCTAGCTTTAATGTAATGAATCTCATGACATACTCTCACCACCGTACATCGACAACCTCAACTGACATTGTAAGTATATACTTGAAATGATATCTACAAGTAAAGCAAAAAATGAATTACTTAGTGAAGTAGGTATTTCATTAATTTCTAACCGATTTTAATCAAGAAAATTTATCATATACAAAACATATATTTAACATATTCTTAATAGTAACTTGTCACATTTAAAAGTAAATAAGTTTATAAGTTGTAGTACTAAGACATAGTATAAATAAAACAGGTTAATCAAAATAACATCAATCATTAATAGTAGTATCATATACTCAAATTTCATATACTATAATTAGCAAGAAAGGCATACAAGTTTTCCTTTATGACTCCCAATTAACTTTATTCCCATACATACCTAAACCTTATCCCTGACTCCATATCACTCATTTTTCTGTATGGTGTAGAAGTCATAGATGTTAAGCTAAAGCTCCATGCTCTCTATAAAAGTCTTATGTCATATATCATATATCATGTCACATTATCACATATAGTATTCAAGCCAACAATATCAAATTTAGCATATAGCCATAATTTCTTCTCAAATACTGATTATGGTCTCCCAACATTTCTATAAGTGAGAATAAAGTCACATAGCCTTCTTCACAATGAGCTCTTCCTAGCCTATTTCACATATAACAGGGCAAGGCTAGAATGCTAATCTATTGCCAAAACAAATATATACATTCTACATAGTAATAACATAGTAATAATAAAATTAAAAAATCTAGCAAGTGTATTCATAATTACCTCACCACTTTTTTAGTGACTATAAAAAAAATCACTATATCTTATCACTTTATAGATGACCACAACAAGCTTTCTTGCATCTAATTGCTAAATTTCCTATAGAAGTTCATCATCATGGAGCTTAAATCATAAATATTCTTACATATAAACACATTAGTGCACATGTAAATCAAAGAATAATTCATTCACTAATTATATAATAAGCTTAAGGTAGCCTTTGAATAGTATCCATTTTAAGGAAACTACTATATATAACTATGAGTCATCACTTAATCATAATATCAACCCTTAAATTGATATAACATTCATTTTTTTACAATAAAAACCAAAGGTCTACCACTTAAACATTCTAAGTTCCAAAATTTTCAAACTTAAGTACATTCAAACCCAAAATTTATACATAATCTTAGTAATCATGAAAACTATCATTTTTCACCTACAAACCAAGTATTTTTCATGTTACAAAATAGTAGTATAAAAACTATAGAGAAACAATTTTATAAACAACATAAAAACTTAAGTTTTTTATCTAGCTTTTTAATTAAGCTCTATTAAGCACATGGACTTTCGGAAATTCCTTTAAAAATATCAAACCTTATTAAAATTTCAGAAAAAAACTTCACCCCTAAAATTTTTCATATAAACTTCATTTTCAAGCTTTTACTTTGTTTAAAACAAGTTACCTTTTCACCCAATTATCAAAACAATTTGAAAAAGGTGCATTTTTCTTGAAAATTCCATTTTAAATTCCCAACTTCAATATAATTTTATAAAATTTTCCAAGACATAAAATATTATTTCTCAACCATTTTTATATTAAAAATAAGTCCCTAGAATTTTTGTAGCTTAAACTATCAAAATACTTTGAAAGAGAAGCTTAACATGGAAAATTCCATCTTTAATGCTCAAAACTATCTAGAATTTTTTGAAAATCACAGAATTATATTTCATATTTAAAACATCATTTTTAAATCCTTTTTATGTTAGAAATGAGTTAAAAAAGACATTTAAACCATTAGTAATTATAAGAATTTTGTAGGAAATAAAATAGTGTCAAATAGTAGAATCTTTTTGCACTATTTTTAGTGTAAAACTATAACCCTTATCCCTCATTTCAATTAGTTTTTGCTTCAAAAAAATTTAATATAATTTTATGTTAATGTCTTAAATATAGTTTAGAATATGATGTTGCAAGTTTTTTAAAAAATAAAATAGAATTTTCTTTGTTTTCCTTAAAATACTAAGAGCACTTTTTTGCCACCTAAATAAGATTTATTTGAAAACCTTAATGTAGCAATTGTGTAATATTGTATAAATTTGTAAAATTAATTTATTTTAGGTTTTAGCATAAAAACACAAACCTTGTCCCCTTAAGGAACTCATGAACTTTTATTTGGTTTTTCCAAAAATTAATTTTAAACCTTTTATAAAAATATTTTTCCAATTGTTTAAGTAATATATAAAGAAAAATTATCATGCTTTCTTAAAAATCATTTTACTAAATCCTTACTTTTGAAAACACATTTTGTGCCTCTATTTTCAAGAAAAAACAATCAACCATTTAATTTCAAAATTCAAACAAGAAAACCATTTCAAAACTAAAGGTTTTTATAAAACCTTTGCTTGCTTTCTAAGAAAACAATTTCACCTTAAACATTTCATAAAACTCATGATTTTTAACATAGCATTAGTGATGACTAGCAACATATAGAAGTACCTATAACAACTAATCCATCATGATTAATTCATAGCTTCAACATAGCAAACTATAAACAAAATAGATACACATTTAACATATAATAATTTTCTTAAAAGAAAAAATCAAAAGAAAAGTAGTGGATCTGTGCTTACTCAAAAATTAGAAATCAAGAGATTGGTAGACTAATAAACAAACAAATTAGCAAAATCTCTACTCATTAGTCAATATTCAAAATACAACATCAAAATGACATAGAATTAGTAGAAAACTCAAAAAAAGAGTAGAAGAAAATAAATGAAATTCTCTAAAGTTTAGAGAGCATTACCTTATCTTGGATGTACCCTAAAGCTAAAACTCTATTGGACCACTAAAAAAAAACTTAGAAAACCTCTTTTTCTCTCTCGAAGGTGATGAAAAACACTAAGAAAATCCCATTCTCCTCTTATACACTCCTTAATATGTACCATAAGTTAGTATAGAAGGAAGATTCATGAGCTTAACTTTTATGTGTGTAGCATACTATGATACAACATGTGTGTGTGCTAACCCTTTTTTTTCCTCTCTTTTCCTTTCTTTCCTCTTACTTCCATCCACCCTTGTAGGAAAATGGCAAAGATGATAGCCTTTATATATAAAATAATTCTTAGGAATATTCTAAGAAATATTCTAATTTAAACTTATCCATTCACCATTCATTTCTTGCTTTCCAATTAACACTTTTAATCCCACTTGTATCCTTAAATCATCATCTTTATGTCTAAGTTGAATTTATAGCCATGCACTTCAAGTGCTGTGTGGGTGACAATGCATTTTTCTATCATCTTCCTCAAATTAACATAAAAGGCCTTAAATTATCTCCTTAATCCAATTAATTCCTAATAGGCTTAATTGAGTCCAATTTATTTCTTCTTAAGCTTATTAAGCCATGTCTAATTATACTTAATTGGGCTAAATTTTAACTTAATTTTATTAATTCTAATTTTACCCTAAAATACACTTTCCATGACATTTTGTATAAAAATCTCAATTTAAATCCTAAATTCTATTAACTATGGATTTTGTATAATTTATAATATTCTAAAATAATTTCACGTAATTTTTATCACTATCATTAAATTTTCATTTTTGACAATTTTTATTTAAAACTCACTATTTTTTATAAACTCTTTTAATCCCTCTTTTAAACAATTCTTACTAAATTTTCCATCCAATATTTCTAATAATCATTTTTTTTTGTCAAAAATACATAATTCTACTATCTTTACTCCTCTAAACATTATCTGACCTTATTTTGTCAATTTTTTACTACTAGATTTCTAAAGTATTACAATTCCCATCCTATCACCTACAAAACACCAAGAACTATTAAGGAGAGGATTATAATATATATATATATATTTGTTTATAAATAAAAACTTCAAGAGCTGTCCAGATCCAAAGAAAGAAATCCTTAAAGGATCGCCCTCATTATGGTGATGGTGGAAGTATATCAATTTGAAAATCTATAAAGAAAAATAAAACATGGAAAGGTAAGTTTAGGATTTGACAAGTAAACATTTTCATAGAAAGGAAACAAGCATAATAAATGTTTATAGAAACTTTGGCTCTAAAAGGCCAAAAATATGTGCTAGTGCATGAAACTTAGAAAAACCCAACAATAACATGCAGATCAAAAGAGGATCAAAATGAGCTAAAGCTTGAAAGAGACCTAATTTGCACTAGCCCAAAGATATGGTTTAAAGTGACCAAAATACTAAATGTAGCCTAAATAGCAAGCTGAAGGTCACTAAAGCGCCATAAGCACTTGAATCACTATTGGTGTTTAAAAGAATAAGGTCACACAGAGGCCTAAAGGTTAGGTTAAAAGTCATTTTGACTACAAAGAGTAGAAATTTCTCTTTATACTACCGGGAATGCCCTTAAGGGCACTATGTTAGATTGGAATAAAGGTCCGCATCCAAGGTGTATAGGACCATGAGGTATGTCACACCTAAAACTCCTTACCATAGGCCTTTTGCATGAAGTTAGCAATAAAGTTATGATATGCCTTTATCTTGATAACCTTAACTTATCTTAGTCTTACAAAATCACTAATAACAATCCTCATCCATTATTATAAATATCCTTTTACATTACCTAATATCCTTTATCAATTATCCTTTTACTATAATTATCCTTAATATTATTCATATTAATTATAATAAGTCTCATGATATGATTAACCTTAATCCAAGCTACCATATTATAACTTGTTGCCTATGCCATTGCCTATCTATGCATATTAAAGCCTTGCATGCACTTACCCAAAGGATAATACAAAAGAAATTCTAATAAAGGATCACTACATAAAGTTTCTCTTTAACTTACTAAAATACTTCACAAATAGTGTTCATTCTTTCTCTTCTTAAGACATTCTTGAATATTTTTTTCCTTATATTTATATTTCTAATCCTAGAACCCTTAAAAATCAATATTTGTTAACTTGACTAGGGAAGTATATATAATGAATGGGTTTAGACAATCCAATGGTTCTTGATATTAGAGATGAAATCTATATTGTCTCCTTTAGTAACCCTTTGGAATACCACCTTAACATTGCTTTCAAACTTCCCTCCTACATCTACTATTAGCCTACTTATATAATCATTTATGACATTGCTGAATTATTTTAAATGCCATATCCAACTATAACCATGGTTGGTTAAGGTTCTAGTGCTCCAATAATGATAATAAACTTTAATTCCCAATCTTATGCAACAATATTAACCATAGGTCCTATGATCATAGTTTTAACCTCTATGCTAGATGACCTTATAGAAAGGTAACAACATATAGGAGCAATATTATCCAATGTTACATAGATTTTGCATTCCTTGTTTCAAGTAGGAATGATCCCACAATAACATCAAAACAATTTATCACCTCCTTAGATTGTATCATAATTGGTCATCTAGTAACCTCAAACTCAAAGTACCATCACTATTACTCACCAGTATGATCCCACTATTTTGACTTTCTATATTATTCTATTAGGAAAAACTCAAATTGCTTTAATCAGCCTTTAGATGTTTGTTACTACTATTGCTCATCCTATGTGATGGATGAAGACTTGCATCACTTCCTTGAAAATGCTAATCATAAAGTTATTGTTGAGATTAATTTTGAACATCCATTCCTTTAAGATTTATTTATTAAGTTTTATCTACTAGGCTATCTTTTCCTTCAAAAAGTTTAATGGAAAAAGTAATGTTAAGGAGCACATCCATTAATTCATTCATAACTTAGGCTTGTACAGTAATAATTGTGACCTTTATGTTTGTAAATTTTCTAAATCTCTTTCTAGTAGAGTATATAGTTAGTACACTAAGTTATAGCCTAGCTCAATCTTAATGTGGAATAATATGGGGGTCATTGATGTGTGTCATAACATGTTAAAATTAAATTAAAATTACAAAGCTATAGTAAAGGTGAATTAGGTCAATCCTATAAAGATTAGGCTTCAATTCACTTCTAATTTGGTTATGAAACAAAAAGAGATTTGTCAATGCAATAAAATAAAATCAAAGAGCAAGAAATAACAATCTTAAAAGTTGAAAATAGAAAATAAAAGTAGAGTTTACTCATAGCATGACAAATTCCAATTCAAAGAATTATACATTAATCTACTGATTCATTATTAACCACAAAACATAAGTAATGCTTAATTAACTATTCAATTAATTAAAATAACTAGAAAACCCACAATTATTCATAAATTCCTTTTTTTTCATGTTTACAATTAACAAATTGAAACCAATTAATTAAACCTGATTCTTATTAAAATTCAATTGAAATCAAACTAAAGTAAAGATAAGAAAATTTAAACTAAAATAAATTAAATAATCTTGTAGCCGCATAAATCACAAAGCCTACCCTTTAATTCATCAATTAAATAGTAGCTAATTGAATCAATTCATAACTACAAAAATAGAAAACTATCAATTAATAGGATCTTTATAGAAAACTATCTATGCAATTATGAATTAAAATGACATATGAATCGAGATAATTAATTAAACATAAAAGATGATGAACAAGGTCTTAAAATCAATTAAAAAGAGTATATTAAATCCCTTGAACTAGAAGAAGAGAGTTTAGCCACTCATGGCTTGAAAGCTTAAAACACTAAGAGAAGAAAAACTCTATTTTGTTGATTACTAAATTTCCTGTGGTTGGCTATGTTTTTGCCCTTACTTAACTAGGTTACAAACACTTAAGGCTAGCTCTTAACCAATTAATGGACTAGACTTTTCAAAATTTGGAGGCCTATAACCTAAGTTATAACCTAAACACTAAAACAAGTCCAAAGTTATCTAATGCCACTTTAGCTCTAAAAGCTTAAAATCTTGTTGCTTTGGGTCTTAACTAACTCAAGGCACTAAAATCTTGTAATACAGTGTCATAACCTAACTTGATCATGATTGATACAAATTTTGATACCCGATTTCTACAAGCTTTGATACTATTCATTTTTTTATTCAATGAGAGTTCCTAAATTTTTAGAAAGACTCAAAATTCACTTTAAATTTTTTTGAAAAAATAAACAAAGTCTCCCTTATTTTTAAATACTTCCTGAAGGCCACATGTAGTAAAATATAACACTTATATATTTTTTAAGTATAACAGCAAATAACATTCACAGAATACTAAACAAATTTCAAAATACATACATAGATAAACAAATCAACACATCACATGAATCAATGAATCACTATTTTAAATGTTGATCCTAATCCAAATGAAATCCAATCGTCAAATTTTCCAATCTAGGCATTCTTTGATCCTTTATGCATGAGATGCAGCTTAAATAGTTATCTTAACCTGAAAATAGGGAAAATAAATAAATGAATTATAAGAACTCAATAAGCATATATCTACTGCTATCTTATAGGTGATTGATTATATATATAATAATCACAACTTAATTATACATTAAATTGGAAATATTAGCAAACCTATTTTTCTTGGACTCCTAAGCCATACGAAACCATGCCCTAAAAATGGAGTTCTCCTTCACATGACTTAACTTTGTGTCTTATATCACAATTCATAGAAATATTAGCTATTTGTTAATATACAACATCATTATCATATCCCATACTATCCATTTTGGGTAGTCATCACATTTACAAATAGCTATTAAGGTTCAGACACAAATAAATTATCATAAACACATCAAGTCTTTATAATCACATCAAGCAGTAATGTCTAATCACAAGAAAAGTTCCAGTGTCTCATACTCTTTTATAGTAAGCATAAATACTCTTTTAACATTCACACAATGATGGATATTCTTTAGTCGAAGGCTGATATTGCTGATCTGTACATCGTAATGCACTAAAATTAATTTATTACTAGTTTTCTTGAAATAATAAAAAATAGTGAAGTAAATTAGATTGTACTGTTAATGTATATGCCCTAAAACCAATCATATTAGTGATTGTAATTTTGAATCATATTATTTTAATGGCAATTTCAATTATTATATTTATATATATTATCTGCATAATATATTTAATTATGATAATAACCTTAGAATAATTGTATTCTTAAATGCCCCTAATCATATATCATTGTGGATTAAGTTGCTTTGATATATTAAGACTAACATGTGTAATGATTTATATGGGATATTAAATTTACACATGAGTATAAGTTAGAGAACTTGTATACTGGACCGACCCATCCTAAGAACACTACATGGATCATTATATGAGTGTCATGAGTGATTCTTAGTGATCATTATTAATATAGTCCTTTGACCTGAGATCACCAAGGTTCCCTACATATGAGTTTCATATTTTGATACTATTCTATGTCATTCATGGTTGAGTGAATGCAAAGGTAGTTATTGGATATGTCACATATCATGCGGAGGGATTTGTATGATCAAGATGGAATTTATCCCTCCTATATAACAGAAGCAACATCTATGGGCCTCTTGATTAAGTAAAGCTGAGGAAATGTATGGTTATGCTCAGATGAATTGACATAGGATGTCAATTATATTTGCTTCAATCAGCTTACTTAGGGATCAAAAACCTCAAGATTGGGCTATACGGGAATGACACGATCCATATTTCGTGCTCAATCTAGATATTTAGGATAAAATGACATAGATGACGATCACGTGTAAAGATTTAGTCAAATCACTAACTTTCTCATTACTTGGGTAACAATGATATGTTGCTAGACACTGCTCATTGTTTATGATCATTAATATGATTAATGATCATTACCAATGTGATGAGAGCCTGTAGAGTTGCACACTTAGAACCTAGTGGATTTGGAATTAATGGGTCAAATTATTTGGGCCTAATATTTGGGAATTCTATGTTATAATTATAAGGCCCAATAATAAGCTCATAATTATACATGGAATAAAGCCCAAATAGTTAGAATTTTCTATGCACCTATTTAAATAGACTTATTAGCTAATAATAGAGATTATTATTCATGCATCCTAAGCATAGAAAAACCCTAGCTCCTCTCATTGACCAAAACCCTTGAAGAGGCGTAAGTAGCACTACGAGGTAAAGAAGAACAATTCCAACCAGTGTTCATGTGGCCGTTCATCAGTGATTCACGGGTTCGTGTGGATACTTCGGAGTCTTCGACCAAAAAGGAAGCTGAAGAGGTGATCAACGATTAAGTTCTAGAGTCATCATTAAGGTATTGAATGAATCCTTATTCTGATTTAACATTTTGCATGGATCCATTAGCTGAGATCGATTTATTCTGTTGTGCTTGTATGGCTCCCGATCCCAACATGTACTCCTAATGGCCCCTTAATTAATCTTTGCTAAATGAATTACCAATAATATTCATACAATTATTTTAATATTTATGCACTAAAAATGTAAAGAATAGATGTAAATAGATGCAAATGCAAATCATATAGAATGATGATAAAATGAAATAAGAATCAAATGCAATATATAGTATTATGCAAAACATAGAATTTAAGGGTTTTATGATTCAAAATTGAAATAAATGTATTAGACAAAGAAAGTACAAAGTAAATAGCAAAGAAGAAATCAATGTAATGAAATAACCAATTTAAGAAATTGAGAGCTATAGTTTAATTAATCATGGATGAATTGATATTTAATTTTTTTAATTAATATTTTAACCTTGAATTACTTGAAACCCTTGAAATAATTCGTGAATCCAATACTAAATTACCATCTAGGATTCAATCAATTAAGATTAGCCAAATGAAGCAACTATTATAATCCTTAAGCCAAATCAAAATTGATTTAAAGATAAAATTTAGTTAAAATTCAAAAAATAAATTAGAAACCTCTAAATTAATCCCTCAACTCTTTACTCTTATATGTAAAACCATGGTTACCAATCACAATTCAACATTAAAATAGCATAAAAATTAGAAATCACATGAACGAATACTAATTATACCAAATCAACATCCAATACATGTAATTTCAAGAAATTAACACTAGTAATTAAGGAAAGAGGAAAATTAATTAGAAAAAGATAATATTACAAATCATGATCTTATAATATAGAAGAGAAGAGTCTTAAACTCCTTGAATCAACTCAAAATCTAGCCTTCCATGGCTAAAGAGCATAAGCTAGAAGAAGAAGAAAGAAAACTATCTACTGTCTTAAGTGTAAAAGTTTGAAAAAAAAATACATAATCTAATCTATGTTCTTGCCTCTATATTTGACCTAATTAAACTAAAACCTTATTAGACCTAAATTATATGTCTCTTTAGATTACAAGAGTAGGGCCCTCCTAATTTTTAGAAGCCCAAAACCTATTTTTACAAAGCCATTAACTCTAAGAGGTATAGTAGTGAATTCCTGCAAGCCTGACTTCTAGCTAGTATAAGACCGCTAAAACAATGTAATTTAGCTAAACCATAAATATAAAAGTTATAAAACTGAGTCTTATGAAGATATGGCCCAAAAGCCAAAGTTGGCTCAACTTGGACAAAAACAGGACTTTAGCTTCTTAGCTAAATAAAGGCTTCAAGGAGTCCAAATTGGGTTTTGACTAAAATATCAAAATTGTAAATCTTTATTTAAGATTTCTAACAATGTATAGATCACTCTAGTTTGGCATCCAAATCTCAAGATATAGCTAAAAAATAAAAATAGTATCAAAATCCAATATTAACTGAATAAATTTAGAACATTATAAAACCAACCTTAAATTATAAAACAAGATCAATTTTATGAAATTTAACAAATATAAGAGACATGAAATAGAAGGAAATAATGTAAACAAAATCTTGCTTATTAATTGCTAATGATCCACTTGGTTGCCATAGTTGAAAATTGAATAATCTTGCCAGCCTAAATTATAGGAATTGTAGTATGAAGTATTATAACACTAAGGTTGGCTTGGAAATCTTCCTACACATATTTAAGTATCTTGAAATTTCATTACATCTAATTGACCAATAACAGAAGTTGACATATAAAGTTGTTGTTTAATTCTATATGTAAGTACCTCAATAAAATCACTATAAAAATTTATTTTTTAATTTTTAATAACTAAATTTATAAATGCTCTCACATTTTAGGATCAAAATTTAAATCAAAATAATAGGAGAAAACATTCACACATTAAGAAGAATAAGAATTAAATGAAACTAAAAAACTAGAGAATACAAAAAATGGAAAAAATACTAAAGAATTAGAAAACACTACAAAGTGAATTTTTTTGGTTAAAAAATGATGCAATTAAGTGCTAGAGCCAATGATCTTTGATGAGAAAAATGTTTACTATTTTATTTTTCCCAATTTTATATCTCTTAGTGAGTTACACATACTTAATTTTATAAAATTGGCCTTATTTTATAATTTAAGATTAATTTTACGATGTTCTAAATTTATTCAATTAATACTAGATTTTAACATTATTTTTATTTTTTAACTATATCTTGAGATCCAGATATCAAATTAAAGCAATCTTTATATTATTAGAAAGCTTAAAGAGATTTATATATAACTTTTATATTTGGTCCAATTTTATTTATATTTTTTGGAGGCCATATATGGATGAGAAATTGAAGTCATTTCTCTATCTTAGTTAAGATTGCCTCAATTTTTAAGCCATATTTAAAGTTATAGAGGTCAAATTAACATGAAACTAGTGCCCAAATTTTCATAAGACATAAGCTTACAAATTTGATGTTTATAGATTGCCCAAATTACCTTATTTTAGTGGTTTTAAATTAGTTAGAAGTTAGACCTATAAGAATTCACTAATGTAATTGTTAGAGTTAATTCTCTTATTAGAAATAAGTCTGGGCTTCTAAAAATTAAGAAGGTCTCATTACTATAATCTTAAGAGATATATTATCTAAGTTCAATAAGGTTTTAGGTTAATTAGTGCTGGAAATCGCGCATCATACATGCACAGCGGAATAAAATTTTTGCACGATTTCCACCAAGGATCCATGCGAATTTAGAACGCCATAGATCAGGGATTAGGGTTTATACCTTTCGGCAAAATTCTTCTGACCGCTGCAGCAAATCTGATCTGCTTCCAAATCACGAACCGGAATGGAAACCAGTAAATCAGATCACCAGTACAACGTTTTGTGGCTGCACCTCTGTGGTATCCACACGAACCCGTGAATCACCGATGAATGTCTGCTACACACACCGGTTGGAATTGATCTCCTTAGACCTCGTAGTGCTAGCTACGCCTCTTCAGAGATTTTAGTCAGGGAGAGTGGCTAGGGTTTTTCTATGCTTTTACTTGGGGTGCGTGAAGAATAATAGTAATCCTATTATTACCCAATAAGCCTATTTAAATAGGTGCATAGAAAAACCTAACCTATTTGGGCCTTATTCCATGTATAATTATAGGCTTACTATTGGGCCTTATAATTATAACATGAATTCCCAAATATTAAGCCCAAACAATTTGGTCCATTAATTCCAAATTCACTAAGCTCTAAGTGTGCGACCCTACAGGCTCTCATTACGTTGGCAATGACCATTAATCATATTAATGATCATAAACAAAGATTGGTGTCTAGCAACACATCATTGTTACCCAAGTAATGAGAAAGTCGGTGATTTGACTAAACCTTTACACGTGATCATCATTTATGTCCTTTTGTCCTATACATCTAGATTGAGCACGAGACATGGACCGTGTCATTCCCGTATAGCCCAATCTTGAGGTTTCTTGATTCCTAAGTAAGCTGACTGAAACAAATATAATTGACATCTCATGTCAATTCATCTGAGCATGGCCATGCATTTTCTCAGCTTTACTTAATCAAGGGGCCCATAGATGTTACTCCTGTTATATAGGAGGGACAAATCCTATCTTGATCACACAAACCCCTCTGCATGATATGTGACATATCCAATATCTACCCTTGCATTCACTTAACCATTAGTGACATAGAATAGTATCAAAATATGAAACTCACATGTAGGGAACCTTGGTAATCTCAGGTCAAAGGACCATATTAATAATGATCACTAAGAACCACTTATGACACTCATATAACGATCCATGTAGTGTTCTTAATATGGGTCGGTCCAGTATACAAGTTCTCTAACTTGTACTCATGTGTAAACTTAATATCCCATATAAGTCTTCACACATGCTAGTCTTAACATATCAAAGCAACCTAATCCACAATGATATATGACTAGGGACATTTAAGAATACAATTATTCTAAGGTTATTATTATAATTAAATATATTACGCAGACAATATATATAAATATAATAATTGGAATTGCCATTAAAATAACATGATTCAAAATTACAATCACCAATATAATTGGTTTTAGGGCATATACACTAACAATTAGTTCAAATAAATAGGGACAACTCCTTAGACTATTCGAACTTATACAGATTTAGCAGACAATTTTTACTCTCCTTTTTCTTATTTTCCTCTTTTATTCTTTATTGATAGAAGTTTAAATTTGAAGTTAATTCAATGAGTTTGAGGCTTGTCTACTTTGGACATGAGATCATGAATTGTAATGTTAACTTCCTTTAATTAATTTACCTCTTTCCTTATATACTCATGCTGAATTCTTGAAATGACTTGTGTTGGATATTAATTTGCTATAATTAATGTTCATCTTTGTGATTTCTAATTTCTTGCTATTTTGACATTGAATTGTGATTGATAAATTATGATTTTACACATAAAGGTAGAGGATTGAGGAATCAATTTGGAGGTTTCTAATTTAATTTCTCAAATCAATTGAATTCTATCTTTAAATCAATTTTAATCTAGTTTAGAGATTATAGCAGTTACTTAATTCAGCTGATCTTAATTGATCAAATCCTAAATGATAATTTATCTTAGGATTCATGAATTTTGTAGGGATTTTGAGTAATTCAAAGTTAAAAAATTAATTAAAAAAGTCAAATCCTAATTGATTCATAATTAATTAAAACTAGAGCTTTTAATTCTTTAAATTGGCTATTTTGTTGCATTAATTTTCTTTTTTTTGTTTGTTTTGCACTTTTACTTTGTTTAAAATGTTCAATTTAATTTAAAATCACAAACATCCCTGTTTCTATGTTCTACATAATTCTACTTATATCATACAATATTCTGCATTCATATAGCATATTTTATCAATATAGTGCATTCATTATGTTTGTATCTATTGGATTTTGTTTTTATATTTATTTTTGTATTCTATTGTGCATTTTATTTTTACATATTATTAGTAATTCATAGTAAAAGATAATATTAAGAGATCTTATATGAATCCAAGGGGTTTAATTATAAGGAAGTAAGTTAGAAGGAAAGCTTAATCAAGTGTATTAGAAGTATGCCATTTCATCACCATATCATCAAGGAGAGCGCCGCATCAATCATAATCCACATCATCATTACATCATCAAAGAGATGGCACCATGATGAGAAAATATTTACTATTTTATTTTTTTCCTATTTTATGCCTCTTAGGTGTTACATATGCTTAATTTTATAAAATAGGCCTTGTTTTATAATTTTGGATTGGTTTTACAAGTTTATGAATTTATTCAATAAATGTTAGATTTTGACACTGTTTCTATTTTTTAGTCATAACTTAGGCTCTAGATGTTGGATTAAGGAAAATTTTATATTTATGGAAAGCTAAAATAGAGATCTACAACTTTTATGTTTTGGTCAAAACCCAATTCGGACTTCTTTAAGCCTTTACTTGGCCAACAAGTTGAAGTCATGTTTTTGTCCTAACTGAACCCATTTTTATATTTAGGCCATATTTGGAACTATAGTGATCTGATTAACTTGAAACTAGTGCCCAAATTATTAGAAGAGATAGGCCTACAACTTTCATGTTTATGGATTTTCCAAAATTCATCGATTTTATGGTCAAAATTGAGCTAGAATTTAGACCTATAGGAATTCCTTGATGCAGCTTCTAGAAATTTGACAACTTTTAGAGATTTGATTTAAAGAGGTTTGAGCTTCTCAAAAATTTGAAAACCATTATTATTGAAGTTGGAACTCTAATAAACATATAATCCTAGTCCAATTAGGATTCAAGCTAATTAGGTTATATAAATAGGCAAGAAAACTGAAGAGAGGAATACATTCAAATTATACATAGCATTCAACAAACAACCTTCTTCTTCTTCTTCTAGCTCTCTTTGTTCTTCATTAATGGAAGCATAAAATCATGGTTAATTCAAGGAGTTGAGGCTCTCTTCTTGAAGATTATGAGATTATGATTTGTAATGTTAACTTTTCTTAATTAATTTTCTTCTTTTCCTATTTACTTGTGCTAAATTATTGAAATTGCTTGTATTAGATGTTAATTTGGTATAATTGATATTCTTCCTTGTGATTTCTGATTTCTTTATTATTTTATTGATGAATTATGGTCAGTAAATCACATTTTCACACATAGGGTCAGAGGGTTGATAGGTTGATTTGGAGGTTTCTAGTTTAATTTCTCAATTTAACTAAATTTTATCATTAAATCAGTTTCGATATAATGTAAAGATTATAACAGTTGCTTAATCGGCAAATCTTAATTGATCAAATCCTAAGCTATTATTTAGCATAGAATTCATGGATTATTGCAAGGGTTTCGAGTAATCAAAGGTTAGAAAATTAATTAGAAAAAGTTAAATCCTAATTGATCTATGATTAATCTAATTTAGGGCTCTCAATTTTCTTGAATCAACTGTTTGATTCCATTGAATTCTCTTCTATTTTGAGTTTAGTTTTGTTCTCATTACATTATTTAATTCATGCAACTAAACCCCCCAATTCTAATTCTATTCTACATACAACATATTCTTTTTTTGTCACTGCATAATATTCTATTTCATTGCATTAGCATTCTGTTTGCATTAGTTCTTCACATTTTCATTACATAAATAATTCAATAATTGTTCATATATTGTTAGAAAATCATTTAGAAAAGATAAAATCAAAGGATCATTAAGGGTACGACCTAGTTGTGCCACTATTCTACATTATGTTAAAGCACACCAGTTTTAGCGTCATTGCCAGGGATCCTTTTAAGTTTATCTTTTCATACATATTCCTCGCAATATATTATATAATTGATCAAGCATTCTAGCTAGTCTTTGCATCTGTCATTGAGTTTCTTGCATTTTATGGTAACTTACATCTTTTTGTCTTTTTATGTTTCCTTGCATTCTCTAATTTTTGCTCATTACTCAAACCATTATATTTCATCATAATTAGCATCATCCTTTCATACATATTCTTAGCAATATATTACATAATTCTTGCAGCATTCCAGTAGGTAATTACATCAACTAATTGTGTTTCTTACGTTTTACGATTTTCTGTATTCTCTTGGATTCCACTACATTCCTTGTTTTCTTTTCATACTTGCACCTCGATTCATTATATTTCATCATAATTAACATCATCAAGCATTGAAACAAAGGTTTTTAGCCTAAGAAATCTGGTTTTACACAATCTTGCACTTATATAGGCATAACTTTTTCATTCTAGCTTCGATTGAGCTAAATTTTTAATAAAAATTAGATCTAATTTTTCTCATCAAAAGTCATGAGCCATAAACTCATGAGTGCCTTAATTTTTTTTGCAAAAAATATTGTTTTGACCACTTTTTTAATTTTTTTAAAAAAATTTTATAGCATTTTTTGGTTTTGTATAGTTGTAGAAAAAATTTTTATAGTGGTCCTATAATTTTTAAAATTTTCTAGATAAGTTAATTAGATGTGTTTAGGTTGATTTTTCATAGTACTTTTGTATTTTAGTGTTTTGATGCTCCTATTTTTCTGTTTAGTGGAATTTTCTGCAGTACTGTGTAGTTTTAGTGCATGACAAGAAGAAATCCTACTGAACTATATGATTTTGATTTTGAAATTGATAGGACATTTCATTCACTTCGTAGGAATAAAAATATTGGTAGTTCTAGCCCTCCTAAACCCTATTTTACACCTTTACATAATTCTAAATACATGGCTAACAACAGAACATTAAAGGAAGTGACTGCCTATGATGTCATATATCAACCTTTAGGCATCCAATATCTTGAATTAAATGCTGAATTTAAGCTTAAATATGGTTTAATACACTTACTTTGAAAGTTCCATGGTTTTACAAGTGAAGATCTGTATAAGCCTTTGAAGGAGTTCCATGTGGTTTGCTCTATTATAAAGCCACAAGGCATCTTTAAGGATCATATCAAGCTGAGTGCATTCCCCTTCCCCTTAGCTGATGTAGCCAAGGATTGGCTTTAACCGATCCTAGCCAACAAATCCATGAAAAATGTTAGATTAGGATAGGGATTCATTGAATACCTTTTTGGGATGGCTTAAGAACTCATTTGTTGATCACCTCTTCGACTTCCTTTTGGCTGAAGACTCTGAGGTATCCACACGAACCAATAGATCACCAATGAACGTCCACATGAACACTGGTTGGAATTCTTCTCCTTTGCCTTGTAGTGCTAACTATGCCTCTTTAAGGGTTATGGTCAAGGAAAGGTGTTAGGATTTTTCTATACTTAGGATGCGTGAATAATAATCCTATATTATTACCTAACAAGCTTCTTTAAATAGGTGCATAGAAAATCCTAATTAATTGGACTTTGTTCCATGTATAATTATAGGCTTATTATTGGGCCTTATAATTATAACAGAATTCTCAAATATTAAGTCCAAACAATTTAGTCCATTAATTCCAAATCCACTAGGCTTTAAGTGTGTGACCTTACAAGCTCTCATTACGTTGGCAATGATTATTAATCATATTAATGATTATAAATAATGAGCGGTGTCTAGCAACACATCATTATTACCCAAGTAATGAGAAAATCGGTGGTTCGACTAAACCTTTACACGTGATCATCATCTATGTCCTTTTATCCTAAACATCTAGATTGAGCACGAGACATGGACCGTGTCATTCTCGTATAGCCCAATCTTAAGGTTTCTTGATTTCTAAGTAAGCTAATTGAAGCAAAAGTAATTAACGGCCTATGTCAATTCATCTAAGCATGGCCATGCATTTTTTCATCTTTATTTAATCAAGGGACCCACAGATGTTATTCCTATTATATAGGAGGGACAAATTCCATCTTGGTCACATAAATCCCTCCGCATGATATGTGACATATCCAATAACTATCCTTGCATTCACTTAACCATGAATGACATGGAATAGTATTAAAATATGAAACTCACATGTAGGAAACCTTGACGATCTCAGGTCAAAGGACCATCATAATAATAATCACTAAAAATCACTTATGACATTCATATAACGATCCATATAGTGTTCTTAGGATGGGTCGATCCAGTATACAAGTTCTTTAACTTGTACTCATGTATAAACTTAATATCTCATATAAGTCACCACACATGCTAGTCTTAACATATCAAAGCAACCCAATCCACAATGATATATGACTAGGGATATTTAAGAATATAATTATTCTAAGGTTATTATCATAATTAAATATATTACGCAGATAATATATATATAAATATGATAATTGAAATTATCGTTAAAATAATATAATTCAAATTTACAATTATCAATATGATTAGTTTTAGGGCATATACACTAACACTATCTTCAACCTGGTTTTGTCACTTATTGGACTAATATGAAGTAACTTTTCTTAGAGAAATTCTTCCCTGCATCTAGAGCTGCTGCCATAAGAAAAGAGATATGTGGAATCAAGCAAATGAATGGGAAGATACTTTTTGAGTATTAAAAGAGATTTAAGAAATTATATACAAGCTATCCATACCATCAAATTAGTGAGCAGCCGCTAATTCAATATTTTTATGAAGGCCTTCTCCCCATGGATAGAAGCATGATTGGTGCAGCAAGTGGTGGAGCTTTAGTAGATAAGACTCCAATAGCAGTAAGAGACCTCATAACAAATATGGTAACAAATTCATAATAGTTTGGAACCAGAATTATGGCTGTTGCAACCAGAAACGTGAATGAAATTAATTCCTCTAGTCCAAACCAGATAAGTTAAATAAGCTAACTATTTTAGTGAGGCAAGTGGCTATGGGACAACAGTAACGAATTCCTACTCCTCTTGCTAGAGTTTGTGAAATTTGCTCCTGCCTAACTTATCTAACAAATTGCTATTCTATATTGCAAGATGATGAGTGCCTTCCTCCTCTAGCATATGCAGCAACTATCTTCCCTAGAAAGCACTCATTCTAACAACAAAACCAATATCCCTACCAGCAGCCACAACCAAACCAATATCACTAGCAATAAGCTTAATATTCTGGTTAGAAAGATAATTAAAATTTCAGATATAGCAGTAATCCAAGTCAGAATCAGTATTATCCTACTACATATACTAGAATGTAATTAAATGCTACTTTCCAACCAGAAATGAATTCATCTTCTTAGCCATCCTTTGAGGAACTAGTCAAGCAAATGGAAGTAAGTAACTTGCAATTCTAACAAAGAGTAAAAGCCATCATGACGAATTTGCAAACACAAATAGGCTAATTGACTTCTACATTAAGTGAGCTTAAGGTACAAAGATCAAGCTAGCTAACTTGTAGCAACATAAAGAATAAGGAAGTGGTGAATGTAATCATGCTGAGAAGTGGAAGAGAAGTTAGCAATCCTTCATGTGCATAACCATAATTAAGCTATACAACAGCAGATGATCAACCAGCAAGCTATATATGAAAGAAAAGCATTCAGCCAGAAGGTGAAAAATAGAACTAACTAGAAAGTAAGCAACCAGAGTTGAAAAAGAAACCAGAATAGAATTAACAAAAACAAGTGAAAGAGATAAGTCAGAATAAACCAAAAAAATAGAAAAAGGGTAGTGATAGTGAGGTAAAATCTTTCCTTATCCCCCTCCCTTTTCCAAATAGAAGAATTTTTTATTAAAAGAAAAATCAATATAAGAATTAGATTTTAGAGTCCTTGAGAAAAATAGAAGTTAACATACCTTTACTAGATTTGATAAAACAAGTTCTAAGGTATGCTAACTTCTTGAAAAATTTATGCATCAACGAAAGGAAATTTAAGGTGGATGAGAAAGTAAGTATAGGGGCAAATGTGTCTACAATAATCCAAAGAAATTTACTAAAAAAAATGCAAAGATCCAAGCATATTTACCATTCCATGCATCATAAGAAAAACTAGAATAAAGCATGCTATGTCAAACTTAGGAGCTTAGGAGCATCCATAAATGCCATGCCTCTTTCTGATTTCAATGCCTCGAATTTAGGAGTTTTGAAAGAAACAAGGGTTGTTATTCAATTAGCTAATAAATCTAACATTTATCCCTTAGGAATTGTTGAAGATATTTTAGTGCGATTGATGGACTAATTTTTTCAGCAAATTTTTACATTTTAAGGATGGAAAATGAGAATTCAAGCATTCTTCCACTAATTAATCTTGCCGGCCTTTTCTCGAGACAGTAAATACCATAATTAATGTTTGAGATGGAATATTAACTATGAAGTTTGACAGTGTTATAGCTAAGTCTGATATTTCTAAAGATATGTATAACAACTCCATATCATTTCTTAACATTTTGGAGCCTTTAGTACAATGATTCTTTTCATTCTATTTATGTTGTTTCTGTTATTTCTAATTTACACATATCTATTTCAAATTCTATTATTTTCAATTCTACAACTTCTGATTTTGCTGTGCACTATTTAGATTTACATGTTAATGCTGCCCACGATGAATTACTGTTGGTGTGTGTCTTAGAAACTAATCATATAGATGATTGAAATAATATACAATGTATTATATTTTATTTTAGACAATGTAATTATTATATTTTATTTTTAATTTTTTGCGCAATTTATAACTTAATATAATAATTATCCCTGGAATAGTTTTACTATTCCTAAAATGCCCCTAGTCAAGTATTATTACGACAAAGGATAGTAATAGTACATTGAGACTGGCATGTATAGTGATTGATGATTATGAATCATGGATATGTGATATCAAGTCAATACATGAGTACATTATTAGTGAATAAATATATTAGACTGGTATACTATGAGAATACTACATGGATAAGACTTGTGTCATTAGTAGTTCTCATATGGTCACAATTGCATATAGTCTTTTGACCTAAAGTCACTACGGTTCCCTACATGAGGGGTTACTCACTTTAATGTCGTCTTATGTCACCTTTAATCAGGATAACGAGTAGGGCATTGATTGGGTGTGTCACGAATCATGCAAAGGGAAGTGGTGATGTAGATAAGATTTTGTTACTCTTATAAAAAAAATAGATATATCCTTGGGCCCTTTGATTAAGTAAGACTTAGAAATGTATGGCCATGCTCAAATGGATCAATATGTGATATTGATCATTTGCTTTGAAGTCTACTTAGTATCAAGAAATATAAATTAAACTTTGACGAGGATGACACATTCCATGCTTCCAATTTAATTTGGATATTATTACAAAAAGGATTATGATGCAAAATGTTGATCATGTATTAGGTGGATGTCGAATCAAAGACATTCTTACTACTTGAGTGGCAGTGATGTATTGCTAGATACCTTTCATTGTCTATGGCTCAATAATAAGTCATTGTCAACGTAGTAAGAACCTACAAGGTTACATAAAAGGAGTAGAAATAAGATAATAATTAATTAAACTTTAATTATATTAATATCCAATTAATTGGACTTATTTTTATGCATATATATATTATTAAATAATAATATATTTTTCACGTAATAAATATAATTATTATGTGATATTATTTGATATTAAAGTAATATCAAATAATTACGTTATCAGATATTAGATAAATATATTATGAGATAATATTATTTTGATATTTGATAACTATATGCAATTATCTAATATTAAGATATTTATATTATGAGATAATATTATTATCTAATAATAGATAATTAATAAATAAGTCTTATCTCTCCCATTATCTCTAGGATAAGGATAAGATGAGTTGTTAAGTGTGATTAGGATTTTTTGGAGGCATCATCCTAGTAGGACTATGATTGTGGCTTGCCTAAGTTTTATAAAAAGGGACTTGAGGGCAGCACTTTTACACACGTACATAAGCTCCCAAAATCTTAAATCACTCAGAAAATATCCAATCCTAAATCCTAGAGAGAGAAATGCACCCTAGCAGATTTGTGGAGGGTGAGAGGTCATTATTCACTCCATGTGGATACCGTAGAGACATTGTACCTTTCGGCTAGTGTTTGATTCATCTGCTCTTTCAAGTTTTGATCAGTAGAAACACGAGTGCCTAATAAGCAAAACCCTAATAATTAATTTATATCT
Organism: Sindora glabra; assembly: GCA_020226215.1. Taxonomy (NCBI): domain Eukaryota; kingdom Viridiplantae; phylum Streptophyta; class Magnoliopsida; order Fabales; family Fabaceae; genus Sindora; species Sindora glabra. The sequence goes on along the minus strand of CM035226.1, from coordinate 74,106,753 downwards.
TTTGCATGGATCCTAGGTAGAATTTGGATCAAGTTTTTGAATTTTCGCTGCGTATGATAATCCGAATTCCCAATAATTACTTGCTAAGTTTTTTGAATTTTTTTGAATTTTTGGATTGTTTTGATAGTCATGAATGCACTTGTAAAGATAGTGCTATTAAGTGTTCCATTTGTGATGAAATTTTTGCATTTTTAGATGAAAATAGTAGTGTTCATTCAAAAATTGTAAAAAAATAAAATGATGATAGAGACATTTCACTTTTACAAGAACAAGAAAAAGAATTCGAAAAAGAAAAAGAGTGTTTCTACATTGATTCTTCTCACCATATTGTTGATCATGTTGAATTTGTTTTACTAGATGATTTTAAGCATTTAAGCAAAGATAAATTAAAAATAGCACTTCAAGAACTTATGGTAGAGGATTTAAATTTTATAGTTTCTCTTTGATAGATGAAGTAAAGCTGGGGAATTGGAAGCAAAGGAGGTAGTCAATCCTCATATAGATCCTGGTTAAAGAAATTAAAGCCATGGTCTAAGCAAAGACATTAAAAAAAGGCACTTCTTGGGAGGTAACCCAAGTAATTTAGATTTGCTTTCTTTTACCTTTCTCTTTTATTTTTCATGTCCTTTATCATTCTTGATAATATTGATATGCATTACATTGAGGACAATGTAAAATTTAAGTGTGAGGGGAGGAAACTTTAGGATTTACTTCATGCTTTTGTGTTTTCTTTTTTATGTTTTTTAATTTTAAGCCTTCAAAATTTTCAATTTTATTCTTTCAAAAAAATTAAAAAAAATGTTTTTTACTTGATTTTGAGTCCTTTTTAGTTGTTTTTCCATTAATGGAGATTTTGCACTTTTATGAGTAGGATTCAATTGAATTAGATAAGATTCATAACATGATTGAATGAATGATTATACTTTTTGAAATTAATTAATGTAGTGGTGAATTTTGAATTGATAGATTGAAATTAGTAACATGACCCACCTTGTGAGATTTTGAGCCTTTTGTTGAAAAATTTATACCATGATATTGTCTTTCCTTCTTGTGTGATGTTCTTCCAAGATTTGTTTCTTTAGAACTCGCTTTGAATCTTTTTGAGATTTTATTTTACACATGCATGCACAAATATGATTAAGGCATTCCTTCTTTCTTTTAAGTTAGAGTCATAAAGCTAACATTGAAGTTTTTACCATTGTAAGCTCCCTTGAGCTTTTATTTCCTCTTCTTTTTTAATTAACCCATGAGCATATTTTTTTAATTAAAAATAAATATCTTTACCTAGCCTTAGGAATTAGTAAAGCATTTGAATTTTATGAAATGGACTCTTTAATAAGTGTGCAGGTGTGTAAGTTTATGTGTTTTAAAAAGTTATCATCAAAGGTTGGTTGAAAAAAAATAAAGAAAATAAAATCAAATAAAAAAATTAAATCAAAGAAAAAGAAAAAGAAAAGTGAAAAAAAAAGAATAAGGCAAAAAGGAAATTAAAAAAAATAAAAAAGAAAAGAAAAAAATAAAAAAATAAAGAAGTTAATAAGTGTTCGAATTTTGAATTTGGTTTCTTGTGATTGAGTTATAATTTTTTATGATTTGCCCATATATTTTTAATTCAAGTGCTCTATTAATTTCTTTGGTTTCTAACTTTTCATACTCTTATTTTTCCTTCCCTTTTTCCCTAGCCCCATTACAACCTTGAATAAAGTCCTTTTAATTTGTGTTGTGCATGTGATTTGATTAGTGGAGATTAGATGACTAGCAAGCTTATGGTAGAAAATTTTATGCAATGGACTTGAGTGAAATACCTTACCCTAAACACTTGAGAGTTGGAAAATGAAGTTTGTGAGAATCTACCAATCTGATCTATTCTTTTTTAATAAAGTTGCTATGTTAATTAGTTTTAAGCTTATCAAGATTTTTCTTCATGTGCTATGTTTCTTGCTAGGTTTTATTGTTTTCTTGTTTATGGATTTGTGAATTTGAAGTTTTTGGAAATGAAAGTAAAGTCTTTTGTGTTTTAATTTTGAATAGAGTTTTGTCTTGCTCAAGAAGAGCAAGGGATAAGTGTGGAGGAATTTGATGAGAAAAATATTTACTATTTTATTTTCCCTTATTTCATGTCTCTTAAGTGTTACATATGCTTAATTTTATATAATAGGCCTTGTTTTATAATTTTGGATTGATTTTATAAGTTTGTGAATTTATTCGATAAATACTAGATTTTAACACTATTTCTATTTTTCAATCATAACTTGGGCTTTAGATCTTGGATTAAGGAAAAGTTTATATTGATTGAAAGCTAAAAGAGATATCTATAACTTTTATGTTTTGGTCAAAGCCCAATTCGGACTTCTTCAAGCCTTTGGCCAACAAGCTGAAGTCATGTTTTTGTCCAAACTAAACCCATCTCTGTACTTAGGTCATATATGAAACTATAGTGATTCGATTAACTTAAAACTAGTACCCAAATTATCAAAAGAGATAGGCCTACAACTTTCATCTTTATGGATCTTCTAGAATTCATCGATTTCGTGGTCAAAATTAGACTAGAAGTCAAACCTACGGGAATTCCCTGATGTAACTTTTAGAAATTTGTAGGTCTAAGCTTCTAGAAATTTTGAAAAGCCTTATTATTTTAATTTTAACTCTAACAAACATCTAATCCTAGTCCAACTAGGATTTTGGCTAATTAGGTTATATAAATAGGTAAAAGAGTTGAATAGAGGAATACATTTAGATTACACACAACATTCAACAACAACCTTCTTCTTCTTCTAGCTTTCTTTGTTCTTCATCAATGGAAGCCTAAAATCGTGGTTGATTCAAGGAGTTGGGGCTCTTCTCTTGAGGATTATGAGATCATGATTTGTAATGTTGACTTTTCTTAATTAATTTTCTTCTTTCCTTATTTACTTGTGTTGAATTATTGAGATTGCTTGTGTTGGATGTTGATTTGGTATAATTGATATTCTTCCTTGTGATTTCTAATTTCTTTATTATTTTATTGATGAATTGTGGTTAGTAAATCATGTTTTCACACATAGGGTCAAAGGGTTGAAAGGTTAATTTGGAGGTTTCTAGTTTAATTTCTCAATTTAACTAAATTCTATCATTAAATTAGTTTCGATCTAGCATAAAGATTATAGTGGTTACTTAATTGGCCAATCTTAATTGATCAAATCCTAGGCGGTTGTCTAGTATACAATTCATGGATTATTTTAGGGGTTTCGAGTAATCCAAGATTAAAGAATTAATAAGAAAAAGTTAAATCCTAATTGATCTATGACTAATCCAATTTAAGGCTCTCAATTTCTTTGAATCGGCTGTTTGATTCCATTGAATTCTCTTCTGTTTTATTTCTGTTTTACTTCTGTTTTGAGTTTTATTTCATGCTTATTACATTGTTTAATTCGTGCAACCAAACCCTCCAATTCTAATTCTATTCTATATATAGCATATTCTATTTTTGTTTCTATTTTTGTTTTTGCTTTTGCATAATATTCTATTTCACTGCATTAACATTCTATTTGCATTAGTTCTTCATATTTTCATTGAATAAACAATTCAATAATTGTACATATATTGTTAGAAAATCATTTAGAAAAAATAAAATTAAAGGATCACTAAGGCTACGACCTGGTTGTGCCACTATTCTATATTATCTTACAACACACCAATTTTAATATAATTTTGGTGCATTACAGCGTGCACATCACGCCACATTAATGCCACATCAACTATAATCCTAATTAGTGCCACTTTAGGTTATTTTTTTTACCTTTATTTGATATTTTAGGCTTTAATTGAGCATTTGGGCCTTTAATGTATGTTTATTTTGTGTTAGGTCATTTTAAAGCATTTTGCCTTTAATTTAGGTTGAATATGTTTAGGCTTATTTTGCTTTAAAATATTTACCATGTTACTATAAGTAATTTACTATGTTATTTAGAGTCATTTTGAGGCCTTTTTATTATGTTTAGGTTAGTGAAATAGTTTTGGGCTAATATGGTATCATTTGAGCCCATTTTCAATTAGAATTTTAGATAATTATATAAGAAGGCTTGTTCCTTGTGCCAAATCATGAAGGTAGAGATTTGAGATTAAAGAATTTGGCTAAGTGCCTTTTTATGAGTGCGTATTCTCTGTTGAGTTCTTAAATAAAGTTGTGACTTATTAAAGGGGTTCACCCTTTATGGGATTAATTTTCACTAATCAAGGATTTATCCTTGTGGCATGTTTTCTTCTTCACTCGTCAAATGATTTACATCTTTTATAGTATGTTCATCATCACTTATTGCTCTTATTCTTCATTTTCTAGAATGTGACATAAATATCCTTCTATTTTTGTTTTTAAATTTGCTGAATTTTGAGATGATCAAATACAATTTCACATCATTTGGTATTCATAACAAGGTTTTCAAATTCAAGATTCTTATATTTTTAATTTTTTAGTTACAGTTCATATACTATTCATGTTACTATTTATCATACTATTCACATAACTATTCATCCATTCATATCCTATTTCTTCATTTCTACCTTGTCTTGATTTTATTTTTTATATCTATTTCATTTCTAATTTAGGTTATGTTAAATTCATGGGTTTGATTCATTTTTATGTCAAATTTGAATTGTTCTTTAGTTCTACCATCTATGTGTTTGATAAATTGTCTAAGTCAATTGTAAGTTTAAATTTGTTATGATACCTGGCCACCTTTTTTGTTTTGTATTGTTCATTTTGTTTAGTTCAAAATTTGGTTCAGACATTAGTGTTAGTATAGTAAATAAAAGGTGCATTGAATATACTTGTTAAAAGTTCTAAGTGTAGAAGTTCAATTTGTAGTAACCAATTACCATATTCTAATAGCACAACATCATAGTGCTATAATTGAATATAATAATTGATTAAATCAAAGCAAAGAGTACCAAATTTGAATTGTGTAAAATACTCTTGCAATCAGCATAATTAGTGTTAAATTATGAATTATTATTTAAGGTAAAAAAAGAAAAAAGTTCAAGAACAAAATTAAGATTGCTACTAAGCATTTGTGAGATAGAAAGAAAAAACAAGTGAAAAGAACAAAAGTAGCAAGAAACAAAGGAGAAAAGTCAAGTTGGTGAATCAAAAAGCAACTTACAAAGAAAGGGCAAAAAAAAAAAGTGTTGAATTATTAAAAACAAAGTGAAACAAAGTCAAAAGAAAAGAAGTTTGCTTTTAGTTATTGTTGCTTTTTGATGTACTTTAATCACCTTTGAACTTCTCATTTTGACATTAATAATTTATTGTCTCTTTTAATCATTTAAGTTCTTAAATTAGCACCTATTATTACATTGTATCATTCCTTCCCATTATTTTGAGTCCTAATTAGTTCCCTTTCTTTGAAATCTTCATTATTGAGTATTTGTTTTAAATCTTATTTATTTCCTTTCTTTAATTGTTTGATTCTAAATTTTTGAGTCCTAGTTAGTTTTTATTCTTGGAATTTTCATTTCTTATTTTCCTAATTGTCTTGTTTGATTCTCTAAATTTTATGAACTTTGATTAGTGATATTGATTGCTACATTTGTTGAATCTTATTTACTTGTGTCTCTTAGTTTTCAAAGAACTACAAGAGGAAAATAGTAAAAGAGAAGAAAAAGATAAGAGTGTATGAGCTCATTTGAGAGTAAAATTCAAAATTAGAGTGTAAATATGAATTGAGTGCCACTAAATCAAGTGAGAAGTGTGTTCTTATAAGGACTTTTCTTTTTTCTAACATTTCTTGTAGGTTTATCACTTAATGATGTTAGGAGGTAATAAGAAAAATAATGATAGGTGCATATGGGAGAATTCGCTATAAGCCATAAAAAATTTGATGAAATGCTTAGAAAGCTTGAAAGTAAATAATCTTAAAAGGGCCAACATAGTGAGAGAGCTAAAAAAGAAAGAGAAGATAGAAGACAAAATGAAAGATATATTGAAGAAGAAGTTAAAAATAAAAATGAAAGGAGTAAAAGAGAAAAAGTATATTATGATAATGTAAAAAGAGACGAAAGAAGAAATGATAGGAGTGGAAAAGATAGGCAGAGAAGTAGTGGAATGGCTTCAAATCTTTAAAGTGGTAAAAAGAAGTTTCTTTTATTTCAAGGAAGGAGTGATCCTAAGCTTACTTAGAATGGAAAAAGAAGATAGAATCAATTTATACTTGTCACCATTATTCTGAAAAGACAAAAGTGAGGCTTGTTACTTATTAATTTAGTGATTATGCTAACATTTAGTGGGATCAACTTCATTTAACTAGGAGAAGAAATGGTGCAATGCCTATTGCTTCTTAGGAAAAGATAAAGGCTATTATGAGGAAAAAATTCATTCATGACTATTTTTCATAGAAATCTTAGGAGGAGAAAATTGAAAGAAAATAAGACAAAGTAGATTAACATAAGTATGAATCCTCTTCAAGATCCAAAACAGAAATTGAGTCCACAAGTAATCCCAATAGCTAAAGAAGAGATAAGGATAATTATGGTCTTGATAACATTAGGAAGAAGAATCTTTCCATGTCAAGAAGAAAAGAAATTTAAAATAAAGAAAGACAAGTGTTATAAGAAGTACAAGACCCATTCCTTATCCAAATTCATGAAAAAATATTCTAAGGGCATTGTCAAGCATAAAAGAGAATTATCATCAAAGCATAAAAAGTAAATGTCAAAGAGAAAAAATAAAGTTGTAAAGTTTCAAAAGAATTCCAAGGACAAGTGCTTCAAATGCTTGAAGCATGGTCATCATGCCATTGATTATCCACTCAAGAGAGCCTTAAAGATTCAAAAAGCCTTGGGAGAACATGCAAAAGAAGAAAGTGAATAGCAAAGGGAGAACATTTTTTACATTAGATTTAACATTAGGGGTAATATGTGCAATGTGATCATTGATAATAGAAGTCATGCTAATCTTACTAGTACTTGCATTGCAAAGAAGTTGAATTTGCCTACCTTGTAACATCCTATTCCATAAAATTGCAATGTTTGAATGATAGTGATGGAATAGAGGTGACAAATTAAATGTTGGTTTCTTTTATCTTTGGTAAATACCAAAATAAGTTACTATATGATGTTACTTCTATGAATGCTTGCCACTTATTGCCCGAGAGACCATGACAATTTGATAAAAAAGTTATTCATGATGGAGTCCTTAACACATATAGCTTTAAAATGAATGGGTGGAAAATAAAACTTAATTCTTTAACCCTAAAAAAGTGTATGATAATTAATTAAGAATGCAAAAAAAAAGAGAGGAAGAAGAAGAACAAAAAAGGAGACACGAAAAGAGAAGAAAGGAAAAAGGGAGAAGAAAATGAGAGAGAAAAGGAAGAAAATAATAGAAAGGAGAAAAGAGTAAAAAAGAGTGAGAGCCATGAGAAGAAAAAAAGTAAGAGAAAATTCAATTTAGAGAAAAAGAGAGTGATTGTGTGGGAAATGAAAGAAAAGAAAATTTGAGAGTTATTAGAAAAGCAATTGGGATAAAGAGTGTTTTCTACATTGCTAAGCCAATTATCTTGAACAACAAAGCCTATGAAAATACTAAAAACTTTATACTTATTTTTCTAAATGCTCTTGAATCTTTAAAGCAAATGAAGAGTTAAGGAAAGTCAAAATGGAAGCACACTTAGTTGGTGAAATTCCTTGAAACTTATTCATGTTCTATCCCATGTAAACAAGGTAAAGGTAATAAAGTGGATGATACTTTGCTTCAAAGGTATACTCTCATCTTTATCCTGCATGATAATTTAGTGAATTTTAAGCATAATAATGGTACTTTGCGTATAAAATTGTTGAGTTGTGAGAACATTAAGAATTTATATATGAATGACTATGATTTGGCCACCCTTTTACATGATCTTGATATTCCTCTACATATTAATGGTGCTTCAAATGTTGATGTTTGTGAAAAGATGGTCTTTAGAGACTTTTTTGTGTGGAAGAAATAAGTTGTTTGCATCTAAAATTTCTCCATGTGATTTGCTTGTTCAAAAAGCCCATGAAAATAATTTAATAAAATATTTTGGAAATAAGAAAGCTATAATGGATTTGCATGATAAGTTTCATGGTTTATGTGTGTTTCTTAAAGATTCTTTAGAGGGTTAGATGGAAAAATGTGATTTCATAAAACATTTTGATGTTAAATAGGCAATAGAAAATATGCTTGGTAAATTGCATAATTCTTGCATGTTTTTTAAGATTGATTTGAAGGGTGAATATCATTCACTTTGCTTTAGCAAAAGGAATGTTCTAAAAACATTTTTAAAACAAAGCATGGTTTACATGAATGGTTGGCTTTGATACTTAGTCTGTCTATTGCACTAAGTAGTCTTATAAACTTATTGAATCATTTTTCCATATTTCCTTTAATAAATGTGCTTTGGTTTACTTAAATGAGATTCTTGTGATAAGTTTGTGTGTTTTTAGTTACAAGTTTTTGTGAACTTCTATTGCTTTCATGTTTTTGAATGTTTCCAAGAATAAATTTATTATTGCTTATTTGAATTTTTTCATTTGGTTAAAGGTTGGATTTTGCTAGGCTTTAAGAATCTGAAGCATTAGAAAGATTGTTTGCCATATTTTGTTGAAATTCTTGTACATGATAAAGTTGTAGATAAGCATTGTGAATCTTTGAAATGTCTTTGCAAAATTTTAAAAAATGAAAAGTTGCATGATAATTTTGAAGAATGTTCATTCTGTATAAAGTGTGTTATATTTCTAAGACATGTTATGTGTAGCAATTTGATAGAAGTGATTAACAAAAAAGCAATTAAAAAATGGCTACCATTTAAGTTTGTTGGTGAAATTAAGAGCTTTCATGGTTTGATTAATTTCTGTGGGAAGCTTATAAGGAATTATGTTCTATGCTTTCATTAACAAACTTGTTACTATCGATAATTTTGGGTGCTTGCATAAGATTGTTGATGCTCATTTTGTATTTAATCTAAGTGGTTATTTATCGATGGTGTAAGTGGAAAAGGAAATGTTCCAAATAGCTACATCCAATTAGAGATGGCTAAGTGGAAAAGAAAGTGTTCCAAATAATTGCATCTAATTGGAGATGGTTCATTCTAAGTCTTGAAGTGACAATAATTATTTTCTTAATTTGAATTCTCATGGTGAGTTTGATATAAGTGCTTCTTTTGACATTTCTAATCTTTCTCCTATTGATGTAGGTTTTGAAGATTCGAGGATGAATCTTTTTGAAGAAAAAGGGAATGACATGAATTCAAGGAGGGTCAATCATAAGGAAGTAAGCTAGGAGGAGAGCTTAATCAAGTGTATTAGAATTGTGCCATATCATCACCATATCATTTAGGAGATGGCACCACATCAACTATAATCCATATTATTGCCACATCATCATGGAGATGACACTATATTAACCATAATCCTAATTGGTGTCACTTTAGCCCTTTTTTACTATTATTTGATTTTTGGGCTTTAATTTAGCATTTGGGCCTTTAATTTGTGTTTATTTTGCATTAGGTCATTTTAAAGCATTTTGGGCATTAATTTAGGCTAAATGTATTTAAGCCCATTTTACTTTAAAATACTTACCATGTTACTATAATTTACTATATTACTTGGAGCCATTTTGAGACCTTTTTATAAGGTTTAGGTTAGTGAAATAGTTTTGGACTAATATGGTATTATTTAAGCCCATTTTCAATTTAGGTTTTAAAAAGCTATATAAGGAGGTTTGTTCATTGTACTAGATCGTGGTGATAAAGATTTGAGATTAAAGGTTAAAGATTAGAGAATTTGGCTAAGTGTTTTTTTATGAGAGTGTATTCTCTCTTAAATTCTTGAATGAATTTGTGACTTATCAAAGGGATTCACCCTTTATGGTGTTGATTTTCGCTAATTAAAGACTTATCCTTGTGGTGTGTTTTCTTCTTCACTCATTGAAGGATTTACATCCTTTATGGCATGTTCATTATCACTTATCATTCTTATTCTTTGTCTTCTAGAGTGTGGTATGAATATCTTTCTATTTTTGTTTTTGAATTTGCTGAATTTTAGGATGATATAATATAATTTCACATCAAAATCACTAGGGGTACGACCTGGTTATGCCACTTTACTACATTTTTTTGTAGCAAATTAGTTGTTAATCTAATTTTGGTGTATAGCAACATTGCAATCAAAATTTTGGTGTCATTTCTAGCAATCCTCTTGATTTATATTTTCCTACATATTACTAGCAATATATTACACAATTATTCAATCATTACAATTAGTAGTTGTATTTGTTATTATTTTACTTGCATTTTACAGTAACTACAATTTTTCTGCATATACTTGTATTCTTGTGTTCTTTGATTTCTAAGTGTTCTTTCACCTTAATTCATCATATTTTATTATATTTTACTTCATCCAACATTTAAACAGAGGTTTTTAGCCCAAGAAAATAGTTTTTATATAGTTTTGCACTTTACTCCTTTGGACTCATACTGTGTCTTACTAGCTCTGATTGATTTAAAATTTTCACAAGAGCTAGTTTTGATTTTCCTCATAAAAATTACAAGCTTTGCTTGTGAGATACCCTATTTTTTGCCAAATTCCATTATTTTAACCACTGTTCTAATTTTTTTAAAAGATTTTCTATTGCATTTTAGGGTTTTACATGGCTACAGCAAACTTTCTATGGTGGTCCCACAATTTTTAAAAATGTCTAGATAGGTTAATTAAATGTGTTTAGAGTGATTTTTCATAATGCATTTGTGTTTCAGCATTTTGGTGTTCCTATGCTTTTGTCTAGTGTACCTTACTATAGTGTAGTTTAATGGTAGTGCATGATTAGGAGAAGTTCTAGTGAATTACTTAATTTTGATTCAAAACTTGATAAGACATTTCATTCTCTTTGTATGAATAAAAATAAAAATAGTTATAGCATTCCTATCCCCCTTTCTGACCCTTTCGATAGTTCAGAAACTATAGCAAATAACAATATAACCTTAAAGAAATTAGCTACCTTTGATGTTAATATCAATCATTAAGCATCCAATATCCTGAATTAGATGCTGACTTTGAAATAAAATTTAGGCTAATCCATTTGCTTCCAAGGTTTCATGGTTCTATAGGTGAGGATCCTCATAAGCATTTTAAGGAGTTCCATAGGGTGTGTTCAACGATGAAGCCTCATGGAATTCTAAAGACCATGTCAAGCTAAGGGCCTTTCCATTATCCCTTGTTGATGTTACTAAAGACTAGTTATATTACTTACAACCTGGACTCACGACCCACTAGAATGATATAAAGCAACTCTTTCTTGAGAAATGCTTTCCTGCTTTTAGAGCTGCTACAATCAAAAAAGAAATATGTGGCATTAGGCAAATAAATGGTGAAATACTATATAAGTATTGAGAGGTGTTCAAGAAATCACATGCAAGCTATCCTCATCACCAAATTAGTGAATAACTCTTTATCCAATATTTATATGAAAGTTTGCTTCCAATGGATATGAGTATGATAGATGCAACAAATGGTGGTGCATTAGTGGACAAGACTCCAATAGTAACCAAAGATCTTATAGCAAATATGGTAGTTAATTCTCAATAGTTTGGAACTAGAATTATGGTTGCTATAACCAAAGGTGTGCATGAAGTGAGTTTCCCCCGTTCAAACTAGTAAAGATTAGAGAATAAGCTAGATGAATTAACCTCCTTAGTAAGGCAAATGGCCATAGGATAGTAACAAGTTCTTCCTCCTCCCATTGTTAAAGTTTAGGGCATCTGTTCTTGCCTAACTTATCCAACAAATTACTATCCCACATTGCAAAAAGATAAGTGTCCTCCTCTTCTAGCATATGTAGCAGTTATTTACCCTGCTAAGCCTCAGTTCTAGCAAAACTAGTACCAATTCCAGCAACCACCACCCAACCAATACCACCAATAGTATGCACAATATTTTGATTAGAGAAATAACCAAAATTTTAGATATGACAATAATTCAAGCTAAAATCAGTATCCTTCCATTGTATACACCAAAATGGAACCTAATCCTATCAATCAACCAATAAAAACTGTGATTAATGACGTGAATCTTGCAAATGCATAGGTTTGGTCGAGTTATAGTATAAAAGATATCGTTTCCACAGGGATTGAGTGTTGATTACTAACTAAATTTCGAGATAAATTATCTAGGTGTACTAATTTTAATTGTGAATTAAGAGTAAAATGTGAAACAAAATTTAGTTGTCAAAAGAAAGCAAATGAAACTAAAATGAGTTAAGTAAAGATCTAATTCAAATGGGATGAAAATGTACTCAGCTTTGGAGTTTCCTTGTTCAATTCATTATGGAATGAAGATAACTTTCTAGCCCGGTTTACTATTAATTTAGATTGCTGGATTATCGAAAGTAAGTTATACCTCATTGCAAGGCTACTAGCTACTAACCAATAGATAAAATGCCTAGAATTTCTCTAGTAATCACTCACCTAGGTTGCATTAACAGTGCTTCGAGAATCCAATTTTAGACATTTCATCTTGTGCAAAAGAATCCAATTAGCTTAATTCCTAAGTCTAATAGAGATTCCCAATAATTATGCAAGGTCTGATTAATTAATTAGTCATTCCAACCTAGAATCAACTAATCCTTTATACAAATCCAATATTGTGGAAGTATTGGTTTGTTGAATTACAAAAAAGCATAATCAAATCATAAATTAATAATAAATCAAGCTAGATTATATAAAAATCAAATCCATAAATCCATGAACCAGTCTACCCCAGCTGAGCACTGGGGTTTAGTGTGAGTTCATTACAAAACTAGCAGAAAACTAGAAAATAGAGTGGGGAATCAAACTAGTCATGAAGCTCTACAAATTTCTTGCTTGAATCTTCAATCCTTCGCTTAAATCCAATCCTCCAAGGCTAGCAGTCACCCTCAGTGTCTTTAGGTCTCCCAAGGGTTTCTACAGACGGCCCTCTTTCTAATTTTCGACTTCCCTCCTCACCTATCCGTGCAAATTCTCTGCATAAAACTGACATCAGTAAAGTACATGGGGTATGACACGGCCTGTGTTGTACCCCGTGTACTTTTGCGAAGGGCTTAAAAACTGCTTAGCAAGGCTTCGAAACGCACAGAAAGGTACACAGCCATTCACACGGGGTTCCTATACCCCGTGTTCTTTTGCGAAGTGAGCGTGTTTGCTTCAATTCTCCACAATTTGCATGGTTTTAGTTCTAGATCCTTTTTTAAGGTTTTAATGAGTCACTTTGAAACTTGAAAATGAAATATCAAGCATTTAAGTACCTTTTTCCAATGAATTTGCACAAAATACTCCATAAATAAGCAATGAAGCACATAAAATATAAGTGCAAATATACATTTATCAATTTCCCCACACTTGAATCTTGCTCGTCCTCGAGTAAGGAAGCAAGAGAACAAAAGTTTACTCCTCTTTTCTGCTAATATTATCGATCAATCATTCAGTGAATCAGAAATTAGAATCAAGTCATGCAAGGCATCTAAATGAAAACAAAGCAACAAAATAAGTCAATCCTTAGCATAAAAGCAAAAGAGAAGAGCCTCACAGGTAAAGTATTCACTCAGACTCTCAAGATAAGGTTTGTGTATACTCTCAAATCAATTAGCTCAAGACTTAATGCTACCATATGCTTGCAAAAGCTCTAGTCTCCACTACTTATTGTAAAATGCATACAAATCAGAGGGTTTTATTAGGGAAAATGATGAGGGTAGAGGAAGGGAAGATTAAGGGATGAAAAACAGTAGAGTCAAAGAAGCGAAAAGATGCATTAGCTTTAAGTTTGACCACTGTCGAGTTCAATTTCTCAGCTTAGCATATTGCTTTGCTTCTATTCCTTGCCTTAACTTTTTTCTATGATAGCAAACAAAACTTTTCTTTCTTTCTTATTTCCCAACAAGCTTTTCTTCTTCTTTTCTCCAAATTATTTATTTATTTATTATTATTATTATTTTTTGAAGCATCAACTTACTCAGCTAGCAGCCCTATGTAAGAGCCTCTAAGTGATAGCCAGACTCATTTAATGATGTCTAAGTTCCCCTAAACTCTGCAGTTCAAGTTCACTTGGGTGGTGGCTTCGAATGCATATAGGATGGGTTAGGCTTAAAATAAGGGTCCAAGGCTCAAGGTGGCTAGTTAGGGGAAAAACTGAAAATATTCTAGGGTAAATCAAAGAAGGGATTCAAATAAGCAAAACAAATAAAAAGGGTGAAGAAACATGGCCTCATCATTTTTGACATGCAAAATACATAAAATATAGCCTCAAAAAGAACAAATGCAAGTTCTAGAGCAAAAAGTCAAGAGTGAGATATAATCCTTCAAGAAAATAAGAGTGAGCCTCAAATTCTAATGTGAAAAGTTGCTCAATAGGCTCAAGTCTCGCGAGGATCAATTATGCTCATTACTCCTAGCTTCAAGCTTTAAACTTTCATTATTAAGTTACCAGTTAATCATTAAAAGAGCAAAGCATGAACAAATCCACTTTAGTCAAAAGATTGCCCTAAAAAATTTAAAAATTTTCACACATCATTGCATTTGGAGTAAATTCCAGTACTCTAAATCAATAAAGCAGATTCAAGTGCAATATATTCTAAAAGCTGCTCCCCTACACTTAAAATTGGACATTGTCCTCAATGTACAAAAAGTAAATAGAAAAGAGATAGAGAAAAGATAGGGGACTGAAACTTCCCTAACAAGTGGAGCTTTGTTCTCAATTACAGAGCATGACTTCCAGCAGATCCATAAGCAAAAAAAGATTAGGAGACAAAGGGGAGACTGCTAATGCAAAAGAAAGGAGATGCATTACTGGAATAAAGTATGCCGTCAGTTAGTTATTACAAATATAAATAGTAAAAGTGCGAGAAAATAAAAGATAAAGAATTAAAGCAATACAAACCAAATGAAAGTGCATCACATATATAAGTACAAACCAAGACAAATGAGAATTGAAAAGAGGAAAAAGTAAAAGGCAGAGTGGTGAGTATTCTGCTGGTGAAAGTGTAATCTGAGCTACTGAGTAGGAGGATCTGGATCATCAGGAGGATTTCAATCAGCAGGAGGGTCTCGATCAACAGGAGAAGAGAGGTGGAAAAGCTGGAAAAGGGCCTCAACCATGCTCTCAGTGTGTCTGGACTCCTGTCCAAGTCATCATAAAGGCTCTCAATCCTCAACTGACGTTCAGATATGCGCTGCTACTCAGCCAGAATCTATTGCTGACTGGACAAGATATCTTTAAAATAGGCCTTATATGAAACTCCTCTACCTGCAGAAGATGATGGACTTATGTCAGGAGCTACATCAGTATCATCATCATCTGCATGAAAATCAATCTCATCCTCAGGGGGTGGCTACTGCACAGGCTGGATTCCCATAGCTAGAAGGATGCTCTTATGGAGGGGGGTCATTTGAGATGTTACAGAAAGGGATCCATAAGGCTGATCAAAAAGTCCCAATTGCCTAGCTAATCGGGTGATGTATGGATTGGCAGCAATACTCCCAGCTCGTCTATCTGATGTCTGAGCTGAAAAGAAGTGTGCAAGTGCAGCTCTAATGTGGATAGGGACCTTTTGTATCATGCTGTACAGGAAAAGAATGTCAGTTGTCCCCACCACTCTGTGACTATGCCCCCGACCACTCAAAGTATGACTAAGAATAGAGTGGATAACTCGCCATGCTACTCTCCGAAGGCTAGATGCTTTGCTCTTCATCGGATCATAAGAGCTCCCGGTAGCAATGGTGGACCATACCTGCCACTCTTGGGTCCCATGAGGCAGTCCTATCCGAATATCCTGATACTTTGGGGTGGTTATAAAGTCTCCAGAGTAAATCCCCATGTGTACTGAAAACTGGATCACACTCATAGAATATGTGACTGTCTCAAGGCAAAACTGCACTATGTCAATAGAGTCAATAGTGCTAAAGTATCTCTCCAGATGGAAAGTGCTGAGAAACTCCAAGGTAAGCTCTCTATATGTAGGCTCTATGATCTGAAAGAAGGTCTCCTAAGCACCTACACTGATGAGCTCTCTGATCTCATCCTCAAGCCCAAACTCTCTTAAGACTGTCCAATCTATATATCGACCCTCAACAAATGATTAGTCTCTGTGTCTACTAAATGCTTGGATATGGGCCTCTTTTGTGAACTCAAGGAACTGGGAGGTAGTGGATCCCCGAGAGGAGGTCCCTCTAGAAGTACTGCCTCTAGAAGTCCACTTAGCAGTCATCTTCTATCTTTTTCACATGATCTGCAAAGGAAAACTAGAATGTGAGAGAGAATCTTGAAAAAAATTTAGCAAAGTTTCCCCTATAAATTGGACAGTTCCAGGTTCAGAAACTCAGAGATTGCACTAAAATGAATGTAAAGAAATCAATTAATAATCTATGAGTATGTCATATAGTGCCAATGAGCTATTGAGAGTCATACTTTGTCCACAGAAATTCAGTCACAACGAACAATTCTAATGAGTATCTAGTGTCAACGGGAGTGCAAGTCAAAGCTTGATGGTATTAATACAGGCATGTCAGCAAAACAAATAAGGTAAATTATGCAATCAGGTTTCTTAGGTAAACATTAAACTCCAAAGAATTTCACTACAATCAGTAAAAGCTAGCCAAAAAATTCAGAGGCTATGTACATTCCTAGAAGTCTTACTATCATTAAATCTAAATAAACACAAGTAAGTCTAAATTTCTTCAAAGAACTCAAAGGAAAGGCTCTTACCTCGTGAATGATAGAGAAAAACCCAAATTCACTACTCAAAATCCAAAAGGAACCCAAAACTTGCAATTGCACCGATTAAATCAAAGATTAAATAGTGAAAATGCTTCAAATAGCTAAGAAAAACACTTTCATCGATGTATTTTGGGAGAAGAAGGGCCGAAAATGGGTGTAGGAAAACTGTGTCGCGGTAGGTGCTGAAGAAGATGAAGGAAAATGAAGGAAATCGGTGATTAAAAGCTCATCGTCCAGGAACACGAGGTATGACATGGCCCATATTTTACCCTGTGTTCTTCTGCAAATGAGCATTCTGAAGAACAAGTTTAAAAAGAATTTTCGCAAGAGTACACGGGGTTTGACACAGCCCGTGTTGTACCCCGTGTATCTCTCTGGAAGGCATTAAATGCAAAAATTCTCTCAAACAGTAAGGTACACGGGGTTTGACACGGCCCGTGTCGTGCCCCATGTATCTCTCTGTAAGACCATTAAATGCAAAAAATTCTCAATATGAATCAAATAGTAAGGCACACAAGATTTGACACGGCCCGTGTCGTGCCCCGTGTATCTCTCTGGAATGAATTCTAAGCCTTCTATACACGAAAATGAGCAGTAAAAATGCATATATGCCTAATTTACCTAGAAATAATGACCAAATGCAACAAATGAGCATCTTAAATTAATAACCAATAACTTAAATGCCTCAAACTAGTTAGAAACTCAGAGAAAAATGGGAAAAAATAAAGATTAAAAGCAATAAAAATGAAAAAATTTGCTTGGGTTGCCTCCCAAGAAGTGCTTGTTTAAGATCATAAGCTTGACCCCTATTTCAATCAGCCTAGAGGTCCATTATTAGTGGCCCGACAATATAATGTTTCAATCTCTGGCCATTAACCTCGAAATTACCGGTGCTTTCACTCCAAACCTTTACAATTTCAAATGGATACACCTTTTTCACATGAAATGGCCCAGTCCACCTTGTTTTGAGCTTTCTTGGAAAGAGCTTAAATCTGGAACTGAACAATAATACCAAGTCTCCTTCATGGAATTCCCTCCTGAGAATGTGCTTGTCATGCTAAATTTTTATTCTTTCTTTGTACATCTTGGCATTATTGTAAGCATCATTTCTCAGTTCTTCAAGTTCAAGAAGTTGAAGCTTTCTTTTCTCCCCAGCAGATTGCAAATCAAAATTTAGCAATTTTATTGGCCAATATGCCTTGTGTTCTATCTCTACCGGCAAATGACAACGCTTCCCATAAACAAGCCTAAATGGTGTCATTCTAATGGGGTTTTGAAGGCAGTCCTGTAAACCCATAAGGCATCATCCAACTTGAGGGCCTAATTTCTCCTTAATTTAGACACAGTCTTTTCTAGTATACTCTTGATTTCTCTATTTGAAAGCTCCACTTGTCCACTAGTTTGTGGATGATATGGAGTAGAGATCTTATAAGTTACACCATACCTTTTCAAGAGGGATTGAAATTGAGTGGCAATAAAGTGAGACCCTCCATCACTGATGACTGCTCTTGGGATCTTAATCTAGGAAACAACACCTTCTTGAAGAATCTAACCATAACTTTTACCTCGCATGTCCGAGTGGCAATTGCCTCCACCCATTTGGAGACATAATCTACCACCATAAGTATATATTTGTTACTGCAAGAAGGTGGGAATGGTCCTATAAAATCAATTCCCCAGACATCGAATATTTCTACTTCCAAAATGTTATTTAAAGGCATCTCATGCCTTTTTGATATACTACTAACTCTCTGACACTGGTCACATGAAGTCACATATTGATGAACATCCTTAAATAGAGTTGGCCAGTAGAAACCTGCCTAGGCAATCTTTGCAACTGTCCTTGAGGTGCCGAAGTGTCCTCCATAGGGGGAGGAGTGACAATGGAATAAAATACTAGCAATTTTTTCATGAGGCACACACCTTTTGAACAAGCCACCGGCACATCTTCTATAAAGAAGAGATTCATCCTAAAAATAATGTTTTACCTCTGCTAAGAATTTCTTTTTCTGCTAATATCCTGCATTCGGAGGTAAAACTCCACTCACAATGTAGTTAACATAGTCGACAAATGATGGGATAGCTAAACAAGAGACAGCCAATAGATAATCATCTGGAAGAGAATCATTTATTGGCATCTCCTTATCTACCTCATCCTCTAACTCCTGCTTCAACCTTGAAAGGTGATCAACCAACACATTCTCTGTACCTTTTTTATCTTGAATTTCTAGATCAAATTCTTGTAATAAAAGAATCCATCTAATTAAATGAGGCTTGGCTTCTTTCTTGCTCAAAAGGTATCTGATTGCTGCATGATCTGTAAAGACAACCACCTTAGAATCCACCAAATAGGATCAAAACTTGTCAACTACATAAACTACTGCTAGTAGTTCCTTCTTAGTTGTAGCATAATTCAGTTGAGCCTTATCTAAGATCTTGCTGGCATAGTATATAGCATGAACCTTCCTATCCTTCCTTTGTTCGAGTACCATGCCTACTACATAGTCGCTAGCATCGCACATCACCTTAAATGGTAGACTCTAAGTCCGGTGCTTGCATGATTGGGGCAGAAATCAAGGGCTCTTTTAACCTACAAAATGCATCCAAATAATCTTAATTAAAATCAAAAGCAACATCTTTTACAAGCAGGTTAGTTAAAAGTTTGAAAATTTTAGAGAAATCCTTGATGAAGTATCGGTAGAAACTAGCGTGTCCCAGAAAACTCCTCACTCCCTTTATAGAAGTTAGGGGAGGTATATTCTCTATGATTTCCACCTTAGCCTTATCTACCTTAATACCATGCTCTGATACTTGATGGCTAAGGACAATCCATTCTCTCACCATAAAATGGCATTTCTCCCAGTTGAGTACTAAATTTACTGCTGGAAATCGCGCATCATACATGCACAGTGGAATAAAACTTTTTGCACGATTTCCACCAAGGATCCATGCGAATTTAGAATGCCATAGATTAGGGATTAGGGTTTATACCTTTCGGCAAAATTCTTCTGACCGCTACACCAAGTCCGATCTGCTTCCAAATCACGAACCGGAATGGAAACCAGTAAATCAGATCACCAGTACAACGTTTATGTGGCTGCACCTCTGTGGTATCCACACGAACCCGTGAATCACCGATGAATGTCCACTACACCACCGGTTGGAATTGATCTCCTTAAACCTTGTAGTGCTAGCTACGCCTCTTCAGAGATTTTGGTCAAGGAGAGTGGCTAGGGTTTTTCTATGCTTTTACTTGGGGTGCGTGAAGAATAATAGTAATCCTATTATTACCCAATAAGCCTATTTAAATAGGTGCATAGAAAAACCTAACCTATTTGGGCCTTATGCCATGTATAATTATAGGCTTACTATTGGGCCTTATAATTATAACATGAATTCCCAAATATTAAGCCCAAACAATTTGGTCCATTAATTCCAAATTCACTAAGCTCTAAGTGTGCGACCCTACAGGCTCTCATTACGTTGGCAATGACCATTAATCATATTAATGATCATAAATAAAGATTGGTGTCTAGCAACACATCATTGTTACCCAAGTAATGAGAAAGTCGGTGATTTGACTAAACCTTTACACGTGATCATCATTTATGTCTTTTTGTCCTATACATCTAGATTGAGCACGAGACATGGACCGTGTCATTCCCGTATAGCCCAATCTTGAGGTTTCTTGATTCCTAAGTAAGCTGACTGAAACAAATGTAATCAACATCTCATGTCAATTCATCTGAGCATGGCCATGCATTTTCTCAGCTTTACTTAATCAAGGGGCCCATAGATGTTACTCCTGTTATATAGGAGGGACAAATCCCATCTTGATCACACAAATCCCTCCGCATGATATGTGACATATCCAATATCTACCCTTGCATTCACTTAACCATTAGTGACATAGAATAGTATCAAAATATGAAACTCACATGTAGGGAACCTTGGTAATCTCAGGTTAAAGGACCATATTAATAATGATCACTAAGAACCACTTATGACACTCATATAACGATCCATGTAGTGTTCTTAATATGGGTCGGTCCAGTATACAAGTTCTCTAACTTGTATTCATGTGTAAACTTAATATCCCATATAAGTCTTCACACATGCTAGTCTTAACATATCAAAGCAACCTAATCCACAATGATAGATGACTAGGGACATTTAAGAATACAATTATTCTAAGGTTATTATTATAATTAAATATATTACGCAGACAATATATATAAATATAATAATTGGAATTGCCATTAAAATAACATGATTCAAAATTACAATCACCAATATAATTGGTTTTACGGCATATACACTAACATTTACCTCCTCACATTGCTGCAGCACTTGAAATAAATTAGTCAAACAGTTATCAAAGAAAGTACCATATACAGAAAAATCATCCATAAAGACTTCCATGATGTTTTCAATAAAATCAGAGAAAATAGCCATCATACAACGTTGAAATGTAGCAGGAGCATTACACAAACCAAAGGGCATTCTTCTATATGCAAAAGTGCCATAAGGACATGTGAATGTGGTCTTTTCTTGATCACTTGGATGTATAGGAATTTGGAAGAAACCAGAATAACCATCCAAGTAACAGAAATGTGAATGCTTAGCTAACCTTTCCAAAGTTTGATCAATGAAGGGGAGAGGGAAATGGTCTTTTCGGGTTGCTTTGTTCAATTTTTTATAGTCTATACACATCTTCCAACCCATGACAGTCTTAGTGGGAATTAGCTCATTATTGTCATTTTTCACTACAATTAATCCCCCTTTGTTTGGGATAACATGTACTGGACTAACCCACTAACTGTCTAAAATTGGGTAAATTATCCCAGCATCAAGTAACTTCACAATTTCTTTCTTTACAACTTCTTTCATATTTGAATTTAGACTTTTCTGATGTTCAATGGAGGGTTTTCTATTTTCCTCCATCAATATCCTATGCATGCATATTGAAGGACTAATCCTTTTCAAATCAAAAATTATGTACCTAAAGCCTTTCTATGCAATCTAAGTTGCCTAAGCAATTTTTCTGTTTCAAGGGCATTTAGATTTGCATTTACAATCACAGGATAAGTGGAGTGAGGTCCTAGAAATTCATACGTGAGGGTAGATGGGAGAGGTTTCAATTCTACCTTAGGAGGTGTCTCTTCTTTAGTGGAGAGATTCTTAGACTTCACTTCCAATAATTCAATTGCTTCAGGGAGGGAAAGTAGAGGGCTTGCCTCCAAAAATTCTGCATATTCAGTAATCTCCTCAGTTTCATTTTCAACAACTTCATCTCTTATTAGACATGCTTCAAGTGGATCTTGAAGGCAACCCATGAGAAGGTTTTCTTTCACAACCTTGTCTAGCACATCAATCCTGCATATTGAATCTTCACAAACAGGTAATTTAATTGATTGATTCAAATTAAACTCAACTTTTTTTATCTCCTACAGATAATGAAAGCTTTCCATTTTTAACATCAATTAAAGCACTCCCAGTGGCCAAAAAAAGTCTACCTAAAATGATAGGGATTTGTGTATCCTCTTCCATTTCAAGTACAATAAAATCAACAGGAATGAAAAACTTACCAACCTTGATAGGTATATTCTTAAGTATACCTATTGGGTATTTCACAAAGCGATCTACTAACTAAAGTGAAACTGTGGTGGGCTTCATTTCTTCTAAGTTTAATCTCTTTGCAACTGTCAGTGGCATGAGGCTCACACTTGCTCCTAAATCACACAATGCCCGATCAATAAGGACATTTCCAATCACACAAGGAATGGAGAAGCCACCTGGGTCTTTAAGTTTATGAGGTAGTTTATTTTGGATGATGGCACTACACTCTTCTGTTAATACTACAGTCTCATACTCCTCTAGCTTCCTTTTGTTTGAGAGGATGTCTTTCAAGAACTTTGCATATGATGAAATTTGTGAAAAGGCATCAGTGAAGGGGATATTAATGTACAATTTCTTCAACACTTCTAAGAACTTCCTAAACTGCTTGTCAAGCTTAGCCTTTGCTAATTTTTTAGGATAAGGGACAAGAGGTTTATATGGTTCTAGAGGGACATACTTTGACTTTTTAGGTAATTCCCCTTCTCTCACTTCAGAATTGTCAGGATTTGGAGCTTTTTTATCTTCTTTCTGCACTTCCCCCTCAACGATCTCATCTTCACCTTCTTGACTGGCATTTGGAACCCTCAATTACCTTCCACTCCTAAGAGTGATTACCTTACAATGCTCCCTGGGATTTGATTCAGGTTGAGCAGGGAGTTAACTAAAAGCTCTGGAGGAAGAAACAAAAGCTCGTCGAGCTATTTGGGTCTCCAACATTTTGCCATGGGTGGCCAATGAGTCAACTTTGGAGGACAATTGTCTAATGGAGTCCTCCATGGCTCTATCATGCTGCCTAAACTCTTCATTAGTTTTCTCTTGGGAAATGAGGAATTTCTCTAAGAGGCCTTCTAATTTAGAGGTAGAAGAGTATTGAGCTGGTGGGTTATAGGGTCTTTGGTTTTGAAAACCAGGTGGTGGTGGTCTATTATGAGTGTTTTGAGTTTTGTATGGCTAGTTGGGCTTGTAGGATAGATTTCGATGGTTCCTCCATGATGGATTGTAGGTGTTTCCAAAAGGTTCATTCGAATTCCTCTATCCATACCCACTGTTGTGCACATAATTCACTTGCTCAGTGCAATCCCACCCCAATTGACACTCAGTTGCCATATGACCTGTCATACCATAATGTTGGTGTGTGTCCTAGAACTAATC
Source organism: Sindora glabra (assembly GCA_020226215.1). NCBI lineage: Eukaryota > Viridiplantae > Streptophyta > Magnoliopsida > Fabales > Fabaceae > Sindora > Sindora glabra. The sequence goes on along the minus strand of CM035226.1, from coordinate 74,083,242 downwards.
ATATAGATTATTGAAGTAATACACAATGTATTATGTTTTATTTTAGGTAATTTAATTATTATATTTTATTTTTATAATTTTATTATTATGCGTAATTTATAACTTAATATAATAATTATCCTTGGAATAACTTCACTATTCCTAAAATACCCTTAGTCAAGTATTATTACCAAAAGGATAGTAATAATACATCGAGACTAGTATGTATAGTGATTGATGATTACGAATCACGGATATGTGATATCAAGTCAATACATGAGTACATTGCTAGTGAACAATGTACTGGACTGACCCATTATGAGAATATTGCATGGATAGACGTGTCATAAGTTATTCTCATATGATCACAAATACACATAAACCTTTGACCTGAAGTCACTACGGCTCCCTACATGAGGAATTACTCACTTTAATATTGTCCTATGTCACCTTTAATTAGGATGACAAGTAGGGAATTGATTGGGTGTGTCATAAATCATGCAGAGGGAAGTGAGTGATGTAAATGGAATTTTGTTACTCTTATAAAAAAAATAGATATATCCTTGGGTCCTTTGATTGAGTAAGACTTAGAAATGTATGGCCATGCTCAAATGGATCAATATGTGATATTGATAATTTGTTTTGAAGTCTACTTAGTATCAAGAAATATAAATTAAACTTTGACGAGGATGACACATTCCATGCTTCCAATTTAATTTGGATATTATTACAAAAAGGATTATGATGCAAAATATTGATCATGTATTAGGTGGATGTCGAATTAAAGACATTCTTACTACTTGAGTGGCAGTGATGTATTACTAAATACCGCTCACTGTCTATGGCTCAATAATGAGTCATTGTCAACATAGTAAGAACCTACAGGATTACACAAAAGGAGTAGGAATAAGACAATAATTAATTAAACTTTGATTATATTAATATCCAATTAATTGGACTTATTTTTATGCATATATATATTATTAAATAATAATATATTTTTCACGTAATAAATATAATTATTATGTGATATTATTTGATATTAAAGTAATATCAAATAATTACGTTATCAGATATTAGATAAATATATTATGAGATAATATTATTTTGATATTTGATAACTATATGCAATTATCTAATATTAAGATATTTATATTATGATATAATATTATCTAATGTTAGATAATTAATATATAAGTCCTATCTCTCCTCATTATCTCTAGGATAAGGATAAAATGAGTTGTTAAGTGTGATTAGGATTTTGGAAGCATTATCCTAGTAAGACTAGGATTGTGGCTTGTCTAAGTTCTATAAAAAGGGCTTGAGGGCAATACATTAGAGATACACTCATAAGCTTCCTAAAACCCTAAATCACTAAGAAAACATCGAATCCTAATCCCTAGAGAGAGAAATGCATCCTAGCAGAATCGTGGAGGGCGAAAGGTCGTTGTTCACTCCGTGTGGATACCGTAGAGACGCTGTATCTTCCGGCCAGCGTTTGATTCATCTGCTCTCAAGTTTTGATCAGTAGAAACACGAGTGCCCAATAGGTAAAACCCTAATCATTGATTTATGCTTTTTGCATGGATCCTAGGTAGAATTTGGATCAAAATTTTGAAATTTCGCTGCATGTAATAATCTGAATGCCTAATAGTGGTATCAGAGCTTCTTGCAAAACATAGTTTTGATTATGTGTTTTTACCATTTTTTATGAATATTTATATGATAAATACACATCAAATCTGTTTCGGTTTAAATCAGAAGTTACACGTTTTGATGAATGTTTATGTGATAAATTAATATCAAATCAATTTCTGTTTAAACTAGATATATATAAGATATATGCAAACTCATGTATGATTTTGATTTCATAGATATATATATGTGATATATATGATCTGAATTTCGAATCTGATTATCAATTGATGAGATTAATTGTATGAATATGATCATGCATTTTTCTACTTCATATTCAAATCTATTTTATGCGTAATTATGAGTTTTCAAATGATGAACCCTTGAATCTGTTCTGAACATGTGATGTTCTCTACATTTAAAGCATATAACCTAGTCAGCACAGAATTAATGTGATTAATTCTGAATCTGTAAAGACTTGTTTAAATTTGTTTAATATGATTAAGTTGAATCTGGTCTATGAGGTATATGTATGCTTTAATTTATTTGAACACGGCTGGATCTGTTTTGATATGATTAAAATTATTCAAAGTGTTCAGACGTAAATCCTATTTTGAAACTGTGATTTGAATGTCAATCATATAGTTGAATTGTTTGACTTAGGGTGTGTTAACTGTTGGCAAAATGAATTGAAATATGAATGTCAGATGAATTCAATTTTTGGCCTGGGGGGCTCTGCCCTCCACACCCCCCGGCAAGGGGCTCTGCCCCCTTAACCCCCGCCCGCTAACCGGCTAGCAAGACTGCCGTGCTAACTCTTCGTAGTGTTTAAAAATCATTTTTGTTCTTAAGGCACTATTTTAAAACATGAGTTTATGATGATAATGTTATCAAATATATATGTCAATCATCTTGCTTATCTTGGTTACATATATTTCTTAGCAATTATTATATATGATGCATGAATATGTTGCATAGTATGGCCCTTGGAGTTTTTATGGATGGATTTTAAAATACGACCTTCGTGTCGTGTCTTCTTTTATTTCTCTAATGTATGTTCTCTTCTCATCTCAATTCCCCCTAAATGTAACTCGAGGTTTCTGTTGTAAATTTGTAATTGCAATAGAGTATTCTTGGCTTGGAACAAGGAGAAGCTAAGGAGTTAGTTAAGAATGTCATTAAAAAATAAAATTTTGGGGCCATACTATGTGACATTTTGATTTCTTTATTATGTGATGATATTGATGAGCATGCATTTATTATATGATAGAATGTGTTCTTATTATGTGATAGTTCTATTCATTGCATGATATATGATATACGGTAGTCTATTTTATTCATTTACTTTATATGATATATAGGATATGCTAGATATATTGCATGAATAAATAGGCTAGTTATGGTGAGATCTGATAATAATTAAGTTAAAATCCCTCATCTAAAATATTAAGTCAGTAATATTTAATGATGCCTTCCAATGTTTGGCACTCATCAAGGCCTCGATCAACATAAGGTAGGTTTGCCAAAGCAAGGTACCTCGTTTATCTTGGTGAGATGCGACTAGATAATAGTGATATCCGAATGTCAAATATTGGGTCCAACTTAACTAGGATATCTCAATAGGATTGAGACCTAGAGGCATAGAGTTGGGCTTTAGTTCATAAGATGGACTAGAAGAACAAGTGTTATTCACCTGACTATCCAAGAGTTATATATGATACAATTGGCAAGTGTTGCTTACCTAATTAACTAAGTTTTAAGTGATTAGTCAAAGCTAACTTAAGGCTTGATGAAATATAGATCTTGGCCCACTAGAAAGCTTAGATAATATGACTTTCCAAATTAATAGTGAGGGCTATTAATTTGAATGAAATAGTGGAAGGTACATTTAATAAAAGACCTTATTAAATGTTTTAAATTTAATACTTACTTTGCATATTTCTATCGTAGATAACTAATGGCTAATACATCAAATAACTTATCATTGCAATTGGTCCTTAAGAAAGACAAACTGAATGGGACAAACTTCCTGGACTGGTACAGGAATTTGAGGATAGTCTTCAAACATGAGCGAAAAATATATGTCCTAGAGGAACCTATTCCTCAAGAACCTGAAGCTACTGGGCCTCGAGCTCAAAAGGATGCTTATAAGAAGCATCATGATGACGCATTAGATGTCGGTTGTCTCATGTTGGCCACCATGGACTCTGAGCTTCAGAAGCAACATGAGAACATGGAAGCTTATGACATGCTTGAGCATCTTAAGAAGCTTTATGAAGGCCAAGCTCGGCATGAGAGGTTTGAGGTGATAAAAGCCTTGTTTCAGTGCAAACTGGCAGAAGGAAACCCTGTTGGGCCTCATGTACTCAAAATGATTGGGTATGTTGAGAACCTTGAAAGATTGGGTGCTCCACTAGGTCAAGAGTTGGCCACTGACTTAATTATACAATTGTTGCCCTAGAGTTATGGTCAATTTATCATGAATTACAACATGAATGAAATTGACAAACCACTGCCAGAATTGTTAAGCATGTTAAGAACTGCTGAACAAAATTTGCAAAAGACTAAGCCTAATACCATAATGATGGTTCAAAAGGGCAAAGGCAAAGGAAAAGGCAAAGGCAAAACAAGAAGAATTCCAAATCCAAAGGCAAGCCCAAGTCTAAATCCTCTGCACTGAAACCAAAAAGAGGTGTGGCTAAGGAAAGGACATGCTTCCATTGCGGTCAAACCAAACATTGGAAAAGAAACTGTAAGGTCTATCTGGAAGATCTAAAAAAGAAGAAGGGAAGTGAGACTTCCGCTTCAGGTATCTATGTTATAGAAATTAATGTTTCCACTTCTACATCTTGGGTATTAGATACCGAATGCGGTTCTCACATTTGTACAAATGTGCAGGAACTACAAAAGAGTAGGACTTTAGCTAAAGGCGAAGTGAACCTACGAGTTGGCAATGGAGCAAGAGTTGCTGCGCTAGCTGTAGGGACATATTATCTATCTTTACCTTCTGGTTTAGTAATAGAATTAGAGTATTGTTATTTTATGCCTACTATCAGCAGGAATATTATTTCTATTTCTTGTTTGGACGAGAAAGGTTTTTCATTTATAATAAAGGACAAAAGTTGTTCAGTTTATTTAAATGAAATGTTTTACTGTAGTACACAAATGTTCAATGGGCTCTATATTCTTGATCTTGAAATGCCTGTCTATAACATAAACACTAAGTGATTTAAATCAAATGATTTAAATCCAACCTATCTCTGGCATTGTCGTTTGGGCCATACAAATGAGAAGCGCATATCCAAGCTCCATAAAGATGGATTCTTGGATTCATTTGATTTTGAATCATATGAAATATGCGAATCTTATTTGCTAGGAAAAATGACTAAAACACCATTCACTGGACATAGTGAAAGGGCTAATGATCTATTAAGTCTCATACATATTGATGTATGTGGGCCTATTAGTTCACCTGCTAGAGGAGGTTTCCAGTACTTCATTACATTTACTGATGATTTCAGTAGATATGGATATGTGTATCTTATGAAAAACAAATCAGAATCCTTTGAAAAGTTCAAGGAATTTAAGAATGAAGTGCAAAACCAACTTGGTAAAAGTATTAAAACACTTCGATCAGATCGAGGTGGAGAATACTTAAGTCAAGAATTTGATGACTATCTAAAGGAGTGTGGTATAGTATCACAACTCACTCCACCTGGAACGCGACAATGGAATAGTGTTTCAGAAAGGAAGAATCGTACCTTGTTAGACATGGTACGATCTATGATGAGTCATATAGATATTCTAATTTCCTTTTGGGGGCATTCTCTAGAGATAGCTGCTTTTACGCTCAATCGTGTTCCCTCTAAAACGGTTCAAAAGACTCCATATGAGATATGGACTGGGAAACGTCCCAGCTTGTCTTTTATGAAAATTTGGGGTTGCGAGGCCTATGTAAAACATCAAATTTCTTATAAGCTTGGACCCAAATCGTACAAGTGCTACTTTGTAGGGTATCCTAAGGGATACTATTTCTATAATCCTAGTGAAGGCAAAATGTTTGTCGCACGAACTGGTATTTTTTTGAAAAGAGAATTTATCTCTAAGAAAAACTGTGGGAGGAAAGTAGAAATCGAAGAAATGCGAGACTCACAAAGTAACACTGAACCTATAATACAGCCTGAAAAAAGATCACAAGATGTTGTGGGTCAGGAACTAGCTCAAGTAACACAAAGCCCACGTAAGTCTGGTAGGATACGCCATGAGCCCAAGAGATATAGATTTCTTGTAACTCAAAATGGCGATGTTTTGCTCATAGATCAAGATGAGCCTACAACTTATCAAGAAGCTATAAAAGGGCTAGACTCTGAGAAGTGCCTTGAGACCATGAAATCTGAGATGGATTCCATGTATACTAACCAAGTATGGACTTTAGTTAATCCACCTGAAGGGGTAAAACCCATTGGGTGCAAATGGGTTTTCAAGAAGAAAACCGACATGGATGGTAACGTGCAAACCTTTAAGGGACGATTAGTCGCAAAAGGTTATAGGCAAGTTCATGGTATAGACTATGATGAGACCTATTCCCTAGTTCTCATGCTTAAATCCATTCAGATTTTGCTTGCTATTGCAGCTTTTTATGATTACGAAATCTGGTAGATGGATGTCAAAACTGCTTTTCTTAATGGAAAGCTCCTCGAGGATGTGTATATGACATATGTAACTCCCTCACTCATTAACACCTTAATCCTCGTTAAATAGGTAATTAACGCATACTAATTTGCCTTCTACTCTAAGCTAGCTCACAATACCTCAAATATTCTGCATCTCAAATAATATAGGCAAGGGTTATGTAATTATACAACAAGTTCACCTTCACATCCATCACTTACAAAATTAACAACTATACAATCATTCTTAATACATCTTCAAATCTCTATTCTCCCTTGTCAAGAGGGCCTTTCGAAACATCACCTGGAATGGTTAGTAATAATACAAAAAACGTAAGAAACAGAGTTTCCCAGTAGCTAGCTAATACCACGAAACATATCAAGCCATTCCAGATCCTTAAGCAAATAAAACGTACATTTCGAAATTAATCAATCATTTATCATCTCATTCCGTACCATTGTAAGAAATGTGCATCACATATAGCAATCCACAAGCCCATTCAAGGACTCATATAATTATCTAGATGGCCATCACAGATAATCGTACCTAGGCCTCATATACAGCAATTTCACTGTCTTTCCGAGGTACTCTAAAGGCCATAGGCCTCATATACAGCATTTCACCGTCTTCTCGGGGATCTCTAAAGGCCATAGGTACCGAACACAACAATTTCATTACCATCCCGGGGATAACTCGGGCCATAGGCCTTACACACACAGTATTTGACTGTCTTCCCAGGGTATGCACACAGTAATTTCATTACCATCCCGGGGATAACTCGGGCCATAGGCCTTACACACACAGGATTTCACTGTCTTCCCGGGTTGCGCACACAGCTATTTTATACACATTCCATATAATGGCAAAATATACCGAAAATCATGTAAATAGAAAACAGAGCTTAAGGATAAAGCTAGCTACCTTTTATAAGCTTCCAATGGTGATGTCTCTTTTGCCCTCACTTAAAACTTCTTTACAATTTCCCCTTGCCTTTCCAAGTTGTCACTTTTTAGTCTATACAAATACACATCATAGTTCTTATTAGAACATCATCACTTTCCTTAAACCTCATGTACTCTTTACTTCCTCCACTTAAATAAATGCATACTTAGATGCCCTATATCTTGTTTTCAAACCTTGAAATGACATATATGAACATTAGAAAAAGATCCGGAAGTAAAACCATGCAAAACGTGAAGAATTAAAGCCAAAATGTTCACTTAACAAAGAACACGGGGGTGAACATGGGCCGTGTTCTACCCCGTGTTCAGAACATGGGGTACAACATGGGCCGTGTTCTGCCCCATGTACATTACTGATCTACCTTCGTAGAAGAACACGGGGTACAACATGGGCCGCGTTCTACCCCATGTACATTACTGATCTTCCAAAAACACAATTTACATGGCTAAACCTCCTTCTCCCCTTGACTTCTCAAAAAGGAAGTTTCATACATACTTTCATAACTCAAAATTTCATCTTCCATAGGCTTCATAACTCATAAGAATCATCCTAATTTTATCAATTTAACCAAATTCCAAACAAATCATGCCAAATCCACACATGCACCATTATGCCTCTAAAATCCTAGACTGTGTACATCATGGTTTCTTGCTATTTTTACACCAAACCAAAGCCATAGATCAACATAACAACATTTAAAACACCATTAAACATGTTCAAATCATCCAAAACTCCATGGTCAACCACCTTTGACCACACCAACATCAAGATTTCAAGAAAACTAAGAAGAGTACAATAAAGAGCTTTTAGAGGAGAACAATTTTACCTCTTGCTGCAACTTGAAAATCCTCACTTAGAGCTCACCAAACTTGATCAAACTTAATCTTTTCTTCAATCTAAACACACCAATGGATAGAGCTTGATGAGAAGAGCAACTTTCCCTTCTACCCCCAAGCCATCTCACTATTTTTGGGTGAAAAAGCCAAAAGAAACTTTCTCTCTCTTCCTTCTCTCTCCTGCACATTTTTTGTGCTTTAATGGAGTCTTCCACAGCTTTTGAGAAGAAAGGAGAAGGAAGAAGACTTTTCATGAAGCTTCAAGGGTATTCTTGTCATTTTTTACAATTCCAAGGGTAATTTAATCCTTTTTTCACCAATAGTAAGGCTATTCTTGCCATTTTTTTCAAATAAGGACACTTGTCCATTTTCTTCTAACAAGGACACTTGTCATGTGTCTATTGGCCACACTAAATAAAATCACATATTACACCCCAAAATCTTGGTTATTCATATTAGATCCCAAATTTCTTAGTTATTTCACTTTAACCACATCCGATTCTGCACTTTTGCAATTTAGTCCATAGGGTCTCTGTCTGTTTAAAATTTCTTACACTGTCAGACTTAGACAACTCCCCATTTTAGGATTTTTCAACCTCCTCTGATCATCTATATCGTTTAGGGAAATTAATTCTTTTCCTACTATCCTTTTTCCTTCAGAATTTCGATCACCTTTACACTTAATTCCTTTCAACTTAATATTCATCCACCAAGCTAATTCAATCATGCTCTTCGTTTCTACGACCTTAGAATTTAGAGATTCAAATAATAGAATTAAAAAATTTGGGACATTACAACATAGCCCGAGGGTTTTGTCATTCCTGAAACTGTTGAAAAGGTATGTAAGCTACAACGATCCATTTATGGATTAAAGCAAGCTTCACGAAGTTGGAATCTTTGTTTTGATGAGGCAATCAAAGAATTTGGTTTCATCAAAAATGAAAATGAATCTTATGTATACAAAAAGGTTAGTGGGACCACAATTATTTTCCTTGTATTGTATGTGGATGACATACTACTCATCAGAAATGATATCCCTACACTGCAAACAGTAAAGACTTAGTTGGGGAATTGTTTCTCGATGAAAGACTTAGGTGAAGCTGCCTATATACTAGGTATCAAGATCTATAGAGATAGATCAAGAAAATTGCTTGGCCTAAGTCAGAGTACATACATAGATAAAGTGTTAAAACAGTTTAACATGCAAGAATCTAAAAGAGAATTTTTGCCTATGTCGCATGGCATAAATTTGTCCAAAGCTTAGTGTCCTTCAACACAAGAAGAGAAGGACTGCATGAATAAGATACCATATGCATCAACAATTGGATCTATCATGTATGGCATGATATGTACTCATCCTGATATCTCGTATGCTTTAAGCATGACGAGCAGGTACCAGTCAAATCCAGGTGAACCTCACTGGACAGCCGTTAAGAATATCCTTAAGTACTTAAGAAGGACTAAGGATTCATTCTTAATATATGGAGGAGAGGAAGAACTTGTTGTAAAAGGTTACACTGATGCCAGTTTCCAATTCGACAAGGATGACTTTAGATCGCAGTCAGGTTATGTATTTAGCCTAAATGGTGGTGCTGTGTGCTGGAAGAGTTCAAAGTAGGAAATAGTGGCCGACTCTATTACAGAGGCTGAGTATATTGCTGCCTTTGATGCGTCAAAAGAGGTTGTTTGGATCAAAAAGTTCATTATTGAACTTGGCGTTGTTCCTAGCATTGCAAACCCAGTGGATCTCTATTGTGACAATAATGGAGCCATTGCACAAGCCAAGGAACCCAGATCTCACCAGTGATCCAAACATATACTTAGGCGTTTCCATCTCATTCAAGAAATCATTGATAGAGGAGATGTGAAGATATGCAAAGTATTAACTGATGATAATATCGCCGACCCACTAACAAAGCCTTTAACTCAGAAAAAGCATGATGGTTATATTATGTCACTTGGTATTAGATACATGAGTGATTGGCTCTAGTCCAAGTGGGAGATTGTTGGTGTGTGTCCTAGAACCAATCATATAGATGATTGAAGTAATACACAACATATTATATTTTATTTTAGGTAATTTAATTATTATATTTTATTTTTATAATTTTATTATTATTATGCGCAATTTATAACTTAATATAATAATTATCCTTGGAATAGCTTCACAATTCCTAAAATGCCCCTAATCAAATATTATTACCAAAAGGATAGTAATAATACATCGAGACTAGTATGTATAGTGATTGATGATTACGAATCACGGATATGTGATATCAAGTCAATACATGAGTACATTGCTAGTGAACAATGTATTGGACTGACCCACTATGAGAATATTGCATGGATATGCTGAAAATCACGCATCATACATGCATAGCGGAATAAAATTTTGCACGATTTCCACCAAGGATCCATGCGAATATAGAACGCCATAGATTAGAGATTAGGGTTTATACCTTTCGGCAAAAAATCTCCTGACCGCTACAACAAATCCGATCTACTTCCAAATCACGAACCGGAATGGAAACCAGTAAATCAGATCACCAGTACAACGTTTATGTGGCTGCACCTCTGTGGTATCCACACGAACCCGTGAATCACCGATGAATGTCCGCTACACACACCGGTTGGAATTGATCTCCTTATACCTCGTAGTGCTAGCTACACCTCTTCAGAGATTTTTGGTAAAGGAGAGGTGCTAGGGTTTTCTATGCTTTTGCTTGGGGTGCGTGAATAAAGAATAGCAATCCTATTATTACCCCATAAGCCTATTTAAATAGGTGCATAGAAAAACCTAACCTATTTGGGCTTTATTCCATGTATAATTATAGGCTTACTATTGGGCCTTATAATTATAACATGAATTCCCAAATATTAAGCCCAAACAATTTGGTCCATTAATTCCAAATTCACTAAGCTCTAAGTGTGGGACCCTACAGGCTCTCATTACGTTGGTAATGACAATTAATTATATTAATGATCATAAACAATGATTGGTGTCTAGCAACACATCATTGTTACCCAAGTAATGAGAAAGTCGGTGATTTGACTAAACCTTTACACGTGATTATCACTTATGTCCTTTTGTCCTATACATCTAGATTAAGCACGAGACATGGACCGTGTCATTCCCATATAGCCCAATCTTGAGGTTTCTCGATTCCTAAGTAAGCTGACTGAAACAAATGTAATCGATATCTCATGTCAATTCATCTGAGCATGGCCATGCATTTTCTCAGCTTTACTTAATCAAGGGGCCCATAGATGTTACTCCTGTTATATAGGAGGGACAAATCCCATCTTGATCACACAAATCCCTCCGCATGATATGTGACATATCCAATATCTACCCTTGCATTCACTTAACCATTAGTGACATAGAATAGTATCAAAATATGAAACTCACATGTAGGAAACTTTGGTGATCTCAGGTTAAAGGACCATATTAATGATGATCACTAAGAACCACTTATGACACTCATATAACGATCCATGTAGTGTTCTTAATATGGGTCGGTCCAGTATACAAGTTCTCTAACTTGTACTCATGTGTAAAATTAATATCCCATATAAGTCTTCACACATGCTAGTCTTAACATATCAAAGCAACCTAATCCATAATGATATATGACTAGGGACATTTAAGAATACAATTATTCTAAGGTTATTATTATAATTGAATATATTACGCAGATAATATATATAAATATAATAATTGGAATTGCCATTAAAATAACATGATTCAAAATTACAATCATCAATACAATTGGTTTTAGGGCATATACACTAACAATCTCCCACTTGCACTAAAGCTAATCATCCATGTATCTAATACCTATGGATATCATATGACTATCATGCTTTTGTTGCGTCAAGGCTTTTGTCAGTGGATCAGCGACATTATCGTCAGTCGGTATTTTGCATATCCTAACATCATTTCTGTTAACAATATCTCTTATGAGATGATAGCGCCGGAGTATATGTTTGGATTTCTGGTGAGATCTAGGTTCCTTGGCTTGCGCAATGACTCCATTATTGTCACAATAGAGCTCTACTGGGTCAGCAATGCTAGGAACAACTCCAAGTTCATTGATGAACTTCTTAATCCAAACAGCCTCTTTTGCGGCATCTGATGCTGCAATATATTCAGCTTCTGTTGTAGAATCAGCCACTGTCCCTTGCTTTGAACTCTTCCAGGTCACAACGCCACCATTAAGGTAAAATACATAACCTGACTGCGACCTGAAGTCATCTTTATCGATTTGAAAGCTAGCATCAGTGTAACCATTTACAATGAGCTCTTCCTCACCTCCATAAATCAAAAACATGTCTTTAGTTCTTCTTAAGTACTTAAAAATGTTCTTGACAGCTGTCCAATGACTTTCACCAGGATCTGATTGGTATCTGCTCGTCATGCTTAAAGCATACGAGACATCAGGACGAGTACATAACATAGCATACATGATAGATCCAATCGCAGATGCATAAAGGATCTTACTCATGCGTTGTCTCTCATACTCTGTGGAGGGACATTGAGTTCTTGAGAGACTTATGCCATGTGACATCGGCAAGAATCCTCTTTTAGAATCTTGCATGCTAAACCTTTTTAGCACCTTGTCGATGTATGTACTTTGACTTAGGCCAAGCAATTTTCTTGATCTATCTCTATAGATCTTGATACCTAATACATAGGAGGCCTCACCTAAGTCTTTCATAGAAAAATAATTTCCTAACCAACTTTTTACAGACTGTAGTGTAGGAATGTCATTTCCAATGAGTAATATATCATCTACATACAACACCAGAAAGACTATTGTGCTCCCACTAACCTTCTTGTATACACAGGGTTCATCTTCATTTTTGATGAAACCAAACTCTTTGATTGCATCATCGAAACAAAGATTCCAACTCCGAGAAGCTTGCTTCAACCCATAAATGGATCATTGCAATTTGCAAACTTTTTCAGTATTTTCAGGATTTACAAAACCTTCAGGTTGTGTCATGTACACATCCTCAAGAAGATTTCCATTAAGGAAAGCAGTTTTGACATCCATTTGCCAGATTTCATAATCATAATATGCTGCTATAGCTAGAAGAATCTTGATGGATTTAAGCATGACAACTGGAGAAAAGGTCTCATCATTGTCAATACCATGGATTTGTTTGAAACCTTTTGCAACCAATCGTCCCTTAAAGGTACACACATTACCATCCATGTCAGTTTTCTTTTTGAAAACCCATTTGCACCCAATGGGTTTTACCCCTTCAGGTGGACCAACCAAAGTCCAAACTTGGTTTGAATACATGGAGTCCATCTCTGATTTCATAGCTTCTAGCCATTTCTCAGAATTTGGTCCCATCATAGCCTCTTGGTAGGTTGTGGGCTCATCTTGGTCCATGAGCAACACATCACCGTGATGAGTCACGAGAAAACCATATCTCTCGGGCTCACGACGTATCCTACTAGATCTACGTGGGTTCTGTATTACATGAGCAGGTTCTTCCACAACTGTTTGTGGAACCGGCTTAGGTTCCATCTCAAGTTCAATGTTTTCTCGTTGATCTTGAATTTCTTCAAGTTCTATTCTTCTCCCACTGATTCTTTTAGAGATAAATTCTCTCTCTAGAAAAACACCAGTTCGAGCAATAAACATTTTTTGCTCGGTTGGATTATAGAAATAATATCCTTTTGTTTCCTTAGGATATCTAACGAAAAAACATTTATCAGATTTGGGTCCAAGTTTATCAGAAGCCTGACGTCTTACGTAAGCTTCGCAGCCCCAAATCTTCATAAAAGACAAACTAGGACGTTTCCCAGTCCATATCTCATATGGTGTCTTTTGAACTGATTTTAATGGAACACGGTTTAGTGTGAAAGTTGCAGTCTCTAGAGCATGTCCCCAGAAGGAATTTGGAAGGTCAGCCTGACTCATCATTGACCGAACCATGTCTAACAAAATTCGATTCCTCCTTTCAGAAACACCATTCCATTGAGATGTTCCTGGTGGAGTGAGTTGTGATACAATGCCACACTCCTTTAGATGATTAAGGAACTCTCAGTCTAAGTATTCACCACCTCGATCTGATCGAAGTGCTTTACTACTTTTACTAAGTTGGTTTTGTACTTCATTTTTGAACTCTTTGAACTTTTCAAAAGATTCAGACTTGTGTTTCATAAGAAACACGTAACCATATCTACTGAAATCATCAGTAAAAGTAATGAAGTACTGATAACCTCCTCTAGCTTGTGTGTTTAAAGGTCCACATACATCACTATGTATAAGGCCCAATAAATCACTAGCCCTTTCACCTTTCCCAGTAAAAGGGGCTTTAGTCATCTTACCTAATAAACATGACTCACATACCTCATATGATTCGAAATCAAATGAGTCCAAAAATCCATCCTTATGAAGTTTGGAGATGCGTGTCTCATTTATATGGCCTAAACGACAATGCCAAAGATAGGTTGGATTTGAATCATTGGTTTTGACCTTCTTCGTGTTTATGTTATAGATTAGATTTTCAAGGTCCAGAACATAAAGACCATTCATTAATTGTGCACTGCCATAAAACATTTCGTTTAAATAAATAGAGCAACATTTGTCCTTTATTATAAATGAAAAACCTTTCTTGTCTAAACAAGAAACAGAAATCGAATTTCTACTAACAGTAGGCACAAAATAACAATTGTCCAATTCTAAAACTAATCCACTAGGTAAAGATAAATAATAAGTCCCTACAGCTAATGCAGCAACTCTTGCTCCATTTCCAACGCGCAGGTCCACTTCACCTTTGGATAATGATCTACTTTCTTTAAGATCCTGCACATTTACACAAATGTGAGTACCACATCCAGTATCTAATACCCAAGATGTAGAAGTAGATAAATTAACCTCTATAATATAAATACCTGAGTTGGAAGTCCCACTTTCCTTTTGCTTCTTAAGCTCTTCCAGGTAAATCTTGCAATTTTGCTTCCAATGTCCTGGTTCTTTACAATGGAAGCATTGTCCTTCCTTGGCCACGCCACCTTTGGGCTTCAGTGCAGAGGAACTTGACTTGGACTTTCCATCAGTCTTGTCCTTTTTCTTTTTATTCTTGGCCTTAGACTTGCCTTTTCCTTTGCCCTTTTAAACCATCATAATGGAATTGGGCTTGGACTTTTTTAAGTTCTGCTCAGCAGTTCTCAACATGTTAAGCAGTTCAAGCAAAGTCTTGTCAATTTCGTTCATGTTGTAATTCATGACGAATTGACTATAGCTCTCAGGCAACGATTGCAGAACTATATCAGTAGCCAATTCTTGCTGTAAAGGAAAACCCAATCTTTCAAGGCTATTGATGTACCCAATCATTTTAAGTACATGTGTAGCAACAGGTGTTCCTTCAGCCATCTTACACTGAAACAATGCTTTAGATACATCATATCTCTCATGTCTTGCTTGCTCTTGGTAGAGCTGTTTAAGGTGATCAATCATATTGAACGCCTCCATGTTCTCATGTTGCTTCTGAAGCTCAGAGTTCATGGTAGCAAGCATGAGACAACTGACATCCAGAGCATCTTCTAGATGCTTCTTATAAGCATCCTTTTCTGCTCGAGGAGCATTAGCAGCAGGCTCATTTGGAGTAGGTTGCTCTAGGACATACTGCTTTTTCTCATGCTTGAGGACAATCCTCAAGTTTCGATACCAATCGAGAAAATTCATCCCATTCAGCTTATCCTTCTGAAGGATAGATCGCAGCGATAAATTTGATGCATTTGATGCATTTGATGCCATGGTTATCTACAATAGAAAAATATGCAAAATGAGAATCATGTATTTTATTTATTTAATAAGGTCTTTTATTAAATAATACTCCCACTATTTTTCTCAAAATAATAGCCCTCACTATTATTTCAGAAAATCGTAGCGTTTGAGATTTTCTAGTGGGCCAAGATCCATATTTCACCTAGACTTAAGTCAGCTTTGGCTGATCACTCAAGTTTTGGCTATTTAGGTAGGCAACTTCTTGCTAATTACATCTTGTGTAACTCTTGGATAGTTGGGTGAACAACACTTGTTCAAATCCATCTCATGGACTTAAGCCCAACTCCATGCCTCTAGGCCCCCCAATCTTATTGAGATGGCCTAGTTAAGTCAAACCCAATTATTGGCATTTGGATATCACTATTATCCTATCGTGTCTCACCAAGATAAACTAGGCACTTTGCTTTGGCAAACTTGCCTTATGTTGATCAAGGCCTTGACAAGTGCCATTCATTGGAAGGCATCACTTTTATTACTGACTTAATATTTGCATTGAGGGATTTAAATGTCTGTTTTAGATCTCACCATTATTTGCCATCCATACATGCCTATATCTAACATATCATATACATTAATATAAAGCATGTAATAAAGCATAAAATAAATGTGCATAGTTATGGCCCAACTACTTTGATTTTCCCAAGCCAATGAGAAAACCAAAAGGTCAACCTAAGGTAAAGATATCTTCTTTAAGCATCTTCCACGGTTGTCCTCATATTGATTTTGGCTCCTTGTCTCCATGGCAGCAAGCTCCAAGCTTAAACATATTGTACATTTGAAAGTAAACTATTCTAACTTTACAATACATAATGAAGGAGAAAACTCGAGTTACATTCGAGGGGAGTAAGGTGAGAGAAAGAATGTACAACTAGAATTTATAGAGAAAGGCACGATACGCAGGCCGTATTTAATTACAATAAAACCAAAACCAATAAATGAAATATAACCATACATTATGGTGTAAGGGCCATAACTATGCATCATGCAGCAAACATCACATGTAAGCATACAAACAACCATAGGTATTTATTGAAATTGATCTTGTTTCCAATTTTAACTTGTTTAAAATTAGAAGGTTATGAAAAGATTGATTTTAAAACGCAGCTTAGATTTAGGCTATCAATTATTGCGCTACGCAGAGTTAGTACGGCGGTCCCGCTAACCAGAAAATTTTGAAGACTTTCGGGCAAAATCCAAAAAATTTTGAACGTTTCAGTTTCTGTTTTAACCATTAAAACAATCGGCCAAAATTAGAATTTATCAAGAATCCTAATTCCAGAACTCTTCCGAAATCCTACTTCTTGATGTTCCGCCATATTAACTCAAACATTAGTCCATGTTCTATTTAATTTAATCTCATTAAACGAAACAGAATGCATACATCACATGTATACAATCAGACATGTTTCTGTTCGAATTTTAATCTCATTAAAATTGAAACCTTCATCAGCTACGTTTCCAGTTTTTAATCTCATTAAAAATGAATCATTAATTATGTATGTTTCAATCTAATTTTAATCTAATCAAAACCAATTCATCAACATACAAAATTACATTGATCCAGAACCCTAATTGCATCATGCATGATCTGATTAAACACGAATTATCCAGATTTAAACGCATAACACAGAAAACTAATCTATGGATTCGCAAGCGGCTCTGATACCACTGCTGAAAATTGCGCATCATACATGCACAGCAAAATAAAATTTTGCACGATTTCCACCAAGGATCCATGCGAATATAGAACGCCATAGATTAGAGATTAGGGTTTATACCTTTCGGCAAAAAATCTCCTGACTGCTACAGCAAATCCGATCTACTTCCAAATCACGAACCGGAATGGAAACCAGTAAATCAGATCACCAGTACAACATTTATATGGCTGCACCTCTGTGGTATCCACACGAACCCGTGAATCACCGATGAATGTCCGCTACACACACCGGTTGGAATTGATCTCTTTATACCTCGTAGTACTAGCTACGCCTCTTCAGAGATTTTGGTCAAGGAAAGGTGCTAGGGTTTTCTATGCTTTTGCTTAGGGTACGTGAATAAAGAATAGCAATCCTATTATTACCCCATAAGCCTATTTAAATAGGTGCATAGAAAAACCTAACCTATTTGGGCTTTATTCCATGTATAATTATAGGCTTACTATTAGGCCTTATAATTATAACATGAATTCCCAAATATTAAGCCCAAATAATTTGGTCCATTAATTCCAAATTCACTAAGCTCTAAGTGTGGGACCCTACAGGCTCTCATTACGTTGGTAATGACAATTAATCATATTAATGATCATAAACAATGATTGGTGTCTAGCAACACATCATTGTTACCCAAGTAATGAGAAAGTCGGTGATTTGACTAAACCTTTACATGTGATTATCACTTATGTCCTTTTGTCCTATACATCTAGATTAAGCACGAGACATGGACCGTGTCATTCCCGTATAGCCCAATCTTGAGGTTTCTCGATTCCTAAGTAAGCTGACTGAAACAAATGTAATCGACATCTCATGTCAATTCATCTGAGCATGGCCATGCATTTTCTCAGCTTTACTTAATCAAGGGGCCCATAGATGTTACTCCTGTTATATAGGAGGGACAAATCCCATCTTGATCACACAAATCCCTCCGCATGATATGTGACATATCCAATATCTACCCTTGCATTCACTTAACCATTAGTGACATAGAATAGTATCAAAATATGAAACTCACATGTAGGAAACTTTGGTGATCTCAAGTTAAAGGACTATATTAATGATGATCACTAAGAACCACTTATGACACTCATATAACAATCCATGTAGTGTTCTTAATATGGGTCGGTCCAGTATACAAGTTCTCTAACTTGTACTCATGTGTAAAATTAATATCCCATATAAGTCTTCACACATGCTAGTCTTAACATATCAAAGCAACCTAATCCATAATGATATATGACTAGGGACATTTAAGAATACAATTATTCTAAGGTTATTATTATAATTGAATATATTACGCAGATAATATATATAAATATAATAATTGGAATTGTCATTAAAATAACATGATTCAAAATTACAATCACCAATACAATTGGTTTTAGGGCATATACACTAACAAGATAGACGTGTCATAAGTTATTCTCATATGATCACAAATACACATAAACCTTTAACCTGAAGTCACTACGGTTACCTACATGAGGAATTACTCACTTTAATATTGTCCTATGTCACCTTTAATTAGGATGACAAGTGGGGAATTGATTGGGTGTGTCATAAATCATGCAGATGGAAGTGAGTGATGTAGATGGAATTTTGTTACTCTTGTATAAAAGAGAAATATCTTTGGGCCCCTTGATTGAGTGAGACTTAGAAATGCATGGCCATGCTCAATTGAATTAATATGTGATATTAATCATTTATTTTAAGTCTACTCAGTATCAAGAAATATAAATTGAACATTGATGAGGATTATACATTCCATGCCTCCAATTCAATTTGGATATTATTACAAAAGGGTTATGATACAAAATATTGATCATATATTAAGTGGATGTCGAATCACAAACATTCTTACTACTTGAGTGGCAGTGATATATTACTAGATACCGCTCACTGTCTATGGCTCAATAATGAGTCATTATCAATGTAGTAAGAACTTACAGGGTCACACAAAAAGAGTAAGAATAAGACAATAATTAATTGAACTTTAATTATATTAATATTCAATTAATTGGACTTATTTTCGTGCATATATGTATTATTATTAAGAATAATAAATTCACGTAATATATATTATATGATATTATTTGATATTAAAGTAATATCAAATAATTACATTATCAGATATTAAATAAATATATTATGAGATAATATTATTTTGATATTTGATAACTATATGCAATTATCTAATATTAATATATTTATATTATGAGATAATATTATCTAATGTTAGATAATTAATAGATAAGTCTTATCTCTCCTCATTATCTCTAGGGTAAGGATAAAATGAGTTGTTAAGTGTGATAGGATTTTGGAAGCATTATCCTAGTAGGACTAGGATTGTGGCTTGCCGAAGTTTTATAAAAGGGGCTTAAGGGCAGCACATTAGAGACACGCTTATAGGCTTCCTAAAATCCTAAATCACTAAGAAAACATCGAATCCTAATTCCTAGAAAGAGAAACGCATCCTAGCAGATTCGTGGAGGGTGAAAGGTCGTTGTTCACTCTGTGTGGATACCGTAGAGATGCTATATCTTCCGGCCGGTGTTTGATTCATCCGCTCTCAAGTTTTGATCAATAAAAACACGAGTGTCCAATAAGTAAAATCCTAATCATTGATTTATGCCTTTTGCATGGATCCTAGGTAGAATTCGGATTAACATTTTGAAATTTCGCTGCATGTAATAATCCGAATGCCTAACAATGGTATCAAAGCTTCTTGCAAAACATAGTTCTGATTATGTGTTTTTATCATTTTTTATGAATATTTATATGATAAATACATGTCAAATCTATTTCGGTTTAAATCAAAAGTTACACAATGCAATCCTACCCCAATTGACACTCAGTTGCCATGTGACCTGTCATGCCATTAATCTCACAAGAAAAGTCAGTAGCACCTGTAGTATTTACACTATTAACTTGAAATTTATCAAATTTAGTCATAAGTGCATTTACTTTGCTACCTAGACTTCCTAGTGCATCTACCTTAGCTGACAAATGATTAAAAGTATCTAATTCATACTTACCTGGACTTTTCCTTGAAGATCCTCTCTCATTTGACCATTGGTAGTGGTTCAAGGCCATGTCCTCAATCAATTTATATGCTTCATCCAACCTTTTATTCATCAAAGCACCTCCAACAGCAGCATCCATAGTAAGCTTGGTATTGTAGCTCAAACCATTTTAGAAAGTGTGAAGAACTAGCCATTTCTCTAGTCCATGATGTGGGCACTGTTAGTGTATATGCCCTAAAACCAATCATATTGGTGATTGTAAATTTTGAATCATGTTATTTTAATGGCAATTTTAATTATTATATTTATATATATTGTCTGCGTAATATATTCAATTATAATAATAACCTTAGAATAATTGTATTCTTAAATGTCCCTAGTCATATATCATTGTGGATTAGGTTGCTTTGATATTTTAAGACTAGCATGTATGAAAACTTATATGGGATATTAAGTTTACACATGAGTACAAGTTAGAGAACTTGTATACTAGACCAACCCATATTAAGAACACTACATGGATCGTTATATGAGTGTCATAAGTGGTTCTTAGTGATCATTATTAATATGGTCCTTTGACCTGAGATCACCAAGGTTCCCTACATGTGAGTTTCATATTTTGATACTATTCTATGTCACTAATGGTTAAGTGAATGCAAAGGTAGATATTGGATATGTCACATATCATGCGGAGGGATTTGTGTGATCAAGATGGGATTTGTCTCTCCTATATAACAGGAGTAACATCTATGGACCCCTTAATTAAGTAAAGCTGAGAAAATGCATGGCCATGCTCAGATGAATTGACATGAGATGTCAATTATATTTGTTTCAGTCAGCTTACTTAGGAATCAAGAAACCTTAAGGTTGGGCTATACGGGAATGACACGGTCCATGTCTCGTGCTCAATCTAGATGTATAGGACAAAAGGACATAAGTGATGATCACGTGTAAAAGTTTAGTCAAATCACCGACTTTCTCATTACTTGGGTGACAATGATGTGTTGCTAAACACCAATCATTGTTTATGATCATTAATATGATTAATGGTCATTGCCAACGTAATGAGAGCCTGTAGGGTTGCACACTTAGAGCCAAGTGAATTTAGAATTAATGGACCAAATTGTTTGGGCTTAATATTTGGGAATTCATGTTATAATTATAAGGCCCAATAATAAGCCTATAATTGTACATGGAATAAAGCCCAAATAGGTTAGGTTTTTCTATGCACCTATTTAAATAGGCTTGTTGGGTAATAATAGATTTACTATCATTATTCACATACCCCAAAAAGGCATAGAAAACCCTAGCACCTCTCATTGAACAAAAATCCCTGAAGAGGCGTAGCTAGCACTACTAGATGTAAGGAGACGAATTCCAACCGGTGTGTGTAGTGGACATTCATCGGTGATTCACGGGTTCGTGTGGATACCATAGAGGTGCAGCCACATAAACGCTATACTGGTGATCTGATCTTCGAGTTTCTATTCCGGTTCGTGATTTGGAGAGCAGATCAGATTTATTGTGCAGCGGACAGAAGATTTTGGCCGAAAGGTATAAACCCTAATCCCTAATCTATGGTGTTCTAAATTCGCATGGATCCTTGGTGGAAATCGTGCAAAATTTTATTCTGTTGTGCATGTATGATGTGCGATTTCCAACAGGCACAACCTCAAAAGTTCTTTATATCTATTCCAAGCATCAAATAGAGATTCACCTTTTCTTTGAGAGAATGTGGTGATTTCATTTCTCAATTGAGCAGTCTTGCTTAGAAGGAAATATCGTGATAAAAAAGCCCTCAGTAGCTTTTCCCATGTGGTAATGGATCCTGGTGGCAAGGACTGCAACCAAGCCCTTGCTCTGTCCCTTAAGGAGAATGGGAAGAGTCTAAGCTTGATGGCATCTGCTGCCACACCATTTATCTTGATTGTATCACAATATTCTAAGAAAATCTGAATATGGAGGTTGGGATCCTCCATTGGTCCTCCACTAAATTGGTTTTGCTACACCATAGACAAAAGAGCTAGCTTTAATTCGAAGTTGTTAGCCTTAACAATAAGCCTCTTTATGCTAGATTGAAGCCCAGTTGCGTTAGGTGCTGCAAATTCTCTAAGGGACCTGTTATCCATGTCTTCAGTCATTGTTTCAATGCTGATTAGCTCTTGGATATGTACTGGTTATTGCTCTCTCCTTCTCCTATGTAGAGTTCTTTCAATCTCCAGATCTAAGTCAAGAATTCCTTCAAGACTTCTCCTTCGCATATATAAAATTTTCTGCAAAAAGAGTAGGTAATACTTAAAGAGAACAAAATAAGAAATATATTCTATAAAAATAAGAAAATTAGAACAAGATGAATTAAGAACTAAAAAAAATGAACCACCTAGTCTAATTCACTCAAAAGTTTATGTTAATATCAACTATTTTCAATCCCCGGCAATGACGCCAAAAACTTAACGTGAATCCCGCAAGTGCACGGGTTTAGTCTTATTATAGTATAAAAGATATCGTCTCCACAAGGATTGAGTGTTAATTACTAACTAAATTTTAAGATAAATTATCTAGGTGTACTAATTTTGATTGTGAATTAAGAGTAAAATGTGAAACAAAATTTAGCTGTTAAAAGAAAGCAAATGAAACTAGAATGAATTAAGTAAAAATCTAATTCAAATGGGATGAAAATGTACTCAGCTTTGGGGTTTCCTTGTTCAATTCATTATGAAATGAAGACAACTTTCTGCCCTGGTTTACTATTAATTTAGATTGCTGGATTACCGAAAGTAAGCTATACCTCATTGCAAGGCTACTAGCTACTAACCAATAGATAAAGTACCTAGAATTTCTCTAGTAGTCACTCACCTAGGTTGCATTAACAGTGCTTTAAGAATCCAATTTTAGACATTTCATCTTGTGCAAAAGAATCCAATTAGCTTAATTCCTAAGTCTAATAGAGATTTCCAATGATTATGCAAGGTCTGATTAATTAATTGGTCATTCCAACCTAGAATTAACTAATCCTTTACATAAATCCAATATTCTGGAAGTATTGGGTTGTTGAATTACAAAAAAGCATAATCAAATCATAAATTAACAATAAATCAAGCTAGATTATATAAAAATCAAATCCATAAATCCATGAACAAGTCTACCCTAGCTAAGCATTAGGGTTTAGTGTAAGTTCATTACAAAACTAGCAGAAAACCAAAAAATAGAGAAGGGAATCAAACTAGTCACGAAGCTCTACAAATTCCTTGCTTGAATCTTCAATCCTTCGCTTAAATCCAATCCTCCAAGGCTAGCAGTCACCCTCAGTGTCTCTAAGTCTCCCAAGGGTTTCTACAGACGACCCTCTTTCTAATTTTTGACTTCCCTCCTCACCTATCCGTGCAAATTCTCCACATAAAACTGACATCAGTAAAGTACATGGGGTATGACACGGCCTGTGTTGTACCCTGTGTACTTTTGCGAAAGGCTTAAAAACTGCTCAACAAGGCTTCGAAACACATAGAAAGGTACACGGCCATCCACACGGGGTTCCCATATCCCATGTTCTTTTGCGAAGTGAGCGTATTTGCTTCGATTCTCCACAATTTGCATGGTTTTAGTTTCGGATCCTTTTCTAACACTTTAATGAGTCACTTTGAAACCTGAAAAGGAAATATCAAGCATCTAAGTACCTTTTTCCAATGAATTTACACAAAATACTCCATAAATAAGCAATGAAGCACATAAAATATAAGTACAAATATGCATTTATCAATTAATGTTCAAGATGGAACATTTACCATGGATTTTAATGGTGTTACAGAAAAGTTTGACATTTCTAAGGTCATGCAAGATAATTTTATATCCTTTCTTCAAACTTTGGATTGTTTCTAATGCTATTTTTTATTCCTCTTAATCCTTCTAATGTTACTATTTTTTATTCTAAATTTTCTAGTTTTCATTTTACTATTGTTGATTCTACTATTTCTATTTCTAATTATGACATTTCTATTTCCAATTTTATTAGTTTTGCATATGTTTGAATTACATGTTAATGTTGTCCATGATGAACTACTTGTTGAGTTTCTTGAATTTTCTAAATTTATAAACTGTGTTAATAGTTATGAATGCACTTGTAAAGACAGTGATTTCAAGTGTCCCATTTGTACTAAAATTTCTACATTTTTAGATGAAAATAACAATGTTTATTCAAAAATTATATAAAAAAAAAGATGATAAGGGCATTCCACCTTTAGAACAAAAAAAGTGTTTTTACATTGATCCTTCTCACCATTTTGTTGATCATATTGAATTTGTTTTAACAAATGACTTTAAACATTCAAGCAAAACAATTTAAGAATAGCACTTGGAGAACTTATGGTGAATAATCCTAATTTTCAAAACACCTCTTTAATGATGGATGAATTAAAGGTTGGTCATATGGGAGCAATTGAGGTAGGTAATCCTCATGTAGATCCTAGTTGAAGACTTCAAGCCATGCTATGCTCTAGCCAAAGACATTAAAGAAATGCACTTCTTGGGAGGCAACCTAAGCCACTTTAAAGATTTACTTTCTCTTATCCTTCTCTTTTATTTTTCATGTCCTTTATCTTTCTTGATATTATTTTTGATAATATTAATATGCTTTTCATTGAGAACAATGTAAAATTTAAGTGTGGGGGGAAGACTTTAATATTCACTTTATGCTTTGTATTTTCATTTAATACTTTAAATGTTTAAAAAAACCAAAAATAGAAAAAAAATTTACTTGTTTTTGAATCCTTTTTTAGTCATGTTTATTACTTTCTTGTTACACCCTCCTTAATTATAAAAAAATCAAAAATTTTGTTATAAGGGAGAGTAGTTTAAGCAATCGGTAAATTCAGGTAAATTAAGAATTTTATGTGTGAATTATAGGATGAAATAGAACTGATAAAAAAAAATAAAAGTATGAGAATATAATTTGCATGAAATTTATTGTGGAAAAGTTTGTTAGAATTTTGAGGTGTAAAGTTATACACTGATATAAGGGAGTATATGAGTATGGAAGAGGTGTAGGAGTTTTCTTTTTCAAAAATGCCCCTGAGGCCTTACTTTTCCCCTTTTTCAGCCCTAAAGCCCTTCACCCTCTCATTTCTCCATTTTCTTCCACTCTCTCTAAACAATCCTCTCACCACTTCACCAACCAAGCAAGGGAGACTTTCCAATCTTATTGATTTCTTCATTTAATTGAGGTAAGAACAATGTTTTCATTAAGAATCCTTTTTACTTCTTCTTAGTTGATAAAAGATTTGAAGCTTATTTTAATGTGTTGAGCATTTTAAACCCTAACTCTAGAAACCATGGATTTTGATGTCAATAGGGTTGAAATATCTTCAAATTAGTCTTCTAGCATCCTCTTCCATATAAGGTGAGTGGATAATTTAGCTAAATCTATAGATTTTGAAGTTATATGAAGGTATATGAAAAGTTTGAGTTAGTTTGTGACCTTACTTGATTTTAATTTAATCTTATGTTTTGGAAGCAATAAATGATAGAAAGAAGTGATATAAGATGTTATATAGGTGTATTGATGATCATACTTGGGTTTAATGTGCATTATATATGATTATAAGGTGTTTTGAATCGGTTACACAGTGAAAATTTTACAGAAAATTAAGTTTTTCATGTGTGAATCAACTGGCCAATCGATTTAGGGGGTCCAGAGCCGAAACTAGGCTTCAAAATCAAGTGGCCAAGTGATTTAGCTCTCCCAGGGGTTGATGAATCAATTCACCAATCAATTCCAGAGGTCCAGAGGCAAAAACTAGGTTAGTAAATTGATTCACCAATCGATTCATCGACTGCAGATTTTCATGTCAACTTAAAAGGGGCATAACTCCTTTATATTATGTCCGTTTTAAACAAACAACCTATTGTTTTAAAGGATATTGAGTATAATTTCAAATGAAATTTTTTTTCAAATCAAAATCATGTATATATTTTGAGATATCATCAAAATAGTGAGCAAAGGTCAGAAACTCTGAATTTCAGAATAGTGAACTTTTATGCCTAATTTCAAGAGGACATAATTCTTTCAAAACTTAGTGGATTTGGCCAAATAATTAGTCTATAGAAAGGTTATTGAACCTAATTTCATATGAAAAGAGTTTCATACATAATACATCTATAGTGTATGAGTTATTCTTAAGATATCACTCATAGGTAAGAACTATGGTCTTTAAATAACCCATTTTCAATCTATTTTGTGTTTCCATGCCTCATAATGGTCTATCATGGATATTTAACCTATAAGTACTAAAAATGTATTGGTTTATGACAAGTTATAATATGAGAGCTATGATATATGTAAATGCTTGTAACTACACAAGAGAGTATGATGATATTTGATAGATATTGTAAGGTACATTGAATTAAATTGTGATTATATTGATTGGAGCTTGAGCTCTAATGTTTAAATTGTATTGAGAACCATGCCACGAGTGGCATTAAAGGCGAGAAATATGATGTGGGCAATGTTGTAAATATCGAATGGGAAATTCTCAATAATAAGGCGGGTAGGGTAAAAGGTTAACCCAGGAGTCAAAAGAAGGATGAATATATTTCATTTATTATTTGTTCATTCAATGATACATTAAACTTGAGTTGGGCGTATGACAATCTTAGTGTTGTTGGCTTTTGCTTACCAATATGTTTGTTCATGACATAATTTTATTGAAGGAGGACAATTCGATGGGTAAGCTATTGTACATTGATGTTATTCTTATAGATTATCTACTCACTAAGCCCGAACTCACTCCTCTGTGTTTTAATTTTACAAATTCACAGGTTGAGCCTCCACCTCCACCTCCTCAAAGTTAGAGTTCATGGGAACTCATTGATGATATTTTGGTAGCACAGTTTATGTGTATAGAATGTTTTGGGCCTCTTGTCCGTTGTAGTGTTAGATTGATAAAATGTTGAACTAACTTTTTAAGAGTTAGTTAGGCTTGCTTATCCCTATTTGAGAAGGTATATAAACATTTCTAACTTTCATATCTTTTGTAGAAACTTTTGATGAATGATATCTTTGAAATACTATTCTCTTCTATGAATATCTCACATACTGATAGGTTAGCATTAAGTTAGCTACAAACACTTAGGTTAGTGGAAACCGATAAAGGGGTTCCACGCTGGTCACGATCGAATTTGGATCATGACATTTCCATTGATGGAGATTTTGTATTTTTATGAGTAGGATTCAATTGAAGTTAGATAGGATTCATAACATGATTAAATAAATGATTTTGCTTCTTAAAATTGATTAATGTAGTGATGGATTTTGAATTGGTTGATTGAACTTGGTAGTATGACTTACCTTGTGAGATTTTGAACCTTATGTTGAAAAATTCATACTGTTCTCTTTCCTTCTTGCATGATGTTCTTTTATAATTTATTTCTCTAAAACTTGCTTTAATTCTTATTGAAATTATATTTTACACATCATGCACAAAAATGATAAAGGCTTTCTTTTAAGCTAGAACCATAAAGCCTACCTTGAGGTTTTTATCATTATAAGCCCTCTTGAGCTTTTATTATCTTTTCATTGTTGATTAATCATTGAGCATATTTTTTCAATGAAAAATAAATATCTTTACTTAACCTTAGAGATTAGTAGAGCATTTAAATTTTTATGAGATGGGCTCTTGAATAAGTGTGGGGGTAGGGGTGGGGGTGTGCAAGTCTATATGTTGTAAAAATTCATCAAAGGTTATTGAAAAAAAAGAGAGAGAAGAAAATGAAAAAAAATAGAAAAAATCAAAAAAAAAAAAAGAAAGAAAGAAAGGAAAATAAAAAAGTTAATAAGTATTTGAATTTGAATTTGGCTTGATGTGTTTAGTTCTAATTGTTTATGATTTGCCCATATGCTTTTTATCTAAGTACCCTATTAATTTCTTTAGTTTCTAACCTCTCATGTCCTTATTTTTCCTTCCCTTTTCCTTAGCCCCATTATAACTATGAATAAAGTGCTTTTGATTTGTGTTATACATGTGATTTAAGTAGTGGAGATTAAATGATTAGCAAGCTAATTATAGGGAAATTTCATGGATGAACTTAAGTGAAATACCTACCCAAAATACTTAAGAGTTGAAGAGTGAATCTTGGGAGAATCTACTAATTTGATCCACTCTTTTTAAATGAAGTTGCTATATGGTTAGTTTCGAGCTTGTTACGATTTTTTTTCATAAAGTGTTTGGTTTCTTATTGGCTTTTATTTATTTCTTCCTTGTGGATTAGCAATTTTGAAATTTTTGGAAAGTAAAGTCTTTTGTTTCTTTGCTTTAAATAAAATTATGTCTTGCTTAAGACCTATAAGAGCTAACTTTGGTGAAATTTGATGAGAAAATTATTTATTATTTTATTTTTCCTTATTTTGTGTCTCTTAGTGGGTTATACATACTTAATTTCATATAATTAGCCTTGTATTATAATTTAAGGTTAATTTTACAATATTGTAAATTTATTCGGTTAATATTGAATTTTAACACTATTTCTATTTTTTAGCTTTGTGAGCTGTGGATGTCAGATTAAGGTGATCTTTATATTGTTAGAAAGATTAAAGAGAGATCTACAACTTTTATGTTTTGACTCAAGCTTAGTTCAAAATTTTTAGAAGTCATATATGGTTAAGAAATTGAAGTCATATATTTGTCCCAACTGAGCCTACCTCAGCTTTTGGGCTATATTTGGAGCTATAAAGGTCAACTTAATATGGATCTAGCAACCAAATATCCATAATACATAAGCCTACAACTTTTAAGTTTATAGATTATCCAAATTACCTTATTTTGGTAGTCTTAAATTAGTTGGAATTTCAACCTGCAAAAATTCATTTATGTAATTGTTAGAGTTAATTGTCGTATTAAAAATAGGTTTGGACTTCCAAAAATTAAGAAAGCCCCATTACTATAATCCTAAGAGATATACAATCTAAGTCCAGTAGGGTTTTAAGTTAATTAATTCAAATAAATAGGGACAACTCCTTAGACTATTCGAACTTTTATAAATTCAGCAAACAATTTTTACTCTCCTTCTTCTTATTTTTTCTCTTTTGTTCTTCATTGATAGAAGCTTAAATTTGAAGTTGATTTAAGAAGTTTAAGGCTCGCCTCTTTGGGATTATGATATCATAAATTGTAATGTTGACTTTCTTTAATTAATTTTCCTCTTTCCTTATTTGCTTGTACTAAATTCTTGAAATTATTTATGTTGAATGTTGATTTGGTATAATTAATGTTTATTTTTGTGATTTTTTTATTTCTTGTTATTTTGATGTTGAATTGTGATTGGTAAATCATAGTTTTACACATAGGGTCATAGGATTGAGGGATTAGTTTAGAGGTTTCTAATTTAATTTATCAAATTAATTGAATTTTATTTTTAAATTAATTTTAATCTAGTTTAAGGATTATAACTATTATTTAATTTGACTAATCTTAATTAATTACATCCTAGATGGTAATCTAGCTTAGGATTCATGCATTATTGCAAGGGGTTTCGAGTAATTCAAGGTTAAGAAATTAATTAGAAAAGTTAAATCCTAATTGATCCATGATTAATTTAAACTAAAGCTCTTAATTCCTTCAATTGGCTATTTTGCTATGTTTTTATTTTGTTTAAAACTTTCAATTTAATTTAAAATCACAAACACCCCTAGTTCTATATTTTGCATAATTCTACTTATAGCATACAACATTTTGAATTCATACAAAATATTCTATCAACATGGTGCATTAATTGTGTTTGTATCTATTGCATTCTATTTTTATATATGTATTTTTTTTGCATTCTGTTATGCATTTTATTTTTGCATATTGCTAGTAATTCATAGTAAAAAATAATATCAAGATATCACTAGGGGTATGACTTGATTGTGTCACTTTATTACTTTATTATGTAACAAACCAATTTTTAATCTAGTTTTAGTGTATAGTGGCATTGTAATCTATCTTGCTTAGAGCACCAAAAAACCTTGAACAAGAAAGTTTTGCCCAAATTTCCATAATGAATTTAATTGCCCAACACTATTGATAAACCTTAAAAAATTAAAAACTAAGGGAAAAAGTTAGTAAAACAAACTAGGTTAAACTCCTTAATGATTCACTTAATACATCCTTTCACATTCAATTATTAACTATAATTACAAAATTTAAAAAAATAAAAGAAGTAAATGTAAATAGAAGTAAAAATTAATTTTACACATTTAAGTAATTAAGAAAACAAGATATACAAATGTAAACAAGATTAAATTGAAAGGATTTGATTTGAAATTAAATAGAATGCAAAATTAGAAATAGAATGTGGAATTAACATGCAAAAATAATACAAAAACAAAATTGATTCAAGGAAATTAAGAACTCTTTGTTAGATCAATCATAGATCACAATATATTTCACAATTGTAATTGATTTCTCAGCCTAAAATTATTTGAAACTCTTACAATGATTCATGAATTCTATACTAGATTACCATCTAAGATTTGATCAATTCATATTAGAAGAATTAAGCAGTTGTCATAATCTATAAAACTAGATTTAAATCAATTTAAATTTAGAATTCAGCCAAATTGAAGGATTAAATTAGAAACCTTTGATTTAATATTTCAATCATCTGTTCTCGCATGTAGAATAATTAATTGATCAAAATTCAATATAAGACTATATTAAAATCATAAATTACAATATTGAACATAGATTATGCCAAATCTATATTTAATTCATGCAATTCAAGAAAATTAGATAAGAGAATTTGATAAAGGGCAAAAATCAATTAATAAAGTCAACATTACAAATTAGGATCTCATAATCCAAACCAAGTTGAGCTTTAAAATCCTTCAATTAATCCAAAAATTAACCCTCCATTGGTGAAAAGAAGAAACTTAAAGAATAGAAGAAAGCTATCTAAAATTGTGTATTTTTGCCCTTAGAGACACAAATCCTATAATTTGACTTCTTCTCCTACAAAACCTAATATGCTAAGTTAGTATGCCTCCTAGGGTTATAAAGAATAGGGTTTTGCTAATATTAAAAGTCTAGAACCTAATTACAAAGCAATACACTAAAGAGTTATTGTAATAAAATCTTGTAGGTATGCTTTCTAGCCATTGTAAAATTGCCAAAACTACATAATTTCATCAAACCCTAAATATAAAAGTTATTGGGTCAGGTCTTAGGCAACATTAGACATTGGTTTTACCTTAATTGGACCATTGAAGCTCTAGATATAGTCTAAAATTGAGATTGGTTTAGCTTAGACAAAAATAAAGTATCAATTTCATAGCCATTTTCAACTTTCCATACATCTAAATTGGGCTTCAACTAAAATATGAAAATTTTAGAGCTTACTTTAATCTTTCAAAAGATATAAATATCACTAAAATTTGAGATCCAACACTTAAGTTATAGCCATAAACCTGAAATAGTATAAAAATCTAACATTAACCAAATGATTTTAAAATATTAAAAATTTAACACCCAATCACATAATAAAGTCAATTCTACAAAATTAAGCATATTTAATATACTAGGACATAAAATAATGAAAAATAATATAGATACAATCTTGCATATCAAATTAATTTTCTCACACTTAACCTTTACATGAACTTGAGTAAACATAACTTTATTCAAAACTAAAAACAAAAGGTTTACTTTCCAAAGACTTCAAAACCATAAAGCCATAAGTAAGAAACAATCAAAGTCTTTAAGAAACATAACTCATCATAAACAAAAATATTGACAAACTTAAAATTAACCAACATAGTGAAATCATTTAAAAAGAGTAGATCAATGTGTAGATTCTCATAAAATTCACTCTTCAAGTCCCAAGTATTTATGGGAAGTGTTTCATTTATGCTTATTCCTTGAAATTGCTCCATCATAAGCCTGCTTCTCATTCAATTTCCATTACTCACATCACATGCACAACAAAAAGCAAAAGAACTTTATTCAATGCTCTAATATGGCTAACGAAAATGAAAGGAAAACTAAAAATCTAAAAGATAAAACTAAAGAAATCGATAGAGCACTTAAATTATAAACATATGTGCTAATTATGAACAATTATATCTCAACAAAATAAAATGAATTTAAATTCAAACACTCATCAACTTCTTTCTTCTTCCTTTCTTTCTTAATTCTTCTTTTTTTTTCATTCTTTTTCTCTTTTTTTTCACTTCTTTTTTTAGCATTCTTTGTCATTTTTTCCTTATTATCTTTCTATTTTTTTATTTTTGTTTCTTTCTTTTATTTTTTATATTTTTTTATTTTAAATCTTTGAACTTAAAGTAGATAAATTTTAACAACACACACACACCCCTATATACTTATGTAAGAATCTATCTTATAAGAATCCAATTATTCTACTGATCCTTAAAGTTAGGTAAAAATACTTGTTTTTCATTGAAAAAATGTTCATGAACTAATCAATAATGTAAAGGTAATTAAGCTTAAAAAGGCTTAACAGACATAAAAATTTAAGGTTAACTATTTAGTTTTAGCTCAAATAAAGAAAGAATACCTTTATTATTTTTATACATGCATGTACAAATATAATCTCAAAAAGAATTATAACAAATTCTAGAGAAACAAAAATCATAGAAGAAAATCACATAAGAAGGAAAGAGAATAGTATAAATTATCAACATAAGGCTCAAAATCTCATTAGGAAAGTCATACTACCAAATTTAATTCATTAATTCAAAACCTATCACTATACCAATCAATTTCAAAAAGTAAAATCATTCATTCAATCATGTTATAAATCCTATTTAACTTTAATTGAATCTTACTCATGAAAATTATAAAATCTCTACTAATAAAAAAATATTTTTTAAAAAAATTTTAAATATTTTTTTAACTTTTTTAACATTAAAGGAAATATGAAAACTTAAAGAAAAAACACAAATAAAATCCTAAAATTCTCTCCCTCTACATTTAAAATTTACATTACCCTTAATGTAAAGTCTATCAATACTAAGAAAGATAAATGGTAAGTAAAAGAATAGAAAAGGGAAAGAGAAAGTAAATTTGATAAGCTTGGGTTGCAGCCCAAGAAGCATTTTTTTTAATGTCTTAGGCTTGACATGGCTATAACTTCTAGATAATTATCAATTTTTGCACATTTTGAAATAATAATATTCTTATTACTTATAAATGTAGAAATCCTAGCACATATGATACACTTAGCATCACTATCAACCAAGTGCACTAATGGCTATCCATGCAATCCACAAATTTAGAAACTTCAAGAAAGTCTGCGAGCATGTCATCATAAGAAGCTTAAGCAAGTACATAAAAAATAATAACATTAAAACTAGTAGCATCATAAATAGCAACATAAAAACAATAACATTAGAAATATAATTAGAAAAATAAGAATGACAAACATCATGAAATAAAGGCTCAAAAGTGTCAAGGAAGGACATATAATTCACAATAAAATGTTATTTAGCTTAAAAAATATCAAGCTTAGTTGCTACAATGTCAAATTCCATGTAAGTGTTCCATCTTGAACATTTATTATAGTTCCTTTTATTTTAAGAAAAGGCTGAACAAGAATAATTGGAGTAAGAACTCAAATGTTTCATTTTCTATCTTTAAGATGTAAAAATCTGTTAAAAAAATAAATCCATCAAACTACATTAAAACATCCTTAAGAATACTCAAGGGGTAAGTGTTAAATTTATTTGCTAATTTCCCAACCACACTTGTTCATTTCAAAGGTCCTAAATTTAAAGTATTGAAAATAGAAAAGGGTATGACATTAATTGAAGCTTCTAAATCTAACATGGCATGTTCAATTTTGGTTTGCCTTATAACACATGGAATGGTATATGTGTCTAGATCTTTATATTTTCCTAGTAATTATCTTTAAATGACAATAAACATACTCTCCCTCACACTTGCATTTTTATTATCCTTTAATTTTTTTTTATTAATGTACAAATTTTGTTAGAAAGTTACTATGCCTTGGAAACTATTTTATCAAACCTAACAAAGGTATGTTAACTTCAAATTTTCTAAAAGTGTCCAAAAATTTGCTTTTCATGCTTAATTTTGTTTGCAATAACTCTTTTTGGAAAAGGAAGGTGAAAAGAAAGATAGAATTTACCTTACCTTTTCCACCACATTTTATCTCTTTTTCAAGTGGCATCTTTTCTTGGCTTTCTTCTAGTTGATGGCTTACTATTGGTTTGAGAGAAGGATCGGTCTCCATTTGCTTGTCACTTCAAAGTTCAATCGTATTGACAACTTCCTTATTCTTTGGACTAATAACAATTTATGAAGGAAGCTTGCTATTAGAACCTTATGTATCTAATTGCTTACTAAGAAAGCTAGTTGACCCGTTCGATTCTTTAATTTTTTCTGCTTGCCCTAGTCTCATTTTGGAATTCTTAAATGCTATCTCTAGTTTCCTACTAAATCTATTGAATGTTATTTCTAGTTTCTTGCTAAAATTGGATGGTATTGGTAGCTAAAGCCTTGATAAGATCCATTAGTGTTATATTTGGTTTGGGTTGGGTGGAACTTTGTTATAAGCAGGAAGATAAAGATCTTGGTGAGAATTGGTTCCATATTTGAAGTTTTGATAATTTCTTTAACCAAGGTATTGATTATAATGTTAATGGTGGTACTTGTACTAAGTTTTACTAGGGAAGATTGTTACTACATAGGCTTAAGGTTGGTATTCATCATCTTGTAATGTAGGGAGGAAATCAATAAGATGAGTTAGACACAAGCATATACCACAAAGTCTGGCAGGAGGAAGGGATTAGATTTGCTATTATCCCATAGCCATCTACCTTACTATAGAGGTTAATTCATCCAATCTATGCTCCATTCTTTGTTGATTTGCATGATAGAAGTTCATTTTATGTACACCTCTAGTAATACTTTTAATTCTAGTGCTAAATTATTAGGAGTCTTTAGCCATGTTAACTATTAAATCTCTAGTTACTATAGGATTTTTGTTAACTAATACTTCACCACTAGCAACATCAATCATACTCCTGTTCATTCAAAGAAGCTATTCATGAAAAATACTAAATCAGGAGTTACTCACTAATTTGATGGTGCAAATAACTATCACACAACTTCTTAAATCTCTTATAATACTTATATAATATTTCACCAATCATTTACCTTATGCCATATATTTTCTTTCTAATTGTAGTAGCTATTGATGTAAGAAATAACTTCTCTAGGAATAGCCCTTTCATATCATTCAACCTAGTGACAAACACTAGTTGAAGACAGTATATCAAAACCTTGGCTGCATCAACAAGTGAGAATGGGAATGTTTTTAATTTGATATGGTCTTCTAAAATGCCATAAGGTTTCATGGTTGAGTAAACCATATAGAACTCCTTTAAATGCTCATGAGGGTCTTCACTTACATGACCATGAAATCTAGGAATTAAATGGATTAATCCGGATTTAAGCTCAAAACCAATAGTAAGATCAAGATATTAGATAACTAAAGGTTAGTAAGTGACATTAAGGGCAACCAATTCCTTGAGTGTCTTGTTGTTAGCTATGTTATTTGAATTATCCAAAAGATCAAAATTAAGCATAGGGATGTTACAATTGTGTCTATTTCTAGTCTTACAAAGCAAATAAGAAGTTCTATGTTTTTTATCAAAATCTAACCATTATCTGGCAAATTGTCTAGTCATACACCATATTACACTACAAAATACCATAGAGGCAAGAAAACACCATAACACTGATGCACTATTAAAAATCACTGAAAATACATTTGATTAACTGATTTAGGAATTTTTAAAATTTATAAGACCGCCATAAAATGAAAGCTATGACCATGTAGAATCTAAAAAAATAATAAAATTTAAAAATAAAAAAATAAAAAAGTGTCTAAATGATGAAATTTGGATAAAAAGTAGGGATACTTATAAAATGAGCCTTGATGAGAAAAATATCTTCTACCATCACAAAATTTTTTAACTTAATTAGAGTTAATCAAGTCGACACCAGTTTTAAAGTGGTTAGCAGAATGTGTGCAATCAGTATAAATGAGCCAAGATCTTCCAATAAAAAGTAAAATGAAGTGACATATAATGGAAAAGGATGAATTAAAGTGGAGGAATATGCAATAGATAAAGAATGCAAGAGAATGTAAGAAAATATAGAAAAATGATAAATATTGTAAAATGTAAGGAATACTAATATATGCAAAAATTCAATAGAATGTTTGGACAATTATGTAAATCACAGCTAGTAAAATATAAGAAAGGATAAAATAAAATGGATCCTCAATAATGGTGTCAAAATTTTGATACATGTCACATCATAACAAAATTAAGCTAAAATTATAAAACTATAGTAAGGGTGAATCAAATTGATCCCATAAAGATTAGGCTTCAATTTACTTCTAATTTGAATATGAAACAAGGGGGATTTTTTAGTGCAAGAAAATAGAATCAAAGAGCAAGAAATAACAATCTTACGAATTGAAAATAGAAAATAAATGTAGCATTATCTTACAATAAGATAAATTTTAGTTCAAATGATTGCACGTCAATTTATCAATTTATCATTGACCACAAAATATAGGCAATGCTTAATTAATATTCAATTAATAAAAATAATTTGAAAATCTACAATTATTCCCAAGTTCCCTTTTTAATGTGATTAGAATTGACAAATTAAAATTGATTAAATAAACCCACACCTTATTAAGAGCCAATTGAACCTAATCAAAATCAAAATAGAGTAAAGATAAGAAAAATTCAACCGAAATAAACTAAATAACCTTACAATTGTGCAAATCATAAAGCCTACCCTCTAATTGTCTGCAAAATAATAATTAATTGAATTAATTTTCAATCGCAAAAATAACCTAATCAACCACTTCAAGAATAAACATACAGACAATCAACTAATGGATCCTTAATAGAAAACTATCTATACAATCATCAATAAAAGAAATAAATGAACAAAGATAATTAATTAAAGAGTATACCAAATCCCTTGAATTGGAAGAAGAGATTATAGCCATTCATGACTTGAAAGCTTAAAATACTAAGGAAAAAAAAACTCCATTTTGCTAAATTTCCTCTGGTTGGCTATATTTTTGCTGGAAATCGCGCATCATACATGCACAGCGGAATAAAATTTTTGCACGATTTCCACCAAGGATCCATGCGAATATAGAACGCCATAGATTAGAGATTAGGGTTTATACCTTTCGGCAAAAAATCTCCTAACCGCTACAGCAAATCCGATCTACTTCCAAATCACGAACCGGAATGAAAACCAATAAATCAGATCACCAGTACAACGTTTATGTGGCTGCACCTCTGTGGTATCCACACGAACCAGTGAATCACCGATGAATGTCCGCTACACACACCGGTTGGAATTGATATCCTTACACCGCGTAGTGCTAGCTATGCCTCTTCAGGGATTTTGGTCAAGGAGAGGTGCTAGGGTTTTCTATGCTTTTGCTTGGGATGCGTGAATATAGAATAGCAATCCTATTATTACCCCATAAGCCTATTTAAATAGGTGCATAGAAAAACCTAACCTATTTGGGCTTTATTCCATGTATAATTATAGGCTTACTATTGGGCCTTATAATTATAACATGAATTCCCAAATATTAAGCCCAAACAATTTGGTCCATTAATTTCAAATTCACTAGGCTCTAAGTGTGCGACCCTACAGGCTCTCATTATGTTGGTAATGACAATTAATCATATTAATGATCATAAATAATGATTGGTGTCTAGCAACACATCATTGTTACCCAAGTAATGAGAAAGTCGGTGATTTGACTAAACTTTTACACGTGATTATCACTTATGTCCTTTTGTCCTATACATCTAGATTAAGCACGAGACATGGACCGTGTCATTCCCGTATAGCCCAATCTTGAGGTTTCTCGATTCCAGAGTAAGCTGACTGAAACAAATGTAATCGACATCTCATGTCAATTAATGTAAGCATGGCCATGCATTTTCTCAGCTTTACTTAATCAAGGGGCCCATAGATGTTACTCCTGTTATATAGGAGGGACAAATCCCATCTTGATCACACAAATCCCTCCGCATGATATGTGACATATCCAATATCTACCCTTGCATTCACTTAACCATTAGTGACATAGAATAGTATCAAAATATGAAACTCACATGTAGGGAACTTTGGTGATCTCAGGTCAAAGGACCATATTAATAATGATCACTAAGAACCACTTATGACACTCATATAACGATCCATGTAGTGTTCTTAATATGGGTCGGTCCAGCATACAAGTTCTCTAACTTGTACTCATGTGTAAACTTAATATCCCATATAAGTCTTAACATATCAAAGCAACCTAATCCACAATGATATATGACTAGGGACATTTAAGAATACAATTATTCTAAGGTTATTATTATAATTGAATATATTACGCAGATAATATATATAAATATAATAATTGGAATTGCCATTAAAATAACATGATTCAAAATTACAATCACCAATACAATTGATTTTAGGGCATATACACTAACAGTTTTTACACTATATATACCTACTAATTTTTCTTAATTAAGTTAAAAACATTTAAGGTTGACTCTTATCTAACTAATGGACTAAAATTTTTATAATTTGGAGGCTTGTAACCCAGGTTATGACCTAAACACCAAAATAGATCTAAAGTTGTTTGATTCACATCATTCTAGTTGGAGCTAATTTTCTACCTTTAAAATGACATCATTGTAGCCCTAAAATCTTAAGGAAAAAACATGCTTTTAAGCTAACTTGGAGCATTGGAATTTGTAATTTGGGCTATTAGAACTCTAGTTATGAGCCAAACAATAAGGAAATGTTAGGTACACTATACTAGGACAACACCACTAGATCAAATTTAAAGCCAAATTCAACTTACCAAACACCTAAACTCATTCTTCCATAAAGCACAAAAAATATAAAGAATCATCTTAGATTTCCATCCATATAAAAATCTTTCAAAATGAAGGTTTGGAGTTCAAGTTATCACTAAAAACCTAAAATAGTGTTGAATTCCCATAATTTGTCATTATTTTTCTATTTGACCCAAAATTCATAATTTATTCCAAAATAAGCCTAAACCCATTAATATATAAAAAAAAGAGTACGATAATTGTTCCTTGGACACTAATGTCTTAGAAAAGTAAGAAACCCTATTACTGATAGTAGTGAAAGGAACCCTAACCACCTTGTAAGATATGCTAAAGTCAAAGAATAAGGAACTTAACTAGAGTAGCTATTATAAGTTTTGTTAAAAAATAACAAGTAGTTGTGTTATTGAAAGAATTTTATAATGTGTTTGCTTAGAATTACTACGAAATGCTAACATTGAACCTTAACCTAGTATCTTATCATTTAGCCATAAACCAATAATGGAGATTTTAAAGCAGCATTAAAGATAGTCCCACCTCAATGTAGAGGCTTAAATAAAAGTAAAAATAAAAATTCTCCTCAAAGCTAGTTTTACAAATCCAATCAAACATTCTACATGATTTTCTAACATTATCCATATTAAGAAAAAAAAAAGTATATATGAGTATGTGTAGATTTTAGAGACCTCAATAAAGCTCATCTAAAGGATAACTTCCCTCTACCGTACATTGATACTTTAGTTCACTTTATAATATGTCATAAAAAGTTATCATTTGTTCATTGTTTCAATGGCTATAACTAGATTCTGATGCTTCTACGTGATGCCATGAAAACCTATAGGCAATTTTCATTACAAAGTCATGCCCTTTGATCTCAAGAATATTGAAATGACTTATCAAAGGGCCATGATTGCCCTTTTCCATTTTATGCTACATAATTTTGTTGAAGATTATATGGATGACCTAGTGATCAAGTCCAAATAGAAAAAAAGACCATCTTGATCATTTATAAAGGTTCTTTGAAAAATGTAAGAAATACCAACTCAAACCTAACTTAAAGAAATATACTTTCAAGATTTCTTTAGGAAAATTTCTAGGTTGCAAAGTGCATCAAGATGGCATTGAGATCAATGAGAGTAAAAAAAAAGTAATATAGAAGATGTCAAAAGTAATGAATCTAAAAAAGATCAAATGCTTTATAGGGAAAATATCTTATATTAAAAAGTTCATCCTAGCATTAGTAGAATTATTTCATTAATTCAAACCTTTCCTAAAGGAGAATGCCAACTTTCATTGGAAAGAAAGATACTATGAAGCATTTGAGAAAATTTTATAGGTTATTTACTCCACCATGTCATGGCTACTCCTTAATGTGACAACTTTTTTTCTTTTTATCTCACCTTTATTGAAAAATCCATTAGTGTGCTTTTAGCCTAAGAAGTGGAAGGGTTTAAAAAGCCTATCTATTATCTCACTTGCATGCTTAGAAGGCCTAAAGAATGGTAGTACTCCATCGAAAAACATTGTCTCATCTTTATTGATGCAATTCAAAAGTTACATCATTACTTATTGGCATACTAAGTTTAATTGATAACGTGGTCCAATCCTATTAAATTACTTTTGCAATGGCCAACACTAACAAGGAAAATGACCAAATGGATGTTGATAATTAGTGAATGCAATATTCATGTATCAATCCCAAAGCACCAAAGAGCCAAGCTATGGCTAATTTAGTGGCTCAATTCCTAGTGACAACTTGTAAGCCTATCTCAAAAGAAGTTCATAGAGGCTTGCCTAAAACAATAAATCTAGTCTATGATTAAATGATTATCATCTGTGAAATGCTATGACCATAGGAATTGTATTTTAATGGATCATCATCCATTCTAACAAGAAAAATTGAGGTTATTCATAAAGATCCTAATAGTAAAATTTATGTTATCTCCTAAAATATAAACTTCCTTAACACTAATAATGAAGTAGAGTTTAAGGCTCTTATAGTAGGGTTCATATTGGCCCAAGAATTGGGGGTAGAGGATTTAATAGGAAAAAAAGATCTAAGTTGATCATTAACCACGCAATTAGGGATACAGGGTCAAAGAACCATCCCTAATAGAATACAAAGAAGTGACACAAGCCTTAATGAAAAATTTTAAAAAGAATAACTTCTTACATACCTAACAAGGAGAAAACAAAAAGGTAAATGCTTTAACCACCCTAGAGGCACAGATAATAATTCAAAATGGTGGTGGAATTATCATCAAACTATGTTCGTAGCCCTATAGCATTCTCAATTAGCAAAGTTTGCTTAAAATGCAAGCTAACCGGAAAGCTTCTATCTTGAAAGAACTAAGTAATCCAGAGATAACCCTAGGGAAAATTCTTTAAGACTATCAATTAATGAATGACATCCTTTATAAACAAAATCTCGAATGGATCATAATGAAATGTATTACAAAAGAATAAGGAAAGGTAATAATGTCAAGAGTTGATGATGATAGTCCTAATGAAAAAGGATCACCTCTAC
Source organism: Sindora glabra (assembly GCA_020226215.1). Taxonomy (NCBI): domain Eukaryota; kingdom Viridiplantae; phylum Streptophyta; class Magnoliopsida; order Fabales; family Fabaceae; genus Sindora; species Sindora glabra. The sequence continues at coordinate 74,041,175 of CM035226.1, read as the reverse complement.
ATAAAAAATACAATGTCAAGGACACTTTTGGCCTGCTATAAAAGCATATTGCAATGCCTTTCAAGCTATAAGATGTACCACCTGACAATTCAAGATAGGAGCTATTATAGATAGGGATTAGAGAAAAGGGTACTTACAATATCTTTTGGAGGAAACTCTTCTCACAGACCTAAAAAAAGCTAGTAAAATTTAAAAAAAGGAAATAAGATACTTTATGAAAGAAGGGATCCTATATAGAAAGAAGGTGAATAATGAACTAAAAAAAGTGCTTGAACAATGAAAAGTAGCAGATTATGCTCAAAGAAGTGCATCAAAGAGATAGCAAGGAATAACAAGCCATAAAAAAGTTATACCATAAGTTGCTTCACTTAGGCTATTATTAGCCTACCATGAAGCAAGATTCCCTAACTTATGTTTGTTAGTGTAAAACCTGTCAAATCTATAAGAACCAATTCACTCCTTTACTATTGAACTACATGCACTAAGCATTCTCTTACTTTTTTATATGTAGGTGTTTGATCTTATAGGCCTTATAAGACTAGAATCATGTGGTAAAACCTAAAAACTACTAGCAATAGAACTATTCATAAAGTGGGTGGAAGTCATGGCTCTGAGGCTAGCATAAGGTGAAGTGTTAGCAACCTTTATCAAAGAAAACATAATATACAAGTTCAAATTTCTAATGAGAATATGCTTTAAAAATGGCACCCTTTTTATTAATAAAACTATCAAAACTCTGATAAAGAAATATAAGATTATTATGTTAAAATCAATACCTAATTATGCATCATAACACACTAAAAATTATATTATTACTAGTTGTTAAAAATAATGCAATATAAGGTGACAAACTAGGTTGAATCCTAATGATCCCTTGATTTATCTTTTCTCAATTGACTTATTGACAATAATTAAACAATTGTTTAAGTTATTTATGCACTAAAATTAGAAGAAAGAAAAGCAAATAGAAGTAAAATAGTAGTGAAATAGAATGTAGGCAAATTTTAAGAAATATGTAAAATGTAGAATGCAAAAAATAGAATGTAAAATAAACATAGAACCAAAATTAGGGGGTTGATTCAAAATTAAAATAAATGCACTAAAGGAAAAAAAAACACAAAAGTAAGATAGTAAGAAAGGAAATCAATATAGTGAAATAATCAATTCAAGGATTTGAGATCTCTTAATGTGGATTAACTATAAATCACAAAAGAATTGACTATTTTAATTAATTTCCTAATCTTAAACAATTCAAAACCCCTACAATAAGTCATGACTCTTATGCTAGATAGCCATTTATAATTTCATCAATTAAGATTAGTTAAATTAAGCAATAGCTATAATCTATAAAAAAGCTAGATCAAAATTGATTTGTAGATAGAATTTAGTTAAATGGAGCAATTAAATCAAAACCTATAATTTAATCTCACAACCCTTTATCCTTATGTGTAAAATCATGATTAGCTAACTATAATTTATTATAAAAATATATAAGAATAAAAAATCATAAGGTTGAATATCAATTATACTAAATTAACACTCAATATATTCAAATTCAAAGTAATTACCATAAAGAATTAGAGAAAGAGGAGCATCAATTAGAAGAAATTAACATTATAAATTATAATCTCATAATCAAGTAGATAAGAGCCTCAAAATCCTTGAATTAATCAAATGTTTAGCCTTCCATGGTGGAAGAATAAGGAAACTATAAGAAGAAGAAACATTATCTACTAATTATCTAGAGCCTAGTGTGTAACGTGTTCTTGCCTCCTTGTCTAACTTAATAACCTTTAGAACCTAATGGATCGAATCCTATGTCTTTTAAGGTTACAAGAACAAAGCCTTGCTAATTTTTAAAAGCCTAAAACTCATTTTATAAAGCAATGAATTACAAGAGTTATAATAGTGAAAATTTGTAGGTTTAAATTCCATTTATTGTAAGATTACTAAAACTGTATAGTTTTAGTAAACCATAAACATCAAGGTTGTATTGCTAGGTCTTAGGAAGCTTTGGCACTAGTTTCACACCGATTGGACCTCTAGAGCTCCAAATATGGCCCAAAAATTAAAACTGGCTTAGTTATGATAAAAATAAGGCATGAAATTCTTGGTTAAATAAGACCTTCTAGGGGTTTGAATTGTCTTTAATCAAAATATTAAAGTTGAAGAGCTTTTTTTAAACTTTCTAACAATATAAAGATCACCTCAATTTGACATTTAAAGCTTAAGATATAGCTAAAAATCTAAAATAATGTAAAAATCTAGCATTAATCAAATAAATCCAGAACATTATAAAACTAATCCTAAATTATAAAATAAGGTCAATTTTATGAAATTAAGCTGATGTAAAATGTTAAGAGGCATGAAATAGGAGGAAATAATATAAATAAATTATAGCACGTCAGTACCCATATCTATAAGGAAATAGATAGGTTAAGGCAACAAATAAAAATGTGATGAAATTCCTAACTAAAATTATTAGTAATAACCATAAAAAATGGGTAGATCATATACAATAAGCTTTATAAGCCTATAGAACAACTAAAAAGGAGCCAACACAAGCAACTTTATTTTCTTTAGTCTATGGGACAAAGGTTGTGATACTAGCAAATTTGGTAGTGCAAAGCCTATAGTTTACTTTAGAAATAGAAGGACAAGACCTTTAATGGCTTTAGGTCAAAACAATAGAAGAATAGAAGGCATATGTTGTATATGTTAAGAGTACCACTAAAGCTTATCAAAGGATAGTAAGAGCCTAAAGCTTCCAAGTTGGAAATCAAGCCCTAAAAACTATAAAGCGCATCTTGAAAGGTTTGTATGCTTCAAAATTTATCCCAAGTTTAGAAAGCCCCTACATAGTAAACCAAGTAAATTCTAATGAATACTATATCTTGTTTAATCTTTAAAATAGTTTAAAAGTTATTCCTATTAATTTTAAGTATGTAAAGTGATATTATCCCTAAAATTCTTTTGTATGAAAGGCCATTGGAGCTTAAGTATAAATACATTTTCATTTTTAGTACAAGAGTACAATTGCAAATTTATGAATTCAAGAAATTCCATCCATAGCTTATGTTAGTATGTACATTCATATTAAAAAATCATAAGTTCTTGAGAGGAGGGGATTTTTCTTCAACACTCCCTCATTACTTTTTTTTACTAAGGCCTTCTTAGTTAGGGTTTTGGGGTGCTACATTAGACAAGAAACATTTAATCTCTCTGCTATAGTTTCAATTTTATAACAAGCATTAAAGCGGGTCAAAGGGAAGGTTGCAACCCAATAAATAAACTTAATCTAATATAGCCTTAGAGTCGACACCAAAAGCCAACCTAATGTCAATATAAGCTTAGGCCACTTCATTCATGAATAATTAAGCTTTGATACGGTTTCTAGCTTTTTATTCACTAAAACTCAATAATCCTTCTCCCTCTTTGATAGTTTCTTACAAAGTGCCTAGCTTTGCCATTTCTAATTCTTAATGGTCCTTTATGCCTTAGAAAGCTCTCTCCTCAATCTAAGAACATCACTATTCTTACTCATTAAGCATATCAGAGTGAAGTTTCTTCATAGTATCTAATGTATCACATACTTCTCTAAAATTGACCTTCAATATAGTCAATTCATTAAAAACCCTATCAAAGGAGAGCCTTTGCTTTCCAAACTTTTCATTAGAAATATTCCCAGAATGTCTCAAATTAGACATAATTTTATAAGCTCTCTTAACTTGAACCTGCTTATTAATAATCAATGCTTTTAACTTTTTCCATTAACTAAACTTAACATCTTTATATTTGTCATAAATGTGACAAAGATCCATGACCTTATGACATATCTCCTTCAATAGTTTTTCATCCTACATCGGCCTATCTAGAATGGTCACAAATGAACTCCTACTTTAAAATTTCTTAAGGTTGTTGAAGCAAAATCACTATCATCCTTCTCATTCCATGAAACAACAACAATTTCTTTTTGTTTCTCCCACCCTTTACTAGTAACAACTTGTCTATGAGGAGTTAAAAAGCCACCCTCTTATATAATAATCCCCTTAGCCTACCTTTTTAGGCTAAGGAATAGGATCAAAATGTTTAATGAAAGGCAATTTGATCCAACACTTTTGGATGCATTAAAAGATTTATCATCATATAAAGTTATCTTATGCATATATATGAAAGCCTTTTAACCAAAAGGTTTGTGCGAAGCATTATCAAAAGCATTAAAAGAATTAGAATCCATTACAAATAGAAATGGTGAGAAGAGCAAAATAGTAAAAGCTCAATAAGATTTAGAAATTCTTAAAAGAAAGATATGGATGCAACATATGGAAACATAGAGTGTCAATATAGGTTTATATAATGACAAAAAAGAAATTCAAGTAACTCAAAGTCATGAAAGACATTAATAGGAGCAAAAGAATTAATTATCATGTTTGTTAAAGCATGTTGATTTAAAGAAATGCACAAAAAGTGAGGCATCATAAGCCTTTATTCATATTTAAAAAGAACTGGAGAAGAAGATCAAGTCTAATATACAATAAAAGTATGAAGATAATAAATTTTAGTTATCCATAAAATTATATGGAAAAGGTTGACTTCAAAATAAAAATTATTATATATAATTCATACTTAGCATTATCCTAAGGCTAGTGCTATCCTTATTTAAAATCACTAGGTAGATATCTTGGTATTTCTAAAGTATCTAGACCCCACTAACATAACGTTGGATCTCGATTATTTCTGCAATGGTAAAACCAAGCAAAGTTGTGATGGCATTAGCACATTTGCCATTAAGATGAGTCATAGTCAACACTAACACATTAAAATGATATCGCTACAAAAGTATGGTTACTTAGAACTAAAACATAAGGTGTACTACCCCTTAACATTAAAAACCATAATATTAATAGTAAAAGGTTTGTTAGCAAATCTAGGGAAACTTAGTACTAAGTTACAAATCAACCAAGCATTAGTTCACTTGAAAGGGACTTCTCCATGATGTCAATTCCTCACCTCCAAATAGAGAAGAAGGTTAAGCTTTGTGTGCTCTAAAAGGAAGAAACAAGTTCTACTCCTTTGGTATTCCTAAATTAATTGTTCAACCTTAATTTAACACGTCTAAAGTTGCATACATTTCCACCATATATCTATAGTAATAGCATAGAGCAAGGGATTAGGGTTTGGATACATAAGAGCTCACTTGAGACAAAAAAGGAAGAAAAGAGCATCTAGTTGATGCCACGTGGGGATATCCAAAACATGGGAATGAAATGTGAAATGATTGACACCACCTTATTTTCTATAAGAGGGATATAAATGTTACAAGCAAAATAGTAATTATAAGACTTGATTTCCTAGTAGAGCTCACTAAGATTATAGATAAGCCATTCTAAACTAATTTACCTCATGAACCTCCATGGTCTCTTATTTAACTCTCCTAAAATGAAAAACTTCATAAAAATCCCAAATAATCACGAAGTTGTTAACCACCTTTTCATTAGAAGTTACATTAAAGAGCAGCCAATGACAAAAATAAAAAGTGTAAAAGAAAGCAAGAAACATAAGAAATTTGGTTAAAAAGATTAGTTGCTAAGAAAAACAAGTGAGGAATCATTAAAAAAAGATAGCAATAATTTATAAGGCAAACTGTACAGTTAGCACTCCTTTCTTTAGGACTCAAACAACATAATAATGACAAGAGATCAATGAAATGATTAGAAGAGTTACACATCATGAAGAGGGTAGACAATCTCAAGAAATATAAATGCTAAAGAGAATATGTACATAGAACAAAAGTACATTATAAAAAAGATAAGAAAGGTTTGGATATATTATCATACAATTTTAATTTAACCTTTAAGCTAACAATATGGTGAGAAACCTCTTGTTGGGATTGATTAATGGTAGTCAATGGTAGTCATTCACAACATGCAATTCGATTATCATTTATATATACACTACATTCATATAATTGGAAATATGTTCCTTCGTCTTGATCATGACATTTTTTTTAGGAAAATCAAGTAAAGTCAAAGCTTCTTCCCTAAAATCTTTAAGTTCCTTAGCAATACATCATAATATTGACTTGTCTCTCCAAGCTTTCAAAAAGTAAGCCATCTTCATGTAACCAATGGTACAAAACCATAGATTCTAGCCATTGATAGAAAAAGTTATGGATATTATAGCAAAGTTTCTTTTAATTTGTCTAAATTATTATCAGAAATTACATAAAAACTAAAAGTCTTCAACTACTTCACTAATTTGTCCAAACCATTGCCTATACTTCTTTATCCTTTAAAAGAATACCAAATGCTCTACTACTCACTTATGGTGGTTTTCTAATAGGAAATGGAACATTTATAACTATATGAGCTAATGGAGAATAATGAACTTCTTTAATTTAAATGGCATAAATCAAACCAAAAAAAGTTGCAGGACTCTTCTCTAAAAATGTTTCTTTAATATTTACACTTTTAGAAAGAGCAATATGACCACCTAAGGAAGGATTTAGGACTATAGAAAGCATTAAACTAGCAACAAAAACCTCTATCACCATAGTATCCTTCTGAAGAATAGCTTACCCTAAATTTTGATTAATTGTAGCTATTACCACCTCTACGAAAGGCTCTTTATCTGAAATAACAATTACAATTAGTTTAGGGTGTTAACTATAGTAACCTAAACTTTAGAGGCCATTTACCTAAAAGATGAATCAATAACTTAAGACTCAATTTTTAGGGCTTTAAGTTTTCCCTTAGTTTTATGACCTTTAAGAATGATTGATAAATTCAACATCCTTTACAAGAAAAGTAATAGAAAACAACATATACAAACCCAAATAAATAAATAAATAAATAAATAAATACTTGAAGTCATAAACATTTCTTTAGGAACCCCCATATTATTATCTAGGATAACACTAGAGAGTGGTTTATCTTTACTTAAAGGCTCACTTTAAGTAACAAGTGAAATAATAGCTTAAGCACTCATTGTCAAAATAATAGGACCTTCTTTAATCTTCTTATCCTAATACAAGCCACAACATAAGATTAGTTTCTCAATAGTGAAAAAAAATAGCACTACTCTAAATATACATAAGAAGCATATGAATACCTAAAGAATGAAGACCTTCCCTAAAAACCTTCCCTTTATCAAATTAATTAAAACTATAGGGTGGTGATGATTGTCAAAGCTAATTAAAATCAGAATTTACTAGTTTGATGAAATTGTGTAGTATAAGGCAATGAACTAGGTTAAACCCTTAATGATCCATTTAGTACACACTTTCAAATTCAAATACTAACTATAGTTATAGAATTATTTAATCCTTTTATATTATAAAAATAGAAGAAGTAAATAGAAATAATAGTGAAAATTAATCTTGCACATTTAAGCAATTAAGCAAATTATATATAGACAAGATGCAAAAATATTAAAAAAAATTTGGAAGGGTGTGTAATGCAAAATTAAACTGAATGCAAAGTCTAATAGCCCATAGGAATATTTTTAGACATTATTTTAAGTAAATTAGAAATTTTAAATAGGTATTTTGTTAGAAAACCCTCAAATCAGAAAAACCCATAGGAAAATTAGGTGAAATTCAAGAAACTTGTAGGAGAAATTTTGAAGTGCGTCCAATTAGAATCATTATAAGAATTTTATTTAACATGAAAATAGGTAAAAATACAATTAAAAAACCTAATAATAAGTTTAGAAAATTCACATAGAAATCTATCAAAATTTCAAAACCCAAGCAAATCAAAGAGTGAGAGTTTAAGTCGAAACTTAGCAAATTAATTTAAAAACCTTTGGGCTAACATAAATTAAATTTTTAAGCATGAAAATAGGTATAAAAGTCCAAAAATGAAGGCCCAAAAATATTTAAAAGTTTAAGGGTAAAAATGCAAGAAAATAAAAATTTTGAGGTTAAATTGTAATAAACCCTTTAAACCTTTTTAAGTTGTTAATTTCTTTTTTGCATTAGGTTAATTTAGCCTAATTGTTGGAGGCCCAAATCTGATTTTTAGGGAAAAAACATGGGCCTAAGCTTCTAAAAGAAGTCAAGGACCTAAGCAAAAAAGAGACAAAATTAAAGATCATTTTGTAATAAATCCTATTTAACCATTTTAAATGGATTAATTTTATTGGTTATAAGGTAATTATTTTATGAACTCCCCCTGCCATTTGGACATCTAGCGAGCCTTTCCAAGTGTCCTAAGATTTTTTTCAAAATTCAAGACAATTTAACAAATGAATTAAACATTTTTTTATTCAGGGTCTTTAGAGTTAAAAATATATAAATGGCTAGCCAATTTTAAAGCTAATTTTCACTTCTTTTGCCAGAAAACCATGAGCAAGGAGAGGTATTTTTCTAAAGAGTTCAAGTTATCTTTTGGTTCTAAAAGGTCCTTCAATTTACATCATCAAAATTCTATAAAGTAAATTGAGATGTTCTATTGTCTTCTCTAAGAAATTGTGATTTCCTCTCCTCTAAATTTCTAAACTCTAATTTATTGTCATGAAGCTTCCTCTTATTGTTCTAAAGAATTGTTTGTTGAGTGTTAACTCTTCCTGATTCTTAAGGTTTTCTCAAGTAGAAGATAATATTGTTGATAGTTTGTATTTTTTATTTTACTATTTATGATATAATGTCATATGGTTTCATTTTGAAGTTATCTAAATGATATTTTAATCATATGTTATTGGTAAGTAGATATTATGAATGATGGAAAAAGGATTCATCAAAAATCATTTATAAGAAATGGAGATAGGAATTTATGTAAATGAAATTAACTTCTCTCATGTGGTACTAAATTAGGGATTTAGAATACCCAGTGTAATTAAGATTTAACAATTTTTTTAAAAAAAAATTAGTATTTTATGGCCATATTTAATGTTAGGATGAATATAGATGAATTTAAAAATTTTTGAAAATTTTAAGCTAAATGACAAGGCAAGTTTAGTGTGAAACACTCAATTTTGTCCAGTTTAGAACTTTGGACTAGTTAGTCTTGGTTTCAATTTATTTGACCCAACAAATAAATAATAAAAATTATGAAACTCATATTATATTTCATTTAGGATGTTATCAAGCTTGTGCTAAAATTTGATGGCAATTAAAGTTAATTTGATTGCCCAAATCTTGTCAGCTCTGATGCAGTCCAAAAATGGCTAATTTAAGTTCTTGCTTTTAATACACCAGCAAATTAATATTCAAAGTTCTATAATTTCAATGTTTATGATTGTTTATTTTATTTATTTTAGTAATAATCGGTTTCAAATTTCTATTTGAGTAATATTGATTTTAATTTCTTTTTCTTTTTAAAAGATTTTGAAATATTAAAAATAATATCTACGATAATACTCAAAATTTAATTACTTTTATATGGCCAAAACTAATTCAATGTTTCTTTAAATAATTTTTCCAAGGAATGAAATAATTTATTTGTATTTAATAAATTATTTAAAGAATTGTGGAAGTTTAAAATAGATTATTTTTAAGTTAGAAATAGTGATTATGAATTTAAAGCTTGATGAAAATGGCTTTGTATTGGATAAATTATTTTTAGGATTGAGGGAGATTAAAATGTTTATTTTAGGATTTTCAATTTTATAAAGTTTTTACAATTATATATATGTGTATATATGTATATCTTAGAAGAAAATGGAAAATAAGTTAGTTGAGATTTTAAAATAAAATTAGTTTTACAAAAAAATGAGTTTTAAAATAAATTAATGGTTGAGATCAAATCAAATGGATTTAAAGGACTAGGATTTCATGAAAGAAGTGAGCCTAAATAATGCAAGAAGCATCATGCCAAAACCCTTGACTACTTTGTTAAGCATTTCTCTTTCCTTCATTTTTTTCTAGTTTTGATATCTTTCTCTCATACAACTAACTTCCCCTTCTTCTTTTTCAGATTTTTCTCTCTTCACACTTCTCCACTGCCTTTCTCTTTCAATACTACTCTTTCTTCCCTAATTTTTCTTTCTAATGTTAGTACACCTCATTTTTATAAACAAAAAAAGAAAACCAACTTCCCTAACTCACTTTTTCTTTACCTTAGCTCCATATCTCTCTTCCTTTTCTCTTCTTTTTCTCTGTTGGTATTGCCTTCCTCAATTATTGTGAGCCACCCTCAATTGCATCTCACTTCACATCGGATGGCATCCTACCAATGTCATAAGGATACCTCAAATCAACAACAAAATAGCATGAAGTCTTTTTATTTTACCCTATCTCTCCCTTCTCCATTCAGATGTCATCTTTCTATTAGGTTGTTGCCATTGCTATTGCTCATTCTCCTAACTTCATTTAGATGTGTCATGGTCCATAGAGAATAATAGAAGCTACTAGGTCATGATAAAGAGAAGTTAAGTAGAGCTGTAGTAACAACCTACGGGAGCTAGACCTAGAGCTGTCATTTTGCTTTATTGACATTTTGCCACAACATCACTGCTAGCAAGCTCTGGCTAGCCACCTCAGCTATATGTAAACAAAATTATATCATAAAATTTTAATATTTACAAAAGTTTGATGCTTAATCCAAGAAATCCACTTTTATACATATTTAAGATATATGATGAAGCATGAGAAAAATATAATTTTTTATGTTATAAAATGCTAAAATATAAATGGAATATTTATTCTACTTTTATGGTAGATTTATGCAAGAATCAAAGAAATCCATTTTGTAAATATTTGAGATAGGTGATGATAACTTAGGAAAACATGATTTATATGCTCTAAAATGTTTAAATAATAGAGGTAAGATCATTTTAGAGTATTACATGATAATATTTTTAATAGTAGTTGTATATTTTAGAAAACTCATGTTGCGAATAAATTCAAATACATGATGATGGTTTTAAGTAAGAATTTTATGATATAATTATCAAAAAACTATGATCAACATAATTATAAAGTGTTATAATTTTATATTTGAAAAGATATCAACTTGAGTCAAGCAAACTTATTTTATGCATATTATGGATTCCTAGTAATATTTCTAAAAAATCATATCTTTATGCTATAAAATGATATAATAATATAATTTGAAACCTTTCTAGAGTATTATATTTTAATATTATGGAAAATTTGAATTAGATTGGAAGAATCCTTACTTTATCAACTTATCTTATATATTTGATATTTTGTATACTTGGTATAGCTTTGATGAATTTAGGATTATATGCTTAGGATTATTGGATTAGTGTACTTGAAGAATATTTGTATCATCAGAATCTAATATTTTAACCATTATATGCTTTGAATTGGACGAGTTGACATATATGAGATTTTTTTATTTGTCATTAATAAATGGGAAAATAAAGGTCACAATATTTTAGGAGGAATAAGTATGAATGATCATATTTTCACATATATAAGTTTGATCTTAAATTACTGTGAAATAGCATATTTCTAGTTTCTTATGATTAATTTAAGTAAGAGATAATAAAACTATATAAGAACAAAATAATGATTTGGAAAGAAAAGGAATAAACTTGCAATAGTTATAAATTGTACTTATGAATTATAATATTAGGAGGAAAATGTAAAAAGATAAATATGGATTCTTCAGAACCTCCAAAGGTGGATCAACATTACCAAGTAAGTATATATCTTACCATATATTAAAATTTTAATAAAATTCATTTTAAATGTTATGAATTATATTCTTTTTCTTGATAGTACAAATTTCCTATTCATGCATATATATTCATGTATAAACTCAATATTGTGGAATAAGAGTTATTAGCTATTTGAGTGAATGTTAATTGATCAAAGCAAGCAATGGAAGCATGGTAGTAGTATTTCTAACTATCAATGGATTATGACTAAGTTTCAATGATATTTGTAATTATTTATGAATCTTGCCACAAATGAGATTAGAAATTGTAAACTATAATAGGGCAATGCTTTGAAAGCTAGGTGGGAAATTCCTAGAAACTATATGAGAAGGATATAAAATTGATTAGGAAATAAAAAAGATGGATACATGCAAGGTTATTATAAATGATTGCGTGATATGATATAATATTAGAACTTTGCTTGTGATTAGATATCACTATTTGACATGATTGCAAAGACTTAATGTAATTATGATGATTCATTTGTATTTAAGCCTTAATAACTATTTATGAATGTGATGTCTACCCGAAATGGGTAGTATATAATATAATAATGATATTGTATATGAATGGATAGTTAAGACTCCTATGATTTGTGATATGAAAAATAAAGTTTAAGTCATGTGCAAGTGAACTCTCATTTTAGGGCATGGTGTAGTGTACTTCAAAAATCCAAGAAAAAGGTTTTGTTAATATTTTCTAATCTACTACATAGTTAAACTACAATTATTATTTGTAGAAATTGATTTCCTACAAGATTATGGTAGATATATATTCACTAAATTCTTGTAACTCACTCTATCTTATTTCCAATATTTTTAAGTTAAGATAAGTTTCTTTAAGTCTTATTATATCTATAGAGAATCAAAGATCGTGTTATTAAAGAATTTGACAATTGAGATTAGAATTAGTATTGAAGATAGATATGTATTTAGAATTAGATGTGTTAAATTGTTCATCAGTGAATAAGTTTAAGTTTGTATAGTATTGTGTGAATGCTTGTTACTATCATATCTAAGAAAAAATTCACAAGTATTGTATTTTAGGATGTGTGGCTTTTGAGAAGTATCCAAAAATAGGGAAGACTCCGTCCATTTCTTTTGTAAAAATTTAAAGCGAATCTTGAGTCCCTTGGAAATATGGAGATTTCTATTAGATAGTTAGAGTGAAAAGTGTTAAGGCTTATAGAAATCGAGTATTAAGATCCACACTGATCACAATCCAACTGAGTCATGACAATTGAGGAACAGAAAATAAGGGCTCTAAGCCATGACATATATACAAGTTTGCTTGAAATTCTTTGAGAATTGTTAGGAAGGAATTTAAATGTACATGATACATTGATGTACTACATAAAACACTTATGGCATGGTGGGTATTTGTCTATATTTTTGAAATAAATTATTGATGTTTTAATGTCACATTATTAGATGTTTATAAATGATGGAATGAAGAAACCTATACAAGATTACATAATTAGATGTTTAACCTGTCAGTAATTGAAAGCAGAACATCAACGATTAACAAGCCTTTATCAAAATATTTATATTCCCAATTAAAAGTAGGAAAGTATTACAATGAATTTCATAATTAGATTACCATGAACTAGTAAAGAATACATTTCCATCTAGATGATTGTGGATTGTTTAATAAATCCTGCACATTTTATACCAATGAAGATAACATACATTACATCGCAGTATTCATAACTTTACATGGATAAGATCATTTCATTGCATGGTGTACTGTTTACAATTGTTTTAGATCAAAGATCACAATTCATATCCCGATTGTGGCAGTCATTTCAAGAAACATTAGAGACTTAATTATTGTTTAGCATGACATTCCATCCTCAAATTGATGGGCAGTCAGAAAAAATAATCTAGATGCTAGAAGACATGCTCAAAACTTATGTATTCGAATTTAAAGGAAGCTAGGATAAATATCTACCACAAATGAAATTTGTTAGTGTATATGCCCTAAAACCAATCATACGGATGATTGTAAATTTGAATTATGTTATTTTAATGGCAATTCTAATTATTATGTTTATATATATTGTCTATATAATTTATTTAATTATAATAATAACCTTAGAATAATTATATTCTTAAATGTCCTTAGTTATATATCATTGTGGATTAGGTTACTTTGATATGTTAAGACTAGCATGTGTTGTAACTTATATGAGATATTAAGTTTACACATGAGTATAAGTTAGAGAACTTGTAAATTAGACTGACCCATCCTAACAACACTACATGGATCGTTATATGAGTGTCATGAGTGATTCTTAGTGAACATTATTAATATAGTCCTTTAACCTAAGATCGCCAAAGGTTCCCTACATGTGAGTTTCATATTTTGATATTATTCTATGTCACTCATGATTGAGTGAATGCAAGGGTAGTTATTGGATATGTCACATATCATATGGAGGGGTTTGTGTGATCAAGATGGAATTTGTCCCTCTTATATAATAGGAGTAACATCTGTGGGCCCCTTGATTAAGTAAAGCTGAGAAAATACATGGCCATGCTCAGATGAATTGACATGGGATGTGAATTACATTTATTTCAATCATCTTACTTAAGAATCAAGAAACCTCAAGGTTGGGTTACATGAGAATGACATGGTCTATGTCTCGTACTCAATCTAGATGTTTAGGACAAGAGGACATAAATGATGATCACATGCAAAGATTTAGTCAAATCACCGACTTTCTCATTACTTAGGTAACAATGATGTATTGTTAGATACCGCTCATTATTTATGATCATTAATATGATTAATGATCATTGCCAACATAATGAGAGCCTATAGGGTCGCACACTTAGAGTCTAGTGAATTTGGAATTAATGGAGTAAATTGTTTGGACCTAATATTTAGGAATTCCATGTTATAATTATAAGGCCCAATAATAAGCCCATAATTATATATAGAACAAAGCCCAATTAGTTAGAGTTTTCTATGCACCTATTTAAAGAGGCTTGTTGGGTAATAATATAGGATAATTATTCACACATCCTAAGCATAGAAAAACTTTAGCACCTCTCCTTGACCAAAAACCCGTGAAGAGGCGTAGCTAGCATTACGGGTAAAAGAAGAATAGTTCTAACCGATGTTCGTGTGGACGTTCATCGGTGATTTGCGGGTTTGTGTGGATACCTCGGAGTCTTTGGACAAAAGGAAGCTGAAAAGGTGATCAACAACCGAGTTCTTGAGTCGTCATTAAGGTATTGAATGAATCCTTATTCTAATTTAACATTTTACATGGATCCGTTAGCTGGGATCGATTTATTCCGCTACGCTTCTTTGGCTCCTAATCTGAACAATGGTATTAGAGCTACTTGTGAAACGTTAAATTAGGATTTTGTTTGCTAATTGCGTGATTGTGATTTCATAAATTCTTTTATATGTCACACTTCAATAAGGATTAGGGCGAACTTGATTTTGTGCATTCTGGTTTAATAGAAATTAATATGATTAATTCTGATTATGTTTTGAATTTGAATCTAATTTCATATACTAATTTAAATTCAAAAGTATCTCATGATTAATTCCTATTCTAGTTTGAATTCGAATTTGCTTCTGGTTTTTTATTGAAATTCGAATATGTTTCTGGGTTTTGTTTTAAGTTTAAATATATTGCAATAATTTTAGGTTTTTTATTTGAATTTGAAATGAATTTCTGGGTTTTCTTTTGAACGGAATAAAAAAAGGAATTAATTACATGAATTTGACTTTATATATGAAGAAAAATGTTTTCTGGTTAAAACGTAAATTCTATTATAAATCAGAATTAATCAAATTAACGCCTTGAATCTGTTTCGTATATGTGATATACCTTATATTTAATTGCTGAATCTGATTTTGCACAAAATTAATTGCTGAATCTGTTTCGTATAAGTGTATGCATAAATGCTTTAATCAGTGAATTAATTGGATCTATTTAATATGATTAAAATTTATCCATTATGATTCTGCTGTAAATCAAATTTCAAAATCGTGATTTGAATGTCAATAATTGTCGAATTGTTCGATTAAAGGGGCATGTCAATTGTTAACAAATTGAATTGCAATCTAAATGTCAGGTGCAATCAATTTTTTAGGTAGAGGGCTCTGCAACCTACGCCCCATAGGGCACTGCCCCTTGACCCCGCCCACTAATTGGCTAGTGGGACCGCCGTAAATTTTCTGCGTAGCACGACATTAAGTAATTAGTTAATTAATTCAGAATTAATTAATTTAGATTTTGATATTGAAAATATATTTGGATATATGCTTCACTTATCATGTTGTTTTATTGCTTGATGTATGGTGCATGATTATGGCCTTTGGTTTTATTGCAATTTTAAAATATGGCATGTGTATCATGCCTTGCTATTACTTCTAGTTGTACATTCTCTTCTCATCTTACTTCCTTCGAATGTAACTCGAGATTTCTTTATTATTATGTAATAATTTTTTTGGAGCACCTAAAGAGGCAACAATGGAAGTGGAGATCAAACCATGAAGAAAGAAGAAGATTCTTAAGAGTTTTTTCTTTCTTAGTTTTATTTGATATTCTTGAGCTCTAGAATATCACTTAGGTTAGGCCATAATCATGTCACATTTAATTTATGTTTTATGTATGAGATGCACATGATGAATGTATGAGATACTTATGGTAGATGTATGTGAGGCATGCTTAATAAAACCAAGTACATAATGGTGAGATCAAATACATTAAAAATCCCTCAAACAAAATATTAAGTCAAAAAGGCAGATGCCTTCCAATAATAGCACTCGTCAAGATCTTGATTGATTATATGTGGGTTTGCCAAAGCAAAGTACCTAAAGTCTATCTTGGTAAGACGCAATGGGATAATAATGATATCCAAATTACTAATTATTAGGTTTGACTTAACTGGGGTATACCAATAGGATTGGGGCTTAGAAGCATAGAGTTAGTTATGAATTCATAAGATGAATTTGAATAAGTGTTATTCACCTAACTATCTAAGAGTTGCATAAGATGTAATTGATAAGGAGTTATCTACCTAAATAGCCACATCTTGGGCGATTAGCCAAAGCTAACTCAATACTTGGTAAAATATGGATCTTGGTTCACTAGAAAACCTTAACAATAAGGTTTTCAAAAATAATAGTGAGGGCTATTATTTTGAGAAAAATAGTGGGAGTATTATTTAATAAAAGACCTTGTTAAATAAATAAAATACATGATTCTCATTCTACATATTTTTCTATTGTAGATAACTATGGCATCAAATGCATCAAACTTATCATTGCGATCTATCCTTGAGAAGGATAAAATGAATGGGACAAATTTTCTCAATTGGTATCAAAACTTGAGGATTATCCTCAAGCATGAGAAAAAGTAATATGTCCCAGAGCAACCTACTCCAGATGAGCCTGCTGCTAATGCTTCTTGAGCAGAAAAGGATGCTTATAAGAAGCATCTAGAAGATGCTCTGCATATCAGTTGTCTCATGCTTGCTACCATGAACTCTGAGCTTCAAAAGCAACATGAGAACATGGAGGCGTTCAATATGATTGATCACCTTAAACAGCTCTACCAAGAGCAAGCAAGACATGAGAGATATGATGTGTCTAAAGCATTGTTTCAGTGCAAGATGGATGAAGGAACACCCGTTGCTACACATGTGCTTAAAATGATTGGATACATTAATAGCCTTGAAAGATTGGGTTTTCCTTTGCAGCAAGAATTGGCTACTGACATAGTTCTGTAATCGTTGTCCGAGAGCTATAGTCAATTCGTCATGAATTACAACATGAATGAAATTAATAAGACTTTGCTTGAACTGCTTAATATGTTGAGAACTACTGAACAGAACTTGAAAAAGTCCAAGCCCAATTCCAATATGATGGTTCAAAAAGGTAAAGGAAAGGGCAAGTCCAATGCCAGGAATAAAAAGAAAAAGGACAAGACTGATGGAAAGTCCAAGTCAAGTTCCTCCGCATTGAAGCCTAAAGGTGGTGTGGCCAAGGAAGGGCAATACTTCCATTGCAAAGAACCAGGATATTGGAAGCGAAATTGCAAGATTTACCTGAAAAGCTTAAGAAGCAAAAGGGAAGTGGGACTTCCAACTCAGGTATTTATGTTATAGAGGTTAATTTATCTACTTCTACATCTTGGGTATTAGATACTGGATGTGGTACTCACATTTGTGTAAATGTGCAGGATCTTAAAGGAAGTAGATCATTAGCCAAATGTGAAGTGGACCTGCACGTTAGAAATGGAGCAAGAGTTGCTGCATTAGCTGTAGGGACTTATTATTTATCTTTACCTAGTGGATTAATTTTAGAATTGGACAATTGTTATTTTGTGCCTACTATTAGTAGAAATTTGATTTCTATTTCTTGTTTGGACAAGAAAGGTTTTTCATTTATAATAAAGGACAAATATTGCTCTATTTATTTAAATGAAATGTTTTATGGCAGTACACACTTAATGAATGGTCTTCATGTTCTAAACCTTGAAAATCCAATCTATAACATAAACACAAAGGTCAAAACTAATGATTCAAATCCAACCTATCATTGGCATTGTCGTTTAGGCCATGTAAATGAGACATGCATCTCCAAACTTCATAAGAATGGATTTTTGGACTCATTTGATTTTGAATTATATGAGGTATGTGAGTCATGTTTATTAGATAAGATGACTAAAGCCCCTTTTATTGGGAAAGGTGAAAAAGCTAGTGATTTATTGAGCTTTATACATAGTGACATATGTGGACCTTTAAACATATAAGCTAGAGGAGGTTATCAGTACTTCATTACTTTTACTGATGATTTCAGTAGATATGGTTATATGTTTCTTATGAAACACAAGTCTGAATCTTTTGAAAAGTTCAAAGAATTCAAGAATGAAGTACAAAATTAACTTGGTAAAAGTATTAAAGCACTTTGATCAAATCGAGGTAGTGAATACTTAGATCGAGAATTCCTTAATCATCTAAAGGAGTGTGGCACTGTGTCACAACTCACTCCACCAGGAACACCTTAATGGAATGGTGTTTTTGAAAGAAGAAATTGAACTTTGTTAGACATGGTTCAGTCAATGATAAGTCAAGCTGACCTTCCAAATTCCTTTTAAGGACATGCTCTAGAGACTACGGCCTTCACATTAAACCGTGTTCCATCAAAATCAATTCAAAAGACATCATATGAGATATGGACTAGAAAACGGCCTAGTTTATCTTTTCTAAAGATTTGGGACTGTGAAGCTTACATAAGACATCAGACTTTTAATAAACTTAGACCCAAATTTGATAAATATTTTTTCATTGGATATCCTAAGGAAACAAAAGGATATTATTTCTATAATCCAACTGAGCAAAAAGTGTTTATTACTCGAACTGATATTTTTCTAGAGAGAGAATTTATCTCTAGAAGAATCAGTGGGAGAAGAATAGAACATAAAGAAATTCAAGATCAATGAGAAAACATTGAACTTGAGATGGAACTTGAGCCAATTCCACAACTAGTTGTGGAAGAACCTGCTCATGTAACACAGAACCCACGTAGGTCTAGTAAGATACATCGTGAGTTCGAGAGATATGGATTTCTCGTGATTCATCACGGTGATGTATTGCTCATGGACCAAGATGAGCCTACAACCTACGAAGAGGCTATGATGGGCCTAAATTCTGAGAAATGGCTAGAAGCTATGAAATCAGAAATGGACTCCATGTATTCGAACCAAGTTTGGACTTTGGTTAATCCACTTAAAGGGGTAAAACCTATTGGGTGCAAATGAATTTTCAAAAAGAAAACCGACATGAATAGTAATATGTGTACCTTTAAGGGACGATTGATTGCAAAAAGTTTCAAACAAATCCATGGTATTGACTATGATGAGACCTTTTCTCCAGTTGTCATGCTTAAATCCATCAGGATTCTTCTAGCTATAACTGCATATTATGATTATGAAATCTGGCAAATGGATGTCAAAACCACTTTCCTTAATGGAAATCTTCTTAAGGATATGTACATGACACAACTTGAAAGTTTTGTAAATCCTAAAAATGCTAGAAAAGTTTGCAAATTGCAACGATCCATTTATGGGTTGAAGCAAGCTTCTCAGAGTTGGAATCTTCGTTTCAATGATGCAATCAAAGAGTTTGGTTTCATCAAGAACGAAGATGAACCTTGTATGTATAAGAAGGTTAGTGGGAGTACAATAGTCTTTCTGGTGTTGTATGTAGATAACATACTACTCATTGGAAATGGCATTCCTACACTATAGTTTGTAAAAACTTAGTTAGGAAATTATTTTTCTATGAAAGACTTAGGTGAGGCCTCCTATATATTAGGTATCAAGATCTATAGAGATAGATCAAAAAATTGCTTAGCCTAAGTCAAAGTACATACATCGATAAGGTATTAAAGAGGTTTAGCATGCAAGATTGTAAAAGAGGATTCTTACCGATGTCACATGGCATAAGTCTCTCAAGAACTCAGTGTCCTTCCACAGAGTGTGAGAGACAATGCATGAGTAAGATCCTTTATGCATCTGCAATTGGATCTATCATGTATGCGATATTATATACTCATCTTGATGTCGCATATGCTTTAAGTATGACGAGTAGATACCAATCAAATCCTAGTGAAAGTCACTGGACAGCTATCAAGAATATTCTTAAGTACTTAAGAAGAACTAAAGACATGTTCTTAATTTATGAAGGTGAGGAAGAGCTCATTGTAAGTGGTTACATTGATGCTAACTTTCAAATTGACAAAGATGATTTTAGGTCGCAATCAGGTTACGTATTTTGCCTCAATGGTGGCGCTATGACCTGGAAGAGTTCAAAGCAAGGGACAGTGGCTGATTCTATAACAGAAGCTGAATACATTGCAGCATCAGATGCTATAAAAGAGGTTGTTTGGATTAAGAAGTTCATCACTGAATTTGGAGTTGTTCCTAGCATTGCTGATCCGGTAGAGCTTTATTGTGACAATAATGGAGCCATTGCGCAAGCCAAGGAACCTAGATCTCATAAAAAATCCAAACATATACTCCGGCACTATCATCTTATAAGAGATATTGTTGACAGAAATGATGTTAGGATATATAGAATACCGACCGACAATAACATCGTTGATCCACTAACAAAAGCCCTAATGCAGCAGAAGCATGATAGTCATGTGAGATCCATAAATGTTAGATACATGGATGATTGGCTTTAGTGCAAGTGGGAGATTGTTAGTGTATATGCCCTAAAACTAATTATATTGATGATTGTAAATTTGAATCATATTATTTTAATGGCAATTTCAATTATTATATTTATATATATTATCTACGTAATATATTTAATTATAATAATAACCTTAGAATAATTGTATTCTTAAATATCCTTAATCATATATCATTATGGATTAGGTTGCTTTGATATGTTAAGACTAGTATATGTTGTGACTTATATGGGATATTAAGTTTACACATAAGTACAAGTTAGAGAACTTGTATACTGGACCGACCCATCCTAAGAACACTACATGGATTGTTATATGAGTGTTATGAGTGATTCTTAGTTATCATTATTAATATGGTCCTTTAACCTGAGATCACTAAAGGTTCCCTACATGTGAATTTCATATTTTAATGCTATTCTATATCACTCATGGTTGAGTGAATGCAAGCGTAGTTATTAGATATGTCACATATCATGCGGAGGGGTTTGTGTGATCAAGATGGAATTTGTCCCTCTTATATAACAAGAGTAACATCTATGGGCCCCTTGATTAAGTAAATCTGAGAAAATGCATGGACATGCTCAAATGAATTGACATGGGATGTCAATTACATTTGTTTCAGTCAGCTTACTTAAGAATTAAGAAACCTCAAGATTAGGCTATATGAGAATGACATGATCCATGTCTTGTGCTCAATCTAGATGTTTAGGATAAGAGGACATAGATGATGATCACGTGTAAAAGTTTAGTCAAATCATCGACTTTCTCATTACTTGGGTAACAATGATGTGTTACTAGACACCACTCATTATTTGTGATCATTACTATGATTAATGATCATTGCCAACGTAATAAGAGCTTGTAAGGTCACACATTTAGAGCCTAGTGAATTTGAAGTTAATGGACCAAATTATTTAGGCCTAATATTTGGGAATTCTATGTTATAATTATAAGGCCCAATAATAAGCCCATAATTATACATGGAACAAAGCCCAATTAGTTAAGGTTTTCTATACACCTATTTAAAGAGGCTTGTTGGATAATAATATAGGATTATTATTCACGCATCCCAAGCATAGAAAAACTATAGCACCTCTCTTTGACCAAAAACCCTTGAAGAGGCATAGCTAGTACTACGAGGTAAAAGGAGAACAATTCCAATCGATATTCATGTGGACGTTCATCAATGATTCACGGCTTCATGTGAATACCTCGGAGTCTTCGGCTAAAAGGAAGCTAAAGAAGTGATTAACGATCAAGTTCTTGAGTCGTCATTAAGGTATTAGATGAATCCTTATTCTAATTTAACGTTTTACATGGATCCGTTGGCTAGGATTGGTTTATTCTACCGTGCTTCTTTAGCTCCCAATCCTAAAAAAATTTACTTATAATAACAATTACCATACTAGTATACAAATAGCTACATTCGAAGCATTATATGGTAGAAAATACAAGTCACTCATTTGGATGGTTTGAATTATGGGAAGCAAGAATAATCAGTCCTGATCTTGTGAAAGTTGTTATCACAAAGGTGAAAATAATTAGAGAATTCTTACAAGTAACTCAGAGTCGACATAAATCGCACGCAAATACTAAATGTTAAGAATTAAAATTCCAAGAGGGTGATTAGGTATTGTTGAAACTTACACCTATAAAAGCGATGATGAGTTTGGTAAAAAAGGAAAATTGTCACCTAAATATATCAGTCCTTATAAAGTTAATAAACAAATTGGAAAAGTTACTTATCAACTTGAACTGCTAGAGAACATGAAAGCGATACATCTAGTTTTTCATATATCCATGTTAAGGAAATATATTCCTAATGAATCCCAAGTATTAAAAGAAGTACTGGCAAAATTAGATCAAAAATTAATATACAAAAAATGACTTACTCAAATTGTTAACTAACAAATAAAGAAGTTGTAATCTAAGAAAATCACCATGGTAAAAATGATATAGGAGAAACATGGAACTCAAGAAGCAACATGAGAAGTAGAAAAGGACATGAGAGAAACATACCCACACTTATACGATAAGTTTTATATCCAAATTATTACACAATTAGTTAACATTCCTTCGTATTATTGAGTAATTCCTTGAAAATTCAAGGATGAATTTTCTTGAAGGAAGAGAATTTGTAATAGCCCATAAGAATCATTTTAGACATTATCTTAAGTAAATTAGAATTTTCAAATAGGTATTTTGTTAGAAAACCCTTGAATTAAAAAAATTCGATACAAAAATCAGGTAAAATTCATAAAAACTTGTAGGAGAAATTTTGAAGTGTGCCTAACTATAATCATTATAAGAATTTTATTCAACATGAAAATAGGTAAAATTTCAATTAAAAACGTAATATTAAATTTAGGAAAATTTGCATGGAAACATGTCGAAACTTTGAAATCTAGGTAAACCAAAAGGTCAAAGTTTAAGCTGAAATTTAGCAAATTAATTTAAAAACCCTTGAACTAACTTAAATTAAATTTTTACCTAAAAATAGGTATAAAATTCCAAAGATGAAGGCCCAAAAATATTTAAAAATTTAGGGATAAAAATGCAAGAAAATAAAAAATCCAAAACAAAATTATAATAAATTCTTTTTATCTTTTTAAGTGATTAATTTCTTATTTGTATGAAACTAATTTAGCCTAATTTTTGGAGGCCTAAAGATGTGGGCCCAAGCTTCTAAAAAACTAAGAACCTAAATGAAAAAGAGGCAAAATTAGGTCTTATTTTGTAATAAAGTCTACTTACCCATTTTAAGTTTTAATTTTACTGGCTGTAGGATAATTACTTTTTGAACTCCTCTTGCTATTTAGATACCGACTAGCCCCTCCAAGTATCCTAATATTTCTTTTCAAAATTCAATATAAATTAATAAATAAATAGAAATTTTTTTAAGGTTTTTGGAGTTATAAATACATAACTAGCTAGCCAATTTTGAAGCAAATTTTTGTTTCTTTGGCCAAAAAACTATGAATAAGGAAAGGGCTTTTTATGAAGAGTTCAAGTCGTTTTGGTTCTAAGAGATCCTTCAATTTATATCATCAAAATTCTATAAGATAAATTAGGATTTTCTATTATCTTCTCCAAGAAATTGTGATTTCCTTTCTTCTAAATTTTTAAACTCTAATTTATTGTCATGAAGCTTCCTCTTGTTGCTCTAAAGAGATATTAGGTGAGGGTTAACTCTTTCTTATTCTTAAGTTTTCTCAAGTAGAAGATGATATTATTGATGATTTGTATTTTCTATTTTACTATTTGTGGTATTTATATGGTTTTGTTTTGAGGTTATCTAAATGATATTATGATCATATATTGTTGGTAAGTTGATATTGTGAATGATTGAAAAAGAATTCATTAAAAATTATTTAGAAAAAACGGAGATAGGAATTTATGTAAATGAAATCAGCTTTTCTCTTATGGTATTAAATTTAGGATTTAGAATACCTAGTGTAACTAAGATTTAGGAAGTTTTAAAATTTTAATTTTTAGTATTTTATAGTTATATTTAATGTTAGGATGAATGTAGATGAATTTTTAAGAATTTTTGAAAATTTTTTAGGAGAATAATAAGACAAGTTAATGGTGAAACATTCAATTTTATCCATTTCAAAACTCTAGACTAGTTGGTCTTGGGTTTCAATTTATTTGACTCGTCAAATGAATTACAAAAATTATGAAACTCATATGATATGTCATGTAGGATGTTAGCAAGATTGTGTCAAAATTTGGTGGCAATTAGAGTTGATTTAGCTGCCCAAATTATGGTTTCATCTTGACAGCTTTGATGTAGTTTAAAAATAGTTACTCTAAATTCTTGCTTTTGATATACTAATTGACCCATAAAATTATTCATACAACACTCAAGTTATCTTTTGTTAGTGTGTTAAGAATATTATGGTAAAATTTGATAACAATTGGATTTTATTTAATTGGTGAAAAAGGATTTTGATTACATGTGCCCTTGAGCTATTTTATTTCTAAATTCCTCCTTTGGGATATGAATGAATAGCATCCATGAAAGTATTTTGTGTAATTTGGTTGTTGTGTGTTGTATAATATGTTAGAAATGTTAGAACAGATTGTGATGAAATTTAGAATGAATTTAGGAACATAAAAAAGGGCTCCAAGCCATGATTCATATACAAGTTTGCTTAAAATTCTTTGAGAATTATTAAGAAGGAATCTAAACATATATAATACATTGATTTACTACATAAAATACTTATGATGTAGTGGATATTTGGCTATATCTATGAAATATATGATTAATATTTTAATATCCTATTATTGCTAATTGTGAAATGAGATGGGGAGATATAACATCCTTTGTAAAGAAGAAAATAAATGGTTAGTTGCTGAGAAAAAAAGTTGGTACCTTTAAGTTTAGAGTGGTAGGGAGAAGGTTAGATCAAAGATATAAAGTGATACTTGTATACCTACCATTGCCATTTTTTATAATAAAATTTACAAATAATAGCCATAAGAAAATTTTTCTCATAAGACACTAATTAAGGATCATATGCAAAAACTAGACTAAATCTTTTTTATAGTGAAAAGCTTTTTTGAATAAGGTGTTAAGTAATGCTCACTTTTTTATTGTATTAAATTAATTACAAGTACCAATCATAGAGTCGAGACAATAGATTGATATACTTATGAAGAAATCTTCCAATTTCTCCATGACATTTATGAAATACTTTCCAATTTGGGTTTAATTTGTGTCATTTGAAATGTTTTATGAATTATACACATGTATAAATAATTTTTGGGATATATATATATCTATATGTGTGTATTATGTATATATACATGTAACTTTTAAACTTATAATATATGTAGTTTATTTTTTGAGTTTAAATGTTTGCTTCTTTTACAATAATAATTAAATAAGGATATCAAAATATTAGAGGCTTGTAAAGATATCTAGTTGTCATGCTAGCACTAAATGGGTATTTTTACATTGGTCATGATAACCATAAGATAACCTGTGACACAAAGTTAAAAACAAAATATAGAATTAACATAGAAAAATAATACAATAACATAATTAATCAATAGAATTAAGCAACTGTTATATTCCATAAAGATAGATTTAAATCAATCTGAATATCAAATTATGCTAAATTGAAGAATCAAAATAAAAACATTTAATTTAATCATTTAACCTTCTATTATCACATGAAGAATGATAATTAACCAATCAAAATTCAACATAAGACAAGATATATATAAAAAATCACATAAATGAACACAGATTATACTAAATCAATATCTAATTCATGCAATTCTAAAAAACTAAATAAAAGACTTAGAAAAAAAGGAAAATCAATTAATAATAGTTAACATTACAATTGAAAATCTCATAATCCAAACAGAGATGAATTTCACATTCTTTGAATCGTTTTGAAAATTAGCCTTCCATTAATAAAAAGAAAAAACTTGGTAAGAAAAAGAAAGTTGTTTAAAATTGCATATTCTTGCATTTGGAAGCAGAAATGCTATAATCTAATTTCCTCTCCCAAAAGACCTAATAGACCAAGTTAATGTACCTTTTAAGGTTACAAAAAATAGTGTCTTGCTAATTTTAGAGGCTTAAAATCTCATTTATAAAATAATACACTACAAGAGTTACTATAATAAAATCTCATAAATTTGACTTCTAGCTATTGTAAAATACTTAACACTTTGTAGTTTCACTAAAAACCTAACATAAAAGTTCTTATTTCATGTTTTAAGCAACTTTAAATATTAGTTTTACCTTGATTGGACTTCTGGAGTTTCAAACATGGCCAAAAAATAAAAATTAACTTAGCTTGGATAAAAACAAAGCATCAAAATTATGGCCATTTTTAGCCTTCCAAACATCTAAATTGGGCCTTAACCAAAATATAAAAGTCATAAAATTTTCTCTTGACTTTTCAATAATATAAAGATCATATAATTTTAATATCCAAAACTTAAGTTATAGTTGAAAATTTAAAATAGTATAAAAATCTAATGTTAACCAAATAATTTTAAAACATTAAAAAATTAACATCTAATCACATGACAAGGCCAATTCCATAAAATTAAACATATGAAATACATTAAAAGGAATAAAATAAGAGGAAATAATATAAACAAAATCTTCGATATCAAATTTCCTCCACATTTAGTCTTTAAACGACCTCGAAAAAAATACAAGTTTATTTGAAATTAAAAAGCAAAAGAACTTACTTTTCAAAAACTTCAGAATCACAATAAACAATCAAAGCTAATAAAAGATATAACATATCATGATGAAAAATATTAACAAGCTTGAAATCAACTAACATAACAACTTCATTCAAAAAAAAGTAAATCAAGATGGTATGTTATTTCAAAACTCACTCTCCAACACTTAAGTGTTTAGTATAGTTGTTTCATTTAAGTTCATTTTATAATATTATTCTACCATAAGCTTTCTTATCAACTAATCTTTACTAATTAAACCATATATACGACACAAATCAAAAGGATTTTATTTAAGGTTATAATGAAGTTAAGAAAAAAGGAAGAAAAAATTAAAAATAAGAAGGATAAAACTAAAGAAATTAATAGAGCAATTGAACTATAAATATATAGGAAATTTATTAACACTTATAACTCAATACAATAACCCAAATTCAAATTCAAATACTTAACAACTTTTTTTCTTTTCTAATTTTTTTTACCTTATTCTTCTTTTTCCATTTTTTTACTTATTTTTTTATTTTTCATAATTTTTCTTTTTTTTCATTTTTTCTTATTTTTTATCCTTTTTTTTCTTTGTTTTCTTTGTTTTTTCAACAACTTGAATTTAAAATTGATGGAATTTCACAATACACACACACACCCTCGATATTTATTCGTGAACCCATCTTACAAAAATATAAGTGCTCTACTAATCATTAAGGTTGGATAAAAATACTTATTTTTTATTAAAAAAATATTCATGAACTAATAGGCTTAAAGGGCCTTAACAAAGATAAAAATTTAAGATTGATTATTTAACTTTAACTCAAACAAAGAATGTCATTATCATTTTTGTGTATGTATATGCAAATGTAATCTTAAAAAGAGTTAAAGCAAAATTTAGAGAAATAAAATCATGGAAAAACATTACATATGAGAAAGGAAGAGAACAAAATAAATGCTCAACATAAGGTTCAAAGTTTTACTGAAAAAGTCATACTATCAAGTTTAATCTACCAATTCAAAATTTAGCATTACAATAATCAATTTCAAAAAGTAAAATCACTTAGTTAATCATGTTATAAATCCTATCAACATTAATTGACTCATATTTATGAAAAATACAAAATCTTTATCAATAAAAAGTATTTAAAACGATTAAAAAAAGTAAAAACAAAAAATATTTTTTATATATTTTTAATTATTCTTTTTTTTAACTTCAAAAGTATTAAAGGATGATATAAAACACAAAATAAATTCTAAAAATCTCCCCCCATACACTTAAATTTTATATTATCTTTAATGTAAAACGTATCAATATTAAGAAAGATAAAAGATAAATGAAATAAAAGAAAAAAGAAAGAAAAAGTAAATATGAAAAACTTAGGTTACTCCACAAAAATGCCTTTGTTTAACATCTTTGGCTTGATATAACTGTAATGTCTTCAACCAAGATCCATAGGAAGATATGCTACCTCATTTCTTTCAAATTGCTAACATTTATATTATTAACAATAAGGTCTTTTACAGATTAGGATCACCTAGCATAGTTTCTCAAAGTGTTATCCTTAAATCACTCTTTCTTAAAAGTTCAAAATCACCATATATAATAATTCTAATGTGATTAGTAAAATGACTAGAATGATAAGTAAAGAATGCATAGTTTTGCCTTTAAAAGGTGAATCTTTGCATGATTACCATTTTTTGTTTTTCAAGCCACACTATTCCTATCACTTACAAATCTAGAAATCCCAACCCATATGGCACACCTATTATGATTATCACACAACTGCATTCATAACCATTAATACAATTCACAAATTCAAAAATCTCAAGAAATTCAGTAAGCATGTCATTATGAATATGTTTAGCAAGTACATGGAAAACAATAAAATCAAAACTAGCAATGTCAAAAGCAAAATAAAAAATAGCAACATAAAAAATAAGATAAAAAATATTAGAATGAAGAACATCATGCATTAAAGGCTCAAAAGTATCAAGATAAGATATAAAATTGTCATATTGATGTGACCAGTATTTTATTAATATTTTCCCTTATATTTAGGTCTCTTAGGAGGTGATGATACTTAACTGGATCAATTTTGTATTAATTTGAGACTAATTGCATTAATTTGAGCTTAATTGAATTTGAGCTTAATGTTGGATTTTTTACACTGTTTCAATATTTTAATCAAAACTCGAGCTTTGGGTTTTGATTTGGACGATCTATGCACCATTGGAAAGCTAAGACGAAGAGCTAAAATTTTCATGTTGACCAGATAACCCATTTCTGCCATCTTGGAGGTCAAAGATTAGCTTAAATTCAAAACAGAGTTATTGTCCAAGCCCAGACCCAACCCAGTTACAATGATTAATTCATATCTTGAGCTCCAAGTATCTAATTAATGCAAGGCCAAGGCCAAGTCCAATTACTCCCTGAAATCTATATCTAAACATTCCTAAAGCCCTTTTGAAGAAACTGAGTCATTTTGAAGGCCAAGGAAGATAGATTGATGGCTCATTATTTCATCTCGAACTAGATTGAACTACTTGTAGTATTTTGGCTATAACTTAAGTTAGGAATGTCTGATTGGGTTGAAATTTTGTGGGTAGCTTCCTAGGATATTAGGCTATAATTTTGTAGTTCAAGTCCAGTGCTAATTATGCTTCTAGGGTTGTAAATAAATAGAGGGAAAAATCAGAATGTGAAGAGGTTAGAGACAACTTGATAATTTTCTAAATTTTCTTTGGTTTTTCTCTCTAATGGAAGGTTAATTCTCTGAGTTAATTCAAGGAAATTTGAGGCTCTTCTCTAGAATTATGAGATCTTGATTCGTATGGTGGTAACTATAATTAATTTCCCTTTTTCCTCATCTATCTCCTCTAATTTGCATGATCTGCTTGAATTGGATGTTGATTTAATATAATCCTTATTCAATTCTGTAAGTTATGTTTTAAATACGAATTGGTAGTAAATTTTGATTGATTAATCAAAAATTTTCGTGAGAGAAAAAAGAGATGAATGAATAGTTTAGAATTTTGAATTAATTCATTTAATTTGACTAAATTCTATCTTTAAATTGATTTTGATTTAGCTTAAGGGTTATGGCGATTGTCTAACTTTGCTAATCTTAATCAATCAGATTCTAGGCGATTGTCTAGTGTAGGGTTCATGAATTGTTGCAAGGATTCCGGATAATTCAAGGCTAAATAATTAATTACAAAATCTAATTTATAGTGATCTATTATTAGTTCTTTGAAGAGACCTTAAATTCCTTGGATTAGTTATTTTAATTCATTAATATTCTTATTTTTGTTGCTACTGTTTTATTGATTCCATTATTGATCTTTTGCTATTGATATCTTCTTGCTTTAATTTCAACCACCCCCCAATTTTAATTTTGTTTTGTATATCTACATTTAGTTTTGAATTAGTCAATTCTGCATATTTAGCATTCTATACTAGTTTTAGGTTTGCACGTTTTCTATTTGATAAATTGTATAATTAGATAGAATTCATTATGTTTACTTCATAAACTCAATTAGTAAATAATCGTCGAGAATTATTAAAAAAGATCTTTAGAGGTTCGACCTGGTTCCCATTATTTTTCTACAAAAATTCTTTGGAATCAGTAATTTTAATTTGACCAGTTCAACAACCGCGATCACATATATAGCTTAAAAAATGTCAAATTTAATTATTACACCATTAAAATTCATGATTAATGTTCTATCTTAATGATTAATCATGTTTTTTGCTATTTTCAAAAAAGGTTAACCAAGAATGATTAAAGGAAGAGCTTCAAATATCTCATTTTCCATCTTCAAGATATTGACCTACACTAAAATATCCATGGTTAATATTATATCTCAAATATTAATCATAATTTTCTATATTTTTAGAAAGGCCAATCGAGAATGATTAAGGGAAGAATTTCAAATGTCTTATTTCCATCTTGAAGATATAGAAGTTTGTTGAAAAAATTAGCTTATTCACCTGCACTAAAATATTCTCAAAAATACCCATGAGGCAAATGTTAAATCTATTTGTTATTTGTACAACCACCCTTGTTTATTTGAAAGGACCTATATTCAAAAAATTATAAATAGAAAGAGGCATGACATTAATTGAAACTCATAAGCCTAGCATAATATGCTCAATTCTAGTTTTCCCTGTAATACATGGAATAGTGAATATGCATGATTTTTTGCATTTTCTTAGTAATTTTCTCTAAATTATGACAGACACATTTACCCTCATACTTACTTTCTCATCGTCCTTTAATTTTCTATAATTTATGCATAATTTTTTTAAAAATGTAACATACCTTAGAATTTGTTTTTATCAAATCAAACAAAAGTACGTTAACTTCAACATTTCTAAGGATATCAAACATTTATTTTTCATCATTAATCTTTTTTAGTTGAATAACTCTTCTTGAAAAAGAAAGGGGAATAAAAAAAATTAATAAAAGAAGGAGGTTTAGGAAAAGAATGTACTTAACTGTCACCATATATTTTCTCTTTTTCTAGTTGCTTCTTTTTGTTCTTTTTTTATTTTTTGGCTTGCTTTAGTTGGAAAAATGAAGGAATGTTAACTTGTTTGCTGCTCATAAGCATTATTACATTCATAGCTTCTTTGCCAAAAGAAGGTTGTCTTGAACCTTATACTTTGAGTTCACTTAGGATAAAAGTTAATTAGTCAATCTAAGCTTGTAAATTGATGATTATAACTTTTATTCTTTATTGAAATTGTAAGTTATTAAATCCTATTTGGAAGCAAGATCAAGTAAAATTCTATTATAAGTGAGGGGATAGTGATCTTGGCCAGAATTGGTGCCATATTTGAAAGTATGATGTTCCTTCTAGCTAGGGTATTGACTAGGCTGTTGTTATTAGTATTGGTACTAAGGTTTATTAGGAAAACTACTACTACGTAGGCTTGAAGCGGACATTCGTCATCTTATAATATAGGATAGGAATCAATAAGATGAGTTGAATATGAACAAACACTACAAAGTTTAGCAATAAGAGGAACTTGGTTTTGCTATTGTCCTAAGACCATCTACCTTACTAAAAAGGTTAACTCACCCAATCTATGCTCTATTCTTTATTGATTTATATGAGAAAAGTTCATTTCATTCACACCTCTACTGGTAGTTGTAATTTTTGTGTCAAATTGTTGAAAGTTTTCAGCCATGTTAGCTATTAAATCTCTTGCTAGAATAAGAGTTTTGTCAATTAATACTCCACCACTAGCAATATCCATCATACTTCTATCTATTGGTAGAAGCCCTTTACAAAGGCATTGAATGAGAAGTTACTCATTGATTTGACGATATGGACAACTGAAGCAAGCTTCTTAAATCTCTTCCAATAGTTATATAATGTCTCATCAACCATCTACTTTATACCACATGTATCTTTTCTAACTGCAACAACTCTTGAAATAGAGAAGAATTTCTTTAGAAACAACCTCTTCATATCATTCAAACTAGTGATAGAACTTGATTGAAGATAATATATCCAATCTTTTACTACATCAACAGCTAAGAATGTGAATGCCCTTAATTTGATATCACTACAAAACATACACACACACACACACACACACACATACTACTTAATAACAATTTTGAGGCCTAGAAAATCGTAGTTCTAATGTTGGAATGCTATTTGCAATGGTTCAACGAACCCTTGAGAAACGGAATGCCAACACCTAAACAACAATAATTCTAAGTAAGCACTAGAATTTGACATTGAGGATATTGCAATGGTTTCAACGATTGTTATTCCTAAAATTTAAATTTTAAATTGAATTTATTAGCAGTTTGAAACCAACGAAAAATGCTTAGAAAAACATTTTAATAAATTTAACCAATGATTAGAAATCACCACATGTTTTTCCAAACAACTACTTTTTTCATAGTGATAGTTGAGAACCACCATAAAAATTGTTTAAATTTTTTCAAAAAATAAATAGCAATAGTTGCCAATCACCTCTACTTCTAATGAATTTTTTTATAAAAAAATAAGATGTTGGTGTTGTCATTTGCAATTATTTTCTATAATCCCATATTTTCTAACAATAACAGTGTGAGTTTTAAAGGAAAAAAAAACACATAAAGCTAATCATAAAAAAAAAAAATTGAAATCCATTTCATTCAAATTTAACAATTTCAAATGCGTCAAAGACTCCTAATTTCAAAATATATCAAGGGTAATATATTAAATTTGGGTATTGGATGTAGCCTACAAAAATCCTTGAAAAAAATAGCATTTAAAAGGACTTGCATAAATCATTAGCATTCTTTTTCTAAGTATTGCTCCCCCCCTAAAAATTTTTATGCATGTATAAGTGAATATACATCTTCTAAACTATTTTCCTATATAAATCAAATTATGTATTTATCAATATACATACAAGATAATGATATATACATTTATAAACTCTTGAGGCAAAAATTAATTATGAATAAACTAATGATGTATACTATCAAATAGTGCTTAAACATGCCTGCCCATTACCAATTTGGTCTAAGTCACAATCATCTTTTATTCCATTATCCAAGATGTAATTGCAAGATATATATATATATATATATATATATATATATATATATATATATATATATATATATATATATATATATATATATCTATGTCACTAATCCCAAATAATGTTTTACATTTTCCAAACGTATATATCAACTATACCCTTTACTTTTATACATAAATCAGTTTGGGAGAATTTCAACTAATCCACTTCTACAAGAGAATCAAAACCATGTAATCTACAATCAATTTAAAAGATTTTGACAAAATCTTCATACGGCATTGTTCTTCAAGCAAAGGACAACCTATCATAGCGAGAAGTTTTATAAAGGAAGGCAGAATTTTCCTCCTATTTTTTTATCTGGTGTTCTCTTATATTAAAGAGGAAGATAGCCTTAAAAAATAGTCCAAGAAAGCTTTCTTATGGCATAAAGGTCTGGATCAAAGGTCCAACCTACTTTTCATTTTGATCTCGTATTACTAAAGCAAAAAGCAGCCCGGAAATGATATTTTCGAGTAGCAAAACATGTATTAAGAAAAAAATCTATAGCACAGATACTATCTAACATTCATAATTTCATTCAGATAATAAAGAAATAATAAAAAGCAACTAGATCATTTACAGATACAGCATTCATAAAACGATGTTTGAAAGAGTTATATATATTTCCATATAGAAGCAAATAATAACTAGGAAAATCATACATTGTTATCAAAACTAATTTCCTCTCTGTTGTACTGCCAGCAATCTCGCATGCTCTTGTTCGCAGTCCAGATCCTAAACCGAACAAAAAAAAAGGACATTTTTAAATTATTATGGGCAAGGGAATTAATAATATCTCGTGTATTTCAATGTTAACTTTATGCGTTCCAGTATGACAGAGAAGATATTGAAGCTACGATTTGATCCATCAAAATCAAAATATATAGGTTGATGATTTAGATGATATAGCGCTCCAGACGGCACTCACTCAGTGGCTACTGTCGCCAATTTAATTTGTGGACATACCTACGCGAAGAAGCACTAAACAATGTTTTAAATGATGTCCATTTCATACGTATGCCAAAATCTGTGGAAACATATTTTATTATGCCAATTATTACTATGTGAAGATATAAACATAAATATAAATAGACATACAAGTATGATTGTAAAATATCTATGCATCGATAACAATAGGTTAAGAACCACTTTGTGAAATTTGGATATGCTGTACTGGCAGCATCAACATTAAATATGACGGGGATATATAGGTTACGAGATTACTGCAGCAGAGCAAGGCGACCAGTTAAGAAGCTTACAACAAACACTTGATATACTTGTAACCCTAAATAAGCCTAAAATATAACTTCTTATATATCTTTCAATATATATCTCTTCTAGGAAAATAAGGAACTTTATTTCCCCGTAGCCAAGTTAGAATCTCCCACAAGAATGTCAAGTACAAGGGATGTCCAACAGACATTACAAAATCTCATTGTGTTTCGCCACGGGACCATTCAGTCATTCGGAAACATTATTACAAGAAAAGGTGCTTTTTGCCATACATTTTGCCCATGATTTATCATCATGGCAAACAATAATGTTACTTAGTGTGCATAATTCATTTACAATTTCATTTATAATCTGAATCAAACAAAAGGAATTGTCTTTGTAAATATTAGTATTCACATTTTAATATCTAATTAAAGATTTAATTAAGATATTTTATAAGATTCAAAATCTAACATGCCAAATTATACATAACAATGTAAAAAAAAGGTGTAAATAGCAATATGACAAAAACGTAAGCTGCTATGTGACAGTTACTGAGCGGAGTCGACTCCCTATCTGCCCACAATTGCTGACTTTGGTCTATTATATAAAATAATTGAGGGATGACGGAGTGTTGGTGAGGACCAAAACTTGAATGAAATTGATAGATAGAAGAAAAATTCAGAAGAACGTTACTTCCCTATGAGCCTGTCTATCTATATAGTCTCAAACTACCTAACTATGCCATCAAGGAGTCTCTTCACCATCTCCATCCCTCTGTCTATCCTAAACGAAACTCCAAAAGGTGTCTCGCTGTAAAACAGTAACAACATTGCGTTTTGGTTTCAATACTCCAAATGGTGTTTATAACACTCCTGATTTGAGTTCTATTTTTCTATACATTTGGTTTCAATTTAGCATATAGTATGATAGTTGCTAGGAATATTGATTTATTTTGTATTTAGCATCTTTAACAATGTCCATGTCCTAATTGTCAATATAAGTTATTGATTAACCATGATTAAAACCCCGCTTGAATTAATAATAAAATTCTATTTAATGTTGGCTGGAATTCTATTTGACTCCAGGTCAATATAAAAATCTGGAGTTCTTTCTCTTTTGCACAAACTCAGACATTCTTTACAATAACGAGATCGCATGGCCAAAAGGTGAATATGGCATACACAACACACTAGGAAAAATTAATTGAAATTATACCCGACCCCATCATTAGAGACATACACAACACATTTGGCTGCATGATCATGTTTTAGAAGATGGCAGCCGTAATTATAAACTATGGAATTTTCAATTATAAGACCAATAATGCTACACCAGAGTTCTCTAACTTTTGCCGATACCCAGTAACTTAACTGAAGAGAAAGAATATAATAATTCCTCTTTGCAAGGAAAACGAAAAAAAAAAAAAGCAATTATTCTTTTAAAATCTATAAACTAAACAGACAAAGTATTGTTATATTGAGTTTCTCACAATATCAAATGCTCAGATACTATAGTAGTAAACTACGTGATATACTTTGAATTTGGATTCAAGGGACTGTACTTTTATCTAGATATATAAGCGGCAGAGCAGACTTATGAAGTCTTCAAGTGCTTAGATGGGGATTTTTAATTACAAGAGCTATAATGCTTCATCCAATCATTTGAAACCCAGTAGAGGCTCCATAGTTCAGACGCTTAATTTCCCAGCACTATATCAGTACATATCAGTACCACAAACCCCAATCAATGTATATATTTGTAATGTTGTATATATCAGTAGCATACATCAGTGCATATGTTTCCATAAATAGATAATAACCACTATAATCTGAACTTGTATAGATGAACTAGACATTCCAAACTGTGGAATTTCATCAATGGATCTTGCTAAGTTTTGGAAGATGGCAACCACAATTCTACTGACATTTCAAATTGCTTATTGCTATATTATAAACTAAACAATGTCATTTAAGTCCTACTTGTCCAACAATAGAAAGAAACACTTCCCACTTAGACGGTGCAAAAGGTTTTCAACTGAATACAGTTCGTTGCAACTAAACCCTAAACCCATTAACACTAAAAAACCTTCAAAGTAAAAGACACCAAAATTTTGATTCTAAGCAAAATGAGGACTACCAGTATCTACTAAAGCATTGAATATGAAGAAGAATATTGTTCTGTCAACAAACAATTAAAGGGAAAAATTAATTGCATAGTCATGTAACAAATATATTAGATATCAAAAACTTAGTGAAGCTATCTCTTGTTTCTTGTGATAGAAATCCTGTACAGGCCTTTACACAGGACACTAATACTATGTAGTAGGCAAATAAAACTATGATTTGAGCAAGGAGATGAATTATGAATGGCTAACATGATTATTACCAGAACCACTCCCAAAATGATAAGGCTACAACCGCTACAGAAATGAAGGAATTTTCTAAATCCCTAATACCTACACACAATAGAGACGAAGCTCGTTCTTAACTCCAGGGGAGGCAGCAAACGATAATGGCTGAGTGAGGGATTAGAAATCATAACTTCAGCTGAGCTTTACTTTGGAGAAAAAATGACAAAGTGAACATGCATTCTCCTAGGGTTTGAGAGAGGGTTCAGAAAGACAATATTAAATTAAGCAAAACTAAAATAAATCTAAAATCACAATATTAAAACAAGAAAAATAAGCAGAAAAAAACTCATAAATTTGATTCGGAGCTTCAAAGTATTAGGAGAAAAGAGTTTTAAGAAAGAAAATTTGATATGAATTTGATTTCAAGCCTCAGCGTACCAGGAGAGCTTCAGCGTATCAGAGTTAGAAGGTTTCAAAGGTAAAAAGGCTTCAGCATATGTAAAAGGTTTCAAAAGTAAATCTAATTTTTTTGGGGCTTTTTTATTTGCGCACTGTTTCAAGCACGGGTTTGCCAAAACAATAAAATTTTAATTAATTTACCTAAATAGCGGCACTCTCCCAAGCGGTCGTGTAGCAAAGAAATTTGCAGTGGTTCTGTCAATCGCCGGTAAAAAAACCACCGCTAAGCAGCATAATTTTTAAGAGCATATGGTCTTCTGGAACAAATCACATTGAATTCCTTTAAACATTTATAAAAGTCCTCACCTATCGAATCATAAAATTTAGGAAGTAAATAGACTAGTTTAGATTTGAGCAGAAAATTAATTTCAAAATCATGATAGACAGCCAATTCCTTTACAGCCTGCTTGTTTCGGGTGATATTAGGGGGAGAAAGAAAAATGGGAATAGAAAAGTACAGAAAAAATGCCAAATCTCGTTGTTATTCAGGTTGTTTGAATTATCTAAAAGATCAGGATGGAAAATAGAAATACTACAAATATATGTATTTTTAGTCCTACAAAATAATGGAAAAATTTTTAGTCACTCATTAACTACATTATATAGTACCATGGAAACATAAAAATACTAAAATATTAATACACTATTAAAAATCACTCAAAACATATCAAACTAACATATTTAAACATTTTTAAAAATTATGGAATTAGTATAAAATGAAAGCTACAATTATAAAGAAACTAAAAATACAATAAAAAATCTTTAAAAACATTTAAAAAGTGATCTAAACAATGAAATTTTGCCAAAAAAAATGAAAGCTCATGTTTAACAAGCTATCATAAGCTTTGATTAGAAAAATATTTTCTACTACTAAAAAAATATTTCAAATCAATTAGAGTTAGTAACTCCGAGACCAATTTTAGAGAAGGTAGAAAGTATGAGTACAACTTGTTCAGATAAGCCAAGAATTTCCAATAAAGTCTAAGATGAAGTAATATATAATGAAAAAGGATGAATTCAAGTAGAAGAATATGCAATGGATAAAGAATGCAAAAAAAATGATAGATATTGTAAAATGTAACGAAACAGTAACATATGCAAAATTGAGTAAAACATTTAAACAACTGCAAATTACAGCTAGTAAATGATGGGAATAAATTAAAGTGGATCCCTAACAATAGTGCCAAAATTTTGACAATAGTTGAAATCAATCAAAATTAAAAATTACTAGTTTGATAAAAATTTACATTATAAAGTAATAAATCAGGTTGAACTCTTAGTAATCCACTTAATATACAATTTCACATTCAAATAATTAATATAATTATAGAATTATTTAAACCTTTTATATTAGAAAAATGAAAGAAATAAATGGAAATAGAAGTGAAAATTAATCTTACATACATAAGCACTTAAGCAAATAATATATAGACAAGATGTTAAAATGTAAATAGAACTAAATTAGAGGATTTTAATTTGAAATTAAATAGAATACAAGATTAAAAAATATAGAATTAACACAAAAAAATATAAAGCAATACAATTAATCTAAGGAAATTGAGAATTATTTAATAAATTAATCATATATTGCAACATATTTATCAATTGCAATTGATTCCTCGACCTATAATCATCTGAAACCTTTGCAATGATTCATGAATTTTATGCTAGATAACCATTTAGAATTTAATTAATTTAAATTAGAAAAGTAAAGCAACTGCTATAATCCATAAAATTAAATCTAAATCAATTTTAATATACAATTTAGCTGAATTGAAGGTTTAAACCAGAATCTTCTAATGTAATCATTCAATCCTCTATTATCATATAAGAATGATGATTAATCAACCAAAATCAACATAAAACTAGATAAATATCATAAATAACATAAATGAACATAAATTATACCAAATTAGTATTCTATTCATGCAATTTTGAAAAATCAAATAAAAGAATTAAAGAAAAAGGAAAATTAATTAAGAGTGATCAACTTTACAACTCAAAATCTCATAATCCAAATCGAGATAAGTCTCAAATTTCTTAAATCAACCCAAAAATTAGTCCTCTATTGATGAAAATAAGAAATTTAGAGAAGAGAAGAAAGTTATCTAGAATTATATGTTCTTGACTTTGGAGATATAAACCTTATAATATGATCTTTTTTTCCTTACAAAACCTAATAGGCTAAGTTAATATACCCCCCTAGGATTATAAAAAATAAAGCCTTGCTAATTTTAAAAGTCCAAAACCTCATTTACAAAATAATACACTACAAAAGTTATTGTAATAAAATTTTATTGGCCTAACTTCTAACCATTTTAAAACTCTCAAAACAACTTAATTTCAATAAATCCCAAACATGAAAATTGTTAAGTCAAGTTTTAGGCAACTTATTATCATAATGTAATTCTTAGATACTGTGATTGGTATAAAAATACCTAACTAGTATTAATATACTAACTAGATATCTTTACAAGCTTGTAAGGAACTTCTAACACATTTACTTTCTTAATTTTACTATTAAGCATTTGTAGAAAATAGTGCTATTAGCATGTGTATAAAGAAATTTAAAACATAATTTACATATACTAAAAACATTTATACAAGAGTATAAAATTTTTGATAGCATAAATTTATACACAAATATTATTAAAAGATAAAACCCATAACTTGGACTATCCTATTTCCATTCATTGTCTTGCTCTAGATCTGATTCCATGTATAAGGAAGAAAAAGTTGGCATATAACATACACATTGCTATGCACTAAAATTTATCCTTTTAAGGTTACAAGAATAAGGTCTTGCTAACTTTTAGGAGCTCAGAACCCATTTTTACAAAATAATAAACTTTAAAAGTTACAATAATGAATTCTCACATGTTTGATTTCCACCTAACATAAGACCACTAAAATGATATAATTTCAACAAAACATAAATATAAAAGTTGTGGAGATAGGTCTCATAAAGATTTAGGAACTGGTTTTACATTTATTAGACCTTTGTAGCTTAACATATGGTCAAAAATCGAAGCTAGCTTAATTAGGATAGAAATAGGACTTCAATTTCTTGGGTAAATAAGGCCTTTAAGAGTCAAAACTAAGCTTTGATCAAAACATCAAAATTATAGGGTTTTCTTTAAGCTTTCCATTAATATAAATATCACCTCAATCTGATATCCAAAGCTGAATATATAGTCAAAAATATGAAATAGTGTAAAAATCTAACATTAATGGAATAAATTCAAAATGTTGTAAAACTAACCTATAAATTATAAAACAAGACTAATTTTATAAAATTGAGCAAGTATAACATACTAAAAGACATGAAATAAGAGGAAATAATATAATAAATATTCTCCACATCAGCATATTGACCAAACCAAAACTACAAACTATGCCTTCCAGTGAATAAGTTCATTGAACAAGATTAACTAAAAAAAGATTAGACTTAGAATTTATTTTTCTAAGCTTCACAGTATAGTTTGTCAAAGACTTGCTACAAACATATGTAGTTTATAACAAAATATTATTTAGAAGATTCCCCAAGGTAAGAGAAAGGTAGCATAGGTGTTAGTTATCTTTATGGGATTTGTACTCCATTTTTGTAAATAAAACCCAATAAAGAGGGTGTGAGTATTGAAATACTCAGTAAATGGCTACTCTTCTCTTTTTTCTAGAGAGTTTTCATCATAATATATCATATCTATAAACAGTGTATAATAACTAATTAAAGCCTTTATGTTTAATATTTATTAAGTTTGTTAAAGAGAATAACTATAGTTAGTATATAGGTTTCACCTTATATCTTTAGTTCAATATATCCCTCACTACCATAGGTGCAAGGCCACCACTTTATGCCTTTAACCCTTACCATGCCTCTCCTTCTTTACAAAGGATACATGTCTCTCTTTATATATCATATTAAAGAAGAGTAATGATAAAATGTCAATCGTATGCATCAATTGATCATTTCATTAGATATGGTTAAGATATTAACTATGCCATAAGAGTTTTGTTAATAAAATTGGCCATTCCCATGTATTCAATTTCATTATTACTTATTATTATGTCCAAGGTTGATATATAACCTTTTTATTTAAGATAATGAGAATACTTAACTCTCCCAAATGAATATCTATTAAGGCTTAACATCATCAAATATATCATAGATTTTGATTACTTTTAACATTTCTCAATAAAAAGTATTAAACATTTAACTTATTGGATATTATGAATACTTTCATCATTTGGTGCTTTTTAAACTCCTATATCAAATCAAATTTTTACCAAAATTTTATCAAATGCTTTTAACATGTTACTAACCATCAAACATCACTTACAATTTTCTTATTTTGGATATTGTTCACATAATGCCAAAATTATGAATTTTAGAATAGGACAGCACATGAGTAGTTACAATAAAAGTCCTTTTTCAACATTCAAATCACTTCTATTCTTCACCAAATTTTTATATAACATTCCTACCATGTTAAATGATGGAAAACTTCAATCATTTCATAAAACCATCATGTTGGTATTCTTATATAGAACCAAATACATAAAGTTTCTAAATCTAAGCAATTTTGGAGTTATTGTGAAAAAGAAGGTTTCTTGGCATTTAAATTAATTTCAATTGCCACCAAATTTTTATACTAGTCTATTAACATGTTAATAATTAAGAAACATTA
Organism: Sindora glabra; assembly: GCA_020226215.1. NCBI lineage: Eukaryota > Viridiplantae > Streptophyta > Magnoliopsida > Fabales > Fabaceae > Sindora > Sindora glabra. The sequence continues at coordinate 73,998,814 of CM035226.1, read as the reverse complement.
ATTCCTTTAACTTTTCTCAATCAAATTATTACACAAATAGCATCAAACTTCAAATCACAAAACCTAGAATTGTATTTTGAATTCTTGTAACTAATGTCTATAAAATTTCACTTTTTATATCTCTAAAATTTTTCAAAAATTTTCCAACTCTTTCCTCATCTATCCTAACACTATTTATAATATTAAAATACCAAAACTTGAAATTTTAACAATTCCTAATCTTTGAAAATTTTATTTCAAAATTCAATAAAAACCCTAATATCATCTCTTATGGAAATATAATAGAAACTCTCCAACCAATCTGAACTCTAAAATACTAACATCACATCAACATTTATATAATGCCAAAATTGAACCATATAGCACCATAAGTCAACTTAACATATAGCATATATCATCATATTCTCAATCTTTCTGAGAAAACTTAAAGAAATAAGGGATAATTGTCACTCATCTTAACTTTTTAATTCTCTAAATTTTCAAAAAAAAAAATTTTAAAATAGTAACTTCACTAAAATAAACCAAGTTTTAAGAGTTGAAAGAGAAAATTTTTATAAAAACTTGAAAGAGATGAAAAGAAACCTATGTTATCTTATAAGAAATAGATGGAATTACTTGGAGATCCTCTTGAAAATTGTTAAAAAATTGAAAAACCTACTAGAAAAACCTTAGGAAAGTATGGTTGGGCCAAAGAGAAAGAGCAAAAATTTTATAACAAAATGATCTTAAAAGCCTTATATAAAACCCTATTCTAAAGTTTCTTTCATAAGCCACTATTTTTTATATTTTTTACAAAAAATTTGATCATAATTTAATGCATGCTACACAGTTTCTTAAGGCTAATATTTAGAAGACCAATATTCTCAAATCCAATACAAATATTCCAAATATAAAGTTTAAAAGAGTTTGTTAATAATTGTCCTTAGTTTTTTCACTTATTCACTTAATTGGCATTAGCTTTCTCCATAAACTTGGGCTTTGTTTAGGCATCATTTTTCTAACTTCTAAAATTAGATTTGGGCCTCAAGAATTTAAGCCAAAATAGCCTAAATGAACTAAGATAATTTATTTCAATTTTAGGCCTAATCTTTAGATTTTTAGGCTATTTAGACCTTTAATCTCTTATTAAGCCTTTATATAAACTTTCCAAAGTTAATGTTAGGTTTTTAACTATATTTTAACCCATACTATGTCTAGTATATTTTTTACAAAAATTTTAGTAAGATGTACATCAAAATTATCTTTATGATTCACCCTAATTTCATTTGATTACCTTACCAATTTTCTTTTTAAGTAATTTTTTAGAGAAAATTCCTTTTTAAACTTTCTTATTTTATCTGGGATATTACACTTTTAGTGCTGGTTACACCTTGATTAGACCTTTGGATCTCTAAATATAGCTTAAAATTTGAGACTGGGTTAGCTTGGATGGAGAAAAAGCATAAAGTTTATTATTATTTTTAACCTTCCAAATGTTTAATTTGGGTTTCAGCCAAAATAAGGCATTCTCTAAGCTTTCTAACAAAATAAAGATCATATAATTTTGATATATAAAACTGAAGTTATAGCTAAAAACTTGAAATGGTATAAGAACCAAATATTAACCTAATAATTTCAAAATATTGAAAAATTAACACCCATTCACATAATAAGGCCAGTTTCATAAAATTAAGCATATGAAACATACTTAAAGGCATAAAATAAGAGGAATAGTACAAACAAAATCTTGTACATCAACTAATATGTTTGCAAAAGCTTCCTAAGATATAGGAGCCCATGTACTATCACCCAAAGGATTCTTCTCAATCATAAAATCTTGTACATTAGTAACTTGAGACTGTTCTTAAATTATAAGGGGCTATAGCATTTGTACACTATTCTAGAATAGTTGATTGACATTAAGTAATTAGGAAATTACATGCCAAAAAGTGATCGATGTGTAATCAATTGTAGTAGTATATATGTTTTTAACATCAATTTGTAAACTATCATAAAATAAAATAATAATGTCAATTTTTATTTTATGAAAACCAAAGTTATACATGTTTTTATAATCTAAGAAAATAATATTAAAGGTCATTTATTTTGTAAAAATTAACATCTAATAACTATAATAACATATTAATTCATCTAAATAACTAACATTGTATGTCTAGCCAAACACTATTAGTGTATATACCCTAAAACTAATCATATTAATGATTATAAATTTAAATTATATTTTTTAATGATAATTTTAATTATTATATTTATATATATTATCTACGTAATATATTTAATTATAATAATAATCTTAGAATAATTGTATTCTTAAATATCTCTAGTTATATATCATTGTGGATTAGGTTGCTTTGATATGTTAAGACTAGCATATGTTGTGACTTATATAGGATATTAAGTTACACATGAGTACAAGTTAGAGAACTTGTATACTGGACCGACCCATCTTAAAAATACTACATGGATCGTTATATGAGTATCATGAGTGATTCTTAGTAATCATTATTAATATGGTCCTTTGACTTGAGATCACCAAGGTTCCCTACATGTGAGTTTCATATTTTGATACTATTTTATGTCACTCATAGTTAAGTGAATGTAAGGGTAGTTATTAGATATGTCACATATCATACGGAGGCGTTTGTATGATCAAGATGGAATTTATCCCTTCTATAAAGAATAACATCTGTGGGCCCCTTGATTAAATAAAGTTGAAAAAATGCATGGTCATACTCAGATGAATTGACATGGGATGTCAATTACATTTATTTCAATTAACTTACTTAAGAATCAAGAAACCTCAAGATTGGGCTATACGGGAATGACACAGTCCACGTTTCGTGCTCAATTTAGATGTTTAGGACAAGAGAACCTAGATGATGATCACGTGTAAAGGTTTAGTCAAATCACCAACTTTCTCATTACTTAGATAACAATAATGTATTGCTAGACACCGTTCATTGTTTATGATCATTAGTATGATTAATGATCATTGCCAATGTAATGAGAGCTTATAGTGTCGCACACTTAGAGCTTAGTGAATTTGAAATTAATGGACTAAATTGTTTAGGCCTAATATTTAGGAATTCCATGTTATAATTATAAAGGTTAATAATAAGCTTATAATTATACATGGAACAAAGCCCAATTAGTTAGGATTTTCTATACACCTATTTAAAGAGGCTTGTTGAGTAATAATATAGGATTATTAGTCATGCATGCCAAGCATAGAAAAACCCTAGCACCTCTCCTTAACTAAAAATCTTTGAAGAGGCGTAGCTAGCACTACGAGGCAAAAAGAGAACAATTCCAACCGATGTTCGTGTGGACGTTCGGTGATTCACGGGTTCATGTGGATACCTTCGAGTCTTCGGCTAAAAAGAAGCTAAAGAGGTGATCAATAACTGAGTTCTTTAGTCATCATTAAGGTATTGAACGAATCCTTATTCTAATTTAACATTTTACATGGATCCGTTAGCTGGGATTAGTTTATTCTATTGTGCTTGTTTGACTCCCGATCTTAACAACCACCTATCCAAAACCCACAACCTAATTCCTTACTTGTAATGCCCCAATAGAGCAAGAAAAATTTTAGGAAAAATTTTTGGATAGAAAATCACATTAACAAAAACTCAATAACAAAATTGGGTAAAATTCGACTAAGCCATAAAGATAGTTTAAAGGCATATCTATTTAGAAATTTTTTAGAAATTATAGTAGGAATTAGTATGGGTCAAAATATTATAAAAATCCTAACACTAAGTTTAGAAAAAATTTATAAAAGTTTGATAAGAAACTAGGATCCTGGGTGGCCAAAAAATGGCTTAGGTAACTTAAAAATCTAAAGATTAAGGCCAAAATTGAAATAAATCATCTTAACTTGTTAGGGTTGACATTGCCTAATTATTTTAATCCCATATATGATTTTGAAATAAAAAATATTTAGGCCTAATCTTATAGAGGATGCCTTGGTAATTCAGTAAATAAGTGAAGAATTAAGAGCAATTATTAGTACTTAATTTTAAGCACCTAATTTATCTCAATTTTATTGGATTTGAAGCAATTATCTTCTAATTAATAGCTAGCAAAAACCATGTACCCACTTGCTAATTGCCACCATATTTTTGTTAAAAAAATAATAGGAAAAAAAGAAACCTTATAATGGAAGCTTTAGGGAATCATAAAAGGCCTTTAGGATAAAAAAATTGGTTTATTTTTTTAGCTCCTCTTAACCAAAAACTATGCACTCCTCCAAGGGTTCTCATAGGGGTTTCAATTTCTAAGAAAACCTAAGAGATTCTCCCATTAGTTTCATCAAATTCTTGAAGGTAACTAAGATTTTTCTCCATTCTCTTCAAGTTTTCAAGATGATCTTCTTCCTAAAAATTCTAAAAATTTAATTTATTTTAATAAGGTTATTGTACTATTGTTACAAAAGGTTTTTGAAAGTTAAAGAGTCAAGGGATTAAGGTGAGTGATAACTATCTTTTATTTTATTGAGATTTCTCAAGAAAGATAAAAAATTTGATGATTTTGGTCATATTAGATATAAAATTGAGATATGGTGTTGCATAATTTGATTTTGATATTGTATAAATTTAATATAAGGATATAATATTGGTGTTATGATGTTGAAATGAGTAAGAGATGATTTATTATATTTTTCCTAGAAAATGGCCATAAGAAAATGTATAAAAAAAATTTATTGAAAAAGGTTTAAAGGCATGTTTCTGTTTCTCATTGGAAATAAGGTTTAGGGACTATTTAAATTTCAATTTTTGATATGAAAAATTTTTAGGATATGCGAGGAAAAATATGGAATTTTTTTTGAAATTTTTAAAGTTATAAAAAGCATATTGGAATGGATTTTGGTTACAATGATTAGAAATAGAATAATGAATTCTATATGCTACTATTTGGTGCTATTTGATCCCTAATTTGGTTGATAAAAATTAAAGTAATTGATGTTTTAGGACTATTAAAGTAATTGATGATTTTGGTCATATTGGATGTAAAACTAAGATATGGTATTATATAATTTGATTTTGATATTGCATAAATGTTGACATGAGGATATGATATTGGTGTTATGATGTTGAAATAAGTAAGAGATGATTTATTAGATTTTTCCTAGAAAATGGTTATAGGAAAATGTATAAACAAAATTTTGTTAAAAAGGGTTTAAGGGTATTTTCTAATTCTTGTTAGAAATAGGGGTTAAGGACTATTTAAATTTCAATTTTTGATATGGAAAAGTTTTTAGAATATGTGAGGAAAAATTTTGAATTTTTTTTGAAATTTTTAGAGTTATAAAGAGCATAATAAAATGGACTTTAGTTACAATGATTTGAAACAGAATAATAGATTCTGTATGCTAGTATTTAGTGCTATTTAATCCCTAATTTGGTCAATAAAAATTAAAGTAATTGATGTTCTAGGACTATTAGGATGTTAGTAACCTTGTATAGGAATTTAGTGACAATTGGAATTAATTTGGATACTTAGAAGACCTTTTCTTTACAACAACTCCAAAACTACCTAGAATTGGTAACTTTATGTTTTTAGTTCTATATAAATGCTAATCACATAAGATTTTTGTAACATAATTAATATTTTTCATTTATTAACATGTTAAGGATGTTGTATTAAAACTTAGTGATGATTGGAAATAGTTAGAATATTGAAAAAGGGCTTGGATTATAAGTGTCCTTATGTTGTCTTGTTTTGAATTTCCTATTTAGGTTTTGTGTGAATTGTACCTGTAGGAACAAGTAATACAAATTAATTAATGTTTGATGTGTAATATTATGTTAGGAATTTTGGGACAAATTTTAGTAAAATTTTGAATTAATTTGGAAGTTGCAAAGGACATCAAAATGTGAAATATATAAAGAAATTGACATTATGATTGTTTGAAACTCTTTTGAGAAATTTTGTACAAAATTTGAATGTATAACATAATTGATGAAATTGATATCATGTTGATAGCTATTTTAAAGAGTTAAATATTCATATTGGTTTGAATGAAAAGATTATGTATTATCCTTGGATATATCAACAAAAGATGATGTAAAATGAATGTGTATAGGAATAATTAAATCTTATGGCATAGTTGATATTTTGACCATACCCTAAGATATGTGATAATGAAATGCATGAATGATGCTTATGTTTGCTCATGATGTCCTATCATTACTCATTATGAGTATGAACGCTCATCCTTTATATGATTCACAGGGAAAGTTGTTGGTCATTGATCCTACGCAGAAAAGCAAAGGAGTGTTAAGGGTTGGAAGGATAAGATTGGTGGCTCCAAAGATATAAAGAGAAACCTATATACCAACTATTGTCATTCTTTAAAATAATTTTTGTAAACATTACAATAGAATAAAATTAAATCATTATTTATTTTACATTACTATATACATATGTCCTCGATCTATTATGATGAAAACTCTCTAGAAAAGGAGAAAGTAGCTAAATATTGAATATATTAATACTCACACTTTCTGTTTTACAAATTCTAAGCATGGCTCACTAAGGCATAACTAATATCTATATGAGAACCTTTTTGTCACTATAAGGTACTTTTCAAGTCATATTTTGATATAAATTCCAAATAATAGCTAAGGAGCCTTATATTAATTACTCTGTAGTACTCAAGATAGTTAGACTCTGAGTTAAATGCCTTTGTTATTAATCCTACTTTACCTAATCATTTACAGGAAGTCATACATAGTAGTTCTAGTTCTGATTCTAATATGCCAAACCCTCCATCCTTTCCATCCACTAAATCTGATCTTGACAAGGACCCTAATTAGAAGCAAGATGCATCAAATTAGAAGTTGTCTCTATTTGTAGCTTTTACATGTAAACTTTTATTTTGAAAAATTTTAGAACCATTGTATAAAACTTTTTACATATGTAAATTATATTTTAAAAATTTCAATTGCACATGCAACTAATCTTACTTTTTATAAATATCTATTTATTTATCTTTAGTAGTGTTAAAGTAGTAAAAAGTCAGAAGTATTCTAAAGGCTTGTAAAAATCTTTGGCTAGTAAATTGATACTAATCAAATGTTTTTACATCGGTCATGGTACCTAAGAGTTAGGTCATGATATCACTCCCTCATCCCAAACCCTAATTGCATCCCTATGTTCATCACTCTTTTTATCCCCCTAAGTTCCTCACTTTCCCATCCTAAATCCTAATCCCATTCTTATGTTCCTCATGCCTTCATCCTCTCCATTTCTCCCATATTTCTAACAAGATATAAAAAGTCAACATCTCTTATTACTCTAAAGAATCCAAATTTAAATAACTTTAAAGAATAAATTAAATAAAAAAAGTTAAAAATGGTGAAAGATTATACATAATACAATAATCAAAGATAAGTGCTTAACTAAATCAATCTTGATACCCATAGCACAATATATGAGGTTTACACTTGCTAGAAAAGTATTTTGAATACAATAATTATATATGTGATGAAAATTAATGAAAAATTGGTGTATTACACATTTAATATGAAAACATAGTTGATAATACAATAAAATACCAATAAAGATGAATGACATGAAATTTCTTACCTATAAAACTTGCATCAAAATGATAGGCAACAAAATAAGATAAAAAAATCAAAAACTAAATTGTAAAAACAAAAGCAAAAGAAAAAATCCTCACAATTATATTTTTGGCCTTTCTAATAAGTGTTAAGCCTCACATATTTAGTCATAAACTAATTGTGCTTCAGTCTTACAAAATAAGAATTAAGCAAAAATGTTAAATCAAAGAGAATTATCTTAAATTTGGAAGGAAAGCATACCTCATTAAATAAAAAATCATTTTAGAGCTAGAAAAACTTTAGTATGAAATCAACAAATGAAATCATGCTTTATTCTTTTTATTTTCAACTCATTCCAGGTTTTAGTTTTTTAATTTTTAATTTGCACTTGCGGACTAAGTTTCTACATTATTTTTTTCAATAAAATAATATCTAAATTTATTATTAGCATTGTCATTTTCAATATAATGATATTATCTTATTAAGTAATTTTAGCATTGATTACAATAAAAAAATTAATGTCATAATAAATAAATATCTTTTTTGAAAAAAATAATTATTTTCATCTTATTAAAAAATTAAACAAAACATTAACAAATTGAATGTAAATAAAACAAATATGTGAAAGGAGACAATATATTATGATGATATATTCTTCCATTTTCTATATTTCCATATCAATACGTGAACATATACAACTAAAAAATTGTTATTTGGAATGAACAATAGACTTTACATTTATAATAAACATACATGGTCTCCTTATTAAAATTAAAAGAAAAGGTGATTATCATTTGCTCCTAATTCCTCTATATTGCTTGATAGTTTTTAATATGCTTGATTCAATCAATTTTGTATCTATTGACCTTGAGATGCTTGATTGCTTTATTTACTATGAACCTCTGAAGGTTCTTATGTTTTAGTGTGAAAATGGGCATGCTTCTTACTTAAGTATCAAAGTTTGATACAACACATAAAGGAAGCAACATATCAATTTTCATATTGAAACATAAGAAGTGTCAAAGGCTTATAGCAAATAAAGAAATCAAGCACCTCAACACTAATAAAAGGATAACACAAATCATCAATGTTATAAAATTAGTAATATTTTGAATCTTATAATCATGATAATTGCATTAGACCACAAAAATGCTCATGACCATTTATTTAAGTATGGAAGATAACTATGATTTGATATGATGTTTAATCTACACATCGTAATGTACTAAAATTAGATTAATATTAGTTTACTAAAAATAATATAAGATAATGAGACAAACTAGGTTATACCCATGTGATCCTTTAAATTATCTTCTCTAAATTGAATTATGTAAAACATAGAATTAAAAGGTTTATGAATTGGAATTGAAATAAATGTATTATACAAAGTAAAACATAAAATTAAACAATAAGGAGGAAAACCAATATAATTAAATAGCCCATTCAAGAAATTAAGAGCTCTAATTTGGATTAATCATGGATCAATTGAGATTTAACTTTTCTAATTAATCTTGTAACCTTGAATCACCCAAAACCCCTATAATAATTCATGAATCATACATTAGATTACCATTTAGAATTTGATCAATTAAGATTAATTGACTTAAGCAATCGCTATAACCCCTAAGTTAGATCAAAATTGACTTAATGATAGACTTTGATTAAATTGAGAAATTAAACTAGAAACCTCCAAATTAAGCACTTAATCCTTTGCCTTTATGTGTAAGATCATGATTTACTAACCATAATTCAACATCAAAATGGTAAGATATCAAAAATTATAAGGATAAATATTAATTGTACCAAATCAACATCCAACACATTTAATTTCAAGAAATTAGCACAAGTAATTAGGGAAAGAAAAAAATTAATTAAAAAAAGTCAATGTTACAAATCATAATCTTATAATCTAATAAAGTAGAGCCTTAAACTCCTTGAATTAATTATGAATTTATCCTTCCTTGGGTAATGAACAAAAGAGCTAGAAGAAGAAAAGAAACACCATATGCTAAATATTGTCTAATCTCTTATGTCTAATGAGTTCTCCCTCTTTATCTGATCTAATTAACCTAAAACCCTATTGGACCTAAATTATATGCCTCTTAGGATTAAAGAATGAGGCCTTACTAATTTTTATATGTTGGTGTGTGTGTTAGGAGCCAATCATAGAGATAATTGTAATAAATGCATAATGTATTATGTTTTATTTTAGGCAATTCAAATTATTATATTTTGTTCCATATTACTCTGCACAATTTATAACTTAATGTAATAATTATCCTTGAAATAGCTTCACTATTCCTAAAATGTTCTTAGTCAATTATTATTATGAAAAGGATAGTAATAATACATCGAGACTAATATGTATAATGACTGATGATTATCAATCATGGATATAAGATATCAAGTCAATATATGAGTAAATTGTTAGTGAACAATGTACTGGACTGACCCACTGTGAGAATATTGCATGGATAAATGTGTCATTAATTATTCTCATATGACCACAAATGCACATAGGCCTTTGACCTAAAGTCACTACGGTTCCTTACATGAGGAGTTACTCATTCTGATATTATCCTATGTCACTTTTAATCAGGATGACGAGTGGGACATTGATTAAGTGTGTCACGAATCATGTAGAGGGAAGTGAGTGATATAAATAGAATTTTATTACTCTTGTATAAAAGAGGGATATCCTTAGGTCTCTTGATTGAGTGAGACTTAGAAATGCATGGCCATGCTTAAATGGATCAATATGTGATATTAATAATTTATTTTAAGTCTACTCAGTATCAAGAAATATAAATTGAACAATGATAAGGATGACACACTCCATGCCTCTAGTTCGATTTGGATATTATTACAAAAGGGATTATGATGCAAAGCGTTGATCATATATTAGGTGGATATCGAAACACAGACATTCTTATTACTTGAGTGGTAGTGATGTATTGCTAGATATCGCTCACTGTCTATGGCCTAATAATGAGTCATTATCAATATAGTAAGAACCCACAGGATCACACAAAAGGAGTTGGAATGAGATAATAATTAATTAAACTTTAATTAGATTAAAATCCAATTAATTGGACTTATTTTCGTGCATATATATTATTATTAAGATAATAATATATTTTTTCACGTAATATATATAATATTATGTGATATTATTTGATATTAAAATAATATCAGATAATTACGTTATTATATATTAGATAATTATATTATGAGATAATATTATTATCTAATATAATATAATTATATGCCAATTTAATATTAGATAATTATATTATGAGATAATGTTATTATCTAATATTAGATAATTAATAGATAAATCCTATCTCTCCTCACTCTTTCTATGATAAGGATAAGGTGATAGTTGTTAAGTTTGATTAAGATTCTTTTGAAGCATTATCCTAGTAGGACTAGGATTGTGATATGCCTTAGTTCTATAAAAAGGACTTGAAGGTAGCACTTACAAAAACGTACATATACTTCCATCAAATCCTAAATCACTCAAAAAACACCCAATCCTAATCCTAGTGAGAAAGATAAATCCTAGCAGCTTCGTGGAGGAGAGATGTCATTGTTTACTTCGTATGGATACCATAGAGACACTATACCTTCCGACCGGCGTTTGATTCATCTCGACCTCTCAAGGATTCATTCGAAAAGAATACGAGCACAAATAAGGTAAAACCCTAATACTAATTTTATGTCCTTTTGCATAGATCCTAGGTAGGATTTGGATTAAAATTTTAAAATTTCAATGCGTATGTTAATCTGATACCTAACATTATAAACCCAGAACCTATTTTTATAAAGTAATTAACTATAGGAGTACCAGTAGTAAAAATCTAGTAGGTCTAAATTGTAATGTATATAAGACTACTAAAACAATATAATTTGGGTAAGCCATTAACATAAAAATTGCAAAGCCAGATGTTATGAAAATTTAGGCACTAGTTTCACATTAATTAGACTTCTATAACTTTAGATATAGCCCAAAAAATCAAAGCTAACTTAGTTAGGACAAAGACAAGGTTTCAACTTTTTAGCTAAATAAGGGCTTGAAAGAGTCCTAACTAGGCTTTAAACAAAACACCAAAGTTATAGATTTTTCTTTAAGATTTTCCATAATATAAAGATCACCTAATCCAAATTCATAACCTAAGATATAGCTAAAAAATAGAAACAACATCAAAATCCAGTATTAACTAAATAACTTTGGAACTTTGTAAAACTAAACCCAAATTGTAAAATAAGGCCAATTCTGTGAAATTTAGTAAATATAACACATTAAGAAACATGAAATAGAAGAAAATAATATAGTAAATATTTTTTTTTCAATGCTCATGACTATAAAATATGATTTTTGAGATTAAGATGAAGAATATAGATTGTAGTGTTCAACATTAAGAAGGAACCAGAATCTCCCTAGGTTCCTTGAATTAGACTTATGTTCACACTTCAATAATGAATGCAAACATACTACAAAGAATTTGGAGGATTCTTGTTCAAAGTACTTACAAGCTTTGTGGAATTCCTATGTTAATGGTTGAAGTATGGATACAAGTTCTTGGAAAGAACTTAGATCAAATTCCAAAACCTTCTAAAAGGATAGGTTTTTAAAATATATCAATAAAGAAGACTTCTAGAATGAAAAGTATAGACTGTAGTATTAATACTACCTAGGTTATTGAGAAAATTCAAGAATTTTTTAGGGTTCCTTCCAAAGTGTAGATATAAGTACTTATAAGAAACTTCAAAAGTTTCATAGACCATCCAAATAAACATGTTAATGCCAAATACCAAGATCTATACTCCTATTCAAAAGCTCTTTTTTTTAATGAAAAGAGAACTATCTTGAATGATTATAGATTTGTTATTAAGAAGGCCTATTTATAGGTTAGGAGCAAAATAATTAAATGTTTGTTATCAATTAAAAATTAATTTCATAAGTTTTATCATATATACAATTGTAATGACTTAAGATGTCATTTAAGTACTAGAATGATATGTAAATTATTAATGAACAATCATAACGATTGAAATAGATTTACATGATGATCACCATAAAAAATCAATGTTTTAATTTCCTATTATTAAACTATCATAATGATTGAAATGGACTTACATGATGATTGCTATAAAAACTTGACATTATAAGTTATTCATTATATGTTATTGTTAAAGTTATCTTCAATTTCATTTCACAATAATGAAAATGAACTTACACAATGGTTACCATAAAAACTTGACATTATAAGTTATTCATTATATGTTATTGTTAAAGTTATCTTTAGTTTCATTCATTTAGACTTCTTTAGTTTCATTCATTTAAACTTCTTCATAAATAAATTCATTTAACGTGTTCAATTTCATTCATTAAAACTTCTTTATCAATGGTGTTTATTTAGACATCTTTATATATTTCAAGAAAATGTCATCATATTAAACATCAATTAAACCTAAATCAACATTTTTATATTTGTCATTTCCTTAGCATTATTACAAATTTCTATTATGTAAACAAATAGATATGAAAAGAAAGTTATTTTTAAATTAATTTGACACAAAACATTATATTTGTTTCAATATGTCTTCTCTTTATTAATTTGAATGATCCAAATATCTATTATAGAATTTTAAGTAAAAAAATACAGGTGAACAAAAAAGAAACAATTTTACAAATTTAAAAAATTTTAATTGCCATTGCTCCATTCATAATAAAAGTACAAATAGATTAATAAAAAGAAATAATATCTCCACAAACTTATATAAAATAACTACATTAAATCATTAATAGACAAAAATAATGGAAAACCACCATGCATCAAAATTTTCATCCTCGATGCAAACTCCAATGTTATTGCTCAAATTTCTCTAGTTTGTATACTTCGTTAGGAAATTAGAAAGTATACAATGAGAAAGAATCGAAGGTTAAGGTTCTCTCATTAGATAGTCTCTCGATGAAAGTAGAGTAAGAGATCAATAGTAACATTATATATCAAACTCATTATACTCAAGAGCATATTAGAGAGATGTTAGAAAAGATCATGTGTAAAGATAAAGTGAAGGTTTATAAAAATAAATAAATAAATGTCAATTATTAAGCAAAAGTAACATTGTATGATTCTATAGTTCTAATAAGACTCTTTAAATAACTTTTAGACAATGAATGTTAATTAGGACCGACATTTTATGCTTTTGCAATTCCCAATAAAAGTTTTGATATGCCTTTTAGATAATAGTTGTTGACTAAAACTGCCATCCTATGATTTTTCAATTTCCAATGAGGCTTTGAAATACATTTTAAATGACAGTTAAGTATAAAATCAGTGTTGTAAGTTTCCATGTAATGTTTATACATTGATTGTATTCTTATCCATTGTATTAAGTTTTCATATAATTTTAAAAATATCACCACATTAAAATAAACATCGATCTTGTTGTGAACTGATGTAAATTATTAATTCTGTACTAGTGGTATCACTTTCTAAATCCTCTAAATCAATCTAGTCTTCACTAGAATTTTCCATAAATTATAAGTGATTGTTAATTGACAAACAAGTAAGAAAAAGGAAATAAAGTAAAGAGAAGCACCAACCTTTAAATAAATTAATTACTCGAACTTCATCAACAGTATTAACTCCCTATACAAAGCCAAATCATAAGGTAAAGAAATAATGTTAAAGCAAGAATGTCAAAGGAAAGTTAACCTTAGTGTCCTTAATAATGTTAGAAATTACCTTTTCTACTATTTTATTTGCTTAGGCAACTTCAAGGTTTAATGGGGGCACATTTAATGTAGATTCTAGAATGATTTCACCCTTCTCTATAGGATCAAAGGACTTTTACTTGCAAGAGTAACAATGAAAAGAAATGAATTTTACGGAAAGAAAAAAAGAATAGTAAAAGAAAGATATAGTATATATACATATGACTGAAGAAATGCACTTAAAGGTTGTTGATCTTCATTAACTAAGGGCTTAAGATGCTTAAGAGCATAACCCCCTAGAGAAGACTTCATAGCTCATTTACCTTTACTCTTAGAGGGAACTATAACTTTGGTGGTGGAGAAAGCCTGTTGTTGACTTGGCCTTCTTAAGAACAAGCTTTGAGAGCACTAAATATAGTAGGTCCATCTTTAAGATGCCCTCAAAAATGGCAAAAACAAAAGACTTAATTGTGGAAGTTGCTATATTATGGCATTGTTGCTTATGAATTGTGACCCAAGCCATTATAGGTTATCATTAGAAATTCCATTATGCTTGAAAATTTAGTTGTTACTTTTTTCTTAAAACCTTCAAAGGTAGTTTAGAACTAAGCTTGCTTTAAAAGTTTAATTTCCATCATGCCACTATTAAGCTATTCATACTTGGACTGATGAGCTACCTTGTCAGGTCAATAACATGTCAAGAAAAATGCCCCTTAGCATGAATAGAAACTGTCCATCAGAAGAAACCTTAACAAAGTAGCAAGGGTTAAAATTAATAACCAATTATAATTCCTTTCAGTCCAAGTTAACCAAACTTATCCATCTACCATATTAGCCTTTAAGCAACATTTTGATTTTGTCCACCATGAAAATGATAAAGGTTATTAGAGGAGGTTTTTTTATGGGTTCTTTAATTGGAAGGTGTAAGTATAGTAATAGAAATGCAATTTCATTCCATTATTCTACTTACACATCTTAATTAAAGAACCTAACTTTCAAGGGTTTAAGGTAAGTATTTCTCTCAAGTTCATTCTGTAAAATTATTCTACCATAAGTTTACTTATCATCTAATCTCCACTACTCAAATCATATGTACGACATAAATCAAAAGAACTTTATTCAAGATTGTAATAAGGGTAAGGAAAAAAAGAAGGAAAAATTAAAGATATGAAAGAGTAGAAACTAAAGAAATCAATAAAGCACTTGAACCTAAACATATAGGTAACTTATGAACAATTATAACTCAACATAACAATCTAACTTTTTCAATCCAAATACTTATCAACTTCTTTTTTTTTCTTTCTTTCCCAATTCTTTTTACCTTATTTATCTTTTTTTCACTTTTTCATTTCATTTCTTTCTTTTTTTCCTTTTCATTTTTTGTTCTTTTCTTGTTGTTTTTCTCTTTTTTAGTTTTTTTAATTTTTTTTAACTAACCTTTGAACTTAAAGTCAATGAGCTTTCACAACACAAACATGCACACCCACACTTATTCAAGGACTCATCTCACAAAGATTTAAATACTTTAATAATCCTTAAGATTTAGTGAAGATACTTATTTTTCATTAGAGAATATGTTTATGGGCTAATCAATAAAGAAAAGGCAATTAAGCTTAAAAAGGGCCCAATAAAGATAAAAGTTCAAGATTGGCTATTTGACATTAGTTTAAACAAAGAAAGAATGCCTCTATTATTTTTGTGCATGCATATACAAATATAATCTCAAAAAGAATCAAAGTAACTTCTAAAGAAATAAATTCCAAGGAATAATATCACAAGCAAGAAGGAAAAAGCAAATATAAATTCTTAATATAAAGCACAAAATCTCATAAGGAAAGTCTTGCTATCAAATTTGATCTACTGATTCAAAATCCATCACTAAATAATCAATTTTAAGAAGCAAAATAATTTATTTTATCATATTATAGACCTTATCCAACTCCTCTTGATTCCTACTCATAAAAAATGTAAAATTTTCATCAATCGAAAGTAATTAAAATGACTTAAAAAGATTCAAAAATAACTAAAAACATAATTTTTTATTTTTTGCTTTTTTAAAGAAAACTCAAAAACACTAAAGAAAATATAAACCCTAAACCCTAAACTTAAAGGAAAAACATAAATCAAATCCTAAAATTTGCTCCCCAATGATTAAAATTTACATTGTCTTTAATGTAAAGTATATTAACATAAAAAAAGATAAAGAACAAGTAAAATAAAAAAGAAGGAAAAGAGGATGCAAATCTAAAAACTTAGGTTACCTCCTTAAAAGTGGATTTCTTTAACATCTTTGGCTAGACATGACTATAACTTTTCTAGGTGGGGTTAACAGCACCAAAATTTTGATACACATCATTTTGTATCAAAATTAAAATCAAACTTGTTCAAAAACCATAGAAAATGGCAATTTTATGTCATACCTAAGAGAATAGAAGCCAATTAATGAAAACTAAATGTAGACAAGTTTAAAAAGCAATTAAACAAATTGAAATCAATGATTAAATGCCAAACTAAAAGAAAGAAAATCACAAGAAATAAAATTATCTACTTAAAAGATGTTTCTACCTTTAATTAGTTGACTAATCCTAGATAACTTCTATAGAATTACTCTACTTTAATTAATGAACCTAGAAACACCCTAATAGCACTCCAATGTTCCCTAATTAATTAACCTAAGCCCAGCACCTAGATTAATTTCTTATTGTTCAAGATTAGCACCTAAACAATAACATTAAGATTTAAGGCATAACTAAAATTGAATTAACAATCCAACCTAGCATTAAATCATCAATTCTAATCCAAATTCTCTTAGGTGATGATCAATTTATCCTAACATCAAACAACCAACATCTAATTATTACTCATATAACAACTAACTATAACCTAACATTATAATTAATCATTTAGCAATAGATCATAATTGGATAATTAACTAAAGAGCCCTAATTAGTAAATCATTTAAAGCAATCATAAACATAAAAAGTAAAGAATTAAAGGATGATCAAATTTAAAAAAAAAAAGTAAAGGATAAAATCTCAAAGCCAAATCGAATTAAGGTTAGAAATCCTTTATATTGATTAAAGAAGTTTAGCCACTTATGGTAAAATACAAAGAAAACCAGAAGAAGAAGAGTTGTTTTCCTAGGATTATGTGTTCTTACCTTTGGAGACATAAAACCCTTAAATTTAAATTCCTAAGCTAAAAAACCTAATAGATTTAATAAATATTCCTCCTAGGATTACAAAGAATTGGATGTTGCTAATTTTAGAAGTACATAGTTTAATTTACAATTTAATCTACTAATAGTATTTTATTGTAATATTTTTTGTCAATTAGCTTCTAACTTATTACTATCAAAATGATGTAGTTTCACTAAACTTTAAACATGAAAATTGTTAGGTGGAGTCTTAGGCAATCTTGGGTACTAATTTCACCTTAATTAGACCTCTACAGTTCCTATTATGACAATAAAATTGAGACTAATTCAACTTACACAAAAATAAGACACTATTTTAAATGGCCATTTTCGACCTTCTAAACATTAGAACTAGTCTTTGAACAAAACATGAAAGCTTTAGATCTTTCTCTAAGCTTTCCAATAATAAAAAGATCACCTAATTTTAATATTCAAAACTTAAGTTATAGCTAAAAACCTAAAATAGTGTAAAATTCAATATTAATTGAACAATTTAAAAATACTAAAACAATTATCATCCATTTAAATACTAGGGCCAATTCCATAAAATTAAGTATATATAACATACTAAAATACATAAAATAAGAGGAAATAATATAAAGAATATTTTTTACATCAGCTAGGTAATGGTGTTATCAAAGTTGATTCATTTAACATTGTGATCCTATAATCTTTAAACAAATCTTTTAGTCCTAGCCCGGAATCAAGTAGCTGACATACCTAAACAACCTAATAAACTAACATCATATTCATTGATTGTCATATCCCAAAATTTGAGCTTCATAAATTTTAATATTTGGAGTTGAAATTCTTATGTGAAAATTTTAAAGTTAATAATAAAAGCGATTTTTTTATATAGAATGGTAATCTAAATAAATGGTTAGGATGGAATCTTAATTGAATGGGAGATATGATTTGAAATAAGATTTGAGCTTATTATATGCGAAAAACATAGTAAAAAAACCCAAAGCTCCTACATTCTTTTACTCTCTCCCGTTTTATGTCATTTCGGGCTGTCTCCTTTCTTTTTTTTTTTTTCAGACAGCAATAATCTTCTCTCTTTTATTTTTATGCTGTTGATTATGGTCCCTCTTCCTTCATTTTTCTAGACAACTCCCTTGTGTTATTTTTATTTTCATTTTCCTACACATTCTTTTTGAAAACTCAGCAGCCCCACTCACTTTTTATATTTTCTCACCGCCTCTCTCCCTTTATTTCATACAAGAAATACTTCTTTTGCCTTTTTTTATAAAAAAAAAAAGAAACCCTTGGCGGCAGCTCGCTTTCTCTCTCCAGCTCTCTCACTCCAGAATTCTCTTCTCTCCCTCTCTCTCCTTTCTATTGCGGGTGTTTCTTCTCTTCCCCCTGCTCCTCCCTTGCCATCTTAATTCAGCTCTTCTTTTTTTCTGCTTAGTGGTGCTCCTTTCCCTAGTCGTGGCATCGTCATGGCAAAATGCCTTTGCCATGTACGCTTTTTCGTCTTTCCTTTGAAATGTTGTGGTTGCTACTACCTTGAACAGAGTTGCTCTTGGCATGGGAGATCGTCATCGTGCATTGCTGTTTGGACGTGGGAGGAGCGTGTTTTGGCAACGAGAACAGCGACTAGACCTTAGCTTCTCTTGAGCTCGTTTGTCGCATACCTTCGTCACCGTTGCTATTCCTCCTCGTATAGCTGTTGCGGTGGTGGCGTGAAGTGGCGGTGAAGAACAGAGCCAGGACCATACTGTTTCTTGAACCGCATAATAGTTTATGAGAGGGATAACTGGTCGAAAGAGTGGAGCAGTGATTTCCGACAAACAGAGCTTCCTCGTCGGCGGTGGAGCTCGTGGTGGATTTTTGGAATGGTAGTGAGTACTTATATATCATAAGATTTAATACTTATGATGATTTAGAGTTTAAACGAAGAATTATCATTTTTATATATTTAAAGAAAAATGATGATATATATTTGCTAAAATGCAATTGTTATGCTACAAAGTGTTGAAGTAGCAAGATTGAGCTCTGTTTATATCATTAATATTATTAGTGTTGATTCTTTGAGATAAGATCAAGAAAAACCCCATTTTATGATGGTTCAAGTTGTTGTAAGTAAATTTATGTAGAAAATTTTTTAAATGTACAATATGATGTCTATGAGAAATATGATTTTCACATCATAGAACACTAAAATAATATGGTTGGAAAAAATATATGTATGGCATGTTATATTTTGATACTTTAAAAAGACTTAAGCTTAGTTCAAGGAAACCTAATTGTGTTTGAATGAGTTTGGTAAATAAAGTTAAAGATAATAGGAATTTAATAGGTAGTTTCATTAAATGGTGATAATAAGATATCTTTATAAAGTTTTAGTATTTATAATATTTGTAATATTTGAAGCTTGGAGAAGTTCTTGTTTTTAGAAGTTTCTAATTTTTGTAATAATTTCAAGGATATAAGAAAATAGTAGTATAGATTAAAGGAATGATTAAATGGGTTTTGTTATGGCACCAAGAATTAGTATTTCGTTTATATGGTTTTGATTCTAAGAATCTTCATAATATGTTATACTTTCAATTTCTCATGATTGACTCAAGACAGAAATAATATAATTTCAATAAAGAAGATTAAAATATTTTGATTAGATTCTAGATACAAGAAAGGTAAATTGAGGAGAAAATAAGTAAATTTGATAGATTACAAATTGTTCTTTGTAAATGGTGAAATTAGGAGGAAAAAAGGGAAGAAGATGATTATGGATCCTTCGGAACCTCCAAGTAGATGAGGACTCCCAAGTGAGTATATATCTCACTACTTCTTAATATTTTATTATAAGATATTTTAAATACTGATGAATTATGTTTTCGTTATTCTTAGCATCAATTTTATATTATGTGTAAATATAGTTATGTGCAAGTGTAAATTCAAGTTTGTGGCATATTGAAATGACATTATTAGATCAGAATGTGTAGTGAAAATGCAGTATTGTATTAGTTACTAATTAATTGACTATGATAGAGTTATGATAAATCATATCATGAATGCATTATAAACTTCGATTGCCTATGATTGTTGAATCGTTATCTATATGGGCTTGTATTAAATCTGGTGAGATGAATAGAGTAAAGTTTAGCAAATTTGCTATATTGTGAATTGAACCTTTTGAGGCACTAGAAAGTGAAGAACTATGCTAGAGTAATGATATCGAATATTGTGATATTTGATGATGAGATGATATGAAAGTCGGATGGAAAATTCTTGACAGATTATATGAGATAGATATGATATTAATTCGAGAGCTGAATGAGATATTCTTGGTAAACAATTGAAAAATGTATAGATTTGATTATGAAATTAAAACATAGCTACATGTTCATTATAAATTAGAACTATGTTTGTGATTTGATATCATTGTTTGATAAGACTATTTGTGATTGACTTCCACTGATGATGCGATTGTGATGATTTGTTTACATTTGAGCCTTAATGGCTATTTGTGAGTATGATGCCTACTCGGAATAGGTAGTATATGATTTTGAATTCTAATAAAAAGTCAAGACTCCTATGATTGTGCTACAAGGAATAAAGTTTAAGTCATGTGCAAGTGAACTTCCATTTTAGGGCATGGTTGCATAAATTTTTAGAAATTTAAAAAATAGGTTTGCCAATGTTTTCTAATTTGGAAAATGATTATCCTGTGATTATCTTATATATAAAATTGATCACCTACAAGATAGTGGTAGTTATATGCCTATTGAGTTCTCGTAACTTATTCGTTTAATTTCCAATGTTTTTAAGTTAAATAAGTGTCATTGAGCCTTGTTACATCCATGGAGAATCAAGAACACCTCATTTGAAAGATTTGACAATTGGGAATAGAAATTATTAATTTATGTGGTGTTAATTTATTTTATATGTGTAAAATTGAACTTATACTGTATTGTATGTATGTATGATTGCTATCATATCTGAAAAATGTCCAAGTTTTGAATTATAGGAAGTGTAGCCCTCAGAAAGTATTCAAAAACAAGGGTGAGTTTGTCTATTTTTCTATAAAAATTTATTATGAAAATTCAAGTCGCTCTTGAAATTTGGAAACTCTTGTTAAATAGAAAGAGTGAAAGATTGTTAAGGCTTGTGAAAACTAGTAATGGGATCCACACTAGTCATTGTAACATCCCGAATTTTCAATTCTATTATTTGAATCTCTAATTCTAAGGTCGTAGAAACGAAGAGCACGTTTGAGTTAGCTTGGTGGGTGAATCTTAAGTTGAAAGGAATTAAGTGTAAGGGTAAATGAAATTTTGAAGGAAAAGGATAGTAGGGAAAGAATTAATTTTCCTAAATAGTATGAATGATCAGAAGAGGTTAGAAAATCCTAAAAAGGGAAGTTGTCTAAGTCTGATAGTGTAAGGAATTTTAAACAGACAGAAACCCTATGGACTAAATTGCAAAAGTGCAGAATCGGGTGTGGTTAAAGTGAAATAATTAAGCGTTTGGGATCTAATATGAATAACCAAGAGTTTTGGGGTGCAATATATGATTTTTATTAGTGTGACCAATGAATTTATGACAAGTGTCATTGTTAGAAAAATATTGGCAAGAATAGCCTTACTTTTGGTGAAAAATGACTAAATTACCCTTGAGAATTGTCAAAATGACCAAAATGCCCTTAGAAGCTTCTTGAAAAGTCTTCTTTCTTCTCCATTTCTCCAAAAAGCTGCAGAAAATCTCCATGAAAGAAGCTTGAGACGTGCAGGAGAGAGAGAGAAAGAGAGAGAAAGTTTCTTTTGAGTTTTTCACCTAAAAATAGTGAGATCTAAGCTTAGTGGTAGAAGGGAAAGTTGCTCCTCTCATAAAGCTCTATCCATTGGTGTGCTTAGAGTGAAGAAAAGCCCAAGTTTGATCAAGTTTGGGGAGCTCCAAGTGAGAATTTTTAAGTTGTAGCAAGAGGTAAAATTGTTCTCCTCTAAGAGCTCTTTAATGTACTCTTCTTAGTTTTCTTGAAATCTTGATGTTGGTGTGGTCAAATGTGGTTGAACATGGAGTTTAGGATGATTTGAACATGTTTAATGGTGTTTTAGATGTTGTTATGTTGATCTATAGCTTTGGTTTAGTGTAAAAATAGCAAGAAACATGATGTACACATTTGGGTTTTAGAGGCATAATGGTGCATGTGTAGTGTTGGCATGATATGTTTAGAACTTGGCTAATTTATTGAAGTTAAATTGGTTTCTATGAATTTATGAAGCTTATGGAAGATGGAACTTTGAGTTGTGAAGGTGTTGGTGTGCATTTTCCCTTTTGAGAAGCTAAATCTATAGATATGAAAAAGAAGGAAGGAAGGAGTTATAGCTGTTTAATGTGTTTTCGGAGAATCAGTGAAGTACACGGGGTAGAACACGGCCCGTGTTATACCCCGTGTTCTTCGTCGAAGCTGATTAGTGTGCTACACGGGGTGCAACACTCCCCGTGTTTACCTCAGGACTGAAGGGCAGTAAGGTACACGGGGTAGAACACGGCCCGTGTTCACCCCCGTGTTCTTTGTCGAGTAGCCCTGAAGTGAACCAGTAAGGAACACGGCCTTGAACACAGGGTATGGGACCCCCGTGTTCTTTGTTAAGTGAACTTTTTGGCTTGGTTTCTTCACGTTTTGCATGGTTTTGCCTTTGGATCCTTTTCTAATGTTCATATATGTCATTTTAAGGCTTGAAAGCAAAGTGTAGAGCATCTAAGTATACATTTAATTAAGTGGGGAAAGTAAAGAATACAGGAGGTTTAGAGAAAGTTATGATGTTCTAATAAGAAATTATGATGTGTATTTGTATAGACTAAAGAGTGACAACTTGCAAAGGCAAGAGGAAGTGTAAAGGAGTTTTTGGTGAGAGCAAAGGGAACATCACATTGGAAGCTTGTAAAGGTAGCTAGCTTTATCCTTAAGCTCTGTTTTCTATTTACATGATTTGCGGTGTACTTTGCCATTGTTATGGAATGTGTATGAGATTGTATGGAATGTGTATGAGATTGTTATGGAATGAGTATGAGATTGTTATGGAATGTGTATGAGATTGTTATGGAATGTGTATGGAATTGTTGTGTATGGAAGGTGTATGGAATTGTTGTGCACGCATTCCAGGAAGACAGTGTGATACTGTGTGTGTTTGGCCTATGGGTCGGGTCCTCGGAATGTTAATGCAATTGTTGTGGCACGACCTGGGCAGACAGTGTGATACTGTGTTTGGCCTATGGCTCGGGATCCCCGGGGATAATAGTGCATTTGTTGTGTGTGGTATCTATGGCCAGGGACCTCGGGAAGACAGTGTGATACTGTGTTAGGCCTTTGTGGCTCGAGACCCCGGGAAGACAGCGTGATGCTGTGTGAGGCCTAGGTACGATTGTTTGAGATGGCCATCTAGATATTGTTTGTGATAAGTTCTTGAACGGGCTTGATGATTGTTGTGGATTGTTATGTGTGATGCACATTTCCTACAATGGTACGGATTGAGATGATAAAGATATGACAAATGATTAATTATTTTTGAAATGTATGTTTTACTTGCTTAAGGATCTGGAATGGCTTGAAATGTTTTTATGGCAATAGCTAGCTACTGGGAAACTTTGTTTCTTATGTTTTCTGTATTGTGGCTAACCATTCCAGGTGATGCTTCCAAAAGCTCTCATGAAAAAGGGCAATGATGCTTGAAGTTGTAAATAATGATATAGTTAGTGATATTGTATATGATGGGATGTATATTTGTAAAGTTGAACTTATGTATAAAGTACAGAAATTTTGAGATATTCCGTATTAGCTTGAGGTAGATGGCGAATGAGTACGTATAATTATCTAGTAAATAAGGAATAAGGCGTTGATAAGTGAGGGTGTTACAGTCATAATCAGGTTGGATCATGACATTTATGGAGAGATTTCTTTGCTTTAAATATTTAAACTCCTTGACTTTGGCTTGTCACATACTTGAAGATTGAAAAAGATTAATAAAGTTCACTTGAAATGTTGCCTAAATTAAAGGCTCCATATGTGGATCCTTTTTTTCAATAGCGCTTATGAACCTATAATGAGCAATATCATCTAATTGATACTTTACACATTCCACTAGAAAGTAGTGAAGGTTTAGGACATTATAACATTCTCCTATACCATTCAATCTAATCAAGAAATTAATAAAAGTTTACCACCAAATTGGAAAAAAAAATATGAGGTTTTCAACTTTATAAACTCATGCATAATGTGAAATGTATTTTTGATATTTCTTTTATGAAGGGTATACTCATGCTCATGTTCAAGATTTTAGTTTCTATTATAGTTATCATGGTCCTTATGTTAGTTTTGCTCTCAATTCTAATTAAGAGCTCCAACTATTTAATCTATGACATAATGCATGATGTTTATAGCCTAATGGCGAATTTGTTAGTCACTTTCTTATTGCTTAGGCCTATTACTTTAAGTTTAAGAACCTATTGATGATTCTTCATTATCAAGTTTGTTAACCCATTGACTTTTAGTTCTTACTATATCCTAATTTACAAAACCTCTAAATAATTAGAAGAAGAAAGTCAAAGAGAAATCATAAGGAATAAAACATCATCCTTGATATTTATAGGCATTAATGAATTGAAATAGTACTAGTCATATGTGATTTTGAGTGTGCACATACCACTAGTATAGCTTCATCAAATCTTATTCAAGAAGTAAACATATATAACCTAGTAAACTAATCATGGGGCCTTATTTTATAGATTATGCTTTAATGCCACCTTTGTCATGACCTTCATAGAGTCATGATTAGTGTAGAATCTAATTTATATATTTCCACCAACCTTTCCTAACCAAATATACTAATTCAAACAAAAAAGATGAGATTTTCAAATGATGGTTCATAATTGATTATACTATGAAATATCAATATTTAGCATAATTTGATTTTTTAAATAAAAAGAAAAATTGATTTATTTATAAATTTTAACATTTTCCAAAAGATAAGTCAATCTAATTAATACCCTTAAACAATTCTCTAGCATCTATAATATCTTTTTATCCTGTCAGCTATAGAAGACCAAGGCTCACTAAGGAAAAGTTCAGAATATAGACAAATCTTCAAGAGTTATTAGTCTTTGAAGAAAGAAATCCCCAAAAGATCACTTTTACTATAGTGGTAGTAATAGAGGTGCATCAATATAAGGATTGGAAAAAAAAACATAAGAGGTAAATGCAAGGTTTAGTGAGCAAACATTCTCATAAAAAGGAAACAAATATAATAATTACTAACTAGATTACTCTCCTTAAAACTCTAATTTTTGCAAATTATACTCGAACATAGCAAATCTTTAATGGCTTTAAGCCATCCACCCAAGTGTATCGTATTCATATTAAAAACCATAAGATTTAACTAAAACAATTCAATATCTATCAAAAAATATATAAAAGTAATTAAATCTCCTTATGACTCCTTTCGCCTTTACCCCTCACAAGCTCATCCTTGTCTCTTTAAGTCATCTTTATCCTTTATAAGAAATTTCTTGAATTTAGTGTACAAATTCTTCATTAATCAATTACACCTCCATTATATATCTCATGTGCAAATGTTGTCAATAAAGCATATTCATTAAAAATATAAAACCTGAAGGATGATTCATAAGTTACAATACCTTTACGCCTCATTGCATATCTTTATCATACTCATATATATCTTTATACAATATATATGAAATATTCCAAGTTAAAATTTAAAATTTTATAAATTTTGATGTTTATGGAGAATTATTTATTTATTTGATTAACATTTTATTTAAAAATTATTTTTCAAATTAAAGATTTTGGAATATTAAAAAGATATTGATAATAATATTTGAAATATATTTATTTTTATATATGACTATTATTGATTTGAGACTTGTTTAAATATTTTTTATAAAGGTTTGTTTACACGTTGAAAATAATTTTAGTAATCTTGGGTCCAAGAATTTATAAAGTAAATTGTTTGTATTAGTAAATTATTTTAAGACTTTCAAAATTATCAGGCTGATACAAATATATATATACATATATATATTGATGGAAGGTAAAAAATAATTGAGACTTTAAAGAAAATTTGTTTTATGAAAATGGACCTTAGCAAAATAATAGGGTGGTTGAGATTTGGATGGCATATGAGGTTAGAGCATATCACAATGCATAAAATAAAAACTTATAAGTCACTTTAAGCATCTCTCTCTCTTCTTTTTTCATTTAATATGTTAACACACAGCACTCTTTCTCCTCATTTTATTTCGCTAGCTTTCTTTTTGCAAACCTCATTTTCTTTTTCTCCTGCCTTTTTCTTTTTTAGCTATAGCTCCTGTTCCCCTTAATATTTTCACAGCTCTCTCTCTATACTTTTTCATCACCTCTCTCTCTCTCTTAATTTTATTTTTTCTCTCTTTTTCTTTTTTCCTTTTCCTCTCCTTTTCTTTTCCAAGTGTGCTTCTACTTTCTTGGCTTTCTGCTTGTACACAATGCCATATTTGTGAGGTCTGTCATCCAACAGTGAATAATCCCCGATAAGAGGAGCAATAACACAAGCTGGCCGAAACAATGCTCATAGTTTGCAGTTGTTGTGGAGATCTAGATGCCACCTTGTCGAAACCATATTTCCTCATGCTATCATCCATCCATGGCAAGCAGAGCTGCATAAAATAGCTTGTGACTGAAACATCAAATAGTAAGCAAAGAACTGTGATTGATAATGAGTTTAACCTATTGTGATAATGTTGAGTTATCATCCACTTCCATAAATGGCAATGAATAAATTTATATTATAAAATTTTAATTTTTTTAATGTTTTACTAGTTGAATCAAGAAAAATCTATTTGGGTATCTTTTACACATACAATGATACATATGAAAAAAATATAATTTTTATGTTATAAAATAATTAAACAGAATGATTATAATGTAAATGGATAATTATATGCTATTGTTACGGCATATTCATGTATGATGCAAAGAGCCATTTCTACCAATTTTGAGAACTGTGATGATGGGTTAAAAAATGATAATTTATGCTATAGAATGATGGTGGTATTTTTTTAAGTAATATATCTTAAAATTTTTTATAATTTGAAATGTTAAATGAAGCTTGTGAAAAATATAATTTTCATGATATAGATTATTAAAAGAGCATGACTAAAGTATTTCTAAAGTGTTACCATTCAATATTTGAAAAACTTGAGTAGGAGTTTGAAAATCCATTCTTAAAAGCATTTTGCAAAATATGATAATATATGTGAAAAATGTGAGTTTTATGTTATGATTTGAATAAGAAATTGTAATATGTAGAAGATGTTAAGTAATGCTTATATAATTATAATTTATCTTTGTAAATGGTGGTAATAGGAAAAAAATATGAAAAGATGAATATGGATGCTTCAAATTTCCAAGAAGGGATCAATATTACCAAGTGAGTATATATCTCACCATAGACTTTATTTTAATAGGAGATGACTTAAATGTAGTGAATTGTATTCTTCTTATTGATAGTATAGATTTCATATTCATTTGCATGTATATCCATATATATATATATATATATATATATATATATATATATATATATATATATATATATCATATGTAAATTTTATTTTTTAATATAAGTGTAATTAGCTATTAAGTGACTGTAAATTGATCAGAGTGCATAGCAAAAGCACAGTGGTGATATTTCTAGTTATTAGTAGATTGTGATTGAGTTCAAAGATCTTTATATGTTATTACCATGTATTGTTAGGTGCTAGGTATTATCAAGTGATAAATTTAATTACTTTGCATTGAAGTTTTATAAATAATTGTGATATAAGGGTTAAGCTCTCTTGTATATATATTATCTGTGGATTATGCCATGGATGGCATTAGAAGTTATGAACTATGTTGGAACAATGACTTTAGGAATTGTGAATTGTAAAGAAGTGATGCTTTGAAAGTTACAAGGAAAATTCCCAACAAATAGTTATGAAGGATATAAGATTAATTTGAAAGTTGGATGGAAAATTCCTAGCGAGCAATTGAGAAAAATATAGTATTAGCCTAGAAGTCAAGAACTGGTTACATGTATGTTTACTCTAATTAGATGTGTGATATGTTAGTGTATATGCCCTAAAACTAATCATATTGGTGATTGCAATTTTGAATCATATTATTTTAATGGTAATTTCAATTATTATATCTATATATATTATCTGCATAATATATTTAATTATGATAATATCCTTAGAATAATTGTATTCTTAAATGTCCCTAGTCATATATTATTATGGATTAGGTTGCTTTGATATGTTAAGACTATCATGTGTGATGACTTGTATGGGATATTAAGTTTACACATGAGTATAAGTTAGAAAACTTATATACTAGACCGACCCATCCTAAGAACACTATATGGATCGTTATATGAGTGTCATGAGTGATTCTTAGTGATCATTATTAATATGGTCCTTTGACCTGAGATCATCAAGGTTCCCTACATGTGAGTTTCATATTTTGATACTATTCTATGTCACTCATGGTTGAGTGAATGCAAGGGTAGTTATTGGATATGTCACATATCATGCGAAAGGATTTGTATGATCAAGATGGAATTTTTCCCTCCTATATAATAGGAATAACATCTATAGGCCCTTTGATTAAGTAAAGCTGAGGAAATGCATGGCCATGCTCAGATGAATTAACATAGGATGTCAATTATATTTGCTTCAATCAGCTTACTTAAAGATCAAGAAACCTTAAGATTGGGCTATACGAGAATGATATAGTTCATGTCTTGTGTTCAATCTAGATATTTAGGACAAAAGGACATAGATGATGATCATGTGTAAAGGTTTAGTCAAATCACTGACTTTCTCATTACTTGGATAACAATGATGTATTACTAAATACCTTTCATTATTTATGATCATTAATATAATTAATGATAATTGCCAATGTGATGAGAGCCTATAGGATCACACACTTAGACCTTAGTGGATTTGAAATTAATGGACCAAATTATTTGGACCTAATATTTGGGAATTCCATATTATAATTATAAGGCCTAATAATAAGCCCATAATTATACATGGAACAAAGCCTAAATAGTTAGGGTTTTCTATGCACCTGTTTAAATAGACTTATTGGCTAATAATAGAATGATTATTCATGCATCCCAAGTATAGAAAAATCCTAACACCTCTCTTTGACTAAAACCCTTGAAGAGGCATAGCTAGCACTATGAGGCAAAGGAGAACAATTTCAATCGGTGTTCGTGTAGATGTTCATCGGTGATTCATGGGTTCGTGTGGATACCTAGGAGTCTTTGATAAAAAAGGAAGCTAAAAAGGTGATCAACGACCGAGTTCTAGAGTCATCATTAAGGTATTGAATGAATCCTTGTTCTGATTTAACATTTTGCATGGATCCATTGGTTGGGATCAGTTTATTCCACTGCGCTTGTATGGCTCCCGATCCTAACATGATATGATGCGATATTAGAAATTGTTTATGATTGCATGTTATAGTTGATGTAATTAAGATGATTTATTTGTATTTAAGCCTTAATGGCTATTTGTGATTATGATGTTTGCTCAGAATGAGTAGTGTATGATATGATCATAATGTTGTGTGTTATTAGATAATTAAAATTATTAAGATTTATAATAAGAAGTATAGAATTTAAGTTGTGCATGTGAATATTTCATTCGAGGCTTAGTTTTATACTTTTAGAAACTCAGGAAGTTTAAATTATATTTATCTCTCTTATCAAATACATAGATAGCATGTGATTACTTAATATATTTGAAGTAAAAATTAATAGTGGTAGATATATGCTCACTAAATTTTCATAATTCATTCCATTTTATTTCAATGTTTTTAGGTTGGAATAAGTATATTTGAGTTTATTGCATCTGTAGAGATTTAATGTCACCTTACTAAAGGATTTTGACAATTGGATAAGAATCAAAATTAAAGAATGCAATTTTGTTGTTTTAGAATTTGATATGTCAAATCGTTTACCTATGTATATATATTGAAATTATATAGTATTATGTATGTTGTTGATTACTATCGTATCTGACCGCAATCCCGCAAGTGCACGGGTTAAGTCGAGTTATAGTATAAAAGATTATCGTCTCCACAGGGATTGCACGTTGAATACTAATTGGATTTCAAGTAAAATTATCTAGGCGTATCAATTAATAGTATGAATTAAGGATAAAATGTAAAACAGAGCTTAGTTATCAAGAAAAGGTTTAATTCAATGAAATGAAAGCGTACTCAGCTTAAGGTTCCCTTGTACATTTCATTATGGAATGAATGTAATCCTCTAACTTGGTTTACTAATAATTTAGATTGCTGGATTACCTAAATTAAGCTATACCTCATTGCAAGGCTACTAGCTACTAACCAAAAGATTAAGTGCCCAGAATTACTCTAGTAATCACTCATCTAGGTTGCATTAACTTGCTTTAGAATCCATTTTCAGACATTTCATCCTGTACAAAAGAATCCAATTAGCTTAATTCCTAAGTCTAATTGATATTCCCAATGATTATGCAAGATTCGATTAATTAATTGGTCATTTCAACCTAGAATCAATTAATCCATAACACAAATCCAATATTCTGGATATATTGGCTTGTTCCAGCTTAAACTACAAAATCAAATCATAAATCAACAGTAAATCAAGCTAGATTATATAAAATTCAAATCCATAAATCCATGAACAAGTTCACCCAAGCTGAGCACAAGGTTTTAGTGTGAAAACATTACAAAATCAGAAGAAAACCAGAAAACAGAGAGGGAATTCAAACAATTCATGAAGATCTACAAATTCCTTGCTTGAATCTTCAATTCCTTGCTCGAATCCACGTTAGAAGGTGCCCTTGGTAAGTTTGGGTCTCTCCTAGGGTTTCTCCTAGCAGCTCTCCTTGTTAATTCTCGATTTTTCCTCCTTTTTTCTCAAAATTTCGCACAAAACTTATATTGGTGATGTACACGAGGTATGACATGGCCCATGTTGTACCCCATGTTCTTTTACGAAGGCTGGTCAGAATGATACACGGGGTATGACATGGCCCATGTTGTACCCCGTGTTCTTTACACGGGGTATGACACAGCCCATGTTGTACCCCATGTTCTTCTCTGAGCAGCTCAGTGAAGGTTCGAAGTAATCCAAAAAGGTACACAGCCCTCCACACGGGGTTCCCATACCCCATGTTCTTTGTCAGATGAACAACTTGGCTTCGATTCTCCACAATTTGCACGATTTTGCTTCCGGATCCTTTTCTAATGCTCAAATGTGTCCTTTCAAAGCCTGAAAACAAAATATCGAGCATCTAAGTATCTTTTTCAATTAATTTGCACAAAATACTAAGTAAATAAGTGATGAAACACATAATATTTAAGTGCAATTGTGCATTTATCAGTATCTAAGAAATATATAGTTGTTTGTATTTTAAGGTATGTGGCTATCAGAAACTGTCTAAAAACAAAGGGGACTCTGTCCATTTTTTCAAAAAAAATTAAAGTGAATGTCAAGTCCCCTTCAAAATTTGGAAACTCCCATTAGATAATTAGTGAAAAGTGTTAAAGCTTGTGGAAACCAAGTATCAGGATCCACATCGTCACGATCAAGTTGGGTTATGATAAAATCTAAACCTTTTCACTCTAATTATCCAACAAGAGTTTCCAAATTTCAAGGAGGACTTAACATTCACTTTAAATTTTTACATAAAAAATAGATAGAGTCTCCCTTAATTTAGGACACTTCCCGAGGGCTACACACCCTAAAATACAATACTTATATATTTTTCAGATACAATAGCAATTAACAACATACATAATACTACATAATTTCAGCACATATACATAAGTAAACAATTTGACATATTAAATTCTAAAATAACAAAATTCCATTCTCTAATTTTGATCCTTATCCAATTGTCAAAATCCTTTAGTAAGGAGGTCTTGGATCTCCACAAATGCAATAAGCTCAAATATACTTATTCCAAGCTAGAAACATTGAAATAAAATGAAGTTAGATATAGAAACTCAATGAGTATATGTTTACCACTATCAAAATTTTCATTTAAATATATTAAGTAATCATATGCTATCTATGTATTTGATAAGAAAGATAAATGTAACTTAAACTTCTTGAGTTTTTGAAAGTACAAAACCAAACCTCAATTGAAATATTCACTTGCCTATAACTTAAATTCTATACTTTTGATCGTAAATCATAATAATTTTAATTATCCAATAGCACACAATATCATGATCATATCACACGCTACCTATTTCGGGTAAACATCACAATCACAAATGACCATTAAGATTTAAACACAAATAAATCATCTCAATCACACTAACTATAACATTCAATCACAAATAATTTCTAATATCACATCATATCACACATTCAGTTAGAGTAAACATACGTGTAGCCACTTCTTGACTTCTAGGTTAAAACTATATTTTTCTCAACAGCTCACTAGAAATTTCCCATCCTACTCTTAGATCAATCTTATATGCTTCACAACTATTTGCTAAGAATTTTCCTTTCAGCTTTCAAAGCATCACTTTGTTATAATTCATAATTCCTAAAGTCATTATTCCAACACTATTCATAACTTCCAATGCCATACATGGTATAATATGTAGATAATATATATAAGAGAGCTTAATCCTTATATCATAATTATTTATAAAACTTTAATGTAAAGTAATTAAATTCATCACTAGAAAATACCAAGCACCTAGCAACATACATCATAACATATAAAGATTTTTGAACGTAATCGTAACCCACTAATTATTAGAAATATTGTCATTATGCTTCTACTGCGCACTTTGATCAATTTACAATCACTTAATAGTTAATTACACTTATATCATGAAACTAAATTTACATATGATATATATATACACACATGTGTATAAATATGAAATCTATACTATCAATAAGAAGAATACAATTCACCATATTTAAGTCATTTTTTATTAAAATAAAGTCTGTGGTGAGATATATACTCACCTAGTAATATTGATCCCTCCTTGGAAACTTTGAAGCATCCATATTCATCTTTTCATATTTTTTTCCTATTACCACCATTTACAAAGATAAATTATAATTATATAAACATTACTTAACATCTTCTATATATTACACATTCTTATTCAAATCATAGCATAAAACTTACATTTTTCAAATATATTATCATATTTTGCAAAATGCTTTTAAGAATGAATTTTCAAACTCCTACTCAAGTCCTTGAAATATTGAAGGGTAACATTTTAGAAATACTTTAGTCATACTCTTTTAATAATCTATATGATGAAAATTATATTTTTCACAAGCTTTATTTAACATTTTAAATTATCAAAAAATTTAAGATATATTACTTCAAAAATATCACCATCATTCTATAGCATAAATTATTATTTTTTGACTTATCACCATAGTTCTCAAAATTGGTAGAAAAGGGTCTCTTTGCTTCATACATGAATCCGCCATAATAATAGCATATAATATTCTATTTATATTGTAATCATTTTATTTTAGTATTTTATAACATAAAAATTATATTTTTTTCCATCTATATCATTGTATGTGTCAAAAATACCTAAATGAATCTTTCTTGAATCAAATAGCAAAACATTATAAAAATTAAAATTTTATAATATAAATTTGCTCATTACTATTTATGGAAATGGATGGCAGCTCACCATTGTCAAAACACTTGTGATTATAGCTCCTTGCTTGTGGTTGGTTGTTTTAGTGACAAACTACTTCATGCAGCCTTACTTGCCATAGATGGATAGCAATTTGAGGAAAGATGGTTTTGATGAGGTGGCATCGAGATCTCCGCGACAACTGCCAATGATGAGCTCTGTTTCAGCTAGCTTGTGCTACTACTCCTTTTGCTGGTGATTACTCATTGTTAGATGATAAACCTCACAAACAAAGCATCGCATACAAGCAGAAGGCTAAGAAAGAAGATGCACGCCCAAAAAAGAAGATGGAAGGAAAGGCAAAAAAGAGAGAGAGGAAGTTAAACTAAGAGAGAGAAGAAAGAGAAGTGGTAAATAAGTATGGAGAGAGAGAGCCATGAAAATATTAAGGGGAGTAAGAGTTATAACCAAAAAATAAGGAAAAAGGAGAGAAAGAAAACCAAGTCTGCAAAAAGAGAAAAGGAGCAAGCAAAATAAAATAAGGATAGAAAGTGTTATATACCGACATATGAAATGAAAAAGGGAAAGAGAGATGCTTAAAAGTGAGTTACAAGTTTTTATTCTGTGTATTGTAGTGCACTATAAGCTCATATGCCATTTAAATCTCAACTAACCTTTTGTTTTACTAGGCCTATATTTATAAAACTAATTTTCTTTAAATTTTCAATTATTTTCAACCTTCCATTAGTATAAATTTATATATATATATCTATATATATTTGTACTAGCCTAATAATTCTAAAGTTCCCAAAATAATTTTTCTAATACAAACAATTTATTTCATAAATCCTCATGCCTAGGATTACTAAAATTATTTTCAATGTATAAAACAAACCTTTGTAGAAAATATTTAAACAAGTCTCAAATCAATGATAGTCTTATATAAAAATAAATATATTTCAAATATTATTAATATTATTTTAATATTATTTTAGGAAATAAATTTAAAATCAAATATTAACTAAATAAATAAATAATTCTCCATAAACATCCAAATTTATAAAACTTAAAATTTTAACTTAGAGGTTATTACAATACATACTTATACAATAGTTATGAGTTGAATTAGTGCTCTTATAATCCTTAAAGTATGCAATATTGAAAAGGAAACACGGTATGATCGATTGCTTTATCAATTTCACTATGGTAATTGATTACTATCAAGGATAGAAATAACTTTTAGGCTATATAATCGTTTATCTCATTAATTTCATTATGGTGATTGATTGCCATTAGGTAAAAACATCTTCTAGCTTATATGATTAATTAAATAATTGATTGCCTCAAGAACATCTTTAAATTCTATAGATTTTCACTATTCATTTTATGAGAAATTCACTTAAAACTCATATTTTAAGCCAAAATATTCATTCAAACCACCATAAAATATGATAACAACACCATATACACTAGATTTAATAAGAATTTCATTTCAGATATTATTTTAAATCATTTTACCTCAGATTTTACATGTACAAAGAAAACCTAACTTTAACTAAACTAAATCATTTAAAATCACACAAGTTTGATTAGAATGTAAATTCAAAGCTTATAAAGGAGATAATAGGTGGTCAAAATGAAGATTGACTTACTTTTGAACATTATAAAAAAAATTTTAAGTTAAAGTGAAAAAATTCTTTTTTGATACTAAAAACCTTCTTACCTAAACAATTAAATTTCTTATATCATATACCATCCAAACAAAGGAAATAGAATAGAATATAATAAAGAATAAGGGATGGAAATTATTACCTTGCTTGGATTAGAGAGGATGAGAAAAGAAAGACATAATTTCATGCTTTGTGTTGTGAGTAGATGATGCTTTTTCATCTTCAAAAGAAACAAGCAATTGGATGGGTTGTAAGAAAATATAAGGAAAGTGGCCTTATGGGCAAAAATATAAAAGGGTTTTTATATCTCCTTCACACCTATATGCTCACCGTTAGTCATGATTAACTTAAAAATATTTCTAATTATTTATTTATTGATTATTTCACATAATGATTTTTATTTATAATCTTATTATTGTTAATCAATTATTTACACTCAAAACATTTTAATTCAAATGAGTGTAAGTAAAATATTTGAAATTAAACAAGTAATATAAATTTATGAATTCACAAGTATCATGAAATTTCCCAATCATAAGCATATATAATAATTTATAATCATGTTTCAAACTTATTGCTTTATCTGTCTATTCTCTCCTTATTCCTCTAGCCCTATCTTATATATCCTTCCTCTTAAAATTTTTAATGTATATTCATATAGCATAATTTTCCATGGAATAAATTTCATTTTCATTCTCATTTCCAAGCCATCTTTCATAGCTTTTCCATTTCTTTTTAAGTATGTCACCTTTGTGGCCTAGTTTCACATTTTAACATTTTAGGCCTCACAAGCTCTTTATTGAATTAATCCATGAATTTTCTCACATGGTGCCTTTGTAATATCCCTAAGTAAGCCTAGTAAAATTTAGATTTGGGCTTAGGTAAAAACTACAACACCCCAACATGGTGTTTATGAGAACTTTAGTTAGTCAAATAAAAGAACCAAGTAATAGAGCTATACTTTTAAACTTTTTTTATCTTAGGCATTGATTAATGTTTTATTTGTAACTCAAAAATCATTTAAGTTTTGGACATGAAACTAATTCTATTAGAAATTAAACTTAGGGAGCTTTCCAATGATATATGGATCACCTAAATTGAACTTAAAATAAAAAAGTTAGACCATTTTAGACCCTAAACTTGTTAGGCTAAGGTTTTGTGTATACAAAAGGCATGGAACCTAACTATCTAGCTAACTAAATCACTAAGATTAATCAATTAGTACACAACTAATTGATTTAACATAAATCCTTATAAAAGGACAAACATTCCTTTCACATTAAAAGTCACTAAAAGAGATATACTCAAAGAAATAAGGTTTTAGCTTATTTGGCTTGTGCTCTATAAGAGTGAAGGCCTAAGGTAAAGTTTTTTGCCTTTATGGCTTATTTTACATTTGAGTTTTACTTAGGTTTAACTTCTTTTTCTTATTTCCTTGTAAGGTTTCTTTAAGACCTTGGGCATCGCTCTAGCTTAGGTAAATATTACACCTTAAAGAATATCTAGCTAATTTTTTTTGCATAATTATAGGGATTTCCATAAAATGTATTTCTAGAAGTGAAGCTGGAATTTAAAATAAATAAATAAATACATTAATTTATGCATGCATTAATAGTCAAGAAAATTAAGGAAAATGAAAATTTTGAAGTAATTATTATATATAAGATCTTTAATTTTGAAATAAATGTGATTACTATAACCCATTTAGATAAATTGATATGTTTTGGAAACTCTTCTGTATTTAATAAGTCTTTATTAAGGTTTCACCACTAACGAACATCAATAACTCCGCTTAGAGTAGTTTCAAAATCTTAGTGAGAATGTCAGCACCCTTAATAGTAGTGGTAATTTCTGATACAACACAATAACTTAATATATTTATTCAGGTTTGAGTTAATACACTAACCTATTTAAGAATTTTTATTAAATTTTTAATAATTTTATTTAAAAAATAAATAATATTTTAGTCATAAATGGATATATATATATATAATAAAGATGTAAAATTATTAATTTAATAAAATAATAATAAAAATTTAAAATAATATTTTATTAATAATTAAAAATATTTTTATAAAAAATAATAAGTAATTAAATTTAATAAATAATTTTATAATTTATTTTATTAATTAAAATTATTAAATAAATTAAATGGGTGACCTATGGATGACCTATTT
Organism: Sindora glabra; assembly: GCA_020226215.1. Taxonomy (NCBI): domain Eukaryota; kingdom Viridiplantae; phylum Streptophyta; class Magnoliopsida; order Fabales; family Fabaceae; genus Sindora; species Sindora glabra. The sequence goes on along the minus strand of CM035226.1, from coordinate 73,960,801 downwards.
TAGCACGATTAATAAATGAATTAACTCAAATGACATGAATTTCCACCTTTACTTAATAGTGTAATGGCACTCGATGTTACCTTAAGGGTTGTGTTCCCTTTACTCCATGAGTTCAAACCCTTAACCTTGCATGTGTGCATTAAGTAGATTAAGATTATCACAATTACCCCAAAAAAAGTCTTAATAAGAATGAGCTAAGGAAAATAACCTAAAGGTAAACAAGAGCCAACCATTTATCATTTCTACAAAACCTCTCAGGATTGTTGTCCTTTTCCTTCTTCCTCACCCTAACTACCTCCTGGTCTCCTCATTTCCCCACCATACATCTCTCTTAAACACTCTAAGAGCTTCTTTATTTTTCTTTTGCTAGAATCAATGGCTTTTCACATTTCTAATCTTCAAGAAATTTAGGAATGCTAATTTTTTTGTATTCTCTTCCTTTTTATGTAATTAAATCAAAGTTTTATAGTGAAGATGTAAAATTTGAGTTTTGAAGGCTTTATGCCTTAAATTACATTTCCTTCTCCTTGATAAAGAATGGATTGATCTATAACACAATTTTACATCAATCTTACCTTTAAAGATTAAGTGAGTAACCCCTATGTTTTTTTTTTAATTTATAATCTTCTATATTGATTGTTAAGAGTATAGTTTATATGACTTAAGGTACATTTAAGTTAGAAAGCCAAGAATCCGTGAAATGTATGGTGGATCCAAATGCTATAATGTGTGTTTTATGATATATATATATATATATATATATATATATATATGGTGATTTGGTTGTAATATTTTGTTGTGTAAATGAGATATAAGGTCATAAAATGTTGAATAAATAGTAAAAATTGTAGAATTTCTTGAAGGAATTAATTTATTGAGGTATGGAAAACTTTTTGTCTAACCTAAATTGAATATTGAATCAATTCACCCTATAAGATATTTTTAAGGTAATCAATTCATCATTATATAAAAACTTTTTATTTGACCTAAATGAATTCATAAATCAATGCACCTCTTTAAAAGTATAAAATTGAACCTTAATAAATTGAGTCATTATAGTCAAAAGGTGGCTCCCATGTATTGAATTGAATCATGAATCAATGCATTATGCCTTTTCTTGTAAAATCACATCTCTAAAGGTCCCTAAATTCAATACTTCAATTTTATATGATCAACACAAGTATATATAACTTATAATATAATTGCTTGATAGAATATGAGCTTGATGTGCACATGAGAAGAAAATAAAATGAAATTTAAGATTCTTAAGCATAACATAGAACTTAACTTGCATTAATTATGTATTCATAAGTGGACCTTATACTATGGAAGTCTTCATAAAGTAAATGCATGGATATCTTACCTTGTGTTGAATTTTATGATCGTAGATATAAATTATGAGTGACATGTAAACCTTAAGTGATTAAATAATAAGAAAGGTTAACAGTGTAAATTAATTGGTCATGGATCATTATGGATGCTATTATTGTCGTATAAATAAAATTAAAGTACAAGTTAAGGTACGTGTCTATATTTTGATAAATTATGCTTTGAATGATAAATTATACACTCAATTTGTGTGCTTATTTATGAAAGCATAAGGTTGAGCTTGGACAAATAATGTTAGGCTTGTAAGAAGATAAGATTGATTGTGGGTCATAAAGTGGTTATTCTAAATATTATGTTGTAGGCATTTTTATTTGCACAAAAACCCTTATCCTTAATGTGGAAAGACTATTTATTTGATTAATTATTTATGAATAAGTTGATTTGATGTTATTATTCTAGTATGATTGTGTGAGAATAAGTAATAAGATTATATTTATACCAAATCATGGAATTATGCATGAATTGAGAAAACTCTAAAACTTATATCTAATTTCCCTCTTTTTCAACCCTGAGGTATGCAAGCTAGAAATCCTTTTTAGAAGGAAATTAAATTGTCTTCTTAAATGGGGATGTCGTAAGTCTTGAGTAATTATAGCCTTACTTTTTATTTAAGTAGATTGATTATTCAATGGTTTTCAATAAATTCATTATTTTTATTTCCTTTTTTTATGTGAATTCTTCCCTTTAGGTACCTAATTGTTATCTAGATTGGCTAAAGGTGGACTGCATTAAGAAGCTTATAACACATTGCTAAGTGATGGGATAATTAAACTAAATATTGTTTCAATTGCATGATGTCAAGTTTATATCCTTCCCAAATGAAAGCAAATGTTTAAAGGTTGTTAGGTGACTTGAATCTAAACTAAATTTTAAAAATTTCCAATTTAAGCATAGCAACATGACATGTTGAGTACATCTATGTACATAAGCAAGGCTTATAGGTTATTGCTAGTGGCAACCACTTACATGTTGGTATATGCTCTAATAGCCAATCATAGGATAACTATATTTGTGTATAGTGTATTAAGTTTTCTTTATATATAAATAAAGGCATTCAATTGATTATTATATTTAATGTTATATTTGCATAATATAAATAAATATAATAATTATTCTTCGAATAATTTACATTATTCCTGAAATGTACATAATCAAGTATTATTATTAATAACTAAGATAATAATAATGCATCAAGACTAATATGTATGTTAACTCATAATTATAATCATGGATATGAGATATCATATCAACTCATAGGTACACTTTAGAGACCAAATGTACTGGACTAACCTAGCATGAGAATGCTACATGAATTATTGTGTTATAAGCAATTCTTAAAGTAATAATAATGTATGTGGTCTTTTAAACTAAAGTCACTATAGTTCCCTACATGAAGAGTCATGTAATTTGATGTCATCTAATGTCACCTATAATAAGGTCAACTTGAAAGATGGTAGTTAGCTATATCATAAATAATGCAAAAAGCTATTAGTGATTTAGATAAGATTTTTTCCTTTCTATATGGAGAAATGATATTAGTGGGCTCTTTGATTAAGTGAGATTATGAAATGCATGGTGATGCTTAAATGGATCAATTTGTGATATTAATTCATTTGTTAAACACCTAGGTTGAATTATGAAAAGGGTGACATATTCGATGCCTCAATTCAATCTAGATATCTAAGACAAAAGGGACTAAACTAAGTAGAACATTAATCATGAAAAGGATATGTCAAATCATTAACAACTTTCATTACTTGGGTGGCAATGATGTATTACTAGATATCACTTATAATCTATGATACTAAAATAGGATTTTAGGATCACTACTAATGTAATAAGAACCTATAGAAATACTCATAAAGAATGAGTCAAACATTAGCATTATAGTGCAATTAGGAACTCTTTGTCAAATTAAAGCTCCTAATTGAGAAATGTTTAGTATGATTGGGCTTGACTAAGTAATAACACTATGATTAGGTTACACTTAGAAACACTAAATCTAGGTTATTTACTAACTAGTCATGTTTGGGCCTGATTAATAGTCAAAGCCTTACTATCTCCCTACTTAAGGTAAATTCTGGTTAGAGATTATAAAATAGACATTCTATTTGCAAAAATAAAATATATTAATTAGATTAGTATCTAATTGTGATTAATGATTCATTTTAAATTAGGTAGGATATATATTTCAAAAAAATGAAAATATTATTCTAGATTTTAAAATCCTAGTTCTACATATATAATATATGGAACATTAACTATGATTGAGTAAAAACAATCAAAACAAGAAAAACTAAAAATTCTAGCAACTAGCACTGCCTTGTGAAAGAGAACAACCCTATTTGATCAGATCACAATCTTTAACCTTTCATGTGGATATCGTAGAGATGCTAGCATCCAACGATGTCTGTGATCTAACAACTAGCACTTAAGTTCATTAAGATTTGTGCTAATTGAACATTCATGATGTTCATGCATGTTTGTGAAGAATAGAAGCAATCTATACCTATGTTCGCAATTTAGATCATAATAGATTTGACTTAGAGCAAATCGTTCAGCATCAATTTGGAATCATGCTTCAAAGGTATATGTTTTATCATTACTTTATGCTTTTTTCACTTGGATCTTTAGTGGATTTTAGTATAATTTTAAAATTTTTATTGTATTTTCTCTTTCATAAACCTAACAATGCAAAGATAATATCTCATCTAGATCACTCATATCCCTCCATATGACATCATTATCTTTAAGGCTAACCCTATTATAGGTGATGTTAGATGGTATCAAATTATAGGACCGGTCATGTAGAAAATTGTAGTGATTTTGGTCAAAGAATCATATGCATCATTATTACTATGAGAATTGCTTATGACACTCATAATGATCCTTGTAGCATTCTCACAATAGGTTTATCCAATTCATTTGTTCTCTATTATGTGCCTATGTGTTAGCTTAATATCATATATCCATAACTAGTGAAATTTAGTCATTAGCCAATGTACATACTAGTCTTGATATATTATTGTAATTTCAATTTATAATGATACTCAACTAGAGATATTTAAGAATAATATTGTCATGATCTAATTTCTAGCATCATAACCAGCATAAAGACATTCAACTAATATGATTCTACTAGCAAAAATGTCTTTACAAGCTTCTAAAACACTTCTAACACTTACTAATTATCTTTACTTCTAACAATAATAGACAATTATGGAAAATAAAATTTATTGCCCATGCACTTTGAAAATGAAAATATAATTAATATATATAAAGTTGTACAAAAGCTTTGAAATTTTACAAAGATACAAAGGTAGTGTACAGATATTGAAGTAAAACAAAAAGACTCCTAATTTGAACCATCTTACAGCCCGACTCTATAGATAAGGAATATAGAGGCACATGAAGGGTTCTAATGCAAATATCAATTATATTGGGGCAGGTCATTCTCAAAATCTATAAATAGAAGATTAACAATAGAGTATGTAAGTATTAACATACTCAATGAGTGACTATACCTTTCCTTTTGTAAAGAGTTCTTATCTTAGTAAATTAAATACATAACAGTAAAAAGTGAAAAATGTAAAGAAATAAGTATAGATTTGATTTAACTTTATTGTACCTAATATAATCTTCTTGTATAATAGATATAAAGATCTTTCTAACAAATGAAAATAGTTAATATATACATTTCTCTTTATATCTTCAGTTCAGCCTTATCCCCATCTACCCTCGACATTAAGCCTCTAACCTTATCCCTCTAACCCTTACCACTCATCTCTTTCTCTACAAAGAATGTAAATCTCCCCTTCTCATAGTGTTTGCACACAATGAGTAATGTTTAGATGTTAGCTGTTGTATCAATTACTCATTTCAATTTCATTAGGTATGGTCAAAATACCAACTTTGTCATAAAACCTAGTTACATATATACACTTTTATATTTTATCAATTCTTGATAATATGTTTAAAATAAGTTATTATAACCTTCCAAAAAAGTTTTCTATTCTCATGTGATTAATTTCTTTAACCATATAGTATAGTATCCAAGGGTAATGCATACAACTTTTTCATTCATATGAATAACAACATATAAATTACATAAATAACTAACAACATGATTCCATCCATCCTATGTAATCAAATACATTCCAATATCTTCACAATTCAATTCTATTTGCTTATATATGTATCATGGTTTAGTATCTTTAAGGTCTTTCAAATTAACTAAAAAATTTACCAAGATTTGTTTTAACAATTTCGACATCATATTAAGCATAGAACATCAATTATTTTGCAACATTAATTCCCATGGATACTATTCACATGGAACCCAAATGGGAGTTTTAGAAATAGGCAGCATGTACACACTTGTAATTCAAGCCACTTTTCATCTACCAAATGGAAGTCAATTGCTTCCAAACTTTTCTAGGACATTGTTAACATATCAAATAATTATTAACTTAGTTGTTGTGCAATTAATTTCATGGATTCACCCATGCATAAAGAGTATGGATCTAAGGCTAACAAATTCGGACAACGTTGAAGCTATAAAACCTAATCAACCATTTAGGTAACCAAATCAACTTCAATTATCACCAAATTTTGACATAAGCTTAACAATATTCTAAATAGCATTCTAAAAAAAATTATATTTTTTTTCAATCATTTGATACCTCAAAAATTTTCAAACCTAAGACTGCATAGAATAGGGTTTTAAAATTGGTAGTTTTGGATGTTTCATTTCTAACTTAGTTTTTAATGCATCTAAAAATTAACAAAAATTATTAATTTCATCTAAAATCACTCTAACACTAAATATAACTTTAAAATGCCAAAATTTAAAATTAAAAAAAATTTTAACCATGATTCCAAAAGGAGACAAAAATATACCATGAAACCTTCCTAACACCATATTAGTCCTAGCATTCTTTGATGCTTATTTCTTAAAGAAAAATTTTACAAACCATCTCTAACTCATTTCAATATTATAATACTAACATAATATGATCATAATAACATGATACAAATTCAAATCCAACCATTTAGCATCATCATATATTAAATTTATAATGACAATTTTATCAAATTTCTACATCTATTTTAATAAAACTCAATAGAATAGGGACAATTGTCATCACCTCCACTTCTTGAATTCCTAAACTTGTAAAAATATATTTGAATAGAAAAAGAACAACTCTAATGAAATAAATCAAATTTTAGAAGTTTAGGAGAAGAATTAGCCATGAAAACAGGAAGATAAAGAAAACTCTAAGTTACCTTGCTATAATTGAAAAACGAAGTTGGAAAACCCCTTACACTATGTGAGGAAATTGAAAATCCTTGTAAAGGAGGGTGGAGAATGCACTTTTTTTTTTTTTAGTTTATGGGCAGTAAAAATGTGTAAAAATTTACTCTAAAACCTTATATATATAAAGCACTAAACCCCTGAGCTTCTAAGGTAAGTTTCTTTATTATAAAGTGGTAGAATTCTCCTTCATGATGGGCAGGAGATGGGATCACATTTTTACTGCTCAAAATTAGAATATTTTTGCCCCAAATCTAATTAAAATAGCCAAATAAATTTCTTTAAAATATAACTAACAAATGCCCTTGCTTTTGCAAGTATTTATCAAATTACCTAGGGTTTTTTACACACTTAGGCCTTGTTTCTATAAGCCTAAATTTTTCTAGTTCAAAGGCCATTTTTAGGCCTAAAAATACTAAATTAAATTAACCCAAATAATTTAAAATGACCTATTTTAAATTCAAGTTCAATTTCTAGGTTTTTGGGTTAACTAAGTAAATTTTCGGTTACCGAGGATCTTCATTTCCTATCAAATTTCTATAAAATTTTTCTAAGCCTAATATTCAGCTTTTTATGGCATTTTGATCTATACTAATGTCTAATATAAATTTTAAAAAAGTTCTAGATGGATATACCCTAAATCTATCTCTACAATTTAGTCAAATTTTACCTAATTTTATTACTAGGTTTCTATTAAGGCACTTTCCTATTCAAATTTTATTAATTTTTTTGCTCCATTAGGGTATTACAAATATTAGCCATTCTGAGGGTAAAACATCACATTCATTTAAATTACATAGAAATAAGAAACAAAGATCATAAACTAAAGGTAAATTTCATTATAAATTCCTATAGCTTCATACTTTTTCTAAATAAGTCCCTATAATTTAAAAATTTTGAATTGCATACCTATACTTTCATCAAATTTTCTAATTAGGTCCCTTCCATTAGCCCTCCATTGATTTTTTCTAACATCATGAATGGAATGATCATTGGACCTGAAGTGTGCCCAATTAGACTAGCTAAGTTAATTACCATAAAAATCTCGTATTTACACAAATCCTATACTAAGCTTTATTCCTAAAATGTAGAAACTCCAAGCTATGTTCCTTGACCAAAATGCAGTGACCATATTACTACCACTAACAAGATCAATAAAGCACATGATAAACACATTTTCAAGTTTTTCACAATGTTTTTAAAGGATGATACAATTTCTTCTTACTCTAAAATTACCCTTTTGTTTGATCTTCAAATGGGTGGTCTACCTATTCAAAGCATCCATAAGTTTGTGGGCTCTAAAAAAAATACCCTTCACCAAAGCCAAAAAAATAGAGATCACTATTAAAATAAATGCCATTTTGACACCTTTAATTTTGGCAGCACAAGAACCTTCAATCAAGATTGCTTCATCTCTTTGAGGTTAATAGAAATAATTGCTCCCTGTAGTCAAATAAGCAATGGTGTCATCCACTACTACTATCAATGGAAACCTCTATCTCTATGCTTTTCCATGACAAGGAGAACTTCACCATTTCAAACCTTAATTTTGCAATATTTGGGACAAAGATTATCAATTTCGAGTCATATGAAAAGCAATGCTTCATTACATATGTGAGAAGCAATAAATATATCAAAGAAATCCATACCTTCTTATTGTAGATAACCCATGACAACCAATCTAGCTTTAAACTTGTTTATAGATCCACTTATATTGAATTTAGTCCTATAAACCCACTTGAAACCAAGTAGCTTATAGTTTTAAGGTCTTTCCACAAGTTTCTAAGTGCCATTCTTTTTTATTATAGCTAACTCCTCATGCATTACAGAAATCAACTAGCTTCATTGGTAACTTCACTAAAACTAGAAGGTTTTAAAGTAACTACATAACACTTTCCATATATAACAACAAGAGTTTTTGGTTCCCCTGATTGGAAAGTCATTATAACTATTAGAATTTTCTTCAATTTTAGCCTCATCATGAATCAGGTTGTCATAAGAAATCAATTTTTTTCATGATGTTTATTTTTTCCTAACTACACTTGATTGTTTCATAAGATTTCAATTTCTACTAACAATAATGGTTTTTAACTTCAAACTATAGATTTTGTTACTACCATATCCTAAGAAAATGCCTTTCTTAGATTTTTTTATCTAACTTACCCTTTTTTAGTTTTGGAATAAAAGTATAGCATAAGCTATTAATGGGCACGTTGCAATGTACTAAAATTAGTTAAAAAATTGGTTGCTACAATAATAATGCAGAATAGTGGCATAACTAAGTCGTACCCCTAGTGATCTTTTAATTTTATCCTTCCCAAATGAATTTCTAACAATATCTACATAATTATTGACTTATTGATGCAATGAAAATGAAGGAAACTAATGAAAACAAGATGTAAATGCACTAAAACAAAATGTTGTGCAAAAATAAAACCATTATGTTGTTCGCTATATGAGAGATTATGCAATAACATAATGCAAAATTAAGGGGTGATTGTATGAAATTAAAATGATAACAATGAAATAAACAAGCACAAAATAAAAGTAAAATATTAAGTAAACTAAAAGAATTCAATATAGGAAATGTAGTCAATTCAAGGATATGATAGCTCTGTTGGGAATTCGGATTATCACATGCAGCGGAATTTTAAATTTTGATCCGAATTCTACCTAGGATCCATGCAAAAAGCATGAGTCAATGATTAGGGTTTTACCTATTGGGCACTCGTGTTTCTACTGATCAAAACTTGAGAGCGGATGAATCAAACGTCGGCCGGAAGGTACAGCGTCTCTACGGTATCCACACGGAGTGAACAACGACCTCTCACCCTCCACGCGTCTGCTAGGATGCGTTTTTCTCTCTAAGAATTAGGATTGGATGTTTTTGAGTGATTTAGGGTTTATATGGAAGCTTAAAACGTGATTATTAAGTGCTGCCCTCAAGTCCCTTTTTATAGAACTTAGGCAAGCCATAATCCTAGTCCTACTAGGATAATGCTTCCAAAATCCTAATCACACTTAACAACTCATCTTATCCTTATCCTAGAGATAATGGGAAGAGATAAGACTTATCTATTAATTATCTAATATTAGATAATGATATTATCTCATAATATAAATATCTTAATATTAGATAATTGCATATAGTTATCAAATATCAAAATAATATTATCTCATAATATATTTATCTAATATCTGATAAGATAATTACTTGATATTACTTTAATATCAAATAATATCACATAATATATATATATATATATATATATATATATATATAAAACATGAATTTATTATTCTTAATAATATATATGCACAAAAATAAGTCCAATTAATTGGATATTAATATAATTAAAGTCCAATTAATTATTATCTTATTCCTACTCCTTTTGTATGACCCTGTAGGTTCTTACTACGTTGACAATGACTTATTATTGAGCCATAGACAGCGAGCGGTATCTAGCAATACATCACTGCCACTCAAGTAGTAAGAATGTCTGTGATTCGACATCCACCTAATACATGATCAACGTTTTACATCATGACCCTTTTGTAATAATATCCAAATTGAACTGGAGGCATGGAATGTGTCATCCTCGTCAATGTTCAATTTATATTTCTTGATACTGAGTAGACTTAAAATAAATAATTAATATCACATATTAATTCAACTGAGCATGGCCATGCATTTCTAAGTCTCACTCAATCAAGGGGCCCAAGGATATTTCTCTTTTATACAAGAGTAACAAAATCCCATTTATATCACTCACTTCCCTCTGCATGATTTATGACACACCCAATCAATGCCCTACTTGTCACCTGATTAAAGGTGACATAGGACAATATTAAAGTGAGTAATTTCTCATGTAGGGAACCGTAGTGACTTCAGGTCAAAGGTTTATGTGTAGTTGTGATCATATGAGAATAACTTATGACACGTTTATCCATGCAATATTCTCATAGTGGGTCAGTCCAGTACATTGTTCACTAGCAATGTACTCATGTATTGACTTGATATCACATATCCATGATTCGTAATCATCAGTCACTATACATGCTAGTCTCGATGTATTATTACTATCCTTTTCATAATAATACTTGACTAGAGGCATTTTAGGAATAGCAAAGCTATTCCAAGGATAATTATTATATTAAGTTATAAATTGCGCATAATAATAATAAAAACAAAATATAATAATTAAATTGCCTAAAACATAATACATTGTATATAACTTCAATCATCAATATGATTGGCTCTAGGACATACACCAACAAGCTCTTAATATGGATTAATCTTATATCATAAAATATTTAATTATTCTAATTGATTTTTCAACCTTGGATTACCTAGAATCCCTGTAATAATCCATCAATCCTACACCAGACAATCACCTAGAGTTTAGTCAATTAAGATTAGTAGATGAATTAAACAATTATCATAATCTCGAAACTAGATCGAAATTGAGCTAAAGATAGAATTCAATTGATTTAGGAAATTAAATTAGATGCCACTGAAGTAATCCCCTAACCTTTTATCCTAACATGTAAAATCATGATTAACCAACCATAATTTCACATTCAAACAGCAAAAGGATAGAAATCATAGGATTAAGTACCAATTATACCAAATCAGCTCTTAACACAAGCAATCTCAATAATTTAGCATAAATAATTGAAGAAAGAGAAAAATCAATAGGAGGAAATTAATATTGCTAATCAAGATCTTATAATCATTGAAGAGAAGAGCTTCACAATCCTTGAATCAAGTAAGAGTCTTTAGCCTTCCATGGCTTGAAAACAAGAAAATAGAAAAGAAAGAAAAACTATGCTGCTGAACTTTATGTAAGGTCTAGAGTCTAATGAATCTCTTCCCTATTTATTTGACCTAAGTAAGATAAAACCATATTGGACTAGGATTTTATGACTATTAGGATTACAATAATAAGGCCTTTCTAATTTTTAGAAGCCCAAACCTATTTGTTACAAGTTAATTAAATCCATCAAATAAATTAGTGAATTCCTGCAAGTCTAACTTCCAACAGGATTTTGATCATGAAATCAATGTAATTTGGAAAACCTATAAACATTAAATGTGTGGGCCTATGTCTTATGAGAATTTGGGCACTAGTTTCAGGTTAATCAGACCACTATAGCTCCAAATATAGCCTAAATACAGAAGTAGGTTTAGTTGAGATAAAGACACGACTTCAACTTCTCAATCACATATGACCTTCAAAATGCCTGAACTGGGTTAGGACAAAATATAAAAGTGGTAGTTCTCTTTCTAAGCTTTCTAGCAATATAAAATTTTCCTCAACCCAATATTCAAAACTCAAGATATGACTGAAAAATAAAAATAATATCAAAATCTAGCATTTATCGAATAAATTCATAAACTTGTAAAATCAAATCATAATTATAAAACAAGGTCTATTTTGTAAGATTAAGCACATGCAACACCTAAAAGACATAAAATAGGGGAAAATAAAATGATAAATATTTTTCTTATCAAATTCGCCCGCACTTAGCCCTTGCATGTCCTCAGGCAAGACACAATTTTATTCAAAAATAAATGACTTTACTTTCTAAAAACTTCAAATTCACAAATCCACAAGCAAGAAACAACCAATGGCAGCAAGAAACATAACACATCATGAAGAAAAATCTTAACAAGCTTAGAATTAATTAACATATTAACTTCATTCAAAAAGAGTAGATCAAATTGGTAGATCCTCACAAACTTTACTCTCCAACTCTCAAATGTTTAGGCTAGTGTTTCACTTAAGTTCATTCCATAAATTTTTTTATCATAAGCTTGCTAATTATCTAATCTCCACTACTCAAATCACATGCACAATACAAATCAAAAGAACTTTATTCAAGGTTGTAATAGGGTTAAGGTAAGAAGGGAAGGAAAAGTCAGGATATGGAAGGTTAGAAACCAAAGAAATCAATAGAGTACTTAAATAAAAAACATGTGGGTAAATTATAAACAATTATAACTTAACACATCAATCCAAATTTAAATTCAAATACTCATTAACTTCTTTATTTTTTTCTCTTTATTTCTTTTCTCTTTTTTTTCAATTTTTTTTTACTTTTCTTTTGCTTTATCTCTTCTTTTCTGTACTTTTCTTTCTTTCTTTTTTCTAAATTTGATTATTATTTTTTATTTTTTTAACTTTTGATGATAACTTTTCATAATATATAAACTCATGCACCTCCATACTTATTCAAGAGCCCATCTCATAAAATTTCAAATGTTCTACTAGTCCTTAAGGTTAGGTAAAGATATTTGTTTTACATTGGAAAAATATGCTCATGGGTTAGGCAATAAAGAAAAGGCAATAAAAGCTCAAGGGGGCTTAACAAAGATAAAACTTTAAGGTTGGATTTTTAGCTTTAGCTTAAATAAAGAAAGAATGCCTTAATCATGTTTATGCATGCATGTGCAAAATGTAATCTCAAAAAGATTCAAAACAAATTCTAGAGAAACAAATTATGGAAGAATATCACACAAGAAGGAAAAACAAGACAATATCATAGCATGAATTTTCAATAAAAGGATCAAAATCTCACAAGGTAGGTTATGCTATGAAATTGAATCTACTAATTCAAAATCCATCACTACTTCAATTAATTTCAAGAAGCAAAATCATTCACTCAATCATATTATGAATGTTATCTAACTTCAATTAAATCCTACTTATGAAAGTGCAAAATCTCCATTAATGGAAAGCAATTAAAAAAAGACTCAAAATCAAGTGGAATATGCACTTTTTTTTAATTTTCTATTTTTTTAAAGCATAAAATTGAAATCCTAAAGTCTCCCCCCACACTTAAATTTTACATTATCTTTAATGTAAAGCATATCAATATGAATATCAAGAAAGATAAAGAACGTGGAAAATAAAAGAGAAGGGTAAGAAAGTAAATCTTAAAAGTTGCTTAGGTCGCTTCACAAAAAGTACTGTTCTTTAATGTCTTTAACTAGACCATGACTTCCATTATTCACCTAAGATCTATATAGGGATTGGCTACCTGATTTGCTTCCACATTACCAAACTTTACTTCATCCATCAAAAAAATTCTATGAAAATTTGAATCATTTACCATAAGTTCTTGTAGCACTATTCTTAATTTATTTGTTCTTGAAAGTTCAAAATCATTTGGTGAAACAAATTCAATATGATTAATAATGGTGAGAAGAATTAATGTAAATGCATTCTTTTTATCCTAAAGGTGGAATGTCCTCATTATCTCTTTTTTTTGTAATTTTGGAACCAAAACTATTTCCTTCACTTAAAAATGCAAAAATTTCATAACAAATGGAACACTTAAAATCACTATCTTTGCAAGTGCATTCATAGCTATCAACATAATTCATAAAGTCAAAAAATTCAAGAAACTCAACAAGCAATTCATCATGGATAACATTAACATGTAAATCAAAATGGTGCACAACAAAACCAGCAGTATCAGATACAAAAATGTGCAAATTAGAAATAGCAGAAATAGCAAAAATAAAATGAGAAGAATAATGCACTATAGGCTTTAAAATGGTAAAAAAATGATATGGAGTTGTCATGCATATCTTTAGAAATATCAAACTTGGCCATAATACTATCAAACTCCATAGTTAATGTTTCTTCTTAAACATTAATAATGGTTTTGCTATCTTAACAAAAAGCCGACCAAGAATGATTAGTGGAAGAATGCTTGAATCCTCATTTTCCATCTTTAAAATGTAAAAATATGCTGGAAAGATTAATCCATCAACCTGTACTAAAATATCTTTAATAATTCCTAAGGGATAAAGGTTAGATTTATTGGGTAATTAAACAACAACCGTTGTTTCTTTGAAAACTAATAAATTCAAAGCATTAAAAACAGAAAGAGGCATGACATTTATGGATGCTCCTAAGTCTAACATGGTGTGCTCTATTTTAGTTTTCCCTATGAGGCATGGAATGTTAAATGTGCCTAGATCTTTGTATTTTTTTAGTAATTTTCTTTGGATTATTGCAAACACATTTGCCTTCATACTTACTTTTTCATCCATCCTTAATTTTCTTTTGTTGATGCACAAATTTTTCAAAAAGTTAGCACACCTTGGAACTTGTTTTATTAAATCTAGTAAAGGTATGTTAACTTCTATTTTTCTAATTGACTTTAAAATCTAAGTCTCATCTTCATTTTTCTTTTTATTTTTCCATTAGTAAAAAAGTCTTCTATTTGGAAAAGGGAGGGGATAGGGAAAGAGTTTACCTTACTATCATTATCTTTTTGTTATTATGTTGGTTGCTTCTGGATTTTATCTTCTAGTTTATTCTTGCTTCCTAGTTAATTGCTTATTTCTACTTAACTGCTTCTTAGTTTTTCTTTTTCTAGTTCATTCTAATTTTTCTATTCTTCTTATTATTGTTAGTTCTGTTCTGATTGATCTCTCATTTCTTGTTGATTCCTTGCTAGTTATTTTAGTTAATTCTAGTTGTCACCTTCTAGTTAAGTGTTTTTCCCTGGTATATAGCTTGTTGGTTGATCACTTGTTGGAACATGGCTTAATTTTGGTGTATCCACTTGCTTACCACTTCTCAGCATGATTGCATTCATCATTTCCTTATTTCTCGCATTGCTAGAAGATGGTTAGCTAGAAGAACCTTGTACCTTGAGCTCACTTAATGCAAAAGTCAGTTAGCCTATTTGTGTTTGCAAATTCGTCATGGTGGCTTCGGCCTTTGCTACAATCACAAGTTATTGGTTACCATTTACTTAACCAACTTTTCAAATGTTAGTTAAGAGGAAGATGAATTTGTTTCTAGTTTAGAAGTAACATTTGGTTGCATTCTAGTATATGCAATAGGATGATATTAATTTGAATAGTTGTCATATTTGAAATTCTGGTTATTTCTCCAACTAGCATGTTGATTATGTTGTTACTGGAACTAGTTAATTTGTGATTGTTGGAATTGGTATTGGTTTTGTTACTGAAATTGTGGCTTTCTAGGGAAGATAGTTACTACATATGCTAGAGGAAGAGGGCACTCATCATCTTCTAATGTTGAACAGAAGTCTGTTGAATAAGTTGGGCAAGAGCAAATGCCACAAAATCTAGTAAGAACTCATTGCTATTATTCCATAGCCATTTTCCTCACTAAAGTAGTAAATTCATCTAGCTTATTTTCTAATCTTTACTGGTTTGAATTTGCAAAATTCAGCTCATTCACACTTCTGGTTGTAATAGCCATAATTCTTGTTCCAAACTACTATGAATTTATTGCTATGTTTGCAATTAAATCTTTTATTATCATAAGTGTCTTGTCCATTAAAGCTCCGCTACTTCCAATATTAATATGCTTATATCCATGGTAAGAAGTCCTTCATAGAAATATTAGATAATGAGCTGCTTATTGATGGTGTGGACAGCTAGCACATAACTTCTTGAATCTTTTCCAATATTCATATAATATCTCCCTACTCATCTATCTAATACCACAAATCTATTTCCTTATTGCTATGGCTCTAGATTTAAGGAAGAATTTCTCCAAGAAGAGTTACTTCATATTAGTCCAGTAAGTGATAAAACCATGTTACAGATAGCATAACCAATCCTTAGTTGTATCAGCTAAGGAAAAAGGGAATGCTCTCAACTTAATATGATCTTCTGAGATACCTTGAGGCTTCATAGCAGAGCAAATCATGTGAAACTCCTTCAAGTGTTTATATGGATCTTTACTTGCAAGACCATGAAACCTTGGAAGTAAGTGTATTAAACCAGATTTGAGCTTAAAGTTAGCATCTAATTTAGGATATTGGATGCCTAATGGTTGATATGTGATATCAGGGGCAGTCAATTCCTTCAAAGTTATTGTTTGTCATGTATTCATAATTATCTAAAGATGTAGAATGGAGTTTAAAAAGGTTAGAACTATTTGTATTTTTACTTTTACAAAGAGAATGAAATTTTATATCTATTTCAGAATCAAAATCACACAATTTAGTAGCACTACTTCTAGTCATGCACTGCCACTACATAGCACTACAAAAAACTACACTAGATAAAAGTATAAGAACATTAAAACACTAAAATGCAAAAGCACTATGAAAAATCAACCTAAACACATCTAATTAACCTATCTAGACATTTTTAAAAATTATAGGACCACTACAAAAAGTCTTCTACAACCATGTGGAACCTAAAAATGCAATAAAAAATCTTTTAATAAATTAGAAAAGTGGTCAAAATAATGGAATTTGGCAAAAAAATAGGACATATCACAAGTTAATAGCTTATGACTCTTGATAATAAAAATGAAATCTAGCTCTTATAAAAGTTTCAACTCAATCGAAGCTAATGAGACTAAAGTTCTGAACTAAAGGGTATGAGTGTAGAATTATGCAAAACTAGGTTTCTTGGGCCTAAAACCTCTATTTCAATGTTTGATAATGTTTATTATGATAAAATATGATGAATTGAGGTGGAGGTATGAAAAAAAAACAAAAAATACAATGGAATCCAAGATAATGCAGAAAATAAGAGTTATCGTAAAATGTAATAAACATAATTAATGGATGTAATGATTAACTAAAATGCTTCAAGAATTATGTAATATACTATTAAAAATATGTAGGAAAACATAAATTCAAGAGGATCCCTAGCAACGATGCCAAATTTTTTATATGCATGTCACAATGCACTAAAATTAGTTAAAAATATTGGTTACTACAATAATAATGCAGAATAGTGGCACAACCAGGTTGTACCCCTAGTGATCCTTTAATTTTATCCTTCTTAAATGAATTCCTAATAATTTCTACTAATTATTGACTTATAATGTAATGAAAATGAAGGAAACTAATGAAAACAAGATGTAAATGCATTAAAACAGAATGTTGTACAAAAACAGAACCAATATGCTATTTGCTATATAAGAGATTATGCAATAACAGAATACAAAGTTGGAGGGTGGTTACACAAAATTAAAATGATAACAATGAAATAAACATATATAAAATAGAAATAAAATAATAAGTAAACTAAAAAAATTCAATATACAAAATGTAATCAATTCAAGGATATGATAACTCTTAACGTGGATTAATCCTATATTACAAAATATTTAATTATTCTAATTGATTTTTCAACCTTGGCTTACTCAAAATCCCTACAATAATCCATAAATCCTATGCTAGACAACCACTTAGAGTTTGGTCCATTAAGATTAGTAGATGAATTAAGCAACCACCATAATCCAAAAATTAGATCGAAATTGAGCTAAAGATAAAATTCAGTTGATTTAGGAAATTAAATTAGATACCACTAAAGTAATCCCCTAACCCTTTTTCCTAATATATAAAACCATGATTAACTAAGCATAATTTCACATTCAAACAGAAAAAGAATAGAAATCATAGGATTGAGTACCAATTATTCCAAATCAGCATTTAACATAAGCAATCTCAATAATTCAACATAAACAATTAGAGAAAAAGAAAAATCAATAAGAGGAAATTAACATTACTAATCAAGATCTTATAATCCTTGAATAGAAAAGCTTCACAATCCTTGAATCAACTAAAAGTCTCTAGCCTTCCATGGCTTGAAAACAAGAAAATAGAAAAGAAAGAAAAACTACGCTACTGAACTTTGTGTAAGGTTTAGAGTCTAATGAGTCTCTCCCTTATTTATTTGACCTAATTAAGCTAAAACCCTATTGGACTAGGATTGTATGGCTCTTAAGATTATAATAATAAGGCCTTTCTAATTTTTAGAAGCCCAGACATAATTGTTAAAGTCAATTAAAACCATAAAATAAATTAGTGAATTCCCGCAGGTCTGACTTCCAACAAGATTTTGACCATGAAATCAATGTAATTTGGAAAACTCATAAACATCAAACTTGTAGGCTTATGTCATGTAAGAATTTAGGCATTGGTTTTAGGTTAATCAAACTACTATAGCTTCAGTTATAGCCTAAATATAGAAGTGGGTTCAGTTAGGATAGAGACATGACCTTAATTTCTCAGTAACATACGACCTTCAAAACACTTGAACTGGGCTTGGACCAAAACACAAAAGTTGTAGTTCTATTTCCAAGATTTCCAAAAAATATAAAATTTGCCTTAACCCAATATTCAAAAGTCAAGATATGGCAAAAAAATAGAAATAGTATCAAAATCTAATATTTACCAAATAAATTTAGAAACTTGTAAAATTAACTCATAATTATAAAACAATACCTATTTTGTAAAATTAAGCACATGCAGCACTTAAGAGATATAAAATAAGTGAAAATAAAATAATAAATAATTTTCTTATTAGCTACCAAATACTTATAGATGGTTCAATCAAGGTTTAACTCTAAACTTAACCTCAGAAGGAATTTTTCTATTTAGTTGGTAGCAAATTCAATAACTAGACAATAGTGTTTATTACTTTAACCTTGAATTGTTTAAGAATTCTATTTTCAAACAATAAGCATCTGGCCATCTCCATCGTTGATCAATTTTTTCTTTCACTCACTCCATTTTGTTAAGGAGTGCAAGGAATAATAAACTAATGTTGCACACCCTACTTCTCCTATTGAATTCTTTTGAAACATATTCAATTCCCTTATCATACCTTAAAGCTTTAATTTAAGAACTAGACTATTTTTTTCCTATATCTTTAAATTTCTAAAATTTAGCCAACAACTCATATCTATACTTCAAGAATCTTACCCAATACATTCTAAAAAAATCATCGATAAATAATAAGAAAAATCCAATAACACTTAAAAAAAAGGAGTTCCTATTGGGTTATGTATATCATAATGTATTAGTTGAAGCTTTTCTAAAGCACATATATTAACATTTTATTTTATAGTCAATAGACCATGAACTAGTTCTTTCTTAAACAAGTGTTTTATATTTGAGAAACTAGTATAACCAAATCTTTTGTGCAATAAGGCAGAATCATTAACAATACTTAAGTAAGCATGGATATTAACTTACTGCCAATTCATTGGAAAACTTCTATCATTCACTTTTATAGTCATTAATTCATTCCTAGAAGGATCAAATATTATAGATGAGTAGTTTTGAAAGTGCAAAACATAATTCTTTTTAAGCATTTGAGGAATACTCAATAAGTTTTGATCAATACTAAGTATATAAAGCATATATAGGATAAACTTGGTACTTAAAAGTGTTTTAACAATTACTACATCTTTTTTCTTGATGTTTAAACAATTTTCAATCATGACTTTAAAGTAATAAGATAGATCAAGGTCTTTTAGAATGACTAAATTAAAGGAAATGTGATTTGTGCAACCATTATCCACTAACCAAGTTCCTTTATCATTATTTGTAGCATAGCATGTTGCTGTAAATTCTCTTTAACTTCTTTTTATTCATCAACAACACGAGCTTGTTGCTTTTACTAGTTTCCTATGTTCTTGTAAACTTTTTCAACATGGGTAAGCTAATTAAAGCCTCTACACTTCACATTTGGCCTCCACCAGTCAAATTTGTCATTTTTACATCTACCTTTGTTATTTTCACCATCTTTCTTTTCTTTCCCATTTTTATCTCCAGATTTATTCTCTTATTCATTATTAATCTATTTCCCATGTTACTTCCCTCAAAAAGCTTCTTTTGTTATTGTCTCCTCCATCTTTATTGCTTTTATATACTTTTTAGCTTAAAGTACATTCACAGGTTCTATCCAAGTGAATTTAAATAGGTCTTTAGAGTCTTCTAAGGATGAGATCTTGGCTTGAAACATTTTAAAAACACTAATAGCACCTTTTCTACCCATTTCCTCTCTAGTAGCTCCTCACAAAGTATTTTAATTTGGGTTTACAACTCTCATTAACCTCTTAGTATATTCTTTAACAGTTTCAAAGTCTTCCATCATTAAAACCTTAAACTCTATTCTTAGATTCAATGCTTACATTTACTTGATCCTCTCATTTCCTTGAAACTCCTTATTTAAAATGTTCCAAGCTTTTTTTGGATACTCATAGTTCATGACTCTTTTATAAATTTCATTCTAAACACAAGATTGAATGGAAAATGAAGCTTTATCCTTCTTTGCACTTTTTTCACTATGATATTTAATTTAAGCTAGAGTAGGATTTCATGGCAAAATATTTGGTTCTTTACCAATTTCTTCAACATCCTAAAAATCATAAGATGTCAAGTAGGTTTTTATTTTTCTAGCTGAAATGCCATAGTTCTTACCTTTGAATTCTGGAGATGCAAGAATAGAATAGCTGTTAGAAGCCATGAATAAACTATTTTTTAAGATTTTTATGAAGAGAAAGCCTTGCTTATTTTTTCTCAAACTCACTGCCTTTCAAGAGCACATAAACTCTTGATACCATGTTAGAAAACCTAAAAAAAATTAGAATAAAGAAAAATACAAAAGTTTATTTCAACAACAAGAGGAGTATTTTGTTTTCATTCATAAAAGTCTTGTATACAAGGCTAAACCTATAATTACAAAAAAACATTCAAATTGACTATGTAACACATTTTGGAATGAAATGTGGATATGTGTTCATTTCAAAATATAAGGGAACATAATTTAGAATGCAAGATCCTGCAAACCCATACTTATTCATTTCCAGATTTCTTCCATTCTAAAACCTTAGTCTTATCTTCAATGGAAGATTAAAGCAACTAATATAAGAAAAAACACCATAGTCTAATAATAGAAGGAGAAATTTTGTAAGAAGGAAGGAAAGGTTTAAGTCTAAGACTCTGAAATCTAAAGCAAAGCTGATTATTTTGAGGGATAAACTAAAAAGTAATATAAAGTTAGAAGAAAAGAGAAAGATAAACCTAGCAGAGCTTTCTACCTTAGAGACTTGCAAACAATAGATTTTGGAAATGAATAATAATTTTTATTTTCTAATGGAAAATATAGAGGCAAGTAAAGGCAATTAATACATTTTTTTTACTTTTTTTTCTTATGGAAAATGTTAACTCTATTTCTATTTCAAAAATTATTTTGATAAGAATATTACTAAAAGTTAAATGTAAAAAAAATTATATACATTTATCTATTATCTATAAATAATTACTTCTCTATAAATAATTGTCTCCATCCTTAAAAATTCTTTCTCATCTGCTAATTAACCACTTTTATACTTTAAAGCTTCTTCCTTATTTACTAACCAATGATTTTCATTTTTCAATCTTATTTTGACTCTTTAAAAATTAAAATTCTCCATACAACAATTATCTTCCCCTCAATATATTTATTATTCATTTGATTTTTATAATTTTAACAAATTTATAACTAACAAAACACTAAACATACCTACCAACATACATACGTACTCAAAATGTACAACTAAATGTACCTTCAAGGAGTTCTATAATTCTATTTTTTAGAAGTAGCGTACTTCAAACCTATATTTGTACCACATTCCTTTAAGTACCTTATTTTTGGTAATTATGGAAAAAGAAAAATAGTTAGCATCATCATTACATAAGATTTTTCTTCTAATAAGTAACAACAAACACTTTAAACTAAACCATGCTAACCGTAACAAAGTAGATTTTCTAAGATTACTTGGAATATTTAGTAAAAATCTTAATTTTTAACATATAATTAGAATTTAGTGTATTTCTCTTGCATTGTGTATATGAATATTTTGTATTTTAGCACTTTAAATAATTATTTTTCTTATGATACATTTGATTTTTGGCTTTCTTTTTCTACTTCCCTCTATCTTGTCTTTCTTGGATAGTGACTTTAAGTTTTTTTATTAATTAGTAAACTTTATTTGAAAACTTGAATAGGTAGGATAGAGAAAATAAACCTATTTGGACTTTTATGTCTCTATCTCTACATATCTTATATATCATATATCACTTTTCCATTATGTTTTTATGCAATTACTTGTGTCTGTTTGTTTCATTGTTTGATGCAAGTCTAGAATACTTATTTTCACATATAATGAATGAATGGCAAAAATATATAAAAGCAACAAAAAGAATGTTTTGTTTAAGTCATGAATGTATATTACTAAATATTTATGTTATTTCAACAGTGTAACAGATTTCTCTGCCCTAAAACCAATCATATTGGTGATTGTAATTTTGAATCATGTTATTTCAATGGCAATTTCAATTATTATATTTATATATATTATATGTGTAATATATTTAATTATGATAATAACCTTAAAATAATTGTATTATTAAATGTCCCTAGTCAAATATTATTGTCGATTAGGTTGTTTTGATATGTTAAGACTAGCATGTGTGATGAATTATATAGGATATTAAGTTTACACATGAGTACAAGTTAGAGAACTTGTATACTAAACCGACCCATCCTAAGAATACTACATAGATCATTATATGAGTGTCATGAGTGATTCTTAGTGATCATTATTAACATAGTCCTTTGACCTGAGATCACCAAGGTTCCTTACATATGAGTTTCATATTTTGATACTATTCTATGTCACTCATGGTTGAGTGAATGCAAGGGTAGTTATTGGATATGTCACATATCATGTAGAAGGATTTGTATGATTAAGATGGAATTTATCCCTCCTATATAACAGGGGCAATATCTATGGGCCCCTTGATTAAGTAAAGCTGAGGAAATGCATGACCATGCTCAGATGAATTGACATAAAATGTCAATTATATTTGCTTCAGTTAGCTTATTTAGGGATTAAGAAACCTCAAGATTGGGCTATACCGGAATGACACGATCCATGTCTCGTGCTTAATCTAGATGTTTAGGACAAAAGGACATAGACGACTATCATGTGTAAAGGTTTAGTCAAATCACCGACTTTCTCATTACTTGGGTAACAATGATGTGGTGCTAGACACCACTCATTATTTATAATCATTAATATGATTAATGATGATTACCAACATGATGAGAGCCTGTAGGGTCGTACACCTAGAATCTAGTGGATTTGAAATTAATGGACTAAATTATTTAGGCTTAATAGTTAGGAATTCCATGTTATAATTATAAGACCCAATAATAAGCCCATAATTATACATGGAACAAAGCCCAAATAGTTAGGATTTTCTATGCAACTATTTAAATAGACTTGTTAGCTAATAATAGAGATTATTATTCACACATCCCAAGCATAGAAAAATCCTAGCACTTCTCCTTGACCAAAACCCTTGAAGAGGTGTAGCTATCACTACGAGACAAAGGAGAACAATTCCAACCAGTGTTCATGTGGACATTCATTGGTGATTCGCTGGTTCGTGTGGATACCTCAGAGTCTTCAGCCAAAAAGGAAGTTGAAGAGGTGATCAACGACCGAGTTCTAGAGTCATCATTAAGGTATTAAACGTATCCTTATTCTGATTTAACATTTTGCATGGATCCGTTGGATGGGATCGGTTTATTCCCCTGCCCTTGTATGGCTCCCGATCCTAACATTCTCATCATCCTTTTCATTACTTATATATAAAAGAAATAAAAAATAAATAAATATAGATATAGAGGATGGCTTCCCTTGGAAAATTCGCCACTATTCCATCCATGAACCAAGTTGAATAGTGATTGACTTGCAATTTTATTACAATAGGGTGAAGGTTTGAATTTCTTTCTTCCATCCATTGGCTTAATTGCTTCTAGTCTATGTTTTCCATCTGTGTTACTTACACTGTGTCTATAGATGCCTTCTATGGAAATCCCTAGAAATATTTGTACAATCTTTTTGTTTTATAATTGCCTTTAAATTTTCACTATGGATTCGGATTTTCCATATTTTTTCTTTCAAATTTTCAACTAAATTTGATTTCTAACTATTTATTTATTATTTTTTATGGCTATTTATACCAACTACCAATTGTTTCTTGGCTTTTGTCTCATTCTTTCTTTTGTAGTTGCCTACCCTTTGATTAACCGATTGGAGATGATTATATCAATTCTTGTTCTTTAAATAACCAAATAAGTTTTAGCTTTTAATTTAGTTTAATTGAGGTTATTTTAATACAATAGTGACATCTTCAATGAAGTATTTTTAGGAGCATGAAATATTTAATTTTTTGTTTTAATTCCTCATATTAGCTAATTTTGTCAATTCCTGTGAGTTCTCTTAAAGTTATTTTTCTCATTCACCCTTTCTTCTCAAATCATAAATGTGTCTAATTATGCATAGTGGGGAAAGCATTTACTTAGTGTTTGGATGTGAGGATGATATAAGTGATTGTTTTCTTTTTGGTTTTACAATTATTACACATTTAGTAGTATTTTAAAAGATTAAGTCCCACATTAGATAAATTAGGCCTTAAGAGAAGATTCGTATATGAGACTTTTCTTTTTTGTAAAGTAACAAAGAAAGAAAGTGGTAGGCTCATGTATATGAGGTGGGCCAAAGTTAGTGTAAAATGGTGGATTTACCCCTCACACGTAAATATCCTGTAAGGCCCTAAGCCCATTTTTTGCAAAACCAAAACTAAAATAATTTTTTTACAAAATCTATTGCTTATTTGTGAAACTAGATTTTAAGTCTGGTCAAATTCAAAATACTTAATAGATTTATTTTAAACATTTATTTTCGATGGCCATATTTCCAATGACTATATTTCTTACAATCATATTTCCATGGCTCTATTTTTTAGCCTATAAATAATATATTATTTCTCTTATTTTTTTACAACATAGACATCTCCAATAGCTTTCTCTAAAAACATTCTTCTCCTTCTTGCTAGGTTTCATTTTCCTATTGCCTACTTCTTATTTTAATCATGCAATTCCAAGACATATGAGTTTATTGAATCCTAATGGAATTACTGGTTAAAGCTTCACATAAGAGGTTTAGATAATTTCTTGAGGAGAGTAACCTATATCACGTCCCAAATTGCATATCCATATTTTACTAATAATTTTAAGAAATTATTTCTCAAATGCAGTTTTAAAGATAATATCTCTATATATAAGTTTTCAAAAATTTTTTCTAGTTCATTATGTCTATAATTTATACGACGCAATTTCTCTAACCATTCTTCTCATTTATGTTTGTTATCTAAGATGTAGAACATTATGATCCATTATAAAATAACCATGACTCAATTTCCTTAATTGTTTATAAATGAAGCCACATAGAGAAATTCAAAGGTGCAATTGAACTATCTCTGACTATGGTGAACAACATGGCTTTAATGTATTTCTTAACGTGGGTGGTGATGTTCATACTAGTTTTTAATAGCATTGGACACTCCTAATGTAAGACTTATGGACTCAAATAACTAGGTACTTTGTTCAATTTTTACTCTGATATTAAGATTTAATCGTTATTGCCAGTTAATATATTAGTGTTATACATGTGTTGTGCTATTAAACTATGAATCACAATTTAAAAGAAATCATAATCAAATTATTTGTTTATTTATATTTTAATTTCTTTAGTTACATTATTTAACAATTTGTTCTCATCAGGAAATATTCTTACTATATATGTGAATATCACTATCTAGTAATTTGCTTCACTAATTCCTATGTGACTTAGTGTATTTGGTTTATATTAATAATACACTATACAAGCATGAAAAAAGTAATAAAAGTAGTATATTAGTAGTTCTTGATTTTATGTGAGAATTTACATTATACTTTTAAAATTTGAGATAAATTTAAATTTCTTTTATCTAATATTTATGGATTACTTGAAAAGCTTTTATTAAGATCTTTAATGGCATATTTGTGAGATCATAAACATTAACTAATTAACCTTTTTGGATTTAATGAATCTTATTTTTCTAATTTTGAAGGTGAAGATATTTATGCATGACAAAAAGGTTATGTAAGCCCATCTCAACATATTTACTTATTATTTTGTTCATTTAATGTGTTTGAATAGGCCTTATCTCAATTCTATGTGTGTTGTTAATAAACATGTTAGCCAATATTATCAATGTTTATAGATTCATTCTACATGCCATTTATAAATAGGATACCCCATAAGAAAATAGGAAAGACACATTATGAGTTATGGAAAGGCTATGCACCTTTAATATTTAAAAGTGTGGGAGCATCTTGCTAAAGTTTTATTGCTTGAACCTATCAAAAGAAAATAGGATTAAAAACTTCTAATTATATATTTTTGGGATATGCAAGTAATAGTTATGATATGCTTAACTATAATATTATAATAATAAAGACAAAGAATGGTGAGTTCTTTGAATACATTTATCCATTATATGATAAAATTTCTCATGCAATAAAGACTTTAAATGCACTTTTGACTAATTTAAAATTGACTAATGAAGTTTTGAGAAGAAGTAAAAAACAAAGAAAAGAAACTTTTTTTAGAAATGGTTTTTATATTTTTATTATTAATAATGATCCTTAAACATAATTTGAAGAAAAGCTTTTAAGAAAGCAATCAAAATAGAATTAGAAACAATTTCACAAAATTAAACTTGGGCACTAATGGACTTACCTCTTAGAACAAAGCTAATAGGATGCAAATAAGTTTTTTTTTAAAAAAATAAATATTTATCTAATGGTTCAATTGAAAAATATAAAGCTTAACTAATTGCAAAAGATTTTACACAAAAATAAAATATTAATCACTTTAATACTTTTCCACTAGTAACAATAATATCTTCAACTCATGTTTTGTTTGCTTTAACCTCTATTTTTAAATTAAATGTACATCAAATGGATGTGAAAACTACCTTTTAAATGGAGATGTAGAGGAAGAATTTATATAGTACAACTTGAAGGCTGTGAGGTCCCAAGGCAAGAATAAAAAAAATGTACAAAGTGAGAAAGTCTTTATATGATCTAAAACAGGTTCTTAAAGTGGTATGAGAAATTTGATAAAACTCTTTTACATGATTATTTTTCTTATGTTAAAGTGGATAAATGTGTATATACAAAATGTGAAAATAATGAATATGTGATCATTAGCTTATATATGGATGATATTCTTACTTTTGACACTAATTTTAATATAGTGTGTGAGACTAAAACCTCTTTTAGCCTCAAATTTTGATGTGAAAGAACATGGGTGAAGCTAATCTTATTTTGGGTATTAAAATAATAAGGAAAGATACTGGTATTATATTGACTGAATGATGTTATGTACAAAAAAATTCTTAAGAAATTTGGGTATCTAAAGGAAAAGCCTATTAGCACTTCTTATGATGCTAATACTTAATTAAAGAAAAATTTAGTAAATTATTATGCTTGTAGAAAGTCAATATATCATGCACCCCAATGTAGGAAGAGGGTGAGATATGATAAATTTCCAAAACCTAAAGCAAATTTAGTTGGAGATGATAAAGATGACATAATTGTGGCAGTAATTTCTCAAGTAAACATTGTGGCTAATATGAAAGGTTAGGTTATAGGCTTAAGTGCTATGAAGTATATCTATGCTAATAGAGAAGCCTTCACCTCTTACTCATCGATAAGAGATGGAGAAGATTTGCTTTACCTTAGAGATTCAAGAACTACAAAGGTTCTTAGAAAAGATAAAATACTTTTGAAACTTACATCTGGCAAGACCCTAACATTAAGTGATATTCTGTATGCATCTAATATTAGAGTAAATTTAATCTATGAATTTTTGTAACTCCCTTACTTATCAACACCTTAACCCTCATTAAGTAGGTAATTAACGCATACTACTTTGCCTTCTATTCCAAACTACTCGGGATATCTCAAGCTTGCGTATTTCATACAACATGATTAAAAGTCATATAATTATACAAAAGTTCAATTTACAAAATATACATCCATCATATACAGTGTTTCCAACTATACTACTATTTACAACTTCAAACATCACTGCCCTTTATCATGAGAGCCTTTGGAAGCATCACCTGGAATGGTTAATAACAATACAGAAAACATAAGAAACAAAGTTTCCTAGTAGCTAGCATTGCCATAAAACATTTCAAGCCATTCCAAATCCTTAAGCAATTAAAACATATGTTTCGAAATCAAGTAATTCTTTATCATCATATTCAATACCATACCATTGTAGGAAATATGCACCGCACACAGCAATTGTCAAGCCCATTTAAGGACTTATCACAATATCGAGATGGCCATCACAGATAATCATACCTAGGCCTAACATACAGCATCATGCTGTCTTCCCAAGGAACTCTAAGGGCCATAGGTACCGCACACAGTAATTTTCATTACCATCTCGGGGAAGACTCTAGCCATAGGCCTCGCACACAGCATTTACTGTCTTCCCGGGATGCGCACACAGCTATTTCATACACATTCCATACAATGGCATAAAATATAGAGAATCATATAATAGAAAACAGCTTAAGGATAAAGCTAGCTACCTTTTACAAGCTCCCAATGGGATGTTCCCTTTTGCTCTCACTTAAAACTCCTTTATACTTCCTCTTGTCTTTGCAAGTTGTCACTCTTTAGTCTATCAAAATACCCATCATAGTTTAAATTAGAACATTATCACTTTCCCTAAACCTCATGTATTCTTTACTTTCTCCACTTAATTAAATGCATACTTAGATGCTCTATACTTTGCTTTCAAGCTTTAAAATGACACCTATGAACATTAGAAAAGGATCCAAAGGTAAAACCATGCAAATCCTGAAGAAATCAAGCCAAAAAGTTCACTTAACAAAGAACACGGGGGTCCCATACCCCGTGTTCAGGGCCGTGTTCCTTGCTGGTTCACTTCTGGGCTACTCGACAAAGAACACGGGGGTGAACACGGGCCGTGTTCTACCCCGTGTACCTTACTGCCCTTCAGTCCTGAACTAAACACGGGGAGTGTTGCACCCCGTGTAGCGCACTGATCAGCTTCGACGAGGAACACGGGGTACAACACGGGCCGTGTTCTACCCCGTGTACCTTGCTGATCCTCCGAAAACACATTAAACACTAAAACTCCTTCCTTCCTTCTTTTCCATTTCATGGTTTTGGCTTCTCAAAATGAAAAATACACACAAACACTTTCATAACTTCAAAGTTTCATCTTCCATAGGCTTTATAATTCATAAAACTTATTCTAACTTCACCAACTTAGCCAAGTTTTAAACACATCATGCCCATACTACACATGCATCATTATACCCCTAAAAACCCAGGTGTGTAACCATGGTTTCTTGTTGTTTTTACACCAAACTAAAGCCATAAATCAACACTACAACATCTAAAACACCATCAAACATATTCAAATCCTCCTAAACTCCATGTTCAATCACCCTTGACTTTACCAACTTCAAGATTTCAAGAAACTAAGAAGAGTACATTAAAGAGCTCTTAGAGGAGATCATTTTTACCTCTTAGTGCAACTTGAGAATCCTCACTTGGAGCTCCCCAAACTTGATCAAACTTAGGCTTTTCTTCAATCTAGGGACACCAAAAGATAGAGCTTGATGAGAGGAGCAATTTTCCCTTCTACACCTTAGCTTGAATCTTGGTATTTTGGGGTGAAAAACTCAAAAGAAACTTTCTCTCTCTTCCTTCTCTCTCTCACACGTCCAGCTTGCTTTCATGGAGGATTTTCTGCAGCTTTTTGGAGAATGGAGAAGGTAGTAGAGTCTTCATGAAGCTTTAGGGATATTTTGGTCATTTTTGAGATTCTCAAGGGTATTTTAGTCCTTTTTCACCAAAAGTAAGGCTATTCTTGCCATTATTTTTCTAACAATGACACTTGTCATAATTCTATTGGTCACACTAATTAAAATCATATATTGCACCCCAAAACTCTTGGTTATTCATATTAAATCCCAAACCCTTATTTGTTTTCACTTAACCACACCCGATTCTGCACTTTTGCAAAATAGTCCATAGGGTTTCTGTACATTTAAAATTCCTTACACTATCAGACTTAGACAACCTCCCCTTTTTGGGTTTTCCAACCTCCTCTGATCATTCATACTATTTAGGGAAATTAATTCTTTCCCTACTATCCTTTTCCTTCAAAATTTCATTTACCCTTACACTTAATTCCTTTCAACTTGGGATTCACCCACCAGGCTAACTCAAACATGCTCTTCGTTTCTACAGCCTCAGAAATTAAACATTCAAATAATAGAATTGAAAATTCAGGATATTATAATTTTTATTAGAAAAATTTAGGATAAAAGTATCTTTTGAATCTGACTAAAATAATGAAATACCTAAAAGGTATCATGAATTATGGTATTTTTCATAGTGGATTGTTGGTGTGTGTCCTAGGAGCCAATCATAGAGATGATTGCAATATTACACAATGTATTAAGTTTCTTTTTGGCAATATAATTATTATATTTTATTTTATTTTATTTTGCACAAATTAAAACTTAAATATAATAATTATCTTTGGAATAGCTTTGCTATTCCTAAAATGCCCCTAGTTAAGTATTATTACAAAAAGAATGTAATAATACATCGAGACTAACATGTATAGTAACTAATAATTATGAATCATGAATATTTGATATCAACTCAACACATGAGCACATTATTAGTGAATAATGTACTAGACTAACCCATTGTGAGAATACTGCATGGATAGACGTGTCATTAGTTATTCTCATATGATCACAAATGCATATAGTCTTTTGACCTGAAGTCACTATAGTTCCCTACATAAGGAGTTACTCACTTTGATGTCATCATATGTCCCCTTTAATCGGGATGACAAGTAGGGCATTGATTGGGTGTGTCACGAATCATGCAAAAGGAAGTAAATGATGTAAATGGAATTTTATTACTCTTGTATAAAAGAGAAATATCCTTGGGCCCCTTGATTGAGTGAGACATAGAAATGCATGACCATGCTCAATTGGATTAATATGTGATATTGATCATTTGTTTTAAGTCCATTCAGTATCAAGAAATATAAATTGAACATTGACAAGGATGACACACTCCATGCCTCCAGTTTGACTTGAATATTGTTACAAAAGGGATTTTGATGTAAAATGTTGATCATATATTAGGTAGATGTTGAATCATAGACATTCTTACTACTTGAGTGGCAATGATGTATTGCAAGATACTACTCACTGTCTATGGCCTAAAATGAGTTATTATCAACGTAGTAAGAACCTACAAGGTCACACAAAAGGAGTAGAAATAAGACAATAATTAATTAAGTTTTAGTTAGACTAAAATTCAATTAATTGAACTTATTTTCGTACATATATATTATTATTAAGATAATAATATATTTTTCACATAATATATATAATATTATGCGATATTATTTGATATTAACGTAATATCAGATAATTATATTATTAGATTTAAATAATTATATTATGAGATAATTTATTATCTAATATAAGATAATTATATGCTAATTTAATGTTAGATAATTATATTATGAGATAATGTAATTATCTAATATTAGATAATTAATAGATAAGTCCTATCTCTCTTTACTGTCTCTAGGATAAGGATAAGGTAATAGTTATTTAGTGTGATTAGGATTTTTTAAAGTATTATCCTAATAGGATTAGGATTATGATATGCCTTAGTTCTATAAAAGAGACTTAAAAGCAGCACTTTGATTAATGCACATAAGCTTTAAGAAAATCCTAAACTACTTAGAGAATGCCTAATCCTAATTCTAGTGAGAGAGATGAATCCTAGCAGCTTCATGGAGGAAAGAAGTCATTATTCACTCTGTGTGAATACCATAGAGATGCTGTACATTCCGGCCAGTGTTTGATTCATCTTGGTCTCTCAAGGATTCGTTTAGAAAGAACATAGCATAAATAAGGTAAAATCCTAATATTGATTTATGTCATTTTGCATGGATCCTAGGTAGGAATTGGATTGAAAATTTTAAAATTTCGTTGCATATATTGATCCAAATCCTAACATGGATTTCTTGCTATATTAGAAAGATATAGCAATGCTAATTGGATCTCTAATTCAAATGATACAAAATCCATAAGTGATTACGTGTTCACCCATAATGGTGGTGTAATGACTTGGAAATCATCTAAGCAAATAATTATAGCTAGATCCATTATGGAGTTAGAGTTTGTAGCTCTTAAGATGGTTAGAAGTGAAGTTGAATGGATAAGAAATTTCTTATCTAATATACCACTGGATACAAATTCAAAACCGTCAACATTAATGCAGTGTGATTACCAATAAGCAATAACCATTGCAAAGAATAAAGCTTTCAATGGCAAAAATCAATATATTAAATTAATATATAATATTGTGAAGCAATTGCTTAAAAATGAGATAATTTTCACAAATTATGTGAAGTCAGAAAAGAATTTAGTCAATCCTTCAATAAAACCTTTAGGTAGAAAACAAATAATTAAAACTTTGAGGGGAATAGGACTAAAGCCATGTTAAGAAATTAACTTTGATGGTAACCTAACCTATGTGATTGGCAATCCTATGAAGTAGGTTCATATAGGTAACAATAAGTTAATGTTAATTCTGAAAGCACTAGAATTAATTTTATGTGTCCCTCCTATGGTGTGTATGATTTGTGCTTTAAAACTATAAATTATATGTGAAGACAATCTTGACTCTTAATGAATTTCATAACCTTTGTGGGTAGTATATTTAATTGTAGTGTACAAATGATGAATTCACCTATATAAGTGTGAAGTGAGGCTACTCCTATAAGATACTAGCAAGATCTTTAGAGCACTCGTGAACTACCAGGCACACATATGACCTACTAGTGTAAAACTACATTGCATAGGAAAATGTTTTACAAATGTGAATTAATTAGTGAAACTGCTATTTTACAACAAGAAATTATCAATTCATCTAAATTAAATGTTTTACTAGTAACTCTATAAATTATGTCTCTCTCTTTCTAGGTTTTTTTCATTGTCTATAAGATACCAAATTAATTATTTACATTTATTTAAGAATCCAACAAAGATTGTTTCCCTATTTCTTAGTTTTCTTTTATAAGTCTTTTGAAATATATAGGGGATTGTTGCACATTGACTAGTATTCCAAAAGATTAAGTTCCATATTAGGCAAGTTAGGCCTCAAGATAAGGTTTATATATGAGACCTCTCTTTTATATAAAGTGATAAAGAAAGAAGATGATAGGCTCACACACATGAGGTGGGCTAAAGTTAGTGTAAAATGGCGAATTTGCTGCTCTTGCAAATGAATATTGCGTGAGGCTAGGCTTAAGTCCATTTTTGCAAAACTAAAATTAAAATAATTTTTATTTTACAAAATATGATACTTATCTTTGAAATTAGATTTTAACTTTAGTAAAATTTAAAATGCTCAATGGATTTATTTTCAACATTTATTTCCAACAGCCATATTTCCAATAATTATATTTCCAATGATCATATTTTCGACGACTATATTTTAACAGCTATATTTTTCATTATATAAATAGTATATTATCTCTTTCATTTTTTTATAACACACATCTCTAATAACTTTCTCTGGAGAGACTCTTCACCTCCTTGTTGGGTTTCATTGTCTTGTTGCCTGCTTCCTATGATGTTTAGGATTAGCTAGCTTTAGAGACAAGAAATTATCACTGACCCTTTTTTCTTGTTGGGTTAAACTTGCCCATGTGTTTTATGCAGTGTAAAAAACATTTTGTTGGTGTCTCGTTGGTGGCTATGGCTTTGCTTATTTTAGTTTGAAAAGCATTTTGTTGGTGTCTCACTGGTGGTTATGGCTTGCTTGTTTTAGTTTACCTTGATGTGAGAATAAGACGATAGTTTCTTTGTTATACTATTGCGTCTGTTCGAGGTTTGCAAAAACATAAATATATACAAGGTAATGGATATTCAACTACAACATATTGGTTTACCTTGTGCTTCTCGTTAGTCTACTTTTTGCTTCATGGTGGGTCCTTTTAGGTAAGGGTGCAAATGGGTTAGGTCGAGTTAAGCTTTACCTTAAATAGGCCAGTCCTATATTGCAAAACATTAGCCTCAACCTGGCCTATTAGTCTATATAAGGCTTTATTTCAAGCCCGAGCTTAACTTGTTTTAAAAGTCTGGCCTAGTCTATTAGCTTATTTAAAAGCTTATTTTTAAATATAAGTTTTTAATAGACTAATAACTTAAGACTTAAAATACCTATTATAAAAAGGCCTTAAATAAGTTAATAACCTATATAAGCTTGTATCAATATATTCTTAATATGTCTCTAATAATACTAAAATTAGTACAAAATTTTATATAAGAACTGATTAACAAAGAAATAAATTCATATACTCATAATATAAAATTACTAATTTAAATATTTAATATTTAATTAAAAGTAAAATAACATCAAGTTGTCATAATATTAAATGTTAAAAATAAAAGTAAATTAGTTCACCATAAATTATACAATAAATATTTAAGATATTTAATCTATATAATGAGCTTAAAAAAAACTTATTTGTCATTACCTTTATAGTAAATAAATTTAAATAAAAAATATTAAATAGATCATCCTAATAAGCTTATAGGATAGGCTTAAAATAAAAAGGTTTAACTTATTTAATTAAAAAGACTTCTATATTGGCCTTAACCTGACTCATTTAACTAAATAAGTCGAGTTAAACTAGACCTAAATTAAGTTGGGCCATAGGCCCCCGATAGGCCGCCAAACGCATTTGCACCTCTACTTTTAGGATTGGTTTGCTTTTGTAAAGAGTGGACGTAATATCCAAAATCAGATTACGATTAAAATTAAGCTTAAATTTAATCTATTTCTTTAAATTAACATTGTGACTAGAGTGGTCTTTTTTCCCCAACAATCTCATTAAAAGGGATTATTATTACATACAATATTGAAACACATCCAATTTTTTTATCTTTTGTTTTCCTTTTTATACATTAAAGCGATATCTAAAATGTAATTAAGGTTAAAATTGATCATTAATCTAACATTGAGATTTTTTTGGTGGAAACCACGTGGGAACTGCAAATTTACTTCTAGTTAATAAGTATAAGAAAAATATTATTTAAATAAAAAATCTTTACAAAATAACATCTAAAAGCTAAATATTAATCAATATGTTTAACAAAAATTCATAAATTTAAATTTAATCCATTGTCAATATAAAAAAAATTTATGCTAATAATAAATAAAAAGATGATAATTTATTAAAAGGTTAATAATTATTACCAATAATAAAAAAATTTAATGATTTTTATTAACGTGAGAATAAAGAATAAATGATAGAATAAAATTAATTATATTGACAATTAATCAAATTTAGATCCTAAATTAATTTTGATTCAAGCCAAATGAAGTGCACCAAGGGCGTTTGAAATTATTTCAATTTTAAATTTAAATGGTAGATCTTAAAAATTTAAAATTTATATTATATTTTATAAAATTGTAATTTTCTTTCATTGAATTGACGCACAAAGTAATTGAAATTTTCTTGCCTGCATACTTATTTGTAGTGTATTAAATAGGGCAAAAACATAAATAAACCTTCAAAAGTATGATTTATTATCACATAATTCTCTTAAAGTTTCAAAACTTTCAATTAGCCCTTGATGTTTCCAAAAAAAAATGAAAATCTTGATACTTTAATTAAAGCAAATAAGAAAAGACATAGATGAAGCACTTATGCCTTTTTTAACCTTTTTTTATACAGTAAAAAAAGAAGAAAGAAAAAATAATAAAAGAAATACACGTCTTACCTCTCATAATATAGTTAAGTTGAGTTTAAATAATATTTTATCCAAATGCTTGTCTGTAGTAATATTATAAACGCTAGAATGAATTTTTTTGTTAGTAACTTAATTTAGAAGAAAATCTATTAAAAATGGCGAATTCTTGTTAAAAATAGTTAAAATCAATTATGAGTGACTTATATGTCTTTTTTAAATTAAAAAGTCAATATTTTTACTTTTTTAAAAACCTCATAGGATTATTTTTAGGATTTAAAACTTTAAGAAAGTTATGTAACACTGGGGAGAATTCATTTGCATTTTTCCCTAAATAGTTATATTGAGATTATTTATACTAATATAATTCTACCAAAGCCAATTTCAAGTTTTTGTAGAACAATTAAATTATACTGATACTTTATGGGTGCAATGGCATGCATTTAATGTTATCTTATGAGTTTTACTTTCTATTTGGAATTTAAACGAAGAATCTTGTATGTTTGCTTTAAATGAATTATCATTTCTATTATTAAAAAAATAATTAAATTACAATTTCCATATCATATTTAATTGTAATTATAATACATTAATTCTTGGAAAGAGTTACATGTTTGAAACATATTATAAAGTCTTTACGGTACTTAGAGAAGGCTAATGTATAAGTCTGTGAGCTTAATCCCTTGTAATTTTTAACCATAATATTAATAATAATAAAAATATAACAATTTAAAATGCATTATGTGAATCGTAAATTTTCTATGAAATGTATGTTATTAGGAGGGATCATTAATTTACACTTTTTCATTTGGACAAAAAAATTTATTATTAATTTAATTTTAATAAAATAATAAATAATATTTAAGTCATTTTAATTATTACTTATTAATTTAAAATGTAATATTATAAGGAGTTCAATCTCCTAATAGATTGAGTGTTTTCACTATTAAATTACTTTTAATATATTGATATTGATATTTTTTATTTTAATTCACTTGTTTTGAGATTTTAAAAAAAAATCAATCTAATCGTGAAAGCAGTCAACCTCTTTGGAGGTAGAACTCTTCATACTATTACTCTAATTTAAAATAGGATAGTGTTATGAGAAGGTCTATCTTTCAAAAGATTGAATGTTTCACAATTGTAGTATTTTTTTTCGAATATCTAAACAAGTGAATTAAAATTAAAATGACAATGCTATAAGAAGTTCTACCTTTTAAGAAGTTAAATGTTTGCACTATTAGATTACATATAATGTATTGAGATTTATATTTTTAATTTTAATTTACTTGTTTTGATATTTAAAAAAATGTAATTCAATAGTGAAATACCCAACTTTTTAAAGAAGTAGAGCTCCCCATATCATTACTTAAATTAAAAATATAAATTTCAATATATTAAATATTATTCAATAATAGAAATATTTAACTTTTTAGGAAGTAAGCTTCTCATAACATTATTCTTTAAAATATTTAAGTCACCTTTACTCATTTTCTCTCATCTTCATAATAAATATATTCGTTAAATAAATAATATGTTGGTGGTTGCAAATTAATTATAATATATTTTATTATTTTATTATCTTGAAATTAGTAATATAATTTTTTCATACAGCTGAAAAAATTGAGATTCGTAACTTCCACAATAAATGTGGAGATCCATTAATGAAATATTCAAGTGTAGCGCCAAGAATCCAAACACTTACTTTTTTTCATTGTTTTAAGTTTTAATTTTAGATTGAAAATTAAGGAAACACCCCTTATTACATTGTAAGAACATGGAAAAGACAAATCATTATATTAATAGAGTTGGGTAATCTATTTAGCGGTCTCGAATCAAATAATCCCAATGAAACTAATATTTTAAGGAAAAAATTTTTAACAATTTGTTTTGGAACAAATCAGTGAGAGAAAATTAGAAGTATTACAGTAGCGTCATCTTGATAAAAAAAAAAAGTGAGTTTCAATAAAAAAATTAATAAATGTAAAAAAGAGTAATGTTAAAAATTAATTTAAAAATAAAACTCGTATAAACTGTTAGAGTGCTTTTAATTAAATAGAATGAAACAAAAATGATCAAAATGTTTGTCTAATACGCACTATGGAATCATTCTCCTGGGGAAAGGTTATTCAATCAAATGATAAAATATTCATATCATAACAAAAGTGGTGAAATGAATCATTCTTTTTATTTATAGATTAACCTTTATATACATATATTTCTTATATTTTTTTATGTATTCTAATATTAATCTTTATTATAGTTTTTGAATATTTCTTTATTAAAATATTTTAATAATTATATTTTTAATAATAAATTTTAAAATATGACATTTTTATATTCTTTACAAAAAATATTTAATATAAAAATTATTAAATAATAAATTTTAAGGTTTTATTATAGAAATTTTTGTTAATTATAATTTTGTTAATAAAATTTAAATTATGATCATTTCATTATTAATTATATTATATATTTTAATAATATTAAACTGTTTAATAAGATATTTATTATTTTTATAATAAAAATATTATCATCTTTAACTATAATTTTTTTTAAACCAAACAAAGTAATAAGGTTGAATAGGAAAAAAGCAAAGTTACATCATAACACCATCCAAGCTAATATTAGCTTGCAATAAATTAGCACATTATGCAAAGGGATTTCACAGTTACTCCTTGAAGCTTTCCCATTAGGGCCATCCGAGCCATGCAATCAACTACCATGTTTCCTTCCTTATACAGATGTTGTAAATGAACTTGTCATTCTTTAATCAAAATTTTAGTGATATTATTAATAAGATGAGCACAAGGATGTTATTTACTACACTTGTGCTCCACCATGGGTATAGCCTTAGCATAATGTGTTTCTACCAAGAGATTTCTAATGCCTAACTCCCAAGACAATAGGATTCCCTTGTACATGCCATGAAGCTTAGCCATAAGCCAACCACCACTACCTGTCCTCCAACTGAAACCACTTACCTAGTTACTATTTAAATCATGCACAACTCTTCCCAAGCTATCATTATGACATCCTTCAACACAAGCTCCATTTGAGTTTAGTTTAAACTAGTCATTCCCAAGCTATCCACCTCTCACCCTTTTCTCACTCTAAATTCATATTAAGCCTAATTTTCTATAGAATAGAAGGGCTATCAATCAGTTCTTGCAGATTTCCCACTAAGCATCATTCAGCTAACTTTCTAGCTTGAAAATGTGCAAATTTCTTCTATTCCACATAACCCATTCTAGCATCCTACTACCCTAACACACAACTTCCAATTTCCATCTCTCTCCTAAGACAAGTCACTAGATAACTTCCATACACACCATTCCTCCATTACTGAGCTAAAGAATTTGGACCAATATGTTGGGTGTGTTAACCTTATCCAAATACTGCTAATACAAGAGCAATCACAAATTGCATGCAGAGTGGTTTCTTCATCCTATATACATCCTTGGCATAAGTATAAGTCTATCATATGTCTTGCTTTGTGATTACTATTTGTTAAAAGTCTCTCTTGAATCAGTAACTAGAGGAATATTTTGATTCTTTCTGAACCTTTCCACTTCCAAATCTTTCTCCATTTGCTATGTTTTCTCTCTGCATTATCTCTTGTAAGGAATTCATATGTTGTTTTCATTATGAATCTTTCGTCATTTGATAAAGACCAAAAAACTTGCTCAACATTATTACCAGTATTTATGGATATGATTTCCATCATCTTTAGCTAAAACTTAGTGATGCCTTTCTATAGATTTGAGTCATTACTTTAGCCTCCACTGTAGTAATTAACTCATTCACATATTTATATTTATTCTGCAAGATTGGACCTAAAAAGCATTGGGCTCTTCCATCAACTTGTATATAAGTTTCATCAAGAATGCTTCATTATTTAGCCCTAAATCTCTTATTCCTAGCCCTCCATTTTCCTTTGTATAGCAAATATGCTCATAACTAACATGATGGGTCTTCCTTTGATCTAAGTTAGCATCCCAAATAAAGTTTTCAATTATAGAATCCAAAGCATTACAAATAGTTGCTGGTATCCAATCTTTCTACATAAAATACATTAGAATGCTTGCCAAAATTATTTTAGCCAAGGTGATCCTCCCCACTAAAGCTAAAGTTTTAGAGCTCCATAAAGAGATTCTTCTTTACACTTTTTCAATAATCTATTTGTATTTTTTGAGATTTTATAATGAAGAAATCGCACTCTTAAATACTTACCTAGATTAGAAGTTAATTGAACTCCTAACTTTTTGCTAAGTTAGCTAGCTTTATTGCAATTAACATTCCATGAGAAGAACACTTTTATTTTTTTTATTCAATTCTAACTTAAAACTTTACAAAATATTTCTAAAAATGTGCTTATGGTTTCTACTTGTTTTATGATAGCTTCTGTAAAGAGCATTAAGTCATTTATAAAGAACAAATGTGATATTGACAACCTTCCATTGTTAAGCTTAATTGGCATCCAAAAACCTATCTAAATTGCGTAATTTATACAATGTGCTAATCTTTTGATGCATGTGATGAAAAAATAAGGTAATAATGGATGACCTTGTTGAATTCCTCTCATAAGCATAAAGCTATCTAAAGGCTTTTCATTCCATAAAACACGTACAAAGTAAAAAGAAACACAAGCCATTATAAGAGCCAAAATATTACTTAGCATGCATATCTCTTTAAATGTATCTTCTAAGAAATGTTAGTTAACTCTATCATATGGTTTTTCAAGGTCTAATTTGATAGGTAGCCAACCTTTTTTTCCTCTTTTCTTCATCATAAAGTGAATTACTTTCGAAGCCATAATAATGTCACCTGTGCTATACTAATTAATGTTATTTTTGCTATACTAACTAAAAGTAAAGCTCCATTGATTCAAAGATATCAAATAACTCAAACAAGGTTCTAATCTATTAGCTATAACCTTAGTAATCACTTTATAGATCACATTACAGAGACTAATTAGTTGTAGTTGTTTGAAGAAATTTGGCTTATCCATTTTTGGAATTAAGATAAGTAATGTTTCATTAATATCTTTTACCAAGTTTGGTGTTAGTGTGTGTGTCCTAAGAACCAACCATATAGATGATTGAAGTAATATACAATGTATTATGTTTTCTTTTAGATAATTTTAATTATTATATTTTATTTTTTATAATTTTATTATTATTCTGCACGATTTATAACTTAATATAATAATTACCCTTGGAATAGCTTTGCTATTCCTAAAATGCCCTTAGTCAAGTATTATTACGAAAAGGATAGTAATAATACATTGAGAATAACATATATAATGACTGATAATTACGAATCATGGATATGTGATATCAAATCAATACATGAGTACATTATTAGTGAACAATGTACTGGACTAACCCACTATAAGAATATTGCATGGATAGACGTGTCATAAGTTATTCTCATATGATCACAAATATACATAAACCTTTGACCTAAAGTCACTATGGTTTCCTATATGAGAAATTACTCACTTTAATATTGTCCTATGTCACCTTTAATCAGGTGACAAGTAGGGCATTGATTGGGTGTGTCATAAATCATGCAGAAGGAAGTGAGTGATGTAAATGAGATTTTGTTACTCTTGTATAAAAGAGAAATATCCTTGGGCCCCTTGATTGAGTGAGACTTAGAAATGCATGGCCATGCTCAATTGGATTAATATGTGATATTAATCATTTATTTTAAGTCTATTCAGTATCAAGAAATATAAATTGAACATTGACGAGGATGACACATTCCATGCCTCCAGTTCAATTTGGATATTATTACAAAAGGGTTATGATGTAAAACGTTCATCATGTATTAGGTGGATATCGAATCACAGATATTCTTACTACTTGAGTGGCAATGATGTATTGCTAGATACCGCTCACTGTCTATGGCTCAATAATGAGTGATTGTCAACATAGTAAGAACCTACAGGATCGCACAAGAAGTAGGAATAAGACAATAATTAATTGGACTTTAATTATATTAATATCCAATTAATTGGACTTATTTTCGTGCACATATATATTATTATTAAGAATAATAAATTCACGTAATATATATATATTATGTGATATTATTTAATATTAAAGTAATATCAAATAATTACATTATCAGATATTAAATAAACATATTATGAGATAATATTATTTTGATATTTGATAACTATATGCAATTATCTAATATTAAAATATTTATATTATGAGATAATATTATCTAATATTAGATAATTAATAGATAAGTCCTATCTCTCCTCATTATCTCTAGGATAAGGATAAAATAAGTTGTTAAGTGTGATTAGGATTTTGAAAGCATTATCCTAGTAGGACTAGGATTGTAGCTTGCCTAAGTTCTATAAAAAGGGGCTTAAGGGCAGCACATTATAGACACGCTCAAAGCTTTTATATAAACCCTAAATCACTCAGAAAATATCGAATCCTAATTCTTAAAGAGAGAAATGCATTCTAGCAGATTCGTGAAGGGCAAGAGGTCGTTGTTCACTCCGTGTGGATACCATAAAGACATTGTACCTTCCGGCCAGCCTTTGATTCATTCACTCTCAAGTTTTGATCAGTAGAAATATGAGTGCCCAATAGGTAAAACCCTAATCATTGATTTATGCTTTTTGCCTGGATCCTAGGTAGAATTCGAATCAAATTTTAAATTTTCGCTGCATATAATAATTTGAATTCCTAACATTAGGATTCTTAAAGATGTCAAATACAATGTTGCAAACTGAATTTCTAATTATCACCTATTGGCTTTGAAAGAAAATTGCATGTAAGCCATTATGCTTAAGAGCTTTAAAAGATGCCATGTTTTCACTCTCTTTAAGAGTTATGAGAAACAATTTTGGAAAGGGAAACCTATAAATGTGAAATCTTTAGTAGAATACAACTTCTTGTAAAAGCTTAAAGCCATTCTACGAAGTTTATTCCTTATTGTTTGCTTTGATTCTAGCTATATAATTTCTCTTCCTACTCACCACTATGGAGGCATAGTAAATTTTGGTGTTCTTATCCCCATTTAAAAGCCATTTGCTTTTTATTTTTAGTACAAAGTAATCTCTTCCTATGTAAGAATTTTTCATAGTACCCTAAAGCTTTCTTTATAAATATTTTAAAAAATAGTTAAGGTTGGTCCTTTCAACATGTGCTATTAGCTTATATTTCCTCTTTTTAATTTTCTCAAAAAAACCCTTTATTTTAGACTATTGCCTTTTTTTGAAAAATAGCTAAAGCTTGCTCCCACTTTAATGCTTGCTTTTAGTAATCTTTGACTACTTTAGGATACAAATCAATAGTTAGCCAAGCAACTAGGAACTTGAAAGAGGATTGATTTTTATTTTTGACATTTTCTTTCATATAAGATAGGTCAATGATCAAATTTGTAAGGAGGGAGTTAGCTGTTAGGTATTGATATTTCCACAACATATTACACATACCCTTGTCAATTCTCTCTTTTACATTTGCTCTTTCCCATGTTAACTTTAAGCCTTTAA
The DNA here is from genome assembly GCA_020226215.1 of Sindora glabra. NCBI lineage: Eukaryota > Viridiplantae > Streptophyta > Magnoliopsida > Fabales > Fabaceae > Sindora > Sindora glabra. Next base: position 73,917,038 of record CM035226.1, on the reverse strand, counting down.
ATCCCACCATATCTATTAGGCCACAAGAAGAAAAACCTTTATTAAGCTATTTTATGGCTTTCTAGTTTGTTATCTACCACCCTATTTCTCCTTATAGCAAAAGTAAACATGAAAATCTCATATCACTATCCATGGCTTATTTATCCCGTTTACAACATTTTCCATACAAACCCATAACTCTATTTTTTCTTAAAGCCAAAACTAGTATAGATGAAGTTATAAAGGCTTTATAATCTCTATTACATGTCAATACAAAGTAGTGAATGAATTATTTTCCATTATCAATCATTTTAATTAATATTTCAAATAGTTTCCACATTATGTAGATACCACCTAACCATCTTTTTGAATCAACCTTTATTAAGAATCTAAATCTCATTCTCTTAATTCATTTGACTACTCTATCACGACCTACCCATAACTCTAATAAAGCAAAGATTTGGATGTCATGTTTCAATACTAGGTCTTTGACCAAGCTAGCTAGAGTTTTGGAACTAGAACCCTTATAAATGCAATTCATAAAACAATTTTGATATCCTAGTAAACTGTATTAGACTTTAATCGAAGTCTATCAAGATGTATCAAATTGCCTCCTAAAGTTACCACAACAACATCTTTGTCCATTTATGCCATTTTGTTTGCTTCATCTCACATGATATCCATAACAAAATGTGTTTATGTATATGCCTTAAAACCAATCATATGGATGATTGAAAATTTGAATCATGTTATTTTAAAGGCAATTTTAATTATCATATTTATACATATATTTTTTGCATAGTATATTTAATTATGATAATAACCTAAGAATAATTATATTCTTAAATGTTTCTAATCATGTAAGTGGATTCGGTTGCATTAATATGTTAAGACTAGCAAGTGTGATAACTTATATGAGATATTAAGTCTACACATGAGTACAAGTTAAAGAACTTATATGTTAGGCTAACCCATCCTAAGAACACTACATGGATTGTGTTATAAGTGTCATGAGTGATTCTTAATAATCATCATTAATATAATCCTTTGACCTGAGACCACCAAGGTTCCCTACATGTAAGTTTCACATTTTGATACTACTCTATGTCACTTATAATTAAGTGAATGCAAAGGTAGTTATTGGAAGTATCACATATCATGCAGAGGGATTTGTGTGATCATGATGAAATTTGTCCCTCTTATATAACAAGAGTGACATCGTGGGCCCTTTAATTAAGTAAGTTGAGGAAAAAATGTATGGCCATACTCAGAGGGATTGACATTGGATATTAATTACATTTGCTTTAGTTAGCTTACTTAGGAATTAAGAAACCTTTAAATTAGGTTATATGAGAATGACACGGTTCATGTCTCATGCTCAATCTAGATATTTAGGATAAAAGGTCATAGATGATGATCACATGTAAAGGTTCAATCGAATCACTAACTTTCTCATTACTTAAGTAACAATGATGTGTTGCTAGATACTGCTTATTATTTATGATTATTAATATAATTTATGATCATTGTTAATGTAATAAAAGCTTGTAGGGTTGCATACTTAGAACTTAGCAGATTTAGAATTGATAAACCAAATTATTTGGGCCTGGTATATGGGAATTCCATGTTATAATTATAAATCTAAATTATAAGCCCATAATTATATATGTAACAAAGCCCAATTAGTTAGGATTTTCTATGCACCCATTTAAATAGGCGTGTTAGTTATTAAAAGATTATTATTATTCATGCATCCTAATAACATAGAAAACCCTAGCAGCTTTCCTTAACTATAACTCTAGAAAGGGCATAGCTAGCATTACGAGGTAAAGGAGGAGAATTCCAATTAGTGGCCGTAGGATGTTCACTGCTAATTCATGGGTTTGTGTGGATATCTCAAAGTTTTCAATCGAAAGTAAGTCAAAAAGGTAATCAATGATCAAGCCTTGAATCATCTGTAGAAGGTAATGATTAAATCATTGTCCTAATCTAATTATTTTGCATGGATCCTTAGCTGGGATTGGTTAAATTCTGCTATAACTATTTAGCCCTTGATCCTAATAGTGGTATTAAAGCTACTTGTGAAATGTTAGATCAAGATTCTATTAGTTGATTGCGTGAATATAATCTAATGAATTATTTTGTATATCATGCTTAGATGAATTCTAATTAGGATTAGTGAGATTAATCTTATGAATCTGATTTCATGCTTTCTAGTTTAAGTAAAATTAATATGATTAATTTTAGATTTTGGTTCAAATTTGAATCTGATTGTGCTTAATTTTGGTTTCTGGTTCAAATTCAAATCTATTTCATGATTAATTCTATGTTTTAGTTTAAATTTAGATCTAATTTCATGATTGATTCTAGGTTATGATTTAAATGGAATTAATAGGATTAATTACATGAATTTGATTTAATATATGAAAAATATTTCCTGATTAAACATAGGTTTTGTTATGAATCAAAATTAATTAGATTAATTCTTTGAACATGATTTCGTATATATGATATACTTCGCGTTCAAGTATATAATCTATTTTGCATAGAATTAATATGATTAGTTCTGAAACTGTCTTCATATATCAATCTATTTAACTTATTTAATGTGATTAAAAATAAATTTAGACTTGTGTATGAAGTATATGCATGAATGCTTTAATCTATTTGAACTTGGCTGGATCTATTTAATATAATTAAATTTGCCTACTGTGATTCTAAAATGAATCTTATTTTGAAACTGAAATATGAATGTCAAATATTGTTGAATTGCTTAACAAAATGGTGTGTTAATTGTTAATAGAAAGAATTACGATCTAAATGTCAGATGCAATCAATTTTTATCCTGAGAGGCTTCACCCCCCACACGTCCCATAAGGGCGATTCCCCTTGACCCCACCTATTAATTAGCTAGCGAGATCACTATAAAATTCTCTACATAGCATGACATTAAGCAATTAGTTGATTAATTCAAAATTAATTAATTTAGATTTTGATATTGAAAATATATTTTTGAATATATTTTTCATTTATCAAGTTGTTTTGTTGCTTGATACACGGTGCATGATTATGGCCTTTAATTTTGTTGTAATTTTAAATATAACTTACATGTCGTGCCTTTCTATTACTTTTAATTATACATTCTCTTCTCATCTTACTCCCCTCAAACGTAACTCGAGTTTTTTTATTTATTATGTAATAATATTTGTTGGATCACCTAAAGAGGCAACAATGGAAATAGAAATCAAGTCATCGAGAAAGAATAAGATTCTTAGGAAGAAGTTTTTCTTTCTTAGTTTTATTTGATATTCTTAAGCTTTAGAATATCACTTAGGTTGGGTCATGATCATGTCACATTTAATTTATGTTTTATTTATGGATGCATGTGATGAATATATAAGATACCTATACTAGATGTATGTGATGCATGCTAAATACAACTAAGTATAATATTGGTGAGATCAAGAATATTAAAATCCCTTAAAAAATATTAAGTTAAAAAGATGCCTTTCAATAATAGCATTCATCAAGATCTTGATTAACTATAAATGGGTTTTGTTAAGGCAAAATGCATAAAGTCTATCTTAGTAAGGCACGATGGGATAAAAATGATATCCAAATTGCTAAATATTAGGTTTAACTTAATTGGGCTATCCCAATAGGATTGGGGCCTAAAGGTATAGAGTTAGTTATGAATTCATGAGATCAATTTGAATAAGTGTTATTCACCCAACTATCCAAGAGTTGCATAAGATGTAATTGACAAGGAGTTATTTACCTAAATAGCCATATCTTGGGAGATTAACTAAAGCTAACTCAAGATTTAGTAAAATATGGATCTTGACTTACTAGAAAATCTTGACAATAAGGTTTTTCGAAATAATAATGAAGGTTATTATTTTGAGAACAATAATTGGAGTATCATTTAATAAAAGACCTTATTAAATAAATAAAATACATGATTCTCATTTTGTATATTTTTTTAATGTAGATAACCATGGCATCAAATGCATTAAACTTATCACTGCAATCTATCCTTAAGAAAGATAAAATGAATAGGACAAAATTTCTTGATTAGTATCAAAACTTAAGGATTGTCCTCAAGTATAAGAAAAAGCAATATGTCCTAGAGCAACCTATTCCAAATGAGCCCACTGTTAATGCTCCTCGAGGAAAAAAAGATGTTTATAAGAAGCATTTAGAGGATGCTCTAGATGTCAACTGTCTCATGCTCACTACTATGAACTCTAAGCTTTAAAGTAACATAAGAACATGAAGGTGTTCAATATGATTAATCACCTCAAAGAACTTTACAAAAGCAAATGAGGCATGAGAGCTATGATGTATCTAAAGCATTATTTCAATGCAAGACAGCTGAAGGAACACCTATTGCTACTTATGTGCTTAAGATGATTGGATAAATAAATAGCCTAAAAGGTTGGGTTTTCCTCTACAGCAAGAATTAGCTACTAACATAGTTTTATAATCGATGCCCGAGAGTTATGGTCAATTCATTATGAATTACAATAAGAACAAAATTGATAAAACTTTGTTTGAACTACTTAATATGTTGAGAATTGCTGAGCATAACTTGAAAAGGTCCCAGCCTAATTCCATTATGATGGTTCAAAAGGGCAAAGGGAAAGACAAGTCTAAGGTTAAGAATAAAAAGGAGAAGAACAAGACTAATAAAAAGTTCAAGTCAAGTTCCTTTGCACTGAAGCCTGAAGGTGATATGGCCAAGGAAGGGCAATGCTTCCATTGTAAAAAATCAAGACATTAAAGGTGAAATTGCAAGCTTTACTTGGAAGAGCTTAAGAAGCAAAAGGGAAATGAGACTTCCAACTCATGTATTTATATTATAAAAGTTAATTTATTTACTTCTACATCTTAGATATTAGATACTGAATGTGGTACTCATATTTGTGTAAATGTGTAAGATCTTAAAGGAAGTAGATCATTGCCCAAAAGTGAAGTGGACCTATGCATTGGAAATGGAGCAAGAGTTTCTACATTAGTTGTAGGGACTTATTATCTATCTTTTCCTAGTGGATTAGTTTTGGAATTGGACAATTGTTATTTTGTACCTACTGTTATAGGAATTTGATTTCTATTTCTTATTTAAAAAAGAAAGGCTTTTTATTTATAATAAAGGACAAATGTTGCTCTGTTTATTTAAATAAAATGTTTTATAGTAGTGCATACTTAACAAATGGTCTTTATGTTTTAGACCTTGAAAATCCAATCTATAACATAAATAATAAGCAAGTTAAAACTAATGATTTGAATCCAACCTATCTTTGACATTGTTATTTGGGCCATATAAATGAGACTTGCATCTCCAAACTCCATAAAAATGGATTTTTAATTTCATTTGATTTTGAATCATATGAGGTATGTGAATCATGTTTATTAGACAAAATGACTAAAGCCTTCTTTACTGGGAAAGGTGAAAGGGCTAGTGATTTACTAGACCTTATACATTATGATGTATATGGACCTTTAAACACACAAGTTATAGGTGGTTATCAATACTTCATTACTTTTACTAATGATTTTAGTAGATATGGTTTGAAAAATTCAAAGAATTCAAGAATGAAGTACAAAATTAACTTAGTAAAAGTATTAAAGCACTTCGATTAGATCAAGGTGGTGAATACTTAGACTGAGAGTTCCTTAATTATTTAAAGGAGTGTGGCATTGTATCACAACTTACTCCACCTCAATGGAATAGTGTATCTGAGAGGAAGAATTAAACTTTGTTGGATATGGTTCAATCGATGATAAGTCAGGCTAACCTTCTAAATCTCTTCTAAGGATATGCTCTAGATGCGGCCTTCACACTAAACCATGTTCTATCAAAATTAGTTTAAAAAACTTCATATGAGATATAGATCAAGAAATGTCCTATTTGTCTTTTATGAAGATTTGAGGATGTGAAGCTTACATAAGATGTTAAACTTCTAATAAACTTGGACTTAAATCTAATAAATATTTTTTCATTGGATATCCTAGGGAAACTAAAGGATATTATTTCTATAATCCAACTGAGAAAAAAGTGTTTATGGCTTGAACTAGTGCCTTTTTAGAGAGAGAACTTATCTCTAGAAGAATAAGTAGGAAGAGAATAGAACTTAAAGAAATTCGAGATCAACAAGAGAACATTGAACTTAAGATGGAACTTGAGCCAATTCCACAACCAATTATGGAAGAACTAACTAATGTAACATAGAACCCACATAGGTCTAGTAGGATACGTCGTGAGCCTGAGAGATATGGATTTCTCATGACTTATCATAGTAATGTGTTGCTCATGGACCAAGATAAGCCCACAACCTACCAAGAGACCATGATAGGCCTAGATTTTGAGAAATGGCTAGAAGTTATAAAATTAGAGATGGACTTTATGTATGCAAACTAGGTTTAGACCTTAGTTGATCTACCTGAAAGGGTAAAACCCATAGGATGCAAGTAGGTTTTCAAAAAGAAAACTAATATAGATGGTAATATGTGTACCTTTAAAGGATGACTAGTTGCAAAAAGTTTCAAGCAAATCTATAGTATTAACTATGATGAGACCTTTTCCTTAATTATCATGCTTAAATCCATTAGGATTCTATGATTATGAGATCTAGCAAATGGATGTTAAAACCATTTTCTTTAATAAAAATCTTCTTGAGTATGCGTACATAATGTAACTTGAAGGTTTTATAAATCCTAAAAATGCTGAAAAAGTTTGCAAATGAAAATGATCCATTTATGGAATGAAGCAGGCTTCTCAAAGTTGGAATCTTCATTTTAATGATACAATCAAAGATTTTGGTTTCATTAAGAATGAATATGAACCCTATGTATACAAAATGATCAATAGGAGTGCGATGGTCTTTCTGGTGTTGTATGTAGATGACATACTAGTCATTGGAAATGACATCCCTACACTATAGTATCTAAAAACTTAGTTAGGAAATTATTTTTTCTATGAAAGACTTAAGTGAGCCCACCTATGTATTACGTATCAAGATCTATAAAGATAGATCAAGAAAGTTGCTTAACCTAAGTCATAGTACATACATCGATAAAGTGTTAAAGAGGTTTACATGCAAGATTCTAAAAAAGGATTCTTGCCAATGTTACATGGCATAAGTCTTTCAAAAACTCAATGTCCTTCCATGGAGTGTGAGAGACAATGCATGAGTAAGATCCTTTATGTATCTGCAATAAGGTCTATCATGTATACCATATTATATACTCATTTTGATGTCTCATATGCTTTGAGTATGATGAACAGATACTAATCAGATCCTAATGAAAGTCATTAGACAACTATCAAGAATATTCTTAAGTACTTAAGAAGAACTAAAGATATATTCTTGATTTGTGGAGGTAAGGAAGAGCTCATTGTAAGACGTTACATTGATGTTAGCTTTCAAACCGACAAAGATAATTTCAAATCATAGTCAAGTTATGTATTTTGCCTTAATGGTGGCACTATGACCTGGAAAAGTTCAAAGCAAGGGATGTTGGTTGATTCTATAATAGAAGCTAAATATATTGTAACATTAAATACCATAAAAGAGGCTATTTGGATCGAAAAGTTCATCATTGAACTTAGAGTTGTTCCTAGCATTATTAACCTAGTAGAACTCTATTGTGACAATAATGGAACCATTACACAAGCTAAGAAACTTAAATCTCATCAGAAATCATAACACATACTCTGGTGATATCATCTTATAAAAGATATCATCGATAGAAACAATGTTAGAATATGTAGAATACTAACTGACGATAACATCATTGATCCATTAACAAAAACCCTAATGTAACAAAAACATAATAATAATATAAGATCCATAGGTATTAGATATATGGATGATTAGCTTTAATACAAGTGGGAGATTATTAGTGTATATGCCCTAAAACTAATCATATGGATGATTATAAATTTGAATCATGTTATTTTAAAGGCAATTCCAATTATCATGTTTATACATATATTTTTTGTGTAATATATTTAATTATAATAATAACCCTAGAATAATTATAATCTTAAATGTCCCTAATCATGTATCATTATAGTTTGGGTTACGTTGATATGTTAAGACTAGCATGTGTAGTGACTTATATGAGATATTAATTTACACATGAGTACAAGTTAGAGAACTTGTATGCTAGACTTACCCATCTTAAGAACACTATATGGATCGTTATATGAATGTCATGAGTGATTCTTAATGATCATCATTAATATAGTCTTTTAACCTGAGATCATTAAAGTTCTTTATATGTGAGTTTCACATTTTGATACTGCTTTATGTCACTCATGATTAAGTGAATGCAAGGGTAGTTATTGGATATATCACATATCATACGAAGGGATTCGTCTGATTAAGATAGAATTTGTCCCTCTTATATAACAAGAGTGATAGACCTTCATTCCCTTATTTCATGTTATCACTATTACTTGAGACAGACTTTGCTTCCTTTGCTCCTTTAGTTGCCAAATTGTTGGATTAAGATTTTGGCCTTGAAAGTGTAGGCTCTATCTTATTGTCTTTCTAAACTAAGAGAAAATGGTTATGTTTTTTCTACCTTACTAATTTAGTCTTAGAAGACTTAAATTTATCAAGAGTACCACTTCTAGGCCTAATTCCTTACTTGTAGGGTTTAACTCCTTCTAAGTGAGTCTTTGTCCAACCCATTGAACTTTTTAGTCCATTGCTTTTCTTTCTTTGGCCCTTCATCTCATTTGCCTCCATGTTGGATCTTTAAGTCATGTTCACAACACAATTCTTTTAGCTCTTCTCAATTAATGAAGATTTATTTCCAGTAATAACCTCCATGTTTGCATTATATCTTCTAAATTAATTACATTCTCCTCATTTTCTTAATCTTCTTCCATATTTACTAGCATTTTAAATTGTGAACCTTGATTTTCATTCTTTCCTAAAATGAACCCCATTGATCTTAATTTGCTTTTTCTAGTTGCATCGGTTTCCATAGCATTAGTTGCTACTATCTTTCTCTTCTGATTATCTTGATCATCCAAAAATTAAAATTTTCATGGTCAATCTTAATCATAACCTATAGTCTTTCTACAATGTTTCTCTGAACTTCTTGGTTATTAACTTCCATTATCTCTTAATTTGTCTTCGAGCATCCATTTTTCTTATACCCATATTTTTTGCAGTTGAAACATATTAAGTGAAGCTTTTCGTACTCAATTATGTATACGGTTGATGAGAATCTAAGAAGGCCCATGGAAGACAAAGGCTTGAAGGCATTGGAAGAGTTTCAAGGACCAATGACAAGAGCAAAAGCAAAAAAGATTAATGAAGATCTAGAGAAGATGGTTGCTGCCATATTTGAAAGAAGGCCCAATTTGGAGTTAGAAGAGTCTAAGATGCTCAATTGCGTGTATTTGGAAGACTTGAGCTCCAATGAATCCATTAGCATTTAGTTAGTTTAGCATTTTTGTAATAAATGGGCCTAATGGGCCGACACTTATTTTTAAATTTATTTTGGCATGAAGACTTGTTATTTTATTTAGGTCACTTAGAATTGAGCTTATTAGTGTATAAGGCCCATTAGGATTTGCTTATGGGGGCTGGTCATATATAAGCTCTTGTAAACATATTTTTATTCAGTTTTGAATACAATTTGAGATTGAGAGCTTGTGACTCTTAGGCTCTTGAGTGAGCCAATTATCCTTGATCTTATCAAGAGGCCTCCTCTTGTGGTAATCTTTCCTTCGGCTTATCAATTCGTGATTATGGCGCCCATCCTCCATCTTTTTCCATTTTTATTGTTTCAAATCTAATTCAAGATCCATCTTTTTTTCATCAATTGGTATCATGAGCTTTGGTTGGAGTTGGATTTGAAGAATGCTGTTCATCGTCACTATTTTGTGCACTGTTCACGTGGTTCTATTTTTTTGCAATTCGCACTGTTCACACGCAATACTGTTCACACCGTCACTGTTCACACAATTATGGTTTCATCATTTCTTGGTACAATCTTTCCTAAATCTTGTTGCAACACTTATTTTTATTGTTGGATTCTTGTTTCTTGATGATTAGAATGGCTAAATTCATAATCAATTATTAAGTTTTTGCACTTGTGTTCTTCATGTTCATCAATTGTTCATCACATGTTCTTGATTATGAATCTGTTCAATCTTGTGAAATTCTATTAGTTTAGTATTTAGTGTTAAATAATAGCTTGATTTAAAGGGAATTGTGAATATAATCAATTCTAATTCCTTATTTATTGCTTCTTTCTAAATTTCTAGTTCAATTGGACTGAATTTTTATTGTCTCAAAAATGAACATTCCATATTTTTGCTTGTTCTTGCAAGTTTATCAGTAGTGGCTAATTGAAAATTGTGTAATTCAATTTGAAAAGGGGTACAACTATTGTGCAAAAAAAGAAGAAGAAGAAGAAGAAAAATTTACAGCAAAAAAAATATAAAAAAAGAGGCAAAAAAAAAATTTGCAGCACACAAGAGTGTTTTTTAAATGCCATTTTCTTGCAATTTTCAGCTTGCTTTTGCTTAGTTTTTTATTTATTCCATACCAGAAATTTTTGGGAATAACTTAGCTATTATTTAACATTACATAGTCTTGTCTAATTTCTCCATTCTTGTCTTCTTTGCATTCTTCTTTAATTTGCTTTCTGTTTGCTTTCTTGTCTCCATTCTTGTCTTGTTTGCATTCTATTTTCCTTAGTGAGCTTATTTCTTGTTTAGTTTTTCTTAATTGTCTTTATTGGCTTCACTTGTGTCTTGCTGATTGATTGTCACTTAGTTGTGGTTGATTGTGTGGATTGGAGGTTAACTTCCTTAAGAACTCTTGAGAACACTTAAGAGGAAAAAGGCAAGATAAAAATCCTTACACAAAAGCTAATTTTGAGTGAAACACTTAGCGAGTAGAGAGGACCTTTTATTACATTAATATTTCTATTTTGTAGACATGTCTCATGAAGGTGGATCAAGTAGTGAAAGCACTCCTCCCTCACCTAAGTCTTTGGCTGTTAGAAGATAAATTGAAGGACTTGCACAAAGATTTGAAAGAATGTTTAAGAGGCAGAATGAAACCATAAGAAATATTCAAGAAACCATGGCAAATAATGCAAGAAGGCAAGCACGTGACCATTCTCCACATGCCCATGAAGATTCTAGTAGTTCTCCTAGAGATGATGAAGAGAGCAGATATGATAGGAGGAGAGATAGGAGATATGATAGGAGGGATGATGAAGAGAGAAGGTATGATAGAAGAAGAGATAGGAGAGATGATAGAGAGAGGAGGAATGATAGGAGGAGGAGAGAAAGAGATGGAAGAGTGAGAGAAAATGAGAGGATTGGCGGAGTTAAAATAAAGATTCCTAGTTTTCATGGAAGGAATGATGTTGAAGCATACTTAAAGTGGGAGTTGAAGATAGAGCAAGTATTCTCATGCCATGACTATAGTGAGGAAAAGAAAGTGAAGGTAGCTTCCCTAGAGTTCCATGACTATGCCTTGGTGTGGTGGGATCAAATTCAAAAGGAGCGAAGGAGATATAATGAGGAACCTGTAGTCACATGGAATGAAATGAAGAACCTAATGCGCAAGAGATTTGTTCCTACATACTACAACAAGGACCTTCATACAAAGCTTCAAGGTTTGAGGCAAGGTGGGAGAAGTGTTGATAACTATTACAAGGAAATGGAAGTTGCAACGATAAGAGCCAATATAGTTGAAGAAAGAGAAGCAACAATGGCCCGTTTCTTGAATGGGTTGAACCATGATATCCGTGACATAGTGGAACTTCATCCCTACGTAGAACTTAAAGATTTGGTTCACCAAGCTATCAAAGTAGAAGCACAACTCAAAAGAAAGGGGACTTTGAAGAAAAACACCTCTTCCTACAACTCAAAAGGATGGAAGGAAGGAGTGAAGAAGGAGGGAACTTCAACTAAGGATGTGGCTGTTCAAGGTGGTAAATCTTCATCCAAAACTTCTTTTAATTCTACTAATGCTTCTGTTTCTTCTACTTCTTGGCATAGGGAAATCAAATGCTTTAAATGCCTTGGAAAAGGTCATATTGCATTCCAATGTCCGAATAAGAAGACCATGATTTTAAGAGAGAATGGTGAGATCTCAAGTGAGAGTTCATCTCCATCATCACATGCTACAAGTGGAGAAGATAGTGAGTGTGAGGCTTTTTGTCATAAGGGAGATTTACTTATGGTGAGGCGTCTCTTGGGTAGTTTGGCCAAGGAGGATGACACTACACAAAGAGAAAATATCTTTCATTTAAGATGCTTGGTACTTGGGAAGGTTTGTTCTCTTATTGTTGATGGTGGTAGTTGTACCAATGTGGCTAGTGTTAGGCTTGTTGAGAAATTGTGTCTTACTACTACTCCTCATCCCAAGCCCTATAAGCTACAATGGTTGAGTGATGAAGGGGAGTTGGTTGTTGATAGGCAGGTTTTGATTGCTTTTTCTATTGGCAAGTATAAGGATGAAGTCTTGTGTGATGTAGTGCTTATGGAAGTAAGTCATATCCTCTTGGGAAGACGATGGCAGTTTGACAAGAAAGCTATTCATGATGGTCATTCCAACAAGTTCACATTTGCACATAAAGGATGCAAAATCACTTTAGTACCCATGACTCTTAGGCAAGTTTGTGAGGATCAAACAATTATAAGGTTGAAAAGAGAGCAAGAGAGAAAAGATGAAAGAAAAATTGAAAAGAAAAAGAGTGAGTTTGAGGGCAAACTTAAAAAGAAAGGGGAAAAAGTGAGGACACTTGCAAGTGAGAAAGAAGAGAGTGAAAAGAAAAGTGAAGAGAAAAGTGAGTGTGAAAGGAGAGAAAATTTGTTTGTGAGAGAAAAAGAAGTGAGGAAAGCTTTGTTGGCCTCTCGGCCTATGTATCTAATTTTGTGTAAAGAAAGTCCTCATGATGAATTGATTGATCATTTTGCTAACAATACTTTGCCTAGTGGTGTTTCTTCTCTTTTGTAAGAATTTAGAGATGTTTTTCCTAAGGAAGTGCCTCATGGTCTACCTCCAATTAGAGGGATAGAACATCAAATTGACTTAATTCCAGGAGCAACATTGCCCAACCGACCTGCATATAGAAGCAATCCTCAAGAAACTCAAGAGATCCAGAAACAAGTAGAAGGATTGCTAGATAAAGGATGGGTGAAGGAAAGCTTAAGCCCTTGTGCTGTACCAGTTATCCTAGTACCCAAGAAAGATGGAAGCTGGAAGATGTGCACTGATTGTCGTGCTATCAACAACATCACTGTAAAGTATAGACACCCCATACCCCGTTTGGATGATTTACTTAATGAATTGTTTAGTGCTTGTTACTTTTCTAAGATTGATCTTAAGAGTGGATATCACTAAATAAGAATAAGGGAGGGGGATGAATGGAAAATAGCCTTTAAGACTAAATATGGATTGTATGAATGGTTGGTGATGCCATTTGGATTGACTAATGCACCTAGTACCTTCATGCGTTTAATGAATCATGTGCTAAGAAACTTCTTGGGAAAATTTGTTGTTGTTTACTTTGATGATATCTTAGTTTACAGCAAATCTTTTGATGAGCATGTGTTACATTTGAGGTGTGTGTTGGAAGTTTTGAGGCATGAAAAGTTGCATGCAAATATTGAGAAATGTACATTTTGTAAAAATCATATAGTTTTTCTGGGCTTTGTGGTTAATTCTAAAGGTGTGCATATGGATGAGGAAAAAGTTAAAGCCATAAAAGATTGGCCAAGCCCTAAGACCGTGAGTGAAGTGAGGAGCTTCCATGGGTTAGC